>OU975462.1:0-1379583 GCA_918857605.2 Philereme vetulata
AAGACTTTTTTTGGTCAGGCGTAGTATAGGCGAGATCGAGGCAAGAGCTGGGACCTCTCCGAAGAAGGTGGCGGTGCCAGTGGCGGGCCCTTCGAGGCCTAATACACGAAGGCCATCCTCGGATGCCTCGGGCAGCCAAGAGACTGGAGAACTGGCTCCAAAGCCCTCAGTAGAGAACGTACTTAGCCCGCCAAAAACAAAATATGTTAATAGGGTTTCAGAAGCCCGCGCCTGCCTTACCAAAGCAAAACTGAACTTGGGTAACGCAAGGAACTTAAGAACGGACATAAAAATTGAAGTTACCCAAGCTGTAGACCGCCTATTTCCAACTAGTGAAAGAGGCGGAGATGGCAAAGGGCCGAGTTGGCCCGGAGCCTTCGCCGTCTTTAACAGTTGATAGGGGGGAGGTGGAACATGAAACAAAGGAAGGAAAAGAAGATGAGTTGATCAGAAAGATGTCTGAGCATATAGAAAGAATGAATGAAAATAATATAAAAATGGAAAGGCTCAAAGAAACGATAGAGAAGCAGCAAGAGGTGTCGACTCTTGAAGGGGCAACCTACGCGAGTGTAGCGGCTGGCCGTTCCTGGAGACACCTCCCTGAGCAGACGGTGCTGCACTCCGTGGTGGTCTCATCAAGAGACGAGACCGAAACAGGCGAGGAAGTTCTGAATAAGATAAGAAAAGTGATAAATGCGAAGGAAGAAGGGATTAAGATAGATAGAATAAAGAAAGCAAAAGACAGAAAAATAATCGTAGGATGCCAGACCAAAGATGAGAGATCCAAGGTAAAGGAGATACTCAAAAAAGCGGGAAACCAACTGAGCGTCGAAGAGGTTAAAAATAAGGACCCCCTCCTGATCTTCAAGAACGTCTTGAATTATAACTCCGACGAGGATATCCTCCGCGCCCTAAGAAACCAGAACAGCGGTGTCTTTTCTGGTCTCGAAGAAAAGGACAATAGGGTAGAGATAAAATTCAGGAAGAAAACGAGAAACCCCCTTACCAGCCATGTGGTCGCTAAAGTGTCTCCAGCAATATGGAAGCGGATGCTGCAAGCAGAAACTGCGCACATAGACCTGCAGAGGGTGCGTGTGGAGGATCAATCTCCGTTGATTCAGTTCTCCCTCTGCTTGGCGTATGGGCACGGAAGACGCTTCTGTAAGGAGAGTGCTGAAAAGTGCAGTCACTGTGGGGGACTGCACTTGAGAACAGAGTGCGCAGACTGGCTCGCACACGCGTCCCCTAGCTGCATAAATTGCACAAAAGCCGGAGTGGAAAGGGCGGAACACAACGCCTTTAGCAGTGACTGCCCGGTGAGGCGCAAGTGGGAAGCACTGGCGAGATCCACCGTGGCGTACTGCTAAGGGCGTTGTCACAGTCTTCCCACTCAAAATAGTGCAAGCAAACCTGCAAAGGAGCAAACTGGCCACTGACGAGATACTCATTGAGTCAGAAAGGCGCGGAATCTCAGTTGCTCTCTTGCAGGAGCCGTATGTTGGAGCAGATAGGAGGGTGAAGAGCCGCCGGGGTACGAGGGTCTTCCAGAGCACTGGCCAAGGAGAAGGAACTGTAAAAGCCGCAATAGTTGTTTTCAACACCGAATTAGACATAGTGCAGTATCCGGAACTCACCACAAACAACATCACAGTGGTGGGAGTCCAAACCAGTGCCTGGAAGACCACGATGGTGTCCTACTACCTGGAGCCGGACCAACCCATAGGACCCTATCTGGACCAGTTAACGACGATAGCCCAGAGAGTGGGACTCAAAAGGCTGATAATAGGAGGGGACGCTAATGCGAAAAGCACATGGTGGGGAAGTACCGTGATAGATAGCCGAGGCGAGGACATGGTGGGAGCTCTTGATGACCTGGGTCTTCAAATTCTAAACATAGGGCAAACTCCGACCTTTGACACCATACGGGGAGGAAAGCGGTACCACAGTCACGTGGACGTCACAGCCTGCACGGAGGATATGCTTAATCTGGTGGCGGACTGGACTGTGGTGGAAAACCTTACGAGTTCGGATCACAACGGCATAACCTTTAACATACAACTTAAAAAATCAAAAGGCATAACAATATTAAGAACTACTAGGAAATTTAATACGAGGAAGGCTAATTGGAGTCAGTTTCGTGAGAAACTGACCCAATTAGAAATAGATTATAAATTAAATATAGAGCAGATTAAAGAGATGCATGATACACATGAAATAGAGCAAGCCATAAAAAACTATACTAAAGCCATCACAGAAGCATGCACCAAATCAATACCAGAGAAAAGTAATAAGGAAAAACTTACCATGCCGTGGTGGTCCGAAAAACTCGCTGAGATGAAGCGGGAAGTCACTACCAGAAAGCGCAGAATCCGATGTGCGGCGCCGATCCGGAGGGAGAAGGTCATCCAGGAGTACCTGAAAAAGAAAGAAGAATATTTGTTAGAGACCAAGAGGGCCCAGGTAGAGAGCTGGAAGGAGTTTTGTGGAAAGCAGGACCGGGAAGGGGTATGGGATGGGATTTATAGGGTCATTGGAAGAACTAGGAGCAGGGAGGAGGACTTGCCACTAGAGAAAGCGGGAAAAATCTTAGATGCTGCCGGCTCCGTTAGGCTTCTGGCAGAGACCTTCTATCCAGAGGACCTGACGGAGACTGATAACGATGAGCACCGCCAAATAAGAGAGCTAGCAGAAAGAGTGAACGATGAGGAACAAAGTGAACTTTGGGACCCACCGTTCACGCAGACTGAGCTCGACGTGGCACTCAAGTCGTTCAACCCCAAGAAGGCCCCCGGTGCTGATGGACTCACAGCAGATATCTGCAACTGCGCAATAAGAAACAGCCCCGGGGTGTTCCTGGGACTTTTAAATCAGTGTCTCGCCAAGCATTACTTCCCTAATCTGTGGAAAGAAGCGACAGTTGTAGTGCTACGAAAGCCGGGCAAAGCCACATACACCGTCCCCAAATCCTATAGGCCGATAGGTCTGCTGCCTGTGCTGGGAAAAGTCCTCGAAAAGATGCTGGTTGCCCGACTCAAATACCATCTGTTACCGAGGATGAGTACTCGCCAATACGGATTCATGCCCCAGAGGAGCACCGAAGACTCTCTCTATACCCTTATGCTGAACATCCGGGAAAAACTGGACCAGAAAAAACTGGTCGTACTAGTGTCACTGGATATAGAAGGAGCCTTCGACAGCGCCTGGTGGCCTGCTATAATGGTCCGTTTGGCAGAGGAAAAGTGTCCGGTAAATCTCAAAAGACTAATCGGCAGTTATCTGAGAAACAGAACGGTGAGAGTCAGGTATGCTGGCGAGGAGTTTTCTAAGGAAACCAGCATGGGATGCGTTCAGGGATCCGTGGGGGGGCCACTGCTGTGGAATCTTCTGCTGGACCCATTACTGAAAGAACTCGACAGAAGGGGGGACTATGCGCAGGCGTTTGCTGACGACGTCGCCTTGGTCTTCGATGGGGAAACAGCACAAGAAGTACAGAGGGATGCCAATGCCGCCCTTGAGTATGTACGGGTATGGGGGGTCAAAAATAAGCTGAGATTTGCGCCGCAAAAAACTATGGCCATGGTCATAACACGCAAGCTCAAGTACGACACCCCACGTCTGGAAATGGGAGGTGTTGGCATTCCAATGTCCAGGGAAGTTAAAATCTTGGGGCTAACCATCGATGACAAATTGACATTTAATACACACGTAGCGAACGTCTGTCGCAAAGCGCTCAACTTCTACAAACAACTGTCGAGAGCTGCCAAAATAAACTGGGGATTGAACCCAGAAGTTATAAGGTGCATCTACACAGCAGTGGTGGAACCAACAATCCTCTACGCGGCGAGTGCTTGGGCGACGGCTACCAACAAACTAGGGGTACAAAAACAGCTCAACACGGTGCAGCGGGGCTTTGCCCAAAAAATGGTAAAGGCTTATAGAACGGTCTCTCTTAACTCGGCACTATTGCTCGCTGGGCTGCTTCCTCTGGACATAAGAGTCCGGGAAGCAGCCTTGCTTTATGAAATAAAGAAAGGCCATACCCAGCGAATAATAGGAGACCGGGAGATAGAGAGACGAGTGCCTTACACGGAAGCACCGCATCCTGCAGAGCGGACCAAGTCGGAGTTCATATGCGTGGTTGACGGGTCGGCACTGGAACAACACTTTGACGATGGCCTGAATATTTTTACAGATGGCAGTAAAATAGAAGGGAAAGTCGGCGCCGCGTTCTCCGTATGGAAGAGCGCGACGGAGACAAGTACCCGAAAGTTATTGTTGGATCAGTGCTGCACCGTTTACCAGGCGGAACTGCTGGCTCTGCTTGAAGCGGCAAAGTACGTGTTAAAGTCCAGAGAGCCCACCTGCAACGTCTACTGTGACTCTAGGTCCGCCCTGGAGACCGTCGTGGACGGCATTTCCCTCCATCCCCTAGCTGTGGAAACAAAAGCCATCATCAAAAAGATCAGAGATGATGGCAAAATACTGAGATTATTTTGGATAAAGGCGCACGCTGGGCTGGAGGGAAATGAAAGAGCGGATGAATTGGCGAAGGACGCCGCACTGCACAGTAAAACCAAGCCGAAATACGACAAGTGTCCGGTGTCATTCGTCAAGCGACAAATCCGTTTGGAGTCGCTGGACGAATGGAACCGGCGCTACAAAACCGGTGAAACTGCAGCAACAACGAAAATATTTTTCCCGGATGCAGTTCGAGCGTACCCACTAGTGAGAAGCCTGAGCCTAGAGCCTAAAACTGTTCAGCTCATGACGGGACACGGCGGATTCTCCTCGTACTTGCATCGCTTCAAGTGCAAGGACAGTCCGGCGTGTGAATGTGACCCGCAGATGGAAGAGAGTGCTCTTCATGTCATAATAGACTGTCCCATCTACGCGCGACATAAATTCGACACTGAAATTGAAATAGGAGTAAATATTGAAAGGAAAAATATAAAATGGATAATGGAACAGAAAGATATAAGAAATGGATTTATTAAGTATTGTAATTTCGTAGTTAATAAGGTAGTAAACAAAAATAAATAGAATTTAACGGGATCCACTATCATATATGTAAATTATATAATAAGTGCCCATGTATTAGTATGTAGACAAATAAATGTAAGAAAAAACTAGATTATAGAGTAAAATTAAGAAATAGAATAGAGTATTGCCATTAGGAAGTTTAAAATAAATAAATAGAATTAAAGTTGTTACCCCACTTAGAATTAAATGTTAAAATAATAATGTACTTAATGTAAAAATATAATGTAAACAAATGTAAAATAGAATTAGAAATATTGTAAACTAAACTATGAGATTATAAAAGTAAATAAAATGTACCCGACCAATCCCATCCCTAGAATATAATAAGAAATAGATAATAATAAAATAGTTTAACATTGGCATCCCACCAATGGAAGTATGAAAGAGGATGAATACAAGAAAGATACAGTATGAGGAATGAAAGAAATAATAAAAGACGACTAGAAAGAAAGAGAAATTTGCAAAAAAGGACTCCGACCTTATGTCGGAGGATAGAAGTAGGATAGCTCGCGGGCCGGACCTCAGCGTCCGGACAGGAAAAAAAAAAAAAAAAAAAAAAAAAAAAAAAAAAAAACCTAACCTAACCTAACCTAACCTAACCTAACCTAACCTAACCTAACCTAACCTAACCTAACCTAACCTAACCTAACCTAACCTAACCTAACCTAACAAGCCAGTAACAGCCCAACCTCGCCACACACTCAATATAGCTCCGTAAAAAAATTCAATTATATTGTAAATTTTTGAGCTAGCGCAAAAAATTTTTCAACGTCGGTAACAGTAGTGCTTGACTCACAAGGATTACTGTTTTCAACATCCTGCACCAAGGCGTTTTGGAACAGGGGGCCCGGGACTTTGGACCACCACATCTCACAGGAGGACGGAGAACTCTTCAAACAATCACCACCACCAGACGGAGCTCGACGAGATCTGTCAAGCGGAGCTGGAATTTTGAAAATCCGTCCAAGCCAAAGGGAGATACAAGGTACCGAAAATCAGGAAAAACAACCTCACACACCGCGTGGTCGACACACGTGTAACCTAGTTACACTCAGTCGACACGAGGCGTGACGTCGGACAACCAAGGTGAAGACTTCGGATCCGGCCTCAGGACTGCGCCACTGCGGAACATCAGCAGCGGAGCACCTTCGTCGGACCCTCAGGTGAACCTTGGTCTAACTCCTGAACCCAAAGTCCTAGGACACCCGAGTTTGGACTCCTTCTAAAGGGGAGACCAGGCACGTCCACATTTTCCCTACCCCCACCCCAACTTCATTTCCCCCCCCCCCCTTGCCGTAAGGCTACCTCACCCCTCCGAGTCTTATCTCCGGGGTCATATTACCTGAAGGAGGTGGACCGCTGGTGTAAGGTACCTCCACCACCGGCCACAGGAGCCCCCACCACCTTGCTCTAAGGGACCCCCCTACCCCCCCTACCCCATACCCCCCCTACCTAACCCCCCCCCCCAGTCTCCTCCCGAGACCTCCCCCCCCCGACCCCCCTCAAAATTCCCAAAACCCCCTCGGGCTATATCTCCGGAACCAGTGGAGATAGACCCCCCAAGTTTGGTATCCCCGCAATCAGCGTCGAGAGCTCTACAATCTGGCTCCAAGGGAATTCCAAATTTCCACCCCACGTCAGCAGAAAAATCTGAAAACAAAATCACCATCAAGCATCACTACACCGGCGGCGCGCGAGAAGGCTTTTACTCAGTAAGAAAAAATTTTAAAGTAATTAGTGTAACAAATTAACAGGTGTAACAAGTTCTGAACATTAAAATATTGTAAAACTCTAACAAATAATACTAGCCGTAAAGGTAGAAGAGTCACTGTCAAGGACTCGTCCGGGGAAGTACTACCATCACACCCTAATCCGCCGCCAAACAGCACTGCTGTGTTTCGGCTAGGAGGGTCTGATTGCCGGCTAAATTACAGTCACGCGAGGCTCAACACCCACCTCGAAAAAATTACAGCTAGTATTAAGTAGAATAACTTAGTATTTAATTTTATAATTAAGAAATTGTATTTATAATTTAAAAAATGTCAGCCAAATCCGTGACCGGATCCTTTCCAAAGTCGGAAGTGGCACCTCAGGTGACCCTCCAACCAAAGAGATCGCTGCGTGAAAAGGTACTGAAGAAGGAAACGGTCGCCAAGTCACTAAAACTAGAAAAGTCGACGCGGCCATCAGCACCCGAAGCGAAGAAGGCATCATCGGTCGGAGCACAGCCGGAGGAAGTCAGCCCAAAGGTCCCCGCGAGAAGGAAGAGGACATCGCCTGTGAAACCGCCGCAAGAGCCAAGCGAACACCTGGCCACATCCTCAGACCGGTCCGCGGTGGAGTCGGTCACAGACAAAATCATCAACTGGGAACAGTGTGGGATATCACCACCTAAGCCCGTAGAGTCCGACGAAGACTCGGTCGCGTCTTGCTTAGACCTAGACACCTCCGCGAACAGGCCCAGACCACGACAGAGCATGCTCGTCGTGCAAGCGGGTCGACGAACGGGGGTGGAGATGGACCTAGCCACAAAGATGGCAAACGAGACGCTGCTGAAAGGGAAGGACGCGTTGGAGTCTGCAGGCAATATGAAGAGGGAGTGCAAAGTCGTCGCACTCGAAAGCCTGCAGACTCTTTACGAAATAGTCCTCTCACTGTCGGACTCAAGATCCAGACATATCACCAGTCTGGAAAGGGAAAGGACGAGACACGCCACGGAGCTCGTAAGGGTGGAGAGAGCCCATACAAAACAATTGATAAACATTACCACCAATCTCACGTCGGAAATGTCAAAGGCCAGAACGGACATCGGCGCATCGCTCAAGGAGATACAAGCGGTGCGAAACTGGCAGGGGTATGAGACCCAGGAGCCCCATAGGCTTATAAAGGAAACGTCGGAAGCGCTCCAGGACCTCGACAAGCGTGTTAGAGCATTGGGAGAGCTCGTAACCAGCGGGCAAAAGGGGAAAGAGGAAGACCCCATCTGGAGAGACCACTCGAGCCTCAAGGCAGGAGTAGAATCTCTCCAGAATCAGCTGGATGAGCTCCGGAGAGAGAGCAATAAACACACGCGCGAGATCCTGGAGTCCAACCTTAAAGCCATGGAGAAAATGGACTCCAAACCCCCATCAGCACAGCCAGAACCTGGCCTGAGGCAGGAAGTGGAGGAGATGAAGGGCATCCTGAAAGCGATGTCAGCTGAACGAGCGCCCCCATCCGAGCCACCGCAGCCCATTCTAATCAACATGGAGGAGCATATGCATCCTCTAACGGAAAGAATGGAAGCGGTGACATCTGAGCTCCGAACCCTTCGGGAAGAAAAGATGAGGGCACCACCACCGTCCCTCAACCTCGAAGCGGAGCTCGCCAAAGCTGAGGAACGATGCAGCTCGAAAGGGAAGCTGACCTACGCCAAGGTCGCCGCCAAGCCACCACCGCCCTTAAAACCAAACCACACCCTGATCATCACATCAGACAACCCCCAAAACACCGGGGAAAATGTGATCGACAGGATCAGGGTGGCTCTTGACACCAAAAAAACTGGAGCCAAGATAGACAGAGTTAGGAAGGCTAAAAATAAAAAAGTCATCCTAAGTTGTAGCTCCAGAGAAGACCTGGACCTGGTGCAGAGCAGGGTTAGGATGGATAAGGGCCTAAAGGCGGAAGTGGCGAGGGCAGCAAACCCTCTAGTCATCGTCAGGGATGTCCTATCCTACCACACCGACGGAGACATCGTAGAAAATATACTGGCGCAAAATAATAATATTTTAAAGAACGTTAACTTGAAGGATAGCACCGTCAAGATGCGGTACCGTAAAAAGGCACGTAACCCACTCGAGTGCCATGCGGTACTGGAAGTTTCCCCTTCCATCCATAAAAACCTGGTGGAGGCTGGAAAGATCTATATAGGTATGCAACGCAGACCTATATTTGATCAGACCCCACTGGTGCAGTGCACCCAATGCCTCGGCTTCGGCCACACTAAGGTTGTCTGCCGGGAGAAAGACGAGCTCTGCAGTCACTGCGGAAGGGCTCACTCCTGGGAGAAATGCAAGGGGAGACAGGAGGGGAACCCTCCAAAGTGCAAAAACTGCTCGGCCGCGCACGGCACAAGCATCAACCTGGCGCACAATGCTTTTAGCAAAGAGTGCCCAGAGCGACTAAAATGGGATGCAATAGCGCGGTCCCGAGTATCGTATTGCTGAGGGCGTCTCACAGTACCGTAGCTCGGTCCCTCAAAACTTGGGCGGGGCAGGCTTGAGGTTTATCCAAGCTAACCTGCAACGCTCAAAACTGGCCACGACGGAATTACTCCAGGTTGCGGTGGATAGGGGCATCACGGTCGCCCTAGTACAGGAACCGTACGTCGGAAAGACTGGCGTCCTAAAACAACATCCTGGGACTAGGGTTATCCAATGCACCCTAAATAGGCAAAAACCAGTGAAGGCAGCCGTTATAATTTTCGGTGACCGGCTAGAAGTCGTACACGACCCACAGCTGGTAACCGAAACCGAAGCGGCAGTCCTTCTTATCGGGGGAGGCCTAAAACTAGGAGTAATATCCGTCTACCTAGAGGGGGACCAGGACATAGTACCGTATCTGGACCGCATCAAAAAAGTTTGTACCAAGTTGGACACCAGAAACCTCATCGTCGCGGGAGATATAAATGCCTGGAGCCACTGGTGGGGCAGCGTATCTGAGGATGACAGAGGAGAGGCGTACAATGCGTTCCTGAACGAGAAGGGACTCCAAATTCTAAACACCGGAGACACTCCGACCTTTGAGACCTTCAGAAAGGGTAGGGCATGCACAAGCATAGTGGACGTATCCGCTTGCAGCACACCCCTGCTCGGAAGAATCGAGGGATGGAGAGTGGAGAGAGGTCTTGTGACTTCGGACCACAACGCTATCACCTTCACCTTGCGCTTGGGAAGGGCCTTAGAAACTCTTAGGCCAATCACAACGCGCAAGTACAACACCAAGAAGGCAAAGTGGACCGAATTCGCACATCTGCCAAAAACCATCCTGGCAGAGAGAGACATCACCACCGTCTCAATTTTGGAGTCCGAAACCCCGAGGGACCTCGAAGATAAGATCACAGCCTACACTGAAGCCATCCACGAAGCCTGCGAACAAACCATCCCTATCGCAGGAAGCAAGGCGGGCAATCCCAGGCCTCCGTGGTGGTCGAAGAAGCTTGAAGATCTTAAGAGAGAGGTCCTTAGGAAAAAGAGGAGGATCAGGAACGCAGCCCCTTGCAGGGTAAAAATGGTTATAAAAGAATACCAAAAATGCAAGGCGGAGTACGCAGTCATCGCAGAGAAAGCCCAAACAGAGAGCTGGAAGGAGTTTTGCACGACTCAGGAAAAGGAGAGTATGTGGGATAAAATCTACAGAGTGATCAGGAAAACGTCAGGAAGGCAGGAGGACATGCTCCTGAGAAGCTCTGAAGGTAACACCCTAACTCCAAAACAGTCGGCTGAACTCTTAGCCAGAACTTTCTACCCAGACGACTACGAGAGTACCGACCAGTCGTTTCACTCGAACCTCCGAGAACGGATGAAGGAGAGTGCCCTTGAAGACCTTTCGGAAGATGATCCACCATTCACGGCAGCGGAATTGGAGTTGGTGCTGCAAGCACAAAACCCCAAGAAGGCACCCGGACCAGACGGGCTAACAGCTGATATCTGCGCCGCAGCCATACGAAGTGACAGGGAAGTGTTCATGGCGATAGCGAACAAGTGCTTGTCGCTAAATCACTTCCCCATTCACTGGAAAGTGGCACACGTGGTCATCATTCGAAAGCCAGGAAAGGCAGACTACACTCATCCTAAGTCCTACAGACCAATTGGACTATTATCTGTTCTTGGAAAAACCATCGAGAAACTCATGATTGGTCGACTCCAATGGCATTTACTCCCAACCCTAAACAAAAGGCAATATGGGTTCATGCCGCAAAGAGGAACCGAGGACGCCCTCTATGACCTTATAGAGCACATAAAAGAAGGAGTAACCGGGAAAAACATCGTACTCCTAATCTCTCTGGACATAGAGGGGGCCTTCGACAATGCGTGGTGGCCAGCCCTTAAAAACCAACTTGTTAAAAAAAGGTGTCCGGAAAATCTGTACCGGATGGTGTGTTCGTACCTCACAGACCGGAAGATCAAGGTCAACTACGCTAGAGCAGCTTACGAGAAGGAGACTACGAAGGGTTGTGTCCAAGGATCCATCGGAGGACCAATCTTTTGGAATGTCATCCTAGACTCGTTGCTGCAAAGCCTAGAGATGGATGGAATATACTGCCAAGCCTTTGCAGATGATGTGGTTCTCGTTTTCACAGGACAGTCGGTCGGCAGCCTAGAGCGGTCTGTCAACTCAACGTTGGATCATGTGGCAACGTGGGGAAAACAAAATAAACTCAACTTCGCACCGCATAAGACCAACGCGATGCTTCTAACGAAGAAGTTGAAGTATGAAACCCCACAGTTATTCATGGCCGGTACAAAATTGGACCTCGTTGAGGAGATAAAGCTTCTGGGCCTTATCATCGACCGAAACCTAGTTTTTAAATCCCACGTGTCCGCGCAATGCAAGAAAGTAGCTGATATCTACAAGCAGCTTGCATGCGCAGCGAAAGTAACGTGGGGTCTAAATAGTGAAATCACGAGAACCATATACATCGCGGTGGTGGAGCCTATTATGACATACGCCTCAAGTGCCTGGTACCAATCTGTAGAGCTGCAAATGAATAAAAATCAATTCAATGCGCTCCAGAGAGGATTTGCACAAAAGGTCTGTAGGTCATACCGGACGGTCTCACTCACCGCAGCACTGGCACTGTCGGGTCTGCTGCCATTGGACCTAAGGATCCAGGAGGCGGCGAACCTATACAGAGCCAAAAAAGGTCTGGCGAAGGACTATCTCCCACCCGAGACGGAGCTCGAACTCCGAGTGGGATATCTTGAACAGCCCCATCCATCTACCCTAACATCCGTGGAGTACGAACTGCTAGAAGACGCCGTCCCGCAGATCACTGGACCCCAAATTTACACAGACGGAAGCAAAATCGACGGAAAAGTAGGTGCTGCTCTAACCCAGTGGGAGGAGGGAAAGGAGTCAAACTTCGCCACCTTTAAGCTTCACCCCGCGTGCACAGTCTTCCAGTCGGAACTATATGCACTGCACAGGGCTCTTCAGATGGTGAATTCGGGCAGGGACCCCGTAGTTAGCATACTGAGTGACTCGAGATCGTCACTCGACCTGCTGCGGAGTCCCAGCTTGAACCACCCTCTGGCGAGAAGCATAAAGGAGAACATTGTCAGGATCCAGGAAGGAGAACGAGAGATCCGGATGTTCTGGCTTAGGGCTCACGTAGGCACTGTCGGTAATGAGAGAGCAGACGAGTTAGCGAAAGCTGCTGCACTCGAGGACACCACTCAGGACTACGGAAGGATCCCCCTGTCTTACGTTAGGAGGAAAATTCGTGAAGAATCGATCCGCAAATGGCAGGATCGATACGAAACCTCCAGCACAGGTGCGGTAACGAGAAGGTTCCTTCCAGACGTCCACAGTGCGTACCGGATAACTCGCTCTACAAAATTTACACCAGTACAAGTGCAAGTCTTGACAGGTCACGGGGGAATAGCCGAGTATCTTCACAGATTCAAGCTGAAAAACAGCCCGGGATGCGAATGCGACCCGGAAATCTGTGAAACAGTATGGCACATCATACTCGACTGTCCCCGTTTCCTAGCGGCTCGAATAGATCTAGAAGCCCGGATCGACAGAAACCTGGTCGAATCGGAACTGCACAACATCATTGCAGATCCCGATTGCAGACCGCATTTTCTGTCATTCGCCGAGAAGATCTTCAGAGTTGCGACGAGCAGGCACACGGATCTTCTGCCCCTCGAATCTCAACCAACACCCGTTAGCCAAGCCACAAGTAGTGCCGGCTCTCAGCGGGAACCTATAGCCAAAAGCGTCGCTGTCCGCACGCTCCTCGCTTGCGGGGAGAGAGGAGTGCCTGGGATTAGAATCCGAGGAGTGGCACTCTTCATGGACAGCGCCGGCGAGCGGCTGGGAATAGGTTTCTGCCGAACCGGGACTAGAAGTCACTTTTCGATTTCACCCGGCTTGGCAGCACTCGTAAATGGGAGCACATCCAAAACGACCATGAGGCGCAAAGTTTACAGCGCGTTACCTGAAACGGAAGTGGCGGGCCACCGATGCCGACTAGTCCGATCGCACAACAAGACGATCGTTCTGCTCGCATTGGAAGGCAACTACACCCCTTTCGCACAGGCATGTTCGATGCTCACCATGTTGGGAGAAACGGGCGGAGGAGCGGAAGATCCCCGTGTAATAAGTGTAGATGCGATGACGGTCGGGTATGAACAGGGAGAAGTCGTAGACCGGCTATGCTGTTTAAAAGCCTCAGAACAACACGAGGTGGTCGTGTACGAAGACAGAGTCGAAAACCTAAACTTCCTCAAAGCACACGACCCAAAAACAGCAACCGATAGCTGGGGACATCCCATGCCAACCTCGATCAGCGGATCCGAACGTGTCCAACAAAAAGCAGCCGCCGAAAAAACTGCACTACGTCAAAGCAGTGTGCAGGAGCAAAAGAAGAGAGCCAAAGTCGGAGGCCATCTCAAAGGATTTCTAGACACCTTCAGCTCGATGCTGCAGGGGCTGTCAGGAAATCCTTTTCCAACAACGAGATCGAAGACAAAGAGGCACTCGTAGAAGCTCCAGCAAAAAAGGCGAAACTCAAAGCTCCACTAACTACAGTAATACCTAAGTCCAAAATCCCAACAAAACCGGCACCAACGCAGGAGAAAAGAACTAGAGCCGACATGGGGCAGGTCGTTCCACCTCGTCTAGTAAATGCAACGTCACCACAAGATCACGCGTACAACGCCTTCCTCGAGTTTCTAGCTATCACCAAAGCAACCGCAGATGTCAACCTCGGAGTGTGCAAAACCATCTTGCAACACTTTGAGCAGGGCAATGCGAAACTGCTAGAGGAGAAACTCGAGGAGGCAGAGGCTGCCATATACAACAACGGCAATTCCCAAGTCATAAAGGGAAAAATGTCAGGTAGTTATATGGCGGCTTACAACGCGACCAGTGGTTTTGTGGAGATGTGCATTGAGGGAACCAAGAGCGGAGCACCTAAGTTCAATACCCCACAAGGAGATCCCTTAGTTGTTGTCGCAAAGTGCACAAGGATCCTACTGGATGACAGGATTCTCAATATGGCGAAAACCATATCGGGTAATCAGGACACTGCATCCGGCTGGAAGGATTGGGCACTGCCAACAATTGAGTGGGTCAATGGAGTACCGGGGTGTGGAAAGACAATCTGGGTGGTAGGACACTTTGATGCTGACAAGGACGCCATCATCACCACAACATCAAATGCAGCTAGCGACCTAAGGGAGAAGCTAGCGCCTCGTGTTGGTGGCCTTGTCAAGACCAGGGTACGCACCATGGCTTCAGTCTTGGTGAATGGCTTCAGAGAGTCCGACAAATTCAACCGTCTCATGGTTGACGAGGCTCTCATGAACCACTTCGGAGCCATAGTCATGGCTGCCAAGCTGTGTGATGCCAAAGAAATGGTCCTCATCGGAGATGTCAACCAACTACCTTATATCGACAGAGAAAATCTCTTCGAACTGAGGTACTGCCGCCCAAACCTGGTAGCAAACATCAGCCAGGAGTTGCTCTGCACACACCGGAACCCCTTGGACGTCGCCTACGCCCTACGTGAGGTTTACTCCGGGATTTACTCCTCAACCCTAAAAGCTCACTCGTTGAAGGTGAAAACCTACACTGGTGCCCAAATACCGTTTACGCTCCCCAACACGCTTTTTCTAGTCCATACTCAGGGCGAAAAGGAAAGCCTCATTGGACAGGGCTGTGGTGAAGGCACAGGTTCGCGAACGCTCACCATCCATGAAGCGCAGGGGTTAACGTTCGAAACAGTAATCATTGTTCAAACTAAGGGCAGAACAATCGGTTTACATCAGAGCGTTCCCCATGCGGTAGTAGCAGTGTCACGGCACACCACCAGCTGTACCTACTACACCGATGATGACAACGACGCAATAGGGTACTTCATCAAGAGAGCTATGGCCGCGTCCACTAAGAAGATCTTGGAGTATAATCTTAAAATGTCAATAAAGCACCGAAACGCAGCGGTCGTCGACAAGTTGGCTCAGGAGATGAGGTGTGCCAATTTGTAAACTAAAGTTGTAATAATAGTCCATAGTAAAGCTAATGTCAATGTTATCAATAATATATTAATTGTAAGTAATTAAATGTCATAATGTTGTAAATCAATAATTTCAATTGTAAGTAAAAATAATTTTAAGTAAATTCCCATAATGAAAAGAACACAAACTAAAAAAAAAGAACAGAACACAATAGAAAGAAACAAAAACCTATATTTAAATTATAAAAAAAAAAAAAAAAAAAACAAAACTATATATGTACACAAAAAAAAAAAAAAAAAAAAAAAAAAAATATATATATATATATATATATTTATATATATAGAATCGAAATAAGTAAATTTTTACTTAGAAATATATATGTTACATTAAAATCTTAAAATTTATATAGAGTCAATAATATAAGTCTTTTTCCTTACTGAGTAAGCTTTTGTCAATATAAGTAGTAATAAAGTTAATAAATAAAAATACCAAAATAAAAAAAAGCACGGACCACTGAGTCTGTGGAGAGCAGCTGTAATAATAAAAAAAAAAAAAAAACAAAAAAAAAAACCTAACAAGCCCAAAGGTACCTGCGAGGAAGAAGAGGGCGTCACCAACAAAAACACCACTGGAGCCAACAGAGAACCTGGCAACATCCTCCGCTACACAGGAGAGCAGATCAGTGGCGGACTCCATAACGGAAAAAATAATTGAATGGGAACAGTGCGGGATATCTCCACCAAAACCCATAGAGTCTGACGACGACTCAGTGGCGTCGTGTCTCGAGCTCGGCACCCCTATGTCAGCGCCCAAGACAAGACAGAGCATGCTTGTCGACCAATCGGGCAGGCGTATGGGTGTCGAGATGGATATGGCCACAAAGCTGGCCAATGAGACGCTGCTGAAAGGGAAGGACGCTTTGGAGTCTGCAGGCAACATGAAGAGGGAGTGCAAAGTCATCGCACTGGAAAGCCTGCAGACTCTATACGAAATAGTCCTTTCGTTATCGGACTCTAGGTCCAGACATATCACCAGTCTGGAGAGGGAGAGAACTAGGCACGCAACGGAGCTCGTGCGGGTGGAGAGAGCCCACAACAAAAAAATAGGTGAAATCACCACAAACTTAACGTCCGAGTTGTCGAAGGCCAGGGCGGACATTAGTGCGTCGCTTAAGGAGGCGCAAGCGATACGCAGCTGGCAGGGGTACGAGACCCAGGAGCCCCATCGGCTCATAAAGGAAACAGCGGATGCCATCCAGGATCTCGAAAAGCGGATGAAGACCCTCGCAGAAGCCATCATCAAAGAAGAAAGGGAACACGACACGGAACCCCTGAGAAGAGACCATTTGAGCCTTAAGGCGGGAATGGACACTCTCCAAAATCAACTTGATGAGCTCCGAAGAGGTCTCACAAAAGATCAGGAAAAAACGCAACAGATCCTGGAATCTAACAAAAAGGCAATTGAAAAACGGGACTCGAACCCCCCTGTGGCACAGTCTGAACCAGGCTTGAGGCACGAGGTGGAGGAGATAAGGGGCATCCTTCAAACGATGCAAGCTGAACGGGCACCACCATCCGAACCACCACAACCCATTCTCCTCAACTTAGAGGAATATTTACAACCTCTAACGGAGAGAATGGAAGCCGTGACATCTGAGCTTCGAACGCTTCGGGAAGAAAAGATGAGGGCACCACCACCATCCCTCAACCTCGAAACGGAACTCGCCAAAGCGGAGGAAGGAGGCAGCTCGAAGGGAAGGCTGACCTACGCAAAGGTCGCCGCTAAACCACCACCGCCCTTAAAGCCAAACCATACCCTAATCATCACATCAAACAATCCCCAAAACACCGGGGAAAACGTGATTGATCGTATCAGGGAAGCTCTGGACACAAAGAACACGGGAGCAAAGATCGACAAAGTCAGGAAAGCTAGGAACAGTAAAGTTATTCTGAGCTGTAGCTCCAAAGAAGATCTAAATCTCGTGCAGAGCAGGGTGAGGCTAGATAAGGGCCTGAAGGCGGAGGTTGCGAGGGCAGTCAACCCACTGGTCATCGTGAAGGATGTCCTATCCTACCACAGCGACAAAGATATTATAGAAAACATACTAATACAGAACAAACACCTCCAGAAGGACATCAACCTTCAGGAGAGTACTATCAAGATGAGGTACAGGAAAAAGGCACGCAACACCCTAGAGTGCCACACGGTCCTGGAAGTCTCCCCTTCTATTCACAGAAACCTTACAGAGGCAGGGAAGGTCTACATAGGCATGCAGCGCAGGCCTGTGTTTGACCACTCCCCCCTAGTGCAATGCACTAAATGCCTTGGCTTCGGCCACACAAAGGTGGTCTGCCGGGAGAGAGACGAGCTATGCAGTCACTGCGGCAAGTCTCACTCCTGGGAAAAATGCAAGGGGAGACTAGAGGGGAACCCCCCAAAATGTAAGAATTGCTCGACCGCGCACGGAATGAGCATAGACCTGGCGCACAATGCTTTTAGCAAAGAGTGCCCAGAGAAACAAAAATGGGATGATATAGCGCGGTCCCGAGTTTCTTACTGCTAAGGGCCCCTCACAGTACCAACGCTCGGTCCCTCATAAAACGGGTGGAGCAGGTTTGAGGTTCATCCAAGCCAACCTGCAACGCTCGAAACTGGCTACGGCGGAACTACTCCAGGTGGCAGTGGACAGGGGCATCACAATCGCCCTGGTCCAGGAACCCTACGTTGGAAAAAACAGTGTCCTCAAACAACATCCGGGGACTCGGGTAATCCAATGCACCTTAAACAGGCAAAAACCGGTGAAGGCAGCCATCATAGTATTCGGTGACCGGCTGGAGGTAATACATGACCCTCAATTGGTGACCGAGACTGAAGCGGCGGTCCTTCTTATCGGAGGAGGCCTTAAACTGGGAGTGGTATCCGTCTATCTAGAGGGGGACCAGGACATCGTGCCTTATCTTGATAGAATCAAAAAAGCCTGCGACAAATTGGACACACACAACCTCATAGTCGCGGGAGATGTTAATGCCTGGAGTCACTGGTGGGGCAGCGCATCTGAGGACGACAGAGGGGAAGCCTACAATGCATTCCTGAATGAAAAGGGACTCCAAATCCTAAACACCGGAGACACTCCAACTTTCGAGACTTTCAGAAACGACAGAGCGTGCACAAGTATAGTAGACGTTTCTGCTTGCAGCATGTCTCTGCTCGGAAAAATCGAAAGTTGGAGAGTAGACAAAAGTCTCGTCACTTCGGACCATAATGATATCACCTTCAACTTGCGCCTAGGAAAGGCCCTAGAAACTCTCAGGCCGATCACGACGCGCAAGTATAACACCAAGAAGGCAAAGTGGACCGAATTCTCAGTTCTGCTAAAAACGATCTTAGCAGAACGAGACATCACGCGCGTCTCAGTAGTGGAGTCAAAAACCCCAGAGGACCTTGAAAATAAGATCACAGCCTACACAGAGGCCATTCACGAGACCTGCAAACAAACCATCCCTATTGCAGGAAATAGGGCAGGCGATCCCAAGCCCCCGTGGTGGTCGAAAGAGCTTGGCGATCTTAAAAAAGAGGTCCTCAGGAAAAAGAGGAGAATCAGGAATGCAGCTCCCCATAGGAAAAAAATGGTAATAGAAGAGTACCAGAAAGCCAAAATGTCGTACTCAGAGAGAGCAGAAAAAGCCCAAACGGAGAGCTGGAAGGAGTTCTGCACGACTCAGGAAAACGAGAGTATGTGGGATAAAATCTACAGGGTAATCAGGAAAACGTCAGGAAAGCAGGAGGACATGCTTCTGAGAAGCCCTGAAGGTAACACCCTAACCCCAAAACAGTCGGCAGAACTCCTAGCCAAAACCTTCTATCCAGACGACTCAGAGAGTACCGACCAATCAAATCACGCTAAACTTCGACATCAAATGGCGGAGAACGTATTAGAGGGCCTTTCGGAAGATGACCCACCCTTCACGTCAGCGGAATTGGAAAAAGTATTGCAAACACAAAACCCCAAAAAAGCACCCGGACCAGATGGGCTAACCGCTGACATCTGTGCTGCAGCCATAAGATGTAATAAGGAGGTGTTCATGGCGACAGCAAACAAATGCTTATCGCTAAAACACTTCCCCACACACTGGAAAGCGGCACACGTGGTCTTAATCCGAAAGCCAGGGAAGGCAGACTACACCCACCCAAAGTCATACCGACCCATTGGCCTTCTATCCGTTCTCGGAAAAACCATTGAGAAGTTAATGATTGGTCGACTCCAATGGCACATTCTCCCAACACTACACAAAAACCAATACGGCTTCATGCCACAAAGAGGAACCGAGGATGCCCTCTATGACCTATTAGAGCACGTAAAAAAAGGAGTAAACACTAAAAACATCGTGCTCCTCATCTCATTGGACATAGAGGGTGCCTTCGACAACGCCTGGTGGCCAGCACTGAAAATCCAGCTTGTCAAAAAAAGGTGTCCGGGAAACCTGTACAAGATGGTGTGTTCATATCTAACCGACCGGAGAATCACGGTCAACTATGCGAGGGCAGCATACGAGAAGGAAACAACAAAAGGTTGCGTCCAAGGATCCATAGGAGGACCAATCTTTTGGAACGTTATCCTAGACTTGTTGCTGCAAACGCTAGAGATCGAAGGAACATACTGTCAGGCCTTTGCGGATGACGTGGTACTCGTGTTCACAGGACAGTCGGTGAGCAATCTGGAGCAGTCCGTCAACTCAACGCTGGACAAAGTTGCAAAATGGGGAAACGCCAACAAACTCAACTTCGCACCGCAAAAGACCAACGCGATGCTCCTCACCAAGAAGTTGAAATATGAGACCCCACAACTATACATGGCCGGCACAAAACTTGACCTCGTTGAGGAGATAAAGCTCCTGGGCCTCATCATCGACAAGAATCTAGTCTTCAAGCCCCACGTGTCTGCGCAATGCAAGAAAGTAGTAGACATCTACAAACAACTCGCGTGCGCAGCTAAAGTAACGTGGGGACTAAACAGCGAGATCACGAGAACCATATACATCGCAGTGGTAGAACCTATAATGACATACGCGTCAAGCGCATGGTCTCGAGCGGCAGAGCTGGAAATGAACAAAAAGCAGCTCAATGCCCTCCAGAGAGGTTTTGCCCAAAAGGTGTGCAGGTCCTACCGGACTGTCTCTCTCACTTCAGCACTCGCGCTGTCGGGTTTGCTTCCACTGGACCTCAGGATCCATGAGGCGGCAAACCTGTACAAAGCCAAAAAAGGTCTCTCCCAGGACTACCTCCCACCTGGAACGGAGCTTGAACTCCGAGTGGGATACCTGGACCAACCCCATCCATCTACCCTAATGTCCACGGAGTATGAACTCCTCGAAGACTCCATCCAGCATGTCAGCGGACCCCAAATATACACAGACGGCAGCAAAATCAACGACCAAGTAGGTGCTGCCCTGACATGGTGGGAGGAGGGAAAGGAATCAAACTTCGCCACCTTTAAGCTTCACCCCGCTTGCACAGTCTTCCAGTCGGAACTGTATGCACTACACAGGGCACTTCAGATGGTAAATTCGAGCAGGGAACCGATAGTCAACATACTGAGTGACTCAAGATCTTCACTCGACCTGCTCCGAAACCCAAGTCTGAGCCATCCCCTGGCGAGAAGCATAAAGGAAAACATCGGGAGGATCTTGGAGGATGGACGGAAGGTCCGGATGTTCTGGCTGAGAGCGCACGTTGGCACCACAGGAAATGAGAGAGCTGACGAGCTGGCAAAAGCAGCGGCACTCGGTGACGCCACACAGGACTATGGAAGGATCCCACTGTCCTACATTAGGAGGAAAATTCGTGAAGAGTCGATCCGCAAATGGCAGGATCGATACGAAACCTCCAAAACAGGCGCACTAACAAGGAGGTTCCTTCCAGACGTCCAAAAAGCGTATCGGCTAACTCGCACCACAAAACTTACACATACACAAGTGCAGATCTTGACTGGCCACGGAGGGATAGCCGAGTATCTTCACAGATTTAAGCTGAAAAACAGCCCGGGTTGCGAGTGCGACTCGGAAATCAGTGAAAGTATACTTCACATCATACTCGACTGCCCACGTTTCCTAGCGGCTCGGATCGATCTAGAAACTCAGATTGACAGAAAACTGGTTGAACCGGAACTGCATAGCATACTTGCAGACCCGGCCAGCAGACCACACTTTCTGTCCTTCGCCGAGAAGATCTTCCGAACTGCTGCTAAGAGACACACTAACCTTCCGCCCCTTGAATCACAACCAACACCTGTTAGCCAAGCCCCAACTACCACCAATGGCACCGGCTCACAGCAGAAATCTACTACGAAGAGCGTCGCTATCCATTCACTGCTTGCATGTGGAGAGAAAGGAGTGCCAGGGATAAGAATCCGAGGAGTGGCACTCTTCATGGATAGCAACAACGAACGGCTCGGAATAGGTTTCTGCCGAATCGGGGCTAGAAATCGCGTCGCCATTTCACCGGGCTTGGCGTCACTCATAAATGGGAGCACTTCAAAAACGACCATGAAGCACAAAATGTACAGTGCACTACCTGAAACAGAAGTGGCGGGCCACCGATGTCGACTGGTGCGATCGCGAAATAAGACGATCGCTCTACTCACATTGGAAGGAAATTCCCCCTTCACACAGGCATGCTCGATGCTCACCATGTTGGGGGAAACGGGAAGAGTGGTGGAAGTTCCACGTGTAATAAGTGTGGATGCAATGATGGTCGGGTATGAGCAGGGAGAAGTCGCAGACCGGCTAGGTTGTATAAAAGCCTCTGAACAACATGAGGTGGTTGTGTACGAAGATAGAGGTGAAAACCTAAACTATCTAAGAGCGCACGACTCAAAAACTACAACCGACAGCTGGGGACACCCAATACCTACCTCGATCAGTGGATCCGAACGCGTCCAACAAAAAGCAGTCGCCGAGAAAGACGCAGTCCACCAGAGTGGCATGATGGAACGTAAGAAAAGATCCAAAGTCGGAGGCCACCTCAAGGGATTTCTAAACACCTTCAGCTCAATGCTGCAAGGGCTGTCAGGAAATCCATCATCAACAACAGTCAAAACTACAACAGCAACAGCAAAGGCTCCAACAAATAAAAACAGGACAAGAGCTGACATGGGGCAGGTAACTCCGCCTCGTCTAATAGATGCAAAGGTTCCACGAGACCACGCGTACAACGCCTTCCTTGAGTTTTTGGCCATTATACGTGCAACCTCTGAGGTCAATCTCAAGGTTTGCAAAACCATCTTGGCAAATCTTGAGCAGGGTAATCAAAACCTACTAAAGGAAAAGCTCGAGGAGGCAGAGGCAGCCATATACAACAACGACAACTCCCAGGTCATCAAGGGCAAAATGTCAGGAAGCTATATGGCAGCATACAACGCAACAAGTGGCTTCGTGGCACTCAGCAGCGAAGAGACTGAGACCGGAGTACCTAAATTCAACACCCCAAAAGGAGACCCCTTGGTTGTTGTTGCAAAGTGCACCAGGATTCTACTGGACGACAAGATTCTCGACATGGCGAAATCCATGTCGGGAACTCAAGTCACAGGATCTGTCTGGAGGGACTGGGTGCTGCCAACAATTGAGTGGGTCAACGGAGTTCCGGGGTGTGGTAAGACAACCTGGGTGGTAGGGCACTTCGATGCTGACAAGGACGTCATCATCACCACAACATCTAATGCTGCTAGTGACCTAAGGGAGAAACTAGCGCTCCGTGTTGGTGATCTTGTCAAGACCAGGGTCCGCACTATGGCTTCTGTCTTGGTTAATGGCTTCAGAGAGTCGGACAAATGCAACCGTCTCATGGTTGACGAGGCTCACATGAACCACTTCGGAGCCATAGTCATGGCAGCCAAGCTGTGCGGTGCCAAAGAAATGGTCCTCATCGGAGATCAGAGTCAACCAGTTGCCTTTCATCGATAGAGAAAATCTCTTCGAAATGAGGTACTGCCGCCCAAACCTGGTAACAAACATCAGCCAGGAGTTGCTATGTACACACCGGAACCCCATGGATGTTGCCTATGCACTAAGAGAGGTATACTCCGGTATATACTCTTCAACACTAAGTGCGCGTTCTCTTAACATACAAAATTACACCGGTGCTCAAATACCCCATACGCTCCAAAACACTCTATTCCTGGTCCATACCCAAAGCGAGAAGCAATGTCTCATCGACCAGGGATACGGTAAGGGCACAGGATCGCGTACACTGACCATCCACGAAGCGCAGGGGTTAACGTTCGAAACGGTAATCATTGTTAAAACCACATCAAAAACAATAGATTTACATCAGAGCGTACCCCATGCGGTGGTAGCAGTGTCACGGCATACCACCAGCTGTACCTACCACACGGATGACCAAAACGACGCGATAGGGTACTTTATCAAAAGAGCAATGGCAGCGTCAACCAAAAAAATAGTGGAATACAACCTAAAAATGGCAATCAAACACCGAAACGCAGCGGTCGTTGAGAAACTCGCTCGCGAGTTGGGACGGATGGACGAACAGGGTTAACCACTATCCTCATAAACTACATGTAACAAATCGTATCTTAATAAAATCTGTAACCAATAGGAAAATAAATTTATAGTAACTTTGTAAAAAAAAAAAAAAAAAAAAAAAAAAAAAAAAAAAAAAAAAAAAAAAAAAAAAAAAAAAAAAAACAATATTATTTACATCTATGAGACAAAAAAAAAAAAATATTAACCATAACAATATGTAACAGATGTATACCCAAGCCTAATTATAATAAAGCTAACAATGTATAATAAAATCCACCTAAGAAGTAACTCTAACAACTATAACCATGTATACTCTAACTACATATATCACTATATAACAACAATTAAACAAAATCAATGTTTTAATTATAGATCTTATAACATAAAATAACCAAAATTGTCTCCAAAAACCAAATGATATGTATAATTTAAACTAGTATAACGATAATGATATTCATTGTATTTATATAAATAACAAGAACATTATGTATCAACTAGAATTAAGTCAATATCAAGTTTCCTTACTGAGTAAGTCTCTTAATTTTAAGTTTGTAATAAAATAATGAGTTACTAAATAAAGAATTAAATTAAAAAAGAGCACGGACTGAAGTCTGTGGAGCATAGTTAAAAAAAAAAAAAAAAAAAAAAAAAAAACCTAACCTAACCTAACCTAACGTTTTTTTTTTTTTTTTTTTTGACGCTGGGAAAAATGCTTTATGCATACCCTCCCGTCGGGGGACGGAAGGGTTATGTGGGACTCCCGGTGCTCCCCACCGGTATACCCACTAAACGACCCAGCGGCACTCCCGCATCGCCTATATGGAGGGGAACTGGGAATCCGGCACAGCCTTTCCATCCAGCCCCCCGCCGACGACCGCCCGCCTTTACGGCGAGCCCTTCACCCCCCTCCCCACCCTGGGAGAGGGGCCCGAGAATAGCCGCGAGTGCTCGCGGTCATTCCCACCCGGCGGAAGTGGAGGATACGTGCAATGCGGGAGAAGACGCCCCCGCGCCTGTCTCCCGCTATCCTCCACCAGGAGGGGGAAGACAATTGTCGTGCAATCGCCTTCTCCGACCCGTTCGTCGCCTGCGGAGTGGCGCTGCGAGAGGGTCTTCCTCCCGCGCCCGCTCCGTCGCCTCCTTTTGCGAAATTACTTCCTCGCAAAAGGAGGCCACCGCAGCCCAGGACTCCTCGCTTCCCAGCATGGCTAAAACCACGCTGGGCAGCGAAAGGTCCTGCCCGACCACCGCCATCAATTGGCGGCGCGGCCCAGACCACGACGCACACACCTCCAGGGTGTGCTGCGCCGTGTCCACCGCCGCGCCACGATCGTGGCAGGCCGGGGTCTCCTCTCTTCCGATCCGATGCAGGCACGATCCGAAGACGCCATGCCCGGATAGCACCTGCACCAGACGGAAAGAAAGGAAACCGTGGGACCGCCCGAGCCAGTCCTGCAGGACTGGCCCGAGCGCGTCCAACGTTCTGCGGCCAAAGGCTGCGGTGGCGAGGGCCTCCGTCCAATGTTGGACGGTTGCGTCCCTCGCCTCTCTGGGAACGGCCTCCCGCTCTTCTGGGGCAGGGCACTTCCCGAGCGCCCTGCGCCCCGCCGTCCACTCGTACACTTTGGCGAGCACCCACGCCTCGAGTTCCCAAGGCGGGGTGCCGGCCAGAGCGCACGCTACCGCAAAGCCCACCGAGCGGTAGGCTCTCGCCACCCGCAGTGCAATGGCCCTTTGGGGCCTGCGGATGGCGGTCGCATTCTCCCTCCTATGGAGGGAGTCCGCCCAGATGGGGGCCCCGTAAAGGGCCATGCTCTTCAAGATGCCGGCATACAAATGCCGGCATCTCGCCTTCGGCCCTCCCAGGTTTGGGAGGAGCCACGAGAGGGCGTTCGCCGCCTTCAGCAGGCGCGCTGACAACCCGCTGAAGTGCGGGCCGAAGCGCCACCTGCTGTCCAGGGTGAGGCCCAGATATTTCATCTGGGTCCTCACCCCGATCCTGACGCCCTCCACGACGATGTGGGCGTCAAGAGGGATGCGCTGCCGAGGCCCGTGGAAGAACACGGCCTCGGTCTTGTGCAGCGCAACCCCCAACCCGAGGCGGCGGATCCTTCCCGCGACCAAGGATCCGCCAGCCGAGGCCAAACTGGCCGCCTCCCTAAAATCCCTCCCCCGGGCAGTGAGGAGAGTGTCATCCGCGTAGCAGATGACACTCGTGCCCGGGAGGAGGGATCCCCGCAGGAGCCAGTCGAAGCCGATGTTCCACAGGAGTGGTCCTAGGACCGACCCCTGTGGAACACCAGACTCCGCGCCGTACCTCCGGACTTGGCCAGCCTTGTCTACGAGGAGGACCGCTCGGTCCTCCAAGTAGCTGGCCAAGAGGGCCCGCAAGTATGAAGGCACTCCGTGGTACCGGAGTGCCTCCAAGATCGTGGAGTGGGGGACGGAATTGAACGCGTTGGCTATGTCAAATGACACAGCCAACACTCCGTCCCCAGACTCCACGGCCTCCCTCACCTGGCCCTTCAGCCGGGCCAGCGCGTCCACTGTCGAACGCCCAACTCGGAAACCGAATTGGGCGTCCGACAGGTTCGGCCCAACCCCCCGCAGGAGGCCATTCAGCCGACTGGCGACGATCCCCTCGAACAGTTTACCGACCTCATCGAGCAGAACGATGGGTCGGTATGCCGAGGGGGAGTCTGCCGGTCGTCTCTCCTTACGGAAGAGGCACAGTTGCTCCTCCTTCCAGGCTTTCGGGAACCTCCCAGCCGTGAAACACGCGCTAAAGAGGTCCCGAAACCTGTCCGCCATTTGGGTGGCCGCAATGGCCACCACCCTTGCGGGGACGCCGTCCGGCCCGGGGGCGGTTTTCTTGGCGCGGAGGCGAAGCGTCGCCGCGCCAAACTCCGCCCCCGTGACCGGAGGGACCTCCTCCGCCGGCGGAGCCGCCTCCCGCGGGGGGTCCATCACTGGAGGGGTGAAGTTGGTCCCTGTTGGAAACAAGGACCGAACCACCCCATCCAGCAACGCCGGCTCGAGGGTCTCTGCTAGCGGGGGACCGAAGGGGCGCAGTTTATTCCGCGCCGCCTTATACGGTCTCCCGTACGGGTCTCTGTCGAGACCCTCTAGCATTTCGGCCCTCGCCGCGTCGGCGGCGGCGAACATAGCCGCCTTGAGGACCTTCTTTGCCTCTACGTACGAGGCGTAGAGAAGGTCCTCGTTCGACGCGTCCCGCACGTTCCGACGTCGACTCCGCGTGTAGGCCCTCCTGGCCACCACGCAGGCGGCCCGGAGCCCCGCCAGCCCCTCCGACCACCAATAGACGGCGCGTCGGGGAGGTGGGCGGAGAGACCGAGGCATGCTGGAGTTGCACACCTCGGTCAGGGACTCCCGCAGTCGGACCGCCGAGGCGTCGACGTCCAGGACATTGATAGGAGGCGTGAGCCAGTCCTGGACGAACGCCGCCTCCTTGGCCGCCCCTCGGTCCAGGTGGATCTGAGCCCACCGTGGAAAGGGGGACTGGCCCGAGCGGGCCATCCCCCGGGGGCTCTGGGTGGAGACGATGTCGAACCGCACGTATCGGTGGTCCGACAAGGTCTCCACCGTTTCCACCCGCCAGCCGACGACGCGGGCGGCAAGTGCGGGGGTGGCGAACGACACGTCCACCACCGTCCCTCCCCGTTGCCGCACACACGTGTGGGCCGTCCCTCTATTTAGGAGGGACACGCCCGACGAGGCCGCCCAAAATTCGACGGCCCGCCCGCGGACGTTGCAAGAGGCGGCCCGGTTGCCCCAGGCCGCCGACTTGGCGTTCAGGTCGCCCAATACGGCGACCTGGCGCGGCGCCGCCCTACCGACTACTGCGGTCAGGACTTCGAGAAAATCCTCGAAGTCCTGTAAAGGGCGGTTAGGGGAGAAATAGACCCCCACCAGGGCTATTTCTCCCCACGCGGCGGCCACGTATCCCGGTCCCCTCTCTAAGAGCGAGAGGGGAGGGGAGTCCGTGGAAGACCGCGACACCAACGCCACCGAGCCGTCCCGATCACCCAGCCAACGGCCAGGGACAGAGTATGGCTCGGCGACCACCGCAACGTCTACTAACCACTCAGCCAGGGCCTGCATCAGCAGGTCCTGGGCTGCTTTACAGTGGTTAGTATTCGCCTGTAGGATGCGATGTCCGGACCTATCCATCATTTGGACATCGCACCCCCCTCGTCGGCCACCGAGGTCCCAGCCTCAGGGACGACGGTGGTAGCGGCAGGCTGGGACGGCGCCTGCGCTTTGCCCTTCTTTGGGGGAGGATTGCAGTTCCTCCCCCTCATCACGTGGTCCGCCGGGCGGCCACTGGCGGCGCACACCGCGCAGTGCGGCTTGGCGGCCGTGCAGGAGGCGGACATGTGCCCCTCCTTACCGCAGCGGTAACAGGCGTCCGATCTGTCCACCTTGGACGGACAGAGGGCCCGTGTGTGGCCGATTCCGAAGCACTTGTAGCAGCGCAAAGGCTGCTCACCAAGTGCTCGGACCACACACGACCCAAACCCGACGGCAAGCCGTCCCTTGGCAAGGACGGCCTTAGCTGCGGTGACCGGGCACTCCAGGCGGATTGTGCCCATGCCGCCGCGGCCGGGCCTGATAGCCCGACCCTGTACCGCTGCGGTGTTGCAGCCCCCTATTGCTGCGAGCGCCGCCACGACCTCCTCTTTGGTGACCGAATCGTCCAGATTGGTCACCTCGAGGGCCGCCGACTTGACGGGCCTTACCACCTTGGCCGCGTCCGCGATGACCTCTTGCAACTTCGTTGCGAAGAGGTCAGCGTTGGTGCCGCCCTGGACCCCCGGGAACTCGAAAATACGAGCCCCGGCTTGGGTCTGGCGGCACGTGATGGCGCCGATTCCCAACTTGGTGGGATCGGCGTTGGTACGAGCCCGTTTCAGCACGGACTCGTACGTCTCACCACGCTCCGCAGCCTCCGCGGTGAGCGTCACCACGACGGCCGCGGTTTTGGGAGAAACTAGGGTTTTTCTCCCACCGGCAGGGGCCCTTTTAGCTGCCGGAGCAGCGGTGGCGGGCTTAGGGGCCGACTTTTGCCCCTTCCCCTTCCCCTTCCCCTTGCCGGTCGTCTGGGACGGGCAGGGAGGGGAGATGTTGGCTGGGGAGGCAGGGGCGGCGGCCGCTCTCGCCTTCTTGGCCTTGCCCTTCCCCTTTTTGACCACCTTCGTCCACGGCTGGGTGGACGGGGTGGTGGAAGGGAGAAGGGCGTCCTCCCTTTGGGAGGATGGCCCAGGCTCGCACGGCCTCTTGTCCGCCGCGAGGGGCGGTCGGAGGCGCTTTTCGGGCAAGAGCCTGTCCTCGATGCCAGCGAGGCAGGCTCTCGTAAATGCCCTTTCCTCCATCACAACCTTGCGGATGACATCCTCAAGGTTGGAAGAGGAGGAAGGGCCCTCCACCGCAGGTCTCGGCTCAGCTTGGGTTGGCTGGGCCGTAACCTCAGCCAGCTTCTTATGCAGCTGGCTGACCTCCGACTGCAGGCGATCTAACTTCGCCTGCAGTTGCCGCGTCTCGTCGGTGGCTGTGCGTTGCACCAGCTCCCGGACGATGCCACCCATGCTGGCGGCCCTGCATTTAAGGGACTTTTGGAATGTCCCTTTTAGATTGGAGGACTTAGAGGCGACTACCCTGATCTCCTCTTCGTCCTCCTGCGCCATGCGCTCCAGCTCGGCCAGCGAGTGGTCCGCGTATAAGACGCTAGACGCACCGTACCCGGACTTAGCCCGGGCGGCCTGCGCCTGCATCTCCTTCGCGGCGACCCTCTCTTCCAGGTCTTCCTGGAACTGAGCCCTTCGTGCGAGGTCCAACTGACGTTGGGCGTCCGCCAGACCCACGTCGTGGGTGTCCACCACAGTGGAAGGCTTTTTGGCCTTCGCCTTCTTTTTTGGCTTAGCACTCCTCGTGGAGTCCGAGGAGCCTTCGCCGCCGTCCTTCAGGAAGGATCGCTTCCGCTTTTGTAAGCGACTTTCGGCTTCCATCGCCGAACTTCCGTCCGACTCTGGAACGAGCGACTCGTTGTCGGAGTCCGACAACACGTCGACCGACAGCCTGCGGAACATGCTACCCGGTGATGGGCGGCAAACCTCCGACGCCATACTGGCATCGCCGGCGTGGCCCTGAGAAGGGCCTTTGGTTTGGCCCTGAGAAGGGCCTTTGGTTTGGCCCTGAGAAGGGCCTTTTGGTTGGCCCTGAGAAGGGTCTTTTGGTTGGCCCTGACAAGGGCCTTTTAAGAACCGCCCGGAGGCGTCCCGCGATGGTAGCTTAGGCATAGCCGCCGCAAGTGTTGAAGAGTCTGCAAAAAACCTAACCTAACCTAACCCAACTCAACCCAACCCAACCCAACGCAACCCAACCCTTTTTTTTTTGTTACCCAGGGAAATCCTTTATGGATACCACCTTCCCAAGGGGGGGGTTGGTGGTTATGTGAGACTCTCCGCCAGAGTGGCGGCATACTCACTAAAAAAAAAAAAAAAATACCTGGGGTGTTCCTCCAACACCAAATAAAAACAAGGGGCGCGGGACCGCTTGCGCACTCCGCAACCCTCATCAGTGTCGTTGCCCGCCTTGCGGCAGGCCTACCTCATGGGAGGTCTTCACAAGACTTCCGCATCTCGCGTGTGATGCCCCGGAACACACAGGGCATCACCACCTTTCGACGGCCCATTATTAGGGGATATTAGGCGCCCCCGCACCCACCACCCCAGGCTCTCTGAGCGGAGACGGGGTGCGGGCTCGATTAGCCCGCCTCCGTGTCCGCGCTCTCCGGAGCGGCAGTGAAAGTGGATCTCTCTCCCTCTCCCACTCATCTTCCTCCCTCTGCGAGATGATTGTTTCACAAAAGGAGGCCTTCGCCTCCCATGACCTCTGCTCATCGACCATTTTTGAGATAATGGTCGATAGAGAGAGATCAGTCCCTACCACCGCGACCAATAATTGCCGCGGTCCGGCTCCTCCCGGGCATACCTCCAGCGCATGCTGGGCCGTGTCCTCCGCGTGTCCGCACTGGTGGCAAGCCGGGGAGTCCTCCCTTTGGGTGACGCGATGTAGGTACCTCCCGAAACAACCATGTCCCGAGAGGACCTGCGTCAGGCGGAAGGAAAGACTTCCGTGCTTCCTGCGGACCCACTCCTCCAGTACCGGGCTGACCGCCTCTATGAGGCGTCTGGCACTCTGCCCCCTCTGCACTTGCCCCGCGAGGAGCCGCTCCCGCCACGTGGCGATGCCGGACGCCCTGGCCTGATCACGCCAGTGCGCCACTTCCTGCAGCGCCGGTCGCTCGTCCCGCTCCCGCGCCTGCGCTCTGCGCCAGTAGACCGAGGACAGAGCTTCGGCCTCAAGGTCCCACGGGAGCGAGCCGGCGAGCACGCATGCCACCTCGTGGGAGAGTGTGCGATAACGCCTGCACACCCTCACCGCCATCACCCGCGGGGCTCCAATTAGCACGGCAGTGGTTTGCCGATCGAGCTCTCCCGCCCATATCGGGGCGCCATACAAAGCCATCGAGCTTACCACCGCTGTATAGAGGCGGCGGCAGCTCCCCTCACAGCCGCCGATATTTGGCAGCAGGCGACTAAGTGCGCCGGCTGTCCCCAAGATTTTAGGGGCCAGCCGCCGCACGTGCGCCTTAAAATTCCATCTGCCGTCGAGGACGACACAAAGATATTTCAGTGTTGTCCCGACGGGGATGGAAATTCCACCCACCACAATAGTGGAGTCTGCAGGTGGTTTCCGCCGGGGGCCATAAAAACATATAGCCTCAGATTTATGGAGCGCCACCTGCAGACCCAGCATCCTGATCCTTGCTACGACCGTCGCGACTCCGGCAGTGGCCAGGATCGCAGCCTCCCTGTAGTCGTCTCCCCGGGCGGCGACCAGCGTGTCATCGGCGTAGCATACTACGCCGACGCCACGAGGGTTCGCACACCGGAGGACCCAATCGTACCCGACGTTCCACAGGAGTGGGCCAAGTACCGACCCCTGTGGAACGCCGCGCGTCATGGGACTACTACCCTCCCCGCAAGTCGTCGGGAAGATTACCTCTCTGTCTGAGAGATAGTCCCCGACGAGTCTTCGTAGATACTGAGGCACCTTGTGGTACCCCAGACCAGCGTGTATCGTGCTCCAGGGTAGCGTGTTGAATGCGTTAGAGATGTCCAACGATACGGCCACCAACACGCCACCACTGGAGCACGCCTCCTCGGAGAGATCGCGTACGCGAGATATGGCGTCAATCATCGAGCGACCTCTCCGAAAACCAAACTGGTCAGGCGCCAGATCCGGTCCCACCGTCTCGAGGTGCCTGACCAGGCGGGCAGCTACTATTCTCTCTAATAACTTGCCCGCCTCGTCAAGCAGCTCTATCGGGCGATAGCCCGAGGGCTCATCCGCAGGACGACCCTCCTTCCTCAGGAGGACGAGTTTGCCTCTTCTCCATCGTCTGGGGAATTTTCCTTCTAAGAGGCACCTGTCGAACAGATCCCTCAAGGTGGGTTCTAGGTGCTTCAAGGAGAGGGCCCATGCCCGACCCGGTATGCCGTCAGGCCCAGGCGCCGTGTTCTTGGCTCTCATCCTGAGCACCGCCGCACCCAGCTCGCTCTCAGAGATAGGGACGAACTCGCTCTCTTCTTCTTCGGCGAGATCGGCCGTTGCCAAGGGAGGCGCGAACTCGGCCCCCGGAGCACCGGGGAATAAGCCATCGACCACCGTTTGGAGCACCGCCGGTTGGAGCGAGGCTGTAATGGGGGGTGCCCAGGGACGAAGCTTTTGCCTCGCCCATTTGTACGGGTGGCCCCATGGGTCGCGCTCAAGCCCCTCCAGCAACTCCTCCCAGGCTCGTCTCTTAGCCTCGGCTATCGCAATGCGAAGGGCCCCGGAAGCCGCTCTATAGGCGGCGTAAAGAGACTCGCTCTCCGCCTTCGCCTCCGATACCGCTGGTATAGCTGGCGCCTCGTCACGCATCTTCTCCGGAGTTCAGCAATCTCCTCCGTCCACCAATAGACTTGGCGTCTTGGCTGCGGGGTTGGCGCGCGTGGCATCGCAGAGTCGCAGACGCGCGTTAGTGTTTCGCACAGCCTGTCCGCCATCGCGTCCGGGTCTATCGGATCCGGCTCCTGAGGAGTTCCATTCCACACTTCGACGAGGGCCGCCTCCTGCAGCACTTCGGCGTTGAGGCGCTTCAGGGCCGATCGCGGGCCTATCTCGCCACCTACCTCTCTCACCTCGTCCGTTTGGGTTGGGGAGACGCTGAACCGGATGTAACGGTGATCAGACAGCGTTACCACCTCCACCAACACCTGCCAGTCGCGAATGCGGCAAGCTATGTCTGGCGTAACGAGCGTCAAGTCGACGATCGACTCACCGTTTCGACGGACGCAGGTGCCTACTGATCCGCGGTTCACGACGCAGAGGCCCACCTCGGCCATCCACTATAGTACGACACCGCCCCGTGGGTTTGTCACCGGAGACCCCACGCCGCTGATTTGGCGTTGAGGTCCCCGAGCACGAGGACAGGACGTGGGCGGGTCTGACCAAACAAGGTCCCCACCTCGCCGAGAAGAGTCTTTAGCTCGCGAACCGGCCGATTCGGGGAGTGGTACACCCCCACGACAACGGCTTGGCCCACACTAGCCGCCACAAAACCCCTGCCCCTCACCACGTCTTCGAGAGGGGGAGAGTGAGTCGGCGATTGCGTGGTGATTGCCACCAAGCCGTCGAGATCCCCAACCCAGTCAGATTTAGGTCGGACCGCATAGGGCTTGCTGACCACCGCCACTTGTATCAACCGCTCCGCCATGGACTGCAGGAGCAAGTCCTGAGCCCCGGCGCATCGGTTGATATTCGCCTGAAGGAAGGTTAGGGCCATACTAACTAACCTTCCTCCATGCTTACAGCTGGCCCTTTCTTGGGGCGAGGCGGACGCAGCTGGGCCGTAGCCCCAGCCGCATTAACCTTCCATCTGACCCCTGGCTTTGACGGGGACTTGGCGCATGCCTTGCTCCCGGAGAGGTGATCCGCCGGCTTCCCCGCTGCTGCGCATAGGGTGCAGTGAGATTCAGCGGTGCATTCTTTGGCCTTGTGGGCTTTTATACCGCAGCGGTAACACTCATCGCTGCGGTCAACTTCGGCCTTACACTTGGCCGCTGCTTGGCCTAGTTCGAGGCAGCGGTAGCAGCGAAAGGGTCTTGCATCTAAGATGCTGACTCGCGCCGCCACCCAGTCTACCAAAACGCGGCCTCCGCTGGCCATCACCTTCTTTGCGGCTGCAGTGGGGCAGCGCACAAGCACGGAACCCATCCCGGATTGGCCCTGGCGTATTGTGCCTACAGACAACGCAGTCACAGGGCATTCACCCTTCCCGGCCAAGGCCTCCGCCAGCTCCTGCGGGGTGACCGAATCGTCCAGGCCGCTGACCCGAAGTTCTGTTTTTATTGCCGGCCTGGAGACTCGTACACTCTCCTCGTCTCCGAACACCTCCCTGAGCTTCTCAGCTAGGACGTCGGCTTTGGCAGCGTTGTCTAAACCGGAAACCTCCAGCACTCGTGCCTCAGTGGCCGCCGCCCTGATCTTCAGCGGCGAGAACCCCAGCTCGCTCAGGTTGATTTTCGACTTGGCCGCCTCCAGTACCTTGGCGTAGGTGACGCCTTTCTCCGCCGCTCTCTCCTGCAACGTGATCACCACCGCTGCGGTCCTTGGAGGGCGGAGTTTGGCCGCACCCGCCTTGGGAGGCTGTAGTTTCGGCCTAGGGACTTGGGATGGAAGGGTAGGCCTCTTCTTCTCGGTGGGTGTTGCCCTTTCCGCTGCACGCGCCTTGTCACGCCTCTTGCCCTTTCCACGCCTCGTCACCACTTGCCAGTCTTCAGATGGAGCCACAGCGCTGGCATAGGTGGGAGTGGGCTTTGGTTTTGAAGCCGCTCTTGTTCCAGGCTTTGGCGCTGGAGAGTCCTTTTTGAGTGGAGGTTTCAGCTGGACTCCCCTTAGCCTCCCTTTTCCGATCTGCGCCCAGAGAGGGCCTCAGGGTCAGCTCGGGCAGCAGTCTCTCCTCGATCCCGGCAAAGCGGGCGTTCACCATTGTGCCCACTTGCACCATGATCTGCTGCATTACCTCATCTGCTCCATCTCCTGTCGCAGCTCCTTCAGGTCTGCCGAGAGCCGCTCATTGGCCTTTACTAGTAGGGCCATCTCCTCGGGCATTGTGCGGGCTCGCGTTTCCTTGAAGGATGCCCTTATGGTGTTCGCCGCCTCCTTGAGGGCCCTCACCGACGTGCCTTTTAGGTTTTTGGACTTAGTGGCCACCGCATATACGATGTTCACTGAGTCCATTAACATTGACTCCAGCTCGGCGGCATCGCAGTTGCTCAGCCGAGGGCCACAGTCCGCAGAAACCGATGCTGGCGCCTTGAGGAACTGCGCCTTCCTCCTTTGTTGGATCTCCTCTTGGAGCTCCTTTCCGGCTATGAGCCGCATCTCCTCTTCCCGTACCCGGTTAAGCTCCGGTAAGCCTTGGCCTTCGCCAGACCAACGTACTTCCCTGTTGTGGGCGGTCGTCCTCTACCACGCCGAGTGCTCGGCGTGCTCATGACCTTGGGTAACGGTGAGGATTCACCCTGGTCTTCCTCTTCTTTACTCTATTCCATGTGGCGCTTGCACATCTTCCTCCCGGAGCCGCGAGACGACACTGTCTCCCAGGTCATGGCATCGGAATCAGACTCCGTCAGGCTCACAGTCTGAGTCCGAAGCCATGAGGCTTGAGATGTCTCTTCCTCCACACCATCATTATCCGTTTTCTTGCCAAGGTCGTCATGTTTCGAACAATCAGTGTCCGAGTTATTGCCATAGTTGTCGTGTCGTGGGCCGGAGCCCACGTGGCGGTTCTTGCCCCCTCATATACAATGGGGCTAGACGCCGGAGCGCTGTGGGATTCACAATCTTCATTGCTGCCCACCTGAGGATTTTTTTTCAGAATTCGCCGTATCCATGTTTTCCTTATTTGAGGGTTGAGGTCCCCTTGTGGTGCACTAGCCAACCGGGATCCCCCCAGCCATGCATCCCTTGTGCGGGCACCAAACAACGGGATTCGGAGACGCATTATTGTGCCCAGCAAGGTGGCCGAGTTGACCCTCCTTGCCGCGCCGCCAGCCTTGCAGGCTCGCCATCCACCGACCCAAAAGGCCCACTGCGACCCACTGCCGACGTTCCTCCTCGTGCCCGACAGAAAGGCCTCATACTATAGCTAGCCTGAGAAGGCTAACAACCACTCATTTGGCTTGGAAAACCAAGCCAAGCACCAGTCCACTTGGAATCCCGCAAGGAAGCTGACCCACACAGCCGACTCGCGGGAACCAAGATGGACGACGCCAACCTCCTCGCAGACGGCTCCACCAGCCCATCTCGCCTCCATCCACTGCGCCCTCTGCTACTCAGAGGGACGCGCGGAGAAGTAAAAATCCCAACCCAGCCTACCCCACCGACAAAGTGCCGGCGCCTGGTGGTTTCAGTTACGTCTATTTCAGATGGAAATTGACAAATAACGGGCAGCAACCGCGAGAAGGCCGACCCCACCAGACTTGCCTTGAGGATCTACACGACCTGCGCTCTCCCTCAAGACCATACGCCTCCCTACTCGCTCCCAGAGCCGAGTAAGGAAGGCCTGGATTTATCCAAAACAAGCGGCCGAAGCGCGCAAGCTAGGCATAGCAACTACTAATGGATAAACCCAGACCCGCCCAACGCAACCCAACCCAACCCAACCCAACCCAACCTAACCTAACCTTCTTCTTCTTCTGCTTATTCGTCTTTGATTGCGTCTTTTACTTTGATATTCTCTTTTATTGCTATTTCCACTTCGTTATCGTCTTTGACTGCTTCTTCCACTTCAATATCCTCTTTTATTACTTTTTTAAATTTAATATCCTATTCGATTGCTTCGTTAACTTCGACATCTTATTTGATAGATTCTTCCACTTCCATATCTTCGTTGATTGCTTCTTACACTACGATATCCTCTCAACAATATTATGATTTTTCTTAAAAAAACTTAAATTGCTTGTATCTCCTAAACGGAAGCAGTTAGGCATAGTAAAGTGTACAATATGGTAGAACCATTTTTTGGTGGAATCGTTTTTTATTATCATCCTCGACCTTGATAGGGATCCGTTTTGATTTCTTCTTTCACTTCGGTATCCTCTTTGTTCGTATTTTCAACTTCGATTACCTCTTCGATATCATATTTGATTGCGTCTTCCACTTCGATGGCCTCTTTGATTACTTCTTCCATTTTGATACGCTCTTTAATTTCTGCTTCCACTTGGATATCCTCCTTGATTACTTCTCCTACTTCGATATCTCCTTTGATTGCTTCTTCCATTTAGATAACCTCTTTGTTTGCTTCATCTACTTGGGTATCCTATTTGATCGCGTTTTCTACTTGGATATCCTTATTGATTGCATCTTTTCATTTGATATCCTCCTTGATTGCTTCTCCTACTTTGATATCCTCTTTGTTTTCTTTTTCCATTTTGATATCCTCTTTGATAGATTCTTCCACTTTGATAATCTCTTTAATTGCTTTGTCATCTTCGATATCCTCTTTGATAAAAATTTTCTTCGATATCCTGTTTGGTTGCTTTTTTCATTTCGATATGGTCTTTAATTTCTTCGTCTACAAACAGAAAAACACGCGAGCTGATGGCAGCTCGCGCATTACGCGACCTCTAGTCCATTTTATAAAATTATTATTTTGTAAACTTTATTATCCTATCAAATTATAGATACATATTGTCACAAAATAAATAACCAACTAACTTGACCTACAGTTTCACTAAAATTACAGGTAACGGGAGTTCATGTTATGTGGTTTTAATTTTGGGGTACAAATTGCAGTTATTCTGGGTTTCAAACTTTTGCCTTTTTTGTCACTTAAGCTACACGCATACCAAATTACAGCACTGTAGGGTCAATGGTGTACCCTGTGAATTTTGTCAAAGTTTAATTTTTATTATGGCTAATAACTCAAAAACTATAAAAACATTACCAAAAATAAAAACGGAGACTAAATGTACCAATGAATATTTCATTTGACGTCCCACTTGACCTAATAGTTTCATTTAGAACCCCAATATCTCGACAAACTCCAACGTTTTTAGCTCATTTAGTCCCACCAAAATTGCGCCATCACTACCTACCTATGTATAAAATTACACGATAATCGGATAAACGCTTCGAAAGTTATCCTCGGACAAACATACATACATACATACAACGCCCATTTGCCCAAGTTGATTTAGAGATCTCGCTTGGCTCAATCAATAATTACACTACATTGTTTCCACAGTTCTGAGTCGAAAGGGTTAAGTCTCATGTGCCTGTAATTTCACTGATACCCTTACCCTTCAAACCGGAACACAAAAATGCGAGTTTACTATTTGGCAGCAGAAATAGGTATGGTGGTAGTACTTTCCCGGACAAACTCTTTCACAGAGAGCTCTACTACTACTAACAGATTGTATGACAGATTGACCTACGCGTATTTTGTAAAACTAGTTCGGTTTTGATTTACGATGTTTTGAACAAGCTTTTATTAGGTCGACCTGTGTATCCTAACTAGCTAATCCAATTTCGGATCGTCCAACACCGAAAGTCAGAACCGGTATTGATACCTTTCCGGTAATGTTTTCCCAGCCCTAGTGTAAGAAGGCGGGCCCTTTGGCACGTGTCGGCGTTCGTGCAATTAATTATTATTTTGAATCAGTAGTTGATTTCATTTCTAATTGTGCGGATGGATTTAGAAAAATTGCGATACTTAACTACAGGTACTCCAATCAGGACTACCTGAACATGACAATGTGTTACACGGAAAGTGGTTCTGTCAAGAGCGCAGGACTTTTATCAGATATTGCACGGAACCCGACAGGGCACGCGGACTGTTCCGCGGCACAGGGAGAGCAGTGAATTCTAATGAATGTACAATGCGCATCTCTATGTTTTTCTTGTCACTACTACTAGTAGTCTATGGTTCCATCAGTAGCTCTCTGAACGTGTGTGAAAAAAAGATGGCGTACTCTTGTATAAATGTATTTGGTAACAAATAAAATAAAAAGCTAATGTGTATTCATAGTGATTTCAATCGAGTAAACCACGGATCCTCAACAAATTCCAGCCCCATGTTAAAGCGGGCAGGCCACCTCGCTATTCAGCGCGCTTGGAATTTTTTAAAGAGGATCCGCTGGCGAGCACTTGTGACGCGGCCCGCGTGTACGGTGATAGCGCTACCTATAGTTGAAATCTTAGGGAGGAAGGCCAGCACCCGTATAATTTTACACCAGTGCAGGAGCTCTGGACTCCTGACTACGAGACCCTGCGGGGTTATTGTGTAAAAAATCAAAGTTCGATTTTTCTGACAGATTTCGACTTTGACAATCATTTCGAGGATCAACTGTCAAATTCGCATTGTGTAAGGGCCTGTCAAAACGAAACCGAGATGAACGAACGAAACACCTTGAAAACAGCCTTTTGAAGCATTTTTTGAATTGCGTAAGAATTATCTCAGCTGCATTGACATCCGAACAACGAATGAAATGTCAAACGAAGCAGGGATCTTCCGACTTGCCTCTTTGAATCCAAATTATAGAAAATATGTTATAAATTATTCGATTGCTTACCTATCCTTAGTTTAATCTGTTTTAGTTGCTCGAATATAACAAAGTGGTGTACATTTATAATGCAGTTACATAATTTTTTAACCAAACTCAAAGTTAAATGCGGCATAACATGTAAGCCTAATATTTACTTGTTTTGATATAAATTTGTTACCTTTATAATCATGGGAAGTCCTACTTATTTTGACTAAATATTCTTGTCATATCCAATAATATGACAAAACGCTGTTTGTCTATTTATTAGTACCTACTCAAATATAATAAATAAACTTTTGTTGTTTATTTATATGAAAATAATGGCATTTCCAGTTACTGTTACCTACCCAGATCGTAAGACACGAGTACCTAAGTAAGTTAGGAGAGACTATCCTCCGTAACTATTTCAGCAAAATTACCTAAGAAATTTATGTAAACAAACCATACTTAACCTCAAAGTAAAGTATTAAAAAGTTTTTTTTTGCAGACTTATACAAAAAATGGTATTTCCTGGAGTAGTCTGGTGCATTGACGACACTCATGTGGCTATAGTGTAAGTAAACATATCTTTGTGTCAGTATTTACTAAATGTTAATTAATAAAAATTTAGTATAGAGCGCTGCATTGGTGTTATAAACAAGTGGTTCGCCCTGAACTGAGATGTTGCGAGTCTCCTAAAAAAATATTATTAGTATTTACCAATGACGTTCAAAAAGACTTTTAAAACATCTTAGGTATTTACTAAATGTTAGTTAATAAAAATTTGGTGTAGAGTGCTGCATTGGTGTTCTAAATAAGTGGTTCGCCCTAAACTGAGATCTTGCGAGTCTCTTAAAAAAATATTATTCTTAGGGTGTCTTACGCAACACTGCCTAAACGTATTTAGTGGCTAAATATGATTTAAGAAAATGTTAAATCATACAAATATGTCAAATTTAATCATGTTTAGTCGCTAAATACGTTTAGGGATAGTTGTGCAAGCTGGCTTTAATCGTTGACTAATAAATTTTAATAGTGCCACGAAATGCCCAACCAACTAACATAACCTACAGTTTCATTCAAATTACAAGTAACGGGAGTTCATGTTAATTAGGCTGACTGACTGCGCTGGAGATGGAGAGTAATATTTTTATTGGAAAGCCAAGCGTGCGATGCCAGCTAGTTATTTATATTGGGATATACCTACCCTTACATGAAATAGTTTGGATGTTGTCGGTTCAAATCCTGCCTGTGCACCATAGAATATTTTTAACTTATGTTTGTGTGAATAATGTACACACTTATTTGTTTTTAATGTTGTTTCAGAATCAAAATAAAATAATTTTGCAAAGCATGTCTACTGGAATTGTAATTTAAATGAAATTGAACACTCTCAGATGACCCGACACTTTATCAAAATCTGTCTCATGGTGCTATAGTGCTCTACAGAAATCGGCCGAAAAACATAGTGTGACTATCAAATGGACTAAAGTGCATGGTTCCAGATACAGATGAGAATGAATTCCGAAAAGGAGCTCGAGAAAGACTGGGAACATAGAGCCAACTGCAGCAAGCAAACAAAAACAATGCTTCTGGCAAAAAAACAAAAACAACAAACACCTTGTTAAAGAACAAACGCGAAGATCTAAGGATGATGATGGGAATCATCACGAGACACTACGAACTTAATCATCACCTTCTGAAGACTGGAGCCACGGACAGTGGGCTTTGTCACAGATGCCTTCAAGAAGAAGAGACTGTGGAGCATGTGTTACTCCACTGCACTGCCACAAACGATGCAAGACTGAAAACGGGTTATCGAATCCTCATCCTCCACCGCTACTACTTCAACATCCATGGAAACCCTTAAAAACTGCTGCCACCAACACAAAATCCTACTCTGTTAGTTATTTTAAAGAGTTAACATAATCCAAGCCATCCGGCTTGGGTTATGTTAGAAGGGGGGTAATACACAATACACCCCAATGCAGGACGTCATTGTAATCTCTTATTCCCCCTACCCTAGAATTAGATTGAATGGATCCTGGTTTTGTATGTAATAGGCTGAACACCAATGTTTATTCATGTGTACTTACCCAAAAGCTTTATAATATTACCCTTATCTACCTAAGTAAAGTAATTATGTGATGTTGTATTAGTGTAGCTTACTAAATATCATAACTTTACTAATAAAAATTTCAAAATTTCAGTTGTACATTTCTTACATACACTTTTGCAATGAGGTAGGTCTACTTATTGAATAGTTATAGTATTTTATATAATACAGTAAATGTATGATTTTTTTTATACCTACCTACACACACATGATTTCTTATATATTTTTTTATAAAATTTAGTATAAAAAGCTTTTGTCATCACCATAGTTTTAACTGTAACTATATGTCACCTACATTTACCTACCACACTAAAATTATAAATGTGAAAGTTTGGATGTTTGTTTCATCAACAATGAAAGTTCATCTCATTAAGTTGTCTACTAAATGCTTGCCTAGTTCTATAATCAATAAACCCAAGTAAAACAACACAAAGGAGTACATAATATATGTATATTAATGAGATATCATTCCCACGGCAGAAGGTATGATCCTTGTTAGCTTCCAGGAGTTCCACAAGTTCATAGTCCATATCAATTTGTAGGGCTGGCATGCTGAAAAATATTACATGATCACCATACTGTTAAGTACATATTTTATTGGTATAATGCTGACAAAAATGACTAAATCCGTAAGTTAGGTACTTCACAAGTCAGCATCGTAACAGCCATAGGATGTCCACTGCTGAAAAGGCTTCTTCCTGTACTCTCCACTTAAAAACCCTTTCTGCCCCAACGGCCGTCTATTCCAAGGAATATAGTACGTCTATTCTTTGATTTCTTCAAGTAATTTGCCCGCATACACATAGTAAGTGCAAAACCTCTGCTTTAACAGTGATATCTTTTTGTTTTAAAATTTAAATGTGTCTAATGATCTCCATATATTGACTTTTATCTGAGTCAATCTCGTAAATAAACTGCAAGTTTTTATGATGAGCTGAAAAATAAAATGTAAACAAAGAAGCAGTGTTGCCTATGTAAATTTCTTGGTTCCCGATATTTGCCGCTGATTGAGTCCCCGAAATGATAACAATTAAGAATAAAACTCTGTTTCATACAAAATGTTGTGTAATCAGTAACAAAATAACATTGGAATGATTTCTAAATAAAATCTTTTACAATTTGGTACCTACATACTTTTAACATTGTTTTCCTCCCTTTCGCTCTATGCGTTATTTTTTTTTCGTTCGAATTTTATTGATCTCCCCTTTTTGGCTATCTCTTGTTTGGCATGCAATAAAGCTATAAATAATGGATGGCTCGAATCGACTCAGATTTTAGTAATTTCCAGTGCTCTCCCCGCTCTAGATACCGATTCCCCACAAATCGGGGAAATTCCCCGCAATCAGCAGCACTGAAAAAAAATAGCCACAGAACTCATAAATCCTATAGTGAAAAATACTCTTTGCAAGTAAACGCAATAATGTGGAGAATCTTTTTTGCAGGTTATTTGATGAAAACGCAATGAATAACCAGTGAAAGGGGAACTAATTTATGTAGTTCAAGCTATTCAATATTATTAATTATTTTATTATATTACTTTATGGCATATTAGCATAATGCTAGAACGTGCTATGGTATAGCATCGAGTAAAGCACATACGAAACGTCATTGATTGAAATGACTCGACTTTGCTTCAATGTTACCATTCGGTCCGATTATGATGCAGAGAAAAATCCTTACACGGTCGCTAATCTCATATTCACGTTGAAAAAATCGAACTTCGATTTTTTGACATCTTGTTTTTGTTTTGGAATTAGACAATAAGGCCGGCTAGGTTGATGAGTAGCCGTGTGTACACATGAATAAACATTGGTGTTCAGCCTATTACGTACAAAACCAGGATCCATTCAATCTAATTCTAGGGTAGGGGGAATAAGAGATTACAATGACGTCCTGCATTGGGGTGTATTGTGTATTACCCCCCTTCTAACATAACCCAAGCCATCCTAACTCTTTAAAATAACTAACAGAGTAGGATTTTGTGTTGATGGCAGCAGTTTTTAAGGGTTTCCATGGATGTTGATGTAGTAGCGGTGTTGGTGGAGGATGAGGATTCGATAACCCGTTTTCAGTCTTGCATCGTTTGTGGCAGTGCAGTGGAGTAACACATGCTCCACAGTCTCTTCTTCTCGAAGGCATCTGTGACAAAGCCCACTGTCCGTGGCTCCAGTCTTCAGAAGGGGATGATTAAGTTCGTAGTGTCTCGTGATGATTCCCATCATCATCCTTAGATATTCGCGTTTGTTCTTTAACAAGGTGTTTGTTGTTTTTGTTTTTTGCCAGAAGCATTGTTTTTGTTGGCTCTATGTTCCCAGTCTTTCTGGAGCTCCTTTTCGGAATTCATTCTCGTCTGTATCTGGAACCGTGCACTTTAGTCCAGTTGATAGTCACACTATGTTTTTCAGCCGATTTCTGTAGAGCACTATAGCACCATGAGACAGATTTTGATAAAGTGTCGGGTCATCTGAGAGTGTTCAATTTCATTTAAATTACAATTCCAGTAGACATGCTTTGCAAAATTATTTTATTTTGATTCTGAAACAACATTAAAAACAAATAAGTGTGTACATTATTCACACAAACATAAGTTAAAAATATTCTATGGTGCACAGGCAGGATTTGAACCGACAACATCCAAACTATTTCATGTAAGGGTAGGTATATCCCAATATAAATAACTAGCTGGCATCGCACGCTTGGCTTTCCAATAAAAATATTACTCTCCATCTCCAGCGCAGTCAGTCAGCCTAATTAACATGAACTCCCGTTACTTGTAATTTGAATGAAACTGTAGGTTATGTTAGTTGGTTGGGCATTTCGTGGCACTATTAAAATTTATTAGTCAACGATTAAAGCCAGCTTGCACAACTATCCCTAAACGTATTTAGCGACTAAACATGATTAAATTTGACATATTTGTATGATTTAACATTTTCTTAAATCATATTTAGCCACTAAATACGTTTAGGCAGTGTTGCGTAAGACACCCTAAGAACAATATTTTTTTAAGAGACTCGCAAGATCTCAGTTTAGGGCGAACCACTTATTTAGAACACCAATGCAGCACTCTACACCAAATTTTTATTAACTAACATTTAGTAAATACCTAAGATGTTTTAAAAGTCTTTTTGAACGTCATTGGTAAATACTAATAATATTTTTTTAGGAGACTCGCAACATCTCAGTTCAGGGCGAACCACTTGTTTATAACACCAATGCAGCGCTCTATACTAAATTTTTATTAATTAACATTTAGTAAATACTGACACAAAGATATGTTTACTTACACTATAGCCACATGAGTGTCGTCAATGCACCAGACTACTCCAGGAAATATCATTTTTTGTATAAGTCTGCAAAAAAAAACTTTTTAATACTTTACTTTGAGGTTAAGTATGGTTTGTTTACATAAATTTCTTAGGTAATTTTGCTGAAATAGTTACGGAGGATAGTCTCTCCTAACATACTTAGGTACTCGTGTCTTACGATCTGGGTAGGTAACAGTAACTGGAAATGCCATTATTTTCATATAAATAAACAACAAAAGTTTATTTATTATATTTGAGTAGGTACTAATAAATAGACAAACAGCGTTTTGTCATATTATTGGATATGACAAGAATATTTAGTCAAAATAAGTAGGACTACCCTTGATTATAAAGGTAACAAATTTATATCAAAACAAGTAAATATTAGGCTTACATGTTATGCCGCATTTAACTTTGAGTTTGGTTAAAAAATTATGTAACTGCATTATAAATGTACACCACTTTGTTATATTCGAGCAACTAACACAGATTAAACTAAGGATAGGTAAGCAATCGAATAATTTATAACATATTTTCTATAATTTGGATTCAAAGAGGCAAGTCGGAAGATCCCTGCTTCGTTTTACATTTCATTCGTTGTTCGGATGTCAATGCAGCTGAGATAATTCTTACGCAATTCAAAAAAATGCTTTTAAAGGCTGTTTTCAAGGTGTTTCGTTCGTTCATCTCGCTTTCGATTTGACAGGCCCTTACACAATGCGAATTTGACAGTTGATCCTCGAAATGATTGTCAAAGTCGAAATCTGTCAGAAAAATCGAACTTGGATTTTTTACACAATAACCCCGCAGGTGTTGCATTTAATTTTACATCTGTGGAATGACAGCGGATAAATGTCAATAGCTTTGTTAACTTTGTTGTAGAAAGGACAGCTTATATAAAAGTAGTGTCTTCCAGCTAGGGCAGTTCTGCGGGGCTGTATGCTGCAAACCATATCAGAGCGATGCTTAAGAGAGCTCAAAACTGGATCGAAAGAAAGTTCACCGTGTTTCCGCAAAACTGTCGCTAGGACAAATAGTTGACGCACTGTAAGAACTTCACAGATCGAATATAGGGTAGCAGTGGGAAAGAGTCTAGATTTAGAAGTCATGACCTTCAATACAGCTCTCTGGGCTCTTTCCACTCTCAACATGAGAGTCTTATTAGAACCGCCCCATGCAGTTATACAATAGGATAAAACCGATTGAGCTAGAGCATAGTAAACCATTTTAAGGCAAAGAATGTCAGCGCTGTTACGAAGTTGCTTAAAAATGTACATTAATACACTTCTGGACACTGTACACTCAATATGCGGCACCCAAGACATAGTTCTATCCAACCAGACACCTAAATATTTAATACTTAGAGTGCGTTCCAATTTGGGACAGTGGCATGAGTTTGGTCCTGCTGCAGAACAGGCATGGGCACGAAGAATGAAAGAGGAGGGAGGTTGAGTTCTGATACTAGGGGAGAAAGTTATGAATTTAGTTTTAGGAACATTTAGAGTAAGAAGGTTCTGTGAGAGCCATGTCAGGGCCGATTTAAGAGCAGATTCCGCAAGTGAGTTAGCCTCTGCCCTGTCGTGACCTGCGATTAGAAGAGCTGTATCATCAGCATACGTAAATATACTGCAGTTCGGGAGAGACAAATTGCACAAGTCGTTAATGTATATAAGAAAGAGAGTGGGTCCAAGAACACTGCCCTGCGGGACACCGAAACTTATACCCTCTTCCTTGCTAGACAAATTATTAATTACGACTACCTGTCTGCGGTCGCAGAGGTAGCTCTCAAAAAGGCTGTTAGTAATACCTCTAATACCAATCTCCGCGAGTTTATCCAATAGGATGGGGACAGAGACAGTGTCAAATGCCTTAGATAAATCAATGAATATACCAATTGTTTTAAGCTTTTTGTCAAGGTTTTTGACAATCGCAGTAGTGAGTTCAGTAACAGCATCTTCAGTCGACCTGTTTCTTCTAAAGCCGAATTGGTTATCTGCCAATATATTTTTATCATTAAGGTATTTTATAAGACGGTTGTTCAAAATTTTTTCAATCACTTTTGACAATACGGTGAGAACTGAAATTGGCCGATAATTAGTGACTCTGTCTCTGTCACCTCCCTTGTAAATGGGATGAACTAAAGCTTTCTTAAGTACCGAGGGAAAGGTGCCGGTAGACATGCATAAATTATAAAGATAGTTGAGAAAGGGGGCTAGGATGTGTCTGGAGCCTTTTACGACAGATGTAGGAATGCCGTCCCAACCGGCGGCACATTTTGTTTTGAGGTTTAAGATAATGTTTTCAATCTCTTCATTGTCAGTGGGATATAAAGCCATAGAGTCGAGAGGAGCTGTATTAGGAGGGTTTGGGAAGTCTTTCTTATGTGTTAGATACGGTTGGGTTAGATGTAGTTTAGAGGCTAAGTCTTTTCCCACATTTGCAAAGAAACTGTTAACCATATTGAGAGAGGTGGATGGGTTTACAGACAGTGTTAGTAGCTTCTCAGAGGAAGATTGTTTTATATTTAGGTTTGCCATATCCTTGATAATATTCCACGTTGCCTTTGGATTATTCCTGGCCTTTCGTAGCTCGTCACGTTCGTATTCACGCTTAATTTTTTTTAGAAGATTGTTACAAAAGTTGCGGTAGCGGGTAAATATAGTCTTTTTTGTTAGATTTTCTCTGTCTTTGTTAAATTTTCTGTACAGCGAGTCTCTGTGTCGAATTCACCTCAGAAGACCAGGAGTAATCCATGGCTTTATGATGCGCTTTTTATTTAAAATGCTTACAGATTGTCTGTATTTTTGAATAATAGAGCCGAGCAAGTTAACAAGAATCTGAGCAGCAGAATTTGGGTCACTTGAAGTGAAGATTGATGAAAAGTCTGTTTCTGCTATCTCTTTGTCAATTGCAGCGAGGTCTAGTTTAGCTGTGGATTTCTTAGGAGCCCTACGTTGTGCTTTCATATTAATACAAAAAAGAATAGGGGTGTGGTCAGTGATCAGACAGTCAAGGACCATAGTTACGGCGGAATAGGGAGATTTAAATATGATGTGGTCTAAACAGTTACTATTACGAGTAGGTAAAACGTGTGCTGGGAGCATCGCATGTGATGAGACCAGATTAAGATACTCATCAGAGTTAGAGTCGCTTGAGTTTGGAACAATGTTAATGTTAATGTCACCAACTAAAACAATAGTAGAGAACTCGTTAAGTTGGGAAAGAGTACTGTCAAGGCTATTAAGGAATTCATCAATATTTTTATTTGAAGGAGAACGGTAGACTGCCACCACTGCAACCCCATTGTCAAGCTTTAATAATAAGGAGTTAGAGTCCGCAAGCACCGTGGGCACAACGCAGCAGGCCAAGCCTTCTCGAACAAATGCTAGCACTCCTTCATTTTGCGTCTCGTAGCCAGAGCTATGAGTTATAAATCCAGGGATAGAAGGTAGGTTAGGACACTTGCTCAGCCAGCATTCAGAAAGTATTAAAATATCTAGATTTAATTTAATTCTGTGCAATAAAATCAAGAATGCATCAAAGTTACAGTTAATACTTCTTATATTTAGGTGAAGCAGTTTAAGCGAGTTGCCAAACTTACAGTACTGATAAGCGTTTTCAGGAGAGCAAGTAAAGGAAGCTGACTTAGAAATGTTTTCTATTGCATTTGCTATGTCAACTAAATCATCCATATTGGTTTTTTAAAGTGAACAAGGGAATGAAAGTCAGATGAGCAGGGATAAAAAGCTTTGATTTGACAACTAGCTTCAAAAATTTTGAATACAGTACGAAAATGAGATATTAATATCATCACATAAGCGAACATAGTAATTTTATGGAGTGAGTGTGAGTGGTAGGAGGATGTGTGAGTGAGTAGTAGTAAGTAGAGTGCGTGGTGGATATCAACAACACAGCATTCAACGCAAGAGAGTTTACATTGACAAGTACATAATTAAATACTATAACATGCAAGTAGAGAAATTTCTTTTGAGAAAACTTATATAAGCTATTATCTAGTCACTTGTCATTGGTTAACTTCGTAAGGTCAGATTCACTACCGACCCTCAGCAAAGATCCACCCTCACGCTTCCGGAGGAAGATTTTACCGTTTGAGACCCAACAAAATTTGAAGTCATTTTCCTTGGCATACTCGCGGCTCAGGAAAAACAGTTTTTTTGCCTTGGCAGGCAAGTTTTCAGAGATGAAGATAGGCTTAGCTGGGCCGGATATTTTCAACTTTTCAGTAGTTAATTTATTATTGTCTATGTTGCTCTTCCGGTACTTTGCGATAATTTTTTCCTTCACGAGAACGCTGGTAAAATCAACTATTATTGTTTTGTTAGCTGGATCTTTGGTACGAATCCTGAAGATATCCTTAATCTCCGAAGCCTGCATTTGTACATTCAGCACTTTTCCTACATTGAGGACACTATCCACTAGAGATGTTTTAGTCTCTGACTGCGATGTAGGAATGTTTCTGATCTCAAGGCAGGTAGACCTGCTACTACGTTCGAAGCCATCCAGCTTACCCTCCAAGGATTCTATGTATTGAAGGTCTTCCTTTCTCTGCGACTCTAGTTTATTCACCGTGGCTTGTAGACTCGTTTTTTGTTAGCAGAAAATCAACTGCCGTACGAAAATCGTCCACTGCTGTAAAAAGCTTCGAATATTTTTCGTTTTGTTCATTCTGAAAGTCACTCATCATTTGCTTCATATCAGACATAAACAGTACCAAAGCATCGTCGTCGCACTCCATGCGCTTTCGTTTAGTGTTTCTGAAGCCCACAATAGGTGTACTACCTCTAGGTGTTCCGAATTCCGGGCCATGTTTCACTAGATTTGGTTCAGAAGAGCTATGCTGTATTTGTGGGGTACTTTGCATAGATGCGGTAACTTTAGAAGTTGTTTGTGCTTTAGCAGGAGGTGGGGTACGATTCGTAGGCATTCTTTTAGGCAGAAGCAAATAGACCGATATAGGGTCAACTATTCAAGCTAGTGTATATGTGTGTAGCAAAGTTGTGGTTGCAATTGCAAGATATAAATTAGTAGACGCCAGCTAAGCAGAATGAAGCACAGTGCGAGTCGTAGCAGGCGTAGACGCTCGTAGCACACGAGTGTAGTAGCGTTGGTTAATTTCGTCGCGGTCGCTCATGCACAACTGGCGAAGATGGGACGCGCACGGCTGAGACGCAGACGACACCCGGTTCAAGCCCGACGACACGCAAAAAGTGATATTTACTCACTGGCTGGCATCCGCGAAGCGATGGGGCTCCGTTAAACACTGGGGGCGCAGTACCAATTGGATCAGCTGCAATCGAAGACCCGGGGCGAAGTCTCCACAGCCAAAATATTATTTCAATAAAAATCGACAACACGTCCACTCGTTACGAAGGCGAGGAAGAAAGATGGCAAGCATTATGCAATAGCACGACATAAGTTTATTAAAGTGTTTCTTTTAACATGCTAAAATAAATTTCACATTTCTTTGGTAAACATTTCACAAATTTATTTATTATACTTATCTAAACAACCCCTTTCATTTTTTTGCATATATTACCAAACTCCCTACATAAATTTAAAAACATATCTACATACTATAAACCTAAATATCCAATACATAATAACACAAATTTAATTTAATTAAGCAACTCTAAAAATGGTTATGATGAATTAACAAGCAGCTACAACTTCAACACAAGGACACGTGGTTAGACGTTATGTTCGTGTGGTTTAGACAACGACTGAAGTAAAACTTCTCGTTTTATTTAAAATAGATGATGAAAAGCCCTCATTGTAAACAATTTTTTTTATATCATATGAAATCAATCCAATGTTACTTTTGTTATTGATTAGGATTACACAACATTTTGTATGAAACAAGTGTTATATTCTCTTTATTAGCATTGCGGGAATTTTCGGGGAATGCTTCAGTGGAATCGAATTCATGGAATTTCGGAGGATCGAGCACACTTTTGCGGGAAATCAAGAAATTTACATTGGCAGCATTGGTCATTTGACACTTTTGTTTGACTGACATGACAACTGACAAGAAAAAAGCTTCAAACAAATCACAGTATCGATCGTCCTAACCACTAGGATAGAGGATATAATCACTACGTTATAGTCATAACCTAAAAAATATGCTTAGAGAGGATATTTTTTGAAGAATTTTTTGGGAAAATATTATTTTTGTTCACGGATCACATGGTACTTACTGATATTCTCAGTTGGTAGGTACGTTCATAATTTTCTAAATGTTAATAAAATCTGTAAAATGATGCAAAGTCTGAAGAGAGGAACAAATGCTCTGAACAGGTTTGGAGGAACAGTTAAGTTTCCAGAAAAGTTTAAAGGGACTATGGTGGAAAAATGGGCAAATTATTGGAAGAATTTGTTTATTGACTACCGCCAAATGCTACAGGATTTGAGAAGCGACATTCAAGAAGAACCTCTCAAGGCCTTGAAGTGGACATCAGGTATTGCAGTAACTTATGCCTTAGCGAAAAATAACCCGAACGAATTGGACTTCAAAGATGAACTGAAAAAAGTAGAAAACGAAGTTGCAATGGTTAATGAGGACTGTTTGAATCCAAAATCTGTAGAACACCTCCGATTTCTAGAAACATGTTACAACCAAGGAGTTATTCACTACCAAAGTCTAGGACTAGTCTCCTTTATGTATATATCAGAGCTGGGTGGCTCATGTGATTTGTACAAAGCACACTGTTCTTACACAAAGCCCACATATTTGAGCTATCCATCCCGTATTGTGGATGTAGGGATGATGGGCAAGTGGTGGAATTTATATAAGAAAACCTCTAACTATGATGTTAACTTCTAGTAAGTTTTCCAATTTATTTATTAGCTGTATTTATATGAATTTGTTTAGAAATAGAATATTCTAATGTTATCCTTGGTTGTTAAAGAAACATAATTCTGAAGAAAATGTATTTTATTTCTTACCAATAATGCTATAACAATTTTATGTAAAAAAACTTAGGGACCACAAATCTCATGTGTTTAAAATGCCAATCTAAAATAATCAACTCAATGTGCCACAAGCTTGTAGGTACTAGAAATCAATATTCAAATTATAACAAAGCGTGTAAAAGGCTCTATGCACCAAACTCGCCAGGATAGCCCCAGCGATGGCTTCAGAACGTTTCAAGCCGGAACAACTTTGCTGGCGGCGTGAGCGCCGCAGCATCTGTAGCATGTGCCGTTCGCAGTTCTACTCAGTGAACACCAGCAGGCAACTGGGGCAAGCAAGCCGGCGGCATGATTTTTTTAAAATATGCCAGACCCTGGCATGGAGCCAGGGTCTTTGGCGGCTTTGGTGTATAGAGCTCTTAGATAGTATAGAGTAAAAACAATTAACAAGTAGTAGTCATTTGAAATGTAGCATGCTTATGTTAATGCTGTAATGTCTGAACTTAAACAAAAATACCTTATACCAGTGAATATGTACTGTGTTTTCAAAACAATATTTCTGATTATATGCATATTCAAATCAACAAAAACATAATTCTCAGATGATAAAGGTAATGCATAGATTATACCATATTTCCTACTACTTAAATAGTTACATTTATTGGATAAAGGAAAAAGCTATCACATGCTAGCATCAAAAAAATAGAAATTGTTTATATACAATGTGATTAAAACAAAAACATTCTTTAATAAAAACAGACACTGATACAATAGCTATTTGTGTAAAAAGAGAATAAAATAACACAAATGTATAAATTAAAAACATTACAAAAAATATTCGAAACTGAAATCCACTGGTCCACAGGAAACTAAAGATGTTTTTTCAAATGAAGTTCAACAAGTACTTAGTTGTGACACATTTTATAATAAATTACCATAAATTGATCTCAGAAAAAAACTGAACTATCATGTTAGTAATTATATTGCCATTGTTTCTGTATTTTAATAACGAGACATTAGTAAAAAATGTACCACCACATTTGCCCCCACTTAATATACATACTAGTTATGTAGGTTGACATTTTATAATAACAAAAATGTTCTAACATCCATTAAATTTATGCATTAACAAAGACTACATACTACATCATTACTTTACATTTAACTAAATCATACATTATCATTACATTTGCCCAAAAGTAACAAAAAAAAAGTTTTTATACAACAAAATGCTAATCAAGATTTTTGTTGTAAAAAGTAATGTATACTTATAAATTCTATTTTCTTCCATTTTAAATGAGGTAAGCAAAGGTTTAATTCGTTAGGGTCCGCCCAAAAGACGATGCGGTTTCACTCGCAAAATTTTAAATGTTGATTGCTTTTACAGTTAAGCGGAAGAATGGTCGGACCCCTCTATGCGCGTGATTTTCTATCTGATCAGATTATGAACCCGCCTTATCACGGTGGCGATTTGCGAGCAGGTTACCAGCGAGGCGATTAGTGAACGTGCTTGCAGCTCGCACGCCGCGATATTCTGTATTATAAACCGTCCGGCACGTAGGTTACACGCGCGACGTGGCGCGGCGCTTAGGGGCCGCGACGCCACCGCTGCACCGCCAAACGATCCAGTGTGCGGCGTTCCTTACTCGCTAGAGTCTGGCTAATAAAACTAGACTGAAAACGCGCGGCAATTTTAAAAAATATCAGCATGGCAGCCCAAAAACGAGAATGTAATACCTGGAATAACCAATTTGATACAAATATAAATTCTAAAGTATCAAATTAGGTTATTCCAGGAATTTCATTCTAATTGTGAGACTGCCATGCCGATATATTTTAAATTTGCCGCGCTTTTTCAGTCTCTACTTGCATTAGCTATACTCTAGCTACACTCGCGCAGCAAGCGCGTTCGTCATGCGTCGTTAAACGTCATTAATTTCCCTTGCCGTTGTCTCCCTTGCGGGGATAAGGCTAACGGGGACAACTCGCTGAAAGCCCGCACGGAAATAGTCTCATCATTATCATACTGACGGTCGCGACTATGTGTACACACGGCTACACATCAAGCTATACTTTTCCAGTATAAGCTGACCTCTCATTCTACGAAAAGCCTACACAATGCGAGGTCAGCTTATTGCTATAAGTCGGCGGATTGCTAAGTACGTGTTCAGAACGTGACTCTCAAACTTAGGTTTTTTTTTCTAATGAATACAATCCGGGTCTCTTTAAGGTAAGAGTGAATAGGTTTCTTCTAGATCTTCGTGCTTCATCTTAGACCACATCATCGCTTACCATCAGGTGAGATTGTGGTCAAACGAAAATCTACCCAATTAAAAAAAAACAAGTTTTGTCAAGCGACATTCTCGTAGGTATGATTTGAGAGGTACATATTTTTTTCGGCAATTAGCTATAATAAAATCAATCGTTAAGGATAAACACATTTAAATAATCTAATTTAAATTCTTTGAGGTACAAGACACTATTTTAGAACACAATTCACATTCACGGAATAGGGGGTTTGACTGTAGTTTTTGGTTGATTCGGAGTGAATGTTGAGTAGGAACTAGTTTTGTTCGTAATCCACAACAATAATTTGTGTTTATTACAAGCCTATAATAAATTTGAAAATCATTGTCATACAATGCGGCGTTTTTAGACAGTATTGAAAAGTGGATTTTTAGCAATATTATTGTTTAACACAGATTATTGTCGTCATTACGAGCAGAGGCGTTCCTTAAAATTTTACGACTGTCCCTAAAATTTTACGAATTCACCTGTATTTATAGTTTTTCCATAAAGTTAGTATCCAGTTATTCTTTAGAAGCCCTAAATTTTAATGTTCTTAGACAAACCATTTTGTTACTTGTATTAAAAACTGTTGGATAACAAGTCATAATAGTTATGAATGAGATTGTTCTAATGAACTTATTTTTGATAAGTCAACATCCCTATTTCAATGGATTAAAACAGTAATGTTAAATTTAGTTACATTGTTCCAACATAGCGTTTGCAACATTAGGAAGAACTACATTTAACAAAGATCTCTTCTTTGTTAAACAAAGTCTATTTACAGAGATCAATCAATTATTATTATTACCTATCTATTTCAATGAAGTGTTTGTATTATAATACTTAAATAAAAATATAGATATTAAGCTGTTTACATTTATTAAATCAACCAATTTCAAAACAAAATGTTGTTGACGAACATAACTAAGTTAGGTACTAACATTATGATTAATTTATTATATCACAATAGAATCAGACTTGCATAAACAAATGGCTCAATATACACATGATATTATACTTTTAAAAGTGAAAAAAGTTAACAATCAAAATTATGAAAAGAAATAATATCCATCACAGATTGCACTACTTCCAAATATAAGTTCATTCAAAACTTGTATTTAATAACAGAAGCAAACAGTTTAAACAATGACCAAAGGAAAGGACAAAAAGAAAAGAAAACCAATTTAATTCTTCAATTTTAAACAAAACAATCATTGCACAAGCACATATAGTAATCTAAAAACATAAAAATAGGGAATTAAAAATAAGTAACATACAAATTAAAAAACGCGTTTCCAGTTACAAAATAGGCGGCGGGGCTATAGCACTGCACTGCACTGCTATAACAAAACCAAATACTTGTGAAACAATTGTTGCATTATAACATTATAAGTACCTAGGTAACTAATTAAATTGAGTTACAATTGCCTTTGCCAAACATATAGAAAAATAATTACCTGCAGATCTACCATAACTGTTCAAGTTCCTCTGATAGAAAAACCAACCAGTGGCATGGACCTGGTGCCCCGGGTAGGTTCTACTACCAGACGCTTTTAGAACGTCCTACAAAAACTATTCAGTCCATACATGATTTTCGTCATTTTTTACAAATTTTTAAACTAAATACTTATTCCATGGCCCGATTGACTTAAAAAGACGTAATGGTGGCGATTCTGTTGTTTACGCTGACCCTAAATTGTGTAAAATAAAATTAGTCTTATTTTGTTTTCGCTGAAGATCAAACTAGAATGACATTTAAAGTGACATTTCTAAAATTAAGTATTTTATATAAAGATTTTGGACTAGTTTTAGTCAGCAATCAAATTGGTGCTGATTAAAACTAGCCCGCAAACACGCAATCTTAATAAAAAATACTTAATTTTAGAAGTGTCACTTTAAATGTCATTCTAATTTGATGTTTAGCGTAAACAAAATAAGATCGTATTTTAAACAATTTTAGTTAGTCAGCGTAAACAATAGAATAGCCACCAATAAATTGAGAAAATACAATCTATTTACTAATATTATAAACGGGCATTTATCGAGTTGTAGCTTTTTATTTATTATCAGGTTTCACATAAATAACCATTTTAGTATTATTAATTATGTATCGTGATAGCGAACGTTTGAAAAATACTAATACAAGCTATGCACCGAATAGTTTTTGAACGTCATCGTAATAAGTAGATCGTGGTAGGTACCTGTTAACAAATGTTTAAACTATTTAGTTATTGAAAAGTTCTTAGATACCCGGTGTAGTAAGATGTTCGGGTGCAGTCAGCATTGATGTTCCAAAATGAAACCCGATTGGCAGCACTATAGCAATATTATATCGGGACCTTCAATGCCGTAGGCGATGGCGTCGTACTCTTCCAATGCCTCATCATCCAGGTCATCTAGGTCTTCTTCTGAAAAAAGGATTTTTGATTTGAGTATACAAGTTACAACTTCCTAACCCTTTGATTTACATAAATGTAACAAAATATGGACGCGTCAACGCCACTGAAGTCCACTTTAATTAATAGGGCGTGATTTGATGGTCCCGCGGGAAACATCGCGCCAATACGATCGCGAAGAGTGGATTCAGTGCACTGCTTAAAAAATTGTGTGTGACTGTTTCATGGACAGAGCCGTGTGTTGTAGGTTCGTGAATTCGTGCACGTAACAGGTAATATTTTCTATATAAAATACGATATTTTATGTCTGTTATAATTATGTTTGAACACTAAGAAGTCCTTCGGGTCTTACATACTAAATGGAAATCTCTAAACGCAGCAAAATGACCTCAAAATGGCGGGGCTTCCCCCTCCACCGCGCGCGATGCGTCACAGTCCTCACTTAACGTAACGAATTATTTGATCCTTTAGCTATCCAGTGGTGTCACTAAATTTTGGATGGAGATGATAGATATGTAGCTTCAACACCAAACTGTATCCCCTGATTTTGTTATCATTCGTTTTTTGAAATTCCTCCCATTTGGGAGCAATTTTAAAAACGTACGTATATTCACGTCAAAAGCGGGTAAAAAACTTTCCACGGGCCAGACTGTTGGACTGAAAAGTTCTGCGGTCATAACCATCACAACATCATAGCACATACTATTTGAGAACACACATATTCTGACTGAGTTCTAAACCGTGGTCACAATTTTCTTGCAAATTTATTTAATGTATTAAACCCCATTATCTCTCTTAAACCCTCTTATCCGCAGTTCTATATGCGAGGTCCGATACTGATAGCGCCAATCGGCTCGTGTGTTGCATGTGTGCGTGAAGTTACGTAATTACGAGAATCGGTGCGCTCGGAGTATGTCACTATCAAGTTACTTGTACTCCGTCCATACATTTTCTACTTCCATGGATTACAACAACTCAAATGTTTCTGTAGGGGGCTAGTCAAGTTGCAATAAATTTACGTAATAACGTCCGGTTTTTACCAAAGCGGATGGGACAATAGATGCCAACCGATTCAATAATAGAATCACGTCAAAATCATATTAGATCATCTACTTGGCGTAACTATTGGATAATTTCACTCATCTCCACTCCGCTCCGCTTTGGTGGAAACCGGCCTGGTGTAAAACGGGAGAGTTTATAGTTGAGTGTTCAGTCGAGATCCTGATGATTCAATTGATCATATATAATTGAATGAGACTGAGGACCATCGCAAACTGGGCAACTTGTCGCCGCGACATGACGCGGCGTTGTCGTTTGCATCTGGCGTCTTGTCGCCGCGACTAGACGCGGAGCTGTCGCTTGCGTCGGCGACCAGTCGTTACGGCAGACGTTGTACAGGAAGCGATCATTAGTAGTAATCGAGAGAGACGGCCGTGTTATGCACTTGCCTTGGTGCTTATCGTGCGAATGCGAAGGCGCAGACAAATCTATCGCCTTTATTGGGTCCATCCAATACTAAGCTCTCGCCAAGAACCGATGCTACGCTGTCGCGCGACTGTCGTAGTGTGTGCGCGTGGACAGCGCGACTTGACGCGGCGACAAGTAGCGATCGCGCGCGACTACCCTAGTTTGTCGTCGCGACTCTGACGTCAAGTGAACAAAATAAATGAAAATTGTCGGCGGCAGCCTATCATCGCGTCTAGTCACCAAGCTGTCGCTGTCGCCTAGTGTGCGCCTACACTAAAAGGTACCTGCTGCAAAGTAGTCGTCGAACGCCTCACGGTCGTAGAGATCGTCGAAGGAGTCTTCGGAATCGTCGTCGAATATTTGATCCACGAAGTCGGGCCGGAGGTGCGGGTTGCTCAGATCTTCCGTCATGTTCAGCGTTAGACATTTATGGGTTGGTAATTCCTGAAATTTGTATTATTGGTTGAAATTTTAATTGTCTTACACATGAATCGATTTCAATGTGATTTGATTTAAATCTGGTTCTTGGCATCATCATTATAATCATACCAGCCACAGGATGTTTACTGCAGTACATGAACAACGCAACGCCTCCCAACAACCCTTTCCTATAAGAACCAATGTCACTGACATAGCACAAAGGATTAACAAGCTGAAGTGGCAGCTCGAAGAACTGACGGCCGTTGGGGCACAAAGGTTTTCGAGTGGAAACGGCACACTGGAAAGCGCAGCGTAGGACGGCCCCCTACTACACTAGATGGTAAAACCTCCTTAAAGGTTGTTTGAGAGCCCTTATAAGCTATACTATAGTTTGGTGGATTTTTTTAATAACTAGGTGGTTCGCCCCGAATTGAGTACTCACGATTCTCCCAAAACACAAAAAAAAATATTCTTAGGGCGACTCGCGCAACGATGCTTAAATGTATTTACCTAGTGGCTAAATAGTAAAGTTGTCAAATCATACAAATATGTAAAATTTAAACATGTTTAGTCTCTAAATACGTTTAGGTATATTTGTGCAAGCCGGCTTTAATCTTGACTATTAAAATAGTGCCACGAAAAAGGCAACCAAATTACATGACCTACAGTTTCATTCAAATTAACAGGTAACGGGAGTTCATGTTAATTAGATAACTTTTTTGAGGTAGAAATTGCAGTTATTCTGAATTTAAGGCTTTTCCCTATATTTGTGTCACTAAAGCTACACGCATACCAAATTTCAGCACTGTGGGGTCACTGGTGTTCCCTGTGAATTTTGCCAAAGTTCAGTTTTTATCATGGCTAATAACTTAAAAACTACAAGGTTTAAAATAAAAACGGGGTCGAAAAATACTCACAATGATGTTTTATTAGTCGTGCCTTTTGACCTGATAGTCCCATTTTGTTTTTTTTTTACCCCTCTTGAACCCCAATAGAAATCTCAACAACCCCCCCACATTTTTAGCTCATTTAGTCGCACTGAAATTGTGTCATCACTACCTCCTTATATACGAGTATACTAAATTTCACGATGATCGAATAAATGCTTCAAAAGTTATCCTCGGACAAACATACATATATACTTACATAACATACGACGCCGATTTGCCCAAGTTGAATTGCCAAATAAATTTCGAATTTCGTGTCCATAATACAAAATCTAAAAATGGTTGTAATACAAACGTCGTCGTTCGTTATTGAGCTTTTCACAAAGGTAAAGGGCACAAGCTTTGTGCACTCGGAAAAGGCTTTGGAATTCAACGTCAGGAAATTCTAAAGGATTCCTGGCGTCCCGAATGGATCGCCGGTGTAATTTCCTAGCTCTTTTTTCATTTTCTTGTGTTAAAATCAAATACCAATAGGCACGAGACATGATTTCAAATGGTTTTGAGATGAGGAGATAAAATTATACACACGTCCTATGGACCCTGGATAAATTTGTCCATTTCCAATATCAAACAGTAAATTTTTATCCAGACCGTAAAAGTCAATGAAAGGTACAATAGTACATTTAGACCCCGTATTTATTATTGCACCTTGTAGTGTTTGCGTTATTGCCATGATAAAAACTAAACTTGAACGAAATTCACAGGATACACCAGTGACCCCACAGGGCTGAAATTTGGTAATCGTGTAGCTTTAGAGACACACATATAGAGAAAAGTTTGAAATCCAAAATAATTGCAATTTCTATCCCTAAAAAAAGTAACCACTTAAAATGGACTCCCATTACTTGTTATTTGAATAAAACTGTAGTTCAAGTAGTTGGTTGTATATTTCGTGGCACAATTTTAGTAGTCAAAGGTTATGAATAATATTTTTATGTTGAGACTCGCGCGCGCGATCTCAGTTCTGGGCGAACCATTAGTATAATAGTGCCACGAAATTCACAACCAACTAATTTGACCTACAGTTGCATTCACGTTACAAATAATGGGAGTTCATCAGCACTCTTTTTAGATTAGAATTTGCAGTTATTCTAGATTTCCTACTTTTCTCTATATTTGTGTCACTAAAGCTACACAAATACTAAATTTCAGTACTGTGTGGTCACTGGTGTACCCTGTGAATTTCGTCAAAGTTCAGTTTGTATTATGGCTAATAATAATAAGTCTAATAACTCAAAACTATAAAGATTAAACTAAAAAAATGGTGACATCCAAAATGGTGATGATGATGGATGTCGCAAAAACATGCAAATTTAGTTATCTCATGTCCCTCCACCAATAAATAAAATAACAGTAAAATAAATTTTATAGTACCCACAAGCCGTTTGGCTCCCTACAAAAACAGTAAGAAAGTTACGAAATATACGGTGTACGGTATTTGCACAAAAATATTTTGTATGGGACAATTTTTTTTGTATGAAAGATGATTTTTTTTAATGGATCCGGATATAAAAAAAATTCCTGAGCAACTTTAGTTTTGGCGCTAATGCTCTAAGACTTTTACTTTCCGAGATACGAGGTATATGGGAGCGCATGGAGGACAAATGGGTTTCTTTAGGATTTATTCCCAACTCATCGGAACTTCCTCTATACGACCCTACCAAACATTTCTACCCTACGAGGGGGCATCTGGGAGAACAAGGATGTCAATGAGTCAGTCAGTCAGTGGTAATCCAGTTGTATATAATATAACTAGAGGTCGCGTGTTTTTCTGTTTGTAGAAGAAGCAATCAAAGTGAAAGAAGCAACCAAACTGGATATCGAAGAAAAATGCAATCAAAGAGGATATCGAAAATGAGAAAGCAATTAAAGAGGTTAACAAAGTAGAAGAATCTATCAAAGAGGATATCAAAATAGAAAAAGGAAACAAAGAGGATAACGAAGTAGAAGAAGCAATCAAGGAGGATATCGAAGTGGAAGAAGCAATCATTAAAGGATATCAAAATGGAAAAAGTATTCCAAGAGGATATCCAAGTGGAAATAGCAGTCTAAACGGATATCATAGGGAAAGATGCAATCAAAAAGGATATCCAAGTAGAAAACGCGTTCAAATAGGATACCCAAGTGGATGAAGCAATCAAAGAGGTTATCTAAATGGAAGCAGAAATCAAAGACGATATCGAAGTGGAAGAAGCAATCAAAGACGATATCGAAGTGGAAGTAGCAATCAAAGAGGATAACGAAGTGGAAGAAGTAAAAGAAGCATTCAAAGATAAAAACGAAGTAAAAGTAGCAATCAAACACGATATCGAGGTGGTAGAAGCAATCATAAACATGAAAATTTACTAAGCAAGTCGACTTATGCCCCTACAAAAACTAAAAAAAAAAATTTGTACATCCAAAATTATGATGATGATGGAAGTCGCATAAACATGAAAATTTACTAAGCAAGTTGTCTTATGCCCCTCTAAAAAAAAAAAAAATTTGGACATCCAAAAGATGGTGATGATGGATGTCGCTTAAACATGAAAATTTACTAAGCAAGTTGCCTTATGCCCCTCCAAAGACTAATAAAAAAAAAATCGGATGTCCAAAATGATGATGATGGATGTCGAATAAATTTGAAAATTTAGTTATCTCACGCCCCTCCACCAATAAATAAAATTACAGTAAAATAAATTTTATACTACCCACAAGCCGTTTGGCTCCCTACAAAAACGGTATAAAAGTTACGGCAAACGAAATATACGGTGTACGGTATTTGCACAAAAATATTTTGTATGGGATAATTTTTTTTTGTATGAAAGACGATTTTTTAAATGGGTCCGGATATAAAAAAAATGTCCTGAGCAACATTAGTTTTGGCGCTAATGCTCTAAGTCTTTTACTTTCAGAGATACAATGTGGATGGGAGCGAATGGGGGACAAAAGGGGGACTTATGAATTTATTCCCAACTCACCGGAACTCCCTCTATACGACCCCACCAAACATTTCTACCCTACGAGGGGGCATCTGGGAGAACAATGATGTCAATGAGTCAGTCAGTCAGTGGTAATCCAGTTGTATATAATATAACTAGAGGTTGCGTGGTGCGCGAGCTGCTCGCAGCTCGCGTGTTTTTCTGTTTGTAAAAGAAGCAATCAAAGAGGATATCGATGTGAAAAAGGTCCCCAAACAGGATATCGAAGAAAAATGCAATCAAAGAGGATATCGAAGAAGACAAAGCAATCAAAGAGGTTATCAAAGTGGAAGAATCTATCAAAGAGGATATTAAAATGGAAAAAGCAAAAAAAGAGGATATGGAAGAAGGAGAAGCAATGAAGGAGAATATCGAAGTGGAAGAATATATCAAAATGAAAAAAGCAAACAAAGAGGATAACGAAGTAGAAGAAGCAATCAAGGAGTATATCGAAGTGGAAGAAGCAATAATCAAAGAGGATATCAAAATGGGAAACAAACATTCTAAGAGTATATCCAAAAGGAAAAAGCAGTCAAAAAGGATATCAAAGGGAAATATACAATCAAAAATGATATCCAAGTAGAAAACGCGATCAAAGAAGATACCCAAGTGGATGAAGCAATCAAAGAGGTTATCTAAATGGAAGACGCAATCAAAGGAGATATCCAAGTGGAAGCAGAAATTTAAGAGGGTATCGAAATAGAAGAAGTAATCAAAGACGATATTGAAGTGGGATAAGCAATCAAAGAGGGTATCGAAGTAGAAAACACGATCAAAGATGATACCGAAGTGAAAGAAGTAATCTAAAAGGATACCTATCGAAGTCGATGATAACAATAAAAAAACGATTCCACTAAAAATGTGTACTACCATTGTTTAAAAGTTTACTATGTCTATCTGCTTCCGTTCAGAAGATAAGAACAATTAAAGTTTTTTAAGAAAAATGATAATTTTGTCAAGAAGATATCGTAGTCGAAGAAGCAGTCAACCATGATATCGAAGTGGAAGAATATATCAAATAAGATATCGAAGTTAACGAAGCAATCGAATAGGATATTAAATTTCAAAAAAGCAATCAAAGAGGATATCGAAGTGGAAAAAGCAATCAAAGAGGTCATCAAAATGGAAAAAACAAACAAAGAGGATATCGAAGTAGAAGAAGCAATCAAGGAAGATATCGAAGTTAAAGAAGCGATCAAAGAGGATATCGAAGTGGAAGAAGCAATCAAAGAAATAAACATGAATATTTACTAAAAAAGTTGCCTCTAAAAAACAAAAAAAAAATTAGACGTTGAATATGATCCTTGTAGATGTCGCATAAACTTGAAAATTAACAAAGAAAGTTGCCTTACGCCCCCCTCCAAACACAAAAAAAATATTGGACGTTTCAAAGTGATCCTTGTAGATGTCGCATAAACTTGAAAATTTACTAAGAAAGTGGCCTTATTATACGTATTTTCCAAACACTAAAAAACAAAAGTTTGGACGTTTCAAAATGATGATGATGATGGATGTCGCATAAACTTGTAAATTTACTAAGAAATTTGCCTTACGCCCCTCCAAACACAAAAAAATATATATGACGTTTTAAAGTGATCCTTGAGGATGTCGCATATGCTTGAAAATTTACTAAGAAAGTAGCCTTACGCCCCGCCAAAAACTAAAAAAAAATATTGGACGTTTGAAAGTGATCCTTGTAGATGTCGCATATATTTGAAAATTTACTAAGAAAGTTACCTTATGACGCAATCAAAGAGGTTATCTAAATGGAAGAAGCAATCAAAAAAGATATCGATGTAGGAGAAGCAATCAAGGAGGATATCGAAATGGAAGAAGCAATCATCAAAGAGGATATCATAATGGAAAAAGCATTCAAAGAGGATATCTAAATCGAAAAAGCAGTCAAAAAGGATATCAACGGGAAATATGCAATCAAAAAGGATATACAAGTAGAAAACGCGATCAAAGAGGAAACCCAAGTCGATGAAGCCATTATTTCAGTGTATTTCGTGTTTATTTTTAGTTATTTGTATTATATTTTTTATTGTTACTTGCTCAATAAATTAGTCAATGTGGTCTTCACCTGTAATTGTAGTAACATTTAGCTGGTAAAAATATTAATTGATTTGTTATGATGTGTTAATGTATATTATGTTGGTGTTCAAATAAATAAAAATAGAGGTTTTCTAAATGAAAGAAGCAATTAAAGGGAATATCAACGTGGAACCAGAAATTGAAAATGGTATCGAAATGGAAAAAGTAATCAAAGAGGCCATCGAAGTGGAAGACGCAATCAAAGAAGATACTGAAGTGAAAGAAGAAATCAAAAAAGATACCTATCAAGGTCGATAATGACAACAAAAAAACAATTCCTCCAAAAATTTGTACAACCATTTTTTAGTTCCAGTTTACTATGTCTATCTGCTTCCGTTTCGAAGATACGAGCGATTAATGTTTTTTAAAAGAAATCATAATTTTGTTAAGAGTATATCGTAGTCGACGAAGCAATCAAAGAAGATATCGAAGTGGAAGAATCTATCAAATAAGAAAAAAAGCATTCAAAGACGAAAACGAAGTGAAAGAAGCAATCAAAGACGATATCGAGGTGGTAGAAGCAATCATAAATATGAAAATTTACTAAGCAAGTTGCCTTATGCCCCTCCAAAAACTAAAAAAATAAATTTTGGACATCCAAAATGATGATGATGATGTATGTCGCATGAACATTAAAATTTACTTAGTAAGTTGCCTTATACCCCTCCAAAAACTAATAAAAAAATTGGACATCTAAAATGATGATGATGATGGATGTCGCATAAACATTAAAATTTACTTAGTAAGTTGCCTTATACCCCTCCAAAAAGTAAAAAAAAAAAAATTGGACATCCAAAATGATGATGATGATGTATGTCGCATAAACATTTAAATTTACTTAGTAAGTTGCCTTATACCCCTCCACAAACTAAAAAAAAATTGGACACCCAAAATGATGATGATGATGGATGTCGCATAAACATGAAAATTTACTAAGCAAGTTGCCTTATGCCCCTCCAAAAACAAAAAAAATTATGGACATCCAAAATGATGATGATGATGGATGTCGCATAAACATTAAAATTTACTTAGCAAGTTGCCTTATGCCCCTCCAAAAACTAAAAATAAAAAAAAATTGGACATCCAAAATGATGATGATGATGTCGCATAAACATGAAAATTTACTAAAAAAGTTGCCTTATGTCCCTCCAAAAACTTAAAAAAAAATTAAAAAATCAACTTCCAAAATGATGATGTCGAATAAACTTTAAAATTTAGTTATCTAATGCCCCTCCACCAATAAATAAAGTTACAGTAAAATAAATTTTATAGTACCCACAAGCCGTTTGGCTCCGTACAAAAACAGTATAAAATTTACGGCAAACGAAATATACGGTGTACGATATTTGCACAAAAATATTTTGTATGGGATAATTTTTTTTTTTTGTATGAAAGACGATTTTTTTTTTGGTCAGGATGGGTCCAGATATAAAAAAATGTCCTGAGCAACATTAGTTTTGCTAATGCTAAGTTTTTTACTTTCCGAGATACAATGTGGATGGGAGCGAATGGGGGACAAAAGGAGGACTTTAGGATTTATTCCCAACTCAGCGAAACTCCCTCTATACGACCCTACCAAACATTTCTACCCTACGAGGGGGCATCTGGGAGAACAAGGATGTCAATGAGTCAGTCAGTCAGTGAGTGGTAATCCAGTTGTATAATAGGTTGGGGAAAAAGTCTTTTCGCATTATAGTATGTATGAACTTGTAATAAAATCTCTTTGTATCTGGCTGGTTTTGGTATCATTCAAAGTTTAAATTTTAAAGAAACTAATTCCAAATTCAAATTAGGAAAATGTGTGATTTTTATTTGTTTTTCGTACTGTAAAGATGAGTGAATCTAATGAAGAAATTCGATACATTTTAAAATTTTACTACAAAAAAGGTAAAAATGCAACGCAAGCCGCGATTAAAATTTACGATGTTTATGGACCTAGTGCAGTGTCTGTGAGAGTAGCACAAATTTGGTTTAGGCGTTTTCAATCCGGAAATTTTGATGTCAAAGATGCACGTCGCTCTGGTCGCCCTATTACGGATAAAATTGATGCCATTTTTGAAAAAGAGGAGTAAGTACGGCATATCAGTAGTTACGACGTAGCTGAAGAACTGGAAATTGACCACAAAACAGTTTTGGCGCATTTGAAAAAAACTGGGTACACAAAAAAGCTCGAAATTTGGGTACCCCACGAACTCACTGAAAGAAACCTAATGAACCGTGTACTCATTTGTGATTCTTTATTACGACGTAATGAAACCGAACCATTTTTGAAGAAGCTGATAACTGGTTATGAAAAGTGGATCACGTACGACAAGAACGTGCGAACAAAAGGCGTGGTCAAAGGCCGGTCAGGCTTCACAGACTGTGGCAAAACCCGGGTTAACTCGCAACAAGGTGATACTGTGTGTGTGGTGAGATTGGAAGGGCATTATTCATTATGAGCTGTTACCACCAGGCAGGACCATCGATTCTGAACTATACTGCGAAAAACTGATGAAATTAAAGCAAGAAGTTGAGAGAATGCGGCCGGAATTAATCAACAGAAGGGGTGTGGTTTTTCATCATGACAACGCTAGACCTCACACATCTTTAGCCACTCAACAAAAATTAAGAGAGTTTGGCTGGGAGGTGTTAATGCATCCGCCGTATAGTCCTGACCTTGCACCTTCAGATTTCCACCTGTTTCGGTGTCTTCAGAATTCTTAAGACAGTGTCAGGTTAACATTACGAGAGGACTTCCAAAACTACTTGTTGCGGTATTTTGACCAGAAGCCCCAAAATTTCTATAGCAATGGGATCATGTCCCTACCTACAAGATGGCAAAAAGTTATCGAACAAAATGGTACCTACATACTTTAGTTAAATGTAAATAAACTATATTAAAAAATTTTTTAATTTTCTTAAAAAATACGAAGTAACTTTTTCCCCAACCTAATATAATAATAATACTTACAGATCAAATCACTCGGTCACGCTATAATTGTATGCCGGTACTGGCTGTTGCCTATAGTATTATGTATAACGTATATATGTACAGTGCGCGCGACGAGAACGATACGTCCTCCCTCCAAAAGCGCTCGGCGCAGACTGGCCAGGGCCACGTCGCGTTTCATCATTTTATGTGATTTTTAAAAATTCATAATAAAATAATTAATAGATAATACACTTCCAGTTTTTTTATATGTAAATAAAATGTTGATCTTTGTGGTCTGCGAATGGGGGACAAAAGGGGGACTTTAGGATTTATTCCCAACTCACAAAAACTCCCTCTATACGATCATACTAAACATTTCTACCCTACGAGGGGGCATCTGGGAGAACAATGAAGTCAATGAATTTTATAGATCTGTAAGTATCCATACAGATCAAATCACTCGGTAGCGCTATAATTGTATGCTGTTTGCCTATAATATTATATATACGTAACTATGTATAGTGCTCGTGACAAAGAGCGACACGTCCTCCCTCCAAAAGCGCTCGGCGCAGACTGCCAGTGGCCGCGTTGCGTTTCATCATTTTATATGTGATTTTTAAAAAATCATATTATAATAATTAATGGATAGTACACTTCTAGTTTTTTTTATATGTAATTAAAAGGTTGAACTTTGTTATAGTATATGAATTTTAACTTATAAATTTTCTACTTTCGAATAAACGACATCTTTTGAAGCGCAAAATTGCGCAGTTTTTATTCGTTATTTTTTTTTGAAATATTGTATTAATATACTTCAAAATTTTAAATACATTTAAAAGAAGACAATGTTTTTGTTGTAATGTTATTTTAGTTAAAAACTTTACGAGTCGTTTTTTGGCTAAAAACAGGGTTAGATAATTCACACAATTGCTCATTTTACGAAAACGCGAGTTACAAATAAATTTATTTGACGAATGTTATTTGTTTAAATTTTTTTTTTATATGCATTTAGTTTTTGATGAACTTTGGGTGTTATTATTTTTGTTTATCTCTCTTGAACACCCAAGCCATAGTCTTGTTCCAGATATTCGCATAAAAAGGAAACGAACCTTAATGCTAAAGAGCATTATCTTCCAGATAACCTTTGTAGATAAAGATGTGTAGGTAGTGCACATGAAAGGGAACTAATGAAAATTTGCAAAGGACTAATAAAAATAGCATAGGTACATACTGCATGTTAAGGTAAACGAGAAATTATTCGATATCGCAAAACTACTCGTGACACACGTGACATTATTTTACGGCGTGCATGGTTAAGTCGCGTTGACACATTCTAAGTACGCTTTGTCAAAGTAGATTGACAAAGTAGCTTTGGTCAAAGTTCACATTGAGCACTTGTTACCAGCTCACTAGCACGGTAGCACACCCCTTGTTTATTTATATGAGTATAGCGGTGGTAGTACTAACAACCAACATTGTGCTGTTTTATATGTTGTGTTGTCTCTCTTCTTTTAGAGTTATCACGGTTTCAAAAGTCAGAATAACGGTCGTATTCTTGATGTACCTAAATCTACTATCTCCTAATAAGTTTATGAACATATCATGATAATTACATTGGCGAAATTGTGACACTCCCTAGTCATAGTAGCCACAAACAAGAACCTGAACGGACACTAACATGGTTAATTTGTATCATTTTCTTTATTTTGTCAAGTAGTTATTGCACTTGACGCCATTGTGTTTTGTCAATTGACTTTCAAGTAGCTATGTCTACTTTGATTGGACGCCGTCGTAGTCCGGTGCGCTTTGATGAGTGTTGCCACGATCAAAGTAGCGTCCAAGTAGTCATGAAAAGTAGTTTGACCGTGTCAACGCAGCTTTAGGCCCGGCGCCCAGCCGGTGTACCTTGGTGGATGAGGTAGCGGCGGTGCCAGCGAGATGCAGCGTCACGAGCCGCGGGCTGTCGTCCAGCGCCAGCACGGCGGCGCAGATCACTTCCTCCGATACAGCGTCGCAGCCGCACACGTCCACCTCCTACAACAAATCACATCGTTCATCTATATTCTATAGGAAGAATCTATATCGGCCGCTAGCCCGGCGTCACTGAGCGCCGCTAAGTACGATGCGTCTAGTCGCTATAGCTTGCACTTGTTTACCTGCAGCAGCGGGCAGGCGGAGAGGCAGGCGACTATGGGACGCGCCGTGAGCGTGCGTAGCGCGGGCAGGCGCGCGGCGTCCGCTAGCCCGGTGTCACTGAGCGCCGCTAGGTACGATGCGTCTAGTCGCTATAGCTTGCACTTGTTTACCTGCAGCAGCGGGCAGGCGGAGAGGCAGGCGACTATGGGACGCGCCGTGAGCGTGCGTAGCGCGGGCAGGCGCGCGGCGTCCGCTAGCCCGGTGTCACTGAGCGCCGCTAGGTACGATGCGTCTAGTCGCTATAGCTTGCACTTGTTTACCTGCAGCAGCGGGCAGGCGGAGAGGCAGGCGACTATGGGACGCGCCGTGAGCGTGCGTAGCGCGGGCAGGCGCGCGGCGTCCGCTAGCCCGGTGTCACTGAGCGCCGCTAAGTACGATGCGTCTAGTCGCTATAGCTTGCACTTGTTTACCTGCAGCAGCGGGCAGGCGGAGAGGCAGGCGGAGAGGCAGGCGACTATGGGACGCGCCGTGAGCGTGCGTAGCGTGGGCAGGCGCGCGGCGTCCGCTAGCCCGGTGTCACTGAGCGCCGCTAGGTACGATGCGTCTAGTCGCTATAGCTTGCACTTGTTTACCTGCAGCAGCGGGCAGGCGGAGAGGCAGGCGACTATGGGACGCGCCGTGAGCGTGCGTAGCGCGGGCAGGCGCGCGGCGTCCGCTAGCCCGGTGTCACTGAGCGCCGCTAGGTACGATGCGTCTAGTCGCTATAGCTTGCACTTGTTTACCTGCAGCAGCGGGCAGGCGGAGAGGCAGGCGACTATGGGACGCGCCGTGAGCGTGCGTAGCGCGGGCAGGCGCGCGGCGTCCGCTAGCCCGGTGTCACTGAGCGCCGCTAGGTACGATGCGTCTAGTCGCTATAGCTTGCACTTGTTTACCTGCAGCAGCGGGCAGGCGGAGAGGCAGGCGACTATGGGACGCGCCGTGAGCGTGCGTAGCGTGGGCAGGCGCGCGGCGTCCGCTAGCCCGGTGTCACTGAGCGCCGCTAGGTACGATGCGTCTAGTCGCTATAGCTTGCACTTGTTTACCTGCAGCAGCGGGCAGGCGGAGAGGCAGGCGACTATGGGACGCGCCGTGAGCGTGCGTAGCGCGGGCAGGCGCGCGGCGTCCGCTAGCCCGGTGTCACTGAGCGCCGCTAGGTACGAAGCGTCTAGTCGCTATAGCTTGCACTTGTTTACCTGCAGCAGCGGGCAGGCGGAGAGGCAGGCGACTATGGGACGCGCCGTGAGCGTGCGTAGCGCGGGCAGGCGCGCGGCGTCCGCTAGCCCGGTGTCACTGAGCGCCGCTAGGTACGGTGCGTCTAGTCGCTATAGCTTGCACTTGTTTACCTGCAGCAGCGGGCAGGCGGAGAGGCAGGCGACTATGGGACGCGCCGTGAGCGTGCGTAGCGCGGGCAGGCGCGCGGCGTCCGCTAGCCCGGTGTCACTGAGCGCCGCTAGGTACGGTGCGTCTAGTCGCTATAGCTTGCACTTGTTTACCTGCAGCAGCGGGCAGGCGGAGAGGCAGGCGACTATGGGACGCGCCGTGAGCTCGGGGTTGCCGCGTGCCGTGAGCGTGCGTAGCGCGGGCAGGCGCGCGGCGGCCGCTAGCCCGGTGTCACTGAGCTCCGCTAGGTAAGACACGTCCAGTCGCTGTAGGTGCTTGCAGTTGTTGCACAGGTAGTTCAAACTCTCATCACCGATGCCTGAGGAAATAACTACTTATCTTTTTAGATTCATCATTTTTTAAACATCAATGCAAAAGTGAGGGGCGTTATTATGTCTGTGTCTGTTTGTGGTCTTGCAGCTTCCAAGCTAAAGGACAGATGCTATTTATGCTTATCGGAAACATCTTGCAAAACCCTTAAGCAACGTAGTTATGCATGCATGTGTTTTCTTTTTTCAAGCATACATTTCACTGGTTGCTATTTCTCTTTGAGCACTTACTCACACCGTGACCCATTTTTACAAATTTTCTCCCCCTCCCTACCCTCAGTGACCACCAGTATATGCCAAGACCCCCCCCCCCCCTCCCCATGTCCCACTCTAGTTTTCACGTAATAATTCATAAATAAGATTTTAAATATGTTTTTTGCAAACAAGAAGTTTAATTTGGCTCATAAATGTCTTTATTAATACGGCGCTTGGCCGCGTGACGCCAAAAGTGCGTGCACACCTATAATTACAAGTTTAAATCTAAAGCTGTGCGCCATATTTGAATATAGCTCGAAAAAATGCGATATTTCCTTAGAGCAGGGTTTCCTAGGGGTCGACATAAACGAAAACTGATTTTGGGGGTCGATGAGGTCTAAAAATCGACCACTATTTAATTAACACAAGTTCTTATTTAAATCTTTCAAGATAGGTAGGTAGGTACTGTATTGTTTATGTTGTATTACGTGTACTAAGAATAATTCATATTTTTGTAGGAAATAGCATTGTTGTAGTAATGTTCCCGATATTTTACTATTTAACTTTAGGCTGAAAGTTCATTTGCGTTTTGAAATACGTTGGAGCTTGAACGATAATAACTCATATAAGTACTCATTTATTTCAAGAGATTACAAAGTTATAACATAGCTAAATTAAGTGAAGTAAAGTGATTGAAAAAGAATTTACAAAATGCTGAGCTCCCTGCGCGAGCTAATAGCGTAACCATACAATATCTGCAGTTTATGAAAAATTAACAGGGTAAGTACCAAACAGTTTTTATCCGGCACAGCGCATCAGCATTGCCATACAATGGGGCAATGCAGCCAGCGTCTTGGGGACGCTGTCTGCATTGCCACACGTGTGATAGTGATCAGTTGAGCTATGTGTAGATTGTTTGCAACAGTTTGCGGTTGCCTCAGTTGTTTCAATTGTAAAAAATTACCAGTAAATTTAACAGTTTATTATTGTTTTTATTTAAGTAGTTTCTTATTTTTTTATTTGCAGGATTACTGAGAGTTTTATGATGGCGGACACGAAAAAAAAACGCAGACAATACAGTTTGGACTACTTGAAGTTCGGATTTATTTCAAATCAACACTTGCCGATGTTTCTCATATGTGAAAAAGTATTCAGTAACGATGCCATGAAGCCTTTAAAAATGGATGACCACTTATTAAGAGTACATGCTGACAAAAAAAAGGAAGCCCTTGTCATTTTTTCAAGCACTTAAAGAAAAACTAGACAAAAGACCATCCATAACATCGATGTTTGCGTCATCATCTATTAAAGACAATGATGGTTTACGAGCGTCCTATAATATATCTTTACTAATAGCGAAGTCGGGGAAACCCCACACAATTGGAGAGCAGCTTATCTTACCAGCCATTGCGGAGGTCCTTAACAATGTATTGCACAAACCCGCACATGATATTTTAAAGAGAATACCTTTGAGCAATAACACCGTTCAGAGACGCATAGACGAGATGGGACGGGATGTGGAAAACATTTTATGCAAGTTCATACAGACCAACAGATTCTCTCTCCAGTTGGACGAGTCTACATTACCCGGCAATGAAGCTCTGTTGTTAGGATATGTTCGATATATCAAAGATGAAAATATGTGCCAAGAACCGCTTTTTGCTACATATTTAGAGACTGATACGAGAGGAGAATCGATTTTTAGGTCGTGGAACATTTTTTTACTGACAAAGCTATTCCATGGAAAAACATTGTTTCTGTTGCGACTGATGGTGCACCGTTTATGGTTGATCGTCATCGTGGTTTTATAGCTCACTTAAAGCGACAACTGCCTGATGTACTGGTCATTCACTGCGTGATTCACAGGCAGCATTTAGTAGTAAAAAAGCTGAGTCCTAGATTGCATAAATGTCTTTATTAATACGGCGCTTGGCCGCGTGACGCCAAAAGTGCGTGCACACCTATAATTACAAGTTTAAAAATATCTAAAGCTGTGCGCCATATTTGAATATAGCTCGAAAAAATGCGATTATTCCCTAGAGCAAGGTTTCCTAGGGGTCGACATAAACGAAAACTGATTTTGGGGGTCGATGAGGTCTAAAAATCGACCCCTATTTAATTAACACAAGTTCTTATTTAAATCTTTCAAGATAGGTAGGTACTTATTACAATATGTAATAAATGCTATCAACAAGATTCGAAGCAATTCTTTGAACTCTCGGTTATTTGCTCAGCTATGTGAGGAAAACGACGAAGTCTTTACTCGATTACTTCTGCACACTGAAGTTCGCTGGCTATCAAGAGGCTCTTGCTTAGAAAGATTTTCAGGCATTTTTGAATCTGTGTTGGAGTTTTTACAAGAAAAAGATCCGAATTTGAAAGAAAATCTGAACAATTGTAAAACAGATATTTATTACTTGACTGATATCTTTGGAATATTCAACAAAGTTAATTTGCAGCTGCAGGGTGACGATCTTAACTTGATTAAAACAAAATCAATAATATCGGCCTTCGTGGGTAAACTAATCCTTTATAAACAAAATTTAGGCAGAAAAGAATATTCGCAGTTTCCGCATTTGTCAAAATTACCTGAAATGCTTCAAGATGATGACATTTTATTATATGTCACTCACTTGGACGCATTACACAAGGATTTTACGGAGAGGTTTGAGGATCTTTTAAATTTACAAATTCCTCAATGGATAATAAATCCGTACAATACCACAGCCATAGAAGAAGCCAATGTGATAATGCAAGAAGAGTTGATTACCATCAGCACAGACGAAGAGCTTAAGCAGAAGTTCAACCAAGGCTATCAGAAGTTCTGGTTGCAACGCAACATTGAATAACAGTATCCTACATTGTGGAACATTGCTGAAAAATACCTTATCGCTTTTCCATCATCATACCTAGTTGAAAAAAGATTCAGTGTGGTAACAAACATTTTGACGAAACAAAGAAACCGTTTGAAAATCAACGAACGTGGAGATTTAAGGCTACAACTCACCAATATTGAACCGGATGTAGCTAGATTGGTAGATAGTCACCAGGTTCATCCATCACACTGAATGTTTTATTTTCTCTTTGCGAATTAATACTTTTTTAAATATAATTTCCTACCTACTTAAGATGCTTTAAGTACTTAATTTGTAATAATCATTATAAATTAAACTTGATGTTTACTGAATTGTATGTCTTTTTATTTTGTTAAATTTTGATGAAGTCAACTTTACTCACTTAACCAAGTGCAAAGTTTTCCAATTGGTACCTTAGTACCTAGGTATTTTGTATCAATAGGAAAAAACTAAAGTTAGTCCCCCTTATTCATAATAGTCTGCTAACTAATTTAAAGCATTGCTAATTCTCACTCTGTGTTCTTCTATTGACCTAAGTCAGAATGAAAAATAACACTCTGTATCAGCTGTTTTAAGTTAGCGGACCATTATGAATAAGGGGGTTGATATTAAAAGTAGGTAATTTGGCCATGGGGGTATGAGGTAACAGTTCATTTTGGAAAAGGGGTCACTTGTCCAAAATAGTTTGGGGATCCCTGCCCTAGAGGAATTGACTACGTGACGAAAAATCTAAGTCTTCTCCCAGGCCCCTGTGACCTAGCCCTGAACGGGGCACGTAGTTAACGGTAATTCTAGGAATTATTTTCTGAGTCTAATCATAATATAGGTACCTAAGCACAACACACAGAAAGTAGTAAAGAATAATGCTCACCTGGATAAGTCTTCCGTGGATTACAGCTAGATATATCGAGCGATTCTAAGTTAGTACACGACTGCGCCACTACCTTCATCACGCCATTCGTAACATAGATATTCTTACTCAGATTCAGCACTTTCAGCTCAGTAAGAGTAGCGATCGCGTTGCCGAAATCTGCCACTGCATTGGGCGAGAACATACAGTCCATAGACGTGTATTCACTGAGTGAAAGCTCTTCTAATTTCGGCAGTTTCTTCAGTATAAGAGGTATTATTTTCCACATCATAATAGGGCACATATCCAGCCGTAGAGTGGTGATAAGTGGCAGGTTATCTACAGCGCCGCAGAGCACAGAGCCTTGTAGACTGTAGCAGTTGTAGAATGACAGCGAAGTCAGTTTGGGAGGAGTGGCTCCTGTTAGGAATAGTCCGGTTACGTGCGTATTGTTTGCGATCGCCAGGCTTTCTATACTCGAATCTTTCCTTACTATTTGAACTAAACTCGAATCTGTGAGCTGAAACATTTAAACATATGAGTTTCCTAGAATTTACTGTACAAGGCTGGTTACAAAAATGAGATTTTATCAGGTTTAAGAAACAAATTAAATGCAATAATTTGATTACAAAACGAAGAAAAGTTATTTACCTTGTTACATGACACAAATTCGAGAGTCTTCAGCGTCTTGCATCCATATATCAGCGGGTTCCAATTCTTCGTGTGCATACTAATAACCTGAACAGAACAGAACTTTAAGACATTATAATGCGGTATAGTATCCAAATGATTTAGTATCAGTTTCACCTTTAATCCTAGAACATGTCTACAATGTGTTCTATAGATCTCTTAAGGTATCTAGACGAGTTTGTATCAATACTTCCTTTCATTCTTCAAGGTTAGGACATAACTATCAGACATATGCGTAAAAGAGTCTGTAAAAGTATCTAAGCAAGTTGATTTAATAATTTTTCATCACTAGTTGATGCAGTTGATGCGATTTGAAATTTTAAAATAGAATGAGACTCATTGCGTTCATGCAAAATGGTCATTAGAGATATCCAAATCGTTAATATACAAAAATGAGATATTTATAGATATAACTTAGAGGAATTTACACACCCGCGCCAGTATTATGTCGTCGTACTTTTTGAGGAAGACATACAGGTACGACGACGTAGAGTGATGTTTTGTGACCGCTAAACGAATGGCGGCGAATGACAACAAACTTCTCATCGAGCGTGCGTGCTAGAGTATAGACTTTATCGCGGCGTGCATGCTAGCCTAGCTGGGCACTCCGTTAACTCTTCAAGGTTGGGGCAGAACTTGTCTACAACATACCGAAATTGGTCTCTGGTATCCAAAGGAGTAAATGCCATATTAGGAATTTACATCCTTTTTCTGATGTTAAATCATTTAATCAGAAGCAAACTTATCCTTTTTATGCAAATTATATTTCTTATTATTTTCCTCCTGCAACATGACATGACGACATCCGTGGCGCACCCGCGTGTGTGAATAGCCGGCTGAGACGCAGGAGAGTGCAGGTTTGATGCCCGCCGCGGAACAAATGTTCGCATGATCTACAGATATTTGTTCCGCGTTTGGTTGTTTTTAGGGTTCCATACCCAAAGAGTCCTATTACTAAGACTCCGCTGTCTGTCCGTCTGCCACCAGGCTGTATCTCATGAACCGTGATAGTTAAGACAGTTGAAATTTTCACAGATGAAATATTTTCACAAATACTAAAAACAGAATAAAAAAATATACTTAAGGGGGCTCCCATACAACAAACATGATTTTTTTTGCTCGATATTGATAACGGCAACAGGTAGACGCCTGATATATTCACAGAATATGTAGTTATATATTCACTTTAAAAATGAATAATTAAATTAAAATAAAACAAATATTTTTAAGGGGGGCTCCCATACAACAAACCTGATTTTTTTTGCCGTTTTTATAGATGAGTACGGCCGCCAAAAATTGTACTTTTGGAAAAAAAATGGTGTCCCTCATTTAAAATATTAAATTTACAAGTTTCATATAATTTTATGATAAGTTTTAAATATATTCCCGGTGCGAATTATGTTCATCCAATAACATAATTTAAGTTTATTTTTGTTTCCTTTTCAGAGCGTATAATTATTTTTATGATAAAAGTTAATTTTCGTATCCAGTACAAAAAACGTGTGTCCTACTGCGACATCTTGCACATGGAACAAAAACAACTTGTACAGCGTAGGTTTGTCACCTCTTAAGTTTTTGTATTGTTTTGCTATGTTCTATTCAACTCTGTTGTATAAATTATGCAATAAAAGTATTCCAAAACTAATTTCTAACATATGTCTCGCTTTGCATTCTCGTATGTTACTTCACGTAAGTTACCATAAAACGAATAAACTAACAAGTATCCAGGCCCATAAAAAGGTTTATTGATTATGGCAATACCACTCTACACGTTGGCCAACCTATAGAAAAATCCTCCATTTTCTTTTGAAAAAAAGTGAAAACAAGTTGGGCGGCGTTTTTGTCTCGGTGTTTTTTTAATATTTTTAAGAGTGAATAAGCAAGGTAAGATCGCAAATTGTTGTATTGTTTTATATTGTACTTATAGATAGACTACTGTTTTGACAAATAAACCGATGCGGCGCCTTCTCACTTCAAAACTCACATAGATACATATGTTTTACGAAGAGGGATCAAAAAGTAGTGAGAACGACATACTCCTTGGTAAGAAAAAAAAAATAAATACTGGCAGGCATAGCTCAGATACATATTCGTAATATTAATAAAGAAAAAATCTTAGATTCTCTTTTGTTTTTTTCTGAATGTAGTCATTTATTTGCTTCGTGTCGGAACGTGTTCTCGAAAATGGAGAAAAACGAAGTGCGAGCTGTTATTAAATACTTTTGTTTAAAAAAGTTAACGACGCAAGAGATTCATTGCGATTTGGAGGCAACATTAGGAGAGTCTGCTCCGCCGTATTCCACTGTCGCAAGGTGGGCTTCTTAATTTCGAGTAGGGAGAACGAGCACGGAAGACGAACATCGTTGCGGCCGTCCATCGACGTCAGTCACCCAAGAAAATGTTGCGAAAGTAGAGAAAATTGTATTGAGCGATCGAGAGTTACCATCCGATACTTAATTCAAGAAACGGGCATTTCATATGGAAGTATTCAATCCATATTGAAACAATCTTTGAATATGAGAAAAGTCTCCGCAAGATGGGTGCCGAGAATGTTAACCGACAGTCAGAAATAAAATCGACTTGACATTTCGAAGATATTGTTGGACAAGTTTCAAGAAGATTTTGAAAACTTTTTGTCTCGTTTCGTAACAATGGACGAAACATGGGTCCATCATTTTGATCCCGAGACAAAACAGCAATCTTCGCAATGGAAACGGCCATCATCACCGACCCCGAAGAAGTTTCGTGCCGTGGCATCGGCTGGTAAGGTTATGGCCTCAATATTTTGGGAAGCGATATTGTTGATTGATTACCTGGAGCGTGGAACCACTATTACAGGCCAATATTATGCAGCTTTAATTCCCAAGTTGAGGAATGCCATCAAAGAGAAAAGGAGAGGGAAACTTCGAAGGGGCGTGCTGTTTCATCACAACGCACCCGCGCACAGGTCGGCAGTTGCGATGGCTGCCATTCAGCAAGCTGGCTTCGAATTGGTTGACCACCCCCCTTATTCACCAGATCTGGCGCCTAGTGATTTTTATCTGTTCCCCAAATTGAAAGAATACTTAAGGAAAAACAGGTACGGTAACGAGGTGGTGGATGCCATGGAGAACTTTTTGCAGGACCAAGACAAAACTATTTTTTTGAAAGAGATTGAAGCCTTAAAAAAGCGCTGGACTCGGTGTGTAGAGAGACTCGGAGATTATGTAGAAAAATAAATTATTAAGTTATCAATAGTCATTATATTCTATCTCATTCTCACTACTTTTTGATCCCTCCTCGTAGGTCATGTCCACAGAGATTCCACTAATGATGCGGAAAGTGATACATAAAGTGAATATATTAATAAAGCACGACTAGCAGAAAGGAAAAATCATATTATTATAAGACATTTGGTTATTGTAAAAACGGGCAATGAGAAAAAAATCAGCAATATGACAAAGGAGATTAAAGCACTTAATAATATATGACATAATAATTTTAGTATGAAAAATAGTTGTTTACCTACAATGGTAATTACATAGGCTGATTATTGCATTTTCAACTAGTTCCTCACATTTTTATTACGTATCTTTTAAAAAAACAATCTGATTATAAATTTTTTGATTATTTTTCAGTTTTATTTTATTTATTTATTGGAGGTAGTATCATCGAAAATTAAGGAATTTCTCTCACATGTACTCCAGGCTTTACAAAAATCACGTGCGTTGCCTTTACTCACGTATGTTAACGTGTGTTACAAATTCACGATTGTTAAAGTACAATTTTTGACGTCCATACTCAGATAATGGTACGGAATCCTTCGTGCGCGAGTCCGACTCGCGCTTGGCCGGTTTTTCTATATATTAAAAGTATGTACTTACAAAAAAAGTATGTAAGTATATCAGTTTTCTAGTTCCCATAGTACAAGCTTTGCTTAGTTTGGGGCTAGATGGCGCTGTGCGAAATGACCAGCATTATTTAAATATCAGGTGTCACCTTTAACTCTTCAAGATTGAGGCAGAACTTGCCGACAATAAGTGCAGAATTGTCGCTATAGGTATTCTTTCTTTAACTTATCAAGGTCGAAATATCTTTTTTCCTGTGCCACGCTTTACCTTCTTTTAGCACGACCAGGATGACTGGTAGATAATGCTACTAGCATTATGTCCTTCTAGCACTATTATGTTTGGTGTGAAAGTATTAAATAAATATGGTTAGGACAAAACCTGCCTAACAAAATGGTCTGTGAAGGTATCTTAACGAGTAAATATCAGGTGTCACCTTTAACTCTTCAAGATTGGGGCAGAACTTGCCGACGATATGTGCGGTTCTGTCGTTGAGCACCGTCCACTGGCGGTCGATGTGCAGGCGGCTCAGCGAGTTGCCGAGCTTCTGCAGAACGCGACGCAGAACCGCGGTCGTCAGAACGGAGGACGGCGTCTTCTCCCACCAGGAGGTTTTGAACGTGCGACGCCCTGGCCATTACATCAATAAAAATTAAAAATATTATTATTCATTAATCACAAGGATCACTTTGAAACGCCAATTTTACTGCCTGTTCCTTCGCGACCAAGTCAGGCAAGGAATAAGGCTGGTTGTTCCTTTTAATGATCCTTCTAGAATACATAACAATAAGAAAGTAAATTACTTCTAAATACTAACATTTTTGAATGAGTTGGATCAATTTAAATCGCAAGCTTCATCGACATAGTAAATGCAATAAGTAATGCCTTCGAGAATAGATCAGGCTTTACAACTGGTAACACACAGCCTGTTTGTAGGTGGCAGGTGTTCTCCTACCTATTCTACTTTAACAACGTTCATTGCCATTTACCATAATAGTAGCAGCTCTTTTTAGTTCAGCATGTGTACACACATCTCCAGTATAAGCTGACAACTCATTCTACGAAAAGCCTACACAATGCGAGGTCAGCTTATACTGGAAACATATAGCTTGATGTGTAGCCGTGGGGACATACCTAGTATTTATACTATTGTTTCCGTTTGGTAATTCATCTATCCACCCATCTACAACCTGTTTTGTTATGTACGACATTAATTTAAAACACACATCCAGAACCGTATTAACTGATTTTAGAGGATTTAATACCAGTAGCTTGAATATTTATCCAGTAATCGATACATTTCCAAACAATTTTTAACGTAAATCGGCGTTGCCTTTGCGACGATGCCGCTCAGTCCGTTTAACAGGTACCTACTTACATAATGAATGAATGTGATTTGTTTACCTATTTTTTTTAATCAAGCTGTATAATATATTAAAGTTGACTGAAAATTAAAAAATTTCTATGGTAATTCATAAAAAAAACCTATTTCACAACAATAGCCATTAGCCCTTACAGTGTTTTCAGATAATGTCGTACATTGTATAACAAAACACGATATATATTATGATAACGTTAGACTTTCGAGGCTTACTCTTTACTTTTTGTCTTATCGTATATATTTAAACATTAAAATTAAATACTTATTTAGGTCATCAGCGAGCTGCATCAGCAGTGCAATAAGATTTAGTCATTAATCATTGGTTTCTTCGTATATAGCTATTGCTGGCTAACTGATATAAAAGCTGACCGCAGCCTTGGGCTAATGGGGTTTTTTTCTCTCCACTGAACGCCAATATTAACCAAGAAGCCGGCGAGATAAAGAAATATCGCAATTTTAATCGTGCTAAAGTTCACACGTCACAATGACTGAGCTGCCATTGTATTTTATTTCCTATTTTTCTTAAATAATAAATGTTTTCTTGTATAAAAATATAAAACTCGGCTTCATATCGTGGAGCTTTTAATGTTTGTGCCTATCTACTTAGTATCATTGTACCCTATTTCAACTAGCTAGGGCGCCTAGACAAAATACTAAACCTGTAAGTGCACCGCGAACTGAAAAAGTTTGGGAACCTCTGGGCTAATCAGATATGCTTGTGACCACTTTTAAAATAATATTTGTAGATATTACTTTGTATTCCTTTCTCTTTCATACTGGGAACAGATTTCATTCTGATGCTGTCATGATGTCGTTTTCATATACGTTATTGATTCTGATCTATCAAATGTTTTCATGTATGCTAAATATTACTTGTATCTCCCTTAATAACAAAATATATACATATTTGTAATATATGACTATCAAAATAGAGCCATGAAATGACAACCACCTTACACCTACCAACCACCTACAGTTACATTCAAATTACTGGTAACGGGAGTTCATGTTAATTGGTTACTCATTTATGGGGTAGAAATTGCAGCTATTCTGGATTTCAGACTTTTACCTATATTTGTGTCCCTAAAGCTACACACATACCAAATTCAGCATTGTGGGGTCACTGGTTGATTTGGAGATTTCGCTTCGCTCGATTAACGAACTCGACAAATTTTATTCATTTGTTTTTTGGACTTTGTGGCCTTTACCCAGCCGTGGGACATATATGGCATAAAATAACAATAATGCTAAATATTAAAAGAAAATATATTTTGAACTTACCCTCAAGATGGTCTTGCACCATGGTTTGCCATCGTTTACTGACACGCTCGCTGCGAATAATGTCGAGTACAGGAACATAATTCAGGATATGGTCCAGGCAATCCCTATTCAAAATATCCAGTATACCGTAGGACTCAACACTTTCCGGCGCATTCGTATCTTCAGGGTTCTGTGAAATATTAAACAACTAATAAGCCTCAAACCACGGGCGTAGACTGACTGACAATATTTCGAATATTCGCGTATATTCAATATACTATTATATTGCAATAATCTTACGTATCAAGTATCAATTATTACATTCATATTTTATGCAAACATTTTTATCGCTCCGATTAAGTCTATTCTGTGACCGACTATCAACCTTCTGTAATTGTCTTACATTTTACATGTTGTTTTCACGAACCCCCCCCGTTACTAAAACCTGGCTACGCTCGTGCTTTAAACAAACTATGTAGATCTAAGTTACCCAGTTACACTAACGCATAATGGCTGAACCTAATTCTCTTTACCTCTGCTTTTGCTAATAATACCAGAGCGATAAAAAACTGCGCAAAAATATATAACATCTTGATTTGCTAATAGCTATCAATCTTTTGTAAGGCATAAGCAGAATACATAGAATATAGCGGCCATAGTTTACCATCAGATGAGGTAGTGGAAATTTGTCTCAGTCCAAACTAGGCTGAGTATCTATGTCAGCTAGATTTACGCGCAGATGCTTAAAGCTAGTTGTATAAAACAAAACAGTGCTTCGACACGTCACGTCACATACAGTTCGCTTTCGCGCTCTCATTAAAATTTGTATCTTTTTGTGTAGTAAATAAGTTCTATATTGTATCGCTATCTCTAAAAAGTGCGCGTCTCGTCGCGTCGTGTTGCGACTCGGTGGCTGAACCTAAGTCTCAATTTCATGCAATACTTACAGTTGGCGCTTCAGATTCCGTCGAGGTTTCTGGACCACGTTCCGCATTTTCTGTATCCATTGCGCCGGCGCTGGCCTGACCTTTATAACCAGCAAATTCACATCCTTACTAATAATATGAATTCTAAAGTAACTTCGTCTCTGTCTATCTGTTTAATACGTTTTCACGACTAAACGACTTGACCGATTTCGATGAAATGGAAATTTGGTATAAGAACGGTAGTATATTGAATAACCAAGCGTGCTAAGTCGCGGGCAGCACACTCTAGTTACGAAGATGCGAATGAACAGAAATAATTTATTGTACTAAATTTACTTGTAATCATTTACTAAAATGTTTACGTGATAACGTTCTTATCAAAATTGTTGTGTATTTGTTTGTAGAATATTCGAGGAGCCAAATCGAGCATAGGTAATTAAAATCAAAATCAGACCGAGCTTGGATCCTGTAGCCTTATTTTTTGTACCTTCTTCATCATTAGTTGTATTGAGTGGGCGATTGCATGTCCGGACCTTCCACCGAACGCGACCATCTGGATTCTGAATGGGCTGGTGCCAGCTGTCAGCGGGGGATATCCTCAGCTGGCGACCTCGGAGACACTTCTCACGGTACGGGGCTTGAAGTGCTCTGAAATTACATATTGCAGTTAGAAAAACTGTTATAATCAACTAGCTAACCCGCCCGCGGCTTCACACGCCTAGCTTGTCAATAAAAACATTACCCTCCTGTGCAGTCATGTAAACAATAGCTTACTTATGTCCCAATCCTGCTCATAACCTATCCATATAAAAAATTTCATTGATATCTTAAAAAACTGGGACTGGGCGGGGTCACGTCAGTCACAGACAAATGGGCAACAGTCGTCACACAATGGGTGCTTGCAGATGGGCATCGAAACCGGGGCAGGCCGAGGAAGCGTTGGCGTGACGACCTCGATACATTCCAAGATGGCTGGTGGGACGTGGCGAGTGATCGTGAAATGTGGAGGAACAGAGGGGAGACCTTTGCCCAGCAGTGGGAAAATATAGGTAAAAAAAATAATCTTAAAAGACAGAGAGACACAGAGTTACTTTCGAATTTATAATATAGGTATGGATATCTGGTTTTGGTTGAGTTTGAGCACAATAGACATGACTATGGGACTATGGGACAGTACATCCAATATAACTAGGACCACCAAGCTACAATGGCCATACTGTAATACAAGTCAAAAAGAGTATCCCAAAGTAAAGCATTGACTGACAAAAGTATACAGATGACATTGATCGAGTGAAGCAAGATCTCAAATACAATTTGGATGAATAGGTATTGTAAGTATGTTTGTTTCTTTGTCCAGATAACTTTTTAAGTGTTTATCTGATCATTGTGAAATTTGGTATATAAGTAGGTAGTGACAGCACAATTCTGGTGTGACTAAGTTAAAAATGTGTGAGTGTTATTGAGGAGTTTTAAAAATAATGTGACAATTAGATCAAATGACACATCTAAGAAAGGTCTTTGTCAGTTTATTCCAACCCCGTTTTTATTTTTAGTTTACCTAGGTCTTGTAGTTTTTGAGATACTACCCAAAATTAAAACTGAACTTTGACAAACTCACAGGGACCACTTAGTAGGGGTCAAATCTAGTTACAGTGTTCTTACAGAGTGAATGTACTTCCTTTTAAACTGTAAGTATACAAAATATACATGTAAGATGATATATCAATGAATATTAGCAAAATGAAGTACTAATTGATTGGTAGTTGATTGATCTCAGTTCAGGGGAACCACTAGTAGTCAATAATCTAGATAATATATAGTATAATTACTTATGAGCATCAGCAGGATTGCTGTAAGTTACAAAAGCATAAGTTGCTATTGGGCTTCTATTTGATCCTCTTTCCCCTATTCGCAACCAGCAACTCTTGATGAATCCGTACTGAGCAAATAACCCAAATAGTTCTGTTCTTGTGGTCTGAAACAAATTATTATTTTGTTAAAGACGTTCATCTAGAGGTCAAACTACAGGCATCAATTTTTAGAATGGATGAAAAACTGCAGGAAATCCACGCAGGGTCTAAATAAGACCACCAATGCAGTTAATACCTGTTTGGGAAATGCAAACATAGATTATACTTTAATGCACTCCGTAGACAACAAAACAATTAAAAATATTCAAATGAATGTATACAATTGGTGGTCTTATCGCTAAGTAGCGATCTCCACCAGATCACCTTTACACGTACATTAACATAGGCTTCAACAAGATTTTCACATGGCAAACATCTGTGCTGGTTTTCTGACTGTTTAATGTTTTGTGTTTTATGGAAATATAATAGACTTTTCTTACTTTGGGAGGCAAGTTCGACACATACAGCTTTCTGATAGGTATCCCATCTTCAGTATGAGTGGGTGCAGTTCTAAAACCGGCGCTGTATGGAAGATTTTCGAGGGTTGAAAAAGCAACTGGAACAATGGCTTGGTAATAATTTTTTGTTGGTCAAATAACTAATTTAAATTGATAATGAGACCAGTAAAAATACATACAAAGCTCCCTCGTGACGATGTGATATAATTCCGGATTATCGAGAAATACCTCCTCGTTCTCGTTATCGAAAAACATGGCGATGAACACTCAGGGCAAGCAAGCAATTACTTCTGCGATTTATTTAGCACAAACTGATAAACTGCATACTTTCGTAGATTGTAAATTGACACGAGAATTTCGAGTAAATATCCAAAAATAAAAATGATAATCGCTAGTGCAGTCAACCAACATACAAAACAGTTGTGTTGTTTTTATAATGTTGCAAGCAACTGCAAGCTATTTTTTTTTTAATTTGACAAACAAATAAACAAGGCCAGGCCACAAACGGCCGAATTTTTCCGATCAATCTACGATTGCCAGCTTTGTGTAACCACCCACGTTGATCCAGCCAGCCGCTTTATTCTCTTTGGCTTTGGTCTGCTTCTCTGTCTTTGGCCCCTGGCTTGGATTCAGCCAGTGTTGCCAGCACCTCAATCAGAAATAAACCAGTAGCTTTGTTGAAAATAAAACAACGTTATTTAATTAAAAAATATATTATCGTGTTTGAAAATGAGAGAACCAACAGTAAGCCAACTAATTTATGTAAATTAAAAAAGTTGGCGATTTCATGCTATATTTTTCAACTGAAAAACTACTTTCCAAAAAGATTCTGCTGGCAATGTTGTTGTTGTATTATTGGTGGGTAAAGGCCACAAAAAGGCCGATGGCTGCCAAGGGCCGACATAACTTCCCAAAGGCCCCCTAGGGCCAAACTGGCAACTCTGGATTCAGCCAGACGAAGATTGCCACATTGCCAGTTCTAACAAATTACTTTCCATCGTAGATTGAGAATAATTCCATCTACGCTTTCCATGAGGTATATAATCTTTGTCCATGTTCATTTGTAGAGTTACGGACCGGACCAAACAAAATGGTAAAAACGGAATTCCTAGGGAGGGTGAGACAGGGTGAGACCTTGGGTGGGTGAGACTTTGTCCGTCTGTGTGCCTGTCACAGCATCTGAAAATAAGGGCTTGAAATTTGAAATTTGTTTAAAGTTTGAACCATTAAAATAATATGATTATTAAACAAAACATTAAAGAGGAATATTCTGAAGCCAGTATAATAATAATAATCTTTATTTCAGAATCATGAGGTCCATACACATTTACTACACACAATACAATACAATATACATAATTAACATTAAATGACCATAAGTAGTTTAGTTTTACTTTAGTTTAGTTTACCTAATAAAGTATAGACCAAGGTTCATTTTAAAGTTCGGTAAAGTAAAAATCTTTACCCTAAATTTAAAAAAAATTGGTTGTTTGTAAAGTCGGTTTACGGACTTTACGTGATAACGAAGAGATAGAGGCGTCACAAGCCGAACGCTTAGGCCGATCGTGCCTCTCTATCGCTTGTTCCACGATCTCGCTTGCACGCTCGACTCAGGCGGAACGTGACAATGAGTCATGCTTTTGTGTGTGCAGCCGGCGCTTATCGATTTTAAGATGTTTATCACGTCAAAAATTGTATGCTATTGAAGAGCGGGGTCTTAAGACACAAGTCTAATAAATTCAAAAAGATCTCAACAACCTTGTTAAAGTTCTATATATTTTAGAGAAATAAAAACATTTTATTATTTTATTTTGAAAGTTTACTGTAATTAAAATCATGTAGGATCATTCAAACTTCATAATCTGGCAGACTATGATGAATATATCTTTTGTCTCAGTAATAGACTCAACAATGACTTTAGAAAACCAGAATCTGACACAGAACCTCAGTCACACAAAGCTTGGAATCTCAGGAAACAAATGGGCGCTACTATAAAAGTGGATAACATCCAAAAAATTAGTAAAAGTGATGAACCACTTAAAAGCAAAGAGGAAGGCAAAGAATTAAAAAGATGAACTACTGAAGAAATGTCATCTTTACTTTAGCATCCAATCGTACTTTATCCGAACCTTAGCTACAATCGTACTTTTTCCGTACTAATCTTGTAACATTACGAAGAGTAGGTAAACAAAGCCAATTGCCAATTTTGCCAAACAAACTTTCCTTTGTTCCATTAGTAAACAGCTTCGAAAGCTAACATTACGTAGTAATTTATATCATAATTAAATAAGCTAGCAAGCGGCTGTTTGCTGCTCAGTTTTAGAAAACCGTACCTTCATTATCAAAATCGTACTTTATGAAGTAAAACTTCTTTACGCACGTTTGACTTGCGGAGTAACCTGGTGAATGCGTTACGAAAAGTGCGAACGGAAGTTGAGAGGAAGATATAAGTTTGTGAAGATATAAAAAGAGAGAGTTACGTATCGTATATTTTTAAATGTTAATGTGCGAGTTACCTCTGTCCAGAATGAACATAGACTGACCGACCTAAAGACGTATAAACAATTTTGGGATTCATCAATTTTCTAAAATAATTTTTTGAAAAAGAAGTTTTGCTCCAGTCGTGTGGTCTAAAGCACACTCGTTTTTTTGGAATCCTGTCGTACTTTGTCTGAATCTCAAGCTGGCAACGCTGAAAGTACATTTTTTAGTCTGTCAATTCTGTTCTGTGCGACTATGGTGGTGTAAAGTAGATAGACAGACAAGGATCTATCTAAAGTATCTAAGTGGTCTGTGGATAGTGGTCGCAGGTCTGTGTCTGTGGGTGGACAGGACAGAGGTGGTGCGTGTTTGTTTTGTTGTTCCTTGTTGTGTCTTGCTTGCAATTTATCATACAAAAAATGTCTGAGATAAGAAAAAGGCAGAAAAATAAGGATTTCAGTAAAAAAGCTAACGTTCCTAAAGAGAAAAAAGCTGACAATTCAAACGAAAACAAAGAGCGGTATGTTTTAATTAATTAAAAGCTCCAGAAGATGTTTTTACATTAACAATAAAGTACCATAACTCAATTATTTATTGACTGGCAGATGAATAGATCATTTAATTTTGCGATGCCGTAAGCGTTCTGATTATCTACTTAACATATATAACATTTTCAGGGAATCACAAAGGAGTTCACCAATAAGCTCCCTCAGAATAATATCTCGTGTTTCAGTTATTATTTCGTTACTAACAATCGTTTATTTCTCTACAAAAGACGACAACTTTAATACATTCGCAAAGCAATCAGATATATTGCCTGGAAAAGAGCAAATCATAGAATGTTCTCCAGAATTTCTACAGGAAATTAACAAATTTAATGGCTGTCGCCCTAAAGAATGTAAAAGATTTGTTACTGATAAAGTAGTATCAAGGCCCGAAGTAACAGAGCTGTTGGAAATAGCGAAAAAAGGATTAAAGCTGGGTGGCTCCTCTGGAGGGGCATCTATTTTAGATCTTCATAGTGGAGCTCTATCATTAGGTCATAACTTTGTCAACATTTACAAAATCGATAAAAGCAAAAATGTCTTCCAAGAAAGTGACTTCAATATTTATAGAGTAAGTACATAAATCAGTGGGTATATATTTTAAATTACTGTAATATTATTTATATTGTAATTACATTACTTACTACCTGTTTTTTCAGATTATCAAGGAAAAAATTAAATATGCTGTGGCTCATCATTTCAATTTGAATCCAGATAATATTTACTTGACCCATCCAACATTCTTCTCTGAAATTACTTCGAAAGAAGCAGTTACTGTCCATGATGAATACTGGCACCCTCATGTGGATAAAGTATGACAAATATTACTGCATATCTAAAAATTCACTACCAATATCTAAAGCTGAATCTTACACTAATAAGATCAATTTATTTCAGGAAACTTACAAGTCATTTCACTATACAACACTGCTATATCTAAATGACTTTAACAATGATTTTAAAGGTGGAAGATTTGTATTTATTGATGAAAAATCTAATAGAACCATTGAACCTAGGAAAGGCCGAGTTAGCATGTTTACCAGCGGAAAAGAAAATTTGCATTATGTAGAAAAAGTTAAATCTGGTACCAGATATGCTATGACGATTTCATTCACTTGTGATAAGCAGTATGCCATAGAAGACCCAAGCATAAGTAAATATAATCTGTAATAATAATAATAATAGTATGTAACATTCTAAATGTTGTTTTATTTTGAAATTTGTTTTAGCAGAAACACTGTTGTTTTTACTGTTCTAAAACATATTTTGAGATTATCTATCTAATCTAGTGTGCCGCCCAAGATGTCCCAGAAAAATATTACCATGTCAGCTCGTCAATAGATTTCGAGAACCGTGCTTGATCGTGTAGTAAAACCCTAACTTCGAATGATAACTTTCCGTTATTTACTCTGTAGATAATTTTTTGTCTATAGCGATTGGTTTTGAATGAACGTATGGATGAAATAAAAAAAAAAACAAACAAAACACAATCGCCGACCGAATTGCGCGTGAAATATTTTTGTTTTTTTATAAAAAATTTAAAAATGTTCTTATAAATAATTGGACAATGTAAATTTCAGTCTGGCTGGGCTTTGTAAAAAAACTTTGCTTGTTTTATTGATAGAAGCGATCCAGAAGTAAGTTAAAACGTAATGCGTTTTACCCTGAAACCGTAACCCATTTTCTTTTCATTTCCTCTAAAAAAACGTAAATGTTATTGTTACTTTCAGCGTTCACAAATGGACGGTTCAACGGTTGACCACAGTGATTCTGATTCGGGAGAAAGCTGGACTTTACTGGAGAATCATCCAACATACGGAGAAGATGCACCAGATTTCCCAGAAAATTCTCCAACTCCATTCGAAAGGTGAGATCTGCTGCTTTTCACGAATTTACAATACGGAGAAATTCAGACCCGTTGGTGTTCGTATATTTGCGCATATTGTGTGTCCTTGACCCAGAAGGCACTGTTTACTTGACTGGTCTAATCAATAATTTCGTAGCTTTAGAACTTATTTGCCCTAAAGAAATTTATTCGATACCTGATTTAATGCTCTCTTCAATGCAGAAGTAAATTTTGATATTATTATGGATAGGAGAGTACTTACTCAGAGTATACCTAGCCACAGTTTATGCATTGTAATTATAGCAACCAATAATTATTCACATACATCATTAAAAAACTATCAGGATAAACATGTTTTAATGTCATAGGCAATCACTAAGCAGTTCTGTAAATATAAAATTGTGACTTATAATCTTATTATCTCTTTTCCTACCATAACATTGTTAAGCATATTATCTTGAGACAAAACTTTGCTTGCATCTGATAAAAGTGCAATAATAATGTTTTCAGAGACCACAATGAAGTACACCTAGAGAAAGATGAAGATACAGATGGAATATCCATCATCAGCGACAGTGACCCTGAATCAGGACCTTGTGATATCACCTGTAACAAATGTTTATCTTCAGAGAACTGCCCACCCCAACCACAAGATATTCCACACTTTTTGTATAATCAACAGCCACCAAAGAAAACCATTGAATCGATATGCAAAGAAGATGACTTCCTTGGGGATGGCTCTCATAAACTAAAGACATATGTCCACCGACGCAACAAAAGATTAAGCATGGTGCTCAACATCATAATGCTGGGAAGTGTTATCACAGCTGCTGGAGTGGCCTTCGGACACATGTGGGGTGCTAAAAATGAATGCACGGTCCTAACACCATCTGTCAATAAAATATTGTCAAATTTGTACAAATTACAAGAAGAAAATGCTTATTTGAGGAACAAACTGAAAGAATTAACTTTTGCTAATAATATTCAACAAATGCAACAGACAAAGTCAGATGAGAAGAAGAAGCCTGTAAAGCAACACAGATGCCGAAAAGTCTTTGAAGAACCTTTGAATAATAAGGTAGAGAAAGCTATCAAATGCGTTGATCAAGAGGGTGAATCTGCAAAGACAATGGACTCTGAGCTGCTATTACATGAAAGGGAATTTCTGAATGATGTTGGTAAGCTGAAGAAAGTTTATAACCAGAACAGAAGCTGGCTTGATGAACATATTCAAAGAAGATGGAACCATGATAATAATATGATGAATAAACAAAACATTCAAAAGGAACATTCTGAAGCCAGTAAAGAGCAAGTACACTTTAAAGTTTACAATATTGAAAATCATGTAGGATCATTCAAATCTCATAATCCGACAGAACATGATGAAGATAATCTTTTACTCAATAATGAATTTAGAATACCCCAATCTGACACAGGATCTCAGTCACACAAAGCTTGGAAACTCAGGAAACAAATGGGTGCTACTAGAAAAGTGGCTAACAATCCAAAAATTAGCAAAAGTGATGAATCACAAAAAGTCAAAAACTTAAAAAAGCAAAACACTAAAGAAATGTCACCTGAGAGTTCTGATATAATTAACCTCAAACAATACGAAGCCATTTCAAATGAGACTCCCTTTAGCAAAGAAACAAAGATCAGCTATGCTGACTCACTCAAAACAAACTCTGACAACCAAAAGGTACATAGTCAAATAAATGATAGCTATGAACTACCTGTCAGGGGCATGAGAGGCTACGGACACAACAGGAAGAATGGAGATGTTGATATGTTGTTCAATTTAATATCATCTAGTGAAGACGATATCAAAAAAGATGATAGATATATGGGTCCCAAAATTAAAAGAGATAAGAAGAAACATGATCGCCATAAAATACATAAAAAGCAAAAAAGAAAGAATAAATATGAGCAGTGGGAGATGAAAGGAGGATACATGAAAGATTTTGATGAGTATTCCATGACATCATCAAAGGTTAATCTGGGAAATAACATCGCTTCAGAAAGGAAGTATTTGAATCATGATTTTGAAAACTACTTAGCTAAATTGTCTGAAGTGGATCAGAATAAAAAGATAAGTGAAGAAAAGAACCTGATAAAGCTTGATGAAAAGGGAAAGAAAGGTAAAAAGAAAGATCTGGATTGGTATGATAAGAGATATGCTCTAAGAGCTGAAGCTAGGAGGAAGTTAGAGCATGAGCTGTTTGGAGAGAGTAGCCCGAACACCGCAGCGTGGTACTTTCGACGCGTGAGCAAGCGGGAGCAATGCCGCGCTCAAAACGATAACACCACCTTCAAAAAATATTCCAAACAGAAAATGAATTACAAAATGAAGCATTGAATGCATATGCACTATTAAATCTAGAACATTGCAATAAAACATTGTTTTAGCAATTAATTAATTCTTGCACTAGGTGTGTCTTCAACAGAGTTAATTAGTAGTTACAAGGTTCAATCAACATTTTGGACAAGTTATTCTCATGGAGGAGTTATCTTAAATTGGTGTTCATTTAGTATTAACTTGATGTTGTATTCTACTAACAATATTTACTAAGTACTTCCCAACATTTATGTGTAGACCACATAGCAATTGTACCCGTTCAAAGATTTTGATTATTTAGTAATATATTTTTATTTTATGCAGTTATGCATATGTGCATACTACTTACTTATAATTTAAATTTAATGCCTAATTTATGTGATATCTAACATTATTATTACTTGCCCCCTATGGATTTTTCATCCTGTGATATTTAAGTTTTACGCAATAATTTTAAAATTAACTAGTATTAGTAAATAAATGGTTACATGATAAGGTTGTCTTTTAATTGTTAATCATTTTGTAGCTATTTGTATTCAAAGGGGAGGAAATAATACATGAGCTATTTCACAATCATTATAATGTCCATTATTGATTTATGTAAAAAGGAACAACTTAATATACGAGTACACTACACTAATCATCTCCAATCGCGCCACTGAAGACCAAGTTGATGGCTGCATTAACATCACCTGTGTACAACACAATAAGTTAGAAACAAATATGTACGTAATTGCTCTTGCGCGTATCGGACCCGGACCGCGCACAGTACAAACCAAAAATGTATCCACAATAGTTGGAGAGAAACGAATATGTTTTTACCTAGTGTAGGTGACAACTAAAGGGAATCGTCGACACCGCCGGCGGGGTCGGTGTATCTGTGAACTGTTTTCTCTGTCAAAGGTACGTCACGGATATCGCCGAGGTGATTTCGTCATCTGGAGAACATGTCGGTCTAGAGGGGGATTAATTTTAATCATAGTAGATAGGTTAATCCGACGTCGCACAAAGGTTGTGGACGTGGGTATGAGGATCGCAGGGCTGAAGTGGAGATGGGCTGGACACTTGGCTAGGAGGGATGACGGGCGTTGGACGAAGGCGATTACAGAGTGGTGGCCAAGGGATGCTCGTAGACCAAGAGGCAGACCACCCGCCCGATGGTCGAATGGCATTGAAAGCTTAGCTGGGTGTCAATGGATGAGACTCGCAAGAGACCGGAAAGGATGGCGTAATAAAGAGGAGGCCTATACCCAACAGTGGGTGCAGACGGACTGAGATCATCATCTATGATAGTAGATAGGTAGTTCGGTACCTGCGCAGATGAGCAGAGCACGGACATTGAGTGCGTCGTCCAACAGTCCCATCTCGTGCATGTGATTCAGCAGAGTAGAGTAGTATATAGGTAGTTAAGTACCTGAGCAGAGAGTGCGTCGTCCAACAGTCCCATCTCGTGCATGTGATTCAGCTGAGTGGACTAGTAGATAGGTATTTAGGTACCTGCACAGATGAGCAGAGCACGGACATTGAGTGCGTCGTCCAACAGTCCCATCTCGTGCATGTGATTCAGCTGAGTGGACTAGTAGATAGGAAGTTAGGTACCTGCACAGATGAGCAGAGCGCGGACATTGAGTGCGTCGTCCAACAGTCCCATCTCGTGCATGTGATTCAGCAGAGTAGAGTAGTAGATAGGTAGTTAGGTACCTGAGCAGAGAGTGCGTCGTCCAACAGTCCCATCTCGTGCATGTGATACAGCTGAGTGGACTAGTAGATAGGTATTTAGGTACCTGCACAGATGAGCAGAGCGCGGACATTGAGTGCGTCGTCCAACAATCCCATCTCGTGCATGTGATTCAGCTGAGTGGACTAGTAGATAGGTAGTTAGGTACCTGCGCAGATGAGCAGAGAGTGCGTCGTCCAACAGTCCCATCTCGTGCATGTGATTCAGCTGAGTGGACTAGTAGATAGGTAGTTAGGTACCTGCGCAGATGAGCAGAGAGTGCGTCGTCCAACAGTCCCATCTCGTGCATGTGATTCAGCTGAGTGGACTATTAGATAGGTAGTTAGGTTCCTGCACAGATGAGCAGAGCGCGGACTTTGAGTGCGTCGTCCAACCATCCCATCTCGTGCATGTGATTCAGCTGAGTGGACTAGTAGATAGGTAGTTGGTACCTGCGCAGATGAGCAGAGAGTGCGTCGTCCAACAGTCCCATCTCGTGCATGTGATTCAGCTGAGTGGACTAGTAGATAGGTATTTAGGTACCTGCACAGATGAGCAGAGCGCGGACATTGAGTGCGTCGTCCAACAATCCCATCTCGTGCATGTGATTCAGCTGAGTGGACTAGTAGATAGGTAGTTAGGTACCTGCGCAGATGAGTAGAGAGTGCGTCGTCCAACAGTCCCATCTCGTGCATGTGATTCAGCTGAGTGGACTAGTAGATAGGTAGTTAGGTCCCTGCGCAGATGAGCAGAGAGTGCGTCGTCCAACAGTCCCATCTCGTGCATGTGATTCAGCAGAGTAGAGTAATAGATAGGTAGTTAGGTACCTGAGCAGAGAGTGCGTCGTCCAACAGTCCCATCTCGTGCATGTGATACAGCGGAGTGGAGTTGTAGATAGGTAGTTAGGTACCTGCGCAGATGAGCAGAGCGCGGACTTTGAGTGCGTCGTCCAACAGTCCCATCTCGTGCATGTGATTCAGCGGAGTGGAGTAGTAGATAGGTAGTTAGGTACCTGCACAGATGAGCAGAGCGCGGACATTGAGTGCGTCGTCCAACAGTCCCATCTCGTGCATGTGATTCAGCGGAGTGGAGTAGTAGATAGGTAGTTAGTACCTGCACAGATGAGCAGAGCGCGGACTTTGAGTGCGTCGTCCAACAGTCCCATCTCGTGCATGTGATTCAGCTGAGTGGATTATTAGATAGGTAGTTAGGTACCTGCACAGATGAGCAGAGGGCGGACATTGAGTGCGTCGTCCAACAGTCCCATCTCGTGCATGTGATTCAGCTGAGTGGACTATTAGATAGGTAGTTAGGTACCTGCGCAGATGAGCAGAGCGCGGACATTGAGTGCGTCGTCCAACAGTCCCATCTCGTGCATGTGATTCAGCTGAGTGGAGTAGTAGATAAATAGTTAGGTACCTGCGCAGATGAGCAGAGCGCGGACATTGAGTGCGTCGTCCAACAGTCCCATCTCGTGCATGTGATTCAGCGGAGTGGAGTAGAAGATAGGTAGTTAGGTACCTGAGCAGAGAGTGCGTCGTCAAACAGTCCCATCTCGTGCATGTGATTCAGCTGAGTGGACTAGTAGATAGGTAGTTAGGTACCTGCACAGATGAGCAGAGCGCGGACATTGAGTGCGTCGTCCAACAGTCCCATCTCGTGCATGTGATTCAGCAGAGTAGAGTAGTAGATAGGTAGTTAGGTACCTGAGCAGAGAGTGCGTCGTCCAACAGTCCCATCTCGTGCATGTGATACAGCGGAGTGGAGTTGTAGATAGGTAGTTAGGTACCTGCGCAGATGAGCAGAGCGCGGACTTTGAGTGCGTCGTCCAACAGTCCCATCTCGTGCATGTGATTCAGCGGAGTGGAGTAGTAGATAGGTAGTTAGGTACCTGCACAGATGAGCAGAGCGCGGACATTGAGTGCGTCGTCCAACAGTCCCATCTCGTGCATGTGATTCAGCTGAGTGGAATATTAGATAGGTAGTTAGGTACCTGCGCAGATGAGCAGAGCGCGGACATTGAGTGCGTCGTCCAACAGTCCCATCTCGTGCATGTGATTCAGCTGAGTGGACTATTAGATAGGTAGTTAGGTACCTGCGCAGATGAGCAGAGCGCGGACATTGAGTGCGTCGTCCAACAGTCCCATCTCGTGCATGTGATTCAGCTGAGTGGACTATTAGATAGGTAGTTAGGTACCTGCGCAGATGAGCAGAGCGCGGACATTGAGTGCGTCGTCCAACAGTCCCATCTCGTGCATGTGATTCAGCTGAGTGGAGTAGTAGATAAATAGTTAGGTACCTGCGCAGATGAGCAGAGCGCGGACATTGAGTGCGTCGTCCAACAGTCCCATCTCGTGCATGTGATTCAGCGGAGTGGAGTAGAAGATAGGTAGTTAGGTACCTGAGCAGAGAGTGCGTCGTCCAACAGTCCCATCTCGTGCATGTGATTTAGCTGAGTGGACTAGTAGATAGGTAGTTAGGTACCTGCACAGATGAGCAGAGCGCGGACATTGAGTGCGTCGTCCAACAGTCCCATCTCGTGCATGTGATTCAGCAGAGTAGAGTAGTAGATAGGTAGTTAGGTACCTGAGCAGAGAGTGCGTCGTCCAACAGTCCCATCTCGTGCATGTGATACAGCGGAGTGGAGTTGTAGATAGGTAGTTAGGTACCTGCGCAGATGAGCAGAGCGCGGACTTTGAGTGCGTCGTCCAACAGTCCCATCTCGTGCATGTGATTCAGCGGAGTGGAGTAGTAGATAGGTAGTTAGGTACCTGCACAGATGAGCAGAGCGCGGACATTGAGTGCGTCGTCCAACAGTCCCATCTCGTGCATGTGATACAGCTGAGTGGACTATTAGATAGGTAGTTAGGTACCTGCGCAGATGAGCAGAGCGCGGACATTGAGTGCGTCGTCCAACAGTCCCATCTCGTGCATGTGATTCAGCTGAGTGGAGTAGTAGATAAATAGTTAGGTACCTGCGCAGATGAGCAGAGCGCGGACATTGAGTGCGTCGTCCAATAGTCCCATCTCGTGCATGTGATTCAGCGGAGTGGAGTAGAAGATAGGTAGTTAGGTACCTGAGCAGAGAGTGCGTCGTCCAACAGTCCCATCTCGTGCATGTGATACAGCTGAGTGGACTATTAGATAGGTAGTTAGGTACCTGCGCAGTTGAGCAGAGAGTGCGTCGTCCAACAGTCCCATCTCGTGCATGTGATACAGCGGAGTGGAGTTGTAGATAGGTAGTTAGGTACCTGCGCAGATGAGCAGAGCGCGGACTTTGAGTGCGTCGTCCAACAGTCCCATCTCGTGCATGTGATTCAGCGGAGTGGAGTAGTAGATAGGTAGTTAGGTACCTGCGCAGATGAGCAGAGCGCGGACATTGAGTGCGTCGTCCAACAGTCCCATCTCGTGCATGTGATTCAGCTGAGTGGACTATTAGATAGGTAGTTAGGTACCTGCGCAGATGAGCTGAGCGCGGACATTGAGTGCGTCGTCCAATAGTCCCATCTCGTGCATGTGATTCAGCGGAGTGGAGTAGAAGATAGGTAGTTAGGTACCTGAGCAGAGAGTGCGTCGTCCAACAGTCCCATCTCGTGCATGTGATACAGCGGAGTGGAGTAGTAGATAGGTAGTTAGGTACCTGCGCAGATGAGCAGAGCGCGGACATTGAGTGCGTCGTCCAACAGTCCCATCTCGTGCATGTGATACAGCGGAGTGGAGTAGTAGATAGGTATTTAAGTACCTGCACAGATGAGCAGAGCGCGGACATTGAGTGCGTCGTCAAACAATCCCATCTCGTGCATGTGATTCAGCTGAGTGGACTAGTAGATAGGTAGTTAGGTACCTGCGCAGATGAGCAGAGAGTGCGTCGTCCAACAGTCCCATCTCGTGCATGTGATACAGCGGAGTGGAGTTGTAGATAGGTAGTTAGGTACCTGCGCAGATGAGCAGAGCGCGGACTTTGAGTGCGTCGTCCAACAGTCCCATCTCGTGCATGTGATTCAGCGGAGTGGAGTAGTAGATAGGTAGTTAGGTACCTGCACAGATGAGCAGAGCGCGGACATTGAGTGCGTCGTCCAACAGTCCCATCTCGTGCATGTGATTCAGCTGAGTGGACTATTAGATAGGTAGTTAGGTACCTGCGCAGATGAGCAGAGCGCGGACATTGAGTGCGTCGTCCAATAGTCCCATCTCGTGCATGTGATTCAGCGGAGTGGAGTAGAAGATAGGTAGTTAGGTACCTGAGCAGAGAGTGCGTCGTCCAACAGTCCCATCTCGTGCATGTGATACAGCGGAGTGGAGTAGTAGATAGGTAGTTAGGTACCTGCGCAGATGAGCAGAGCGCGGACATTGAGTGCGTCGTCCAACAGTCCCATCTCGTGCATGTGATACAGCGGAGTGGAGTAGTAGATAGGTATTTAAGTACCTGCACAGATGAGCAGAGCGCGGACATTGAGTGCGTCGTCAAACAATCCCATCTCGTGCATGTGATTCAGCTGAGTGGACTAGTAGATAGGTAGTTAGGTACCTGCGCAGATGAGCAGAGAGTGCGTCGTCTAACAGTCCCATCTCGTGCATGTGATACAGCGGAGTGGAGTAGTAGATAGGTAGTTAGGTACCTGCACAGATGAGCAGAGCGCGGACATTGAGTGCGTCGTCAAACAATCCCATCTCGTGCATGTGATTCAGCTGAGTGGACTAGTAGATAGGTAGTTAGGTACCTGCGCAGATGAGCAGAGAGTGCGTCGTCCAACAGTCCCATCTCGTGCATGTGATACAGCGGAGTGGAGTAGTAGATAGGTAGTTAGGTACCTGCACAGATGAGCAGAGCGCGGACATTGAGTGCGTCGTCTAACAGTCCCATCTCGTGCATGTGATTCAGCTGAGTGGACTAGTAGATAGGTAGTAGGTACCTGCGCAGATGAGCAGAGCGCGGACATTGAGTGCGTCGTCCAACAGTCCCATCTCGCGCATGTGATACAGCGGAGTGGAGTAGTAGATAGGTAGTTAGGTACCTGCGCAGATGAGCAGAGCGCGGACATTGAGTGCGTCGTCCAACAGTCCCATCTCGTGCATGTGATACAGCGGAGTGGAGTAGTAGATAGGTAGTTAGGTACCTGCGCAGATGAGCAGAGCGCGGACATTGAGTGCATCGTCCAACAGTCCCATCTCGTGCATGTGATACAGCGGAGTGGAGTAGTAGATAGGTAGTTAGGTACCTGCGCAGATGAGCAGAGCGCGGACATTGAGTGCGTCGTCCAACAGTCCCATCTCGCGCATGTGATACAGCGGAGTGGTATAGTAGATAGGTAGTTAGGTACCTGCGCAGATGAGCAGAGCGCGGACATTGAGTGCGTCGTCCAACAGTCCCATCTCGCGCATGTGATACAGCGGAGTGGAGTAGTAGATAGGTAGTTAGGTACCTGCGCAGATGAGCAGAGCGCGGACATTGAGTGCGTCGTCCAACAGTCCCATCTCGCGCATGTGATACAGCGGAGTGGAGTAGTAGATAGGTAGTTAGGTACCTGCGCAGATGAGCAGAGCGCGGACATTGAGTGCGTCGTCCAACAGTCCCATCTCGTGCATGTGATTCAGCTGAGTGGAGTAGTAGATAAATAGTTAGGTACCTGCGCAGATGAGCAGAGCGCGGACATTGAGTGCGTCGTCCAACAGTCCCATCTCGCGCATGTGATTTAGCTGAGTGGAGTAGTCGTCGTCGCGAGGCAGCGGGCTTTGAGATGATGACGCTGCAAATTAAACAAGTTTTTGTTTGAAACTAGCTTCCGCCAGCGGCTTCAAACGCATTGTTAGTCGACAAAAAGTAGCCTATATTTGAATCCAGGTCATAAAATAACAACACACCAAATTTCATCAAATTCGGTTCAGCCATTACGGCGTGATTGAGTAATAAACATCCAAATTTTCACATTTACAATATTAGTATGACTAGCAACCCGGCCCGGCTTCGCATGGGTGCAATGTACTAATTTGGTGGACCACCATCGCGGTTTTTTCTGTAGGGCTTTTTAAGATATTTTTGGAAGGCTAAATAATGTATTTATGATTGTATTGTGTATGTTACCTTCAGTGGTTTGTTCCATCGGCGTGCCGGGAGGGTTAGCAGCGGCGGCTCGGTTCATCGCTTCAGTGATCGCCTCGCTGAACATCTCGGGCGTGATGAGAGGCGTGCCCGTCCCCGCTGCACTTCGACCACCACCTGATAATTATAAAAAAATATTGTTCATTATTAACCTCCATGGCGCAGTGGGCTGAGACGCAGGAGGTAGCGGGTTCGATTCCTGCTGCGGAACAAATGTTTGCATAATCTAGAGATATTTGTTCCGGGTCTGGATGTTAAGATAAGATAATTCTTTATTGCACACCAAAGTAAAATACAGAACATAATTCTTACAAATAGATTTAGTACAATGGGCGGTCTTATCGCTAAAAGCGATCTCTTCCAGATAACCTTTGTATGGACAGGATCAAAATGTAACACATGACGGCGGTCCATCTATATAAATTTAAAAACATATCTACATGCTATAAACCTAAATTACCAATAATAACACAAGTTTAATTGAAATAAGCAACTCTAAAAATGGTTATGATGAATTAACAAGCAGCTACAACTTCAACACAAAGACAAATAATGGGTGTGCACTTTTGTTTTAAAATTACTAATAGACTTGGATGTTCTTATAGAGAGGGACAAAGCGTTCCACAATCGTACGGCTGTTACAGTGAGGGATCGACTATAAAACTCTGTCGTATGGACAGGAGTTTTAAGTTGGAGGGAATCTGAAGAACGCAAATTGCGATCATTAGCCTGGTGGAGAAACTCAAAACGCTCCTTAAGATAGAAGGGAGAAGGGTTAAAAAGGATGTTATACAAAAGGGACAGTATGTGTGCATTCCGGCGAAGACGGATGGGGAGCCACTTGAGCTTTGTGTGAAAATTAGAAATATGGTCATACTTGCGCAAGCCAAATATGAACCGAATACAGAGGTTTTGAAGACGCTCAAGTTTGCTCAGTTGGGCTTCAGTGATGTCAAGAGCGTCGGCGTAGTCCAGGATTGGAAGTAAAAGGGTCTGTGCAAGCGTAATCTTGGTAGCAGTCGGCAAGAAGTTACGAAGTCTCCGTAAAGATCCAGATGATGCAAATACCCTGCGGCTAATCTCATTGATACAGGGAACCCAGGTTATACAGGTATCCATCTGTATTCCTAGATTTTTCACTGACTGGGTGATGTCTATAGGGATTCGGTCAAAAACTATGGATGGTAGTTGTGCAAAATTGATTTTGGAGATCTGTATGGAGCTACCAATTATAATGGCCTGTGTTTTGTTTGGGTTGACTGTAAGGCCAAAGGATTTACTACAGTCACATATTCAGTCAAGGTCAGTATTTAGTAAGATAATGGCTCCGTCAATATTTTCAACTGTAGCTTGAGTATAAATTTGCAAGTCATCTGCGTACAGGTGGTAGGAAGAAGTTAAATTTTGTGAGATAGAATGAATGAACATAGCGAATAGGAGAGGGGATAAAACGCCACCTTGTGGGACACCGGCAGAAAGATTGCACCACGAAGAGTAAGACTCTTCAACACGGATGCGCTGACGGCGCCCAAACAAGTAACTATGAAATCAGTCAATTGACATTGGAGATATGTTAAAGGAGCATAAAATACCCAGAAGTAGGTCGAAGTCAACATTATTGAAAGCGCTGCTGAAGTCAAGGAGTATCATTGCTGTCAGCTTCTGACTGTCCATCCCAGACCGAATATCGTCTGTTATTTTAACTAGCTGTTACGGTGCTATGACCTGGACAGAAACCAAATTAAAAAGAATTTAACAGGGAGTTTTTGGAAAGGAAAGTACTAATAACTGTTGATGAATAAGGCGTTTCAAGGATTTTAGATAAGTAAGGAAGGATTGATATTGGACGGTAATCAGGAAAAGAGGAAGGATTGGATTTTTTAGGTAAGGGAATAATCTGAGCTTCTTTCCAGGCATCGGGAAATGAGCCAGAATTGATAGAGGAATTTAGGATATGCGTAATAACGTGGATAATTTCATCAAGAACGGGAACAATCATATTTTGACTGATACTGTCATTACCCACAGCATTTGAAGTAATAGATGCAATGCTCCTTTTAACATCACAATCGTCGAATTGACTAAACTGAAACTGAGGGAAGTCTGGGGTTGGCTGAGAAGAAAGATATTTTAGTGTATTGAGCTTAGTTAATCCATCAATATTTGAGGAATTTGAAAAGTGCTGATTGAGGAGATCAATGTCTAAGTTTTTAGGAATAGATTCTTGTTTTGATTTACCAACACCCAGTGTTCTAAGAAATTTCCATACTTTGGATGAATCATTACTTTTATCAACAGAATCGTGAATGAATCGGCGTTGTGCATCCCTACACAACCTGTTGCAGTGATTGCGGTGATCGTGATATTTGGCCTTATTGACCTCCGTAGGCTTGCATGCCATTCTTACTTTTGCCATAGCCTTTTTGTGCATTGCAGTGCGGATTTCGTCCGTAATCCATGGCGCAGGGAGGTGTTTAATTTTGATAGCACGTATGGGTGCATGTATGTCGTAAAGCTTGTTGAGTTGACTATTGAAAGAAGCTACCATGTCATCGACGTTACAAGCACTCATGACCTCTGACCATTTATATTTCGGGCATCCTCACGAACGTTCTCAAGGTTCATTCTACCAAAGTTACGCTGCATGTGGATTTTAAGCTTTGCTTTCGGCGGACGAACTTTGTATGACAAGTAGATCAGATCGTGATAAGAGAAAGCAGCCGCCGAAGTTTGACCATGATTAGCCACATTGTTTGGCGAAGATACGAAAATTAAGTCAAGAAGAGAAGGAGAACAATCCGGAAAGCAGTGAGTAGCTGTTAGAGGAAGTATGGTCAAGTTGCTAGCCTTAGCGAGATTGTGAAGTGAGAAAGAGCGAGAGTCGTGCTTTAGGAGGCAAGTGTTAAAGTCACCCATAATAATGGTGTGGTTATAAGAAGGAGTATGGTCTTCGAGAAGCCTTTCAAGAGACAGAAAATAGTTGTTACGAAGGTGATAGGATGTTTTACTATATATTATAAGTATGTACTACATATACAAAAAAAAGGATATTAAGTATTCTATCAGCTATCTATATTTCAAGATAATTACTATAAGATCAGCCTCGCTTGTCCAATGGTAGACGTCAAAAACCGGGATACAGAAAATCTAGTCCGGTTTTTGACGCACCATTACACTGATAGTACTTACATAGGCTATTATATACTTTAGGTAATTACTTTATTGATTGATTTGTTTTAGATTCGTATATAATTATTGTAACCTCAGTGTCTTGTAACTGTGATTGTAACAAATTGGCTACTTGTATGTGATATCTTTGTATTTAGGTACTTTAAACCAACAAATCATTTTTCATTTTTTTCATCTGGTTCCGATAGTACAAGCTCTGCTTAGTTTGGGGCTAGATAGCGCTGTGTAAAATGTCCAGCAATATTTATTTATTGATAGAGCGAAGCGAGATCTCTAAATCAACTTGGGCGAATGAGCGTTGTATGTATGTTTAGTTGTCCGAGGATAACTTTCGAAGCGTTTATCCGATCATCGTGAAATTTAGTATATAGTGATGGCACAATTTTGGTGTGACTAAATCAGCTAAAAATGTGGGGGAGTTGTTTAGATATTGGGGTTCTAGAGGGGTAAAACAAACAAAATGAAACTATCCGGTCAAGTGACACGTCTAATAAAAGGTACAGTCTAATATTAAGTTGGGGAAAAAGTTTCTTCGCATTTTTTAAGAAAATTCAAAACATTTTTTAATATAGTTCATTTACATTTAACTAAAGTATGTAGGTACCATTTTGTTCGATTACTTTTTGCCATCTTGTAGGTAGGGACATGATCCCATTGCTATAGAAATGGGGCTTCTGATCAAAATACCACGACAAGTAGTTTTGGCAGTCCTCTCGTGATGTTAACCTGACACTGCCTAAAGAATTCTGAAGAGACCGAAACGGGCGGAAATCTGAAGGTGCAAGGTCAGGACTATACGGCGGATGCATTAACACCTCCCAGCCAAACTCTCTTAATTTTTGCTGAGTGGCTAAAGATGTGTGAGGTCTAGCGTTATCATGATGAAAAACCACACCCCTTCTGTTGATTAATTCCGGCTGCTTTCTCTCAACTTCTTGCTTTAATCTCATCAGTTGTTCGCAGTAGAGTTCAGAATCGATGGTCCTGCCTGGTGGTAACAGCTCATAATGAATAATGCCCTTCCAATCCCACCACACACACAGCATCACCTTGTTGCGAGTTAATCCGGGTTTTGCCACAGTCTGTGAAGCCTGACCGGCCTTTGACCACGACCTTTTTCGCACGTTCTTGTCGTACGTGATCCACTTTTCATCACCAGTTATCAGCTTCTTCATAAATGGTTCGGTTTCATTACGTCGTAATAAAGAATCACAAATGAGTACACGGTTAATTAGGTTTCTTTCAGTGAGCTCGTGGGGTACCCAAATATCGAGCTTTTTTGTGTACCCAGTTTTATTCAAATGCGCCAAAACTGTTTTGTGGTCAATTCCCAGTTTTTCAGTTACGTCGTAACTACTGATATGCCGATCTTGCTCCACTTTTTCAAAAATGGCATCAATTTTATCCGTAATAGGGCGACCACAGCGACGTCCATCTTGGACATCAAAATTTCCGGATTGAAAACGCTTAAACCAAATTCGTGCTACTCTCCCAGACACTGCACTAGGTCCATAAACATCGCAAATTTTTTTCGCGGCTTGCGTTGCATTTTTACTTTTCTTGTAGTAAAATTTTAAAATGTATCGAATTTCTTCATTAGATTCACTCATCTTTACAGTACGAAAAACAAATAAAAATCACACATTTTCGTAATTTGAATTTAGAATTATCTTCTTTCAAATTTAAACTTTGAATGATACCAAAACCAGCCAGATACAAATAGTATAGCCAAAGAGATTTTATTACAAATTCATACATACTATAATGCGAAAAGACTTTTTCCCCAACCTATTATAAGAACATTTCGACCACGTTTTTATTTTTAGTTTAAACCTTGTAGAGTTTAAGTTATTAGCCATAATAAAAACTGAACTTTAACAAAATTTACAGGGTACACCACTGACCCCACAGTGCTGAATTTTGACATGTGTGTAGCTTTAGTGACACAAATATAGGCAAAAGTCTGAAATCCGGAATAACTGCAATTTCTACACCAAAAAAAGGCTGTCCACGATACATGAACTCCCGTTACTTGTAATTTGAATGTAACTATAGGTCAAGTCATTTGGTTATCATTTCGTGGCACTATTTTTAAAATAATATTTTTTTGCTTTTATTGGAGACTCGCGAGATCTCAGTTCGGGGCGAACCACTAGTTTATTAATTTTATCATTACTTTAGTCCTCTAGATCGTCTGGAAAAAATAGCTTCTTAGCGATAAGACCGCCCATTGTACTTGTGGCTGTCTTCTATTAATGTTTGTTTATTTTGTAGTGTGCGATAATAGTAGATTAAAAAACTAGGGGATAAAGCAGTGTCTTGCGTCACGGGCGCTATTACGAATCCCAAACGTAACAAAGGATTCTAGAGTTAACTCACGAGTGGAGCGAGGGAGTAACTAGAATCCTAAGTGCAGAGAGGGATAATTAATCCACGAGAAGAATACTCTACTTTTCACACTTTCTGCGAGACAATAAAAATCAAATCTAGGTTGGTGCATTCTGTGTAGAGGTTAGTTCAATTTACAAATAAGTTCTTAATGTGTGGGTCTCTTTGGTTCAAATTTTAATACGTACAGATGATGTTTCAAATTCCAATCACACTATGCCCACTACAGCATAATTAAATTCAGTACAACTTTACTTCAGACTCCGGCTTGGGATTTAATCACCTGCTTTCGGTTAAGGTGTACATGACATATAATTTGACATTATCGAGCAGGTGGCGTGAGAAGTAGTATATTAATTCATTCATTTATTGTAGGCAGACAAACTCTGTAGTGCAGGAACTGCAGGAGGCTCTCCTGGCTGCTGCCGCTGCGAAACACGGACTCCTAGTGTGTTTAGGACTATGTATGTGTCTGTTGATTGGCATAACTGACCTGCGGCTGGTGGCATGCGAGTGGAGTCGAGAGCGGGGCCGCGCAGCAGCCGCATGAGGCTCTCCTGGCTACTGCCGCTGCGAGACACGGACTCCTAGTGTGTTCAGGACTATGTATGTGTCTGTTGGTTGGCATAACTGACCTGCGGCAGGTGACGTGCGAGTGGAGTCGAGGGCGGGGCCGCACAGCAGCCGCAGGAGGCTCTCCTGGCTGCTGCCGCTGCGAGACACGGACTCCTAGTGTTCAAGACTATGTATGTGTCTGTTGATTGGCATAACTGACCTGCGGCAGGTGGCGTGCGAGTGGAGTCGAGGGCGGGGCCGCGCAGCAGACGCAGGAGGCTCTCCTGGCTGCTGCCGCTGCGAGACACGGACTCCTAGTGTTCAGGACTATGTATGTGTCTGTTGGTTGGCATAACTGACTCCTAGTGTGTTTAGGACTATGTATGTGTCTGTTGGTTGGCATAACTGACCTGTGGCAGGTGGCGTGCGAGTGGAGTCGAGGGCGGGGCCGCGCAGCAGCCGCAGGAGGCTCTCCTAGCTGCTGCCGCTGCGAGAAACGGACTCCTAGTGTGTTTAGGACTATGTATGTGTTTGTTGGTTGGCATAACTGACCTGCGGCAGGTGGCGTGCGAGTGGAGTCGAGGGCGGGGCCGCGCAGCAGCCTCAGGAGGCTCTCTGGCTGCTGCCGCTGCGAGACACGGACTCCTAGTGTGGTTAGGACTATGTATGTGTCTGTTGGTTGGCATAACTGACTTGCAGCAGGTGGCGTGCGAGTGGAGTCGAGGGCGGGGCCGCACAGCAGCCGCAGGAGGCTCTCCTGGGTGCTGCCGCTGCGAGACACGGACTCATAGTGTTTAGGACTATGTATGTGTCTGTTGGTTGGCATAACTGACCTGCGGCAGGTGGCGTGCGAGTGGAGTCGAAAGCGGGGCCGCGCAGCAGCCGCAGGAGGCTCTCCTGGCTGCTGCCGCTGCGAGACACGGACTCCTAGTGTGGTTAGGACTATGTATGTGTCTGTTGGTTGGCATAACTGACTTGCAGCAGGTGGCGTGCGAGTGGAGTCGAGGGCGGGGCCGCACAGCAGCCGCAGGAGGCTCTCCTGGGTGCTGCCGCTGCGAGACACGGACTCATAGTGTTTAGGACTATGTATGTGTCTGTTGGTTGGCATAACTGACCTGCGGCAGGTGGCGTGCGAGTGGAGTCGAGGGTAGGGCCGCGCAGCAGCCGCAGGAGGCTCTCCTGGCTGCTGCCGCTGCGAAACACGGACTCCTAGTGTGTTTAGGACTATGTATGTGTCTGTTGGTTGACATAACTGACTTGCGGCAGGTGGCGTGCGAGTGGAGTCGAGGGTGGGGCCGCGCAGCAGCCGCAGGAGGCTCTCCTGGCTGCTGCCGCTGCGAGACACGGACTCCTAGTGTGTTTAGGACTATGTATGTGTCTGTTGGTTGGCATAACTGACCTGCGGCAGGTGGCGTGCGAGTGGAGTCGAGGGCGGGGCCGCGCAGCAGCCGCAGGAGGCTCTCCTGGCTGCTGCCGCTGCGGGAGACAGATACCGTCGCTGACACCGCCTCTGTCGCCGCCTGCTGTACGATTTTTTTTAAATCTAACACTAGTCAATTCATTATAATCCAACAACACGGTACATTTTATATACTGCCCCTCGGCAGTACATAAAATGTACCGCGTATTCTACCGACTACTCTTGCTTCTAATTATGACACTAGTCATAATTAGAAGCAAAAGTAGTCCATGAAGCAAAACATTAAATCATCATTATCATCATATCAGCCGTAGGACGTCCACTGCTGGACAAAGGTCTCCCTCATTGATCTCCAGGAACTGCGGTTGGAAGCGGCCTGCATCCAACGCCGACCTTCGGTTCTTACCAAGTCGTCTGCCCATCTTGTAGGTGGACGTCCTACGCTGTGTATTACATTACAGTACGTGTTATTTAAACATTAAATAGCCCCCCTTAATGTCTACCTTTGAAGACGACATGGCAAAAATAGATGAGTAACGTTGCGCCTAGTGCCGTCACAATGCTAGCCTAAACTAGCTAAAACTATAAAAAAAGAATACTAATCTACATACGCATTTATACGGAACCTCAAAATTTAATATAACTAGAATGGTTTTTACTTCCGATCGCGTGCAGCCACAGAACGCTAACCGACCTTAGAATGCAAGCGCAGCCATTTTGATCATTAGATCATTGTTTTAATCATTAGATACCATAACATCAAACCGTGCTAGATTGTTCTAGGATCCCGCTGGGGTGAGTTTCTATTATATCTAATGCCTCTGCTGTATCTCTATCTGCCTAGTATTTCTTTTACCTAGTCAGGTCATAAATTCTGTCACATGTTTAATATAAAATAATTGAAACAAGTTTATTCATTATGTAACCATTTATATACCAAAATGAACTTAACAAAACATAGATTCTTATGACACTAAAGTTTATTCAAAATGACCTCCGTGATTTTGAATACAGGCCTTCAATCTGCGCGGCCAGTCGTCTATCGCAGCACGAACGAGGTCCATGTCAATATAGGTCCATGTCAGATGATATATTTCTATTGCTCTTATAACAACAAATACTAATAACGGAACAATATACATGCCGTGGGGCGCCGGCAATAGAATGTTGCCCCTCCGCTCTTGCCCGTGGATGCAGTAGGAGTCTGCTAAGGGATACCTCCGAAAGATGGGCAGCAGCGTCTTTTCGTGTTTTCAAAACCTATACTGCGCTCGCCAACCCGCCTGCCAAGCGTGGCGAGTATGGCAACAACCCCCTAATGATAAATTTACAACATAAAACCAGGCCCCGAGTCCCCGGCGGCCCGGCTAATCCTGGCTATGGTAGCAGTCACGGTAACGGCGGGGCCAGGGGTGCTAAGAATCCCCGGGCGACGATCGGCTACCAAACCCTACGACGACCACTGGCCCTGGTAACACACAACATCCGCACTTTGAGGACAGACGAAAAGATTGTTGAGCTGGAAGAAGAAATTAGTAGATTACACTGGGACATTTTGGGGATATCAGAAGTCCGTAGAGAGGGTGAGGACATGATATCCCTTAAGTCTGGTAACTTACTATACTACCGGGAGGGCGACCAACAGTCCCAAGGTGGTGTTGGGTTTCTCGTTCACAAGTCACTCATTATCACCATCGACAGTGTGTCGAGCAGGGTCGCGTACCTGACACTCAGAATATCTAAGCGATATTCGCTGAAGGTCGTTCAGGTATATGCGCCGACCTCTTCACACCCAGATGAAGAAGTAGAGTCTATGTATGAGGACATCAGTAGAGCCATACATACGAACAAAACTCACTTTATTGTTGTTATGGGGGACTTCAATGCAAAGCTAGGCATGAGAAGCGATGATGAGTTGAGAGTGGGGCAATTTGGATATGGGCAACGGAACCCCAGGGGACAGAGGCTGGCCGATTTTCTGGAGAAAGAAGGACTCTTTATGATGAATTCTTTTTTCCAGAAGCCGCCTCACAGGAAATGGACCTGGATGAGTCCCAACGGTTCCACGAGAAATGAGATTGATTTCATCTTGACCAACAAGAAAGGGATATTCAATGATGTCTCTGTGATTCACAGGGTGAAAACCGGCAGTGATCACCGAATTGTTAGAGCCACATTGAATATGAACGTTAAACTTGAAAGGTCCCGTTTGATGAAATCTACGCTCCGACCCACTCGCGCACATATCCAAAACTTCGAGAGCTTTCAACTCGAACTTGCAAATCGCTTTGACTGTCTAGAAGTAGATGCATCAGTGGACGAGATCAATAACAGGTTCGTAGAAACCGTCCATACGGTGGGGTCCCAGTTCTTTAAGACCCCCCGTACCAATAGACCTCAGAAACTCTCTGATGACACCCTTAACCTCATGGCTGAACGACGTTCTTTGCGACTGCAGTCTCCCGATGATGCTCAGTCACATAGGCAGCTCAATAGAAAGATTTGGAAATCCTTGCGGCACGATATTCGTACCTTTAATACATCTCGTATTAAAGATACGATAGAGCGGAATAAAGGCTCCAAAGTGTTCGCGAGAGATAATTCTATTGGGCAGAGCCGCATGACGAAGCTGAAGAGGGAAGATGGCAGCATAACGTCAAGTAAAGCGGAAGTGTTAAGGGAAGTCGAAAGGTTCTATGGACGGCTCTACGATTCGGTTATTAAACCTGTTTGCAGTGCGGCCAACGACCCAAGAGCCAAACTGACCCGACATTATACCGAAGATATTCCGGACATCAGCCTGTATGAGATCAGGATGGCCTTGAAGCAGCTTAAGAACGACAAGGCGCCGGGCGAGGACGGAATCACTTCAGAGCTTCTGAAAGCGGGTGGATCACCGGTACTTAAAGTCCTTCAGAAGCTCTTTAATTCCGACTTGCTTGAAGGTACGCCGCCAAAAGCATGGAACGGGGGCGTGGTGGTTCTGTTCTTCAAGAAAGGTGACAACACCTTGCTTAAGAATTACAGACCCATCTCGCTTTTGAGCCATGTTTATAAGCTGTTTTCGAGGGTCATCGCGAACCGTCTTGAACGCAGGTTTGATGACTTCCAGCCTCCCGAACAAGCCGGGTTCCGTAAAGGCTACAGTACCATAGACCACATACATACGCTGCGGCAAGTCATACAGAAGACCGAAGAGTATAATTTGCCGCTATGTCTCGCGTTTGTGGACTATGAGAAAGCCTTCGATTCGATCGAAACATGGGCAGTGCTTGAGTCTCTCCAACGATGCCGTATAGACTATCGGTACATCGAAGTGTTGAAGTGTTTGTATAAAAACGCCACTATGTCAGTCCGAGTACACGAACAGAGCTCGAAGGCGATTCCCTTAAAAAGAGGCGTAAGACAGGGAGATGTCATTTCTCCGAAACTGTTTACGACCGCATTGGAAGATGCCTTCAAGCTTCTGGAATGGAAAGGACTGGGCATCAATATTAACGGCGAATACATCACTCACCTTCGGTTTGCCGACGATATTGTGGTCATGGCAAAGTCGATGGAAGAGCTCAGCACGATGCTCGAAGGCCTCAATCGAGTCTCCCAACGGGTAGGACTTAAAATGAACATGGACAAGACGAAAATCATGTCGAATGTCCATGTCGTCCCTGCCCCAGTTATGGTTGAGAACTTGGCTCTTGAAGTTGTCGACGCGTATGTATACCTAGGACAAACAGTCCAATTAGGTAGGTCCAACTTCGAGAAAGAGGTCAATCGTCGAATCCAACTCGGATGGGCAGCGTTTGGGAAACTTCGCAACGTCTTTTCGTCCAACATACCTCAGTGCCTTAAGACGAAAGTCTTCAATCAGTGTGTGTTACCAGTGATGACATATGGAACCGAGACGTGGTCCTTCACTATTGGCCTTATGAATAAGCTCAGAGTCGCTCAACGAGCTATGGAGAGGGCTATGCTCGGGGTTTCTCTACGGGATCGAATCAGAAATGAGGAGATACGTAGGAGAACTCAAGTCACCGACATAGCCCGTCGGATTAGCACGTTGAAGTGGCAATGGGCAGGCCATATATCGCGCAGAACAGATGGCCGATGGGGCCGAAAGGTTCTCGAGTGGAGGCCACGGACCGGCAAGCGCAGCGTAGGACGTCCACCCACAAGATGGGCAGACGACTTGGTAAGAACCGCAGGCCGGCGTTGGATGCAGGCCGCTTCCAACCGCAGTTCCTGGAGATCAATGAGGGAGGCCTTTGTCCAGCAGTGGACGTCCTACGGCTGATATGATATGATGATGAACAATATAAATATTTAAGGGGGGCTCCCATACAACAAACGTAATTTTTTTTTGCTCGTTTTTGCTCGATATTGATAGCGGCAACAGGTAGACGCTTGGAATATTCACAGAATATTTAGTTATATATTCACTTTAAAAATAAATAATTAAATTAAAATAAAACAAATATTTAAGGGGGGCTCCCATACAACAAACATGATTTTTTTGCTCGTTTATATAGATAATGGTACGGAATCCTTCGTGCGCGAGTGCGATTCGCACTTGGCCGGTTTTTATACATTATACCTAGTCAGGTCATAAGTATTGTCACATAGTAAAAACTTTTCTTTTAGAATGCTGGCCACAAAAAAGTTTATTGATTTCGAATTTCGAATTGTTCATGAAAATAAAAATGTATACTTTTTAGAATTTTACTCATTTTTAAATATGGAGTGGACGCTTAAAGAAGACCGCGTTGCAGTTATTGCGTTGCATCGTTGCGGTTTCGCGCTAATTCAATTTTTTGACATACTGAAAAATCTGAATATAACCAAAAGATTCATTTATCGCACCATCAAACGATACAATGAAGACTCTAGTGTAGATGACAGGTCAAGAAGTGGTCGCCCTCGGTCTGTTAGGACTCCAGCAGTGATAAAAGCTGTGAAGGCGCGAATTCAAAGAAATCCCAAACGTAAGCAGAAACTGTTGGCCCTTCAGATGGGGTTAAGCAGAACCACGGTGAAAAGGGTGTTAAATGAAGACTTAGGGCTTCGGGCATATCGTAGAAAAACAGGACATCGTTTGAATGCTCGTCTAATGGACCTGAGACTGAAGAGATGCCGCGCTTTGTTGAAGCGGTACGCGGGAAAAAAATATCGGGAAATTCTTTTTTCGGATGAAAAAATTTTTACCGTAGAAGAGAGCTACAACAAACAAAATGATAAGGTGTACGCACACAGTAGTGAAGAAGCGAGCAACCGTATTCCGCGTGTCCAACGAGGTCATTTTCCATCCTCGCTCATGGTATGGTTGGGAGTTTCTTATTGGGGCTTAACAGAGGTACATTTTTGTGAGAAAGGTGTAAAAACGAATGCAGTTGTGTATCAAAATACAGTCCTGACGAACCTTGTGGAACCTGTTTCTCATACCATGTTCAATAACAGGCACTGGGTATTCCAACAACATTCGGCGCCAGCTCATAGAGCGAAGAGCACACAAGACTGGCTGGCGGCGCGTGAAATCAACTTCATCCGGCACGAAGACTGGCCCTCCTCCAGTCCAGATTTGAATCCGTTAGATTACAAGATATGGCAACACTTGGAGGAAAAGGCGTGCTCAAAGCCTCATCCCAATTTGGAGTCACTCAAGACATCCTTGATTAAGGCAGCCGCCGATATTGACATGGACCTCGTTCGTGCTGCGATAGACGACTGGCCGCGCAGATTAAAGGCCTGTATTCAAAATCACGGAGGACATTTTGAATAAACTTTAGTGTCATAAGAATCTATGTTTTGTTAAGTTCATTTTGGTATATAAATGGTTACATAATGAATAAACTTGTTTCAATTATTTTATATTAAACATGTGACAGAATTTATGACCTGACGTAGTACTATTTATATGGCAAACGAGCATGCAATCCACCAGATGTTAAGTGGCTACTACAGCCCATGGATATCTTAATAGAATTCAAAACAAGCTATTATGTTGTCTTGATCTCTATGTGGATACGTTGCCATACTATAGGACTAAGCTGTTATGCCTATGTGCCGGTAATTACAGGAACATACCATTACCATCTAACCGGAACACAACAGCACAAGTACTGCTATTTGGCGGCTGATAAAGGTAAGGTGGTGGTGCCCACTTCCTCGAGTCCGTTCACAAAAGCTCTGCCACCAGTATGTAAGTACTATTATTGACGTAACCAAGTGTTCCATTGTGTCCTTATGGTTTGAATAAATGAGTATGAGTAGGCGAGCGGTACCTACCTACCGCAGCTACGTTCCTGGATCGAGCCTATCACCTACCCTGACGCGCACTGGACAGCGACCCCGTCGCTTCTCATGCCAGTGATTCAGTCTCCCTACCTACCTACATACCCTATCTGTGGCCGAAACGCCACAGATGATCAATTTTCATCGTCAGCTTCCAGCTTGGGATATTGCGCATGAATTTCACTTGTCCTCATTTTGTTCAGGCACTTTTTGTATGATTTTTGTCAGTAATCCAAATGATCGGAAAGTGAGGAGGAAATACATACATCGTTAATGACATCTCGTCTTTGGCTTCAAAGTTAGACAGTATCCACGCATACTCCTTATAATAACTTTTATTGCTAGGGATAAATAAATAATCGGACTTGTTCGAGTCTAACTCACGAAACGATTTTTTATTTGATACTAGCTGTTGCCCGCGACTTCGTACGCGTTACAATACTAAATGTGTAGACAACCTAGAAATAAAGCTAAACTAGCTGTTGCAACTTGACTTGACACTCCATTTTTACCCCATGGGACCTGATTTATGGGATAATAAGCAGCCTATGTGGTAATCCAGGTACATACTAAATTTCATCGAAATCGCTTCAGTCGTTACGACTTGATTGAGTAACAAACCAACAAACAAATCTCACTAATATTATAAATACGAAAGTTTGGATGTTTGTTACTCAATCACGCCCTAACTGCTAAACAGATTTCAATGAAATTTGGTATATACGTAGATTATAACCTAGATCACCACATATGCTACCATTTATCGCATAAATCAGTTCCCATGGGATAAAAATGGGATGTCAAAATATACAGGGTGTGGTGTAATGAGTGGATAATAGGGTACCTGCGGGTAGGGGCCATTGTGGCGGTTCAGAAAAATATTTGTTATGCTCAGTAAAAGTGCCTCGGTTTTCGAGGTATTCGACATTTTCGAAATTTAAGAAATATTTCACCCTTAGTCACTATTTTTGGCGCCAAGACTGCAAATGAAATTTTTTTTTCTATCTGTTTTTTGGATAGTATTCTTGGATAGATGTGCTATCGAATGGAAACTATTATTTTTATAACACAAGCACAGTTATGTTTTTAAAATAAGATTTCACTAAAATTTTACTTGCTTTCGTTTGTTTTCCTGACCTTTACCCTTCTGTGGTGTAAAAAAAATGTATGGTCACTTGAATGCCAATTTTAAAAAAATTAGCCTATTTCATCGAGATTCCGAAATGGTATATTACATATCATTGTCACAACTTGATTCAAAATTAATTCCTACCAAACTTATCAAGGCGTAATTTAAAGAAATATTTTTAACTATTATTAGCAATAATTGTCTACTGTTCGCAGAACTACTAGTAATTCTTGGAACAGATTGGTTCCCGGCCCAGCGGCAATCGACACTATGTCTATCTTGCTCTTTCATGCTATGAGTGAAAAAGAACTATCGTTTCGCGTAACGCATTTTTATGATTTTCGAGTCGGTGTGCTATCATACTACTCCCGTACAACAACTGTTATCCTGTTTTGGATTGATACTCGTCGATTTTGTGCAGTGATTTCGGACTTTGTTTTGCCTAGCGATTTGGACGTCTTAATTTTGTGAACCTAACGATTTTGTGCTGTGATCTCGGACTTGATTTGCTTTGTAACTTGGATTTTTTGGTATTGCATATTGATTGCAATGCCTCAGCTATACACTGCGTCTGAATATGCGCAAATGCATTTAATCTACGGCGAGTGTGGTGGTAACGCCCATCGAGCAGCAGCACTGTATCGGGAAAGATTTCCCAATGCACGCCATCCCGATTATCGTGTGTTTATTCGCGTACACAATGCTTACATGGAAGGTCGAATTCCTGGAAGTGGCATCGGTGGCACGAGTTCTGGGAGATCACAAGTACATAATGAAGAGGACGTACTTGATGAAATTGCTGCTGATCCGACCACATCTGTGCGCGTAATAGCCTCTAATACTGGCATGTCAGCAAGAACAGTGCACCGAATTTTAAAAAGAGAAAAATTACATCCTTTTCACTACCAGCGCGTGCAATGTTTGCAGCCAAGAGATTACCCTGCACGAGTTGCATTTTGCCAAACAATGCTGAGAAAAATGAACGCTGATCCCAATTTCTTCGATAAAATTTTGTGGAGCGACGAATCCACGTGCAAAAAAGATGGGTATTTTAATATGCACAATCTGCACAGTTGGCAGCGTACAAACCCTCATTTGGCCAGAGAAGACAGGTCCCAGTACCAGTTCAAAATTAATTTATGGACTTGAATTCTAAATGGCAAAATCATCGGACCATTCGAATTGTCTGGAACATTGACTGCAGAAACGTATTTACGTTTTTTACGGCACGAACTTTCACTTTTATTAGAAGATGTTTCATTAGAAGATAGAAGAAGAATGTGGCTGCAGCACGATGGTTGCTCCGCTCATTACGCCCGAAATGTTCGACAATACCTCGATGAAACATATCGTCGACGATGGATCGGTCGTTTGGGGACAATTTTGTGGCCACCTCGTTCACCAGACCTCAACCCATTGGCCTTTTTTTACTGGGGATACCTTAAAGAAAAGGTTTATAAAGACCCAATCAATACAGTGGACCAGCTACGGGAGCGTGTGCGATTAGCTGCTCAGAAAATCACAGAGCAAAGAATTGCGAACAGGATTAAAAGATCTTTTATCAAAAGGTGCAGAGCATGCATCAGAGCACGTGGTGACCTTTTCGAACACCTTTTGTGATAGTAAATTTAATAAATGAAATGCATTTAAAATTTATTGTTTCGTTTTATTTCATTACCGAATTTTAAACTAACGTTTTTAGGTGATTTTAAGTAATGAAGTAAATTTAGTACTATTTGTAATTTTATAATAATTAGCTCTACCCATTTTAATAGGAATTACTTTTGAATCAACTTGTGGAAATACCATGTAATATACCATTTCGGAATCTCGATGAAATAGGCTAATTTTTTAAAAAATTGGCATTCAAGTGACCATAAATTTTTTTTACACCACAGAAGGGTAAAGGTCAGGAAAACAAACGAAAGCAAGTAAAATTTTAGTGAAATCTTATTTTAAAAACATAACTGTGCTTGTGTTATAAAAATAATAGTTTCCATTCGATAGCACATCTATCCAAGAATACTATCCAAAAAACAGATAGAAAAAAAAATTTCATTTGCAGTCTTGGCGCCAAAAATAGTGACGAAGGGTGAAATATTTCTTAAATTTCGAAAATGTCGAATATCTCGAAAACCGAGGCACTTTTACTGAGCATAACAAATATTTTTCTGAACCGCCACAATGGCCCCTACCCGCAGTTACCCTATTATCCACTCATTACGCCACACCCTGTATGTGTATTTTGCACCCCAGAAAAACGCGGGCGAAGCCGCTGGCAACAACTAGTAAATAAATAAACAAACATCCAAACTCTCGCATTTGTAATATTAGTATGATATTTACAAATTAACGCCGGAGGTGGCGGGACGAGCTGGATGCCTTTGAGAGGGACTGGCATACGGTGGCACTGGACCGTTGTGAGTGGCGGAAATGGGGGGGAGGTCTTTGCCCAACAATGGCACAATATGGGCTAATAGTAACTACAAATTAACGATTTTCCGATTTCAACTTGATACCTCCACGCGTTCCAGCCAGATAGACGGACAACGAACTGATCTTATAAGGATTCGATTTCTCTTTTGAGGTACAGTACCCTAAAAAATAATAGAGATGACCTATATTAGAACCAAAATGCAATATCAAACACTTCACGTGTCCACTTTAAATCCCCGGCTGTAAAATCTTACCATTACCTGGAGCGCTGCGGCTAACTGCTCCTGAGTGATGGGATTCCTCTCTGTCTCTTCAGTTTCCTCCTCATCTGCATCTTCGTCTTCAGACAGGGCTTCAAGAGAATACGCGAAGCCGGATGTTGGAACTGAAATAAGTACACATTCATGAAGTTTTATCTGCAATCATTTTTAAAACTACGAGCAAATTGTTTGTGGGTTTTGTGTCGTGCAAAAACCCACAAACGATTGAAATCAATCAAATCAAAATGTTTTTATTCATTAAAAACGCAAGGATCGCTTTGAAACGTCAATTTTAATGCCTTTTCCTTCGCGACTAAACGAGGAAAGAAAGTCAAGAAACAAGGTTAGTTAATACTAACAAACAATAAAGAAAATAAATTACGTCCAAATTGTAACATTTTTGAGCGAGTTAGAGAAATTTAAATCCCAAGCTTCTCTATCATCTAAAATTCTAAATAATCCGATTCGTTACGGTAGGCTCTTTTATAAAGATTTTGTTACGTTTTTAAATTTGTTAATTGACAATTTTAGGACATCACTTGGGAGTTTGTTATAAAAGCGTACACCTTGCCGTTTAAACGACTAGGCGACTGTAAGAGATACAAGACTCAAAAAACATACAAACACCTTTTGAAAACGCACCAAAATACCTAGTCAGGTCATAAGTATTGTCACACAGTAAAAACTTTTCTTTTAGAATGCTGGCCACAAAAAAGTTTATAGAATTCGAATTTCGAATTGTTCATGACAATAAAAATGTATAATTTTTAGAATATTACTCATTTTTAAATATGGAGTGGACGCTTAAAAAAGACCGTGTTGCAGTTATTGCGTTGCATCGTTGCGGTTACGCGCCAATTCAATTTTTTGACATACTGAAAAATTTGAATATAACCAAAAGATTCGTTTATCGCACCATCAAACGATACAATGAAGACTCTAGTGTAGATGACAGGTCAAGAAGTGGTCGCCCTCGGTCTGTTAGGACTCCAGCAGTGATAAAAGCTGTGAAGGCGCGAATTCAAAGAAATCCCAAACGTAAGCAGAAACTGTTGGCCCTTCAGACGGGGTTAAGCAGAACCACGGTGAAAAGGGTGTTAAATGAAGACTTAGGGCTTCGGGCACATCGAAGAAAAACAGACCATCGTTTGAATGCTCGTCTAATGGACCTGAGACTGAAGAGATGCCGCGCTTTGTTGAAGCGGTACGCGGGAAAAAATATCGGGAAATTCTTTTTTCGGATGAAAAAAATTTTACCGTAGAAGAGAGCTACAACAAACAAAATGATAAGGTGTACGCACACAGTAGTGAAGAAGCGAGCAACCGTATTCCGCATGTCCAACGAGGTCATTTTCCATCCTCGCTCATGGTATGGTTGGGAGTTTCTTATTGGGGCTTAACAGAGGTACATTTTTGTGAGAAAGGTGTAAAAACGAATGCAGTTGTGTATCAAAATACAGTCCTGACGAACCTTGTGGAACCTGTTTCTCATACCATGTTCAATAACAGGCACTGGGTATTCCAACAACATTCGGCGCCAGCTCATAGAGCGAAGAGCACACAAGACTGGCTGGCGGCGCGTGAAATCGACTTCATCCGGCACGAAGACTGGCCCTCCTCCAGTCCAGATTTGAATCCGTTAGATTACAAGATATGGCAACACTTGGAGGAAAAGGCGTGCTCAAAGCCTCATCCCAATTTGGAGTCACTCAAGACATCCTTGATTAAGGCAGCCGCCGATATTGACATGGACCTCGTTCGTGCTGCGATAGACGACTGGCCGCGCAGATTGAAGGCCTGTATTCAAAATCACGGGGGTCATTTTGAATAAACTTTAGTGTCATAAGAATCTATGTTTTGGTATATAAATGGTTACATAATGAATAAACTTGTTTCAATTATTTTATATTAAACATGTGACAGAATTTATGACCTGACTAGGTATAATACGTATAAAAAGATGTCATATACTGGAATTGGAGCAGAGGAACAGGCGGGACTGTTTATTCTAATCGCACCCCACATAAAATCAACACAGATCACATCTGATATGAGTAAAGAGCAGATGGCAGATAATTACAATTTCTTTATTTTAATAAAACAATGTTCAATGCGAATAAGACCCAGTGCGACAAATGTAATATAAAAAATAAAATAATATAATATTTATACGGTGGGTGAATTTAATTTCTGGTTTCTTAGCTAAGTGCCAAGTGAAGCTCCATAAAGGTACAGGTAGGCAAACTAAAATACAAAAACAAAAAGCAAACTAATCTCGGGCGCCATGCCTACTTGAGTTTTGCAAAACAAATTACCTGGATAAATCTGCCAAAGAGATTGAGCTTCTAATCACAAGGCCGGGGAGGCTAATGAAAGATTGTATATAATTTTTAAAGTTTATTGTAAGTCTTTGCCCGTGGAAATCTGAACTCTGTATGCGGCAATGTGAAGTTAAATTTACTTATTAATTAAACTAGATCCTAGAAACTACGGTGCCGGAGGTTAAAAACTAAACAAAGTTGTAAACTGTGGTTGACTGTCGTTATTGTAATCCAATACAAATAAAAAGGAAATTAGCAGAAGGCTAGTATAAAGGTTTAGTGTATTCTAATTAGAATCTAATAAGCTAAGGTGAAGTTGCAAATTCAAATTGAAAATCTTGTCCTCCAAAACGTGGGGTTTCCAATGAGTTAGGTAAATTAAATTAAATCCAAATAATAGGTAAGAAAACCAGGGAAAATTAAACCGTAGGGTTACCCGAAAGACTCGTCTCAAACTGGAACAATGAGACTAAATATTAGAATTAAAATTACTTTCTTAGAGTTCCTAACATCAAATAATTTTCAATTGCTTACCGAGCAACAAAGTTCAAAAATCCAATACGAAGAAAACATCTTTGAAATCTGTGAAAAACACAAAATAATTCGAATAAGACCTGTTCGGAAGCGGCACCACATCATGGCGTCTCTAGAGATTAAATACCTACCGAATTCCAAAATTTTTAGACCGACACTAACGCCAAGCCATTTCTAATCAATTTCCAACACAAAACATGATAAATTCCCTCAAAACTTGGAGATTAAATCTGATAAAACATATCTTGAAAAACAACGTCCTTCTTACATTGTGACAGAGAAAAAGTGTTTTTTTTTCTTCCTAAAACAGTGACGCGGTAAAGATTTCTTGAAAACAGTCGAATCGGAAATCGATCTTTTTAAAAAAACCAGTGAATGATTGCATGCCAACAAATGAACTGTCAGTGTCAAAGACCTAACCAAAACGTCAGAACCGAAACAATGTCTACCTCTACAGCACCACTGTCCAAAAATCCAATCAAATACAACTCCGTAACAGAATTCGTGTAACGAGACTAAATGCATCGTTACATTACATCCCTTCCCGAAAAGAAATGACTCTTTCTTTTATGCCCAAAAGATAAGAATTTAAATTGGTAAAAACAAAAACGTTCAAAAAAAATTGACTCTACAAAAAGACTCTACCAAAAGACTCTACCAAAGACGTGATAGTTCTACTATCTTGGAAAATATAAACAAAAAATGCTAGAAAAACACGAAGTGAAAAATACACAAGGCTTATTAAAAGTACTAAATCTTGGAAAGATCTAAACAAGTTAGACAAACAAGTTAAGTTTGAAAATAATAAATTCTCAACAAAAAAGAACTCTTTAAAAACCGAGTTAAGTACAAAGTTAAAAATATGCATACAAAATAACAAACTAAACAAAAGCGTTGTAAAAGTGCGACTGGACAAAACTTGTCGTCGCCTCAAGCTTGAAAATTTTAAATTTTAGAAATCGAAACATAAAATTGTAATTTTATCAAGTGACCTGAGAAGATCATAAAGTGCGGTTGGACTACTTTCGTCGCCGACTTGAAGTGATATCATAACAATTTCATAACTTTAAATTTATAACAAAACATGCAATAACAATTTGACATTCCGACAATATAAGAAGCACGGTTGGACACCTACATCACCGACTCTGTACGGAATTTTACAAAAGTACCAAATGAAAGGTAAATTCTCACATGGGAAAAATGTGATTTCAAAAAATATGTTATACTTAAACAACCAAATGTGCAAACACAAAAAACATTTGTGCATTGTGATCGGCTCAACTCTACCAACTTTCCGGGCACAATGCGACAAAACGACAAATACAGGATTCAAACGGAAAAGAGTGAATAATGCAAATATGTTCTACACAACCAAATGTGCAAACACAAAAAATATATATGTGTACCTATTGTGATCGGCTCAACTCTACCAACTTTCCGGGCACAACACGACAAACAAAAACGTACAATATTCAGACGGAAAAGAATGAATAATGCAAATAATATCAAATGAACTGTGATCGGCTCAACACAACCAACTTACCAGGCACAGTCACATTTGGGAAAAAATGGTTGTGCATATTGTGATCGGCATAACTCCACCAACTTTCCGGGCACAATACCACAAAATTAACAGAACCAGAGGGAAAAATCTGAGAACCGTTCCAAAAAATGGTTGGAATGCAATTCCAAAAAAATGTCAAATCCGAGAACCTTAAATATAAACTTATCTAGGTTTCAGACAAATACAAACAAACGACAAAAATGTCACAAAAAGTGACCAAACAAATATAAGTCCGTAAAGACTTACTACAAACAAAAGTTTGAGAACAACAAACAAAGTTCCCCAAAAATATACAAAATATACATAAGATCTTTTGATGTTGAAAATATAACGAATAGAGCAAAAAGTTTAAAAACCAAAATGACCTAAGTTAAGTTCAGAAATTTAAATTCAAGGAACTGTTAAGAAGGTTGGTTACCCTTCATTCTTCCTCATACAAACAGCTATATCCTAACATACATCAATCTACACTCATCACTTACAAAAGCGTAATCAAACAAACATAACAGAACCAAGTCAAAAGCCCAAAAAGTGTGAAATTAATTATAATATTTAATTATATCTTTAACGTGATAGCTACCAGAGGTGTTTTTGTTAAGGTCTTTTAAAAGGTAAACGTTGTTAGAAATGTTTTCAATAATCTCGCATTTAATAAACTTAGGTGCAAGTTTTGCCGAAAAATAGATAGGAGCATTAGACAGTACAAAACTTCTCCTCTAAACAATATCACCTACATCAAAAGAAATGACCTTTCTCCCTAAATTATGATATTGCGCATTACGCTTATACGCTTTTAATAAGTGGGCCTGAACTTTAACAAAAATATCACTAAGTGATTTAAGAGAAAATGCAAACAAATTTCTTTCACCAAATTCTAGTTGATCTAAATTATCCAAAGAATTACTAAAACGGTGTAAAGAAGCATCAAAAATTAATTCTCTCCCAAATATGAGAGAATTAGGTGTGAAATCTGTAGCAAGATTTTCACTATTATTCAAAGCTAATTGAACATGAGGCAATAATTTTGACCAAGTGCTTTGATCATCCTTAACAAAGCAGGAAATACAAGTTTCTATAGTTTTATTATATCTCTCGACAGAATTATTTTGTGGAGTATACAATGTATTATAAAATATTTTTGTTATATTGTAACTCTTCATGAAATCTACAAAACATTTAGCAGTAAATTGAGTACCATTATCACAAACCACAACTTTAGGACAACCGAATTTAAGAAATATCTCTCTTTTCATAAAAGATGTCTTCAAAAAGTGAAATAGTTTCATCTAATTTTAACTTCTCAGAAGGAGTAAGTTCTGTGACACAAGTGACAGAACAAGACTAAATATTATTATCTTTAACAAAAGTTACATTTTTCTAAAGTTCCTTAGCAAGATTAAATTTTATCCAAAAGTCAAATCCTAATATGAATGGAAGACCAAAAGAAGGTATTATCATGAATTTAATATTTTTAGTTAAGTTATCACAAGTAACTGGCAAATCAATGGATCCTATGACTTGAGAAGCAGAACCATTAGCAGCGTAGGCACAAATAGAAATGTAGTTGGGTACACGATCAATTTTAAAACCCCAATACAAAAATTGTTTATGATAATTATCACCAATGATACAACCATTTGAACCACTGTCCAATAAACCTAAAAATTTGTTTTTGCAAACTGAAAGTTCCAAAAAGGGCATCGTTATTTTTGACTAATAAAACAGGAGCCGATTTATAGACACTAAAGAAAGTTTTCAAATATCCTAACCAATCCGAAAATTCTTTTCCACAAGTTGAGTCGTCAGGCTTAATAACGTGACTAACTTTTTTACACATCGAGTTAACCTTAGTTTTCACAGAAACCGGTACTCAATTGGACCTAATCAGTTTTTTGACTCAGTAGAGTTTTTCTTTACCGAATTGCACACATCACAATATTTGGTGATGACGCCTAACTTCTTACACTTGAAACAAATCATACCCGGAATCGAAGGACAACTTTTATAAGTGTGACCAAGTGTCTTACACTTCAAACAAGCGATATCGTCTGACGAAACAGCGTTTGACTGTATCTTTACAATTTTGAAAGGTTTAGGAGAATCTTTAAGAGATGTTCTACTAACAAAAGCTTCCAATTCTTTTCGCAAATTCATGAAAGACTCGAGAGAACTAATCTGTCTACCCAGAACATAAGGTGTCTAAACGACAACCTCCGTGGTGCAGTGGGCGAATAGCCGGCTGTGACGCAGAAGGTAGCGGGTTCGATTCCCGCCGCGGAACAAATGTTTGCATGATCTACAGATATTTGTTCCGGGTCTGGTTGTTTCTCTATATATTATAAGTATGTATGTACAAAAAAAAGTATATAAGTATTCTATCAGTTATCTGGTTCCCATAATACAAGCTCTGCTTAGTTTGGGGCTAGATAGCACTGTGTGAGATGTCCAGAAATATTTATTTATTTATTTAATTGACAACATGTTGTGCTTAACGATGGTGATCAACACTGACTCAATCAAAGGAGTGGCGAGACGACTAGCCATATCCATAACTTCCGTAATGAAATCTGGAAGAGATTCATTAGGTTTCTGTTTGCGGGTACGAAGGTCGTACTCCAAAAAGTAGTCATACTCAAGTTTGTCAAAACGTTTGAGCAAAGCAACCTTGAGCTCTTGCCATGAAGCGATGTCGATGCGAATGGCACGGAATCAATTAGCAGCTGAACCAGAAAGCAGATCAGAGAACGAACCGACTATACTAGAAAAAACATAGCTTGATCTCTGGGACAGCTGTCAGTAAAATTGCGCCTATGAAGTTCTGAATTTAACAGTACGGACAAACGTACCAGTCAATGTCATACTTTATGGGCATGCTGAGCTAATTAGTGATGAGCGATAAAGCATCGTGACCACAGACTATAAACTATCGATATTTTGTATAAAACTTAATTCAAAATTAATTTATCATTTAATTTAAAAAATAACAATATTTACAATAGTGAGTAAATAAAATCTAAATTCTAACCTACTCGTAACATTCCTTCCGACAACCTTGGGGTTCGAGAGAAGTTTGGCCGCGGCGTGTCTTCTTCCGCAAGATGGCGCCAACGCGCCGCCATCTTGTTTGACATGACCCATTCTCCTCAGTACGAGTGCTAACGTCTTGTATACGCCACGTGTTTTCCGTTCTCATCACTTTGTTTTTGTTACTATGGCTGTTAAGTTTATTTATTATTGTTAGTTTCTTTGTTGTTATTGTTTGTTGGCATCTATCGAAGATTTTGAAAAATATTTGATTTTCCTACAAAAAAAGTGACAAAAGAAAAATTATAATGGAACGAACCATTATGGAATGGAACGACATTGCTCGAGTGAATTTTCCCCGGAAAGTCAAAAAAATTAGAAATTAGGACAAAGTTATCGTTCTAGACGAGACATGGCTAAACGCCAATCATACCGTATCCAAAGCTTGGACCGATGATACGGCACAATCGACCACCAAAGTACCCGAAGGCAATGGTCAAAGATTAATAATAACTCATGCTTGGACGTCATCTGGTTTTGTGCCTAATTGCCTATTGGCATTCAAATCTACGAAGACCAATGAATACCAATTTTACCAAGAAATGAATTTTGAAAAAATTAAAGAGTAGTTTTTCAAATTATTAGATAATTTGAAGGAGCCACATTATATAATTATGTATAACGCCCCATATCACTCGGTCCAAAAGCACAAACCACCAACTTCGGCAAACAGGAAGTTAGAAATAATTGCATGGCTTCAAGAAAAAGGAGTAGAGGTCAATGAAACAATGCTTAAAAACGAGTTATTGAGACTCGTTGGTCTGCACAAACCCAGCACACCAACGTATGTCTTAGATGGCATAGCCCAAGAAAAGGGTCATAACGTCATAAAACTGCCTCCATATCACTACCAGTATAATCCGATCGAGCTTATCTGGGCCCAAGTAAAAGGTTTGTTTGCTCGAATTTCAGTTAGACAGATTCTTTATATATTAACTCCTGTATAATTTATGATATTAAAATATGTTTTTCTTTCAAGGTTACGCTGCTAGACATAACACAACACCGCCTTTCACGGCAAATAAAATGTTGCAGTTACTAAACACTGCGGTTGAAAATGTATCTGTAGAAGATTGGAAAAAGGTAGTTACCAAATACAGAAAATTAATGGAAGAAGATTGGGAGCGGGACGTTCGATTTGATTATATTTGCGAACAAGAGTTCATTATAAATTTACAAGATTGCTCTAGCGATTCTGAAAGTGATTCGGATATTTATTTGGGGTGTACTGCTTTGGAATAAATAAATGTATGTATTAAAATATTCGTTTCATTTTATTATCCAAATCATAATATAATCCAATATACATATAATTATGGCAGACAGCCTTTGTGGCGAAGCGGTAGTGAACACGACTGCTGCGCAGGAGGTCGCGGGTTCGATCCTCGCTCAGTGCAAATATTTGTATGCATGAATATGGGTTTTTGCACTGGTCTGGTCGTGCCTCGGAAAGCACGCTAAGCCGTCGGTCCCGGCTGCCATACGAATATCTAATGGCAGTCGTTACGGGTTGTTGGAGCCCTCAAAAGTACAACAATTGGTCTTACTGCAAAGCTTCTATCGATAATTACTATAGAATTTTTTTTCTGTATCATAACAACCCTAGGAATGTCAGTTTAACAAATGTCGCAGAGATCAAGCTATGTTTTTTCAAGTATAATAAATTTTCATCAAAATTTTTGTACAAGAAGTACTTCTCAACCTGTACAATGAACTCTCTAACACAGGTATTTCCTTCAAAAACAATTTTGCTTCTTTTTAAGTCAGGTAGCTTTGAATTATTATTCGAAGAAGGCAAATTCTTTCTAATTTGTTCATTCATGGTATTGAATGAAGTGTGAACGGGTCTATCAACGGTACAAAAAGGATCCTGAGCTTCCGCTAAATTCAATACAGGACTATGAGACTCCTCCGGCTCAATAGTAGTAGCATGACTATCCTTGTCAACAGGTATCGTCGGACATTGAACTCCTTTATCCATTATGAAATCCGATGAAAAAACCGCAGCACTCAAAAGGTTAAGTTTCCAAAACTAAAGTTATGAAAGTTTTTCAAAGTCAAAAGTTTTAGTTTAAAGCTTCCTAAATAAAGTTTTTTAAATGTTGAAGTTATCTTATAAAGTTTTCAAAAGTCAGAAATATTTTCAAGGTTTCAAATCCTGGATTGCAGTAACCACTCACAAAATTGTCATAACCGAGTCAAACTATTCGTTAAATTTGTTACAAATGTTTAACAATTGTTAACGTAACAATATAGTCACTAAATATCAAATGTTTTAACCAAATCACTAAATTGCTAAAATTTACTAAATTATTTCACAAATTAGATTTTTCAATATTGAATTATTACTAGACAATGTTAAATTGTTTTACAAAGTAAGTTTTTAACATAAATATCTTTAAGGGCCCTGTCTTCTGTTACCCGTTTTATGCGAATATTTCGAACAAGTCTGTGGCTCGGTTGATAAAGAGAGATAAACAAAAATAAATACACCCAAAGTTTGGTTCATCAAAACTTAAAAGCTCGAAAAAAAAAATTTAAACATATCACATTCGTCAAATAAATTAATTTGTAATTCACGTTCTCGTAAAATGAGCAATTGAGTGAACTATCTAACCCTGTTTTCACCCAAAAAACGAGTCGCAAAGTTTTTAACAAAAATAACATTACAACAAAAATATTGTCTTCTTTGAAATGCTTTTAAAATTTTTTAGTATATTAATACAATATTAAAAAAAAAATAACGAATAAAAACTGCGCAATTTTACGCTTCAAATGACGTCGTTTATTCGAAAGTAGAATGTTTATAAGTTAAAATTCACATACTATAACAAAGTTCAACCTTTTATTTACATATAAAAAAAACTAGAATTGTACTATGCATTAATTATTTATTATAATATGATTTTTTTAAAATCACATATAAAATGATGAAACGCAACGCGGCCACTGGCAGTCTGCGCCGAGCGCTTTTGGAGGGAGGACGTGTCGCTCTTTGTCACGAGCACTATACATAGTTACGTATATATAATATTATAGGCAACAGCATACAATTATAGCGCGACCGAGTGATTTGATCTGTATGGATACTTACAGATCTATAAAACTCATTGACATCAGTGTTCTCCCAGATGCCCCTTCGTAGGGTAAAAATGTTTGGTATGATCGTATAGAGGGAGTTTTGGTGAGTTGGGAATAAATCCTAGTCCCCTTTTTGTCCCCCATTCGCTCCCATAGACCTCGTATCTCGGAAAGTATAAGACTTAGAGCATTAGCACCAAAACTAATGTTGCTCAGAACATTTTTTTATATACGAATCTAAAAAAAAATAGATCTCATATACAAAATATTTTTGTGCAAATACCGTACACCGTATATTTCGTTTGCCGTAACTTTCATATTGTTTATGTAGGGAGCCAAACGGCTTGTGGGTACTGTGAAATTTATATTACTGTATTTTATTTATTGGTGGAGGGGCATGAGATAACTAAATTTTCAAGTTTATGCGACATCCATCATCATCATCATTTTGAGACGTCCCTTTTTTAGTTTTTGGAGGGGCATAAGGTAACTTTCTTAGTAAATTTTCATGTTTATGCGACATCCATCATCATCATTTTGAGACGTCCAATGTTTTTTTTAGATTTTTGGATGGGCATAAGGCAAGTTTCTTCGTAAACTTTCAAGTATATAAAACAAATATAATTCAATTCTCATTAAGCACTAGACCAAATGTTTTAACCAATAGCATGAAAGAAACACTTGAAGAATTAAACGTGTCCTTAGCCAGCAGTGTAAAATTGTTAGGTGTATGGCTAGATACTAAGTTATCGTGGGCTGTTCATCTTGAAACACTGGCCAAAAAGTTATGCTCTGCTACCTATGCAGTTAAGAAAATTAGAGAGATAGGCGGAGTAAGGGCAGCACGAAATGTATATTTTGCGTATTTTCACTCTCTAATGACATATGGTATTTTATTTTGGGGAACAGCGGCAGATGCTAGCAGGGTCTTTACTTTGCAAAAGCGAGCTATACGCTATAGATTGGGGATGGGTTCTAGGCAATCGTGTAGAGAAAAGTTTAAGGAACTGGACATCATGACAATGATTGGAGAATTTATTTTCCAAAACGTACTCTATGTTAGAGAAAATTTACATCATATGAAAAGAGCTATAGATGTCCACAATATTAATACTAGGTATAAAAATCGCCTAATTATACCAACAACCAGATTATCAAAAATTTCCAAAAGCTATTATTGCACAGCGATAAAATTGTATAATAGAATACCCAAAAATGTTGAAAGTCTTGCCGACAATGACTTCAAATTGTTTATCAAAGGACATTTAATTAACAAAAGTTTTTATCGTTTGGACGAAGCTTTTGCAGATAAAAACCTTTTTGCATTATAGTACATATTCATACATTGTAATTAGTTTTTTATTTAGTTATTAATTTTATTATACAATTGACAATGCTTTTGCAGATACTTCTAATTTTATTTATTATTATTATTTTATTGATTTCTTTTGTTTAAGTAGGTGTTTATTTTATATTGTAAAATTTGTTAGTCGCTATTGACATTATAATTAAGTTACTACCAATGTGACATTGTAAATTATGCTAACTATTTTTAATTTAATTTTTTATATTGTACCTACTGACATATCTAAGAACAATTAATTTGTCGAAAGATGAAATAAATGAAATGAAAATGAAAAGTACATGCGACATCTACAAGGATCACTTTAAAACGTCCAATATTTTTATTTAGATTTTGGAGGGGCATAAGGCACCTTTCTTAGTGAATTTTCAAGTATATGCGACATCTACAAGGATCACTTTAAAACGTCCAATATTTTTATTTAGATTTTGGAGGGGCATAAGGCACCTTTCTTAGTGAATTTTCAAGTATATGCAACATCTACAAGGATCACTTTAAAACGTCCAATATTTGTTTTTTAGTTTTTGGAGGGGCGTAAGGCAACTTTCTTAGTAAATTTTCAAGTATATGCGACATCTACAAGGATCACTTTAAAAACGTCGAATATTTTTTTTTGTTTTTGGAGGGGCATAAGGCAACTTTCTTAGTAAATTTTCAAGTATATGCAACATCTACAAGGATCACTTTAAAACGTCCAATATTTTTTTTTAGTTTTTGGAGGGGCCGTAAGGCAACTTTCTTAGTAAATTTTCAAGTATATGCGACATCTAAAAGGATCACTTTGATACGTCGAATATTTTTTTTTAGTTTTTGGAGGGGCGTAAGGCAACTTTCTTAGTAAATTTTCAAGTATATGCGACATCTACTAGGATCACTTTGAAACGTATAATATTTTTTTTTTAGTTTTTGGAGGGGCATAAGGCAACTTTCTTAGTAAATTTTCAAGTATATGCGACATCTACAAGGATCACTTTGAAACGTCCAATATTTTTTTTTAGTTTTTGGAGGGGCGTAAGGCAACTTTCTTAGTAAACTATCAAGTATATGCGACATCTATAAGGATCACTTTGAAACACTTTTTTCCTCAGCAAATTATCCAATTTATGTAAAGTTTTACATAAATTGGATAATTGCACACCGATAGAACTAAAATAAAAATTCCAGACTATACTAAAAACGTTCTGATCTGATGATGGAGTCAGGAGCTGTTCCGTGGAACTCCTCAGCACGTTGTCCGATTGAGGTCAAACTATGAATGCCGGTAGAATTTTAATAAAAATACTTTACTATTTTAAAAACGCTCTGTTCTGATGATTAAGTCAGGAGCTGTTCCATGGAACTCCTCAGCAAGTTGTCCGACTGAAATAAAACTTTGCACATCGGTAGAACTAAAATGAATATTTTCGACTACACTAAAAACGCTCCGATCTGATGATTGAGTCAGGAGCTGTTCCGTGGAACTCCTCAGCAAGTTGTCCGATTGAGGTCAAACTATGCATACCGGTAGAATTTAAATGAAAATACTTTACTATACTAAAAGCGCTCTGATCTGATGATGGAATCAGGAGCTGTTCCATGGAACTCCTCAGCAAGTTGTCCGATTGAAGTAAAACTTTACACACTAGTAGAACTAAAATGAAAATAAATCACAAAAGTTATCTAAGTAAATTTGTTTCAGATAGACTTCGTTTTATTTTTCCTGTAATCCTTGTTGATGTTCCTATCAATCATGGTAATTTGAGATTGTTCGCACTACAAAACTATACGACAAAAAACAAAATAAAAAATTGTTTTGTAATGTGTAAGTTACCTAAGACTTTTTATATGATACCAAACTGAATGTTATCCTACATACTTAGGTAAATACTTAAATGCAACTGTAGGTCAAGTAAGTTGGTTATGAATTTCGTGGCGCTGTTAGTGGTTCGCCCCGAATCTCGCGAGTCTCTCAAAAAACAAAAAAAATATTATTCATAATTTTTGACTTGTAAAATAGTGCCACAAAATAACAACCACAGACTTACTTGACCTACAGTTTTATTCAAATAACAAGTAATGGGAGTTCATGTTAATTGGTTACTTTTATAGGGGTAGAAATTGCAGTTATTCTGGATTTTAGACTTTTCCCTGTATTTGTGTCACTTAAACTACACGAATACCAAATTTCAGCACTGTGGGGTTACTGGTGTACCCTGTGAATTTTGTCAAAGTTCAGTAAACTCAAAAACTACAAAGATTAAACTAAAAATAAAAACGGGCTTAAATTGTGCTAATGAAGAACTTTTTTTATAAGACGTCCCATTTGAACTAACAGACTTGCAAGTTCTTAGTTCGGGGAGAACCTATTGTACAACAGCGCCATAAAATTGATAACCAACTTACTTGACCTAAAGTTGCATTCAAATTACAAATTTCGGGAGTTCATGTTAATTGATTATCTACTCGTTTTAGGTTAAATATTGCAGGTATTTTGGATATCAGACTTTTTCTTACGTTAGTGTCACATAAGCTACACGAATACCAAATTTCAGCACTGTGGAGTCACCCTGTGAATTTAGTCAAAATTCAGTTTTTATTACGATTAGTGAATAAAAAACTACGACGAATAAACTAATAATAAAAACGGGGTCTCAATGTATTAATAAAGATCTTTCATTTAACGTCCTATTTGACCTTACTAGTCTTATTTTTGTTTGTTTTCACCGCTCTTGAACCCCAATATCTCAACAACCCCCCCAACATTTTTAGCTCATTTAATCAAACCAGGATTTTGCCAACACTACCTGCCTATATATTATCAAATTTCACGATGATCGGATCAACGCTTCGAAAGTTACCCTTGGACCAACAAACATACATATACAACGCCAATTTGCTCAAGTTGATTTAGAAACTTCGCTTTGCTCGATCAATTAGTCAAAGATTATGAATAATATTTTTTTTGTTTTGTGGAAGACTCACGAGATCTCAGTTCGGGGCGAACCACTAGTTATTTTACTTGTAGAAATCTTGTCAGACCCTTATAATCTCGGAGTCTTCAAGTCCAGAGTGAACACGTTCTATCTAGGCAAGCTGGCTCCCTCTTACACCTTACCATCAAGTGAGTACCTAAGTGGTCAAGCGCTTAACCAATACAATTTAAATATAAATACTTTAAACTACAAATGAAGATAGGTACGAAGATACCAAACACACTATAAATTAACATTTTCATTTGATCGACATGACAAAGGATCAACATTTCTTGTCCTATAGTGAGGTGTATAGGACACAAACTCACACATCCGCAAGCCACGCAGCAAGTTCAACGGCCGGCCGGCTTCGTAAATATCTAAAATTGGCAGCGTAAAATTTTGGAATGCCCTCTTAAATGAGGATACAACACAAACCGTAGCATTGTATTATTTTGTTGTTTGTCAAAGCAGAATAAACAATATCAACGTGAAAAAAGGTCACATTGATTAATAATATTTCAAACAAATGTTCCAAATGTTAAACAAAACGCACTTAGGTCTAACACAATCAAAAGGATGCAATAACGAGTAGTATCAAAGTTTCAGAAATCAACTAAAGTCCCTGAACGCTGACGACTTCAATTAAGGGAGGTGGTAAATTACCAGTGACTCCTAAACAGAATTTAACCACATGAGTTTTGTCAACATTTAGAAGTAAATTATTCACCGAAAACCATTCCTTTAAATCAACTATAACTTTCTTTAGCTTATGACCAAGATCTACATTAGATTTGTCTTTTATCATCAAACTTGTGTCGTCAGCAAATAATATAATGTCAATATCCTTACAAACTACAGAAATGGCATTTACATAAATTAGAAACAACAATGGGCCCAATATCGATCCCTGCGGTACGCCTAGCTCTATTTTATTTTTGCTTGATCTAACACCATTTAGTTCGGTGACTTGAACGACGTGTAGCGAGACTAAAAGCATCGTTACACCAGGCGTGTCTGTTCTCCGCAAAACGAAGTCAATTTACTCTGACTCCTACTTTCCGAAATGTATCCGTGCCGATATCTGACCACCTCGAGCTTCTTGGTATCTCATTAACTCAAGACTCTCAATTTCGGCTCCTAGATCGAGTCGATAGCCCAGTTGGCTGCTAAAAAGCTTGGTATACTCGCAAAGGTGAGGCACTACTTCACACCAGGACAGTTGCTCAACTTGTACCATGCACAAGTCCGATCGTGTTTGGAGTACTGTTCTCACCTCTGGGATGGATCAGCGAAGTACCAACTTGAAGCTCTAGAATTAATTGAGATTAGAGCCAAGAAGCTCATATGCAATGATGAGCTAGTTGTTGCAAGGCTCCGCAGCCTGGAGCATCGACGAAAGGTTGCTAGCCTCTCGGTTTTTTATCGAGTACATTTCGGGGAGTGTGAGGGCGAACTTTTTAACCTAATCCCACCATCTCCATTCTATCATCGGACAACCAGAACCTCTGCGGTGCGCAACCGCTATATGGTAGAAATACCTACCATTCGGACAAAGCGGTTTTCTTCGACCTTTATTATGCGCACCGCCAAAGAGTGAAACGCCTTGCCAGGGTCTGTGTTTCCTGATACAACCTACAGGCTACAACCTGGGTATCTTTAAGTCGCGAGTGAAAATAGTGGTAAGTTATTTGCCAATAGTCCAACACTACGCTTGGGGCCCTGTATCGTGGGAACCGTATAAACATTAACTTAAAATTATAAATATTTATAAAGAAAAAAAAATAGGAAGAGTATAGAGAAGATATAGGTATACGACTCGCGAGGCTTAAATGGAGATGGGCAGGACACTTGGCTAGGCGGCGTGACAACAGGTGGGCCAAGACATTTACAGAGTGGTGGCCAAGAGATGGACGTCGACCGCAGGGCAGACCACCGCTCCGATGGTCTGACGATCTCGTAACGGAAGTTGGACAGCAATGTATGAGACTTGCTCAAGACCTATTGGACTGGCGATATAGAGGAGGCCTATACCCAATAGTGGGTGCTGAAGGCTGGATAGATAGATAGAAAAATAGAAAGAAAAAAATACGGACCATTGTCATTGGCCGGCGTGGTACTGGCTCTCGCACGCACCAACCGCGTCAGATGTCGAAGAGCCACCGGCAGCTCCTGATGGGCATTGGCTCCTCGCCTCATCGTCTGAATATTAGCTCCGAGCGCAGCCAATAACTCCACCTCGTGGAGAATAGATAAGGCCACGCAGTCTTCGCCTAAAGACGGCGCCTGGTCGATTATCTCCGATATTACTGGCTCTTCATTTAGTAGCTGAAATAACAGAGTAATGTTAATGTAGGAAGGCAAATAGGGTATGGGCCCATAATAATGATTTTATCCTGTAAAAAGTTGCCTATGTCTCGACCCTGATCATAATCTATCTATACACCAAATTTCATCGAAATCGTTCCAGCCGTTTAGTCGTGAAAACGTAACAAACAGAGTAACTTTCGAATTCATAATATTAGTAAAGTTAATATATCTCTATATATAAAAATGAATCCCTATTTCTCTTGATCACGCCATCACGTGTGAATGGCTGGACCGATTTCGCTAATGCTTTTTTTGTTGTATTTCTTATTGTCAGGAGAAGGTTCTTATGAAAGAAAAAATCAAGATATTTGCGCGCAAAATTAGAAAGTTTAAGAATACCAACCACCATATAAAATTATTTATAATCTAACCTTAGCGCTTTTATAATGTAACCTTAAGGGGACACCGGAGGGACAATCGCCCGTACAACACGTACTACCAAGATCGTTTCTAATTGGAGCATATTTCTACCTTAATAAGGTATTATTTTAATTTGAATAGTATTTATCTAGGTTCCCAACCATATATTAGATCAAAATACTTACCTAAAATTAAATAGAAGCTTATCGCATTCTGCATGTTTTTACGTCATGAAAGACCTGTTTTCAACCTAATTGTTTCGTATTAAAAACAACAACATCTTACGTATCCTATTCATGGGAACATAGATTATATCATCTAGTTACAGAATAACAACACAATGAGAAAAATACAGCAAGTTTTCAGTCATAATTTTTGGTATTACGGAACACGGTCAAAATCTAATCAAATTTAGAATCATTCTATTGCTATCACTGTCGCTCTGCGTGGCGAAACTTCGTCACTAAACAGGGATAGCGATATTCAGGGCGAAGTATTTGACGCGGCCGAATTGAAGTTGCGCTCAGGGTTCGCCGGCGCGTTAAGACGTTTGACATACAGAATGCATGCTGCAAATATCGTCAAAGAGGATGTAAAACAAAATTAATATCGTTTGAAACAGATGCTTCGGTCGGAGTTATCCCAAGATATTGTTTATATATGTATATAAAAATGAATTGCTGTTCGTTAGTCTCGCTAAAACTCGAGAACGGGTGGAGCGATTTGGCTAATTTTGGTATTGAGTTATTTGTGGAAGTCATTCATTTTCTCATGCATAATGATGGCCGGGGACAACATTTGACAATTCTACCAGGGTGACGTATATTGACAGGCCGCGTTATATGCATGTCAAGGCGGTACGAAGTTCGGCGGGTCCACTAGTTTTTCTATATTGATGTGGATGTAATATTTAGCGGGATTCTACTATAAACAGAAGGGGCTATTATGAATTTATAAAGATACCTGCATAGCTCTAGTCCAACCCGGTGCGTTAGGAGTACATCCTAAAGTCCTCAATGAGCTGTTCAGCTGCTGCAGCTCAGCGTCAGTATACCTCGGAGCTGGAGCCGGTGCCTGCTGCTCCTTCTTCTTCACCACATGCACCATTTCACCATTCTTAACACCACTATCTTGAAGTGTGTAACTTTCTTTCAGAATCTTACCATGATGTATCAGTTCTGAAAGACATGTCATTATCATCATATTAGTCATAGGATAGATTTCCAGAGCGACCGATCTTGTGAAGCCTACACCCTAGGCTCCCAGCAAGCTTTACCAGGTCGTCTTTCTATATAATGGCCGTCTTACGCTGCACTTTTCAGCTTTGTCCCCACTCGAGAACCTTTCTGCCCCAATGGCCATCAGTTCTTCAAGCTATGTGCCAAGTAGACGAGCCAAAGTCACTGACATAGCACAAAGGATTAGCAAGCTGAAGTGGCAGTGGGCGGGCATATAGCTCGAAGATTTATACATAATTCATAATATTTTATATTACACAACATGGTTGATATGACATTAAAGGTATAGATCAGGTACAGCCATGTTTTACTTTACAGCATGCAAAATGTAACAAAACATAGTAAAAATATATAGGTATGCAAATATAGAGATACTCAAGAGTTAGCAGTATGTATTTCAACAGATAACTTCAAAATAACTCTGTCACATTTTCACGCCTAAATGGCAGGATAGATTTCATGAAATTTGATATATAGATAGATTATAACCGAGATAGGGACATAGACCACTTTTAAACTTGTAACTTAAGTAACGGTTTAACAAACCATGCATGGATAGCCGTGGGCGACAGCTAGTCTTGTATAATTTAAAAATGTATCTGTGAAAAGAGTGTTGCACACCTGGTAATTCAAAGAACTATTTTAGAATCTTTATATTGATAGATAGATGGATTATGGATGCACAATAGGTGATCTTTTACGTGTTATGGCTGGGTAAAGGTCTGCCTTAGTTTGTGCTATAGATAGACCATATTCCTAAGCCTCACAGGTACAAAAACCTAATAAAAATAACAATTTTATGTAAGTATTACCTAAGGATGATGATGGTAGGTTGGTTTTCTTTTCAGCTTCAGCTTTTAGGTTGTTGACAGTGTTATCAAGGGTGTAATTTTCTAGTTTAAAGCGCTCAATAGGTCCAGGCTTCACTTTGATGCCCAAAAATAAACAGGGTTGTACTTCCATCTTACAAACCTAAAAAAAGAAAATTATATTACGAATTATGAAACTAAATCAACCTACTTTCTTGTGACCAGCAAATATTAATATCGATGATAAATTGTAGATGTTATTTTTGCTTTAAAGTAGAAAACCGATTAATACAATATTTCAGAGATGCGCTGATCTGTAACTCCTAGACTTTGCGTTGAGAGAAAGTAGCTTAAGCATAAATAATCTCCAAATTTTAGCACACAAACCAATCGTCTCTTTACCTTTAATCTAGAAAGTGATAATTCGTTTACTAAAACAATACAAATCACCAAACCACAAGTGACCACAACACACACAACAAAATGCAAAATCACAACACATGAATCAAATGTCAAAGTCATATTTTTATTGTCATGTCTCGTTATATCTACAGGTAATAAAATATCATAAACACGTCATATTGTTCTAAGACGCTGTTGAATATGGTTTGAATCACAGAACACAACCAAGGAACTAAAACAGTAACTTACTATAAGTTCCTTGCACCGTTTCCACTAATTGTACCAAAAACGGGATATTTACCGTGATTTTGTGATTTAAAAGTTATAGCAAATATCCTAATGTTTGAATTGAATTAAACTGATCGTCTGCATTAGTCCTGCCTGACATGACTTTTTTCCAACTTATTATTTTCATTTTGCTGTCACTGTCACAATCACAAATGTGTAAATTAAACTTCTGGAAACAACATGAAAATGTTTTTATGAAAATGGTTACACACGCATCAAATATTTGTAACTTGATAGAAGAACCCAAGCTATCGATATCTTGAACAAGCAGTGGAAAATGACCTGAAAATGAAGAACGGGACTGACGAAATTTTGGAGGCTAAAGTTGCTGAGCGCAATGAACGTGCCAAAAAACTTTATCGGTAAGTTCTTGCATTTTTCATGTAGGTATTTGTTGCTTGTATCCCCTCACCCTGAAAACATATTTATGATAAACAATCCATGTAAGTACTGAAATAAATATCTTGATAGTTGTGACATGACACTCCTACAACTGTGATACAATTTCATGTAAATTTCAATTTCTAGCTATGTGAGTGAATTGGCGAGGCGTGTTGGCGATATGACAACATCAAGCGAATCTATCATGGACCTCTTTTCCATGCATTTTGAAATCCAACGACAAAAGCTAAGGGATAACTGTGAAAAATTATTTTTCCTTGACCCTCTGAACTATGGAAAGAAAACCCTTGAGCTGTTGTGGAGAAAAGTGTACTATGACACCGTGGTCACAGTGAAGAAACTGCGAGAAACAGATGCAGAAAATGATAACTACATCTATACTCATATTGTCTGTGGAATAGGACATTTCCATCATTTCATATCAAAAATATCTTCCGAGATGAAAGTGCAATACAGGGAGTTGGATTATGTCACTGATTATGATGATGAAGAACGTTTTGAGAAAAGCACTCCTCTGACTGATGAAGAGCTGCTATTCGCCAAGTCTGCTCTACACTCCTGTTTGATATACCTGGGTGACCTTAGCCGTTACCAGGCTGAGATATTCCACAGCTTTGAATCATCCATAGCAGCTCGCTATTATCTTCAAGCTGCTCACATAGATATGTCCTTAGGCATGCCCTACAACCAATTGGGCAATTTATACCTTGACAAAAATTACAACCTAGACTCTGTGTGCTATTACATCCACTGTCTAAACTGCACCACTCCATTTGAAGGTGCTATGGACAACCTCATTAAGATATTTGAGAAAAATGAGCAGTTCTGTGAAACTATACATGATACTGAGACTTTGACCCAAACAGAACACATACAAAACACCATAGTCAACTTCCTGTCCCTCATAAACATATGGTATCTGGGTAAAAATGATACCAATATTCCACAGAGATGCAATGCTATTGCACACAGTCTTAAGGTTTCCATGGACTTTGATATAACACTTCTGCCAGACTATAACAAAAACTATGATGACTATGCACTAGCTGTTGAAGAAGAGAATATCAATCCTTCATACTTCAATGCTAATCTTGTTCATAAAGTGGTACAAATCTGCCTATTCACCATACCCAAAATGGCAGAACTGGATGAGACCAAGGCATTTGCTTGCAAAGCCTTTACACTTGCTTTCTTAGCACAACTTTTGCAAAAACTGCAGAAACAACTACTAGCTATGGGATTAAAAAACCCAGCAGCCAGATACAGGGAAAGATCTGTCTCCTTTAAAAAAGACAACATTCTGCAAATTGAGAACCCAAAAAATGAATCTGAAGAAGAATTTGAGCTTCCAGAAGAACCAGATATAACTAATGGCATTTGTTTGAGTGGAGAGGAGAGTATGGGAGAAAGTGTTAGTAAAGAGGAAAGTGAGAAAGTTCCAAATGGTGACACAAAGACTAATAGCAAAAAGGCTGCAATGAAAAGGCGCCGACGCAGACGCGTCACATCATCTGACAGCTCTGACATGAGTGCTGTTGAATCTGACAACAGTGATGCAGAAACTTATGAATCATGTTCTGCTGATGCGGCTGAAAATGATTCTGATTCTACATATCATTCAGACAGTGATGATTCAGAAGGAAGCGACTTAGAAGAACCTGAGAATTGTAATGGAGATATTCCAGAAATACCAACAACAAAAGAACCAGTAGTCAATGGAAATATTGAGAAGGAAATGGATAATGAGGAAAAAGAGAACAGTGATTCTCCTAAACTTAATGAACATCAATTGAAGAACTTTTTGCGAGGAGATAACACTTTAGCCAGTATCAAGTTACTTCAAGACTGGGCTCTGACTGAGAAAGATTTGATTCTATCTTGTGGAGATAGTGGAGAGTCACTCTTTCAATGTGTAGTAGATTTGCTGAACATTTTATCACATTATTTCATTCACAAAAGTGATAAGTTATCTGATGCAGATAATGAGTGTTCAGTTTTGAAATATGCAAGAAGCATTGCAACTAAAGTAAAACTGGAGTTCAAGAACACACCATTGCCTGAAGATGTCAATTTGCGCGGGACTAATATCTGTAAATTTGATAAAGATGCAGCAGAGTGGCTGATTCTGGACAGACAAAACCTATCAGTTTATGAAGAAAATGTCATAAGAATTCTGAATTTCATAGATTTTGGGAACCATATAGCAAAAATTGTGCCTAAAATAAGGTTCAATAGGACAATGAAAATTTTCTATTTGAAAAAGGCTACATCCAAATTGAGCACCAAAATTACCCACAAACGGAACAGGGAATGGCATAATTCCAAGAAACCCCATGTAAGTTTCATCATCATTATTTTTCATGTTATTTTTGGGCATAACCTTATGTAACTTTGCAAAACGAATATAATTGATATTTTACAACTAGCGCCATCTAGATTTGAATTAAACAAATTACTGCAAATTGATGTTATTCAGTATTTAAACAACTGTTATTACAGGATCCACCATCGGAAGGAGGTTTACTGCGGAAGCTAGGAAGACTGTGGCTGACGTCACAAGTACGTGAGTTAGAGCGCAGTGGTCGCCAACCGGCTACGCCTGCCTTGCTGGCTGTTGACACAGCCGTTATGCATAAGCACTTGCGTCGCGTCAAGCAGCTTCTGCGAGCTAGGAACTTCATATTGCTCATACCAACTGTTGGTAAGTTGAAAACATACCTATGCTGGATAAGGACTTGACACAGAGTAGGAGCTAATTGATGGTTACCTAAATGGGTATGATATAAAATAAAACAATCATTATGTATGCTGATTTATTGAAACTTAACTTGTGTTATTTTATTGACCGAGCGAGCAAAGCATTTCAATTTCGAGGTTGGCCAAAAATGCTTTTGTCCGGCTGTCTGTTATTGCCTACAGGTCGCATTTTTGAACCGATTTTGACGAAAATTTTGAAACAAGTTCCTTCATTTATTTGAATTAGTCGATCGCGATTTTTGATTGGGGGGAAAAGGGGGGAAGTTTGCTGTAGCGTTATTTGTCGACGGATTTCAATCAAATTTGAAATGCACATTATGGGACTGCATTTTACACAAGATGTTGCGAAAAATTTTCCAAAAAGGGGGAGTGGATAGGGGAAGTTTTCTGTAACGTTATGTATGGACGGATTTTAACTTTTTGAATGTGTTTCGAAAAATGTATACTTACCTATACCAATCAGACTACGCAGTCCTCTCCGCCTTCACGAGACGAACCCGTAGACACCAGATCAGTCCTCCTAGGACCAAGGAAACACAAGTAATTGCTAAAAGTTATACCAATATTTTGCTCTAGTCTACATAGGTAGGTACCTAAGCCTATTGGAAAATTCAAACATCTAAAATAAGATTCGATTCGAATTGTGCAAATTACTTTTAGTAGTTTGGACGCGAGCTCTAATGTTCTCACAGAATCAATAGTATTTCATTTAGAACATCGCGTTTTGCATAGAAGTCTTATCTAAAAGAGCTGTTTTGGAATATGCAAAGCTATGGTATAACTTTGCATAATATTCCAAAACAGGGTATTACTTTAAAATTTAATTTTGTTTTTCAGTGCTACAAGAGTTGGACAATTTGAAACGCGAGCAGAGTTCAGCGCGCGACGCGATCCGCTGGCTCGAGCTTCAGCTGAAGAGCGGCTCCAGGTTCCTGCGCGCGCAGCGCCCTGGCCAGGCTCGCCCGCTCCCACTGCTCAAGTACCCTCGCAAGGCGCCGCACCATATCAACAACTTTATACAAATCCTTGAATTCTGCAACCACTTTGTTGGAGAGGATAAGCAAGGTGGCAGCGGTGATTCCGACAAATCGATACCGACGAAATCGACACCATTACTTGTCCTGCTCGTGGGCGACCATCCCGGTACTGATGACGAACAGTACAAAGAGTTCAGCGTAACTGGAGCGGCTTCCTCCGCAGGAATATCGCTCCAGTACATCGAAGATTTCTACACAAAATGGCGCCACACTCTCCCCAAGAGCGGCAAAAAGAGATGAAGGAATCTGTGACAAAAATCAGGATTTGGTCACAACAGAGGATTCGACTATAGCGCTCTATGGCTTTGACATTGATAATCGTGGGTATTTCTGAGAAAGAAACTGGCATGTTTACGGACTCGATGACGAGCGCAAACAATATCGTTTTAACAACTTCAGCCAACGAAAAGTTCAGATAACTAGTTTTCTGAATAATGTGTATCAAGTTTTTCGTTATTTCACACTTATATATTTATTGTCTTAATCCATTCTTCACTTTGATTAGAATGATCAATATTTTCGGGTCCATATTTTGAGTTAATTTTGTAGCGTACATCACGTAGCAGTTGGTTTGGTTATATTCATATATTAATCATTTTGTTATAAAATGATTTCATTATTATTTAAAAATAAATGTTTTATTGCAAAGTTTGTGTTTTTTAAATTCAAAAAACCATAATCATTGAGGTAGGCAAGGGCAAATCTACTCTGAACTGGGCTTATTTAAAATTGGTATGGATATACATACAATACAATTTATATTATATATATTTATTTATCATCTACAACATATTAAATAAAAAATAAGTTATGTATGTGTATAACAATAAAATGTACAGATTCTGTTAAAACAAAGCAAAATGAGCACTGTTTTATTAGTATAATATTCAGATATCAAACATCACATAAAACAACCAAATACATATGCTTAAAATAGTGATGTTATTACCAAATTATTGTATCTTAAGTATAATTTAAGATTTGCAAGAGTGCAAACCTTTTACCTCGAGAGGTAAAAGATATGTGACATTTCATTTTCTAACATTACTCTTTCCAAAATATTCATCAGACAGCTCTAATTTTTACAATTTATCTTAGCCTCTAATGGTCCACATGGACCAGAGGTTATTAAAAACTCTCTTAGCTTTAATAATAATCTTTAATGTATAAAATATACATTATGCTATAACAATCGTTCAACAGTCTTATATCATCAACTCTTATTCATATTGCACAAACAACTCAAGTGTCAGTAAGTTATGTGAAGATATATATCAAGTGTAACACTTATGAGATTATAATTATAACTTAGTTAAAGTTCTACTTTTCATCAGATTAACCTGTGATCTATTGTCTACTTAATTATAATGTACCTAGTCAGGTCATAAGTATTGTCACACAGTAAAAACTTTTCTTTTAGAATGCTGGCCACAAAAAAGTTTATAGAATTCGAATTTCGAATTGTTCATGAAAATAAAAATGTATACTTTTTAGAATTTTACTCATTTTTAAATATGGAGTGGACGCTTAAAGAAGACCGTGTTGCAGTTATTGCGTTGCATCGTTGCGGTTACGCGCCAATTCAAATTTTTGACATACTGAAAAATTTTAATATAACCAAAATATTCGTTTATCGCACCATCAAACGATACAATGAAGACTCTAGTGTAGATGACAGGTCAAGAAGTGGTCACCCTCGGTCTGTTAGGACTCCAGCAGTGATAAAAGCTGTGAAGGCGCGAATTCAAAGAAATCCCAAACGTAAGCAGAAACTGTTGGACCTTCAGATGGGGTTAAGCAGAACCACGGTGAAAAGGGTGTTAAATGAAGACTTAGGGCTTCGGGCATATCGAAGAACAACAGGACATCGTTTGAATGCTCGTCTAATGGACCTGAGACTGAAGAGATGCCGCGCTTTGTTGAAGCGGTACGCGGGAAAAAAATATCGGGAAATTCTTTTTTAGGATGAAAAAATTTTTACCGTAGAAGAGCTACAACAAACAAAATGATAAGGTAGTAAAATGATACGCACACAGTAGTGAAGAAGCGAGCAACCGTATTCCGCGTGTCCAACGAGATCATTTTCCATCCTCGCTCATGGTATGGTTGGGAGTTTCTTATTGGGGCTTAACAGAGGTACATTTTTGTGAGAAAGGTGTAAAAACGAATGCAGTTGTGTATCATAATACAGTCCTGACGAACCTTGTGAAACCTGTTTCTCATACCATGTTCAATAACAGGCACTGGGTATTCCAACAAGATTCGGCGCCAGCTCATAGAGCGAAGAGCACACAAGACTGGCTGGCGGCGCGTGAAATCGACTTCATTCGGCACGAAGACTGGCCCTCCTCCAGTCCAGATTTGAATCCGTTAGATTAGAAGATATGGCAACACTTGGAGGAAAAGACGTGCTCAAAGCCTCATCCCAATTTGGAGTCACTCAAGACATCCTTGATTAAAGCAGCCGCCGATATTGACATGGACCTCGTTCGTGCTGCGATAGACGACTGGCCGCGCAGATTGAAGGCCTGTATTCAAAATCACGGAGGTCATTTTGAATAAACTTTAGTGTCATAAGAATATATGTTTTGTTAAGTTCATTTTGGTATATAAATGGTTACATAATGAATAAACTTGTTTCAATTATTTTATATTAAACATGTGACAGAATTTATGACCTGACTAGGTATAGGCAGGCAATCAATATACAGGCATTGTTGTATTAAAATATATCATTGATAATTGTCCCAGGAGTAAGGTTCATTACCATGTCGGAACCATAGCTAGCAACCTACTAACTGTATGAGCTGCTGAACTGTTGATCGGTCTAGTAAACATAGGTCAAAGTCAAATGTTTGAGTAGTAACTTCATACCGTCCGGTCTCCGCTATAAGGTTGACAACCCTTTCAAGGTCCTCGTTGTTTTTGATCTTCATGATTCTCGACTGTAGATCTCTCAGTTGGACCATGTAGTCAGGCGAAAGGTCACCTGGCTCTGCATCTTCGCCTAGGCTACTTGATACTCCATTGTCTTGGACTTTGGTCTCAGTGGTCACAGAGCCGCTGCTCTCCCCCCTCTCGATTTCTATAAATGCTGGGCCTGGTTCTGCTACTACTGCAGTCTTAGCTACCTTCCTCTCACCTTCTTCCTCCTCAGCTGCTTGCCGTTTGCGTCGTTTTTCTTCTCGTTTCTCTTCCCGTTTTGATGATTTTTCTTTGTGTTTCTTTGATTTCTCCTTTGGCTGTGGTGGTGGAACCTCTACAATAGGCTCAAGTTCTGGTTCTACTTCTGGCTCTGGTTCAGGTTCAGGCTCAGGTTCTGGCTCAGGTTCCGGAGAAGGTTCCTTAACAGGCTCTGGTGATGCATTGTTCATTTTTGGTTTATCATCATCATCAGCTATCAGAGAGTTCTCTGAATCTGAGCGACTGCTATTGATATCATCGATTATATGTGATGTTTTTGCAAGACCACTTTTTGAGCTGCATTGTGATGCGGTGTCTATGGATATGGGGGAGCCGAGTTCTTGAGGAGGTGGCTCCTTAGATACCGGTGTTTCTCTGTGCTCTATGACCTCAGGTTTCTCCACTGGAATTTCTCTAATTTTCTCATGTTTGTGTTTCTTTTCTTTACTAGATTCTTTGTGCTTTTCTTTAGATTCATCTCGCTTTTTGTCTTTTTTCTTATGCTTATGTTTTCTTTCAGAGTCTGGCTTATCTTTACTTTTGTGATGGCTTGATCGTTCCTCAACATCAGCAGGTGGAGGGGTTTTCTGTAGATTTTCAAGGCTGAATTTATTAACTGCCTTTTCTGGTTTATATTGTTTTTCTTTCACAGGTGTTGTGTCTTTGATTGGTTCTTTTTCTTTTGGAGTATCTCTGGCTTTTAAGACTTCTTTAGGTATATCTTTACTTACTGGTGATTCTTTGCTTTTATGATTTTCTTTTTTATGTTCTTTTCTCTCTTTCCTCTCCTTGTCTCTGTCGTGGCTTTTCTTTTCCTTTTTTTTCTTTTCTTTCTGTTCCTTATCAGGCTTTGATTCAGGTGGTTTTTCTTCTGGTTTAGGCTTTCTAGGTTCTGGTTCTATGTGTTTTTGTACTTTGTATTCTTCTTTCATGCTGGATGCACTGCTAGATCTGGGAGGGGGACTAGGTGGTCTCCTTGGACTGCTACGACTCTTCTTAATAAGTTCTGGTGATGCAGGTCTTTCACTTGGTCTTTTACTGGGCCTATCCTTTGATTTTTCTTGCTCTTTGATGTAACTTTTGATTTTTTCTTGCTTAGCTTTTTCTTTTTCTTCTTTGAGTTTAGCTTTATCTGGCTTAGATTCTTTGTGTTCATGTTTTGATTTCTTATCTGAACTGGATCTTTCTTTTTCTCTCTTATCTGACTTGGGAGGTGGTGCATTTTTTTCAAGTTTTTTAGGATCAGGTGATACTTTGTGAGGTTTTTGTAAAGGAGGCCCAAACAAAGTCTCAAAACTGCTTGTTCTGAGTGGAACTTCATCTTTATGCTCCTTGGCTTTGTGTTTTTTTACATTTTCAGAAGAAAGCTTAGGTTTACTTAGTAGCTGTTGTTTATCTTCAGTGAAGGAGTCTCTACTCCTGCTTTGGCTTTCCTGATCTGGATTTGTATAATATGAATTATTGGTCAATATACCTCCACCTTTTAATAGCTTTTTCTTAAAGTCTTCATTAGGATTTGGAAAAATGTACCGGTCTTTGAGAAAGCCACTTTGTTGGAGTGTAAAATCATATGTAAATGTTATCTTTTTAGGTTCATCTTTATTCTTCAGGTATATTTCTATTGGAAATATAAATCCAGCATACCCTGATTCTTTGATAGTGAAAGGTGGATCCTTTACAACTGGAAAAAAACAGGTAATCATTCACTTAATTGACATTTTTTTTAATTTATGCAACATCATGCTAGTGTACCATCATCATTTATTATGTAGAGCAGAATGGAGTATACAAAAAAATTAAGGTCAAGTTTATGAAGGAAATACCTACATTGTATTTGGTATGATTTGTGAATAGGCATGAGTGGTCAGCAAAACAATTGCTTACACAATACCTAAGTTTGTATTAATGCATTTTCAATTGGAATAACCTGGGGAACTAGCAGTTGTCGACTAGGAACTTTGCAAGCGTAAATAATGTTTATTTACATACCTCGCCGAGGCTTAGGGAAAGTTTCGTGTAGTTGAAACACTACTTTGTCAACAAAATGACTTATATCAGCGCCTTCTTGACCGCGGACGAAAACTTCCCAGTCGTGAGTAAAGCCTTCAGGTGTCTTCTTTGATCGCACCGAGGCTTCATGACCAATTTCAAAATTTACTTTTATCCCTATCATTCTGGACCTGAAATAGAGATAAGAGATACTGTAAAATAGGAGTTCGTCTACGAAAATACATTAGCAGTAGTTATAATAATTTGACTTACTTTCATCTAATACTTTCGTCGTAAATTATCATAAATACGTAACGAATGTGATGCATGCAAGTTTTAATCGGAAACTGAACCGAAAGATATCACAATTAGCGAAATTAATGTTTTAGCGCCCTTGTTATTTTGATCCGCCATATTGAAATTGACTTCGTGATCGACCACAGAATGAAAAAACATACTTTTGTAAACAAGCTTGTTGCCATTCTCATTAGTTTTTGTAATCTGAAACTCCCTAATGCTTAAAATATGTCACTCAATCTTGGTAGCACAGGCAACACAACAGCTGTTCTTTTTGACATTGACGGCAAAATGCGGCGCTGTCTGTCAATCACGTCAATCGCTAAAATTTTCCTAAAAAAATAAAATTTTGTCTAAACTTACGGTTAATAACTGAATATGTCGGGATTTATGACTGCAGTATTTCAACCTTTGAAGTACGTCTTTAATGAATTCTATCAGTGCATAACCTCAGCACTTCGGTATGTTTACTATTTTAATTGCATGCATGTCTTTCCAGGTTATTGAGGCAGGCATTCCATAGCGTCTCAGCAATAACGACTACCAGCAGCTTAGTACAACCAGAAAGCATTTCCTTCTCGTCTATTAGAACCAAAGTTCGCTGCTACTTCCCCAGGCCTAACGAAGTAAGGAGGGTACGCCGTCACGGCTGGGCCACAAGGATGTCTACACCCAACGGACGAAAAGTGATCATGAGGAGACTACTAAAAGGAAGATTTGTGCTAAGTCATTAGAGATTAGCCGCAGGTCGGCGTTGGATGCAGGCCGCTTCCAACCGCAGTTCCTGGAGATCAATGAGGGAGGTCTTTGTCCAACAGTGGACGTCCTACGGCTGATATGATGATGATGATTAGAGTTTATTTAATTATTTCATAAATAGTTTAGAAAATAAAAATGTTGCTAATCTGAAAACCTATTGATTTCTTTAAGAATAAAATCCTTTATTAATACCTAGGTACTGTCTTTAGATTTTGGAAGATAAATAAAAAAGTCATGTTTTGAAATTCAATCCTTTATTCAAAACAAATCTGATTTTGTGTTTTTTCTTTGCCTGATCAACTAACATCACTAAGAAAGCTATATGCTATTTTACTTAACACCTAGCCAATAATCATTACAAAAATAATAAAAACTCTACTCTAAAACTACAAATGACTGAATTCACTTCATGGCTGAATTAATTATTGCGTAGTTCAAATAGTTTACAAAAGTAGTTAACATCATGGTATCAATTTTGAGATTTTACACAAAGCTATTTTACCTAACACCTAGCCAATAATCATTACGAAAATAATAAAAACTCGTACTCTAAAACTACAAATGACTGAATTCACTTCATGGCTGAATTAGTTATTGTGCAGTTCAAATAGTTTACAACAAGTAGTTAACATTATTTCATCAATTTTGAGATTTTACACAATTTAATTGGACTAGTTAAATATATATTTCTGTTGTGAATGAACTGAATCTTCAGAGTTCGTAGGAGATTTTGCAGGTTTCAAAAGATTGGACACTTCAGATACAACTAATGTTGTTAGTTTTATTATAGCCAAGTGTGCGGCTAATTGTAATACTAGTGCTCCAAAACCTTTGTAGAAGCCAGCTAGGCCTTCCCGAGCCATTGTTGAGGTGTAACAGTCCATGAAACCCTCATACCCTGTAAGGATTGGAGTAACAGATGTGCCAGTATCCAGGTTGTCTATTATAGTGCGAGTTCCCTGAAAAAAATATTAAGTACTTGCAATGTATTTGTAGCAGTAAAATTATTGAGTAATTTTAATTAATGACTGTTCACAAAATGTGTGGATGTAAAAAGATATTTATGTACATTTGAAAATATAATATGTTTCCATACTGATTTTTGACATTTGTTTGACAGGCAGTGTAGGTTAAGGTGTAGGGCATTGCTTGCAATTTGAATCAGAAATTAGAAAATCCATAGACAAACTGAAGTCATTGATTTAGGCCATAGTTATAACAAGCTGATGTTTTAAAAACTCGCGTAGGACCATGCACTGGAAATGGAAAGTGAAGCGCAGATCGACCCCTATCTATATATATAAAACAAAGTCGGGTTAGTTACAACATTTATAACTCAAGAATGTCTGGACTGATTTTGATGATCTTTGATTTGTTGGATTTGTCTCGGCCCCGAATAGCAGAATAACTATTAAAATATCGGAATAAATCACACAAAAAAGGAATTATGACGAAAATATATTTTCTCATACATAGATGCAGCTAATGATAGCCGATCGACAATTATCCCGGGGCGACATTGGCAGCCCGCGTCATATGCATGTCGAGGCGGTACGAAGATCGGCGGGTCAGCTAGTTAGTTATAAAGACAACCTAATAACGGATGCTGGTAGCAGGATCCACAACAGGAGTAGCTTCCGAAATCTATGGGGGAGGCCTGTCAGCAGTGGATATCCTATGGCTGATATGATTCTAATATTGCTCACGCTGCCATCACTGTATCACTGTAAGTGAAGTTGCCATATGTAGATGAGACGCACTGTTAATGTATTTTATTATGTTGCATTCCGATACATGTTGCGTTGCGCCATCTGTTGGCGACTTTACGGATATGAGATATTAGTTTTTGAGGGTAGATGCAGACCGGCTTGATAATTATTTTTCATATAGGGTAGTTGTAGTCGCGAACGTACAGCGAGACACGACGCGGCTCCGCAAGATTTCTAATTTAAATAGTTTTTTGAAGCATAAAATAAAGCTCATTTGCTGTATATCTCCTATACCATATTTGTGAGAAGCAATCTCAATTTGTTTGACGAGTACCCGTCAGGGTCTCGCCGCGAAGGTCAACTACGCCATCGCTCGTGCAAAACACATCTTTTGAGCATGAGTGTGCTCTGTATGGCACCAATAGTTTACAACAAGATACCAGCTGCCATACGAGCAATAAGAAGTTTTGGCAAATTTAAGCATGAGCTCAATAATCTGCTATTAATAAAATCCTACTACTCTATTGACGACTTCCTAACGGATGAAATATGTGACTAGTTTTCTCATTTTTATTTTTAACAATGTAATTATTATTGTTTGATACAATAAAATGTTGCTCAAATATCGAACACATTTCACATTTATTATTATTTAATATGTATTTCATTTAATTGTATTGTTTCAATTTAAATGACTAAATATAATGTGTGTTCGCTAAAATGGCGAAACCTAGTATAGTTCTATAATTAAGCTCAACCATCTTTATGTACCTAGATTTACAGACAATAAAGGAATTAGTAATTTAGTACAATTAGGTACCGACTTTACCTGAATATGAAGTCTGTGTATAATAGTTTCCACTGGATAGAAGAGGATCTCCATGGTGACAAACGAGAAGATGTTGGCCTTTAGATTGATGTCTTCAATGAGAGGGTTCTGGTTAGTCTTAGTGTAGTTGGTGTTGTATGAGTCACTCAGCTCGTGTCTGTGTCGCTGCTGGAAGCGGAGCACTCTTGCCGTTATCCTCTTCAGTGCAATGCTGGAATAGATAAAATAAGTGTTTTAACGTGAAATTAGTTTTTGTTCAAGTTTACATCTAATTTTATTATTATTATTTTTTTTTAAAATAGCTTCCACAGTAAGGTCCCGCCAGAGTTAGCGATGAAATACTTTTGTTGTCGCCAAAAATTTTAATCTCGTGACTCTTAGAGTTGCAGCGCCATATTATATTATATATGTATATTTTTATTACTTATAGGCTAGTGTTTGATCACGATCTAGCCTGATGGTAAGGGATGATGCAGTCTACGATGGTACACGCTTGCCTAGAAGAAACCTATTCACTCGCGAGTTGAAGACCCCCAGGTTGCATACAGGGTGTTTGGTAATATACTGACGATATTCAAGGGACGTTTTCTCAAAACATAAAAAAAGACTTCTCGGAAAAAAAACTACTAGTTATATATACGATTATTATATAACTAGTACGATATTATATTAAAGAAAATCGACTAAGTTTAGGTGATTAATTCGATATAAAACTTACTGCCTAAGCTTGCAGTCGACATCCAAAGGCAAAGCCTTAATCCACAAAAGCGTAGATTTGCTACTTATATCCTTTCTTTAAGCGCTCTCTGCTTAGAACTTCGATGCGAATGCACTGTAGAAAATAAGACATGCCGCTTGACCGTTTCCACTAAAGCTGAGCGGGGAGATGTCGGAATATCGATATGCTATTAGTTATTTTCCCATGGTATTCTCATCTCTACAAATCTACGCTTAGGTGGACATTGGCCTGGAAACGCCTAGAAATTGTGGACCCGGGATTGGTTATCTGCAAACTACCCACTTTAGCCACGGTAAACTTATTGAAATTATTCCAAGTAGACAGGTCCTACTTTATCCAATTCTTTGAGAGATAGGTATCTAGTGCATTGTCAAAATTGATAAGTTTTTTTTCAATTCTTATTTCTGCCGAAGAAGAAGAGAAGAATAAGAATAAAGTTTAATTCACCAAAAAGAACATGCAAATTACATACCTACTAAATTTATAACTAAAAACAAACAAAGGCAATAACAGCTGTGATTTAATGAGTAGGTATCATTGGGTCATAGCCCTGTTTACAAAACAAAGTACCTGTTGGGGGCGGCGAGCTCAAATGATCGAGGCGGCACCTTTGACTAACGGCTTATTCATTCGAGTTCTTTTTGGTATGCCGCGCGAAGGGATGTACGGCTTAGAATACCTTACTACACCGGTTACCGGTATTAACGTAAATGTTTGAATCGATTGTATTTGAAAAAAATCTGTTATTTTTAATCGAGTGTAGCGAGATCTCTAAATCAACTTAGGAAAATCGCCGTTGTTTGTTTGTATGTTCGTTTGTCCGAGTATAACTTTCGAAGCGTTGATCCGATCATCGTGACTATCAAAATATTGCCACAAAATAAATAACCAATTACTTGACCTACAGTTTCACTAAAATTACAGGTAACGGGAGTTCATGTTATGTGGTTATTCTTTTTTGGCTTACAAATTGCAGTATTCTGGGTTTCAAACTTTTGCCTTTTGTGTCACTTAAGCTACACGCATACCAAATTACAGCACTGTAGGGTCAATGGTGTACCCTGTGAATTTTGTCAAAGTTCAATTTTTATTATGGCTAATAACTCAAAAACTATAAAAACTTTACCAAAAATAAAAACGGAGTCTAAATGTACCAATGAATATTTCATTTGACGTCCCACTTGACCTAATAGTTTCATTTAGAACCCAAATATCTCGACAAACCCCAACGTTTTTAGCTCATTTAGTCCCACCAAAATTGTGCCATCACCTATGTATAAAATTACACGATAATCGGATAAACGCTTCGAAAGTTATCCTCGGACAAACATACATACATACAACGCCGATTTGCTCAAGTTGATTTAGAGATCTCGCTTCGCTCGATCAATAATTACACTACATTGTTTCCACAGTTCTGAGTCGAAAGGGTTAAGTCTCATGTGCCTGTAATTTCACCGATACCCTTACCCTTCAAACCGGAATACAAAAATGCGAGTTTACTATTTGGCAGCAGAAATAGTATGGTGGTAGTACTTTCCCGGACAAACTCTTTCACAGAGAGCTCTACTACTACTAACAGATTGTATGACAGATTGACCTACGCGTATTTTGTAAAACTAGTTCGGTTTTGATTTACGATGTTTTCAACAAGCTTTTATTAGGTCGACCTGTGTATCCTATATAACACCGAAAGTCAGAACCGGTATTGATACCTTACCGGTAATGTTTTCCTAGCCCTAGTGTAAGAAGGCGGACACTTTCGCACGTGTCGGCGTTCGCGCAATTAATTATTATTTTGAATCAGTAGTTGATTTCATTTCTAATTGTGCGGACGGATTTAGAAAAATTGCGATACTTAACTACAGGTACTCCAATCAGGAGTACCTGAACATGACAATGTGTTACACGGAAAGTGGTCCTGTCAAGAGCGCAGGACTTTTATCAGATATGGCACGGAACCCTGCAGGGCACGCGGACTGTTCCGCGGCACAGGGAGAGCAGTGAATTCCAGCCCCGTGTTGAGGCGGGCAGGCCACCTCGCTATTCAGCGCGCTTCGATATGTTGGAATTTTTTGAAGAGGATCCGCTGGCGAGTACTTGTGACGCGGCCCGCGTGTACGGTGATAGCGCTACCTATGGGTGAAGTCTTAGGGAGGAAGACCAGCACCCGTATCGTTTTACACCAGTGCAGGAGCTCTGGACTCCTGACTACGAGACCATAATGCGGTTTTGTTTGTGTCTGCTGCAGCACGGACCTTGGAAGATTGACAAGGACTACGATCGGCGAGTGCGCGAATCCCTGGGCAGTGCTTATGGTAATCGATGGATTGGGCGGGGAGGGCCGGTTGCACAGCCCGCACGCTCACCGGACTTAACCCCTTAGACTTTTATTTGTGGGGTAGGGTAAAGGACTATGGCCATACATAAGAAAGTGACTTAAAACGCGAATTGTGAACGCTATTAATGTGGTGCGAAGTGACAGAGTCACGTGTTGGCACGAGTTCGTGTGCATTGCTTTGGCCGTGCTATTCTTCCTAGACTCTAGAGCAAGAAGGTACGTGCAACAACTTTTGTGAATAAAATAGTGTAGCTATACCTATCTGTGATAATAACTGTAGGTAACTAGTGTAAGTGTCTGTGTAACTGTACATTCTGTAAATAGGTACCAACTAAATGTCGTAAATAACTGATAGCTGTGTTGTACATATTTTGTAGGTACATAGGTATCTAATGAACTTTTAAACACGCCAAATTATCGTTGATAAAGTGAAGGCACCTCCTACTTACCTCTCGATTTGAGGTAAGAGCTACCTAATACTTTTTCACGTTAATTTATCAGTCGACAGCCTAATAAAAGTGTGTTGGAAAGCTCGAGTTTACCTAAATTGATTAGGTACTTCATTTTGAATTGAATAAATCTTTTAAAATACTACATCAGCTGTTTTTTATTTTTAAATTTTTCTCTGTAGTTTAGCTAGTCATTGCAAAGATCACGTCTACCCTATCTAATTTAGTCTTGGTCACTCTGCCTGAGTGAGCGGTAGGCATTTGTGAAACGCCACCTGGGCTCTAATACCTATCTATCTCAACCTAATCACTGCACTGACGTACATAGGTACCTACTTAGCTCACAGTGACCAAGAAAGAACGAGTGAGTGACACGACGAATTAAATTAATGTAGGTAGGTACCTACCTAGGTTAGGCTAAAAATACCTGTCTTCCGACCTATCATAATTCGAGTCAGTGACACCGATCGCTCGTAGGTACTACACTGGACCAAGAAAGAACAAGCGAATGTAGAGGCACCTGTAGGGATATTTTTTACCTAGTAGATACGTCTTACCTATTTATAACTCAAAACGTAGATCTATGGTAGGCTAGTACCTACTACCGTAGGCAGGCATGTATTTTTGATATCTCTTTCGGAAATGGCTGCGGGTTTCGGGTTAGAAAGGGACAACAAGAGATATCTCGAGACGTCACCAGTCTGTGGTTAGATGGCAAGCATTATGCAATAGCACAACATAAGTTTATTAAAGTGTTTGTTTTAACATGCTAAAATAAATTTCACATATCTTTGGTAAACATTTCACAAATTTATTTATTATGCTCATCTAAACAACCCCTTTCATTTTTTTGCATATTTTACCAAACTCCCTATATAGATATCAGGAAACACAGACACAGGCCAGGCATTCCACTCGCAAAAAATTGAGCACTGTATCGTTGCCTGTGCGTCTACGCCATCGTGCGCCTTCGTCATCCGAACTATACTTGTGTACCTACTGTACTTACTGAGCCAGGTATTTGGTAAGGCCTAGTGCGACAGTGGGCATCACAATAGCCCATATGGGCAGCATGCGGCCGCGGCTCGGCGTGCCCCACTCTAGCAGGCGCACGAACCCTTCCCGGAACACGTCGAACAGCGCCGGCTTGTCGCTCGCGATGTCGCTTTGCACTGTCTCCACCAAACTTGCTCCGTAGAAAGGGGTTACTACTGCTAAACTGATACTGTAATGTAAATATAAATTATCATCTTAGAGAATCAAAAAACATTACCTTGATAAACACCTAGGTAAATATATAAAGCTACATGATGCACAATTTGGCTTTAGAGCCGGATTTTCTACAGAGAGTGCTATTTTTGCTCTCAAGGAGACTGTCAAGTATTACAGTAAGAGAAGGACACCAGTGTTTGGATGCTTTCTTGATTTATCGCAGGCATTTGACCTGGTGTCCTATCAGCTGCTATGGGACAAGTTGACAGCCACTGGTACGCCGCGTGAGATAGTAAACTTGTTTAGACACTGGTACGCACATCAGGAAAACTGTGTAAAGTGGGCTGGTGAAGTATCGGACACATATAGGCTGGAATGTGGGGTGCGGCAAGGGGGATTACATCTCCGAAGCTTTTCTGCCTGTATGTGGACGAGCTCATCGGTGAGCTGAGCAGCATGCATGCGGGGTGCTCCGTTGATGGCCAAATAATCAATAATATTAGCTATGCGGATGACATAGTGCTGCTGGGCCCGGCGGTGTGCGCGCTTAGGAGGTTCCTGTGTGTTTGGGAAGACTATGCCAGAAGACATGGGCCCAAATATAATACTAAGAAGAGCGAAATTATAGTATTTGCAGCAGGTGGCCGCCCCTTCAGCTACATTCCTCCCATATTTTTAGATGGTAGCGAAATAGCCAGGGTGGTACACACATTTAAATATCTTGGTCACATGGCCTCTTTCTCCTCATCCTTTAAGTCAGCAGTGATCACATGATCACTGCTGACTTAAAGGATGACAGTAACATAGAGAGGGAACTTAGGGCGTTGGCGATACGGGGAATATGCTGATTCACAGGTTCGCCCCTTGTTCAGTGGAAGTCAAGGTAACACTTTTTAAATCCTGTCAATCGTTCTATACCAGCAGCCTGTGGGTTACCTACACCAAAAAGTCAATCAGTGCCCTACGAGTCCTCTATAATAATCTGTTGCATGATATGATGTTGCATAAATGCGGCAAAAAATCACATCAATTCAATGCAGAATTCTGGGTAACCCCAATAGCATTCTCGGGGCTCTTGCAGGCAGGTGGGACAGTGCACTGCAAGGTTTCTGGGTGTCAGCCCTGATCAATCCATTTGCTCAACAAAAAATTTATATTAATTAATTTGTTACGGATAATTATGCAATTTTTATATTTATATTTATTTGAATTATTATTAATGTATGACTTTTGATTATGTAACTAGGTACCTATGTTGTCTAAATAAATAAATTATTATTAATACAGCTAGCAAATCCAGTGGAATGTGAAGTTGTAGGTATTTAGTAGTATTTACTTGCTTAATCTCAAGTCTTAATACTATAGCTGCTACAGCTGAACAAAGAATTACAGCAAAAAGAAGAGTACTACGATTTAAGTTAGCCGCCTCAATAATGTTCGTATTTCCGATATTAATGTTTTCATTACCATTATGCAATGTTCGGCTAGCCCGCGGCTCGTGACGGCTCGTCCGTCAGTCACACACCAGCGAGCTTCAATAGACATAGACAATCATTTATTCACTACATTAGCACACAATATAAAATTCAGTTAGAATGACGGTAGCACTGCAGTTCCAGTATTTAGAAGAAGCAGTAGAACCCGCTTAATACGATTTCTCGCATAATACGCCATTATACGCCAGTCCCTGCAACTTGAGATATGTTTCATACATTAATATGATTCGTCGTCCCGTTTAAAACGCCTTGGTAATACGCGCTAGAAGAACCCGTGATACTGCAGGGTTTTCCTGGATGTTCTTCCATTGATGACAATGCTAAATTCAATACTAAATTCAATCAATTGAAGATCTTATTGAAAATTAGAATAAATAACACATAAAAAGAGGCCGAAGACGAAGATGAGTCAACTCCGATTTTGTCAAACGCCCAGGCAGTATTAGCTATTAATGATTTAAGACGCTACATATATAGCTATATATATATATATATATATATATATATCGTATATAGCTTCTTTGTATCAAAGCGAAGACGCGTTACAAAAGTTAAATTAAGTATGTTAAAAATCTTGTAATTGCTAATGCATCAAAATCTTTCTGTCAAACCAAAATAAGTAATTACTTTAAATAACGTAATTATAATTACACTATGTAGGTATTTAAGGTAATTTATAAATGTATTATTTAATACCAACATATACGAAATTAGAACATAATAATACTTAGTGCGTTTTATTTTCCCTAGCCCGCGTAATAGGTACGCTTTCTCGCTTAAGACGCGTTTTTGGTTGGGTTCCTGTGAAATTGTCTTAAACGGGTTCTACTGTATATAGATTTACGATCAACGACGAAATTTGAAGATGCATCTAACTTAAGTCGTAGTACTGTAACTATATTCTGTTTCTGGTGCAAAATATTAGACATTTTATTTATATACTAATAATGAAAACTTTTTTTTTTATTGTTGATAGCCAAGCGCTTGACCACTACCTCACCTGATGGTAAGTGAAGGTGTGATCGAAGATGGAGCACGCTTGCCTAGAAATAACCTATTCACTCTGAACTTGAAGACTCCAAGATTATACTGGTTTGGAAAAACATACGCCGGAAGTGAGTTCCACTCCTCACTTGTGCTAACAAGAAAAGTTGAAGCAAATCGTTTGGTACGGCAAGGTGGTATGCTGACCAGGTATGGGTGGTACTTCTTTACTTCTACTTTCTTCTAATTAAAGTTACTTACCATTTTAATGTTATGTGTTGAAAGAACTGCAAAACAGACCCACATTTTTCGAGTTCCCTGAAAGAATAAAAATTTGTTTGTTGTATTGATAATATCTACGAGAAAACCTATGTTTAGCAGTAAAGATCCTTTTTCTGATATAATTTTAATTATGACAAAAGCTATTAAATCTGCTGATGCATAGAACTAGCATTTTTGGGCAAAAGTAAAACAGTAGTTTTGGGATGAAGAGCAGTTTTTGATAATTTTTATTATTTTAAGGAAACTTACAGCTAGAGGTACACAGAAAACTAAATAAATTATAATACATGCAAAACACATGTATTCTTAGAGCCAATTACAAATTTCCACAGATAATTTAAAAAAAAGATTTATATAAAACACAGTTACAGTGGACAAAAACCGTTTGACATTACAATATTCGTTTTTAAGAGTTTTAGGTAGGTATTACCCGTGCGCGATAAGTTGGGACCTGAGCGCGGTGACGTCATATTGGCGTGTTTGTACCGCCCGCAAAAAAGCGAACATAACAAGCAGCCGCCCGCGGCTTCGTCTTTGTTTTTTTTAACCTAATTTATTACGTTACTCAGGGAGGACGCTGCTTTTTATCTAATCTTTTTTACACTATTTGAATAAAATAAAAATACAATGTTTAAGTTTATACATTTATTTTATCTATTATTTACATTATCTCATCTTCGTCACTACTTAGTGGACAGGTAAACAAAACTGTTTGTTCCGTTTTTCGTTTTCAAAAAACTCTTAACACTTTTAGCACGAGGTTTCTTTCTCCGCTATGCAAAGGTTTACCCTTCATAATGATAACAAAAACACTTAACAAGAACTATAACAACAAAAACTAAAACAACAAAACAATGACACAAACTATAACAACAACAACAAAACAATAACACAAACGAAAACTAAAAGAAGTCCAGAGCGCGTCGTTACGTGACGTAGGCCAGTACGAGACTAAAAACCCTAGTAAAAAATAGTGATGCGAACGGTACAATACGGGCGCCATCGGGGAAGTGCAGGGGAAGCGGTCGGGGAGTCGCATTCCTAGCAGGTCCCAAGTTATCGCGCACGAGTAATACATTGATTATTACAGAAGAACTTATCTGCAAGCAAGCTTTTTAACTTGCTTGTCGAAGTATTGAATATATCAACATCTGCATCTGCCAAAGTGTTAAGCGAGGCGCTTGCTCGAATAACAAATGCGTTTTGCCTGTAATTGGTTTTAACTAACGGAACATGTAAAATGTGCGGTCTCTTTATTCTGACTCTATAAGTGCGTAATCCCAGTAGCTCCAGTAACTAGGAGCAGTCAACCCTGCCATTTGCAATGCGCAGAAGATACGACAAATCGGAAATTTTACTACGTTTATACAGGGGAAGGAAGTGAAATTTACGACATCTGGTTATATAATCAGGAAGATAAACTTTAGCACGAAACTGCAAGTATCGCATAAATCTCTTTTGTATTCCTTCTACACGTGTAGAATACACGTCATAGCAGGGATTCCAGACTTGAGAGGCGAACTCCAAGTGACTGCGCACATACGCGCAATACAGGATTTTAATGGTCTTAATGCTCGTAAATTCAGAAGACATTCTAAAAACAAAACCAAGTGCACGAGACGCTTTGTTCACAATATTCTCAATATGCTCGTCAAAAAGAAGTTTACTGTCAAACAAAACAGCAAGGTCCCTAACTGTGTCTACCCTTGTAAGAGGTAAGTTGTGTAAGGTATAGTTAAACTTGATAGTAATTGGCTTACGTGTAAAAGAACAGACATTGCACTTGGAAATATTTAAATCTAACTTGTTAATTATGCAATAATTTTGAAAACGAATAAGGTCGTCCCGCAAATGATATGCATCATTTATAGTGTTAATTTTATATAGGATTTTCATATCGTCTGCGTAAAGAAGAATTTTTGAATAAACGAAGCATGATGAGATGTCATTCACAAAAAGTATAAAAAGCAAGGGGCCCAATAAAGATCCCTGAGGAACTCCTGAAGGGATATACATTGGCAAAGAAGAATACCCGCTAAGAACGACCGTTTGACATCTGTTTTGGACATAAGAAGTGAACCACCTGAAAAGATTCCCTCTGATGCCCATCCGTTGCAGCTTCTTTAATAAGACTAAGTGGTCAATGCGATCAAAACCAGGGGCGTAGCTACCGCCGTATTTGCCGTATCAATTATACGGGGCCCCCGGGCCACGGGGGCCCCCAAAGTGTGTAAGGAAAAAGAATAAAAACTTTCTAATTTATTTTATTTTACAAATGACAAAATTCTATAAAGCAATTCCTTTTTTTCCCGCCTTAAGCGTGCGTTCAAAAGTTGGCAACACTACATCGTTATGGCGGGCTGCGGGACTTCCCCGTTTTACTTACTTCATCTTCAACTCAGCGGGGAATCCCCGGGAATCCTTCATCGATATCGCGATGTACGTGTACGTTGTTGTACTTTGCATTGGATGTTAAACCACGGAGTGCAGTGCACTGTTTATTTACGCGCTTTATATAAATGTGCATTACATTGTAATTCAGTACAAACAATATTGTTCTTCTGGTTTAGCAGTATTAGTAACGATTTGTAAAAGAAATGAGTGAAAGGAAAAGAGATTATCCCAGCGGCGCTGAGAAAAGAAAAATTAAACAGAAAAGGGACGAGGTTATAAAAAAAGTGCCCAAAATTTCTTCATTTTTTCAGAGACAAGATACTGTGAGTGATTTAGATTGGAAAGGTAAGTACTACACTACTACCCAACCCATTTATTAGGGGCCCGTAGTGATAAACAAGGAAATCTTTTAATTTCGGTCTGTCCATCTGTCCGTCACAAAAAGTTGTCTCCCCCCCTCGATTTTCACAATTATACTGTTTTTAGGGTTCCGTGCCTTGATTAAAAAAAAACAAAATTCTAACTTATCTATAGGATCGATTTGTTTTGTTGTTTGTTTATCAGTCCGTATCGTATCGTTAATTGCGTGTTGAGAACTTCAGATGTGCAGACTCGCTTTCGGGTTCTCGTTTTGTATGGCCACTACACTACGCGCTGCGTTTAAATAGCACGCAGGTGTATAGTATAGTAATGCACGGACGGGCTGCAGGTGATTTTGTATCTACTAATAGGTACGAGCACAATCCGCGTAGAATCTGTGTGCGTCTGAACTGAACACTCTCTAACTGTGACCCTTAGTAACGTTATTTATATATAACTCTTTTTAGTTTAGTATCAAAGCATTCGTATTTATTTTTTAACAATTACTCGTTTATTTTTAGATTCTTCTGAAGCATGTTCTTCGTCACATATCCATCCGGAAATAGAAGAAAGCCAAGCACATACTTTATCGGATGTCCATCCAGAAATCGAGGAACCCCAAGTCAACGATTCTGATATATCTGCAGATAATGCAGATTGTAATATAATTTCATAAGATAGAGGAAATTTTGGTGACAATTTAACTGAATGCGAACGAAAAATAATTTTTAAATTGGGTCCATTTAAACCACAAGGACCATTTCCAAAAGTTTCAGAAAATAACCGACCTTTTTCAGCTTATTATTATTCATATTTCAATCAGGCAGGCATAAAAATTATAAGACCATGGTTATGTTATTCTAACGTTTTAAACAAACCGTACTGTCACTTCTGTTGGTTATTAGCAGATCGTCAAAACAAATCGTACTCCTCTGCTTGGGTTAACGGTGTTTCGGTTAGAAGCAATTTCACACAAACTATTCTTGACCATGAAAAGTCACAGCAGCATATTAGTGCCTCACTCTCTTATAATAATTGGTTGCAAGGAAATACCATCGATACTCTATTGAAAAGTGAAATCGATAGTAAAATTACATTCTGGAGAGATGTACTGCATCGTATAATTAATGTTATAATTACTTTAGTATCTTGTAATCTACCTTTGAGGGGGCATGATTCTGATTCTGGCAATTTTATGGCAATTTCACGTCTGCTATCTAACTATGATGCAACTTTAAAATAACTTTTTCTAAAACCGAAAGGTGAAATAAATTATTTAAGCCCTACGATTCAAAACGAAATTATTAGTTTGCTTGGTACTAACGTTAGGAACAGTATTATCTCAGAAATTAAAAAAGCTCCATTTCTGACAATAATTCTGGATACAACACAAGACTTGTCAAAAATTTACCAACTATCTGTAGTTTTTCGATATATCTCGGTTACAGAAAATGATGATAATGTGCCTAAAGAAATAAAAATCTGTGAGTCCTTTTTAGGATTCATAGCAGTAACCGATTGCAGTGCTGCAGGTCTGAAAACTGTCATTTTAAATTTGACTAAAGAATATGGAATTGATTTGACTAAATGTAGAGGACAGGGATACGATGGAGCAAATGTTATGTCGGGTGTGTATGGAGGATTACAAACCCTAATAAAAGAGCATGCTTCAAATGCCGATTATGTTCATTGTGCTGCGCACGCTTTAAACTTGGTTTTGAACGATGCTGCGAGACATGTTCGTGAAGTATCGACTTTTTTCGATAATTTAGAAAAAATATATACTTTTTTTGGCAATAGTATAAAACGCTGGGCTATGCTAAGTGACGATTCATCTGAAAAATATTTGATTACCCTTAAAAAGGTATGTCCTACCAGATGGTCTTCTAGGAACGACGCTTTATTAGCAGTAAAGAAAAATTTTTTACTAATCATGAAAACTTTGTACCAACTAAATTTAATTTCAAATAAAAAAGATGAACGTGAAGAATGTAAAAGTATAATTAATATTTTAGAGAGTTTTGATTTCTTAGTGCTCGTTACATTTTTTTCTTCACTATTTGAAATTATTAATCCTGTTTCTAAAGCTCTACAGCATGAAAATAATGACTTACAGAAATCTAGTATTTTATTAAGTAATCTTTTAAATAGACTGTGCCAATTAAGAAATCAGAATTCATTTAATAGTTTGCTAAATGAATCCAAAGATTTAGCAAAAAAGTGGGGGGTAACAACTGTTTTTAAAAACAGTAGGCGAAAGATAACGAAGCGTTTTTTTGATGAGTTATCACAAGATGAGAGAATTTCCGACCCGGAATCCTATTTCAAAGTCAATGTATACTATTGCTGTTTAGATATATTAATTTCTCAAACTAAAGAAAGATTTCAGAGCCTTTGCAACCTGAGTAGTATATTCGAAATATTACAACCGGAGAAACTCCTATCTTCTTCAAGCGAAGAGATATTAAACGCTTCCGGAAAACTGTCTGCTAAATACAGTAAAGACATCTCACTTAATCTTTGTGACCAATTAAAGGCTCTAAAAACATGCTTAAATTCTGAAATTAAAAAAATTTATTCCATTAAAGAACTCATTGAATTATTGCTAGTAAAATTCAATAGTCTTGCATCCAGTTTTCCCGAGGTAATCACAGCATGCTTTTTATTCTTGACCCTTCCAGTTACAACCGCAACGGCAGAAAGAAGTTTTTCAAAATTAAAACTAATAAAAAATTACTTAAGAACTTCGATGGGACAAGAACGGCTGTCAGACATCTCACTATTGTCCATAGAGGCAGAAACTTTAGAAAAACTGAAATCATCATCAGCCATAAATGATTTAATAAATCAGTTTGCCGATAAAAAGGCAAGGAGAGTGAATATTTAAAAATCGATTTTTATTTGTAAAATGGGTAAATTATGTGATAAATAAATATTACTTCTCACAATATTTTTTTTCTTTTGTGAAAAATCTTTACCTCCATATAAGGGCCTCCAAAAAAATTTTTATACGGGGCCCCGACAAGGCACGCTACGCCACTGATCAAAACACTTGCTGTAGTCAGTGTAAATTATGTCAACTTGCGAGGGTTCAGCCATGAAACGGGATACAAACTCAGTGCACAACAAAAGATTTGACGTAGTAGACCTACTCTTTAAAAATCCGTGCTGCTGCGGTGCAATATCTTGCTTGAGCGCGGAGTACAATTGGGTGTGTACTATTTTTTCAAGCACTTTAGCAAATAAGCATAATTTAGATATGGGCCTATAATTTTCAACTTTATTCTTAGGCCCCTTCTTGTGAACAGGAGTGATAAAAGCTGATTTCCAGATATTTGGCACCACGCCTTCCGATAACGAGCGACGGTACAGGAGAGTGAGGGGCAGGACTAGGCTTTTAGCGCACTTTATTATTACAAAAGGGGGGATGTTGTCGGGACCCGCTGTCTTGTTTAAGTCCAACTTCCTAAATAATTTAAATACCTCTTCTTCATCCACCCTAATTAACCTAATGATGCAATCTAGTGATTTGATGATGATTGCTGACTCACAAAAAATTTAATTCTCAGACATAAAGTACTTGAATTGCATCAGTCATGACAATGGACAACTTGTTTAACTTTAGGTCTCCTAGTTGACTGGATATTGCGCTAACCCACTTGCGCTTGGCGGCTTTGGTAGCCACATCGGCGCGCGGCGGCTTGTGTTCAAGAGCATAGCTCAGAGTTGCGTATGATGAAAAAATTGAGGAAAATGAAAAGATGGAAGGAGCTCACTAATTTCCAAGTAGATTGGACCATCTTGGCGCTGGAAAGAATGGGGGCACATCTTTGCCCAGCAGTGGGGCACAGAGGGCTGAAAATAATAATTGAAAAATGATTACTTGGGCCACCCAGTGCTTTTAGTAACGACATCCTCAACAGCCAGATTGAGTCCCTTCACAATGCAAGTGGAACCAATGCCTTTCCACAGAGTGGTGACATCCTGTCTCCTATGCAATCTGGCTACAACCGGCAGCAGTGTGTACGGTACTATGTGGTAGCTTTTCAAACTGTTGTGAACCTAGAAAAAAAAACAGTTTTATGAAGTATAAACAAATTGTAGAGATCATATTATTGTGTCAGGTGAGAGTTAATACAAGTCATTATTACTTAATTATAGACCAATTTTAATATGTAAGTAACTATTTTATCATTTTTAATATAGTTTGTTTGGTTTTATCAAGTTAGGAAACAAATCAGAAAATCCCTTAGGTAAGTGGAAAACAAGGCTGGTCAAGTGCCAGTAAAAACTCCAAGGGCTCCGAAACTACCTTTAATAATGCTAATTTAGCAGCGCCATCTAGTTATGTGAGCGGTAAACTCGGAAACTTTAAAGCAAACTGAATAAAGATGAGACTTTGTTTTATTTTTCCTGAAATCTTTGCATATAATTTGTGCAATCATATTAATATCAAAACAAAACTTTGCAAATTTTGGTGATAAGTGGTAATTTTTTTTATAATTCTAAAAATATACATATATGTACAACAAAATATTAAAAACTATTTTGAAATGTGCAAATTGAGCTCTTTCTTTTTTATGGATACCCCACTTGACCTAGTAACCTTATTTCGAAATTATATACTACACCATTTTGGCCCCTTTGGCATAATGAAAATATTTTGGTTTATCACTCGCAATAGTTGGGTCAGCATTTTTTATAACTATTCCAAATTTCAAATTGATAGTGTCAGTAGTTGCTGAGATCATTAGCTGTGACAGAGAGATGGACAGCCGATTAAAGTCACACCATAAGAGTTCTGTTAATATCATTTTGGTGTGGAACCCTAAAACATTTTTTTGTGTGAATACAAGATACTTTATACATTGAACAATTGAAGATTTAAGGAAAATTGGTATTAAGTTGTGAGGAAATGACACGTGATAACAACATATAGGTACTCACTTGGCATTGTCTTCTTAGGACAATGAATGGATGACTTAGCAGGTTTTCAGTGATAAGACTAGCAACACTAATAGCAGTGGTAACATAGGTATTGTTATCTGGAACAAGATATATAAAATATGCTGCAGATATTTGATTTCACAACAACAAAGTATTATGCTGTTTTTTTAAAGGACAAGTTCTATTTTGCTTTCAATGATGTAAAGGAGGATTTTGTATGTATGAGTCCAATTGCTAACAGAGCTAGATAGTTATCCAAACACCTAAAACGAAGAAATTGTCTAGTTCTGCAGATGGGCTCAGTTTTTATGAATTTGTATGAAAACTAGGTAATTTTCTAGATATTTTAATGATGTTATATAAAGACACTGTATTTTGTCTCCGCCAATAACTCGTATCAGGTAAAAAATGATAAAACCATGTTTGCAGTCGGGACACTCCTAGAAAGCCCTAGCAAAGCGAGTATTGAATAGGTGCTGAAAATGATTCGTTTAAACCACTATGAAAACCAGTAATTAAAATACAGGAGCATACCTTCTTCTGGAATATCATCCATCACCAAGGGTGGACCCTGAAATTCTTCTGTAACAGGGGTATGGTACCCATAGATCTGCTGATATCGAGTATCATACAAGTCATTGGTCTCCCTGTGTGGATCTAAGCCATAAGGCCTATTATATCCTGAATAATCACCAAAACCAGCCATTTTAGAACATATTCTCTTACGCAACTGATTGTTTTATTTCATAAAAATAAATAAAATTACGAATAAATCACTTTGTTAAAAAAATTCTACAAAGAAATCAATCTATCAGCTGTTTTTATATCGTGGCTGTCACTGTCAAGAGATAGTGTTCCAGACCTAATAGATTTTTAACATAGAGTAAAAGTATTTTTATTTAGTCTACTTAAAATCTCTTTATTCGCGGGGTTTATCTTCCGTAAAAATGCCGCGAATACAGACACCGAGATTATGGAAATGTAATATAAATGGGATTCTAAGGGATACTTTCCTAGGAGACAAAACAATATATATATATATATAAATAAAAATAAATTTAATTGAAGTTTTTGACCATATTGATTGATTATTTTATTCATATTCATTGACAACCTCCGTGACGCAGTGGGCGAATAACCGGCTGAGACGCAGGAGGTAGTAGGTTCGATTCCCGATTTTTATTTTATCTTTATCTTTATCTGCTTAGTTTGGGGCTAGATAGCATTGTGTTAAATGTCCAGCAATATTTCTTATTTTATTTATTATTATTATTCACACATATTTATTTTAAAACTCGTTTATAAAAATGGATTTTTCACTAACATTTCTCTTAAAAAAACAGTAAAAATATATTTATAAAAACGGTATAAAACCGGCCGCGAAGCAAGGCCCAAGCGATCGGTGGCTAGGGCCGCGACTTAAAGATACATTATATCTGGCCCTTGACCCAACTTCCTAGCGAAAGCCTCTTAAGGTATTGGTTAAGGCTCTTCGATATCAGTCCGTTGACCGACACAACTATCGAAACGATAATCGTTGATTCCACAATCCCACATAGCAGTAATCTCATGAGCCAAGTCAAGGTAGGTACTTGCTTAGCTTGTCTTTCAGGGCCTTCACGAGATTAGCATCATGTGGGATAGGTATAATAATATCAACAAGTAGGTATCGCCCGGCGTTCTGACCGGTCTACCAGCACGATAACAGGCTTATTGGCGACAATAATCCTGTCCGTGATGATGGACCGGCCCGTATAGAGCGTGGCACGGCCATTTTCAAGAACTGGTTCCGGCGCATATTTATAATATGGTCCCTCCATTATTATTATTATCTTTAGGCAATGGTTTAAAGAATTTTGTATTTTTTTCTTTCTTGACAGTTTTTAAAAGCTCCTTCAATTCAAACTGATATTCAGCAGTTGCATTAGCAATTTGCCTCTTAAAAATAAGACTTCGTTCCATAGACGGATCAATTTTCATAAAGAAATCACAACGCTCATTTGCCATTCTTAAACCTTCACTAAGATTTTTCAAATTAAATTTCAGGTTTCCAGTGCTTGTTGAAGCCTCTTTTTCAATGGGCTGTGAATTTAACATTACCTCGGAGTCGGTTTCAGTCAATATAATTTTTTAAGAAAATTAAAAAAATATATTTTGAGGTTAAGTATGAAAAAAACAATTTTTTTATATTGAAAAAAGGCAGAGTCCAGGGGTTTGGAGAAAAAATTGGTCTATGAAAACGTTGCTCCCCACGTTTTCATAGACCACTTTTTCTTCCAACCCCCTGGACTCTGGGTGGGCTCCCGCCAGAAGCTCTTAAGGTCGCCCCTGAATGAAGCAAGTCACACTCGACCTTCGCTCCGTTACGGAGGTCACCAGCTCGCTTTGCTCGCCACCTCCCCCCTTCGCTTCACTTGGCCTCGTATAACTTGCTTCACTCAGGACCTCCCGCGAGCTTCTGGCTCCCGCGCTCTTTTTATCACGCACAAGACCACGTGGGGTCGGGGTGCTCCGTGTCGATTCTGTCACTCATTTTGAACCTAACCTACTCAAGTTGTGGTGCCCCGTCTCGAGTCTGTGTACCCTTTTTCATAGTTCAAAAGATAGCTAATAATAAAAAAAATATGAATAATACAATTATTATAAATATCCATGCAACAGTGAACGAATCTAATGTAAACTTTGTAAAAGAATGTCGAAATTCCCGCCAATAAAAATGTAAACTTATGTCACTTTCATTGCCAAATTCGAAATTTCCGCCAATAAAAATGTAAAACCTATGGAAAAAGTCGTATTATCTGTCACTGTCATGTCAATTTAGTGTCACAATAATCGATAGAACGCAAACTGTAAGGTCGGACACTGATTTACGAGCGAATTTCGCAATCGATCACGGATTTTAAAAATTAATACCTCAAAAACTATAAGGTTGCGCAAGTTGCCACTTCACATGTAGGCTTTTTTTTATCTACACATGAAAAAAAATGAAAGTCCTAGCACAACTTTCCTAAAGGAAATTTCAGCCACGAAAGAAGTAAGTCAGATTCATGGGAAATGGTCATCCGTGGTTCCTGTCTACATCTTTGGGAAAAGGCATTTTTTGCCTATTTTTCCGGTTCAGAATGACAAAACCTATAAAATAGTTCAATATTATTATTTTGCAGTTGATAAGAGTGGGTTACAATTCGTTATTATTATAGTTATATAAAGTACGTACAATTATAATTTATACCACCCTAAATTTACCCAGCTGTAGAACATAGTGTCCGTAGGTGGAAACACATTAGTATTGCCATGTAAAAAGTTACGAAAAAATGCGAGTGCCTACTTTTGTTTGACAGACTTTAGCAACATCTACAACAATAATAGGTAGTACTACGGTATTAAGTTCCTACGTAATCGTCATTTTCATGACTACCTTTTCTTCTTTTCCTTGTTTACTAAATAAAAATAAAATAAAACTCTGTAAAGATCAATACCGTAAAAATCATATAAAAATATTTTCTTTCTTTCTTTCTTCTTTCTAAAGGGACTCATATACTTACCTACGAGACAACCAATATCAACTTTAAAAATGAGATACTTAGGTATGGTAATAGTGGTTACGAAACCAAAATAAGACAGGCCCTACATAACTTGTTTTAACTTATAAATTTTATCGTGGTTTCATTTGACCACTCATCCGTCGTAGCAAGGTGACTTAATTTTCCCAAATCCCAAAACGCATGTGCTTCCTCTCACGCGCTCGAAACGCTCGAAACCACAGAACATTAATATCCTAACACGGAATGAGGTACGGCACGTACGCGTGGCGCTGGCGGGCGTGTGACCAGCGGCCAGGTTAATGAATGCTCTAAGGGTTAATCGTGTTGATTTCGCCGGCCCTTCGACACGTGCATAAAAACCGACACAATGTGAAGCGGTAGGGCATGAACATGAGCATAAGAAATAACGTGCCATATTACGTCCATGCCCACTTTCCTCGCGCCAAGGCGAGTAATGTGACTGCGGGGTTAGATCATTTGTTTGGGAAGTGTGGGTAAGCTAGGTAGTAGAGGCTTAGTTAGTTTTTGGAGGGGCATAAGGCAACTTGCTTCGTAAATTTTCATGTTTATGCGACATCCATCATCATCATCATTTTGGATGTCCATATTTTTTTTTTACTTTTTGGTGTGGGGCATAAGGCAAATTTCTTAGTAAATTTTCATGTTTAGCTAGTCCGTAGCTTCAACGTCAGAGACATGGGTCATGACATGGGGTGGTGCCCGGAGCAGAGAGAATGTAATCACTACGTTTTACCCGGAGCGCCATCCTAGCTTGCAGTTTGGCCTCTCAGTCATTACGTGGCTGATGTTATAAATATTATTATAGCTTGCTTTTTTCTGTGCAGGTTGACATTGACATAGACAACGTCAAATTATACAGAGGACAGTGCTACCTTTCTAGCTACTTATTAGCTAGATCTAGCTACAATTTTGAGACTTGGCAGGTATCAAAAAATACATCGGTAACTAAAGAATTATGCTACTTTTGAATCAAAATGTTTAATTTGATTAAAGTATAATTTATACTTTCTATGCTCAGCCTGTTTCTTGGCACGGTTTAGTTAGCTACTAGTTCCGTTACCGAGGTAGCAACACTGGGCGTGGGCGGACAGTCCATGGACAGACGTCAGACATGGACGGCGGGCGGGTGGGAGCAGTGCTGCCAGATGTACGATATAAATCATCTTCATACGATTTTTCCCCGTTTTATTAATGTACGATCGTAACACCGAAATCGTACGTGATTGTACAATTTTTTTTAAGATTTTGTAAGTCCGTACTTTAGCGAACCAAAACCTGCCAAACAAATGTTCATAAATGCTAACATCACTCTCGCTGAGTTCTCAGCTCAGTCAATTACACTAATATTTTAAATGCGAACGTTTGAATGTTTATTTGTTTGTTTATTACTCAATCAAGTCGTAACAGCTGAACCGATTTCGATAAATTTTGTATGTACGTAGATTATAACCTGGATTAACACATACGCGTGCGAGGCCGCTGATGTAATGAACTAAATAGTGATACCTTAAATGGTATTATTACTGTCAAAACAGCATAGGTATTTTAAGTATGTTTCAGGTGCTGTGTAAATAATGAACCAGCACCCGAAACGCATAATATGATGAAAAGTAATAATTTATATAGGACGTACCCTAATATTAGTAATCTTACATAAAACAAATAAAAAAACGAGTGTGCTTTAGACCAGAAGTTCCCAATTTTATTTGGCCATGGAACCTTAATTGATCATACTTTTTTGGCGGAACCCTAGCTGGCTATTTTGATAACTAAAGTGTTTACCTTGCAGTTTGAATATATTCATGTTAGACTCGAAGAATGAACAAATTATAAATGAAAATAATTATTATAAGTATTGTACGTAGTCAGGTCATAAATTCTGTCACATGTTTAATATAAAATAATTGAAACAAGTTTATTCATTATGTAACCATTTATACACCAAAATGAACTTAACAAAACATAGATTCTTATGACACTAAAGTTTATTCAAAATGACCTCCGTTATTTTGAATACAGGCCTTCAATCTGCGCGGCCAGTCGTCTATCGCAGCACGAACGAGGTCCATGTCAGTATCGGCAGCTGCCTTAATCAAGGATGTCTTGAGTGACTCCAAATTGGGATGAGGCTTTGAGCACGCCTTTTCCTCCAAGTGTTGCCATATCTTGTAATCTAACGGATTCAAATCTGGACTGGAGGAGGGCCAGTCTTCGTGCCGGATAAAGTCGATTTCACGCGCCGCCAGCCAGTCTTGTGTGCTCTTCGCTCTATGAGCTGGCGCTGAATCTTGTTGGAATACCCAGTGCCTGTTATTGAATATGGTATGAGAAACAGGTTCCACAAGGTTCGTCAGGACTGTATTTTGATACACAACTGCAGTCGTTTTTACACCTTTCTCACAAAAATGTACCTCTGTTAAGCCCCAATAAGAAACTCCCAACCATACTATGAGCGAGGATGGAAAATGACCTTGTTGGACACGCAGAATACGGTTGCTCGCTTCTTCACTACTGTGTGCGTACACCTTATCATTTTGTTTGTTGTAGCTCTCTTCTACAGTAAAATTTTTTTCATCCGAAAAAAGAATTTCCCGATATTTTTTTCCCGCGTACCGCTTCAACAAAGCGCGGCATCTCTTCAATCTCTGGTCCATTAGACGAGCATTCAAACGATGTCCTGTTTTTCTTCGATATGCCCGAAGCCCTAAGTCTTCATTTAACACCCTTTTCACCGTGGTTCTGCTTAACCCCATCTGAAGGACCAACAGTTTCTGCTTACGTTTGGGATTTCTTTAAATTCGCGCCTTCACAGCTTTTATCACTGCTGGAGTCCTAACAGACCGAGGGCGACTACTTCTTGACCTGTCATCTACACTAGAGTCTTAATTGTATCGTTTGATGGTGCGATAAACGAATCTTTTGGTAATATTCAAATTTTTCAGTATGTCAAAAATTTGAATTGGCGCGTAACCGCAACGATGCAACGCAATAACTGCAACACGGTCTTCTTTAAGCGTCCACTCCATATTTAAAAATGAGTAAAATTCAAAAAAGTATACATTTTTATTTTCATGAACAATTCGAAATTCTATAAACTTTTTTGTCGCCAGCATTCTAAAAGAAAAGTTTTTACTGTGTGACAATACTTATGACCTGACTAGGTATATAGTAATTTATTGTAACAAAGAAATACAATGTACCTAGGTAATAATTTATTATGAAGAATTAAATGTTTTCACATTATTTCTTATAATAGTTGTAAAATTAGGCTTTATGTCTGACAATTGAACGCAAACCAGTCTTGCATCGGTAAGTCTTCACAAACTGAATCAGAACCAGGACAGCTTTCTCAACGATTGCCGGGTATTCTTTATCTTTACTCGTAAGTACAATTCAAATTGAACTCTCTGACAGACCGCGGAACCCCTGTGACCCATCCACGGAACCCCAGGGTTCCGTGGACCACCTTTTAGGAATCACTGCTTTAGACCACACGACTGAAGTAAAACTTATTTTTCAAATTATAAATTATTACAATTGTTCAATTACAAAATTGTCCACACGTCTGTAGGTCGATCAGTCTATGTTCATTCTGGACTCTGGACAGACGCAACTCGCACTCGCACATTATTGTTTAAAAATATACGAAACGCAACTCTCTCTCTTTCTATCTTCACTAACTTATATCTCCCTCTGAACTTCCGTTCGCACTTTTCATAACGCATTCACCAGCTTACTTATATTTTTTATGATTTTTATGCTCCCATAGGGTAGGGAATACGATTTTTTAATTTCTCGCGTACGTACGATCGCGCATTAAAAATCTCTAGTGGCAGCACTGGGTGGAGTGGGGGTGGAGGAGACGAGTTGGTTTGGTTGGTTGGTTCGAGTCGAGGTACGACTTATGTCGAGAGGAGGTAGAGGGTTTTCGACTTTTCGCGCACGTAAAGCAAATCTTCCACCAAGACGCATGATCAAAAAGATATTACAAGAGCAGCGAGGCCGACGAGTGAATATTGATTAAAAAATAGAACAATAGTTCGCTACCTCAAAATGAGTCTAATATTTTTATTCATAATTTGATTAGAATACCATCAAAATGTTCGGCAAAGCTGTGTTGTGTTTATCGACTTTACATTTTTACGGTGAGAGGAGCAGTGTTGTGAACTATGGCATTTTGGGCGAAGGATATAGGTTGAATGTGAGGTTCTATTTCAGGAGCGGCAGCTCAAGGGGATTGCGTAGATTTACGTGGTAGATCGGTTTCTAATGGCATGCACTATGTCCCTGGTCCGGATACGTGCACTCTTTGCGTGTGTGAAATGGGCCAGCCGAAGATCTGCAAGGCAGTCCTCTGTTCTCCTCCTCAGGCAAGTACCTACTTTGCTAGGCAGGTAGTTTATGAGGCAATACCATTGTCTTTCTTGAGCAATTACAATAGCAATTAGGCTTGACCCAATGCCATTGATGGAGGCTCATTATAGGCTCTCAATAGGTAGGTACTTAGTTTCATTGATACTGTGATGCATTTTAAATGAACAAATAACATAAAAACACACCCTACACACTTTATCTCTTGTATAATTAATATAAAAAAGTATAAAGCTGCAGTTTTAAAATTTTATTCAATCAGTACCTACTTTGTTATTATGCTAATCCATTATGTTGTGATTAGCTAAATGAATGTAACAGGGTATCAATTTTAGGAGTAGGTACCTAAAAGTTAAAGTGGTGCCAGATATACCTATGTAGTTTCAGTATAGGGATTGGATAACCATCATCATCATTTTCAGTCCCGATGTACCCTTTTCTGGTTAAGGACATTATTTTGATGGTTACCATATCCTGTGCCTGTCTGTGCTAATATTATAAAGAGATAAAATTGGTGAATTAGAACCAATTTTTTTAAACCGATTTTGAAAATTCCGTAACTGTTAAATAACTAGTTAACTCTGTTAACTACACTATCCTTGAATGCAATAAATGCAAATAAAATATAGGCTATATTTTATATTGAAAAACATCTGTGTGACGCCTGGGCGGGTCAGCTAGTGGTAAATCAAAATGTATTAAATAAAACTCTACAGATATCTTATTTTCCTTATATGATCAAGAATTTAATAAAGGTTAGTACACAGTGTAATAATGCTACACTCACACAGTTCATAATGGTCTTAAGTGGGTCACGCATGATGAAAATGCCATGCTATTGAATGTTAAGATAAAATATCACTCCATACAATCCAATAGACCATCTCACACATGGCATAATGATTATAAATGTTTTCATCTTACAGTATCATAAGGTACGGAGCAATATAGATATTTCAGCTAGAATATTCCCTGCCGAGGTTTTCCCCAGGGACTACGGTATCGGTTCTTCTAAAAGGGAGTTTTGAAAATTTGAAAGGGTTGGCAACACGCGAGTAATACCTTTGGTGTTACAAACGTCCATAGGCTACGGTAACCGCTTACCATCAGGTGGGCCGTATGCTTGTTTGCTACCTTAGTGGTATATAAAAATAAATAAAATAATATTGATATGAAGATATACGATAGAGTATATACACGGTGTCCTTTAAATCACTGTTTTCCCAGAACAAAAGTTGTTCAGACCATGGTCTACTAACAGTTTAAAGCATCAAATTAAAAAACAAGATGAAATCGGTCCTTGAAAAATATAAAAAGTTGCGAACTTAAAACGTCTATTTTAACATTACGCCCTACAACATAGTCAGCGCGCTGACCGGTAGCTACTAGGTACCTATCTAACTAAGGAGTAGGTAATACGCTACGGCTGGCGTACCCATGAACTTTATGTCACGGTTAGTGTTTTAACAAAGTTAGACTTATTTGAGAAGGTCTAGATTATTGTTTTTTAATCTCTTAATTGATGCTATAAACAGTTATTAGACCATGGAGTGAGCAACGTTTGTTCTGGGAAAACAGTGATTTAAAGGACACCGTGTATGTAAGATACATAAATATGTTATCTGAAATACAAAATATATCGTAAGATACGAAAGATTTGTAGTCAGGGTTGTTGATAAAGACTCAAGAGAGTAAAAGGATTTCATTATTAGTACATTACTGCAGCGGCCAGCAAAAAAGGCATTGATGGACGAACGTGTAAATGTGGGCCGAGGCACACATACGTAAGTCCATCAATGCCTGGTTGTAGCCAAGGCTTTTAAAGTACTTTTCTCAAATAATGCTCGGAAATTATAATTTTTTTTTCTTTAACCTATATTTTCCCACTGCTGGGCAAAGGTCTCCCCCTGGTTCCTCCACATCTCACGATCACTCGCCACGTCCCACCAGCTATCTTGGAATGCATCGAGGTCGTCACGCCAACGCTTCCTCGGCCTGCCCCAGCTTCGACTGCCCATCAATTATAAAATAAAATGAAAAATACTATTACTTTTCAAAATCAATGACGAACAACGAACAACAAAAGTTTTTCTCGCGTTAAGGGTTAAAGTGTTCATTTGTTTTTTTTTCAATAAACATCTTTGTATTTGCAAGCCAGTTCGAAATTTAAATAAGTATAAGTAAAGATAAATTACCTCCTTGGTAAATGTGTGTAAAATGTTTCGAGTTAGATCGTTTCCATTTTTAAATTACACGACAGATAGGTATATGAGTTTACTATGTAATTTATTTGTCCGCTAAACCACAACAAATATGGATTTTCATACAACTTTTGTCGGCCGCTGCTCGCAAGTATTTGGCCAGTACAGCAATTTCGATTTATCTTGAAGAAGGTTGTCAAAATAATACTCAAATTTCCAAGCATGTTTTTTGAGTAATAAACATTCTTGCGCATGAGATACCTTAATTAAGATACTTATATTAAGGCATTGTAACATAAAATATTATAGGATCTTCGACATGTGTGAGGCGCTTTATTATCTGAAAACCTCTGTGGTGCAGTGGGCGAATAGCCTGCTGAGACGCTGGTGGTTGCGGGTTCGATTCCCGCTGTGGAGCAAATGTTTGGATGGTCTACAGAAACCTACATATTTGTTACGGCTATGTATATACAAAAAAAATTATATAAGTATTCTATCAGTTATCTGTTTCCTATAGCCCAAGCTTTGCTTATCTTAGGGCTAGATAGCGCTGTGTGAAATGTCCTGCATTTTTTATTTTATTATTTATTTATTGGATAGTATGTAGACCCATAGTAATTATAGGTTTCAAACAAACTGACATGAAAACGAATTCTTGATCAATTTTGTCATAACAATAGGGTTTTGACACGGACTGACCAAACTCTAAAAATCCAGACCATACCATGACAAAATAATGCTTAATTCAAATTACCACACAATGACAGGAAATGGTTGGTTTCGGAAATGACAAAATATTTATCACTGCCCATTTGACCTGACTATTTACTACGTAATTTAAAGCAGTGAAAGTAACAAACAAGAGTTTACACTCTAGCGCAAGCGTAGGACGCCAACTTAAAAATAAAATGGACGGTTTACGTACGCGTTGATCTTTGCGCTATGTAAGTACTTAGGTATTTTTTCACATAATATTTGCACCAAACTCAACTATTATATATAGTATGACCATCAGTAAAATGCTTTGAAACTGAGCTACGAGGGCTGCTATTTATGTATCCGGAATAAAATAAAATAACTATCATTGACTGTTAAATATGGTTTTATTGCTTTTCAAAATATTCGCCATGATGATCAATGCACTTTTGCATTCGGTGAAACCAGTTTTCATAGCACTTTTTCCAATCGGAAGACGGTATCTCCAAAACATGATTTTTGAATGCCTCAACGGCTTCTTCTCGGGTTGAAAATCGTTGACCACGTAATTTATTCTTCACGGTTGGGAATAAAAAGAAGTCGTTGGGTGCCAAATCAGGGCTATATGGCGGATGACCCGTTAATTCCACCGTTTCACCCTCCAAATATAGGGTCGTTTCACCCGAAGTGTGACAGCTTGCATTGTCGTGATGGAGAATGATTCTGCGTTGTGGATTATTCTTCCTGATTTCTGCAAAGACTTCTGGCAAACAAATGGTCGTGTACCACTCTGAATTAACAGATTTACAATTTTCTAGGGGTACAGTAGCCACGTGTCCATCTATACCAAAAAAACAGGCGACCATTTGCTTCAAAGTGCTTTTCGCACGAGCAACTTTTGTTGGGTTCGGCTCATGTTGGAAGACCCAAACTGTTGACTGTTGCTTAGTTTCGGGGTCATATGCATAAATCCAGGATTCATCACCTGTGTAGATATTATATACAGCTTTTGATGCACCACGATTGTATTTTTTTATCATTTTTTTGCACCAATCGACACGAGCCTGTTTTTGATCTATTGTCAAGTTGTGCGGTATCCAACGCGAACAAACTTTTTTTGCAGCCAAGTGTTCGTGTAATATCTTATGTATACTCGTCATACTAATGCCCAAGATCGCCTCTATCTCTCGATATGTCACATGACGATCTTGCATTATTAGTTTACGCACTGCGTCGATGTTTCGTGGCACAACAACTGATTTAGGCCGACCATCTTTAATTTCGTCCGTGAGCATACGACGTCCACGATTAAACTCACTAAACCAGTGATACACAGTAGTCTTCGATGGTGCTTTATCCCCAAAAGTCGAACTGAGTTGATCGATACACTGCTGTTGAGTTAGACCACGTCGAAAATCATAAAAAAACATCGCACGAAAATTTTCTCGAGATAAATCCATTGTAATAATGACACGCAATTTTTGAAATCGCGCCACACAATGAAAACAATTGACAGACGGACGAAATAACCTGCATTCTACAGCCAAAGAGTTCCATTTTCAAACGTGATAATTTCTTTTTAAATATTATTTATGCAGTGGCCAGTTCCGGATTCTTAAATAGCAGCCTATGTATTATTTGGTTCACCTCCGAAAACTTTCTACTATTAATTTTTTTTTATAAACAATATAGTTTAAAACAGTGAACACACATGATTAACAAGGTACTGACTACTTCTTCTTCTTTTTAGTGTGTCAAGAGTCTACGTTTTCATTTATACTATGTTGGAGAGGTGTTTGGCTACAACAATAGCATTAGGTGAGGCGGTTATTAGGTCCTCCATCGTGCAGGTGTTCGGACACAAAGGGCACATTAGCAAGTTCTGCATTAACTGCGCGGGATCACCGCAGTCGCACTGCGTTAAGTTAAGAGTCCCTGAATCCCCATTTGCATATATTAAGTCTGCAGCGGCCAACCTGGGTGCGGAACCTGTTTAAGGACTTCCAGACTGGCCACGGCAGATCGTGCCCGGGTGGTAACTGTTCCAGTGGGATGATAAAATCAGGCGATTCTACTGACTACTTAACAGTCTATATACAAATCAATCCAAATAGATGCTATTATCTATGCTATAATTATATCTAGGCTATGGAAAAAGATTGTGTTCCATATTCAAGTTAAGACAAGATCGGTCACTCTGGAAATGTATGGACGTCCTTTGGCTGATTCAACTTTAATTTTAGGATTGTCGGTCATTCCGCGTCGGGACAACATGCTGCGAGTTCATCTGCCTAGACGACGTGGTAAAGCCGGCAGATGGCGCTGAGGCCAACGTGAGGGTAGCGGCTGGCGGCGCCGCGGCGGTAGTCCTCGTCACCGTCGCCTTGCTCGTGTACAGGGTACGCAAGCAGAAGCGACGACGGAACACGCACGCCGATGATCAGAGGAGCTTGACTAGTATTGGGTGAGTTTAATGCTGCACCTGGAGCCACTTCTTCTTATTCGTGTCGATATGGTTCATATTATTTTAAATATCAAATGTTGTCTTGCCAATACTTGGTCACTGCAACAACGTTATTTGTGGCGGTACAAGTATCTCTCAGGATGCAAGAATAAGGGCACAATAGGCAGCTTGGTAAGTGTGCTATAGTCTGTACCGTTTGGGTAACTAGTCGCCGACTCTCCAATGTAGGCCTATTTACTCAAATTTTGCTGCTGCGACCCACTTGTGTCCAGAGGCGGTTGAGTGATTTTCACGTGGGCCAAAGAAGGTCTTTTCCAGCAGTCAGCTCTTCAGCAGGCTCTATGTAATTTTCAGGAGGGGCAATCTTTTCCACCCATAGCTCTCGACGTGCATGGAAAGGGTGTTTTTATGAGAGCATAGCTTGACTTGAGAAAGCATTGACGGCTTTTGAGACGCTGGTTTGGTAGTTGGGGGCCAAATAGTGTATCTACAGCAGTCGCTTCATCCTGCAGAAAGCTAAAGTTGCAACTAGCTGCCGGAAGCTGTATAAATGATCTTCAATTGATAAATTTAGATGAGTGATGTGATGATATATACACAGAAACGTGGCTTCTCACTATGGGCCTCATAGGATGGCTCAAGATTGTGGCGTGCTATGAAGGGGGCTATGCTTGTTATTTCTCTACGCGATCGAATCAGAAATGAGGATATTCGTGGACATACCTGGTTACAGACATAACCAAGAGGATTAGCAAGCTGAAGTGGCAGTGGGCGAGGCACATAGCTCGGGGATCTGACGGCCGTGGGGCAGAAAGGTTCTAGAGTGGAGACCTCGCACTGCAAAGCGCAGCGTAAGACGTCCCCCCACTAGATGGAAACTAGACCTGTTCAAGGTGGCTGGGAGCTGTTGGGTGCAGGCTGCACATGATCGGTCGCTCTGGAAATCTATGGGTAGGCCGATGTCGTCGTCGGCAGTGGACGTCCTAGGGCTAATATGATGATGATGATAATAAATGTAAATAGGTAAACTTAGGTCGAGGTCTAGCTCGAGTGCAGCGTCTGCCCCGAGGCGCGGCGCGGCGCGGCGTGTGGCGTTCAGTAACATTACGGCATACATACCCAGGAGTGTCCTGTGTGAAGACTAAAGCGTTTTCATGTCGCACGCTACCTTCACGCAGGTGTTTCAGGTAAAGTCGAGCTTTGTGTTATGATGATAAAAACGGTAGTTATAATGTTTATTTGTTATTTAGTAGTGGATTTATATATATTGATGATTTGTAAGTAATCGTTTCGGTATACACCACTGCGTCCGATAACGTAACTTCGTATGATATAATGGCCAACTCGACTACGCCGCCGCCAGTATTTTAATCTTTTGTATTTCCTGCCTACTGCGATTCTGCCCACACTGTAGATGTAAAGTTCAGATCCTTCAGAGACTTTGTCACATGATTATAGAACGCAGGTTTCCATGAAAACCTGTTACATACATGATTTAAATGCGTTAATGAAAATTGCAATCAGTTTCTCTTAGGAATCTATCTTGCCTCTAAGAATTGCGCATTCGATTGAGTGAATCACACCAATGATCTATATTTGAACAACCTCGGAAACCACTATCGGCTCGATATCTACATCATCAAAATGTATTATTATGATCTGTTTGTTTAGGAGTTTAACTCACAACATGATTCACTGTATTTTTGGTTACATCAGCGGCAGAATAGGGTGTGCGTGTTGCACTTTTTAGCTCCTTCAGTGTAGCTAAATGTAGTAGTAGCACCCTTTAACTATACATACATTCTGATTACACACAGACACTCCCTGGTACGAGTAGGTATCGTCATATTTAGTAAGAGTACTTCTGGAATCAAAATATTTGCACAAAATGCAAAGGAATATCGCATGATAGAATCAAACCCACCCTCTAAAGTTTCAGCGGGTACACCGTTTCAGTCGCTCACCGTATTTCAGATTATAAAAAGCATTGATACACTTGACAAACCTGATTGAAGCACGTTCCATCGATAATATTTTAATTTTATTTGTGGAGAAACTGGCTTACAGCCCACCTGATGGTAAGCGGTCACCGTCGCCTATTGACACCGGCAACACCCGGGGTATTGTCGATGCGTTCCCTACACTGTAGAAACCTCTTTACATTTCTCTTGAAGCGTGCCATGAGGTAGCATAATGGGAAACCCTCAGATGGTAGCTCATTCCACATCTTGCAAGTATGGGGTAGAAAAGATCGCGTGAAGCGTGTGGTGCGTGATACCCAATTGTCGATGATATGTGGATGAGCTTTATTACGTTGCCGAGAAGTGCGGTGGTAAAATCTCGACAACGGAATGAGATCAAATAGCTCCTCAGAACATTCCCCATTATACAGGAGATAGAATACTTATAAAGTTGAGAAAAAATGGTCACATCTATTTTTACGCGAATCTTTTTTTTTTTAAACTAAATAGATCTTCGTTTGACCACAATCTCACCTGATGGTAAGCGATGATGTGGTCTAAGATGAAGCACGAAGATCTAGAAGAAACCTATTCACTCTTACCTTAAAGAGGTCCGGATTGCATTCTTTAGGAAAAACAGACGACGGCAAAGCGTTCCATACCTCAGCTGTACGCATCAAGAACGTAGAACCAAAACGGTGTGTGCGAATAGGTGGTATATCAACTAGGTACGGATGGTACTGAGCCGTGCGCCTGCTTGTCCTTTGATGGAAAGGAGATGGCGGAATCAGATCGTAAAGTTCCTGGGCACATTCCGCGAAATGTATTCTGTAAAAGATCGATAGGCTTGCAACTTTACGGCGGTGTTCGAGACTTTGGGTCTTAGCCTCCGCCATATATTGCTCACCTATTAGCCTAAAAGCCCTACGTTCTATCGAGTCTAAGGTGTGCTGGTGTTTGGCCGAACCATCCCAAAGGTGGGAGCAGTACTCCATACCAGACCGGACTTGTGCTTTGTATAGACTAAGAAGCTGTCCTGGTGTGAAGTATCTCCTGACCTTGTTAAGGATGCCCAGCTTCATGGCAGCTGTTTTAGCCTTAGACTCGATGTGTGAGCTAAAAAGCGGCTAGTAGACCTCTTTCCATTTATGCAGTCCTATTTACGACCACAATTATATTGCCAAAGATTGTGTTTTAAATTTAGTCAAATACCTAGTCAGGTCATAAGTATTGTCACACAGTAAAAACTTTTCTTTTAGAATGCTGGCCACAAAAAAGTTTATAGAATTCGAATTTCGAATTGTTCATGAAAATAAAAATGTATACTTTTTAGAATTTTACTCAATTTTAAATATGGAGTGGACGCTTAAAGAAGACCGTGTTGCAGTGATTGTGTTGCATCGTTGCGGTTACGCGCCAATTCAAATTTTTGACATACTGAAAAATTTGAATATAACCAAAAGATTCGTTTATTGCACCATCAAACGATACAATAAAGACTCTAGTGTAGATGACAGGTCAAGAAGTGGTCGCCCTCGGTCTGTTAGGACTCCAGCAGTGATAAAAGCTGTGAAGGCGCGAATTCAAAGAAATCCCAAACGTAAGCAGAAACTGTTGGCCCTTCAGATGGGGTTAAGCAGAACCACGGTGAAAAGGGTGTTAAATGAAGACTTAGGGCTTCGGGCATATCGAAGAAAAACAGGACATCGTTTGAATGCTCGTCTAATGGACCAGAGACTGAAGAGATGCCGCGCTTTGTTGAAGCGGTACGCGGGAAAAAAATATCGGGAAATTCTTTTATCGGATGAAAAAAATCTTACTTTAGAAGAGAGCTACAACAAACAAATTGATAAGGTGTACGCACACAGTAGTGAAGAAGCGAGCAACCGTATTCCGCGTGTCCAACAAGGTCATTTTCCATCCTCGCTCATAGTATGGTTGGGAGTTTCTTATTGGGGCTTAACAGAGGTACATTTTTGTGAGAAAGGTGTAAAAACGAATACAGTTGTGTATCAAAATACAGTCCTGACGAACCTTGTGGAACCTGTTTCTCATACCATGTTCAATAACAGGCACTGGGTATTCCAACAAGATTCGGCGCCAGCTCATAGAGCGAAGAGCACACAAGACTGGCTGGCGGCGCGTGAAATCGACTTTATCCGGCACGAAGACTGGCCCTCCTCCAGTCCAGATTTGAATCCGTTAGATTACAAGATATGGCAGCACTTGGAGGAAAATGCGTGCTCAAAGCCTCATCCCAATTTGGAGTCACTCAAGACATCCTTGATTAAGGCAGCTGCCGATATTGACATGGACCTCGTTCGTGCTGCGATAGACGACTGGCCGCGCAGATTGAAGGCCTGTATTCAAAATTACAGAGATCATTTTGAATAAACTTTAGTGTCGTAAGAATCTATGTTTTGTTAAGTTCATTTTGGTATATAAATGGTTACATAATGAATAAACTTGTTTCAATTATTTTATATTAAACATGTGACATAATTTATGACCTGACTAGGTACGTATGTGCAGATATAAACGTGTGAGCTTCTCAAAGGTCCGAAGGGAAGGTTGAGATATGGTTTGTCTGTTTACTTGTAGTTACATCAGCGGCAGTATGGGCTATATGGGCGGGCAGTGTGAGACAGCGCTGGGAGTGTGGAAGCCGCACGGGAACTATCTGCCTCGCGGGGAGGCGCCACCGCCCTACGAAGAAGTTGTAGGACAGTGCCAGATGGAGAACTACAGGTAGGTGCCGTTTGCAGACCAAATAGTATACTTACGAATTTAAATAGGGAGTATAGGTGATGGTGATGAATGGAAGAAGGGAAGGGGAGGCCTTTGCGTAACCGTGGGATCCAGCTGGCTCTTTAGATAGATACGGGTAGTTGCAGTTAGATATTGTTGCATCATAAGAATATATATGCCAGCTATGTTAACGGTTTTACTTAGATTAGATAATTTCTGTATTGCACACCGTTAAATATAAACATATAAAAGAAAATACACTTTTAAATCATAGATACAATGGGCGGCCTTATCGCTAAAAGTGATCTCTTCTTAATAACGCTAATAACTTAAAAACTACATGACTTAAACTAAAAATATCAAAACGGGGTCGAAATATACCAATGTACCTTTCATTAAACGTCCCACTTGACCTGATAGTCTCATTTTTTTACCCCTCTTGAACCCGAATATCTCAACAACCTCCCCAAATTTTTTGCTCATTTAGTCACACCAGGATTGTGCCATCACTAGGTACCTACCTATATACCAAATTTCACGATGACCGATTCAAAAGTTATCTTCGGAATAACAATCATAAATACATACCGATTTGTCCAAGTTAATTTGCAAAAATACCTCATTTAGCTAATAACGATTTCATTTTAATTTATTAAGTACTGGCTTCCGCCCGCGGCTTCGCACGTGTGGTTTGTCAATAAAAAGTAGCCTATGTGTTAATTCAGGTTATAATTAAATAAATAAATCTATATTCATTTTTCATATTGCTAAGATTAACATTAGGGATTAATATCTACTTAGGTATAGGTAAGATTTTATACATAGCCTGAACTAGAAAAACCTGTATCTCAGACGAATAAGGCTGGACTGGGGTAACTTATGAATACTCAAATTAACAAAACTTAGAATATATTTACACAATGAAAAAAAAATAACTAAATAAGCTAAGTGCAAACATGGAAGGTATGAGTTTACGTACATACCAAATTTCATCAAACAAATAAATAAACAAACATCTAAACTTTCGCATTTATAATAGTAGTCTGATCTTAAGTTAATTATTGCCTTTAAAGGATGGGCAACGAGGGTCCGCCGTACCACCGCACGTATCCGACCACGATGGAGGACATGGTGCGCCCCGACGACATGTGCAATGGCCACGGCTACGTGAACATACCGCGATCTGTGCAACAAGTACGACTTCGATACTATTTTCTGACTATACTCCGACAGATGGTTCAATTCATATTTGTGACGTTTATTAAATGTCAAATTACGTATTAATGTTGCAATACCCCAACCGCTAGTGTTGTTACTACAACACACGTTTTAATGAATGATTTAATTCAGCTCAATTGCAGTTCAGTTTTCTATAGAACAATTTTAATAGTAGATTATTAAACAAGGGGATAAAGCAGTGTCTAGCGTCACGGGCGCTACATCGAATCCCGAACGTAACGAACTTCCATAAGCTACAGTAACCGCTTACCATCACCCAGATGGGCCGTATATTTGTTTGGTACCATAGTGGTAAAAAAAACGAAGGATTCTAGAGTTAACTCACGAACGGAGCGAGGGAGTTACTAGAATCCTGAGTGCAGAAAGAGAGAATATAAGCACGCCCAAAATGCAGACAGCTTTATCCACGAGGAGAATACTCTACTTTTCACACTTTCAGCGAGACAATAAAAACCAAATCTAGGTTGGTGCATTTTGTCCAGAAGTTAGTTCGATTTACGAATAAATAAATATTACTGGACAATTCACACAACGCTATCTAGCCCCCAAACTAAGCAGAGTTTGTATTATGGGAACCACATAACTGATAGAATACTTATATTCTTTTTTTTTGTAAATACGTACTTATAATATATAGAAAAACAACCAGACCCGGAACAATATCTGTAGATCATGCAAACATTTGTTCCGCGGCGGGAATCGAACCCGCTACCTCCTGCGTCTCAGCCGGCTATTCGCCCACTGCGCCACGGAGGTCGTCAAAAGTCTTAAGTTCTTATTGTGTGAGTTTCTTTGGTTCAAATTTTAATACAGATGAGGTTCCAAATTAAAATCACCTCTTTGCCCCATGCCCTCGCGAGCATAATTAAATTCAGTACAATTATACTCCCGGCTCAGCCGTAAGGATTTAATTACCTGCTTTCGGTGAGGTTTACATGACATATAATAATTTGACATTGTCGAGCAGGTGCTGTGAAAAATTAGTAAAACACGTATTTTACAAACAAAATTCTACAAAACTCGAGTTCGGGCCAGATCAAGTAAAGTATTTTAATCTTGAAACAACTACCTATCGACCACTTTAACTCTCATCGCAATGAACTATTATGTCAATAGATCAACTGATTTTTTTTCCCTTTAAAAATCGCAACCTACTAAACTTAAAAAATATTAATCGAGCTATTTGTTAGACTATACGTTTAGGAACAGTCTCTACTAAAAAAGCTGCACTGACGTCCCGCATTAGAGTGTATTGTGCTGTGCATGCCCTTCAAGGGGCTATGCAATAAAACCATTTATATTAACAGATAGCGAACCCTCAGACCTGCTACAACGCGCCTCTGCTTCAGCCGGTGCACTCTACCGAGGTCAATCAGATGCAGCATCATGCTATCGCTGCTAATAGTGAGTATTTACCACAAATTAATGAATGAAAATAAATGAAAACACTTTATTGTCACCATAAAAAATAAAGATTACAGATAGAATAGAAGACACAAAGCAAATACTATAATCGGAAAATGGTTCGCAGTATAACGCTGAGATTTGACCTTGTTTAGTAAATACAGTACGAAGGACTATTTTTCCGTCATTGTACTATCTTCAGCAAATACAGTACTACGATTTAACTTAGACGCCTCGAGATGTATCGTCCTATCATCGGAAATACGGAATATACCGCCTTTGAAGCTTGCTGTAGACTGACAAGCCGTCGCGAGCATTGGTTGCATCATCATCATCAGCCGGAAGTCGTCCACTGCTGAACATAGGCCTCCCCCTTAGATCGCCACAACGAGCGGTTGGTAGCCGTTTGCGCCCAACGGCTCCCTGCGATTCTTACTAGATCGTCGGTCCACCTTGTGGGGGGCCGGCCTACGCTGCGTCTTCCAGTCCCTGGTCTCCACTCGAGGACCTTTCTTCCCCAACGGTTATTGGTTCTAGGAGCGATGTGGCCCGCCCATTGCCATTGGTTGCATAATCGTACTAATTCGGAAACAGGAACATTGGCGAGGCGTGTAACTTATATCGTAGTATTGTACATGGTTATGTGCATTCGTCAGTGGCGGGAGTTGGCGTCCGCGCTCGTCTGACGGGGTCGCTGGGCGCGATCAGCGGGCGGCTGTCGGTGCCGCGCGAGCCGGACCACGAGCGCCCGCACAACGTGCCCGGCTTCTACGCGAACACGCACGCCCTGCACACCGCTCTGTAAGTCTTACCGATACCACAGACAAATAATAAACTATCGATGCGTAACTATAAATAATAAGAGCTTTCCTTCATAAAGATAAGATAAGATAACTCTTTATTGTACACCAAAGTAAAACACAGAACATAATTCTTACAAATAGATTTAGTACAATGGGTGGTCTTATCGCTAAAAGCGATCTCTTCCAGAGAACCTTTGTATAGACTGGATTATAATGTATCACATGACGGCGGTGCATCTATATAAAATTAAAAGCATACCTACATATTACATATAGGGAAAAAGTTTCTGCGCATTTTTTAAGAAAATTCAAAACATTTGTTAATATAGTTTATTTACATTTAACTAAAGTATGTAGGTACCATTTTGTTCGATAAGTTTTTGCCATCTTGTAAGTAGGGACATGATCCCATTGCTATAGAAATTTTGGGGCTTCTGATCAAAATACCGCGACAAGTAGTTTTGGCAGTCCTCTCGTGATGTTAACCTGACACTGCCTAAAGAATTCTGAAGAGACCGAAACAGGTGGAAATCTGAAGGTGCAAGGTCAGGACTATACGGCGGATGCATTAACACCTCCCAGCCAAACTCTCTTAATTTTTGCTGAGTGGCTAAAGATGTGTGAGGTCTAGCGTTTTCATGATGAAAAACCACACCCCTTCTGTTGATTAATTCCGGCCGCTTTCTCTCAACTTCTTGCTTTAATCTCATCAGTTGTTCGCAGTAGAGTTCAGAATCGATGGTCCTGCTTGGTGGTAACAGCTCATAATGAATAATGCCCTTCCAATCCCACCACACACACAGCATCATCTTGTTGCGAGTTAACCCGGGTTTCGCCACAGTCTGTGAAGCCTGACCGGCCTTTGAACACGACCTTTTTCGCACGTTCTTGTCGTATGTGATCCACTTTTCATCACCAGTTATCAGCTTCTTTAAAAATGGTTCGGTTTCATTACGTCGTAATAAAGAATCACAAATGAGTACACGGTTCATTAGATTTCTTTCAGCGAGCTCCCAAATATCGAGCTTTTGTGTGTACCCAGTTTTTTTCAAATGCGCCTTAAACTGTTTTGTGGTCAATTCCAAGTTCTTCAGCTACGTCGTAACTACTGATATGCCGGTCTTGCTCCATTTTTTCAAAAATGGCATCAATTTTATCCGTAATAGGGCGACCAGAGCGACGTGCAACTTTGACATCAAAATTTCCGGATTGAAAACGCTTAAACCAAATTTGTGCTACTCTCACAGACACTGCACTAGGTCCATAAACATCGCAAATTTTTTTCGCGGCTTTCGTTGCATTTTTACCTTTTTTGTAGTAAAATTTTAAAATGTATAGAATTTCTTCATTAGATTCACTCATCTTCAACCTCCCCAAATTTTTAGCTCATTTAGTCACACCAGGATTGTGCCATCACTAGGTACCTACCTACATATATACCAAATTTCACGATGACCGATTCAAAAGTTATCTTCGGAATAACAATCATAAATACATACCGATTTGTCCAAGTTAATTTGCAAAAATACCTCATTTAGCTAATAACGATTTCATTTTAATTTATTAAGTACTGGCTTCCGCCCGCACGCGTACTGTAGTACGAAAAACAAATAAAAATCACACATTTTCCTAATTTGAATTTGGAATTATCTTCTTTAAAATTTAAACTTTGAATGATACCAAAACCAGCCAGATACAAATAGTAATAGCCAAAGAGATTTTATTACAAGTTCATACATACTACATATAATGCGAAAAGACTTTTTCCCCAACCTATTACTATAAACCTAAAATACTAGTACTATAGGTCTACCGGAATCTCATGGCATAAAAAAATTATATAAAATTGTGATTTTCATATGGCAATGTCAATTGTCACCAGTCAAATCAAATTACGAGATCTCTCAACCGCTGCTGCTGAGATTTTGTGATTTCTTCTTGTTATTTTGTTGTTTTTGTGAAAATGTTGAAAAAGCCACTTCGATCTCAAGCGAGAAATATTGTTTTCAAAGTGTATCGCAAAATAAGCGAAAAAGAAGGTGTAAATCAAACTCAATCTTTGATTTTAAAGCGCGTCGTAGAGTTGACTGGTAAGTAGGACTGAGTTGTTTTGATACTTTTAGTTTATTTTAAATATTTCTTACTTAATTGTAGCTTCTTTATAGGGGTTTCCAGTACTACTATACGACGAATCGTAGGTGAGGGCACAACGAATTATGGTGTATTTTCCACGCCTGGTAAAAAGCGGAGAAGGGGAAGAAGAAAATCAACTTGGACAGCTTCGATTTAGAGTTGATTAGGAATAAAGTAAAAGAATTCTATACAGTTCGGAAGGCAATTCCAACAGTAATGAAACTGTTACAAATTCTTCGACAAGATATTGATTTCAACGGAGGGAGAGAATCTTTGAGGTAAGAAAAATATAAAGTAATAATCCCTCTCACTCTCACTCGTAAGAGTAGGCCTGTTCCCTGCAGTGGGACGTATATAGACTGATGATGATGATAATGATGAATGACTAAGCTATCGTTTGAGTAACATGATATATGTTATTATTTTTGACAGACTTATACTTAAGGAGATTGGTTTTGAATATGTTAAATGCCAATCAAAAAGGACCATTTTGATGGAGAGAGATGACATAAAACTACAAAGATACAAGTTTTTGAAACGAATGAAGGAAAACCGCGAAGCTGAAGTGCATAATAAATTGGATGTGATTTATTTAGATGAGACTTACATTCACGGTTCATGTTCTGTAAACAAGTGTTGGCAAAGCAAAAATATTGCAGGTCCATCTAAAAGTATTTCACTTGGAGCGAGGTGGATCATTGTAAACGCTGGTGGAGAAAATGGCTTTATACCAAATCGTTGTCTGGTGTACAGGCCAACAAGTGTATCTGCTGACTATCACCACGACATGAATAAGGACAATTTTACAAAATGGGTGACATAGAAGTTAATTCCAAATCTAACAAGACCTTCACTAATTGTTATGGATAATGCTAGTTATCATTCCGTACGGATGAACAAACCGCCCACACAAGCCAATCGTATCGCTGATATAAAAGAATGGCTTCGTGCAAATGATTTACATTATGATGATCTTTGGCGTAAATGTCGATTACTTGAAGTTGTGAAACAAAACACGTCTGCACCCTTATATGAGACAGATGAAGTATTAAAATCGCACGGTCACGAAGATTTAAGTCACCTTGAATCCTATAGAAATGTTTTGGGGTATAATGAACCAAAAAGTTGCTGATAAAAATATAAATAGGCCTGCAAGTGGCATTAAATTATTAACAGAAGAAGCATTCTCACAAATTGGTGCAGAGGAATGGCGAAAATGTTGTGAACATGTAAAGAAAATTGAAAACGATTTCATCAAGCAAGATAGAATAATTGAAAGGCTGGAAGAGCGATTTATAATAAATACCCCTTTATCTTCATCATCTAATGATGATAAGAACTGCAAGTGGAGTTCTTGGAATCGTTTTCTAGTTCTGAATGAGGTGTTAAGTTTTATTATGATTTAAATGATATATAATAAACTAGTACATAAAGTAATGTACCTACGATTGATTTATTTTTCATGACATATTTCCTATGAAGAACCCGATGTTTGACAATATTCTTCAAACACATACCTTATATATTCATGATCATTAATACTAGACATAAATAAAAATTAAACTGTATCAAGATCGTTTAATCCAATTTCCCCAGTATTGCACTCAACAAATTTTTATTTCTCCATTTGCCATGAGATTCCGGTAGACCTATAACACAAATTTAATTTTAATACAATAAGCAACTATGAAAATGGTTATGCTGAATTAACAAGAAGTTACAACTTCAACACAGGGACAGATAATGGGTGTGCACTTTTGTTTTAAAATTACTAGTAGACTTGGATGTTCTTATAGAGAGAGGCAAAGCGTCATGGCGAGGTCTTAGACTGCGAGGTCTGGGTACCTAGTCGTTCAGTATCATAACATTTTGACAATACCGTGATCATAAAATGGGGTCTGACGTCTCGTTGTTGGCGAAGTTACCAGCACAAGAGTAGCCGAACACGGTAGAGCGGGTCATCGAAGCACTCTGTTTAACGATTTATTTATTTATTTAATATATTGGAAAAATCTATAGTTATTTTATCTTAGATAGATTACAGCAATAAGTGCAGAAAGCTAATTATAGATTTTCACGTACCTATAATAACAATATAACCTAACAATAATGAAAACATACGAGTAAGTACACAAAAGCTCACTTGACAATAACAACAACATGGAATAATATACAATGTATGTACGTAAAGTTAATATAGGTAAACCTAAGTACCCTCTACGTCACTATTAAAGTAACTTCTGGCCAGTCGGTGTCTGGCTGAATTTACGCTCGTATAGAATAGATCTAGGTCTAAATCAGGGTGCCTGCAAAACTTATTGTATGTTCGCCATTAAAATGCATTTTACCTGTAGTTTGTGCCAACAATAGGTATAGAAATTGTGGGGTTAAATCGAGTTATTTTGGACGGCGGGGGCATGAATGGCAATTTTACTCAGTCTAGTTTTCATGTATTATTTATTTATGTGTCCAGGCACCGTACGATCCCGCGAATCACGACCGCCATAGAAGCGCTGGAGCTGGGCGCGTTCCGGCGCGCGGAGGGGGGCGGGCTCGGCGCGCTGAACACGAGCGCGGGCGCGGCGGAAGTGCGGCGCTCCTTCCACCGGCCCTGCGCGCCGCGCCGCGACACCGGCCGCAGCGTGCCGCGCCACCTGGACCTCGCCTCCGCGCCGGATGAGTAAGCACCACCATATATTTATTCTCCTGTAGTTGGAACAAATTACAGGCGAAATACATTTCTGTGGCGTGCAAGCGACAACTTTAATAAATTGTGCAAGAGCATGTAACGTGACAATTCTCATTGTCGCGTTACATCCTTTATTTCACCAGACACACACACATCTTTTTAAATATGACATCACTATTACACCATATGCCACGACATCTAGCGGTATGGCGGCGAACTCACTGCCCAAACACTCGATTTTCAAACATCGAATACAAGCATCTTTCAACGCAGTTCGCCAAGTTTACCGCAGATGGCGTTGCATACTCCTCGTAGAAATCAACACTTACTTTCATGGATGGATAATCTAATTATTCATATCAGCTTTATTTTACAAAATTAAATAATCTTTCTCTTATTAAAAACAAAATATAAATAAAATCGTAAATATAAATGTACAAAATTCATTAGGGTCTATGACTGAATGTAAAAGTTTGTCTTTGCCGAGAATGACACAAGATGTGTCAAAATTTTGCGAGATGGTAATCACCAAGTGGATATTACAACATCTATTTCTAGAACATTACTCGATGTTTTAATTTTGAATGCCGGTAGATTTTTATCGGGTATATAAAACCAGTTTCGTCTGTAATCGCTCTCTTTTATCTACCTGGATTCAACTGAAGAACTTCTAATCTGCAAGCTACAAAAGTTATTACTTTGGACAATACTTTCTCGCCCTTTTGATCGTGATAATTCGGGTCAATTACAAGTTCGCGAAGTCCCTGCCGGTCTCTCCAATTACCGTGGACCTTTACACCTGACGCCCGTCGAAGTTAATTCACTGGAGCCAAGGAGAAGCGTGGTGTATTTCTCAGTCGCCGCATAGCTGAAACACTGTTTCACAAGTCGACCGCCACGAGCCGGTTCTACAGACGACCTGCTTCCTGCCTCGGGAGACGCTAAAGACCACGCCTGCGCAGCTCGAAGCCCGCCTCACCACTCCGAAGCAAACTCCAGACGTTCGGCGAAAATACCACCAGGTGCCTCTAATCCAATATCTAATCCGGGTTGAGCCCCTTCTAACTTTATTCTTCATTTTTCTGACGCTAACGTCAGATGGCGCCCAATTCTCTAATTTAACTGAACTGCTGTATTCTACTGCTCGAACATTCTGTAGGTCCTAAGCCGTGAAATCCTGAGCTCTTCAAGCCAGCGTCGGGCTGTACTACCCTCGCTACATTATATTCCATCAATAATCTGTAAATCTAAATCTAAATTCTATAAAATTGTAATCTATAGGTTTTAAGCCTTAATCTAAGTAACAGATACACCGTTGAACCAAGTCATTTTTTATATAACCTCTGTTTATCTTGCCACATGTATATGAAATAATAACTAAGTACCTACTCGCTCTACCGACTCACTAGTTCTGTTATTATATGTATTTAAAAGCTTAACCTAGTTTCATTTTAATCTTATTACCTCAATTTATACGTTACAAGCAATGATTTAGATAATTGTTCAAGAGCAATGATTTCGATCTTTTCAGCACGAGTGTCAACTCAGCTAGACAGCGATTGAGCAAAGACTTTTATGTTGGCGGTAACGTTAGTATGGTTTAACTAACTAATTAGTAGATTAATAATTGACGACCTCCGTGGCGCAGAGGGCGAATAGTCGGCTGAGACGCAGGAGGTAGCGGGTTCGAATCCCGCCGCGGAACAAATGTTTGCACGATCTACATATTGCTTTTAATGTTTACGTGCTAAATCAACATAAATATATTTGTTTCGGGTCTGGTTGTTTCTCTATATATTATAAGTATGTATTTACAAAAAAAAATATTTAAGTATTGTGTCAGTTATCTGGTTCCCATAGTATAAGCTTTGCTTAGTTTGGGGCTAAATAGCGCTGTGTGAAATGTCCAGCTTTATTTATTTATTAATAACTTATTATGCTGTTTCACCGAGTGTTGATATAAATTACGTTCTTACCTAGTTATATTCCTTAAAAGTTGCTATACGTGAAAACCTATAATAGGCTTTCTGTTTTATACTAGTTAATTGTTAAATTAATATAGCTGTGTTTTTCCATAAAATAAATAATAATAATGCATTCCTGTCGCCAACCGGTAATGCGAGCGTTGCTGTGTTTTACTTTGAAGGGTATGTGCTGGTTAAATTACAGGCACGTCATACTTTTTCATCTGTGTGTATTTATTGAATGAACGAACATCTAAGGTACCGATACTTATGATTATACTGAGCAATGTCTTCTTTTCCGTAGGTCAAGTCTTCGTCACGTACACTGCAACGGCGGTCGGTCCCGCGCCCACAGCGAAGACAACGTCGGCGGGGAGCCCTCCCCGCCCCTACTCCCCCCGGGGCCGCCCATCCCCCCGCCCCCCGCGCCGCTGCCCGCCCCTCCTCTGCCCGCCAAGCCGGAGCCGGCAATCATCGCCGCGTCAGTACAAGTGACGCAAAATACACTGCCGCTTACAGTTGATAAGGTATACTTTTCTTGTAGATAAATCGTTCTAGTCATTTTTGTCCACGAGGATGTACCTAAAATAAGACAATGTACCTTCTGAAGCTGTTGAACTACATCTCTTTATTCTGCTTTGAAGAACAATCATTGACCAAATCATTCCACAGTTCTTAAATATCGTCGTCATCATATGAGCAGCAGGACGGTCACTGCTGAACATAGGCCTCTCCCATAATTTTCCAGAGTGATCGATCTTCTGCGGCCTGCACCCAACGGCTCCCAGCAACCTGTATCAGGTCGTCTTTCCATCTAGTAGGGGGCCGTCCTATGCTGTGCTTTCCAGTGCGTACTCTAGAGCGTTGGTGCCCCAACGGCCGTCAGTTCCTCGACCTATGTGCCTCGCCCACTGCCACTTCAGCTTGTAATCCTTTGTGCTATAATATACCCACTGATAATATTTTGTATGACATTAGACATTCACTCAATTTAAATTTAATTTATTTTTGCACACCATCTGGATGGTAGAATATAATAAGGATCAACAAAATGTAACATCGAAATATATGTATGTACCTATATTCTGGCAAATTAACGTTCTGATTTCTAATCATCAACAATAATAATGTAACGCTATTGGTATGGGTAGTATTATCAATATATCTTATCTTATTTTTTCTTAAAGTTTTCTTGCTACGTATGTCATGCACTACCTACAAAAATATTTTTTTTCACATTACGAAAGGGTTAAATGGAAGAGAATGCTTACTAGCATTAAGTTCAATTCACATGTACAGATTTATGTATTATTGTGCAATAAAGAATTTTTAATCAATCAAACGCTTGCAGCCGTCGTGCGTGTGCAGCTACGCGAGCGAGGAGGGCTCGACGGAGGCGCCGCCGGCCGAGGAGCCCGATGACTACCGCAGCGAGTGTGAGAACTGCAAGTCTGCCTCCAGCTCCAGGTAACTAGGCGTCACAACCACACCACAGCGACAGTAATGTGGCTGGGCAGTAGCTAGTATCAGCGTCCGTTGAGACAGGCCACAACCACACCACAGTGACAGTAATGTGGCTGGGTAGTAGCTAGTGTCAGCGTCCGTTGAGACGGGCCACAACCACACCACAGCGACAGTAATGTGGCTGGGTAGTAGCTAGTGTCAGCGTCCGTTGAGACGGGCCACAACCACACCACAGAGATAGTAATGTGGCCGGGCAGTATCTAGTATGAGCGTCCATTGAGACAGGGCCACAACCACACCACAGCGACAGTAATGTGGCTGGGCAGTAGCTAGTGTCAGCGTCCGTTGAGACGGGCCACAACCACACCACAGCGACAGTAATGTGGCTGGGCAGTAGCTAGTATCAGCGTCCGTTGAGACAGGCCACAACCACACCACAGTGACAATAATGTGGCCGGGCAGTAGCTAGTGTCAGCGTCCGTTGAGACGGGCTACAACCACACCACAGCGACAGTAAAGGCTAGTTCGGACTAGGCTAATAATTTAGTAGAGTACCGAGTAATTTAGTGGCTAAAAGTGTGTGAACCACAAACATTTAGTCGAGTAGTTTAGTGAACGATTAAGTCGAGTCGATCCATTTTACTCTATTTTTATCGGGCGAGTAGCGCCTCCCACCACGCGTCCGTGCTCACTGGTTCACTGGCGAAACAAGTCCGAACCTGTTGATTAGTCGAGTTCATTAGTAGCCGCAAAAATGTCGTTTCGCTGGAGTGAAGAAACAACTTTAAAATTTGTTTCCAAATATGTAGAACATGAATGCTTGTGGAATATTAAGTCCCCGTATTGTATTATAAAAACAACCAAATGAAACAATCCGCATACTTGGATTTAGAAAAGACAATAAATATACCCGAATTTGGTGAAAAGGAAATTAAATCGAAAATTAAAAACAGCTGTAGTTACCCTTCTCAAAAGAGATAATTAGGTACTAGTGTTATGCGCAGACATAACGGTCGCAGGAAGCACCATTCATCATCATAATTCTAGAATAATCTAGTACAGCTGTAGTTACCCTTCTCAAAAGAGATAATTAGGTACTAGTGTTATGCGCAGACATAACGGTCGCAGGAAGCACCATTCATCATCATCATTCTAGAATAATCTAGTACAGCTGTAGTTACCCTTCTCAAAAGAGATAATTAGGTACTAGTGTTATGCGCAGACATAACGGTCGCAGGAAGCACCATTCATCATCATCATTCTAGAATAATCTAGTACAGCTGTAGTTACCCTTCTCGAGAAATATTTCGGGTGTACAATAGATCGCTTAGAGCCTTTGAATAACAATTTAATACTTCAAACCACCTGCTCGATAATGTCAAATTATATCTCATGTAAACCTCACGGAAAGCAGGTGAATAAATCCCTACAGCTGAGCCGGGAGGAAAGTTGTACTGAATTTGAATGTGATTTGAATTTGGAACTTCATCTGTATTAAAACTAGAGCGAAAGAGACCCACACAATAAGAACTTATTCGTAAATTGAATTAACCTCTGCACAGAATGCACAAACCTAGATTTGGTTTTTATTGTATCGCAGAAAGTGAGAAAAGTAGAGTATTCTCCTCGTGGATAAATCTGTCTGCATCTTGGGCGTGCTTATATCACTCTCCTACTAGAACGTTACGTTCGGGATTCAATATAGCGCCCGTGACGCAAGGCACTACATTATCCCCTCGTTTAATAATGTACTATTATGTTCGTAGCGAATGATCGGGTTTGTTTTTGAATGATTGATGTGTATTCAGATGGGTGTTGGAAGAGGGCTGGGCAGACGAGGCCGAGGAAGGCACGCAGACCCTGCAGCGGCGCGCCCCTCCCCCCGCGACGTCCGCGCCTGCCACCGCTACACTGCCGCAGCCCGTCACTAGGCAGACGTAAGTATTTCCCCGCGACTTTATATACTAGCTGACCCGCCTGCGGATTCGCCCACGTGGTTTGTCAATAAAAACATTACCCTCCTTTTGTGCAGACGGGTAAAATGTAGCCTGTCTCAATCCCGGTCATAATCTTTATACCAAATTTCATAGAAAATGGTCCAGCCGTTTAGTCGTGAATACGCATCAAACAGAGAGACAGAGTTACTTGCGAATTTATAATATTAAAACGTAGGGAGTTCAATGTATTCTCGGTATCTAGGTAATATACTAATGATGAGGGTAATAAAATTATCTCATTAGTTTATGACACTCATTGAGGGTATAAATACAAAATAGTATTTGAATGTCGCCATTAGTATTCAAAATATCATTTCGGAAAGGCAACTACGATGACTGATACGACAATGTTGAAAAAAAAACGAGCATCGCGCTGTGTTAAAATTCCTCACAAAACAAGGAAAGACTTAAAAAGTAATTCAGGAAGAAATGATGGCTGTTTACCAAAATTAAGTAAGGATTTCATAGAACAGGTTGTTTTTAGGCAAGCGCATGCTCCATCTTCGATCATACAATCACTTACCATCAGACGAGGTGGTGGGCAAGCGCTTCACTTATCACACACAAGGTATTTTATATGGAAAACTGCCTAATGCTCGGTTCTTATATCCAAAATTCGAAGCAAATTAGAAAAAGTAGCGGGGCGTATATCAAAAGCATCCCTATAAAATAAAGTAGTCGAAAGAAAAACCACTGAAAAATAACTTGCTGAAGTGTGGCATTCCACGAAGAGCATAGATTAAGTTCACATATTTTAAGAGTATAAATTTTATTCCACGGAGATCACAGAATTATATTTTGGCTTTGTATTCATTTTACATTGATGTACATATGTGCTTGTCACAGCAAGTTCCGGCAACAATCATACAATCAATTTAGGCAGCTTCCCCTTAACTATTACGTCATTTTCTAGTGCATTTTTTATAAACTTCTTTTTTTTTTTTTTACCTTCTGATGGTGATGATGATAAGACGGAACAAGTCTATGGTTTACCTAATGTTACCATCGCCTATAACAAAGTATTGCCTAGTAGATCACGCATCTTAAAAACGTGCCCTACAATGCACTGCCCTGCTTCCATCAACTTGACCCCACTAATCACACATAGCTAACTTTAACAACAATATCACACTAATATTATAAATGCGAAAGTTTGGATATTTGTTTGTTACTCAATCAGGTAGTAACGGTTGAAACGATTTCGATGAAATTTAGTATGTACGTAGATTATAACCTGGATTAACACATAGGCGACTTTTTATCCCATAAATCAAGTCCCATGGGATAAAAATGGGGTGTCACGTCAAGTTGCAACAGTGAGTTTAGCTTTATTTCTAGGTTACCTACATATTAAGTTATGTAACGCGTACGAAGTCGCGGGCAACAGCTAGTGAATTCATAAATGACTAGCTTCCGCCAGCGGCTTCGCACGCATTAATTGTCAACAATAAGTAGCCTACGAGTATGTTTGAATCCAGGTCGTAATCTATCAACACACCAAATTTCAACGAAATCGGTTCAGCCATTACGACGTGATTGAGTAACAAACAAACATCCAAACTTTATTATTTATAATATTAGTGTGATAATTATTATACCTTACAAGCAATAAAATGAGAAACAAATGTATAATGAGCGGTCTTATCACTAAAGAAGGCGAAGGCGCGTTTCCCAGACAACCTTTATATCAAACTAGCTGACCAATCCGCAGCTTCGCACGCGTAGTTTTTCAATAAAAACATTACCCTCCTTCTGCGCAGTTGGAAAAGTAGCTTATGTCACCCGGGGATAGTGTAGCTTCCCAACAGAGAAAGAATTTTTTAAATCGGTCCAGTAGTTTCGGAGTCTATTCAACACAAACAAATCTTTCCTCTTTATAATATTAGTATAGATGTACAGAGCTTGTACTATGGGAACCAGATAACTGATAGAATACTTATTGTAGGTACACACTACATACAGAATAGCTGACTCGTGTAAGTCGTACCTAAGTAGATGATCGCTGTTGTATGGTAGTGTGCCCGCGCCAGTCGTCTCTCCCCGCTCAATCAGTTCATACATGTACACTTGTCGAAATATTAGGTTGGGGAAAAAGTTTCTTCGCATTTTTTAAGAAAATGCAAAACATTTTTTAATATAGTTTATTTACATTTAACTAAAGTATGTAGGTACCATTTTGTTCGATAACTTTTTGCCATCTTGTAGATAGGGACATGATCCCATTGCTATAGAAATTTTGGGGCTTCTCATCAAAATACCGCGACAAGTAGCTTTGGAAGTCCTCTCGTGATGTTAACCTGACACTGCCTAAAGAATTCTGAAGAGACCGAAAGAGGTGGAAATCTGAAGGTGCAAGGTCAGGACTATACGGCGGATGCATTAACACCTCCCAGCCAAACTCTCTTAATTTTTGCTGAGTGGCTAAAGATGTGTGAGGTCTAGCGTTATCATAATGAAAAACCACACCCCTTCTGTGAATTAATTCCGGCCGCTTTCTCTCAACTTCTTGCTTTATCTCATCAGTTGTTCGCAGTAGAGTTCAGAATCGATGGTCCTGCTTGGTGGTAACAGCTCATAATGAATAATGCCCTTCCAATCCCACCACACACACAGCATCACCTTGTTGCGAGTTAACCCGGGTTTCGCCACAGTCTGTGAAGCCTGACCGGCCTTTGACCACGACCTTTGTCACACGTTCTTGTCGTACGTGATCCACTTTTCATCACCAGTTATCAGCTTCTTCAAAAATGGTTCGGTTTCATTACGTCGTAATAAAGAATCACAAATGAGTACAAGGTCCATTAGGTTTCTATTAAAATTTGTCTGGTTGTTTCTCTATATATGATAAGTATGTATTTACAAATAGAAAGTATATAAGTATTATATCAGTTATCTGGTTCCCATAGTACAAGCTCTGTTTAGTTTGGATCTGCTTAGTTAGATAACGTTGTGTGAAATGTCCAATAATATTTATTTATTTATGTTACAGAACCCGCAACGCCATGGGTCCACCATCGAACTGGGAGAACTGGTTCAACACTATCCCAGACTCCGATTCCGAATCCGAAGAAGAATAGCTGACATCTACCCTCGAACACACCAAACCAGTGAAAGATCTTTATTCAGGTTACATTATGATAACTCATTTATATTAACGAGAACAGCTCGGCTGGAGAGAACATATTTATACAACTAAAATTTCTCCACAAAGGAATCTGCTAAAATCTATCATCTTTAACAATTCAAAGGAGAATACTATTCTACAGACTATTCTTGAGTACACCAACCAGAGAGATCTTCATTCTGGAGACATAATAATAACAACTTAGTCACGTAAACGAGAACAGCTTGGCTGGAGAGAACAGACTTATAGAAATAAAATTTCTCCACAAAGAAAACTGTTAAAATATTTTCATCTTTAACAATTCGAAGGCGACTACTCTCAAACACACCAACCACTGAGAGATCTTTATTCAGGAGACTAATATATGTAAACGAGAACAGCTTAGCAGGAGAGAACACGGTGACTTATTATGGAGCTATAAGAAAATTACTAAAGATAACTATGATAACAGTACATACATGTTTTGGGTGACTTTGAAATATACTAGTGGTTCGCCCCGAAAAGAGATCTCGCGAGTATCACAAAACACAAAAAAAAATATTCTTAGGGCGACTCGCGCAACGGTGTCTAAACGTATTTAGTGTCTAAATATTATTTAAGGAGTTGTCGTCCAGTTGTAAGTCGGTAAATACGTTTAGGGATGATTGTGCAATCCGGCCTTATTCTTTGACTAATAAAATAGTTACACAAAATGCACATCCACCATACTTGACCTACAGTTTCATTCAAATTACAGGTAACGGGAGTTCATGTTTATTGGTTAACTCTTTTTTGGGGGAGAAATTGCAGTTATTCTGGATTTCAGACTTTTGCCTATATTTGTGTCACTAAAGCGGCACGCATACCAAATTTCAGCAATGTGGGATCACCGGTAAACTCTGTGAATTTTGTCAAAGTTCAGTTTTTATTATGGCTAATAACTTAAAAACTACAAGGTTTAAACTAAAAATAAAAACGGGGTTGAATTGTACTCACAAATACCTTTTATTAGACGTGCCACTTGATCGGATAGTCCCATTTTGTTTTTTTTACCCCTCTTGAACCCCAATATCTCAACAACCCCCCCACATTTTTAGCTCGTTTAGTCACACCAAAATTGTGCCAAATTGTGCCACCTATATATCAAATTTCACGATGATCGGATAAACGCTTCTAAAGTTATCCTCGGACAAACAAACACACATACATACGTACATACATACAACGCCGATTTGCCCAAGATGATTTAGAGATCTCGCTTCGCTCGATCAATAAGTTAATCCAAAGGGAATTTTTGTTCAAACTTACAATTTTTGTTCTACGACTTTTCGAAATACGATGTCTTTCATTACAGTTAAAGAAAATCCGTTGTCTTTAGGGAAAATACACATAGGGGTTTCCTTTCAATCTGGCCGTCGCGTCGGCGCTGACGTGTCGCGAAAGTTTTAATAATACTAAATGTGTTAAATACGTTATATCACAATACTTCTATTTACTTTAACAGATTGTGCGGTTTTAGAACAATTTTGGTTTCTAATAATAACAGGACACTTACCACGATATGGCAGTTTTTGAATAGCACGGGTATTTCATTTACATAAGTTACAAATCATCATAATATCTCGTTTTTAATTAAATTCACTGTCGAAAATAGAATTTTTATCATTACCATAGAAGTTTTAATGAGGTTTTAGAGATTCTTAGATAGTTATTACCACACATTAATACATTTTTTTATATATTATAAAACGTATAAATACGGAGTATACTCGTAAAATGCCTATTTATAGTATTAATTATCAGCAATAATTTGAAAATACCTCTTTTAACGATAAAAAATATAGTAAGAGTAGAAACATAATTGATACTCGTTTCCTCTAATTAGAATAGTTCGGAGCCTTATTCAAGCGTCAGAAGTAGAGTCATTTTTAAATTGTCCCAGGTATTACAAATGAATGTGGAATGAGCTACCATCTGAGGTTTTCCCACTAGACTACGACATGGCACGCTTCAAGAGAAATGTAAAGAGGTTTCTACAGTGTAGGGAACGCATCGACAATACCCCGGGTGTTGCCGGTGTCAATAGGCGACGGTGACCGCTTACCATCAGGTGGGCCGTAAGCCTGTTTCCCCACAAATAACATAAAAAAAAAATTCCAGACGGGATTTGAAGCCGCAACCTTTCCCTTGATACGGAGAGGTGCTACGGGCACACTACTTGTCCAATGTGAATTATTGAGATATTACGTTACAGCTCAAAGCGCCGTTAGCTCCATCTAAAGAGGAAACTATACAGTTTCCGATAAATGTATCATAATCAAGGCGCCGTTAGTTTCATCTGCAGAGTAAACTATAAAGTTTCCGATGAATGTATCATAATCAAAGCGCCGTTAGTTCCATATACAGAGAAAACTATACAGTTTCCGATAAATGTATCATAATCAATGCGCCGTTAGTTTCATCTGCAGAGTAAACTATAAAGTTTCCGATGAATGTATCATAATCAAAGCGCCGGTAGTTCCATATACAGAGAAAACTATACAGTTTCCGATAAATTATCATAATCTAGGCGCCGTTAGTTTCATTTGCAGAGGAAACTATAAAGTTTCCGATGAATGTATCATAATCTAAGCGCCGTTAGTTCCATATACAGAGAAAACTATACAGTTTCCGATAAATGTATCATAATCAAGGCGCCGTTAGTTTCATCTGCAGAGGAAACTATACAGTTTCCGGTGAATGTATCATAATCAAAGCGCCGTTAGTTCCATCTATAGAAAAACTATACAGTTTCCGGTGAATGAATCATAATCAAAGCGCCGTTAGTTTCATATACAGAGAAACTATACAGTTTCCGGTGAATGTATCATAATCAAAGCGCCGTTAGTTTCATCTGCAGAGGAAACTATACAGTTTCCGGTGAATGTATCATAATCAAAGCGCCGTTAGTTCCATCTACAGAGGAAACTATACAGTTTCCGATAATATATCATACTCAAATTGAGATATTATCATCCTGACTTCATTATAATATAAAAAAATACTGCCACTTTCTGTCTGCCCTACATTTATTGATTACCAATTTACGTGTAATATATTCTAGGTACATAATTGTTACTACTCGAACATTCGTAAAAAAATATTTGATATTTTTGCAATATTTTTTTATTATAAATCATAATTTTTCGTTATAAGCTAAAAAGTGATATTATATTGTACCAAACACGTTTGTTTTACTTTTTCTATGTTTAGCACATGAAATGTGATTTTATATTTGTTTACTAAAATTCCAAGATTCTATGCCAAAGATATTTAGTTAACTTTAAGCCGAAGACGACCTCTTTTAAGGCGAGGCGAGTACTCGACTAAAATGGATTGCGAGTTCGATACCCGCTGCGTGACAAATGTTTGCGTGCACCGCAAATATTTGTGGTTGTGGTACTTGTATATCCGCGGAAAATTCTGGTGTTGGGTGAAGATTATTTCTGTGACTATTGGGAGTGGTATTATATTATAATGTTAATACTTTTTTTTATTAATATCATCACGTCTTATGAGTGTTATGGTATAAAATCACGTGTATAAAATTATATTGTATGAGTAGATAGGTAGGTATGTGAACATTTTATTAATTAGATATTATCTTTGGAAGCTAGATATTAGTGAAGTTAATTCATTTTTAATAATAAGCAGTTGCTCTGTAGGGTTTAATGAGTGTAAAAATAAGCGTCAATATATTGTATTGAAAATGAAAGGACCGTTTGCGCTACATAACGTTGCACTTGTGGGTGGTCTGGCATGTCGTTCACAAATACACCATGCTGTTGGTGTGTTTTTATAAACCTATACTTTCCCACTGCTGGGCAAAGGTCTCCCCCCTGTTCCTCCATATCTCACGATCACTCGCCACGTCCCACCAGCCATCTTGGAATGCATCGAGGTCGTCACGCCAACGCTTCCTCGGCCTGCCCCGGCTTCGACGCCCATCTGCAGCCACCCGTTGTGTGACGACTGTTGCCCATTTGTCTGTGACCATTCAACTAACGCTATTGGTGTTATGTGTGTGATTTCAAGACTTGTCAATCAGTATATTTCGTCAGTGTCTATAAAGTAAAAATCCATATAGAAATAAGAGAAAACATTCGATGACTAGGCAAAATAGGATTATAATTTATTGAGAGGCGTTGCGCGTCCAAGCGTAAAGAAACCATGTTGTATACCGGCACAAAGCGCATAGTTACGTTGAGCACACTGTACTAATAGATGAGAATGGTCTGTTTATTGTTAACTCGGTAGGTATTTAGAATTTCGATAATATCAAGTTTATGTATGTAAAATTTGACGTTTAATAATAATTAGTAAAATTAACAAATTAACCGGCTAATAAAATAATATACCAGAAAAATGTACATAATAAATATAAGTAAATAATGTTTGATTCTTGGGAAAGAACTATTTTAATGCAGCAAGATACAAACCAAATTAGTAGTACAGTAGAAAGATATATTTTTGGCTAAGATTAAATATGGATATAACATAGCTTTAGAAAATATATTTCTTATGATAAGTGTTATATTAACATCGTTATTTACTGCAATTATTATTAAAAATACGGGAGTGCGAGGCGAAACGCAGCGCGGAGCGGATCGCACTTACCCTGATGAACTTGATTACTAGAAAGGAATCCCTTTTAGCTATAAGGTCGCAATTGTACTACAGTATGCAATAAAGATGTAATCTATCCATCTTATGTCGTAGAAACACTCCACTATTTTTAATAATAATTACAAAGATATTTTTTCTATTTGATCATATTTTAGTAGCAATTTCGCATACTTGATTTTACATCGCGAGTTCTAACGACAAGTGTATGAACTATTCCCGAATCTTCAGGGGATGAAAAATAATAGCAATGTGAATTAATTACTATAGAACCAACGCTGAGAGAGTGACAAAAACATAAGCTCAATGCGGTTTGTCCACCTTTAGGGCGTTTGTCCATCACCGCCGTCACGGGGACGTCACCGAAAACGAGATGACGGCGCTAAAGTAGCGATACATACTTTAGTATGGCCACATGTCCACTGCACGCCGCCCCGCCGTCACCGGGACGTCACTGAGAACGAAATGACGGCGCTGAAGTAGCGATATATACTTTAGTATGGCCACGTGTCCAATGCACGCCGCCCCGCCGTCACCGGGACGTTACTGAGAACGAGATGACGGCGCTGAAGTAGCGATACATACTTTAGTATGGCCACGTGTCCAATGCACGCTGCCCCGCCGTCACCGGGACGTTACTGAGAACGAAATGACGGCGCTGAAGTAGTGATACATACTTTAGTATGGCCACGTGTCCAATGCACGCCGCCCCGCCGTCACCGGGACGTTACTGAGAACGAGATGACGGCGCTGAAGTAGCGATACACACATTTAGTATAGCTGCGTGTCCACCACACGCCACCTCGCCATTCGGTTCGGATAATCTCGTTTCTCGGTGACCTCCCGGGTATAATAAATACCCCGGGTATTGCCGGTGTCAATAGGCGACGGTGACCGCTTACCATCAGGTGGGCCTTGAACATGTTTCCCCACAAGTAACATAAAAAAGTCATCTCGGTTTTGGCGGCGATGGACAAACGCGTTATTAGGCGTTACAACTTGGAGTTTGTAATTATCGGGAAGTTGTCTTCGAATCCGCCCCGAACTGTATTTTATTTAATCTTAGTGTTTTGTAGTTATTGTTATAGGTTATTCTTATACATATCTACATATCTTTTACTCCTGAATTTTTCGGCAATAGTCTCAACACTGCATTTTTATGAGACCATCACTATGAGAAAAATACCAAAAATAAATATGGAAGCTTTAAAAGTGAACAACATTGGCTTACCTAAAACTATAGACTCGCTCATTTTAAAAATAAACGAAATATTCCTAAGATCCAATAGTCTTTACTCTTTATAATTACCGGTATGCACTTTAGCCGCTTACAACGTTTTTGTCTAACAATTATGTATTTTGATTAATTGGCACAAATTTGTGTAGTTGTATTAAAATATGAAAAAGAGTGTTTTTCATAGTCTGATATCTCAGGGTTACCAAATAAATTGCATAAAATATTTATTTATAATTTTTGAATGTTTGTCGAATTTCAAGGCTAGCCAAAATTAGAATAAAAAGCTATTTTATCTATGTATTTGTAGGTAGGTCGTTTTGAAGTTAAACATTTACGTTTTTATGATAATTCTTGTTATCAGTCCACAAGACAATAATACATTTAATATTTGGGGTATTTCAGTTTCCACGTTAATCATTATTGTATCTGTAGCATGGCACCTTGTGCGACGTCCTTGCACAAATATGATTGGGCTGATGCAAAAATCAATCGTGCTATGGAACATAATCGATTTTACTTTGGTAAAACACGGCATATAAGGCCATGTGAATTTACCAAGGAAAATAAAAGGTAACATGGTATATTTATTTTACGGTGGCAAAATAATATACGCATGTCCTTCAACTCGGGGAGAGCTGAAGGAGTCTGTCGGACTCTCAGTAGATTATCAACCAATGGCATACCGACTAAAAATCCCCCGGTAGTCGTTCCTTCCGGTCCCGGTTGGATTCCATCGAGGCCCTGTCGTTGAATGTCTGCCTTAAGCGGACCCCTCTTGGGAGGGAGGGGAATGTTCTGGAATATTGAGGATATTCCTCGGCGTATGAACCCTGCTGACTCCCATCGAGCGCAAAAAGACTAACAAACTGTGTTCGTCTTCTCCTGGTCCTTCGTCTGGGATGCGGCTCAGCGAGATGGTACAATTAGATTATTTATCACACAACCTGTCGTCAGCACGGAACACAAGCGCTAGACATACTTGTAATACCGAAGTGCTTACTAAGTCTTTTAATATTAGCATAATTATCGGATATTTTTAAAAGTATGTAAGCTTTTAAAATATTTATGAAATACAACGCTACAGAGTTGATATTTTCAAGTATTTTTTTTTATTTATATCATAATTATTGTTTTTTTGTTAGCCGTAATTATTTTTGTATTGAAAAGGATTTGGTGTAGTATTTTGTTCACTTATATCAATGTTGCTGTTATGTTTTGTAATATTATGTAAGTAAATTATTAAAAAAAAGAACTTTAATGTACCCTCTACAATAAACAATTTTCATTGTAATATTCACTGTTAATGAAGATGTATAATGAATAATATTTAGTAATTTTTGTCTTAGATAGTATGAGAAACTCTTGATGAGACTTGTATTCCGTATAGTCCCACCATCTTATATGTTCAGTTGACAGCGTTGTTAGTGTCTACTAAACAATTATGCCTTTGTAGAAATTTGTATTTGTCGCGCTTAGTACCAATTTTGTCCACCTGAACAGATAAGTTGGTGGCCCTGTAGAGCTCTTGGTTGCTATAATGGCAAATGGCGTCGCCAAAGCTTGGTTCATAAGTTTTTTTTCATTACATTAATTGGTCCATTTATAACAAAGCAGTGGCGCTATTATTTCAATACTTTTTGCGATCTCCTCGTGCGTTGTGTCAACATATAATATGTGACATAGAAAGCTCTACAGCCAGATATTTTGCGATATGTAGTGAATATTACATTAGAAGTTGTAGCTAGTATATTTCCAAAGTTAATGTAAGCATTCCAATGTATTCAAAGAAAGATAACATTATGTTGAGTAGTCTTGGGAAATGTGATTTTAGACTGCGTGTAGACACGGTGTATCAGTATTATAGACATTTTCGAACCAAGTATCTATGTTCAAATTAATAAATAATTGAATTAAACGAGTTTAACTTGAAACATTTGTTTTATTTGCAATACTTTAACAATTCAAGCTGATGAGATTATATATCTTTAGGAAAAGCGCTACAATTTGTATAATTGACTAGATCAGGGGTTCCCAAAGTGTGCGCCGCGGCGCCCTGGTGCGCCGTAGAGAGTAAAGAGGTCTCTTTACCATTCTCAGGAAACTAAACTTAGGCATTCGCGGTTACAAAATGAACAATCAAAGATCAATGTGGAGCAAGAAATGAGATTAGCGGTGTCAAACCTTATACCACGCTTTGAAAAAATGCGTGGAGATCACCAAGCTCACACGTCACATTGACTAAATTGTCATTTTTTTTGTTTCTAGCTAGGGCGCCGAGACAAAATACTGAACCTGTAAGTGCGCTGCGAACTGAAAAGTTTGGGAACCCCTGGACTAGATATTTTATTGCAACAAATCTAAGAATGTAAATTTGTACTTAAAGCGATTGGCAGTAAACTTATTTATCTACTAATCGTGTTTAGCTCAGACCAAACTGTATCAATATATATGAATAATAACAATAATTATTAGAAGAAGCTTTGAGGCTTGTCGGTGCTCGGCGTCGTTTTCGTATTCTGTATTTGGAAGCCAAGGACCACATTGTCTGTAGCCCACCTCCTGAAGATAATAATAACATCATGTTAACACATAAGATCAACAACTCATTATGGAATGGAATGAAATCAATTTATTTGCTAAAACACGGTAGAATACATTGTAGTCTTATGTATAAGTGAGGAGCACACGTCTGCTTCGCGACCATGCAAATGTATTATACCTATACTTAGGTATAACACTGACAAAAATTAGAACTTTGTGTGTGTGTACATAAATTAGTAAAAATTAAACATCTGAATACAACATTTATTAGGTATGTCAAATATATATAAAAAAAAACAATATAATGAATTAACAATTAAACATTATGATAAAACAAAAAAAATAAAACATTTTTGATTTGATTTTTTAGAAAAAAAAATGAAAATTACATTGTTACTAACTGACCCGCCTGCGGTATTTCGTACTTCGTATGCGTGGTATTTCAATAAAAACATTACCCTTCTTTGCGCACTCGGGTAAAAAGTAGCCTATGTCCTTCCCCAGGATAATAATCTATCTCCTTGCCATTCGTTACGATCCGTTCAGCCGTTTAGTTATGAAAAGGTAACAAACAAACAGTTACTTTCGCAGTTGTATGTATTATACATATAAACCTTCCTCTTGAACCACTCTATCTATTGCTGAAAACTGCATTAACATCCGTTGAGTAGTTTAAAAGATCTATACTTCGGCCGTTCAGAGAATGCGTTCCTGACACCTATCAGTTAGTCATATAAAGCGCAGACATAACCTTGTAATAGCGCAGTTTAGATTTAGAAAAATATTGTTTACCAAGTTATTTGACACTCAGTTTGGCACAAAATTATAACATTAATTGATTATTGATATAATGATGTTGTTTTAATGCTCATCAATTGTTAAAACGGTAAACAACCAGCAATAATATTTTTATCGTAACTGCAACGCCATTACAAAGTTACGTCGTCAGTTCAATCGCGACGTGTCAGGAACGCATTCTCTGAACGGCCGTAGTATAATCGAACAGACAGCGGAAGCGACTTCATTTTATACTATGTAAAGATAAAAATGATGTTATAGAACGCAGATTATTCCGTACCTACTCCTATTCATGAGTTGTTGTTGCCAGAAGCATGGTATACAAGTTCTTACAGTAAAAAAACATACTTCATAATATGTACGTATGTGATATATGCATCGAACTATTAGTATAAAATTTCATAGGTCCTATACAATTTTAAAGGAACAAGTAGGTAAGTTTTTTTTATACATTATAGGCTTGCGTTTGACCACGATCTCGCCTGATGGTACCTAAGCGATGATGCAGTCTACGATGGTACACGCTTGCCTAGAAGAAACCTATTCACTCGCGCCTTAAAGATACCCAGGTTGTAGCTATCAGGAAACACAGACTCTGGCAAGGCGTTCCACTCTTTGGCGGTGCGCATAATAAAGGTCGAAGAGAACCGCTTTGTGCGAATGGGAGGTATTTCTACCATATAGCGGTGGCGCACCGCAGAGCGTCTGGCTGTCCATTGATAGAATGGAGATGGAGATGGTGGGATCAGGTTGAAAAGTTCCGCCGCACACTCCCCGAAATGTACTCTATAAAAAACCAATAGGCTAGCAACCTTTCGTCGATGCTCCAGGCTGAGGAGCCTTGCATCAACTAGCTCATCGTTGCCAATGAGCTTCTTGGCTCTTCTCTCAATTGATTCCAGAGCTTCAAGTATTTGAACTATATGTGTATTTATATCAAGCTCATACCCAGAAAGTATTAAGTAGGGGTACCAAATAAGTTTAAGAGGATTTTATACTTTCGTAAAACAAATATCCGTAAGGTAAGCGAAAGGTTTGAGATAAAAAGTTATGAATTATATAAAGTCGTACCTCTGAGTAGTTATGCGGGTAGCATGCAGTGTGCGGGACGCGGCCCGGTAAACGAACTCTGTTGCGCCAACACGCTAACTTACTCGCAGGACTCTTTCTGATGCCTTGATCGAACGGCTCCAAATCCTCTAGATACTGAAATTAGTTTGGCTAATGTAAAAAAAATGATCAAATTTAATTTATTGCGCTATAGGTAGGTATGGGTAACAGCGAGGCGATAAGCTCTTTATGTTGGTGCAGCAATATTCAGCGTTTAACGGAAAAATACATGGACAGGAATATAACGGTAAAAATTATATTTTATACTATTTTGTAGAAAAAAAAATAGTTTTTAATAAAACAGATCTTATGTAGCGTTTTCAGACACAATACCGAGCAAACGTCTGTCACAAATCCTTTTACTTATTCCTAGCCTTGTCCTGCTTTTGTTTCAGGCTATAATTAGAAAAGGACGTCAGCATTTCAAGAACTATTGAAAATTCCATAACTAAGCTGCACGCTACATATACGCTCTTAGGGAAGGTTCACTGGTAAGTAGGTTCAGATCATCGGTCTTTATTATAGGGATTAGCTGATGTACGAACCTGTCTGTTGATTAGTGGGTTGGGCAGCGGCTTGCCCGTGTAAGGCACGTCACAGTTGAATAGCGCTATGAGAATCAAGTTGGTCCGGGGCACGAATGCGCCCACTAGCGGCCAACTGCAGTCTTGCAGTTGGCCGGGCGTCGGAGCTGTCGATAGTGTGTCTATTGTTTTTTGAGTGTGCTGTGAAGATGCGTAAAAAAATAAGCGAAAAGTCATTCTAGATTTGGCGCCCAACGTGGTACAAGGTACAGTCGACAAGAGCCAAGCCTTTCCAGATTGAAAGAATTTTTTTGCATGTTTTGAATGAAGCTAGCCCAGCCCATTTTTAGTTTGACCAATGACATAAGTCCCGTTCTTTCGGTTAATTCTTTGTCTTTAAAAAATAATTTAGTACGTAACGTACCTAGTGGCTCAGTTGCAATTTTGCTCTTCATTGTTGTTAAAGTTTATTATAAGGTGTTGGGATTTTGTTGGGTTAAATATTACTTGACAGCTACACCTGAGGCGTAAAATTATATGTGTTTGACCCTGCCACGGCCACAGCACTTTTTGATGAATTAATATTTTTAAACTTTGCCTCAATAACACACCATATGCGTCGAAAATCACTGTCATAATTTAAATGATAGCCGGTCGAATGTCGTAACAAAACTGACAAATTAAGCTCAATTATCATTTAAAAAAATACATTTTTAGAAACCCAATAAGTGTTTTGTCTTGCTACTGGTAAATGCACAAAACAGTCGACCGCCAAAAAAAAATAACGTTGTGTCAAGTCATCACCTACTTTCGCTTTCTTTGGGTTTTAACAATAATAACCTCAAGTCAAGTGCGAGCAATACTTGCGCACTGTGGGTTCCGTACTATGCTAAAAATTGTGCTAATACATGCAGGTTTATGGATCGTGATGTATTGTCACATCCATCTGTAAAAATGTCAACTGGCTTCTTGTCTTCTAACCGTTACTGAGATAGATAGAACCGTGTAACAGACAGATAATGTAGGCTTAGTAACAGAGTCCCCTTAGAGCCCTTCGGATACGAAACCCTAAAGAAATCAGTGGGCTGATTTTTTTGTTCATACTTGAATATTTCTACTCGGCTCATCGATTTCATTGACTAAAAAACTATTTTGAAAGAAACTTTAGACTGACTTGGTTGATTATGTAGCGAAAAGTTTTATGTTTCGAAAGGTGATCATAGTATTTTGGACACATCTGTTTTTACCTTCCCAACTAAAATTATTTTTTGTGACCTGCCTGCTTATACTCGTAAGCCAGATGTTGTTCCAATGTTTTTGCAACAAAGGACACTTTGTCTTTCTTTAAGTTTCTTCAAAATACGGGTAATTGGTGAACAAAGGAAGTAAACCCCGCCTTCCTTTTTTATACCACTGGTAGCAAACAAGCATACGGCCTACCTGATGGTAAGCGGTTACCCTATGTACCGTACCCTATGTACCGTATGTACCGAACCCTATGGACGTTTGTAACACTAAAGATATAACTCGTGCTCGAGCCGTCGTACAGTGCGGACGTCTCTGGGGCGTCGTTACGCTGCCCGTTGAATATACGAAGATTCGATCGTCGTTAGTGGTCGAGGCAACATCGCCTATAAAAGGCTCCTCAGATCGCGCGGCACGCATTCGATCGTCGTTAGTGGTCGCCGCTATAGCATGCAGCGGCCACACCTTAGGAACCTAGGCTGGTAGAGGGGGGCTCGAGTGCCGAAACACTTTGTTGTAGCAACGGCGTGTTTCGGCCCTCGAGTCGGCACGGTCACTCCCCGTGCTAGTGCTCGTTGCTTCGGCGTCAACGCAATCCACCTCAAGTGGCGAGGCAACCAGGCAACTGTAGAAGGCCTGAAGGTAGCGATAGGAGTTTTTATCGTTGCCAGATACTGCGTCCTGTTCCCTTCCAGTCGTAGCGGTTCTCCGTTCCACTGGGTCAAGGGGAGTAAGGAGGAGAGGGTGCATCTGTGTACGGCGCGCACACTTATGCAACTTAATATATCCTGCGCATCTGACTTGGCTTTGTCATTCCGAGTTTAAAAAAGTCTAATACCTTGGCTTGGTCTAATACCTGGACACGGGTGGCCTAAGGAGAGGAGAGTGGTCGCTCTAGCACTGCATCGGGGTGACAGTGTGGTTCGGCAGCACTCTTTGAGACAAAGCAGCTTTATTTAGAGAGGCACTGCTTTCCTCGCTCAGCCGGGGAGGGGGCTAGAAAAGGTGCCCCAAACAAACGCTCATTCCTCGCAATAAGAATAAATCTAAAAACATGCAGATGAATATGACTTTTGGTGCGTGGAATGTACGTACTCTTTTAGACCGACCCAACAACCTCTGCCCAGAACGTAAAACCGCCATTGTGGCTCGCGAGCTCAAACGCTATGACGTCGACATAGCCGCTCTCAGCGAAACACATCTAGCTGACGAAGGTGAGCTTGTTGAACGTGGTGGTGGGTACACTTTCTTCTGGAAAGGCACACCAGCTTCTGAGCCTAGACGGTCAGGAGTAGGCTTTGCTATTAAAACTACTTTAGCCTCTAAGTTGGAAGAACATCCAGTTGCTATCTCTGATCGTGTCATGTCCTTACGTTTCCATCTTCGAAACAATAAATACTTAAATGTTATCAGCGTATATTCGCCAACACTCGACAAAAGTGATGACGTCAAGGACAAATTTTATGAGGAAGTGTCAGAAGTGCTGACTAAAATCCGGCGCTGTGAGAAAGTTTTGCTTCTTGGCGACTTTAATGCTCGCGTCGGACGTGATTTTGAAGCTTGGCCTCGGGTGATAGGGCGACATGGCATTGGTAACATGAACAGTAATGGGCAACTGTTACTAAGCCTCTGTTCCCAATTTCATCTGGGTATTACCAATACCATGTTTAGACTCCCAAATAAATACAAAACTACCTGGATGCACCCAAGGTCCAAGCATTGGCATCTTATTGATTATGCTATAGTCCGTCAACGGGATATAGCGGATGTCAAAGTAACGAGAGTAATGAGGGGCGCAAACTGTTGGTCGGATCACCGACTTGTTGTTACAAAACTATTTTTGCGTCTTAGCCCTTGCCGTAGACCTCGCAGGGCTAAGCCTAACTGTCTTCATCTGAAAAAGCTAGAGTCTGCTGAAATATTGGCAAATTACAGGGAAGCTGTCAATACCTTTACAGCAGGCATACACCCCGAAGATGAACAGTTAGACGAGGGCTGGAAACTGTTAACTACAAATACCATCAATGCGGCTACTGAGATCTTAGGCCAAAAACCTCGTGTCTGTGAAGACTGGTTTGACGAAAATGATAATACATTGACAGTCGCCCTAGAAAAACACCGCCAGCTCCTTCGAAAGGGAAATCAGACAACTGCTTCTGAAAAAATAAAGGAGAGTACGAGCCAAATAAGGAGACTAACTCGAAACGCAAAAGATGAGTGGTGGCTGAACAAGGTTCGCTATATTCAGTGGCTTGCTGATTCGAATAGACTCGGCGATTTCTTTAACGAGATTAAAAAGTTAGTAGGAAGTCCACATCGAGTAAACGTACCACTGAAATCACTTTCAGGTACCCTCCTGGTAAGCAAAGGAGAAGTTCTTACTCGCTGGGCAGAACACTATAACAGCTTACTCAATGTGGATCGTTCTGCTGACATAAACTATTTAGCATCACTTCCTGCCTTACCACAAGCCGTAGATCTGGATCAGCCTCCTTCTCTTGAGGAAGTTATCATCGCCATCAAAGCGCAGAAAAACAATAAGGCTGTCGGCATCGATAACATACCAGGAGAACTATTAAAATATGGCGGAGATGAGTTGCACTACAAGATTTGGCAATTTTTCCAGCGCATGTGGGAAATGGAGTTCGTTCCTCCTAGTTTTGGCGTATCACTAATTTGCTCTTTGTATAAAAATAAAGGTGATCGATCTGTTTGCAACTCTTATAGGGGTATATCACTTCTGTCTACTCCAGGAAAAACTTTTGCCAGAGTACTCTTAAATCGTCTTATGGAGCTCTCTGAAAGTATATTGCCTGAAACGCAATTTGGGTTTAGACCCAATCGCGGCACATGCGAGGCCATATTCTCTCTTAGACAACTGCAAGAGAAAAGCAGGGAACAGTGTCAACCTCTGTTTCTCTGTTTTGTTGATCTGGAGAAAGCTTTTGACAGTGTACCTCGCGAAGCTTTGTGGATTGTGCTTTCGAAACTTGGTTGCACCGACAAATTTATACGCTTGATAAGACTTCTTCACGACAACATGACTTGTTGCGTAACCGTCAATGGTGAGCAGACAGAGCAATTCCCTGTCACTTGTGGTGTAAAACAAGGCTGTGTATTAGCACCCACTCTTTTTGCTCTGTACTTTTCCGTTGTCGTGAGGGAGACTTTACAAGCCAACACCGAAGGGATCCGCATACGTTTTCGCACAGATGGCAGTATCTTTAACCTGGCTAGGTTAAAAGCGCACACAAAGGTATCGTATGACCTCATTACCGAATTGATGTATGCTGATGACCTATGTTTCGTTGCGGAATCTTCTGAGGGACTCCAGGACTTGATGACTCGGCTTGACGCTGCGTGCTGTAGATTTGGCCTCAAAATTAATATTACAAAGACAGAGGTGATGGCCATGGACACTGTTAACCAAGCTCCACTGAATCTGCAAATCGATGGAAAGCCCATAAAACAGGTCGATACATTCAGATATCTGGGAAGCAGCATAACAACAAAATGCGACCTTGACTCGGAGATCAACAGCAGACTTGGCTCCGCTATGGCTGCTTTTGGTAAACTACGAGTCCAGGTATTTCGCTCCCATAACATCAAATTGAGTACCAAGATTAAGGTGTATATGGCTATTGTACTTCCTAACATCTTGTACTCGTCAGAGACATGGTGCCTGTATCGCAGACACATACGCACGTTAGACAGATTCCATCTGAAATGCCTCCGCGACATTCTTAACATCAAGTGGTCGGATCGGGTCCGTAATACCGATGTTCTACGACGGGCTAATGTCTGTGGCATAGAGGCATATTTGATGCGGCGTCAGCTGCGTTGGTGCGGGCACCTGTCTCGGATGTCTGATGAGCGAAGGGCGAAACGCATTTTCTTCTGTGAACTAGAACATGGTAAGCGGAAACGCGGAGGTCAGTTCCTACGTTTCAAAGACGTACAGAAGAGGCACATGAAGAGGTGTTGTATCGATCCGTCGCGCTGGGAGGCTCTCGCTGAAAAACGACCTGAATGGAGGCGTCATGTTCAGGACAAAGTGTACGAGTTTGAAGAAGAAAGGAGGCAAGAACTAGACTTAAAACGAGATCAGCTTAAAAGTCGACCGCCGGCTAATATCAATTACAACTACATTAATGGCGCCTTAACTTGTGTTCATTGTAACCGGACTTTTAGCGCAAAAATAGGGTACATCAGCCACATACAGGCTAAACACCTAGGCCAATAATCACAAAGTCAAGTCTCTGTAGCCGAAATCGGCTAGGAGGATTATTATTATTATTATTAAAGATATAACACGCGCGTTGCCGACCCTTAAAAATTTTCAAAACGCCTTTTTTGGCAGAGAGACCATTCCAAAAGCGAAGTGTTCGCGGGAGGAAATTCCTCTGGAACCTCACGGTACGCGACCACATCGTCTCCAAGGTGTGCGGATGGCTTCCCTGGAAACCTGCAGGCACCATATCAAACAACTCCTCAGAACACAACCCATTATACAAATTATATGCCAGATATGGAATAATTTTCTGGGGAAAGTCTACTGACGTTGACAAGGTCTTTAAGTGTCCAAAACGATGTATACGCGCCATGTTCAAACTAAATGTTACAGATTCGTGTCAGCCATGTTTTATTGAGCACAATATTTTAACAATCCCCTCACTGTATATTTTTGAAACGGCTATGTTTGTTAAAATGAACCCACATCTATTTTGTCGGCTTTCTGATGTCGTTGTGCGGAATCGTCGCGATAAAAGTAAAGTATGCGTCCGCAACTCTAAAACCGCCTTAATGCACAAAAGCATCTTCTGTATGGCTCCATTCATTTATAATAAGCTCCCGGAGTCACTGAGAGAGCTACCTTGTTCAATTTTTCGGAGAAAGCTAAAAATTACACTATTAAATAAATGTTCTTATACCATAAATGAATATCTAAATGAACAATATTAGCTAGGATTATACCAATATTATTTTATAATTATAGTTATTTTTATATTATTACTAGTTTTATATTATATAGTTATTCTGATTGATTTTGTTCAGGTGTTATTATTACTAAGGACTTTGTAATTTTAATATTGCATGCCGGAAAGGCAGAAATGTATTGATACCAATTTACTCCTGGCATCTTGTAACATGACATATATTTCAAGCAATAAATACATTTGATTGATTGATTGATTGATATACATTACACACACAGGGAGGCAAAATCTTTCCTGAGACTTAAGGGCTCAATACCGCTTGTGAGAATAGGATCGTCAAAAATTCTCACAGCTCGTCTTTGAATTGAGTCAAATGGCCCTAGTTATTGTCCAGGTGCTTCTGCCCATAAATGACAGCAATACTCCATGTGGGGCCGGACTTGCGCCTATAGAGAAGCAGTCTTTGCCCCGCACTAAAGTACTGCTTAGCCCTATTGAGCACACCGAGCTTTTTGGATGCCAACTTTGGCTTGTCAAGTAACTCCGAAACTGCACTCCTTTCTATTAGCCCTTGAGCAAGCAAAATTTGCCCATAAGGTGGCTATAGGCTTCGCACTTGGCGACTGTACGTGGCCTTACGTTGGGTGCCAAATAACAATAGACGGAATCAATTAATGCTGTCTAAAAACTTTATCGGGTATAAATAATTAATTCAACAAATTAGAGTTATCAATTAAAATTATCTCAAAAAATAATTTATACTTCACTGCTTGGCGCCCAACGTGTCACAACTACTGGGTTAAATCGTAATGTTCTCATCACTTTTAAATAGGTATAGGTACGTTTAGCAATTACAAAATGTAGCTTTGTTTGTTGTTCTGTTCAGAACCACTAACAACTTTACCTGCAACTTCTACCTTACGACTTTAAGTTCAATAACTTGGATAAATCATGTAAAAACTAAGAGTTCGTACTTAACTTCCGTACGAATTCCTTGTAAATTAGTGTAAATACCTGCAGTTGATAGACTGGCCGTGTCCGATCACAAGCTGCGAACACTGTCTTGTTGATAAGCACGCGAGGGTCATACAGCCGCTCGTATTTTTCCCGTTCGTAGTCATGCTTCAATCTCCTACGTCGCTTCTCTTTTTCCTTCTCTGTATCGGCTGATACTACCGCAGCTTCAGGTAAAGTTTTGTTTAAGAATAGAATATAATCATTTATTTCAGAACAATGCCCATAGGATATACAAAACAGAAAAGTAATAATTATAAATAATATATATAGGTACAATAAGATAAATACAAAATAATAATAATTTAATAAGATCACAAATTAAAAATATAACAGGAATAAATCAACAAATTGAAAATTATTGCAGTTACTTATTTAAAATGAAATATAATTATGTATAAACGACGGGAAAGTGACTGAAGCAATATACCGTAGCAATTCAAAATCTATATCTTACTGTTCTATTTATTGATAAACGGAAAAATAGCAAGTTGAGTAGGTACGAGTAGTTTCTGCCTATGTCCTTGTAGTTCGAGAAAAAGAAGAATTTCTTTGATAAATAAGTCTTTGTGTAGGTACTTACTGGTTGAAGCAAACGCTAGAAGAGTAACGACTTGTTGCGTGATTCGAAACACTGCTTTTACAGAATGCCATAATACCTTTATTAGAGACGGAATCATCTGTAAAAATACGTAGAAGAAATGTTAGTTTCGCTACCCAGGAATTGCGGATGGGTTTCTCTATGGTTTCTCTCAATACTTGAACTAGATTTGAACTCTCGTTCAGTTTTACTTACTGGAGCAGCTTTGTTGAACCACGGTGGAAAGCACACGCCTTGATAATCATGCACCCAGTTGATCTGAAACACGCCTGCTTTGCGCAGTGCGGCCATCGCTGCTGGGTGCAAAGTAGCCAGGTGTTCGCGCACGCCTTCTATTGGAGATGATTCGTTGTTGTTTCTTGCAACCACCCAGCCGCCTTCGTCCACCAACACGCAAGACCACATATCTTCGCAGCGAGCTTTGCAAAGGGCTTTGTTGTCTGCATAACACTAAAAAGGGAGAGGAAGATAAACCAGTTGCTTAATGCCTTAGAGGCCTCGGTGTAAATTTAGTCGAGGACTAAACGTGTCTCTTGGGATTGGAATACTTATCTTATTTCTGAATTATTTAATTAAATCCATACCACAAAAATGTTAATTTAAAGCAATACAATACTTACAGGCATCTCAGTGACTGAAATCAGTAGTTCAATCAGGTGCTGAGGATAGAAGTGGAAGCCGGCTACTCCAATGAGCCCCTTGTCGGAGGCCAAAGTCATGGCAGCCGTTAGCCATTCTGACTTCACACCTAGCTGTAAAAATATAACTATAAGGTCACTATGAAAATATACATACCACTAATATTATAAACGCGAAAGGATATTGTACCTAGTCAGGTCATAAATTCTGTCACATGTTTAATATAAAATAATTGAAACAAGTTTATACATTATGTAACCATTTATATACCAAAATGAACTTAACAAAACATAGATTCTTATGACAGTAAAGTTTATTCAAAATGACCTCCGTGATTTTCAATACAGGCCTTCAATCTGCGCGGCCAGTCGTCTATCGCAGCACGGACGAGGTCCATGTCAATATCGGCGGCTGCATTAATCAAGGATGTCTTGAGTGACTCCAAATTGGAATGAGGCTTTGAGCACGCCTTTTCCTCCAAGTGTTGCCATATCTTGTAATCTAACGGATTCAAATCTGGACTGGAGGAGGGCCAGTCTTCGTGCCGGATGAATTAGATTTCACGCGGCGCCAGCCAGTCTTGTGTGCTCTTCGCTCTATGAGCTGGCGCCGAATCTTGTTGGAATACCCAGTGCCTGTTATTGAACATGGTATGAGAAACAGGTTCCACAAGGTTCGTCAGGACTGTATTTTGATACACAACTGCATTCGTTTTTACACCTTTCTCACAAAAATGTACCTCTGTTAAGCCCCAATAAGAAACTCCCAACCATACCATGAGCGAGGATGGAAAATGACCTCGTTGGACACGCGGAATACGGTTGATCGCTTCTTCACTACTGGGTGCGTACACCTTATCATTTTGTTTGTTGTAGCTCTCTTCTACGGTAAAAAAATTTTCACCCGAAAAAAGAATTCCCCGATATTTTTTTCCCGCGTACCGCTTCAACAAAGCGCGGCATCTCTTCAGTCTCAAGTCCATTAGACGAGCATTCAAACGATGTCCTGTTTTTCTTCGATATGCCCGAAGCCCTAAGTCTTCATTTAACACCCTTTTCACCGTGGTTCTGCTTAACCCCATCTGAAGGGCCAACAGTTTCTGCTTGCGTTTGGGATTTCTTTGAATTCGCGCCTTCACAGCTTTTATCACTGCTGGAGTCCTAACAGATCGAGGGCGACCACTTCTTGACCTGTCATCTACACTAGAGTCTTCATTGTATCGTTTGATGGTGCGATATCCGAATCTTTTGGATATATTCAAATTTTTCAGTATGTTAAAAATTTGAATTGGCGCGTAACCGCAACGATGCAACGCAATAACTGCAACACGGTCTTCTTTAAGCGTCCACTCCATATTTAAAAATGAGTAAAATTCTAAAAAGTATACATTTTTATTTTCATGAACAATTCCAAATTCGAATTCTATAAACTTTTTTGTGGCCAGCATTCTAAAAGAACAGTTTTTACTTTGTGACAATACTTATGACCTGACTAGGTATGGATGTACATATGTGTGGATGTTTGTTACTTTTTTACGCAAAAACTGCTGAATGGATTTTAATGAAATTTGGTACGTGATAGATTATGACCTGGATTGACACACATGCTACTTTTCATTGACAAAACACGCATGCGAAGCCGCGGGCGGAAGATAGTATACACATACTTCATACATAATTTTATGCCTGTTTCACGGAAGAGTACGCAGAACTTCCTTAATTCGATCAGAAAAAGTATTTTCCTTCGAATTATTGTCCCAAGCTTGCCCAAAAGAAATACCTTCCATAGGCGAGACTTGTGTCCAAAAAACTACAGCGTGTTGTTCGTTTAGTTACCTTCTTTTAGTTAGATATTTTGTTTGGACGATATGTTCCTATTGTCCTACTGAATTTTTCACTGTAGGTACCAGTGTAATGAGCGATTCAGTGTTTTTAGATTTACATAATTAATAGTCTTATGTAGTACCTAACCGTAACCTTACGCACGGTGACAACTAACAAAGAATCAGTACAAAGTTCCATCCAAGGACAAACGAAAAAGTTACCTGTCTGTCCTATCCTATCTGATGTCATCAGAAGATGTGGAAACAAGTTCGTTCGTTTTTTGACAAAAAACTTAGAATATCAAGAGCCATATAGACAGAGATAGAAGATAGAGAGCTAGAAGCTCAAGATACAAGCTACATGCTTAGTTTGGTTAATGCTGTTAAGCTCTTAAAATAAATTGTATCTGGTTTATGTAACCTGGCAAATGATGTATTTTTCTTTTGGCAATAAACATTTGAATCTTGTCTTGTATCTTTAATACTAATTCTCTATCTATATGTATAAATTTCGCAATAAGGCGATAGCGGATCGCAATCTTACCGACAAATAAAATAATTTTCTATCCGTTCTTACCTAGTACTAATATTGTTATCTTAATACTAAAATAATCTACTAGATATGGTGGAATTTGGTGGAATTAGCTGTGATTTCAGACCTCGAATTTATTACTTTATATTACAACGAGCTATGGAGAGGGCTATGCTCGGGGTTTCTCTACGGGATCGAATCAGAAATGAGGAGATACGTAGGAGAACTCAAGTCACCGACATAGCCCGACGGTTTAGCACGTTGAAGTGGCAATGGGCAGGCCATATAGCGCGCAGAGCAGATGGCCGATGGGGCCGGAAAGTTCTCGAGTGGAGGCCACGGACCGGCAAGCGCAGCGTAGGACGTCCACTTACAAGATGGGCAGACGACTTGGTAAAAACCGTAGGTCGGCGTTGGATGCAGGCCGCTTCCAACCGCAGTTCCTGGAGATAAATGAGGGAGGCCTATGTCCAGCAGTGGACGTCCTACGGCTGATATGATGATGATGATTACAACTAGCTTCCGCCCACGACTCATTTGATAAAAAGTACGCAACTTATTGGCAATTTAATTGTTGTAAAAATTCACCAACTTATTTATCATACTGATAACAATCAACGACATTTACCCATCTAATCTACCGTCCCACAATAAATGCGGAACGTTGTGAAATTATCTTACATCTTTAGATCAGAATCTCTAAGTTCTGCTACCAAAACTAAAAACAATTTCTTTGTTGTGTAATATGGGTAGGACGAATTAAAAAGTAAGTAGGTAGATGCATGTTAGGTACATAATGAAAACCTTACGCACGGTAATATTATCTGTACAGTATTCTGTCTTCATATAAACGGCCGGAACGTGAGTCATACCTACTTGCCTCGTGTCGGTACCCACTCGGTACACAACCTGTCGCGAATGCGCCGCAGCAGGACGTACTCATTACAACGACATTACGTGTCGTTGCCGCAGTGACGAACGGTGTGATTTTTTTGTAAGCAATTAGCGTGCGATTTGTGAATATTTTATTGAAATAAGTACAAGTACTAACTTAATATGGCAAAGAGCACGAATAGACTATATTGTGTTGTTTTTGGTTGTTTAAATTCTTCATTAAAGCACCAAGAGATAACATTTTTTAAATTACCTGCAGACTATAAAATATTTTTATAACCTAGTACGTAATTTGTTTCTTTTTTAATAGGTAGGTATATCGCTTTTGGGGTGATACGTTGCGATTACGTCCTGTGCGGATCATGATGAATTTTGCATCTTTTTGGATATGTTTTTATTACAGGAAGACTATCTGAAAGTGTGCTATTTAGTGCACCTATCAACATAGATGTACATTTTGTAAATTAGGACTAATAGTAAAGTTATGTTAGTTCCTACAAATGTGAATAGGTAGTTACCTAAGCACTTACGTGACGTGAGGACCGTTTTCCGTCCTTATATGTATAATATTTTAAAGTTTAGTAGAAGGTAGGGGCACTTATTATTGCCCCTACATGTAAATAACTAATAATGTAAGTAGGACTCTATTTTAAGTTGATCGACTGATAACTTGTAAAGTACCTATTTTAACTTTGGAAGCCGTTTGTGCCGTGTAGCCTGTCTAAATACCTACCCACTCTTAAAGTTAATGTTGATGACCTCCTATGATGAGACGATGGTTATATCTTTCCCTAATAATAATGTGATAAGATAGATAAGAGTTAAATAAGGATAGTTAAGAAAAGATAAGACAAACTAAAATATTTATTTTAAAACTTAGGTACATTATGTACCTACTACATATATGAAGTAATGATAATTAATAATAATTATAATTAACACACTTCCTATTCACTTCCTATTCCATTCACAACTAATTTTTTTATACATACATATATAAAATATAAAATGACAAAACTGTAAAGAAATTCAAGTAGGTAGATCAAATTAAAATACTGCAGGCGGGCAGCCCTATCGTGTGTTTAAGTAGGTACCACGCGGATGTAGGTAATTATTTCAAGGACAGGGCTGAGTCACAATACTGTAGAGATAATATTACCGTGCCTTATGTGAGCCGCAAGTTTCAGTACCTTTTACGTGGTACAGACCGCAGTGCATTACCTATTCAACAAAATTAAAAAAATCTGCCCATAAAGTTTGACAGCTGCCATCCCAAATATAGATCTCATTCATATCTACCCCATTTGTACTTGCTAAATAATCGTCATATTATTTATCAAGTAGGTAAGTACCTGCTGTGATTATATTAAAAAACTAGCTGACCCGCCTTCAGCTTCGCATGCGTGGTATTTCAATAAAAACATTACTCTACTTTTGTGCACTCGGGTTAATAGTAGCCTATGTCTTTACCCAGGATATAATCTAGTTCCTTGCCATATTTCATTACGATCCATTCAGCCGTTTAGTTATGAAAAGATAACAAACAAACAGTTACTTTCGCAGTTACTATGTATGTATGTATGTATTATACATATAAACTTTCATTGAATCACTCTGTATATTGCTGAAAATTGCATTAAAATATGTTTAGTAGTTTAAAAGATGTAAGCGAACAAACAGCGGAAACGACTTCATTTTATAATTACTATGTAAAGTAGAATGTACAGAAAGATAAGTAATTATGATCGTAAGTATACAAGAGATAATACATTTAAAGGGCAGGGATCAGCGGGAACAATCCGCTTACCGGTGGTGGTCGTTTATAGCTGTTGCGAAGTCTCCTGACAGGGGCCACCGGGGCGTGAATGATGAGGGTGCCCGCGCGGGCCGCGGCGCGCTTGTACCATGCCTCCGTGGGACCGTGGGCCCACACTGCACCGCTTGGCGGAGACGCGTGCTGGCTCGTTGCGTGGTACTGCTGCCATCGAGTCAGACCACTCTCTGAAAAAGATATCGGAGATTATTGTACTTGGTGCAGTTTCGATTTCAATAAGCTCTAGTTCTATTCACTATCGTTTGAAGTGTGAATAAATACACGCTGAACATTTCACAGCGAAATGGGAACCAGATAGAATACTTATATAGGTTTTTTTTATAAAAACCTACCTACCTATAATATTATATTAAATATTATTTATATTATTATTATACATATAGAAAAATACCCAAACACGGAACAAATATCTGTAGACATTGCAAACAAATAAACAAACAGTGAGAATCGAACCCGCAGCCTCCTACGTATCAGCCGGCTATTCGCCCACTGCGCGACAGAGGTCGTCCTATTCCAAGCCTGAATGGCTTTAACGATTAATGGCGGGTTCCTATATCCGTCAGAAACCAGCTACGACTCGTTTATCCTTGAAAACCTGTCAAAAGTTTGACACTAGTTTGACACTTTTTCCAAGGAGATACGAGGCGTTGTCGGTTACCGACGGAAATAGGAACCCGCCATAAATAAAATAATTGGTCAAGCGAGTGTCAGACCACTCGAAATGAAGGGTTCCGTAGTCAGTAGGTACGACTGTATTTTAGTCATTTTAAAATACAAAGTTAATTTTGCAGTTGGTTTTGGTAATTTTGTATGAACTATTTACAAAGCCAACTAAAGATGTAAGCTGGTCGACTACTTCTCGTAAAATAGTAGTCTACTCAGCTTTAGTAATTCTTCTTACAGCCGTAGATATCTACAAATATTATTATTAATTTATTCCTGCTGTTTCTTTCATGCGAGGTCACAGAACTTGGTAGTCAATAGAATAACATCTGTAAATAGACACGTATTTAAAAGAAAATAATCAATCATAATTTATCTGATTGTGTTTGTGAAAAAATAGTTGTTGTTATTGTTCTAGAAAGTTGTTTTAAAATTGGTGCTAGAAATTTCCATCTTTAATTTTATGTCAATTTGTAACTTACCACTTGCAAAGAATGCAGTAGAAGATCCAAGCTCACAAGTAGAGCAGTCTCTGTCGGAGTCAGGTTCCTCATGTTCTCTGGCCCACTTCTCTGTTGCAATCGCTTCCTTGCATAATTTGTAACTTACCACTTGCAAAGAATGCAGTAGAAGATCCAAGCTCACAAGTAGAGCAGTCTCTGTCGGAGTCAGGTTCCTCATGTTCTCTGGCCCACTTCTCTGTTGCAATCGCTTCCTTGCATAATTTGTAACTTACCACTTGCAAAGAATGCAGTAGAAGATCCAAGCTCACAAGTAGAGCAGTCTCTGTCGGAGTCAGGTTCCTCATGTTCTCTGGCCCACTTCTCTGTTGCAATCGCTTCCTTGCATAATTTGTAACTTACCACTTGCAAAGAATGCAGTAGAAGATCCAAGCTCACAAGTAGAGCAGTCTCTGTCGGAGTCAGGTTCCTCATGTTCTCTGGCCCACTTCTCTGTTGCAATCGCTTCCTTGCATAATTTGTAACTTACCACTTGCAAAGAATGCAGTAGAAGATCCAAGCTCACAAGTAGAGCAGTCTCTGTCGGAGTCAGGTTCCTCATGTTCTCTGGCCCACTTCTCTGTTGCAATCGCTTCCTTGCATAATTTGTAACTTACCACTTGCAAAGAATGCAGTAGAAGATCCAAGCTCACAAGTAGAGCAGTCTCTGTCGGAGTCAGGTTCCTCATGTTCTCTGGCCCACTTCTCTGTTGCAATCGCTTCCTTGCATAATTTGTAACTTACCACTTGCAAAGAATGCAGTAGAAGATCCAAGCTCACAAGTAGAGCAGTCTCTGTCGGAGTCAGGTTCCTCATGTTCTCTGGCCCACTTCTCTGTTGCAATCGCTTCCTTGCATAATTTGTAACTTACCACTTGCAAAGAATGCAGTAGAAGATCCAAGCTCACAAGTAGAGCAGTCTCTGTCGGAGTCAGGTTCCTCATGTTCTCTGGCCCACTTCTCTGTTGCAATCGCTTCCTTGCATAATTTGTAACTTACCACTTGCAAAGAATGCAGTAGAAGATCCAAGCTCACAAGTAGAGCAGTCTCTGTCGGAGTCAGGTTCCTCATGTTCTCTGGCCCACTTCTCTGTTGCAATCGCTTCCTTGCATAATTTGTAACTTACCACTTGCAAAGAATGCAGTAGAAGATCCAAGCTCACAAGTAGAGCAGTCTCTGTCGGAGTCAGGTTCCTCATGTTCTCTGGCCCACTTCTCTGTTGCAATCGCTTCCTTGCATAATTTGTAACTTACCACTTGCAAAGAATGCAGTAGAAGATCCAAGCTCACAAGTAGAGCAGTCTCTGTCGGAGTCAGGTTCCTCATGTTCTCTGGCCCACTTCTCTGTTGCAATCGCTTCCTTGCATAATTTGTAACTTACCACTTGCAAAGAATGCAGTAGAAGATCCAAGCTCACAAGTAGAGCAGTCTCTGTCGGAGTCAGGTTCCTCATGTTCTCTGGCCCACTTCTCTGTTGCAATCGCTTCCTTGCATAATTTGTAACTTACCACTTGCAAAGAATGCAGTAGAAGATCCAAGCTCACAAGTAGAGCAGTCTCTGTCGGAGTCAGGTTCCTCATGTTCTCTGGCCCACTTCTCTGTTGCAATCGCTTCCTTGCATAATTTGTAACTTACCACTTGCAAAGAATGCAGTAGAAGATCCAAGCTCACAAGTAGAGCAGTCTCTGTCGGAGTCAGGTTCCTCATGTTCTCTGGCCCACTTCTCTGTTGCAATCGCTTCCTTGCATAATTTGTAACTTACCACTTGCAAAGAATGCAGTAGAAGATCCAAGCTCACAAGTAGAGCAGTCTCTGTCGGAGTCAGGTTCCTCATGTTCTCTGGCCCACTTCTCTGTTGCAATCGCTTCCTTGCATAATTTGTAACTTACCACTTGCAAAGAATGCAGTAGAAGATCCAAGCTCACAAGTAGAGCAGTCTCTGTCGGAGTCAGGTTCCTCATGTTCTCTGGCCCACTTCTCTGTTGCAATCGCTTCCTTGCATAATTTGTAACTTACCACTTGCAAAGAATGCAGTAGAAGATCCAAGCTCACAAGTAGAGCAGTCTCTGTCGGAGTCAGGTTCCTCATGTTCTCTGGCCCACTTCTCTGTTGCAATCGCTTCCTTGCATAATTTGTAACTTACCACTTGCAAAGAATGCAGTAGAAGATCCAAGCTCACAAGTAGAGCAGTCTCTGTCGGAGTCAGGTTCCTCATGTTCTCTGGCCCACTTCTCTGTTGCAATCGCTTCCTTGCATAATTTGTAACTTACCACTTGCAAAGAATGCAGTAGAAGATCCAAGCTCACAAGTAGAGCAGTCTCTGTCGGAGTCAGGTTCCTCATGTTCTCTGGCCCACTTCTCTGTTGCAATCGCTTCCTTGCATAATTTGTAACTTACCACTTGCAAAGAATGCAGTAGAAGATCCAAGCTCACAAGTAGAGCAGTCTCTGTCGGAGTCAGGTTCCTCATGTTCTCTGGCCCACTTCTCTGTTGCAATCGCTTCCTTGCATAATTTGTAACTTACCACTTGCAAAGAATGCAGTAGAAGATCCAAGCTCACAAGTAGAGCAGTCTCTGTCGGAGTCAGGTTCCTCATGTTCTCTGGCCCACTTCTCTGTTGCAATCGCTTCCTTGCATAATTTGTAACTTACCACTTGCAAAGAATGCAGTAGAAGATCCAAGCTCACAAGTAGAGCAGTCTCTGTCGGAGTCAGGTTCCTCATGTTCTCTGGCCCACTTCTCTGTTGCAATCGCTTCCTTGCATAATTTGTAACTTACCACTTGCAAAGAATGCAGTAGAAGATCCAAGCTCACAAGTAGAGCAGTCTCTGTCGGAGTCAGGTTCCTCATGTTCTCTGGCCCACTTCTCTGTTGCAATCGCTTCCTTGCATAATTTGTAACTTACCACTTGCAAAGAATGCAGTAGAAGATCCAAGCTCACAAGTAGAGCAGTCTCTGTCGGAGTCAGGTTCCTCATGTTCTCTGGCCCACTTCTCTGTTGCAATCGCTTCCTTGCATAATTTGTAACTTACCACTTGCAAAGAATGCAGTAGAAGATCCAAGCTCACAAGTAGAGCAGTCTCTGTCGGAGTCAGGTTCCTCATGTTCTCTGGCCCACTTCTCTGTTGCAATCGCTTCCTTGCATAATTTGTAACTTACCACTTGCAAAGAATGCAGTAGAAGATCCAAGCTCACAAGTAGAGCAGTCTCTGTCGGAGTCAGGTTCCTCATGTTCTCTGGCCCACTTCTCTGTTGCAATCGCTTCCTTGCATAATTTGTAACTTACCACTTGCAAAGAATGCAGTAGAAGATCCAAGCTCACAAGTAGAGCAGTCTCTGTCGGAGTCAGGTTCCTCATGTTCTCTGGCCCACTTCTCTGTTGCAATCGCTTCCTTGCATAATTTGTAACTTACCACTTGCAAAGAATGCAGTAGAAGATCCAAGCTCACAAGTAGAGCAGTCTCTGTCGGAGTCAGGTTCCTCATGTTCTCTGGCCCACTTCTCTGTTGCAATCGCTTCCTTGCATAATTTGTAACTTACCACTTGCAAAGAATGCAGTAGAAGATCCAAGCTCACAAGTAGAGCAGTCTCTGTCGGAGTCAGGTTCCTCATGTTCTCTGGCCCACTTCTCTGTTGCAATCGCTTCCTTGCATAATTTGTAACTTACCACTTGCAAAGAATGCAGTAGAAGATCCAAGCTCACAAGTAGAGCAGTCTCTGTCGGAGTCAGGTTCCTCATGTTCTCTGGCCCACTTCTCTGTTGCAATCGCTTCCTTGCATAATTTGTAACTTACCACTTGCAAAGAATGCAGTAGAAGATCCAAGCTCACAAGTAGAGCAGTCTCTGTCGGAGTCAGGTTCCTCATGTTCTCTGGCCCACTTCTCTGTTGCAATCGCTTCCTTGCATAATTTGTAACTTACCACTTGCAAAGAATGCAGTAGAAGATCCAAGCTCACAAGTAGAGCAGTCTCTGTCGGAGTCAGGTTCCTCATGTTCTCTGGCCCACTTCTCTGTTGCAATCGCTTCCTTGCATAATTTGTAACTTACCACTTGCAAAGAATGCAGTAGAAGATCCAAGCTCACAAGTAGAGCAGTCTCTGTCGGAGTCAGGTTCCTCATGTTCTCTGGCCCACTTCTCTGTTGCAATCGCTTCCTTGCATAATTTGTAACTTACCACTTGCAAAGAATGCAGTAGAAGATCCAAGCTCACAAGTAGAGCAGTCTCTGTCGGAGTCAGGTTCCTCATGTTCTCTGGCCCACTTCTCTGTTGCAATCGCTTCCTTGCATAATTTGTAACTTACCACTTGCAAAGAATGCAGTAGAAGATCCAAGCTCACAAGTAGAGCAGTCTCTGTCGGAGTCAGGTTCCTCATGTTCTCTGGCCCACTTCTCTGTTGCAATCGCTTCCTTGCATAATTTGTAACTTACCACTTGCAAAGAATGCAGTAGAAGATCCAAGCTCACAAGTAGAGCAGTCTCTGTCGGAGTCAGGTTCCTCATGTTCTCTGGCCCACTTCTCTGTTGCAATCGCTTCCTTGCATAATTTGTAACTTACCACTTGCAAAGAATGCAGTAGAAGATCCAAGCTCACAAGTAGAGCAGTCTCTGTCGGAGTCAGGTTCCTCATGTTCTCTGGCCCACTTCTCTGTTGCAATCGCTTCCTTGCATAATTTGTAACTTACCACTTGCAAAGAATGCAGTAGAAGATCCAAGCTCACAAGTAGAGCAGTCTCTGTCGGAGTCAGGTTCCTCATGTTCTCTGGCCCACTTCTCTGTTGCAATCGCTTCCTTGCATAATTTGTAACTTACCACTTGCAAAGAATGCAGTAGAAGATCCAAGCTCACAAGTAGAGCAGTCTCTGTCGGAGTCAGGTTCCTCATGTTCTCTGGCCCACTTCTCTGTTGCAATCGCTTCCTTGCATAATTTGTAACTTACCACTTGCAAAGAATGCAGTAGAAGATCCAAGCTCACAAGTAGAGCAGTCTCTGTCGGAGTCAGGTTCCTCATGTTCTCTGGCCCACTTCTCTGTTGCAATCGCTTCCTTGCATAATTTGTAACTTACCACTTGCAAAGAATGCAGTAGAAGATCCAAGCTCACAAGTAGAGCAGTCTCTGTCGGAGTCAGGTTCCTCATGTTCTCTGGCCCACTTCTCTGTTGCAATCGCTTCCTTGCATAATTTGTAACTTACCACTTGCAAAGAATGCAGTAGAAGATCCAAGCTCACAAGTAGAGCAGTCTCTGTCGGAGTCAGGTTCCTCATGTTCTCTGGCCCACTTCTCTGTTGCAATCGCTTCCTTGCATAATTTGTAACTTACCACTTGCAAAGAATGCAGTAGAAGATCCAAGCTCACAAGTAGAGCAGTCTCTGTCGGAGTCAGGTTCCTCATGTTCTCTGGCCCACTTCTCTGTTGCAATCGCTTCCTTGCATAATTTGTAACTTACCACTTGCAAAGAATGCAGTAGAAGATCCAAGCTCACAAGTAGAGCAGTCTCTGTCGGAGTCAGGTTCCTCATGTTCTCTGGCCCACTTCTCTGTTGCAATCGCTTCCTTGCATAATTTGTAACTTACCACTTGCAAAGAATGCAGTAGAAGATCCAAGCTCACAAGTAGAGCAGTCTCTGTCGGAGTCAGGTTCCTCATGTTCTCTGGCCCACTTCTCTGTTGCAATCGCTTCCTTGCATAATTTGTAACTTACCACTTGCAAAGAATGCAGTAGAAGATCCAAGCTCACAAGTAGAGCAGTCTCTGTCGGAGTCAGGTTCCTCATGTTCTCTGGCCCACTTCTCTGTTGCAATCGCTTCCTTGCATAATTTGTAACTTACCACTTGCAAAGAATGCAGTAGAAGATCCAAGCTCACAAGTAGAGCAGTCTCTGTCGGAGTCAGGTTCCTCATGTTCTCTGGCCCACTTCTCTGTTGCAATCGCTTCCTTGCATAATTTGTAACTTACCACTTGCAAAGAATGCAGTAGAAGATCCAAGCTCACAAGTAGAGCAGTCTCTGTCGGAGTCAGGTTCCTCATGTTCTCTGGCCCACTTCTCTGTTGCAATCGCTTCCTTGCATAATTTGTAACTTACCACTTGCAAAGAATGCAGTAGAAGATCCAAGCTCACAAGTAGAGCAGTCTCTGTCGGAGTCAGGTTCCTCATGTTCTCTGGCCCACTTCTCTGTTGCAATCGCTTCCTTGCATAATTTGTAACTTACCACTTGCAAAGAATGCAGTAGAAGATCCAAGCTCACAAGTAGAGCAGTCTCTGTCGGAGTCAGGTTCCTCATGTTCTCTGGCCCACTTCTCTGTTGCAATCGCTTCCTTGCATAATTTGTAACTTACCACTTGCAAAGAATGCAGTAGAAGATCCAAGCTCACAAGTAGAGCAGTCTCTGTCGGAGTCAGGTTCCTCATGTTCTCTGGCCCACTTCTCTGTTGCAATCGCTTCCTTGCATAATTTGTAACTTACCACTTGCAAAGAATGCAGTAGAAGATCCAAGCTCACAAGTAGAGCAGTCTCTGTCGGAGTCAGGTTCCTCATGTTCTCTGGCCCACTTCTCTGTTGCAATCGCTTCCTTGCATAATTTGTAACTTACCACTTGCAAAGAATGCAGTAGAAGATCCAAGCTCACAAGTAGAGCAGTCTCTGTCGGAGTCAGGTTCCTCATGTTCTCTGGCCCACTTCTCTGTTGCAATCGCTTCCTTGCATAATTTGTAACTTACCACTTGCAAAGAATGCAGTAGAAGATCCAAGCTCACAAGTAGAGCAGTCTCTGTCGGAGTCAGGTTCCTCATGTTCTCTGGCCCACTTCTCTGTTGCAATCGCTTCCTTGCATAATTTGTAACTTACCACTTGCAAAGAATGCAGTAGAAGATCCAAGCTCACAAGTAGAGCAGTCTCTGTCGGAGTCAGGTTCCTCATGTTCTCTGGCCCACTTCTCTGTTGCAATCGCTTCCTTGCATAATTTGTAACTTACCACTTGCAAAGAATGCAGTAGAAGATCCAAGCTCACAAGTAGAGCAGTCTCTGTCGGAGTCAGGTTCCTCATGTTCTCTGGCCCACTTCTCTGTTGCAATCGCTTCCTTGCATAATTTGTAACTTACCACTTGCAAAGAATGCAGTAGAAGATCCAAGCTCACAAGTAGAGCAGTCTCTGTCGGAGTCAGGTTCCTCATGTTCTCTGGCCCACTTCTCTGTTGCAATCGCTTCCTTGCATAATTTGTAACTTACCACTTGCAAAGAATGCAGTAGAAGATCCAAGCTCACAAGTAGAGCAGTCTCTGTCGGAGTCAGGTTCCTCATGTTCTCTGGCCCACTTCTCTGTTGCAATCGCTTCCTTGCATAATTTGTAACTTACCACTTGCAAAGAATGCAGTAGAAGATCCAAGCTCACAAGTAGAGCAGTCTCTGTCGGAGTCAGGTTCCTCATGTTCTCTGGCCCACTTCTCTGTTGCAATCGCTTCCTTGCATAATTTGTAACTTACCACTTGCAAAGAATGCAGTAGAAGATCCAAGCTCACAAGTAGAGCAGTCTCTGTCGGAGTCAGGTTCCTCATGTTCTCTGGCCCACTTCTCTGTTGCAATCGCTTCCTTGCATAATTTGTAACTTACCACTTGCAAAGAATGCAGTAGAAGATCCAAGCTCACAAGTAGAGCAGTCTCTGTCGGAGTCAGGTTCCTCATGTTCTCTGGCCCACTTCTCTGTTGCAATCGCTTCCTTGCATAATTTGTAACTTACCACTTGCAAAGAATGCAGTAGAAGATCCAAGCTCACAAGTAGAGCAGTCTCTGTCGGAGTCAGGTTCCTCATGTTCTCTGGCCCACTTCTCTGTTGCAATCGCTTCCTTGCATAATTTGTAACTTACCACTTGCAAAGAATGCAGTAGAAGATCCAAGCTCACAAGTAGAGCAGTCTCTGTCGGAGTCAGGTTCCTCATGTTCTCTGGCCCACTTCTCTGTTGCAATCGCTTCCTTGCATAATTTGTAACTTACCACTTGCAAAGAATGCAGTAGAAGATCCAAGCTCACAAGTAGAGCAGTCTCTGTCGGAGTCAGGTTCCTCATGTTCTCTGGCCCACTTCTCTGTTGCAATCGCTTCCTTGCATAATTTGTAACTTACCACTTGCAAAGAATGCAGTAGAAGATCCAAGCTCACAAGTAGAGCAGTCTCTGTCGGAGTCAGGTTCCTCATGTTCTCTGGCCCACTTCTCTGTTGCAATCGCTTCCTTGCATAATTTGTAACTTACCACTTGCAAAGAATGCAGTAGAAGATCCAAGCTCACAAGTAGAGCAGTCTCTGTCGGAGTCAGGTTCCTCATGTTCTCTGGCCCACTTCTCTGTTGCAATCGCTTCCTTGCATAATTTGTAACTTACCACTTGCAAAGAATGCAGTAGAAGATCCAAGCTCACAAGTAGAGCAGTCTCTGTCGGAGTCAGGTTCCTCATGTTCTCTGGCCCACTTCTCTGTTGCAATCGCTTCCTTGCATAATTTGTAACTTACCACTTGCAAAGAATGCAGTAGAAGATCCAAGCTCACAAGTAGAGCAGTCTCTGTCGGAGTCAGGTTCCTCATGTTCTCTGGCCCACTTCTCTGTTGCAATCGCTTCCTTGCATAATTTGTAACTTACCACTTGCAAAGAATGCAGTAGAAGATCCAAGCTCACAAGTAGAGCAGTCTCTGTCGGAGTCAGGTTCCTCATGTTCTCTGGCCCACTTCTCTGTTGCAATCGCTTCCTTGCATAATTTGTAACTTACCACTTGCAAAGAATGCAGTAGAAGATCCAAGCTCACAAGTAGAGCAGTCTCTGTCGGAGTCAGGTTCCTCATGTTCTCTGGCCCACTTCTCTGTTGCAATCGCTTCCTTGCATAATTTGTAACTTACCACTTGCAAAGAATGCAGTAGAAGATCCAAGCTCACAAGTAGAGCAGTCTCTGTCGGAGTCAGGTTCCTCATGTTCTCTGGCCCACTTCTCTGTTGCAATCGCTTCCTTGCATAATTTGTAACTTACCACTTGCAAAGAATGCAGTAGAAGATCCAAGCTCACAAGTAGAGCAGTCTCTGTCGGAGTCAGGTTCCTCATGTTCTCTGGCCCACTTCTCTGTTGCAATCGCTTCCTTGCATAATTTGTAACTTACCACTTGCAAAGAATGCAGTAGAAGATCCAAGCTCACAAGTAGAGCAGTCTCTGTCGGAGTCAGGTTCCTCATGTTCTCTGGCCCACTTCTCTGTTGCAATCGCTTCCTTGCATAATTTGTAACTTACCACTTGCAAAGAATGCAGTAGAAGATCCAAGCTCACAAGTAGAGCAGTCTCTGTCGGAGTCAGGTTCCTCATGTTCTCTGGCCCACTTCTCTGTTGCAATCGCTTCCTTGCATAATTTGTAACTTACCACTTGCAAAGAATGCAGTAGAAGATCCAAGCTCACAAGTAGAGCAGTCTCTGTCGGAGTCAGGTTCCTCATGTTCTCTGGCCCACTTCTCTGTTGCAATCGCTTCCTTGCATAATTTGTAACTTACCACTTGCAAAGAATGCAGTAGAAGATCCAAGCTCACAAGTAGAGCAGTCTCTGTCGGAGTCAGGTTCCTCATGTTCTCTGGCCCACTTCTCTGTTGCAATCGCTTCCTTGCATAATTTGTAACTTACCACTTGCAAAGAATGCAGTAGAAGATCCAAGCTCACAAGTAGAGCAGTCTCTGTCGGAGTCAGGTTCCTCATGTTCTCTGGCCCACTTCTCTGTTGCAATCGCTTCCTTGCATAATTTGTAACTTACCACTTGCAAAGAATGCAGTAGAAGATCCAAGCTCACAAGTAGAGCAGTCTCTGTCGGAGTCAGGTTCCTCATGTTCTCTGGCCCACTTCTCTGTTGCAATCGCTTCCTTGCATAATTTGTAACTTACCACTTGCAAAGAATGCAGTAGAAGATCCAAGCTCACAAGTAGAGCAGTCTCTGTCGGAGTCAGGTTCCTCATGTTCTCTGGCCCACTTCTCTGTTGCAATCGCTTCCTTGCATAATTTGTAACTTACCACTTGCAAAGAATGCAGTAGAAGATCCAAGCTCACAAGTAGAGCAGTCTCTGTCGGAGTCAGGTTCCTCATGTTCTCTGGCCCACTTCTCTGTTGCAATCGCTTCCTTGCATAATTTGTAACTTACCACTTGCAAAGAATGCAGTAGAAGATCCAAGCTCACAAGTAGAGCAGTCTCTGTCGGAGTCAGGTTCCTCATGTTCTCTGGCCCACTTCTCTGTTGCAATCGCTTCCTTGCATAATTTGTAACTTACCACTTGCAAAGAATGCAGTAGAAGATCCAAGCTCACAAGTAGAGCAGTCTCTGTCGGAGTCAGGTTCCTCATGTTCTCTGGCCCACTTCTCTGTTGCAATCGCTTCCTTGCATAATTTGTAACTTACCACTTGCAAAGAATGCAGTAGAAGATCCAAGCTCACAAGTAGAGCAGTCTCTGTCGGAGTCAGGTTCCTCATGTTCTCTGGCCCACTTCTCTGTTGCAATCGCTTCCTTGCATAATTTGTAACTTACCACTTGCAAAGAATGCAGTAGAAGATCCAAGCTCACAAGTAGAGCAGTCTCTGTCGGAGTCAGGTTCCTCATGTTCTCTGGCCCACTTCTCTGTTGCAATCGCTTCCTTGCATAATTTGTAACTTACCACTTGCAAAGAATGCAGTAGAAGATCCAAGCTCACAAGTAGAGCAGTCTCTGTCGGAGTCAGGTTCCTCATGTTCTCTGGCCCACTTCTCTGTTGCAATCGCTTCCTTGCATAATTTGTAACTTACCACTTGCAAAGAATGCAGTAGAAGATCCAAGCTCACAAGTAGAGCAGTCTCTGTCGGAGTCAGGTTCCTCATGTTCTCTGGCCCACTTCTCTGTTGCAATCGCTTCCTTGCATAATTTGTAACTTACCACTTGCAAAGAATGCAGTAGAAGATCCAAGCTCACAAGTAGAGCAGTCTCTGTCGGAGTCAGGTTCCTCATGTTCTCTGGCCCACTTCTCTGTTGCAATCGCTTCCTTGCATAATTTGTAACTTACCACTTGCAAAGAATGCAGTAGAAGATCCAAGCTCACAAGTAGAGCAGTCTCTGTCGGAGTCAGGTTCCTCATGTTCTCTGGCCCACTTCTCTGTTGCAATCGCTTCCTTGCATAATTTGTAACTTACCACTTGCAAAGAATGCAGTAGAAGATCCAAGCTCACAAGTAGAGCAGTCTCTGTCGGAGTCAGGTTCCTCATGTTCTCTGGCCCACTTCTCTGTTGCAATCGCTTCCTTGCATAATTTGTAACTTACCACTTGCAAAGAATGCAGTAGAAGATCCAAGCTCACAAGTAGAGCAGTCTCTGTCGGAGTCAGGTTCCTCATGTTCTCTGGCCCACTTCTCTGTTGCAATCGCTTCCTTGCATAATTTGTAACTTACCACTTGCAAAGAATGCAGTAGAAGATCCAAGCTCACAAGTAGAGCAGTCTCTGTCGGAGTCAGGTTCCTCATGTTCTCTGGCCCACTTCTCTGTTGCAATCGCTTCCTTGCATAATTTGTAACTTACCACTTGCAAAGAATGCAGTAGAAGATCCAAGCTCACAAGTAGAGCAGTCTCTGTCGGAGTCAGGTTCCTCATGTTCTCTGGCCCACTTCTCTGTTGCAATCGCTTCCTTGCATAATTTGTAACTTACCACTTGCAAAGAATGCAGTAGAAGATCCAAGCTCACAAGTAGAGCAGTCTCTGTCGGAGTCAGGTTCCTCATGTTCTCTGGCCCACTTCTCTGTTGCAATCGCTTCCTTGCATAATTTGTAACTTACCACTTGCAAAGAATGCAGTAGAAGATCCAAGCTCACAAGTAGAGCAGTCTCTGTCGGAGTCAGGTTCCTCATGTTCTCTGGCCCACTTCTCTGTTGCAATCGCTTCCTTGCATAATTTAGCCATCAGTCCTTCGTCACCTGTTGATCGATAATTGTTTAATAATTGTACAATCACACTAATATTATAAATGCGAAAGTTTGTTTGTTACTCAATCACGTCTTAACGGCTGAAGCGATTTCGACGAAATTTGATATGTACGTAGATTATAACCTGGATTTTCACATAGGCTACTTTTTATAGACAATCCACACGTGCGAAGCCGCGGGCGGAAGCTCGTTTAACATATGTTAGTTTAAATTTTCCTAGGGAATGCTTTGTCAGAGGTGGTTTTATTTGTAGTCAGAGAGTACTTTGTAGGCACAGAGACGTAAGTGTGAGTCTTTGAAATGAAATGAATATTTATTTACATACCAAACATCGTCACACAAAAAGCAAATAAGTATTATGCTAAGATTAGTCAAGTACTTGAGTTTGCAAAAACATATTCTATTTCTATAAAAATGGCGCCCAAACTAGGATTATCCTGTGATATCGCGCGCCAATGCTCTCCACTATGCAAAGTTCTAGATACAGACAATATTCATTTATTTAGCCAACAACATTAAAAGTATATTTATTACATTACATTACATTTTTAAATATTAAAAAAAATATGAGTGAGCGTATGTTTGTATGTGTGTATAAGTAAGGTGTTTGTTACCTACTCGTACTTAAGTGCGTCGAGTAGGTTTTAGTTGCCACATAATCCTGTTCAAGTAAGAATTGCTTAACAATACGCTTACATCTGAAGGTTATTAGTGGGTATAAGTAAGGTGTTTGTTACCTACTCGTACTTAAGTGCGTCGAGTAGGTTTTAGTTGCCACATAATCCTGTTCAAGTAAGAATTGCTTAACAATACGCTTACATCTGAAGGTTATTAGTGGGTATAAGTTTAGTCTTTGAATTACATATTTACTGTATTGGTGACCATCGAACCTGCTAGACATCGCCAATATGATAAGCTGCTGTCTCTTACTGATAAAAGCACTAAACCAAACGTGAAAGCTAAGCTGTGCGCGAAACAAGTCGCAGTTTCCCTATTTCTCTTACTTAAAAGTCCTACGACTTACATTGATAAGCCTTCTCCAGCAGTGTCGGCGGTATTGGCGAGAAATCGTATTTGGTTTTCTTCATGGGAAAGTCTGGCTCATCGCTTCGCCTTCTGATGAAGTGCAACACCTCTGCTTCACGATTGTCGAAGTGAGGCTCTATATGTCTACAATACAACCTAAAACGAAACGATATTTTTACAAATATGTAGTCGGACTCGAGTTCATCAATTGAACTGATCAAATATTATACCAATCTGGCTGCACAGAAAAATCTGTTCCTGAGAGAGCCTTCAAAGCTTTTTCAGCTATTTGCCTTGAGAACGCAGTCTCTGGCACCACATGGTGTCTACTATATGGAGGTAGAACCACCACAGCGGTGTAATGGTCCAAGACTCTCCTCCAATGATACTCCCTCATCTCCGTATGGAAACGTAAGCCGCCTTCAAATATATTCTTGCCATACATAGTCATGTTTCCTTTATCTTTTTCGATAACAATTGATTTGCGGAACTGGAAAACAATTAGTGCATTGATATTATGATAACAAGTGTTAAAATGTATCTGATACAAATAATCAGCTTAAAAACCGACTCCTGAAGTAAAGTTAACGAATTGCGTTCATTGTTAAAGCAAGAAAATATCTAACTACAAATCTTTCAACAAATGTTTAGACATATTCATCATTATAGAACGTCCCCTGCCGATCATAATCCTCCCTCATAGACTTCAAGACCGTTCTTGGGCTAGTAGATGGATAGTTTTTTAAGCTTAATAAGAACTACTTAAGGAACTGACACACTTAAATTCAAGTGACCATCCTCAAGACAAAAACTATTAAAAAAACTAATAAAACGGACGTATCTTCGGACCTTTAGACGGACCTTTAGACGTGGCGGAACTATAAGCCATAAAGTTTCTTACGGAATCTTAAAAAGAGTACCTCTTCCTTTTATTTTGTTTAATAAAGAGTTAAAAAAGCATACCTTTAGCCAATCTCTAGGGTAGTGGCGAGGAGGATGTTCGATCGCCGGTTGTTCAAGGTCTATGAAGTCGATGGTTCGGTACCCAGGTTTCAAAATATCCCCGTCAAACTGTTGAAACCAAATTACAGATATGTAATGTACCTATTAAGTAAACTTTGATGCCACTCTGGCGTAGTAGTTAAAACAAATCGTTTCAGTTAGTTTACTTTTACTGGACTGTCCTACCACCTGCACAAGGGATGACCTCATCAAGGCCACACCTACGGGCGTAATGTGGTTTTAGTACCGTGGGCGGTATGAGAAGAAGACTGGACTCTTCATCGCCTCAGCCCGGAATTACTCACTACTGGGTACAGGTCTCCCTTGTCTTCTGCCAGTCTCCGCTATCCCGTGCGTCTCTCATCCAGGTTCCCTGCTATCTTTATTTGACTGTAATTTATCATAATCATCCACAAGAAAAAGTATTTTAAGCTCGCTTTTGTACATGTCTTCTATTTTTGAGATTTTCGTGTACAGTATGAATGAAGACATCTTCACTTTGTTCTATGTGTTTTTCATGTACCTACATTAATGAATAAAGACGCGCTGCAATCTTTCATATTGATTTTGCGCTAGTCTCACCCATCGTTGTACGCGACTTTCAATGTGCACGCTCATCAGCTATGTTATTGATACATGAAATCAATTTATTTGCTGACTGTGAGTACGAAGATGGTTAACTCTCCAACATTCGAGGACTGCACTCCAATCTCGACCCGGTCCACCACCACCCCGAAACCGCGAAGCCACACTTATTACTTCTCACGGAGACGCAGATACAATGCCCACGAGACACAGCATACCTCACATACCCGCACGCTACGCACTGGAGCACAAATTTAAATCCAAAGCTGGTATTTGTCTGTTTGTTCGGGAGGACATTTGTTGTCTGCGTCTGCGTGACCTTGAAGTGCCCAACTTCTCCGTCATGTGGATTCTGGTGGACACCGGCTTAGATAAAACTATCTATGCCGGTCTGTACACACTCACACACAGACACTCACACACTGGAGACCAGGAGACAACCAGGCTGTTTAATTACATCTGGGAAGTGGCGGATGTGGCCCAGCGACGATACCCCGATGCCCAACTGGTGATTCTGGGGGACTTTAACGCCCACCACCAAGAGTGGTTGTTCCCATACCAGATAACTGACCATGCTGGAAGAGAAGCCTGCAAACTTGCATTCTCGCTTAATCTCACCCAGTTGGTTGGTGAGGCCACCAGAGTACCGGATGTCGAGGGCCACTCAGCCAATTGCTTGGACCTACTGCTGACAAATGAACCGGATCGCTACTCAGTATCAGTGCTGTCTCCCTTAGGTAGTTCAGACCACTGTGTGGTGAGGTCTGTATCGTCCCTCTCCCAGAGGAAGTAGGCGAGTGTGGCGCTACAAGTCAGCAGATTGGGATGAGATGCGTCATTTCTTCGCGTCTTGTCCATGGCGGGAAACTTGCTTTTCTTCATTTGATCCAACAGTCTGCGCTGAAGCCATTACGGAGGTGATAAAAAAAGCAATGAAGTATTGCCGTGGGGCGCCGGCAATAGAATGTTGCCCCTCCGCTCTTGCCCGTGGATGCAGTAGGAGTCTGCTAAGGGATACCTCCGAAAGATGGGCAGCAGCGTCTTTTCGTGTTTTCAATACCTATACTGCGCTCGCCAACCCGCCTGCCAAGCGTGGCGAGTATGGCAACAACCCCCTTATGGATATAGTGCAACATAAAACCAGGCCCCGAGTCCCCGGCGGCCCCGTTAATCCTGGCTACGGTAGCAGTCACGGTAACGGCGGGGCCAGGGGTGCTAAGAATCCCCGGGAGACGATCGGCTACCAAACACTACGACGACCACTGGCCCTGGTAACACACAACATCCGCACTTTGAGGACAGACGAAAAGATTGTTGAGCTGGAAGAAGAAATTAGTAGATTACACTGGGACATTTTGGGGTTATCAGAAGTCCGTAGAGAGGGCGAGGACACGATATCCCTTAAGTCTGGTAACCTACTATACTACCGGGAGGGCGACCAACAGTCCCAAGGTGGTGTTGGGTTTCTCGTTCACAAGTCACTCATCAACAACATTATCACCATCGACAGTGTGTCGAGCAGGGTCGCGTACCTGACACTCAGAATATCTAAGCGATATTCGCTGAAGGTCGTTCAGGTATATGCGCCGACCTCTTCACACCCAGATGAAGAAGTAGAGTCTATGTATGAGGACATCAGTAGAGCCATACATACGAACAAAACTCACTTTATTGTTGTTATGGGGGACTTCAATGCAAAGCTAGGCATGAGAAGCGATGATGAGTTGAGAGTGGGGCAATTTGGATATGGGCAACGGAACCCCAGGGGACAGAGGCTGGCCGATTTTCTGGAGAAAGAAGGACTCTTTATGATGAATTCTTTTTTCCAGAAGCCGCCTCACAGGAAATGGACCTGGATGAGTCCCAACGGTTCCACGAGAAATGAGATTGATTTCATCTTGACCAACAAGAAACGGATATTCAATGATGTCTCTGTGATTCACAGGGTGAAAACCGGCAGTGATCACCGAATTGTTAGAGCCACATTGAATATGAACGTTAAACTTGAAAGGTCCCGTTTGATGAAATCTACGCTCCGACCCACTCGCGCACATATCCAAAACCTCGAGAGCTTTCAACTCGAACTTGCAAATCGCTTTGACTGTCTAGAAGTAGATGCATCAGTGGACGAGATCAATAACAGGTTCGTTGAAACCGTCCATACGGTGGGGTCCCAGTTCTTTAAGACCCCCCGTACCAATAGACCTCAGAAACTTTCTGATGACACCCTTAACCTCATGGCTGAACGACGTTCTTTGCAACTGCAGTCTCCCGATGATGCTCAGTCACATAGGCAGCTCAATACGAAGATTTGGAAATCCTTGCGGCACGATATTCGTACCTTTAATACATCTCGTATTAAAGATACGATAGAGCGGAATAAAGGCTCCAAAGTGTTCGCGAGAGATAATTCTATTGGGCAGAGCCGCATGACGAAGCTGAAAAGGGAAGATGGCAGCATAACGTCAAGTAAAGCGGAAGTGTTAAGGGAAGTCGAAAGGTTCTATGGACGGCTCTACGATTCGGTCACTAAACCTGTTTGCAGTGCGGCCAACGACCCAAGAGCCAAACTGACCCGACATTATACCGAAGATATTCCGGACATCAGCCTGTATGAGATCAGGATGGCCTTGAAGCAGCTTAAGAACGACAAGGCGCCGGGTGAGGACAGAATCACTTCAGAGCTTCTGAAAGCGGGTGGATCACCGGTACTTAAAGTCCTTCAGAAGCTTTTTAATTCCGCCTTGCTTGAAGGTACGACGCCAAAAGCATGGAACGGGGGCGTGGTGGTTCTGTTCTTCAGGAAAGGTGACAACACCTTGCTTAACCCGGCGAGGATGTGGTAGGGTCTATATGACCCTGCTCATTTTGTTTTGTCTACAGTTTTTTGTTCTGTAGTCGTACGCTGTCGAACTTCTCAGTAGCTACAGTCATTGAACTCCCCTCCCCTCTGCGTGTCACCACTCAGTCGGCCGCCGCCTGTGCAATGAGGTAGACGTGCGCGAACGCAAATAGGGTAATTATGACCCTTCCACAACCGCGACGTAGTACTTTTGTGCCATTTTCGATTTAATATTTGTATTGAATATTCTGTATTTTTAGGTGTTATTGGTCAAAATGAACAACGAAGAACGGCAGGCTCAGCGTATACGTCGTTTGCTGGCGGAGTCATCGGACAGTGAAGACGAATTTATATCAGAAGGTAGCGAGATTGAAGATCATGTGAGTGAGCGCAGTCATGGTAGTGACACAGAGCAAAATGCCAGTGATGTCAGCGACATCGAAGACAATATACCGCCATCTGAGTTCCAAAATACAACACAGGGTTCAATGTTATCAGAAGAAGTAGTCGAGCGATCGGAAAGCCAGGTACATAGTTCATTTTATTATGGTATAGATGGAACTAAGTGGTGCAAAAATCATTCTCAAGAACGTGTTCGAACCCGTTCTGAAAATATCATCAGACAAGTGCCTGGTGTGAGCTTGGAAGCAAGATCCGCACAGTCAGAGCTTGATTGCTGGAGTCTGTTTTGCAATGAAGATATGCTTAGTATTGTCTTGACATACACAAACATGCAAATTGCAGAGAGGAAAGCAGCTTGTGAAGTGGTTGCAAATCACTATTTCATGAAGGAAATTAGCATGAGTAAATTGAAAGCTTATATAGGCTTGTTATAAATTGCTGGATTTTATCGTTCTGGGAGGCAGAACACAGTAGACCTTTGGGCTTCAGATGGTACAGGCGTTGAAATATTTCGCTTGACAATGGCACGGCAGCGTTTTCATTTCATTCAAAGCTGTCTTCGTTTTGATGATAAATCCACACGCGAAGAAAGAAAACAATTGGACAATTTGGCACCTATAAGGCAGATATTCGAAATGTTCGTTGAAAACTGCAAAAAAGCCTACATTCTAGGAGAATACACAACCATAGATGAAATGCTGCTTGCATTCAGAGGCAGATGCAAATTTAGGCAATACATACCATCGAAACCGGCAAAATATGGCATAAAAATATTAGCCTTGGTTGATGCAAAAAACTTCTATGTCTTCAACCTCGAAATTTATGCCGGAAAGCAGCCAGAAGGACCATTTTCCCTGAGTAATAAACCCTTTGATGTGGTGAATCGCCTGGTACAGCCAATTTCAAAAACCGGCCGTAATGTGACTTTTGATAATTGGTTCACGAGCTATGAACTAGTGTCTCATCTGCTCAAAGAACACAAGCTGACGTCTGTGGGAACAGTGCGTAAGAACAAGAGACAAGTCCCTCCGGAATTTTGCAAAACCCGCGGTGCAGAAGTCTATTCATCTAAGTTTGGTTTCCAAAAGGATATAACACTCGTATCTCATATACCAAAGAAAAACAAAGTCGTTTTACTTATGTCAAGTCTTCACCATAATGCTCAAATTGATGAATCAACTGGAGAGAAAAAGAAAACAGAGATAAACACGTTTTATAACTCAACGAAAGGTGGAGTAGACGTTGCAGATGAGCTTTCTGCGACGTATGATGTAAGCCGCAATTCAAAAAAATGGCCTCTGACAGTGTTCTATGCAATAATGAATATGGCAGGCATAAATGCTGATATTGTCCACCGAGCTAATACCAATAGGACCCAAAAACGTCGTAATTTCATCAAAACACTGGGCCGTATGCTTGTCAGCGAACACTTGAGTGCCCGAGAAGAAATACCTCAGTTGCCGAGCACTTTGCGTAAGAGAATCCGAGAATTCAGAGGAGAACCTCTACAGGAACCGTCTGCCAGAGTTCCAGGTGTAAGAAAAAGGTGCCAAGTGTGCCCTTATGCCCGACATCGTAAGACGGCTCATGTTTGCGAAGGATGTAACAAGTACATTTGTCAAGAACACATTGTTCCGTTCTGCCAACAATGTGCTGCGGTGAGAGATGATTAGTAGCTTATAAGACTGATTTGCTACCAATATTGTGATGTAATTTGATTGATCTCTTATATATTTACCTAAAAATACTAATTACGTTTAAGATTGTTTTGTAAGATGTTGATTTTTGAAATGTGTAACGCAGAGTCATGCTGCAGTTGATTATTTTTAGACTTTTCTTATAATTTTAATAATAAAACATTTGTATGCATAATGGTATTATTTTTAAATAAAATCCATCCATTAATAACTAATTCATACGTTACCCTCCCATACTTTGTCAAAAAATGACAATAAATACTTAATATACATATATTAAATACAGGGTCACCAGGACCCTCCACATCCTCGATGTACCCTTTTTGTACCACATCCTCGCCGGGTTAAGAATTATAGACCCATCTCGCTTTTGAGCCATGTTTATAAGCTGTTTTCGAAGGTCATCGCGAACCGTCTCGAACGCAGGTTTGATGACTTCCAGCCTCCCGAACAAGCCGGGTTCCGTAAAGGCTACAGTACCATAGACCACATACATACGCTGCGGCAAGTCATACAGAAGACCGAAGAGTATAACTTGCCGCTATGTCTAGCGTTTGTGGACTATGAAAAAGCCTTCGATTCGATCGAAACATGGGCAGTGCTTGAGTCTCTCCAACGATGCCGTATTGACTATCGGTACATCGAAGTGTTGAAGTGTTTGTATAAAAACGCCACTATGTCAGTCCGAGTACACGAACAGAGCTCGAAGGCGATTCCCTTAAAAAGAGGCGTAAGACAGGGAGATGTCATCTCTCCGAAACTGTTTACGACCGCATTGGAAGATGCCTTCAAGCTTCTGGAATGGAAAGGACTGGGAATCAATATTAACGGCGAATACATCACTCACCTTCGGTTTGCCGACGGTATTGTGGTCATGGCAAAGTCGATGGAAGAGCTCAGCACGATGCTCGAAGGCCTCAATCGAGTCTCCCAACGGGTAGGACTAAAAATGAACATGGACAAGACGAAAATCATGTCGAATGTCCATGTCGTCCCTGCCCCAGTTATGGTTGAGAACTCGGCTCTTGAAGTTGTCGACGCGTATGTATACCTAGGACAAACAGTCCAATTAGGTAGGTCCAACTTCGAGAAAGAGGTCAATCGTCGAATCCAACTCGGATGGGCAGCGTTTGGGAAACTTCGCAACGTCTTTTCGTCCAACATACCTCAGTGCCTTAAGACGAAAGTCTACAATCAGTGTGTGTTACCAGTGATGACATATGGAACCGAGACGTGGTCCTTCACTATTGGCCTTATGAATAAGCTCAGAGTCGCTCAACGAGCTATGGAGAGGGCTATGCTCGGGGTTTCTCTACGGGATCGAATCAGAAATGAGGAGATACGTAGGAGAACTCAAGTCATCGACATAGCCCGACGGATTAGCACGTTGAAGTGGCAATGGGCAGGCCATATAGCGCGCAGAACAGATGGCCGATGGGGCCGAAAGGTTCTCGAGTGGAGGCCACGGACCGGCAAGCGCAGCGTAGGGCGTCCACCCACAAGATGGGCAGACGACTTGGTAAGAACCGCAGGTCGGCGTTGGATGCAGGCCGCTTCCAACCGCAGTTCCTGGAGATCAATGAGGGAGGCCTTTGTCCAGCAGTGGACGTCCTACGGCTGATATGATGATATGATTTTATTCCATTCTCCGACGCTTCACCTTCAGGCAATGCTCGCCTATGGTTTAGTCCCGCGTGTGCCAGTGCAGAAGCACAAAAACATGCAGCGTACCTTGCCTGGGTATATGCACGAAACAGCAAAGCCTTGGATGTTCTGTCGAAGAAGAAAGCCTACAATAAGGCCGCCAAGTCCAGCTAAAAGGTGATACGGAAGGCTCGTTTCGATCAGATTGGCCGAATGGGGTCTAAGCTTGCCGCGTACCCCGCGGGAAGTAAAGCTTTCTGGTCTTTGGCCAAATCGGTAGAAGCGAACTTCAGCCGTCCTTCACTCCCTCTACTACTAAAACCGTATGGTTCTCTAGCTCACTCTGCTATTGAAAAAGCAAACTTATTTGCAACTCAATTTGCGGAAGCATCATGTCTCGACACCACTGGCGAATCTCCACCTAGCCTTCCCCAATGTGAAGTGTCTATGCACGATATTCACATCCAGCAAAAAGAAGTGCTCAAAACGCTACGTAGTCTTGACGTGAATAAAGCTAGTGGACCGGACGGAATATATTCGTAGTGTTAAAAACTTGTGCCCTTGAGTTGTCTCCAATACTGACAAGACTTTTTCGCCTGTTTCTGAAAACTGGTTTAGTCCCCAAGTCATGGAAGCTAGCTAATGTAAGCATGTGCCCAAAAAAGGTAGTCGTGCCGACCCGTCAAACTACCGCCCTATCTCGGTCACCTCCTTACTGTGTAAATGTATGGAGCGTGTGCTGAATAGGAAACTCCTTGCATATCTTGAAAACAACGACCTCCTCAGTGATCGTCAATATGGGTTTCGCCAGAAACGGTCTACTAGGGACCTTCTAGTGTATGCCACACACATCTGGAGTGAAGCCATCGAGAGGTATGGTGAAGCACTGGCTGTTTCACTAGATATCTCGAAAGCTTTTGAAAGGGTTTGGAGCGCTAGCCTTATTGGCAAGCTTCCTTCATACGGACTTCCAGCTCAGCTTTGCTCTTGGCTTGCAGACTTTCTGAGGGAACGATCCATTCGGTTAGTCATTGATGGCCGCTCGTCTGAAAAATTGGCTAGAAACGCCGGGGTACCTCAGGGGTTAGTTCTCTCTGCTACACTGTTTCTGTTGCATATCAATGATCTGCTCATGCCCGGTATCATTGTGCACGCAGACGACAGTACAGTTGTGGAGAGGTACACTTCTAATTCTCGAGCCAGCAGGGCTGAAATTCAGAGGCAGAGAGATGAGATGCTGCAGCGTTTGAATTTGACACTTAAGGCCGTCTCTGACTGGGGCGACGCCAATCTCGTTAAATTCAATGCTTCATAAACGCAAGCGTGTCTCTTCTCGGCGAATAAGAGTCAGTTTCTCCAAGTACCGGTAGCAGTAAAAGGTCACCTCAAGCTTCTAGGGGTTTCGCTCATGCCTACTCTCAACTTTAGCTCACACATCGAGTCTAAGGCTAAAACAGCTGCCATGAAGCTGGGCATCCTTAACAAGGTCAGGAGATACTTCACATCAGGACAGCTTCTTAGTCTATACAAAGCACAAGTCAGGTCTGGTATGGAGTACTGCTCCCACCTTTGGGATGGTTCGGCCAAATACCAGCTCGCTACCTTAGACTCGATAGAACGTAGGGCTTTTAGGCTAATAGGTGAGCAATATATGGCGGAGGCTAAGAAGACCCAAAGTCTCGAACACCGCCGTAAAGTTGCAAGCCTATCGATCTTTTACAGAATACATTTCGGGGAATGTGCCCAGGAACTTTACGATCTTATTCCGCTATCTCCTTTCCATCAAAGGACAAGCAGGCGCACGGCTCAGTACCATCCGTACCTAGTTGATATACCACCCATTCGCACACACCGTTTTGGTTCTACGTTCTTGATGCGTACAGCTGAGGTATGGAACGCTTTGCCGTCGTCTGTTTTTTCTAAAGAATACAATCCGGGCCTCTTTAAGGTAAGAGTGAATAGGTTTCTTCTAGATCTTCGTGCTTCATCTTAGACCATATCATCGCTTACCATCAGGTGAGATTGTGGTCAAACGAAGATCTAGTAAGTATGAAAAAAAAATAACTTATATATGTTTATGTTTCACTACAATTAACGGTACAATTCATCTGGTGTACAGATATTTTAAATACACAATATTGCGAAAAATGTACCTACGAGTAGGTACCTATGTCTTGATAAAAATAAAAAATATTTACTAATGACAAACACAAATAAACAAAGAAATTATGTGACTATAAATCGGCCACCACCCAGAATTTACTGCAGAAGCATGGTAGCTGCTGCAGCGCTGCTTTCAGTGGCACCGCAGTGTGTAGCAACGAGGGTGTGACAATCATGATTCAATTTTATTAAGTACTTACTTACTTTATCACTTAAGTAGCGAAAGTTTAGATGTTTGTTTATTTATTGATTTGTTTGTTACTCAATCACGTCGTAACGGCTGAACAGATTTCGATGAAATTTAGTATGTACGTAGATCATAACATGGATTAACACATAGGCATTGTATTCCATAAATCAGATCCCTTTATGGGATAAGAATGGGGTGTCAAGTCAAGTTGCGTTAGCGAGTTTAGCTTTATTTATTTAGGTTACATACACATTTAGTAGCGTAACGCATACGAAGTCGCGGGCAACAGCTAGTATTATAATATAGACTTAATACTAACTGCATACTAACCGTGGGTTTAACGTTGTCGTGCATAACGATGTTGCCTCGATGATCGATGAGAAACAAAGAGCCACCGCCACCAATCTGAATTGTAAAAACAATCATCACTTTAAGTTGCTATAAGAAGATGAATTTTGCAAGAATATTTTTCAGTTTTAACTATTTTAATACAATAATATTAGTTTAGGCTTTCTGTTGTATTATTCCTTTCGTAAACTAGCTCAGTTTATTTATATTGCGACACATTTTATCGCTCTTTCACTATTCGTCATGGCAATAACGTCAAGGAAGAAATGTTTTGTTCTAAAGTTTTATCTAAAGCCTGGATTAGAGATATGAGTGTGTATGCCTGGTGGGTGCACTCAACTGATTTACAACGATATATCTAGTATGCATTGATTAAGTGTGGAATCCCGCTTTAAAGCCGTTCCTCAAAAGATGTCGGCATCTTACAAATTCACCCTGTACCTATACATAAGTCCTAGTCAATAAGATATTTGTACCTATGAACGCAATAAAATACCTTAGGAACATTTCAGTTCTGATAGAAGAACATATCTAAATTTTTTATCATAGCAATAAAAGTTATCAAAATGATTGGGATAAGTTTGTTTCCAATTTATCTGGAAAATATCTGCACTGTACGATTAGAGTAAGACAACAAATATCTGCTGATTAAACATAAAGATTGGTGACTTAAGTACACAAAAGTGGTCACTTAAGACCGACCACGATTAACAAACGAAAAATAAATGTCTTACCTGATGATAAGGCAGCATCAGTTTCAAATGGTCAATAGGGATATCAACGCCAGCTACACCCAATAGTCGATTTACTGGATACTGCAAAAACAAGTGATTTCAAAATCTGATCTTGCCTTCTTATGTGTAAATGTATCCTCTAAAGTACACCGCACTCCGTATTTTTTATAAATTTAGCTCCATTCAAAGGTTGCCTGGAAGAGATCGCTTTTAGCGATAAGGCCGCCCATTGTATTGCCTTATTTATTTGAACCTAGTACTTATTTTTGTATTATTTCTGTTTGTGTGGTAATTCAATAAAGCGTTATCTATCTATCTATCTTATGGTAGATTTTCCGGTGTATATTTGCGCGGCCACTCACTACTTCATTACGTCAAAACCAAGTAATCTTTGTTTATTCCAATAACAAAGGCCGACCGGGAATTAATTTCCTTGGACCACTCAATCGTCTCAGGCAGGACACAAGTGGGTCGCTGCAGGCTATGAGTAAATGGGGCTACATTAAAATAGTTTGCGAAAATTTAAAAAGTTCTATGCGGTACAAATACTCAGTCTATTCAGATTCATTTATTCCAATTCGATACAACTGTAAGTACACTTGGAAAAAATAAAAAAAACATTACAATTTTTGAATAACATACGTAACAAGTAAAAATAATAATAACAGTTTTAAATTAATACAAACACACATAAAAAAAGAAACAGTACAATTAAACAATTAAAGTTACAAAAATACATTAACAGTTATGTATTTAAGTCATCAGCGAGTGCATCGTCAAGGGTATAATAAGATTATGTCATTAATAATTGTCTTATGGCACACTTACTAAGGTGCTGCCCATTGTTCTCTTATTCTTGCACTCAGAGTGGACTCAGGGGGATATTTTTACCGCAATTGATAACAAAATTTGAAATTGGCAAAACAAAATTTGATACAACCTTATCGACAGTATGATAAAGGCAAACATAATTTAAACACTACTTAATTTTAACACCACTAAAAGCGCATTCAAAGCAAGGGTATCCCGTCAACTGTCTCAACAGACACCGCTGGACAAACCGAGGGATAGCTAGGATATAGGATGAATGAATAGATAACTCTTTATTGTTATAGATATTAAATTAGAATTACTAAACCTAGAAAACTTAACTTTTTATGAACATTAACTTTCACATTTCAACATCGGTCTTTTTAAAAATCTTCTTTAAAACTGCCGCCATGTAACCCTTGCGTGTAAACTCACTTTATAAACAGTTTGTAGCTGATATTATTTTTGGAGCGGGTTCATCTGCACTTTAGTTAACTAACTTATTTTTTTGTTGCCATTCCCAAATGATCTGATAATTAACACTTTAAAACATAACAGAACACTATAAAATACATCCCACACCACACACACTAGGTACACATACACACATAAACACACACACACACAAACTCCAAATGCGATCAAGCAAACATTGCAGCTCAAGGGGCACTTCTTCATTAATTTAAATATTTCAAAAAATTTAAATACAAATTTTTTTTTGTTGTAAACCATTTCTTGTATTTTTTACAGTAATAGGTACATTAAACTTACCTGGCGGGTGGCAGGGGGGGGGGGGGCTGCTTTGCCACGTCAATTTTATAAAAGTTTAGTATTACTTAATGTACATTCAATTTGGTTTAAGTTCAGTATTACGTTAATAAATGTATGATTTACGGTAATGTAACTGTGAATCTAAGTATTATTAAATAAAAAATAATAAAAAAAAATTGTGTCTCTGTAGGTCAATTTTAAATAGACGCGGCGAGCTAAAGCAGCATTTGATTGTCCTTCCGCGGAGGGACAAACAAAGGCTGCTTTTCCACCAGAGATGTGCGAGGTAGCTAAGCAGTGAGCGAGGATAGATATACAAATAGGACACACAGGACAGTTATCATATTGGTTTTTTTCTTCGCGCACCGCTTAGCTCGCTCGCAAAGCTCTGATGGAAAAACACCTCTAGTGGAAATCAGAGGCCGGTTTCCACCAAAGCTGAGTGACATCAACCAATAGTAACGCCACGTAATACGATTTTCACATGATTCCATCGACTGAATTTACACATCTCCTCTCCGCTTTGGCAGAAACCGCCGCTTAATCTGGAAGATCTCTAATTTTATTTAGAGAAATTAGATAAAACGTACCGTTCTCGTAGAGTTTCTTTGTTTTTCCTGCAATCAATTGGTATAATCAGTGAATTGCGCGAGGTTACAAATTTACCATATTATTTCTACTATAAATGCCCGTGGATTGGCCTTACCTCGTCCAGAGTTATCGTAATGTTCTGAAAACAGAAAAAAACATTTTAATATTATGTTAGTGCTAAGTCGTGATAAATCACATTTTATATAACTTTTAAAAGTATCATAGTTATGAAACTACATGTTTTCACCAGAAATCACGGGGTAAACTAAACTCTAAACTCACAAATCCCGTTTATAGTTAAAATAAATTTATATTTTTAATACAAGCTGGACATAAATAAATAAGTAATAAATATTGCTGGACATTTCACACAGCGCTATCTAGCCTCAAACTAAACAGAGCTTATACTATGGGAACCTAATAACTGATAGAGTACTTATATAATTTTTTTTGTAAATACATACTTATAATATATAGAGAAACAACCAGACCGGAAACAAATATCTGTAGATCATGCAAACATTTGTTCCACGGCGGGAATCGAACCCGCTACCTCCTGCGTCTCAGCCGGTTATTCGCACACTGCACCACGGAGGTCGTCATGGAACACGTATTTGTCTCACCCGATGTTAAGTGGTAACCATGGCATATAACAAAAAAAAAAAAGTATTGCCACGTAGGTCTCGAACCTGAGAAACGTGCCCTACGTTGCAATACCTGGCGTCCATTTACTTGAGGCATACAGATGTAAAACCATCATGTGCCTGTAATTTCACCGGCAAACCATACCCTTAGGCCAAAACACAGCAATCTCAAAAAAGTTGTGAGTTAAACTTATAAATAAGCTGTACTTACTTCGAGAGTAGTGTTCTCGAATACCGGAACAGACACACTTATTAGCAGTGGATATTTAACGTCTTCCCCTTCGTAGTAAAAGCCATATTTATCCTGTGTAAAAGTATATCATTGAAAATAAATCTAATCAAAAACCATTAAGGCCGGCTTGCACAACGATCCCAAAACGTAATTAGCGACTAAACATGTTTAAATTTGACGTATTTGTATGAATGCCAACTGTCTAATTTACAATATCTAATTTAAAATCGGTTTACCTAATCAGTGCACAATCGGCTAGCGGCCGAGCCACTCATATCATTAGCATCATCAGTAGTAAAGTTAAGCTCAATAAAAATATCTTATCTTATTATCTTATCTCTCGTACATATATCATTCCACGACTGAGCCGCGCTTGCGATCTCCTACAGGCATCGTTGCGCAAGTCACCCTTAATTGTGACAGCACTAATATTGTTTTAACAATATTATCATAAGCTTTGATTGTAGAATAGAATAAAGTAGAAAATACTTTATTGCTCACCATAAAACAGCGTAGATCACAATTACATAACAACACATTTAAATAAGAACAACGTACGTCTATGTTATACAATTGGCGGTCTTATCGCTAAATAGCGATCTCTACCAGACAACTCAATTTTTGGATGGAATGAACTGTGTGAATGTAATGAACTACATACATACTAATGACATGAAAATATTCCACTACCTGTTTTGACTCGGACACTCAATTTGCGGGGCGTTCCTCGTGACCTAACTAAGTTGCCTAACGAGAGTGATCGACCTTCGCCACTCGGCAGGTAATTGTTACAATTTGTACTTCCACGAACGGACATTAAATTGCTACGACAAAAAGCTACTTGAGATTTGAAAGTCTCTCGTAGACCCTCTACGCCGTAGATAGTCGTAGACTAGGCGTAGTGGCTCTACGAGTTAACGTTGAGTTAATCTAGGAAGGATAACTGTTTGATAAGGATAACGAAATCTATTCGAATATTATTGATTTTATCGATAAGACGGCCCATTGTACTAACCTTCATTGTCTACTAGCTGTTGCCCGCGACTTCATACGCGTTACAGTACTAAATGTGTAGGTAACCTAGAAATAATGCTAAACTCGCTGTTGCAACTTAACTTGACACCCCATTTGTATCCCATGGGACCTGATTTGTGGGATAAAAATAGCGTACGTAGATTATAACCTGGATTTCCATCCTGGTTATAATCTACGTACATACTAAATTTAATTACAATCGGTTCAGCCGTTACGACGTGATTGAGTAACAAACAAACAAACAAATAAATAAACAAACATTCAAACATTCACATTTATAATATTAGTGTTATATCTTTGCTATTGTAATTTTGTTTGGTGTGCAATAAAGAGTATATCTATCTATTGAATAGATAGATATACTATATAATAGAATAGATAGATATATTTTCTAGCAATAAAGAGTATATCTATCTATTCAATAGATACTCTTTATATCTCTTATTTTTATTTTATTTTTTATATACTCACTTTGCAATAAAGAGTATATCTATCTATTCAATAGATAGATATACTATATAATAGAATAGATAGATATATTTTCTAGCAATAAAGAGTATATCTATCTATTCAATAGATAGATATACTCTTTATATCTCTTATTTTTATTTTATTTTTTATATACTCTCTTTGCAATAAAGAGTATATCTATCTATTGAATAGATAGATATACTATATAATAGAATAGATAGATATATTTTCTAGCAATAAAGAGTATATCTATCTATTCAATAGATAGATATACTCTTTATATCTCTTATTTTTATTTTATTTTTTATATACTCTCTTTGCAATAAAGAGTATATCTATCTATTGAATAGATATATATACTATATAATAGAATAGATAGATATATTTTCTAGCAATAAAGAGTATATCTATCTATTGAATAGATAGATATACTCTTTATTGCTAGAAAATATATCTAGAATAAATTCTATTCTATTTCATGTCCCCAGTGCTTGACAAAAGCCTCCCCCATCCTTTCCAGACATCTAAATCCTGTACCACATCCGCCCAGTCTGCCAGGAATAAATATATTAAATAACTAGCTTTCGCCGACGGCTTCGAACACGTAGGTTTCTTAATAAAAATGGTTTAATCCAGGTCATATTCTCTCTGTATGGCAAATTTAATCGAAATCGGTTCAGTACGTACGACGTGATTAAATAACAAACAAATATCCGAACTATTCCAATTATCATATAAATGTGACGTAAAATACTGTTACTAATTATTAGCTTTTTTCCTTACTAGACTCTCTTGGTACATGTGATCTTTATAGAGTTGCGCAGGGCTTAACAATTTCTCCTTATCTTTTCTCAATTCTCGGTATCTGTAAGCCTGTTCCTGACTCTCTTTATTTTTCCACTGTTGTTCTCCTCTTCGTGGGTCCTGGAAAAAAGAACCATACAATTGTAGAGCATTGGAATCGTTTAGCTTAATAGTTTTTCCTCAGCATTTTACACCTCTAATGGCTCTCATCCGTCCATTTTGAAGCGCCCTCTACACTACAGGGTCCATAATAGGTAAAACCAACATCTAGAATATACCTCAACATGAGCGTAAACGTCGCTAAAGGCTCTCAACCGTTCCTTTCTCTGCGCCACCAGAGGTCGCTCCAAGACCTGTAGGATTTTCAAGACCTGTTCTGTGACATCAGCGTGCGTGATGAACTCCGCAAATAATCCGTCTCTGTCACATGAGACGTGGTCTGCGTACGCGCGAGTGTTATCGCGTAAACCGTTAGGATCGTGCAACCAGAGGGTGAAGAGCCTAGAAAACAGAACATTATTCTAGACAAAACTTTATTCATATATAAAGTTATTAACTAATTTATTCATTTTTATCGCCCCTCTATTTCAACTAGGTCACAGACCATACTCAATATGCTTCATAGCGATAAGACCGTCCATTGTGCTATTTGCTTTGTCTTCTATTTTGTTTGTATTGTTTATGGTGCACAAAGTTTTTTACATTTATTTTCACGGTAGGTAGTGACGTAGTTACATAAAGAATAATAAGTTACGTCAGAATAAAAATATTATGAACAATAATTATGTATGTACACACGGCTACACATCAAGCTATACACTTTCAGTATAAGCTGACCTCGCATTGTGTAGGCTTTTCATAGAATGAGAGGTCAGCTTATACTGCATATGTATAGCTTGATGTGTAGCCGTGTGTTCAAGCTCAAACAGATAGGTATCTGGCCTAAATTAATCACAAAGAATGTCAACCAAAACTTACAATCACACATCTACATAGAGAAAGTGAACAAAACAATGTCCAGTCCATCCAAAGGTTGTTTGGAAGAGATCGCTTTTAGCGATAAGACCGCCACGTGTACTTCCACCTGTTATATTATTTGTATTTTATACTAGCTGACCGCACCGCAGCTTCGCACGCGTAGTTTTTCAATAAAAACATTATTACCCTCCTTCTACGCAGGTGAGTAAAAAGTAGCCTATGTCACCCGATAATAGTGTAGCTTCCCAAAAGTAAAATAATTTTTTAAATCGGTCCAGTAGTTTCGCTGCCTATTCAATACAAACAAACAAACAAATCTTTCCTCTTTATAATATTTGTATAGATTATAGATATATGTTTTTAATTTAAGTGTGATGTACAATAAAGCGTTATCAATCAATCAATGTCAAATATGTCAAACAATCAATGTCAATGCAATGTCGTAAATTGTTTTCAACACACTTGCTCGTAAAGTCAGCCATAGTACATCGTTATTAGGGCCATAAACCGAACTATAACACGCGCGTGCGTAATAATATAATACACTAGTGCTTAATAGAATTATCCTTACAAAGTTAAGTTAATACCTAACTGCAAATTATGTGCGAGTAATCAGAGCATTTTCAATTTATACAGTTTTTGTAAGAACAAAAAAGTTTTATGCCGCTGAAAGTCCTATTACATTTTTGGAATAAATAAATGTATCCCTAATTAAGACGAAAACACATTTATTATTTTCAAATTATTTATAATTCGCAATAATTTGTAATAAATTATTTTCATTTTATCACTAAAACTATAATTTAGAAGTAGGCTGTATGGCTATTTATAATCAATCAACTTAAAATGGGCGCGTGCAAGAAAAAAACTTGCGCGCCATTTCCCATTTTTTTTGCTTGTATCGCATTTGTTGCTGAGTGTTAATTAATTGTAAAAATGTCAAGTTTTAGTACAGAAGATTAACAATTGATAGATTTAACCCCACCAGAAATACTAAATGCAGCACAAAATGCAAATAAAAGACTGAAAAATCTAGAGCAAAGAACTTAGCTGCTTACGATAGTTCATACAATGGAAAAGCAACAAAAAAAACCAGTCATTTTCTGAAAATGTGTTTTGGCGTATTTCTCTGAACTCGCCAATATATACAAACCCAGTGTTTGCCCTGTGGTGCATCTATTCCAAGTTAAGAAGCATGGTTAAGCTCAAACATTGTGTTGATATCAAAACGTACTGTAACCCACAATCATGTACATCTCGTAGCATGAGTTATTTGGTGCCTTCTCCTTCCAGTAATTTCTATGATTTGTCGCCAACATTTACACAAGAAGTAAATCTTTAGAAGATACTAAAGAAGTGGCAAGTACCAATGTAAGACAAACTGTGAAATCGCCATCAAAAACAATCCAATATCGTTTTGAAAATTTTACATTCAGCAATTGTTTTAATAATTAAACGATTTATGCAATACATGTTTGTTTTTTCCTCGCAAGTGTTTTAAAAAAGTGCGTATGAAGCTCGTGAGCAACTTGCTCACTAGACACTCGGCTGATTTACTTCCTCGCCTACGGCTTGGGCTGCAAACCACAGCCTCGTGTATAATGAGCAACTTAGCTCACTTGTATCATAATATACTATTTCATGTCGAGATAAATAATACAAAATACACAAGATTTCAAAGCGGCTGTAAAAGATCCTTGTCAATACAACTAAGTCGTATAAACTAATATTCAAACGGATATTATTAGGTTTGTGTAACTAAGTACACAATTATAAAATGGTCATCCTTCATGTATCATCACCTGCTGTGCATATTTGTGAGGCCTTCTCTGTTTACTATGCATCCTAATTTCCATTAAATTGAGTCATCTCTAATATAAAGTCGGCATTATCCACACGGGAAGATTTTGTAGAAAATGACCAATTAGTAGATATATATATTAAATATTAAATAATATATATTAAATTGATTATAGCCAAGCGCTTGACCATTACCGCACCTTATGGTATGTGAAAGTGTGATCGAAGATGGAGCACGCTTGCCTAGAAAGAACCATTCACCTTTCCTATGTATATTTTGAGAAATATATTATGTTACTGCTTGGACACTAATTAAAGAACATAAAAACCATATTCGTAATAATTTGAAATAGTTTCCATAAATATTTATCATCAATAGACTAGAAATTTACGTAAAACCGTGGATATTGCCGGATTTGATGTAGACGAGCGTCGAGAAATCCATGTTTCTTAAAGTTTTCTGCCATGTTTTTCATCACAGACCAATTAAATGTACTGGTTCCATACTAAATTCTACGCTCTGATTGGTCGACATGGATGTTGCTAGATTTGATTTGAATGGCAAGGGACGACGCCGTGTTTGTTACAGACTTCATATTTATTATACTGTTTTTACGGGATATCGCTGTATCTGATGTCCAATGAACTTCTCGATACAAACTACGTCCACAGATTAATAAAATGTCATTTATGGTTTAATTTTGACCAAAGTCAAAGTGAAAATCTTTTATTCATTAAAATCACATTAAAGGACAATTTTACTGCTTGTTCCTTCGCGACCAAGCCAGGAAAAAAAGGCAAGAAACAAGGCTGTTTTGTTTAATGATCCTTTGAGAATACATTACAATACAGAAAATAAATTACGTCAAAATTGTAACATTTTGAACGAGTTGGAGCAATTTCAATCCCAAGCTTCTCTATCATCTAAATAATCAGATATTTTATAGTAGGCTTATTTACAAAGATTTTGTTTAATTACGTTTTTAAATTTGTTAATTGTCAACTTTTGTACATCCCTTGGGAGTTTGTTATAAAAGCGAACACCTTGCTTTTTAAACGATTTACTAACTTTATGAAGTGTACAAGTGGCAACACTCTTTATTTCTTGTATTAAAATGATGATTATCGCTATTTTTCTTAAGCAAATGAATATTTTTGTGAGCAAGAGTGGATATTGCCGCGTTTGACATTAGATGAATCATTTGTTATAAGTACGCTTTACCGCCTACTGCTGTCTTTACTATTTCGTTGACCTCGAACACTTACTAGAGTTACGACTAATCTAAGATTTACCTTATCCGTCCATATGGATCAAGTTGCCTCATCAGTACTGTGTGATTCTCTTCCATGCTATCCGTCAGCAACACGATTGCTTGCTGGCAGGATGGCGGACGGTCGGCCTTACCGCGCTGCCGTTGCAACATTCTCACTGCACTTTCGAGAATATCTGGCATCCAGGTTTCGTTGTGCAACTCGTATGGTTTCATAGCTGCTATCATTGCGGCTGAATTTACATGATTTGCCTGAAAAGATAAAATTTATAAAAATAATATGAAAAGTGTCATGAGAAAATCAAAGCAGGAAGCGTAGATTAATAGGATATATGCTAAGATTCATAGAAAAACATGGTCTAATCATGTTCATACCTTGTGCCAGCACTTTGATTACATAATTGATTAGAAATTGGTTACAACTAGTGATTTCCTCCAGTGACGACCTCCGTGGTGCAGTGGGCGAATAGCCGGCTGAGACGCAGGAGGTGGCGGGTCCGATTCCCGCCGCGGAACAAATGTTTGTATGATATACAGCTATTTGTTCTGGGGCTGGTTGTTTCTCTATATATTATAAGTATGTATTTACAAAAAAAAATGTACATAAGTATTATATCAGTTATCTGGTTCCCATAGTACAAGCTCTGCTTTGTTTGGGGCTAGATAGCGCTGTGTGAAATGTCCAGCAATATTTATTTACCTAGTCAGGTCATAAATTCTGTCACATGTTTAATATAAAATAATTGAAACAAGTTTATTCATTATGTAACCATTTATATACCAAAATGAACTTAACAAAACATAAATTCTTATGACACTAAAGTTTATTCAAAATGACCTCCGTGATTTTGAATACAGGCCTTCAATCTGCGCGGCCAGTTGTCTATCGCAGCACGAACGAGGTCCATGTCAATATCGGCGGCTGCCTTAATCAAGGATGTCTTGAGTGACTCCAAATTGGGATGAGGCTTTGAGCACGCCTTTTCCTCCAAGTGTTGCCATATCTTGTAATCTAACGGATTCAAATCTGGACTGGAGGAGGGCCAGTCTTCGTGCCGGATGAAGTCGATTTCACGCGCCGCCAGCCAGTCTTGTGTGCTCTTCGCTCTATGAGCTGGCGCCGAATCTTGTTGGAATACCCAGTGCCTGTTATTGAACATGGTATGAGAAACAGGTTCCACAAGGTTCGTCAGGACTGTATTTTGATACACAACTGCATTCGTCCTAACAGACCGAAGGCGACCACTTCTTGACCTGTCATCTACACTAGAGTCTTCATTGTATCGTTTGATGGTGCGATAAACGAATCTTTTGGTTATATTAAAATTTTTCAGTATGTCAAAAATTTGAATTGGCGCGTAACCGCAACGATGCAACGCAATAACTGCAACACGGTCTTCTTTAAGCGTCCACTCCATATTTAAAAATGAGTAAAATTCTATAAAGTATACATTTTTATTTTCATGAAAAATTCGAAATTCTAATTCTATAAACTTTTTTTGTGGCCAGCATTCTAAATGAAAAGTTTTTACTGTGTGACAATACTTATGACCTGACTAGGTATTTTATTTATTTTCCCTTGATTGAGCTCAAACAATCGCTTTTATATTTAACAAGCTTCCACCCGCGGCTTCGCACGCGTGGTATGTCACTAAAAAGTAGCTTATGTTTTAATCCAGGTTATAATCTACGAACACGCCAAATTTCATTGAAACCGGTTTAGCCGTTACGACGTGATTGAGTAACAAACAAACAAATAAATAAACAAACATCCAAATTTTCGCATTTATAATATTAGTGTAAGAAAGGTGTTGTTGCCTATTCAGGCACCAAAATCAAAATCGGAGTCAAAATCTTTTATTCATTAAAATCACAAGGAAAACTTTGAAACGTCAATTTTACTGCCTGTTCCTTCGCGATCAAGCCAGGAAAGAAAGGCAAGAAACAAGGCTGGATGTTTTTTAATGATCCTTTTAGAATACATTACAATACAGAAAATAAATTGCGTCTAAATTGTAACATTTTGAACGAGTTGGAGCAATTTCAATCCCAAGCTTCTCTATCATCTAAATAATCAGATATTTTATAGTAGGCTTTTTTATAAAGATTTTATTTAGTTACGTTTTTTAATTTGTTAATTGTCAATTTTTGTACATCACTTGGGAGTTTGTTATAAAAGCGTACACCTTGCCCTTCATACGATTTACTAACTTTATGGAGTCTATAAGTGGCAACAGCGAGTTTAAGTGAGTTTAAGTTTCAGGTCAGTGAACTCGGCTGCATGCACTCACCGGCACAAGTTTATCATTGAAGCAGCTGATCGGTGACAGCACTTGCACGTTGAATCTTAAAACGTTCACTTGATCATCATCGGTTAGCGCGCTGAGGAGTGCAAGCGTGAACTGCTGCGCCAAGTATTCATTCACTGAACTGTTCATAGATCCTGAAGCGTCTAGAAGAATCAGGATGTCTCGTGGCGCGCCTCCCGCACTCACATACCAGGGTCGTAGCCGACAGTCGTATAAGTCGTATTCTGGATCGTAATCCAACTTGAAGTTGCTGCTCCATAAGCTAGCTATGAGATCAATATGAGATGTTAAAGTAATGGGCGATATATCTTAATACTAGTAGGTACTCGTATAACTTACATAGGAAAACAACATGTTGTTTTTCTTACCAGGGTAATGCCTCAGAAATCCATTAGCACTGCAAAAGTATTGGTAGTCGATTGTAGAGTCCTGTGCGTAGTTTTTTTGAAACGTTTGTAACAGTCCTTCTGACCAAGCAAGGTGTGGTAAAACTCGGTCATCTACAAAAACATGAACATTATCTTTTTAACATTACTTGACGACGCATTTCTACAGCTTTAAATTATTACTGTCTACTAGGTATGTCTTCGTATCCAATCTTCGCGATCGGTTCCGACTGTACAAAAGGAGATAAATGTTTTTTCATTCCCCCATCTCGGAAAGAGTATTTTTGCTCTTCGATATCTGAGTGTTAAGCCGTTTTTATCCGCTAGAGGTTATAATAAATTTAATTTAGAACATCGTATGCGCTAAGTTTGTGAATTCAAAACATCATTAAACCTATTTACTTCTACCTCCATTTAGCCGAATTTATCATACAACCTTTTTTAATTTGTTAAAAACTCAGACTCGGAACTTCTTGTTGTATTACTTTTTTGCATTTAGTCATTTCCTCGCTGAGGTGGGATTAAAAGTTAAGTGTTGCACTCGAGTGCAAAAATTTTTCACCTCGTGCTCTTTTGATTCTCTCGCTAACGCTCAGGATTCTAATTTTTGAAATAATTTTGGAATCCTTCGCTTGCTCGGTCATCAAAATTAAGCACGCGGTTAAAAAGCAAGTTTGCGCTCTTGTATAACAAATAACTATTAAGGCGTATGTTATGCTCTAACTTAGGTCTCTTTATTTGGCGCATTCTGTAGGCTAAATGCCTTGATGGATTTTGACAAATCAGGTAAGTATCATTGGAATTGTCTGAATCTCTTCATCACGAGAATGGCATAGGCTATATGAAATTTCAAGAATATATATAATGCATTTCATCTATTATAATCCAGATAATAAGGAATAGACCTCGGCGGCGACTATCTGCTTTATCTTTTCAGTTTGTTTTGTAGTCGAGTTTTTTTATTTGTCATTTCTTATGTCCTACGTCGAAAGATTCATTTCACATCCCATTTTTCAAAATCCACCTAGTAATTTAGGTGCTACGAAACAGAGACAATATAGTTGTGAAATCTGAACATTCAGGATGCGTATGAAATGTGTGTGTACCCTTACCACATGCAAATACTTCGGCGGCTACATGCACGCTGCTCTTCTCCAGATTGATAGGTGTATTGAAGTGCTTGCTCGGATTCAGTTTAACCTTCTGCACGCTTTGGCAGGTTGGCAACAGTTCCCACTTGTCATAATCCATAGAACTCCACATCTGCTTTGGCTGATCCAAGTCCTAAAAATAATAATACAGTTTTAACCAAAAAAACATTATAAACCAAACTTCACAATCGGATACCCTATATCGCGATAAACCGATACAACTATGCCAAGAAACAAATATTTGCAGATAATACTTTTTGTTAATTCACCTAACCTTTTAAATTCCAACACCTCTTGCATCTCAGTGTCAAGTCTTTGAAATGCGAACAGGAGTGCTTCATCAAAGTGGAACGGAAGAAGAGAAAGCCCGCTTGCAGAAACCTATTAGCATATTCTTTTTACACCTCGGCCAACCTTCCATTACGTGATGATCCTCTCCACACAAAGGCTGTCTGGAAAAGATTGCTTTGTCTAGCAATACCACTGCCCATTTCATTTATTCATTAATAAGGATTCCATATAGAAAAGGTTTTATGGTGGTCATTCTACTAAGGCTGGTGTAACTATTCCTAGGTTATTGAGAGTTTACAGTTAGCTTGCTTTAAGTCAAGAAGCCAATATTTTAAAGTGCTTCTCGTGTACCTGGAAGTCAAATGTTTGAGTCAACTGGAAGAGAATGCTTACTAGAATTTAGTTCGATTGTGTACAGATATGTTAATTTTATGAAATAAAGAATATTCAATCAATCAATTAATTAATTATCTTATGTTCTCTCTCCTAAGTAATCTGATCCGTTAATTGAAAAAACTTGTCTTGTTGATAAGCTTTAAACTCTAATAATGAACATGCAAAATCAAAAGTGATTATAATACCTAATCTGTAGTCACTTAACAAACTGACTACTTAAATAATTCTTATCAACTAGAAAGAGATTTGATACCACAAGCTACCACAAAGGAACCCAACACTGACATATCCCTATATGCCGACCTCCGTGGCGCAGACGTAGAAGGTTGCGGGTTCGATTCCCGCCTCGCAACAAAGGTTTGCACGAGTTTCGGGTCTGCGTGTTTTTCTATACAGGGTGATTCAGGTACCATGGACCAAAATGACCTACTTAAAATTTTAACAATTCTAAGGACAAAGGTTTACGTAGAAATACGACTTTGTGGTGAAGCCGTTAGTAACTTGATGAAAATTTCAGAATAAGCAGTTAACCTGTCAATGTTTTTGAAAACGAGAACAAAAAAATATTCTTTTTTTTGACTGTTTTAGAAAAACCTTTTTATCCATTTTTAGGGTTTGTAAAATGGTAAAAACGGAACCCGGTGCGATTTTGTCCGTCCGTCCGTTCGTCCGTCTGTCACACAGCTGATTATCTCGACAACTTCTGAACCTATCGGCTTGAAATTTTAAATAGTTATAAATAGTTTTTAATAACTGATTTTCCTCTATAGACATATAAACAATCAAATGTATTTTCATTTTGATTATGGAGGGTAGAGAGGATGGAGGCGTAAAGAGAACCATCTCTGTGTATGAAAAAGTGTCTGTCAAAAAGCGTCAAATTATGGTGACGCACTTGCTACCGAAGCGGTTTCATTTTAAAGATAACGCCAAAAGTAATTACTACGCAAATAGTTTAGGTTTTATATATTGCAGTATCTATATATACGGTGTCCTATAACTCACTGTTTTCCCAGAACAAACGTTGCTTAGATCATGGTCTACTAACAGTTTATAGAATCAAATAAGACAATAAAAAAAAATCTAGACCTTCTCAAATAAGTCTAACTTTGTTCAAAAACTAACCGTGACATACAGTTCATTGGTAGGTACGCTAGCCGTAGCGTATTACCTACTCCTAAGTTAGATACCTAGTAGCTACTGGTCAGCGCGCTGACTATGTTGTAGGGCGTAACGTTAAAATAGATGTTTTAAGTTCGCAACTTTTTATATTTTTCAAATACCGATTTTTTTTTTAATTTGATGTTGTACATTGTTAGTAGACCATGGTTTGAACAACATTTGTTCTGGGAAAACACCAAAAATATTAAATTTATCAACTTGGCACACTTCACTCTGCTAAATCCATATAATTCTCTCTTGTTGCTACAAGTGCTATTTGGGTGGGTTTTTGAGTTGTAATTTGCTGCTTACAGCTGGACACTTTTTCGACTTGCCCATCTTATAAGACGGTTCTTCTTACCTCTATCCTCCATAATTTTGATAGTGTTTAAAATATGTGTTACAAGTTTTCTTGGTTCACCGGTCACATAACTAGATGAAGCTGTTTAATTAACATAAATAAACCTATCTAGGTGCAGAACCCTCGATACGCGAGTCCTATTTGTACTTGTCCGGTCCTCTTCAGTCATAAAAATGCTTAGCAAAAATCTATTAAAGTTGAAATACCAACTAGGCAATGAATTGAACCTACTAGTACACTTTCACGTGCAAGTATAAAAAAGAAACTTACGACACTACAATCAAACGAGTAGCTCGCTGGCGGGTGTTCCGTGGGTGTGGCTATTTCCTCAGCTTTCCTCATGATCTGCTCCGCAGCATGCACTCGGTTCAGAAGCAGGTCCTCCAAGCACTTTGCGGTCCGATCCACGATCGCTGACCCATCGCGAACTTCCATTTTAACGTCACTGAAACCTTTTAGGAGCTCTTCTCTGCGGACGACTTTTCTGTCTATATCGAACAGGGTATCTGATATATCTTGTGCCCATTCTTTGATCCTGATGATAAATGCATACGTCATGTGAAATGGTCAAATCAGAGGTCTAATCGTACATTACGTTAGATTATTCTTTATTGCGCACAATGAAACAAATACAAATAAAAAAATTACTACTTAAATCTATGGATACAATTGGCGGGCTTATTGCTAAATAGCGATCTCTACCAGACACCTTTGGATGGAATGGACTGTGTGGACATTACCTGGGGTGTAATGGTGTACCTAACATACTACATGTACATACATACTAACACTAATGATATAAAAATAAAAAAAATTCATAAATAAAAATTACACAAATGAATGAACCTAATTAATAACTACTCATAACATAACTTTTCATCACGATTGCGAGTAAATCAAAACAGCAGTTTGTTGCTAAAAAAAATTTGCGTTCCTGGCATAGAGAAATACTAATAGACGGGATTCTCGGTATCCATTGTCTTTAGGGTTCCGTATCTAAAGGGTAAAACGGGACCCTATTACTAAGACTCCGCTGTCTATCTGTATGACTGTCCGTCTGTCACCAGGCTCATGAACCGTGATAGTTAGACAGTTGAAACTTTCACAGATGATGTATTTCTGTTGCTGCTGTAACAGCAAATACTAAAAACAGAATAAAATAAATATTTAAGGGGGCTCCCATACAACAAACGTGTGGTGTACCTAATCAGACACGCACCACCGATCCGAAATCTGTATTGTAGGATGATGGTCCTACCTTTATTTTACTATTAAATGTTTGCGTTTGGACCACACCGTAATACAGGTTTCGGACCGACTGGCGCTCGCACACGCCTGCCTTCGTTCCCCACCACATTCGACTCGCGGCCACTGTGTCGATCGCGCGCTCGCGTATTTTGCCTTGTATTGCTTCCTAAGATTATCGTGTTGTTTTTTATGTCTATTTCCTTATATCTTTTTATTAAATTCATTGTGCTATTCACCCAATAATATTTTTCGTTTAACTATCATTCTTCACACCTTCATCACTTCACGCTTTCATCACTTCGGGTCCACCTTCTGATCTGTCAGTACCCTCAGCACTGGTACCCCACAAACGTAATTTTTTAGCTCGTTTTTGCTTGATATTGATAACGGCAACAGGTAGACGCTTGAAATATTCTTAGTTATATATTCACTTGAAAAATAAATAAATTAATTAAAATTAAACAAATATTTAAGTGGGGATCCCATACAACATACATGATTTTTTTGCCGTTTTTATAGATAATGGTACGGAACCCTTCGTGCGCGAGTCCGACTCGCACTTGGTCGTTTTTTTTTAAATACTAAACTGTTGCCTCTTTTATTTATAAAGTAAGGATTTGTCATGGAGGTTGTATTTTATTCCAGCATTTGTGTATCTCTTTATTTAGAAAGTTTAGTTTAGTTTTTTTTCTCTTTCTTTATCTCTTTCTTTATTTCCTCTTTTATTTTAAATAAGTTTAATAAGAGTTAAGGAGTGGTCATGGAGGTTTTTAGTTAGTATATTGTGAATGCAATGAGCCTCGTTCTATTATATCAGAATATTTGAAGAAAAATACTTTTGAACACTCATCATGCTCTGAAAGTTGGTCATAGTTAGCTCGATACCTGATGCGTAAATATGATTTACGTCCCTAGGGACGTATGTTAATTTGAAAATAGAATGAGGTTCATTGCATTCTTATACTCAAATGAAATATAACACATTTTTATTTAAACTAAAAGAGGTTATGTTCATAAATGCTGATATTAAATACATCCTCCATGACAAATCCTTATTTCTATTAAATAAAAGATGCCATAGGTTATTATTATTCAGCCATTCGTGTCCTACTGCTGGGCAAACGCCATATTCCCCCCAGAATAACGGTGGATGGGGAAGAGCTAGCATGGTATAGGGTCTTATAAAGCTTACATCATCATGACCCACATTATCCATATCGGGGATGCGAATATATAAAAATAATACATAATTACCTTGTTAGCACGAGTACCGAGTGGAACTCACTTCCGGCGTATGTTTTTACCAGTATAATCTCGGAGTCTTCAAGTTCAGAGTGAACAGGTTCTTTTTAGGCAAGCGTGCTCTATCACTCAGCATCAGGTGAGGTAGTGGTCAAGCGCTTGACTATCAGCAATAAAAAATAATAAAAATGACTTCATACTTACGAAGAAGGTGAAATAATTTGTGGTGGTGTTTCAGGTTTCTCAGGAGGCGATGGTGGTGTAATCTTGGCATTCGAATAGTTTGTGATTTTCACTGAAGAGTTCTTCACTTTGTTCATTTTGAATAAAGCTTGCTCATGTTCTTCTAAGATCTTTTTGATATTACTAGCAGTTGTTTTGTTTGCAGGCACTTTGCTTTTAATCGAGGCAGAGGAAGAAATTATAATAGCGAGTATGAGTATTTGTATGTTCATAGTTTGTACGTAAATTATACAGCTAGTTATGTTATTTGTATTTATCACATATTTAAGAGGGTTCGTGCGAGTATGTTGGGCGGGCGGGTGAGACTGCAGGCTAGCGCGTAGGGCGGGTGGCTGGCAGTGGCGCCCGGCATCCTGGCGCCAATGCTTCCGTCTAAACGCAGAACACCATTCCTATATTGAGTTTCGCCGGCTCTATGAATGAACTATGAGGCATTGTTTGCAATTATTTCTTGCATAAATGTTGTGATGAATTTGTCTGTAATCAGGTATTGTTTATTTATTAGGGATCTATTTACTAATTCACGTTCCCGAGGTATTTGGAGGTAAAGATTGCCAGATGAGAACAATGACAGTCATTAAAACTGCAGTAATTAATTATTTATACGCTTTCCATTGTATTCAAGTAATAGCTCCCAGGTTGATATTAGTATATTATGATACAAGTGAGCTAAGTTGCTCATTATACACGAGGTTTGCAGCTCGAGCCGTAAGCGAAGGCGTAAATCATCCGAGTGTCTAGTGAGCAAGTTGCGCACGAGTTTCATACGCACTTTTTCAACACACTTGCGAGGAAAAAACAAACATATATTGCATAAATCGTTTAATTATTAAAACAATTGGTGAATGTACAATTTTCAAAGGTCATTCATTTTCAGCCCGTGTCGACCCACTGCTGGGCATAGACCTCTCTTTGTTTCTGCCATTCTCCCCGATCCTGTGCCAGTCTGAACCACGTACGACCCACGGTCTTATGGATGTCGTCGACCCATCTCGCTGGTGGACGTCCCCTATTTCGATGCACAGTTCTCGGCCTTCACTCTGTTAGAGCCTTAGTCCACCTGTCGTCACTACATCTGGCCAAGTGTCCTGCCCAATTCCACTTGAGCCCCAATATACGCTTGCTGACGTCTTGTACTTTAGTATGCTTGCGAATTTCAGTATTGGGAACTCGATCTAAGAGTGTGATGCCGAGCATGGCGCGCTCCATTGCTTTCTGTGCTACACTTATTTTTTACACAGCCTCCTTCGTGAGCCTCCATGTCTCGGCACCATAAGTCATAGTTGGCAGAACACATTGGTTATAGAGACGTGTTTTAAGGCATTGTAGAATACGAGTAGATTTTAATATGTCAGCTAGTTTGCCGAAAGCTGCCCATCCAAGTTGAACACGCCTGATGACTTCCCTCATCTGATACTCCTTGCCAAAATATAATACATGGCCAAGATAAACGTATGAGTCGACCATTTCTAGTTTCTTGCTTCGAACAACGACGTTTGGGACTGAAACTCCAGAAATGCTCGACATAATCTTCGTCTTGCCCATATTCATCCTGAGGCCCACTCTAAGAGATGTATTATAAAGCTCATTCAACATGGTCTGCAGGTCGTCCATTGTCTCGGCAAACAGAACAAGATCATCAGCGAACCGCAAGTGCGACAGGTAGACACCAATAACATTTATACCACATTGATCCCAAGAAAGCGTTTTTACGACGTCTTCTAAGACAGCTGAAAAGCTTGGGTGAAATTGTGTCTCCCTGTCGCACCCCCCTTTTGATCGATATGGGGTAGTTAATTTGTGTAGCCTCACTTGCATGGTAGCCGAGCTATATATCTCCCGAAGCAGATCCACATATCGGGTGTCAATGCTGCAGCGATGGAGAGAGATCAACACGGCCCAATGCTCGACACTGTCAAAGGCCTTTTCATAATCGAAAAAGGCCATGCAAAGGGGTCGGTTGTACTCGTGACTCTTCTCCATCCATTTTCAAAGGTAAATCATACAAATTACTGGAAGGAGAAGGCACCAAATAACTCTTGCTACGAGATGTACATGGTTGTGGGTTACAGTACGTTTTGACACAATGTTTGAGCTTAACCATGCTTCTTAACATGGAATAGATGCACCACAGGGAGCTGGGTTTGTATGTATTGGCGAGTTCAAAGAAATACGCCAAAATACATTTCCAGAAAATGAGTGGGGTTTTTTGTTGCTTTTCCATTGTATGAAACTATCGTAAGCAGCTAAGTACTTTGCTCTAGATTTTGCAGGTATTAGGCCTTCATTTGCATTTTGTGCTGCATTTATTATTTCTGACGGGGTTAAATCTATCAATTGTTAATCTTCTCTACTAAAACTTGACATTTTTACAATTATTTACCACACAGCAACAAATGCGATACAAACAATAAAATGGGCAATGGCACGCAAGTTTTTTTTTGCACGCGCCAAATGTAAGTTTGTTGATTACTAGCCATACAGCCTACTTCAAAATTATAGTTTTAGTAATAAAATGCAAATATTTTATAACAAATTATTGTGAATTATAATTAATTTGATAATAATAAATGTTTTTTCGTTTTAATTAGGGATACATTTATTTATTCCAAAAATGTAATAGGATTTTCACCGGCATAAAACCTCTTTGTTGTTACAAGAACTATATTACCCGGTTAAATTGAAAATGCTTTGTTTACTCGCATATAATTTGCAGTTAGGTACTAACTTAACTTTATAGGGATAATTCTATTACGCACGCGTGTGTTATAGTTCGGTGTAAGGCCCTAATTACGATGTAATATGGCTCACTTTACGAGCAAGTGTGTTGAAAGAATAAAAATATTATGTGTAAATATCGTTTAGGCTGCATGCGCACGCGAATCATTGAGTGTCTACGTGATTACGAATGATTAACAAATCAAATTTATTTATTTTCCGACGGTAACAATTCACTCTGACTTTTTTGATTAAATTCGCTATTGCATAACTAATAACATGAACGAAACATAACTTTTGTGTACACCTAGCCCTGATAAAAAGCCTCCCTAGCCTATTAGTGAAAATAGTCTATTGTATTTTGAGATAAGCCCGAATAAATAGACAGACAGACGCAAACAGGGACTCTAAGTATACTCGTAGGTATTTTATAGTAATAGTGATAAAGATGTGACGGCAGTGAGCACAAAGGACGATAATAAAACCGGCCAAGTGCGAGTCGGACTCACGCACGATGGGTTGCGTACCATTATCTATAAAAACTGCAAAAAAATCCCGTTTGCTGTATGAGAGCCCCCCGTAAATATTAATTTTATTTTAATTTAATTATTTATTTTTAAAGTGAATAATATAACTCAATATTCTGTGAATATTTCATGCGTTTACCTGTTGCTGTTATCAATATCGAACAAAAAGGAGCAAAAAAATCATGTTTGTTGTTTGGGAGCCCCACTTAAATATTTGTTTTATTTTAATGTAATTTAATATTTTTAAAGTTAATATATAACTAAATATTTTGTAAATACGATAAGCGTCTACCTGTTGCCGTTATAAATATCGAGCAAAAACGAGCAAAAAAAATCTCGTTTGTTGTATGGGAGCCCCCCTTAAATATTTAATTTATTCTGTTTTCAGTATTTGTTGTTATAGCGGCAATAGAAATTCATTATCTGTGAAAATGTCAACTGTCTAACTATCACAGTTCATGAGATACAGCCTGGTGACAGTTTATTGTTATGAATTAAGAATCAAGGTTTGCAGTATAATTATCGAACGCTTTTTGCAAAGCGTTATCTTGAAATAATTCCGATGATTAAATCACACAAAATTACTGATAATCTAGTATTGCAGTGCTACTCATCTTACACTGTAGATTATTGGCTGAGTACGTAATCGATATAAAAATTGTTTTTGACAATAAAAATCAAACAGTACCTCCAAAAATTATTATGAGAGGTAGGTGTGCGGAAATATGGCTCTTGCAAAATTAACACTGATGCTCGTATTGGCTGGCGCCGGCAGCGTCCTTACGTAGTGACAAGTGACTTATACATAACATTTCAAATACAATATGGCGATGTTGACTATCAGTTGTTGAGTCCGGAACACTAGGGGTCAATCAACGCACCGATATTATATGTGATTTGGTACGTTTCAGGTATATCAGTGTTGTTGCTTTTGGTTGGGGTGACGGTCGCCCGCGGCCAAGTAAACGAGTGTCCTGCAGAGCAGGAGGCCAACTGGGAAATAGAACAGTTGGTGCGTCACGACGACTGTCACAAGTTCTACAAATGTACTTATGGACAGCCCGTGGAGTACATCTGCCCAAGCGACTTATATTTTAACCTGGACAAATGGGCGTGTGACTGGCCACGCAACGTGGACTGCGAAGGCAGGAACGATCCCGCTCTGACCACTGTAGTGCCTGACACTCCTAAACCTACAACTCCAGAACCTATCACTCCAGACCCTACTAGCCCAGAACCCACCACCCCCAAACCCACTACTCCAGAACCCACCACCTCTGAACCTACAACCCTAGAACCTACCACACCCGAACCCACTACTCAAGAACCCACCACCCCCAAATCTACAACCCCAGAACCTACCACCCCTGAACCTACTACTCCAGAACCCACCACCCCCAAACCCACTACTCCAGAACCCACCACTCTTGAACCTACCACCTCAGAATACACCACCCCTGAATCTACCACCCCAGAACCTACTACTCCAGGACCCGCCACCCCTAAACCATCCACCCCTGAACCAACTACCCCGGAACCTACGACCACAACTACCACTAAAAGGCCTGAATGCGAGGTAGAAGTCTGGCCTCAGCCCGAACCCCAGCCAGAGCCCCAGCCGGAACCCCAGCCACAGCCCCAGCCAGAACCCCAACCCCCCACAGAGGTTGAGGTCGATTTCCTTCTCAATGGCTGCCCCGTCGACCCTCATATTCACTGGCTGCTTCCTCACGTGGAAGACTGCACTCTCTTTTACTACTGCGTCTGGGGCGAGCTAGTTCTGAGGGAATGCCCTGGTGGACTTCACTTCAACCCTGCTATTCAGGTATTTACTCATTTAATAAAGAATTATTTACTTAGAGTCACTAAACTACGTATTTAGAAATTCCTTGTAACTGTAACACTGTCAAGATAGAGTTACATGACACACCCAGCAGGTTACACTACAGGGCCTCCCCCTGTAGTATGAGAGGACCAATATAAGGACTATTAGTGTTAGACCAAGTTGGTTGACTACATTAAAAGGTCAACAAAGTATGCGACAATTAATTTGGATGTTCCGAATCTCATTGTCAACTTCGTCTGGTTAGATTTTGATGGTTATTATTCTTGTAATAAAATTCTAACAAACTATGATTGAAACTAAACCTTGCAAGTTCTTTTTTTTATTTTATACCACTAAGGTAGCAAACAAGCATACGGCCCACCTGATGGTAAGCTGTTATCCTAGCCTATGGACGTTTGTAACACCGAAGGTAACAGTCGCGCGTTGCCGACCCTTTAAAATTTTCAAACGCCCTTTTGAAGAACCCCATACTGTAGTATTTGGGGAGAACCTCGGCAGGGAGACCATTCCACAAGCGAAATGTTCGAGGGAGGTAATTCCTCTGGAACCTCACGGTACGCGACCAGATCGTCTCCAAGGTGTGTGGATGGATTCCCTGCCGATGGCGGGCGGTGTGATGATAAAATGAACCTGCAGGCACCATATCAAACAACTCCTCAGAATACAACCCATTATACAAGCGGTAGAACACACACACAGGGAGACAAAATCTCTCCTGAGACTTAAGGGCTCAATACCGCTTGTGAGAATGGGATCGTCAACAATTCTCGCAGCTCGTCTTTGAACAGAGTCAAATGGCCCTAGTTGATATCCAGGTGCCCCTGCCCATAAATGACAGTAATACCCCATGTGGGGCTGGATTCACACCTCAAGTTACGCTACAAGTACAACACGAAGCTAACCGTGCTAGGTTAGGTATAGCTATATATTTTGAAGTGTGAATCTATAAATTTTAATTGCAACCTAATTTTGATCCAGAATTAGCATCAGCGCTGGCTATAATTGCCACAAAAACTACCGTCTCTTATTTTACTAATAAATGCAACACTAACAATTTATTCCCGGCAGGATTGAAACGTGTTTTGTTCACGATTGAAACCCATTTCTTTCTCTAATCGGCAATCGCTTTGGCAATGGCCATGGATCGAATGACGCTGACGTTGACACTTATAGGCATTATGTGATCTACAAAGAGTCGATGATGGATTCGGTTTTAAAGTGTGCTCACCTCATCCTGTATGCCTCAAATTGATGGACGCAAAGCAGTGCATCGTAGGCCACGATTCTAAGGTGCCACATAACATCAGCTTATTCCATCACCAAGTAGAATAAAAAAAACCTTTTAATCTTATTAAGATTATCTACATTTCATTTTAATTCGTGTGTCGTCTTATTTCTGTTTAGGTTTGCGACTGGCCGACCAGTGCTGGCTGCTCTATCTCCATCAACAAGCACGATGAAGTCAGACGCCATTTACTGAACCAGATGTATGCGTAAACTTTACCTACTAAACATCAATTACTGTTATAAAAAGCTCACGAATTAACACTTTTAGTGTTCTTGTGACTATCTATACAATAAATATGTCATAATTTGATTTGAATATTTTATTTCATAATCCTTTGCTTATGGTTATGCTAGCATTATGTTCCAAAACATGTAGGTTTTTAAGTAAAATGAAGGTTTACTTGTCACCACCCGGCTCATTGATCATATCCGTGTAACCCAGTGTCATGTATTGGATAAACCAAACAAGCCCAAATTCGAAGGGTAGAAGCCATTGAAGCATACCAGGTGGCTCCTCATCAGATCAATTTGTATTTTTTACAAATGTCGTAGTATCGCACAATTAGTTTATATATGTAATCGCATTTATCAGCTTATTTTTATATACCATATTATTAATATGTATATATACAGTGTGTTTTTTAACTGGGACAGTACGGCAGCACCCATAACCAGAGGAGATACAGGTGCAGTTTCTTTTAAAACATCAGCTCGTTTTCGAAGAAAAACATTTTGGCATAAAATTTTTTTGGTCATCAAAAAAAAATCAGGGCATAAAATCAAGTTGATAATTTTTTTTTGATGCCGATCGATGCAATCCTAAGTAAAGATCATATTATTGTACCGGATGAAAAAAATCTGAGTAGCGGAAATTAGTCAAATTTAATAAAATGTATTCTCATACAACAGGACAAAGCAAAATTCCTCCAACAAATATTTTATTAGATTCTAATTGCACATTAAAGATGTATTAATACTGTAGCGATTAAGAAGTTTAGAAACTCCATGCTCTCATGAGCAATTCATATACATTTCGTATTTCAGAACAATTTTGAATTTCGAACATGGTTCTTGCATCTGTCAGACTTTTATATCAGTCATTGCATCATCTTATTTGTCCTATCATGGCATTGTCAAATACGCAAAAAATAGACTTAATTGAAGCATCCTTCCTCAACCGACGAAGCCCAACTAATGCGTTGAAGTGGTATTAAGAACGCTACCCAGACCGCGATTGAGGAAGTATGCTTCAATTAAGCCTACTTTTTGCGCATTTTTACCTTTTTTGTAGTAAAATTTTAAAATGCATCGAATTTATTCATTAGGTTCACTCATCTTTACAGTACGAAAAACAAATAAAAATTACACATTTTGCCAATTTGAATTTGGAATTATCTTCTTTAAAATTTAAACTTTGAATGATACCAAAACCAGCCAGATACAAATAGTATAGCCAAAGAGATTTTATTACAAATTCATACATACTATAATGCGAAAAGACTTTTTCCCCAACATATTATATATATATTTATTGTAAGTACATTTTGTATTCATATTTATTTAATAATTTTAGTGTTTAGTTATATTTTTATTTTGGTATTAGACGCACTCTCTTCATAAATAGTTTGGCCATAAATGTACACCCCCGACCATTATCTTTGTTATAACAAAATCCACTGCATCCAAAGGTTGCCTAGAAGAGATCGCTTCTAAGCGATAAGACCGCCCATTGAACTATTTGCTTTTTTGTTTATATTGTGTACAATAAAGTGTTTTCATTCATTCATTCATTCAGCTCGCCCGCAAGTACCAAATTATTGTATTGTCATCTGAAGACCACACACTTGCAAAGTTTCTATTCGATACAACAATTAGAAGTAGGTTATATGTGTAAGAAGAAGTATATTTGTTTACATATGTAGGTACATTATTAGGGTTTGCAAGTATTTAAACTAAGGCTTATAGCACCAACGCCGTCTTAGGCTATGCCGAGGCGCTTGAGCACAGGAATTTGGGGCCCTGTTGGAAAGTAAAGTGAAAGAAAAACAAATTCTACTGTGATCTTATATTCGAGGTGTCGGTGACCGCTAGATGGTGTAGTTATCTAATTAGTCTTACTTTCTACGTACACCTATCTTAATGTTTTATCCTTTCATCAATTTGTCCAATTATATAAATACATGGAGTTGCCGAAATAAAAATAAAAATCCAGTCTATAAAAATTTATTAATAATTATAATTAAATTAAATTTTCGTCAAAAAAATTTAGTGGCGAATCGCGGAACTACATATTTCCTACCTGTGAATGCAATGCCTTGTTTTCTGTATAAGCCAATGGCTTATTGCTCTCAGGGTTACCAGAACGTCGCTAACAACGCCCTCATTTACTCTATAAACTTTTATCATAGTTTGTCTTTTACATTTGTCGGGTTATATCTACCTAAACTCGTAAAAAATTGTATAAAGTAAGCTAATATATCCACAATAGTAGCAATATACATTTTGCTACTATTGTGGATACTTTAGGCATAAAAGAACAGCATGTTGGCTGGTAGGGGGCGAGGACACACGTCTATTAGGAAAATGGTTGGCATTTTCCTAATAGACGTGTGTCCTCGCACTATATTTTGTAAACGGACTCTTGTATTAAAAAAAGTTTTAGAAAACCTACGAATATTTTTAAAAGAGCTGTTCAACGACACCCCAAAACAAGGTGTGTGAATAAAAAATAAACACCTCTACCTTCTATAAAGGTAAACAAATTTTATGATTCTAGGTCAACAGGGAGTATCAACCCTATAGGTTCTGATTTATTTGCTAGTCAAATTATAAGTGCAATAAAATGTTTTCAATCAATAAGTTGAAATGCGTTCCGTTTGGAACGCATGGGCGTTCCTGAGAAAAAGGGTCTTGACAGACAGACTTCCTGTTAGCACAAGTAAGGAGTGGAACTCACTTCCGACGTATGTTTTTCCGAATCAGTATAATCTCAGAGTCTTCAAGCCCAGAGTGAATAGGTTCTTTCTAGGCAAGCATGCTCCATCTTCGATCACACCATCAGTTACTTGATGGTGGTCAGTGGTCAAGCGCTTCGCTATCATCAATAAAATAAAAGACAGACAGACGGAAAAGGAAGTGGTCCTATAAGTGTTATTTTTTTTCTTTTGAGGTACGTAACTCCTAAACTACTATAACTCTGTTACTTAAAGTTATGTTGTATAAACCACTTTTAGAGTCCTTTTGAAGGTGTACCTCGACAAAGCCATGGACAATATATCGATAAATAGAATTTAGGATCTTAAAATTATCATTTAAAATCAACTTAAAATCAACATTTGTCGTTGTACAAGCTGAGAAAGCTGGTAAACGCCTAAAAATTATGAATTAGCTGCTATGCATGCTCTCTGGTTCTAATTGAATCTAATTCTAATTGAAATTAATTGCGCGGTGGGGGGAATAAGATAGAATAACCTAGCTCTCTTTAAGCTTTTCCTAATTTTAATAAAGAGAATAATTCAATAATAGGGTTTAATATATTTTAAATTTGTATATTCAATATAAGAGGCAGATTTATGAAACTTTTCGAAAAAATACATAATATAAATTAAATTAGCTAAAATCTGCCGTTTCAAAATCAGGTAACACAACAATAAGAAATAAAAAATAATTCAGTCATAAATCTAGTAAGATGTAATTGTATTATCTAGAACACTCCTCGTCTGGCTTGCATGTGCTTGTTGAGAGAGAAATTTGTGTCTTCAATACGTCCCTCGCAGGAGACAGCTGCGGGCCAGTTGCATGACCTGGTGTGCGGGTCGTAGAATAAGCTAGCTGGACAGCTGCGTGTAATAGGCTTGCCGTTGAAGCACACGTAGTACTGATTGCAGTACTTGTGAGCGATCATCTTGCCGTCAGAGCCGTTGCCCGAGCAAACGCTAGGAGCTTGCCTGGGGTTGCACATGCAAACTCCGTCTTCGCCTTTGGGCGCGGGTGGCGGAGTATCCCTATCTCCGCAGTCGATGTTCCTGGGCCAGTCGCATTGCTCGTTCTCGGGGTTGTAGAGCAGATTGCCGGGGCAATCGATAACAACGGGCGAGCCGAGTGAGCAGACGTAGAATTGATCACAGTTCTCATGCGCTACTAGGACACCGTCGGAGCCATCGACAGCACAAATAGCGGGGGCTTGGCTGGGTTCGCTGTAGTCTCCTCCATTGGTGTCATAGCTATTGTTATCACCGCCGTTGCTGCCACCACCGTTGTTGTCGTTACCGTTGTTGTCAACACCGTTGTCACTACCGGCTTCAGGAATCGCCCTATCACCGCAATTAACATTTTGAGGCCAATCGCAAACTTCGATCAGTGGATTGTAAAGCAGGGTATCAGGGCATACCAAAGCTACTGGGTTACCGAAAGAGCATTTGTAGAATTTATTGCATTTCTCATGAGCAATAAGAACGCCTTCAGAGTTACCAGTGGCACAGATAGCCGGTGCTTCTTCGGGGTTGCAGTTACAGGTGCCTCCGTTGTCACCATGTCCATTACCGCTACCGTTGTCACTGTTTCCATTACCTTCAGTCTCACCGTTATCACCACCGTTATCACCACCGTTGTCAACTTCAACAATTGTTCTGTCTCCGCACTCTACTTTGTGAGGCCAGTTGCACATTTCAGTGTAAGGGTTGTACAGAAGACCCGATGGGCAGTAGAATGCTACTGATGCACCATGGTCGCACTTGTAGAATTGGTTGCAATGTTCGTGGGCAATAAGGACACCATCTGATCCCTCAGCGGCACAGATGCCAGGGGCTTCGCCAGGGTTGCAATTGCAGATACCACTGCCAGTTCCATTGTCACCATTGCCATTGTCACCGTTTTCATTGCTGCTACCGTTGTCACCGTTTCCATTACCTTCAGTCTCGCCGTTATCACCACCGTTGTTGTTGCCCCCGTTGTCGACTTCAACAATTGTTCTGTCTCCGCACTCTACTTTGTGAGGCCAGTCGCACACTTTAGTGTAAGGATTGTACAAAAGACCTGATGGGCAGTAGAACGCTACTGATTCACCGTGGTCGCACTTGTAGAATTGGTTGCAGTGTTCGTGGGCAATAAGGATACCATCTGATCCATCAGCAGCGCAGATGGCAGGGGCTTCGCCAGGGTTGCAATTGCAAGTGCCACTGCCGGTTCCATTGTCACCATTGCCGTTGCCGCTGCCGCTGTCACCGTTTTCATTGCCGCTACCGTTGTCACCGTTTCCATTACCTTCAGTCTCACTGTTATCACCACCGTTGTTGTCACCACCGTTGTCGACTTCCACAATTATTCTGTCTCCGCACTCTACTTTGTGAGCCCAGTCGCACACTTCAGTGTAAGGATTGTACAGAAGACCCGATGGACAGTAAAATGCTACTGATGCACCATGGTCGCACTTGTAGAATTGGTTGCAGTGTTCGTGGGCAATAAGGATACCATCTGATCCATCAGCGGCGCAGATGGCAGGGGCTTCGCCAGGGTTGCAATTGCAGGTGCCACTGCCAGTTCCATTGTCACCATTGCCATTGCCGCTGCCGCTGTCACTGTTTCCATTGCTGCTACCGTTGTCACCGTTTCCATTATCTTCAGTCTCACCATTATCACCACCGTTGTTGTCACCACCATTGTCGACTTCAACAATTGTTCTGTCTCCACACTCTACTTTGTGAGGCCAGTCGCACACTTCTGCGTAAGGATTGTACAGAAGACCCGATGGGCAGTAGAATGCTACTGATGCACCATGGTCGCACTTGTAGAATTGATTGCAGTGTTCGTGGGCAATAAGGATACCATCTGATCCCTCAGCGGCGCAGATGCCTGGGGCTTCGCCAGGGTTGCAATTGCAAGTGCCACTGCCGGTTCCATTGTCACCATTGCCGTTGCCGCTGCCGCTGTCACCGTTTCCATTGCTGCTACCGCTGTCACCGTTTTCATTGCCGCTACCGTTGTCACCGTTTCCATTACCTTCAGTCTCACCGTTATCACCACCGTTGTTGTCGCCACCGTTGTCGACTTCAACAATTGTTCTGTCTCCGCACTCTACTTTGTGAGGCCAGTCGCACACTTCAGTGTATGGATTGTACAGAAGACCTGATGGGCAGTAGAACGCTACTGATGCACCATGGTCGCACTTGTAGAATTGGTTGCAGTGTTCGTGGGCAATAAAGATACCATCTGATCCATCAGCGGCGCAGATGCCAGGGGCTTCGCCAGGGTTGCAGTTGCAGGTGCCACTGCCGGTTCCATTGTCACCATTTCCGTTTCCACCACCGTTGTCACCGTTACCGTTACCATTTTCTCCGTTGCCACTGCCGTTGTTGTCAACATTTCCATTATCAATTTCAACAATGGGTCTATCACCGCACTCTACTTTGTGAGCCCAGTCGCACACTTCAGTGTAAGGGTTGTACATAAGTTCTGATGGGCAGTTTAATGCTATTGGTGTACCGTGGTCACACTTGTAGAATTGGTTACAGTTTTCGTGGGCAATGAGGACACCATTGGATCCATCAGTGGCGCAGATGCCAGGGGCTTCGCCAGGGTTGCAGTTGCAGGTGCCACTACCGGTTCCATTGTCACCATTTCCGTTTCCACCACCGTTGTCACCGTTACCGTTACCATTTTCTCCGTTGCCACTGCCGTTGTTGTCACCATTTCCATTATCAATTTCAACAATGGGTCTATCACCGCACTCTACTTTGTGAGCCCAATCGCACACTTCAGTGTAAGGGTTGTACATAAGTTCTGAGGGGCAGTTTAATACTATTGGTGTACCGTGGTCACACTTGTAGAATTGGTTACAGTTTTCATGGGCAATGAGGACACCATTGGATCCATCAGTGGCGCAGATGCCAGGGGCTTCGCCAGGGTTGCAGTTGCAGGTACCACTGCCGGTTCCATTGTCACCATTTCCGTTTCCACCACCGTTGTCACCGTTACCGTTACCATTTTCTCCGTTGCCACTGCCGTTGTTGTCACCATTTCCATTATCAATTTCAACAATGGGTCTATCACCGCACTCTACTTTGTGAGCCCAGTCGCACACTTCAGTGTAAGGGTTGTACATAAGTTCTGAGGGGCAGTTTAATACTATTGGTGTACCGTGGTCACACTTGTAGAATTGGTTACAGTTTTCATGGGCAATGAGGACACCATTGGATCCATCAGTGGCGCAGATGCCAGGGGCTTCGCCAGGGTTGCAGTTGCAGGTGCCACTACCGGTTCCATTGTCACCATTTCCGTTTCCACCACCGTTGTCACCGTTACCGTTACCATTTTCTCCGTTGCCACTGCCGTTGTTGTCACCATTTCCATTATCAATTTCAACAATGGGTCTATCACCGCACTCTACTTTGTGAGCCCAGTCGCACACTTCAGTGTAAGGGTTGTACATAAGTTCTGAGGGGCAGTTTAATACTATTGGTGTACCGTGGTCACACTTGTAGAATTGGTTACAGTTTTCATGGGCAATGAGGACACCATTGGATCCATCAGTGGCGCAGATGCCAGGGGCTTCGCCAGGGTTGCAGTTGCAGGTACCACTGCCGGTTCCATTGTCACCATTTCCGTTTCCACCACCGTTGTCACCGTTACCGTTACCATTTTCTCCGTTGCCACTGCCGTTGTTGTCACCATTTCCATTATCAATTTCAACAATGGGTCTATCACCGCACTCTACTTTGTGAGCCCAGTCGCACACTTCAGTGTAAGGGTTGTACATAAGTTCTGAGGGGCAGTTTAATACTATTGGTGTACCGTGGTCACACTTGTAGAATTGGTTACAGTTTTCGTGGGCAATGAGGACACCATTGGATCCATCAGTAGCGCAGATGGCAGGCGCTTCGACAGGGTTGCAATTGCAGGTGCCGCTGCCAGATCCATTGTCACCGTTACCATTGTTACTTTCTTGACTACAATCCTCATTACCATTGTTGTTTCCGCCTTCCTCAATCTCTACTACTGGTCTATCTCCACACTGTACATTATGGGGCCAGTCGCACTGTTCCGAATAAGGGTTGTACAGAAGACCTGATGGACAGAAGAATGCTACAGGGACACCGTGGTCACACTTGTAGAATTGGTTGCAGTTTGTGTGGGCAATGAGTATTCCATCGGATCCATTAGCGGCGCAGATACCAGGTGCCTCACCAGGGTTGCAGTTGCAGGTGCTTTCACTGGTTCCGTTGTCACCGTTACCGCTACCGTTATCTCCGCTTCCACTGCCGTTGCTGTCACCATTTCCATTTCCGTTGTCACCATTGTTCTCACCATCGACTTCAACAATAGGCCTATCTCCGCAATCTACACTGTGAGCCCAGTCGCATCGTTGATTATACGGGTTATACAAAAGACCCGATGGACAGCAAATTGCGACGGGGACATCGTGATCACACTTGTAGAAGTAGTTGCAATTCTCGTGCGCTACTAGAATTCCGTCTGATCCTTCTTCGCTGCAGATGTCAGGAGCGTCACCAGGCTCGCAGTTGCAAGTGCTTTCATTGTTACCGTTTTGTGTATCTGAACCGGAGTCTTGGTTGCTATCATCCGTCTCGTGGCAGCAATCGACTTCGTTTTCGTCTACAATAGGCCTGGACGCGCACTGGACGCTATGTGGCCAGTCGCATATCTTAGTTTCGGGGTCGTAGAGCAGCTCGGCGGGGCAGAAGTATGGGATAGCTTCTCCATTGGAGCATTTGTAGAATTGGTTGCAGTTTTCATGTGGAATCAGTTCGCCGTCGGTGCCATAACGGGAGCAAGTTTTCGCTGCTTCCTCAGAAGGGCATTGGCAGGTTTGACCGCTGCGGGAGCGCTGGGGATGGTCAGCTTGCACTAGTGCAGCGGCACAGACCAGTATTAATGCGATACCTGGAATAAATCAATTCTAGTTCAGAATCTATTAATTTATGACGACCTCCGTGGCGCAGTGGGCGAACAGTCGGCTGAGACGCAGGAGGTAGCGGGTTCGATTCCCGCCGCGGAACAAATGTTTGCATGATTTACAGATATTTATTCCGGGTCTGGTTGTTTTTCTATATATTATAAGTATGTATTAACAAAAAAAAGAAAGTATATAAGTATTCTGTCAGTTATCTGGTTCCCATAGTACAAGCTCTGCTTAGTTTGGGGCTAGATAGCGCTGTGTGAAATGTCCAGCATTATTTATTTATTTATTATTTCTTTTTGAACCAATTAAAATTTTTTTAAATTTAGGTATTGCTCGCCATAAACGATAAAACAACTAAAACTTGCACAACTTAAATAAAAGTATTCAATTAGTATGAGTTCGTGTGAGATTTACATAGCTTCAATAATTAAATGTAATATGACATCTATTATAAACAATTATTCATTCTCAGTGGCTAGGCCAGGTACCTACAATGCAAGATAAGGAACTTTTTTTTTGGTTTATTCTAATGGTAAAAAAAATTACGTACTGACCTGACACAGCAACATAAAAAAATAAATATTTTATTATTTTTATCTATAGTTAAATAAATACGCGAAGAGAAAACTTTGTATCCATTTATACACGCCCTTGTATTGCACACACGGAGGTGTGATTTGGCGTATGGAGAAGGAGGGGCGAATGTTTCAAAAAACGCAGTATGTTCGAATTTCGAGCACTGTGCACTGGCAACTGGTAACAATACATTTACGACAATTATTATTGCTAAAACACAACTCTCTCGACACAAATTTCCATAAAAAATCACTGATATCGGTTTATCAGCCAAGAAAGTGATGCTAACATGTTTATTATTTAATATCGATTAGAACGATTAATAACTAAAACCAGTGCTTATCAAATCTTTTATTCAATTTGATAACTATAATGATGAGATTGCTAAAGTTCTGATAAAATCTTCAAGTAAATAGATTAAGATTATCAGCAACCATGTCGGTCCGCGTTCGGAGCAGTGTACGAAGGCGATCCCTTTGAGAAAAGGCGTTAGACAGGGAGATTTAATATCTCTAAAACGGTTTACCGCCGCTCTAGAGGACGCCAAGCTCCTAGAACGGCAAAGGCTCGGCATTAATATCAATGGCGAGTACATCATTCAACTTCGATGTGCCGACAATATCGTAGCCATGGCACAATCGCTGGAAGACTTACGCAAGATGCTCGATAATCACGATAGAGTTTCCCAACAGATGGGCCTTAAGATGAGCATGGACAAGATGAAAATTATGTCGAATGTCCATGTGGCACCCAACCCGGTATCAGTTGGAAACTCTTATCTCGAAGTTCTTGACGAGTACGTCTTCCTAGGACAAACAGTTCAGTTGGGCAGGTCCAAGTTCGAGAAAGATTTGAAGCATTCGGGAAAGTACGAGACTCTTCTCGTCCAAAATGCAACAGGTTCTGAAGGCGAGAGTCTTTGATCAGTGTGACCTACCTAGTACATATGGCACCGAAACTTGGTCTCTCACTATAGGCCTCATAAGAAGGCCCAAGGTCGCTCAGTGAGCTATGGAGAGGGCTATGCTTGGTGCTTCTTTACGAGATCAAATCAGAAATCAGGAGATTGCTGCAGTGGCAGTAGGCGGGGCACATACGACCTGATAAAGGTTGCTGGGAGCCGTTGGGTGCAGGCCCCACAGGATCGGTTGCTTTGAAAATCTGTTGGGAGGCCGATGTTTAGCAGTGGACGTCATATAGCTGATATGATGAAATAATCTGTTTTGATAGTTAACGCAGTTGCTAACCAATAATCAGCAATATACTGCTACATTATCCATGTCCTGTTATATATTCCCATTCATTTTCCATTCTTAAGGAATGGTATCTATATATACAAAAAGTGCCTAATGATAATAATATTTCTTTAACAAATCTTTCAAGTTTATTATCATTTTTCGAGAGTTAAAGTTAGATGGTTATATGGGAAAACTTATCATTTTTCATGCTATTAAATGTACAATAGCATTCAAATTACGAGATATTACGAAAATATTAAAAAAAAAACAAAGAAAAAGTGGTAAAGTTGGGAGGAAACTATAATAATTACTTGTAGGAAATCTATTATTGTCCTTACTTTATTTAATAAATTTATATTTAGACAAAATAACACTGTGTGCAACATTGTTGATTTCCCACAAAATATATAAATAAAATTTGGTACCCTAAAATTACGTATCAGTAATAATAAAAAAAACATGACAATTCTTAATTTTTTGTAATTATTCGCTATCTCACTAATAAAGACAGATAACGAATACAACGCAATAAAGAAATAAGTCGTAAAAATAAAATAATCAGGAGCACTGATTACACTGCTCCTGTTTACTAAAACCAATATATTAAAAAAATATAATCTGAATTCATACAGTTCCAAACTAAGCAACGCTTGTTATAGGAAAACCAGATAACGGATATAATACTAACTTTTTTTTTTTACAAATATATATTTTTATAGAAGGGAAATACCCAGAGACGGAAAAAAATCTCCGAATGAATCCAACTTTAAGAATATGGGTTCAACCTATAAAATAAGAAACTTTAGAATTAGCAAGCACCAAACTATTTTAAATAAATGTAAAAAGGTGACATAAAAACTATAAACTCAACCAAATCACTCAAATGTAAAAAAAATTGTACAGATATAAGATTAGCACTGAATCACTTCTTTTCCATTTCCACTGCCCTAGAACTAGGTCTTACCTCTCATTTACTGATTATAAGTATCTATTCTTGAGTAATTGCAGTAAAACTGATTGCCTTTCGATAGATTGCAAATTATTTATACCCTTCGCGTTGTTTTCGAAATCCACACCGATTATCTACCTGATTAAATGAAACACTGATTTACAATGATTACCAAGAAATTTCTTGGATTTTGATAATTTAATGGCAACAAAGGATTTGTATCATTCGCCGATGATTTGTTTTAATTTTCAAAATTGATTTCAATCTGGGTTCCGCCATACAAAGACCTCAGAGGTGTTCAACAGATGACCGCTCTTTCAGCGCCCTGTGAGGGTTTTTATTTCAAAGGGCTGCTTAAAGATTCCGGCTTTTATAGAAATTAATGAAAAAAATTAAGCTCTAAAAGTGCAAAAAAATATCGTTCTCTATCTTACAGGTTTCTGAAGTAAGAATTTAGATATAATTGCATCGAATCTACGGCAGTAGGGCTCGAAGGCAGTTGCATGCAGTGCTCTTACAAGGTGGTGACTTTTTCTTTCCTTCTAAACTGTAATTATAGAAAAAGGACGTATAAGCTAATTGATCGAGCGAAGCGAGATCTCCATATCAACTTGGGCAAATCGGCGTTGTATTTATGTATGTTTGTCCGAGGATAACTTTTGAAGCGTTGGTCCGATAATCGTGAAATTTAATACATAGGTAGACAGTGATAGTCTAATTTTGGTGTGACTAAATGAGCTATAAATGTTGGGGGGTTGTTGAGATATTAGAGTTCAAAAGGGATAACAAAAACGAAAATGATACCGTCAGTTTTATTCGACGCTGTTTTTATTTTTAGTTAAGTCCTTGTAGTTGTTGAGTTATTAGCAATAATTATAACTGAACTGTGATAAAATTCACAAAGTACACCAGTGACCCCACAGTGCTTTAATTTGATATGCGTGTAGCTCAACACAAATATAGGCAAAAGTCTGAAATCCAGAATAACTGCAATTTGTACCCTAAAAAAGTGACCAATTTACATGATCCCTCGTTGAATTTGAATGAAACTGAAGGTCAAATTATATGGATATTTATTTCGTGGCACTATTTTGATAGTCAAAGATTACGAATAATATATTTTTGTTTTTATGGGAGACTTGCGAGATCTCAGTTCGGGGCGAATCACTAGTATTATATGAAACTATTTCCCGCCCGATGCTTCGCATGTGTGGCATGTCACTAAAAAAGCCTATTCATCGAAGTCGGTTCAGCCGTTACGACTGAATGAATGAATGAAAATTCCATACAAGCTAGACACAACAACAGAAAAACATTTAAAAATAAACAAATAAATGTAAGCGTAACGGGCGTCTTATCGCTAAACAAATCTATCTTTTCCAGACAACCTTTGACGTGATGAGTAACAAACAAACATTCAAATTGTTAATTTTAAAATGTAAGTGTAAGCGACATCTGCTAATTGACTGGAATTTATATTCACACTCGCAAGATCCCGCCTGAAGTTGGGATATTTGAAATAATATTCGTAGGCATGCTACGGTGCACCGTAGAATATCTACGTTGGCTCTACGATTCTACGATTGCACCGCTACGAAAACTATACTACGAAACAGATTCCACGAAAGTTGCAATTGAGTTGCAACTTTCGTGGAATCTGTTTCTTTATTTGTTTAACAAAGGTGACAATGAGCTATTCTGATGTTTCCATCATTAGAAGGTGAACAACAGAACTCCTCGATTAACCTGCATTAAAAAAATATGTATTAATAAAAAAAAACTTTTATCATATTTCATAAAATATGACTGCTGTTGTTATTGATGATGAAATAAGTAATAAAAACTTTTTTTATGATGATTAGAATTTGCTCAACACGGCTTGTCTATTTTATCCATCCAAGTTCCGCATCCTACCTTCTGTTTGCATCGCCAGATCAATCGTATTGAACCATGATCAAATATTAAAGAAAATATTTTTTTAAGTCTTGACTAGAACCCCCGATATAATCTGGCCTTAGATACAGTTTATAAAATTCCAAACCTTACTACCTACTTCTAGAAAAAGAAAAAATAAATATCCTGAGGTAAGACCTGAAATGCAATATGAAACACCCCATTTAGACCCCCTGTACGAATGGAACATTTCTTTATGATTTATTAAATACCGTGGGTCTTTCCATAAATAAAATTAAACACAGTTTAGTGCGTGTTTAAAAATATCCTCTACAAAAATTAGTAAGGAAATGTTTAAACATTTTGTGGTAACAAGGGTTATTAAAACCTTTTTATTTAAAATCTCGGCGCTTCGACTGTATTGCATACATCCAAAACGAAAAAAAAACCTTTTCTGGTTTTAAGTTTTTTACCTTATAAGGAAAAAAGGAACCCTTTTAAGATAACTTAGTTGTACATCTGTCTCTGTCTGTTTCTGTCTATCAAGACCCTTTTTCTCAGGAACGCGTGGATAGAGAAAACACCAGAAGAAGTGAACGCACCTATACTTGAAAAAACATAGCTTGATCTCTGCGACATTTGTTAAACTGAAATTCCTAGGGTTGTTATGCTACAGAAAAAAATATCGATAGAAGCTTTGCAGTAAGACCAATTATTGGACTTTTGAGGGCTCCAACAACCCGTAACGACTGCCATTAGATATTCGTATGGCAGCCGGGACCGACGGCTTAACGTGCTTTCCGAGGCACGACCAGACCAGTGCAAAAACCCATATTCATGCATACAAATATTTGCACTGAGCGAGGATCGAACCCGCGACCTCCTGCGCAGCAGACGTGTTCACTACCACTTCGCAACGAAGGCTCTCTGCCATAATTATATGTATATTGGATTATATTAAGATTGGGGTACTAAAATTAAACGAATATTTTAATACATACATTTATTTATTCCAAAGGAGTACACCCCAAATCAATATCCAAATCACTTTCAGAATCGCTAGAGCAATCTTGTAAATTTATAATGAACTCTTGTTCGCAAATATAATCAAATCGAACGTCCCGCTCCCAATCTTCTTCCATTAATTTTCTGTATTTGGTAACTACCTTTTTCCAATCTTCTACAGATACATTTTCAACCGCAGTGTTTAGTAACTGCAACATTTTATTTGCCGTGAAAGGCGGTGTTGTGTTATGTTTAGCAGCGTAACCTTGAAAGAAAAACATATTTTAATATCATAAATTATACAGGAGTTAATACATAAAGAATCTGTCTAACTGAAATTCGAGCAAACAAACCTTTTACTTGGGCCCAGATAAGCTCGATCGGATTATACTGGCAGTGATATGGAGGCAGTCTTATGACGTTATGACCCTTTTCTTGGGCTATGTCATCTAAGACATACGTTGGTGTGCTGGGTTTGTGTAGACCAACGAGTCTCAATAATTCGTTTTTAAGCATTGTTTCATTGGCCTCTATTCCTTTTTCTTGAAGCCATGCAATTATTTCTAACTTCCTGTTTGCCGAAGTTGGTGGTTTGTGCTTTTGGACCGAGTGATATAGGGCGTTATCCATAATTATATAATGTGGCTCAAAATATTCACGCAAGCGAATCACAAACTCAGAAGAACACACAACAACAACAAAGAAACTAACAATAATAAATAAACTTAACAAATTAACAGCAACAGTAACAAAAACAAAGTGATGAGAACGGAAAACACGTGGCGTATACAAGGCGTTAGCACTCGTACTGAGGAGAATGGGTCATGTCAAACAAGATGGCGGCGCGTTGGCGCCATCTTGCGGAAGAAGACACGCCACGGCCAAACTTCTCTCGAACCCCAAAGTTGTCGGAAGGAATGTTACGAGTAGGTTAGAATTTAGATTTTATTTACTCACTATTGTAAATAATGTTATTTTTTTTTTAATATTCAATAATGTTATTTTTTTAAATTAAATGATAAATTATTTTGAATAAAGTTTTATACAAAATATTTCATCGCTCATCACTATAATTAGCTCAGCATGCCCATAAAGTATGACATTGACTGGTACGTTTGTCCGTACTGTTAAATTCAGAACTTCATAGGCGCGATTTTACTGACAGCTGTCCCAGAGATCAAGCTATGTTTTTTCCAGTATAATACTGAACGTCAACATCTACTCCAAATAGAGTAGTTGTACGTAAACGCCATTAGTTACTCTCTGACGTTCGTCGCGCGTGACGTGTTTTACAGTGTTCAATTTAAATAAGTTACGCCTTTTTGTGTCGTCCCAACAAGTACAGCTGGGCTCAAAAAAAAACAAGATGGGAGATTTCATAAGTAAGTAGCGCATTTAGATGTTGTGTTATTGGTTTATTGAATAAATTGTTCGATTTATAATTGTCGTAAATTTATGGTCCTCCGATTTGCTGGTGTTGCCAAATATCGAGTACTATTTGAAATATCGAGTGTTATTATTTTCCCTATTCTAGAATTCTGTGATTAAAAACTTTATTAGTTGTAGTTTTAAATTATACTAGTGGTTCGCCCGAACTGAGATCTCACAATATCTCTATATCTCAAATAACAAAAAAAAATATTATTTTACACATGCATGCGCGACACAGACTCGCACTTGTCCGATTTAATTTTTAGTAAGCCCAGGTAGTGATTTTACCGTATTGTCGTAGGCCATGCTTAAAGATAAAGTTTTTTTAATTTAACTCCTTATTTTCATGCAATCTGCCCATCAGGGCATTGAGCTAGAGTTTGGTGAGTAGTTTGCGTTGGGCATGTATGGAGTAAGCCGAGTGGCACTTCCATCTTCCATTTATGTGTTATACGCGGTCTTGAGGGGCTGTCCTCTTTAATCTACTAAAGGTTGTGGTTTTTTTCATTAGTTAAAAATAAAGATAATTTATTTCGGTAACAAACTTCACAACATCCTAGTGTTGGGAAGTTTGTTATTTGTAGGTTCATCAGATTTAGTATTGAAGAATGCATGTTAAAGAAGAACTCTAAAATCTAATGATAATTCTGCAATGCGTAATTATTTCACAGATTTTCTTTTATCGGCGAGAGATCGGTGATTAGTGATCAAAAAGATTATGATTTAGTTAAAATACCCGATAATTATCATAATAGATATACATTGCATTCTGGGAATATATTACAGTCAGTTTAAAAGTAACATTTGACAGGTTTAACAAGAACAGAAAAAACATGTTTAGGCTTAAAATCGTACGTAACCGCATCGTCTGAAGTAAATCCATACACAAAAAGCCTCTAGCACTAGGAATTAAAGATATAAAAGAACCCTCCCCCTCCCCCTCCCCCTCCCTCTTATCTGAAGGAGCGTTTCGAGTTTTTACACGAGGATAATTTATTTATTAGGTCCTTACATATGAAATTGGCGTTTTGTACGGGAGGAATATAAAGTCATTTTTTTTGTAAAATATATTTAATTAATCAAAGTATGCACCGTTGTTATCTATGCACTTTTGCCATCTCATAGGTAGTTCATTGATTCCTTTACTTAAAAAACCATGGGAGCCAGAATCAATAAACTCTTTGAAGGCGGTTTGGACTGCCGCATCGGAGTTGAATTTTTTTCCTTGTAAGAAGTTGTCCAAATTCCGGAAAAAATGGTAATCTGTTGGAGCAAGGTTCGGGGAGTACGGTGGATGTCGCAGACATTCCAATTGTAGCTCATCTAACTTAGTGGTTGTTTGTTGTGCAGTGTGTGGTGTGGTTTTGCGTTGTCGTGAAGCAGCAGTGGTCTAGAGCGGTTATTTAGCAGCTAGTTCTTCCTTCATGGTTTGCAGTTCCTGACAATAGATATCTGCCGTAATCGTTTTGCCAGATTTTAGAAAGCTGTAGTGAACAACACCGGCCCTAGTCCACCAAACACTCACAAGTAACTTTTTCTGAGTTAATTTTTGTTTAGAGTAGGATTTGGCTGGGTCTTCAGCCATTGTGACGAGCTCTTCCGATTATCCTACAGTAGCCACTTTTCATCACAAGTAATGATTCGATTTAAAATCCCTTCATTATTGTGTCGGTTGAGCAAAGTAACACAGCAGTCGACGCGTGTTTGCAAGTTCGATTCACTCAATTCATGAGGTACCCATCGTTCAAGTTTTTTTACTTTCCCTATTTGCTTCAAGTGGCTTAATACAGTTTTATCACTTACCCCGAAACCTGCAGCTATCTCTGAAGTGCTTTGTGATGGATTCGCTTCCACAATAGCCTTTAATTCTTCATTTTCCACTTTGGTCTCCGGCCGTCCACGAGGTCGGTTCTGAAGATCGAAATTTCCAGAACGAAAACGTTGAAACCAAAAACGTACCATGTTTTCTTTTGCGACACCAGCGCTGAACACATCATTAATCCTTCGAGTTGTTTCTGCAGCACTGGTGTCACGGTAGAACTCGTACTCGTAAATATACCGATATTTCATGTTTTCCATTGTGCGGTAATAAGCGACGCCAAAGAAAAAAAATAACGAGGAAAAAACAAATGAATGACTGTTTTCAAAATTCAAACGTACCAGTTAAATGAATTTATAAATTTGAATTCGGAATTCTTAACCAAAGAGGAAATATTTCAGATCAAAGTAGTCAGTAGGACAAAACGCTAATTTCAAATGTAAGGACCTAATATTATAAACTAGCTGACCGCACCGCAGCTTCGCACGCGTAGTTTTTCAATAAAAACAATACCCTGCTTCTGCGCGGTTGAGTAAAAAGTAGCCTATGTCACCCGGGGATAGTGTAGCTTCACAACAGTGAAAGATTTTTTTAAATCGGTCCAGTAGTTTTGGAGCCTATTAAATACAAACAAACAAATCTTTCCTCTTTATAATATTAGTATAGATAGCTGACTCGCCGAACTTCGTACCGCCTTAACATGCATATGACGCGGCCTGCAATTGTACGTCGACAGTAGAATTGTCAAACGGTCGTCATTAGCTGCATTTTGCGTAATTTTTTCCGATATTTTAATAGTTATTCTGCTATTCGGGGCGGAGATAAATCCAACAAATCATCAAAATCGGTCTAGCCGTTCTGGAGTTATAAATGATGTAACTAATCTGACTTTGTTTTAAATATATATAGTAAGTACGTATGTACTCGTAAGTAACTATAGTCTAACTTTTTATTAGCTGCAGTAAAATGACGTTTTGTGGGTTGCCGGCTTTTGAAGAAAAATAAATAGGGAGGTAGCTAAATGAGTGAATCATAAATGAATAATCAGTTTGGTTTTTTTTTTGAGATTTAATATTAAGTTGTAATGTATTTTTTTAACCTATTGTTATTACTATACTAGAGGATTGATCTTTTTTAGTGGAAGTATAGGGAGGTACATTCAAAATGAAACAAAAACGTCATAATAATGTTATTTAATTAATTTTTGTGAACTGAATCACATCCCTATTGAGATTAGGCTGGCAACATTATTTTACGGAATGACATTTAGAAACGTCATTTTACTGCAGCTAATAAAAAGTTAGACTATAGGACGGCATTGGCCAATTATACTAATTACAAATTTGCTATATTTGCAATACACAAAGGTTATCTAGAAAAGAATGCTCTTTACCATTAAGTTCGCCTTTGTACACACGGCTACACATCAAGCTATAATTTCCAGTATAAGCTGACCTCGCATTGTGTAGGCTTGTCGTAGAATGAGAGGTCAGCTTATACTGGACATGTGTGCTTGATGTGTAGCCGTGTGTACAAGTTTTATAAGTGCAATAAATTATTTTCAATTAATCAATATTTACAATACATATCTATAGGGTGTTAGATAATATACGCACAAAAATGAAAGGGGTTATTTAGATGAGCATAATAAATAAATTTGTGATGTGAAATTTATTTTGGCATGTAAAAACAAACAATTAAAGAGTGTCCCCATACATACATAGTTGGCGCCAATTAAGATAGTCCTCTGAGTTTTATGGGCGCTCATACAATTTAGAGGACTAGCTTAATCTGCACCAACCTCAAATAAGGTAAATAAATAAAATTGTGCTATTGAATAAAATAAATATTTAAGTGGGGCTCCCAGACAACAGACATGATTTTTTTTTCGTTTTTATAGATAATGGTACGAAACCCTTCGTGCGCGAGTCCGACTCGCACTTTGCCGGTTTTTTTGTATGCAATTCAAATCGTAAAGTTTTGACACAGGGTAAGACCGCCTATCAGAATTGTACTACACACATCAAAAAAGTCTAAACAACACATCATTTTTCTAGTATTATTTTATTTTGCTTCGTTTTAAACTTTCATGGAATATCAAACATTCTTTGAATAGTCAATCTCTTTATTAAACAAATAAATACTGGCTAGTTTATTTCAGTAAATTATGTTTTAAATAATAAAAAAAAACTGACCACACGACTGAAGTAAAACTTCTTTTTCAAAATATTAATTTATAAAATTGTTCAAGAACGAAATGAAATTACGAAAAATAATCAAACGAACTACTGACTGAGATATATATATATATATATATATATATATATATAGGTATACTTCATGCACTGACTATGAGAGGAAAAGAGAAAAAAATGTGCGCTCACACGTCTCTCTTGCTCCTACAGTAATATAAGAAACGTAACTCTCTCTCTTTCTATCTTCACTAACTTATATCTCCCTCTCAACTTCCGTTCGCACTTTTCTTAACGCATTTACCAGTTTACTCCCAAAGTCAAGCGTGCGTAAAGGAGTTATACTTTAAAAACATTCTTTTGACCATTTCAACAGCATTTCATAGATGCGGTTTTATTTCTTATTATTTTACAAAATTGTCCACACGTCTGTAGGTCGATCAATGTTCATTCTGGACAGACGAAACTCGCACTCGCACATTAACGTTTAAAAATATACGAAACGTAACTCTCTCTCTCTCTCTCTCTTTACATCTTCACTAACTTATCAACTTCAAAAATGTGCGCACGCACCTCTCTCTCTTGCTCCTACAGTAATATACGAAACGTAACTCCCTCTCTTTCTATCTTCACTAACTTATAACTCCCTCTCAATTTCCGTTCGCACTTTTTGTAACGCATTCACCAGCTTACTCTCCAAGTCAAGCGGGCGTAAAGAAGTTTTACTTCAAAAACATTCTTTTGTCCATTTCAACAGCATTTCATAGATGCGGTTTTATTTCTTATTCAACGAAAAAAAAAAGTAACCGCAGTAATCATTGGTTGTTTGTCGCTAACAATAGTCCACGATTTTTACTGTGTAATAGAGCGTCGTCATCTTACCACGGATGCAAAGAGCTGCAAGAGAAATTGAAAATAGTCAAGCCTATGTTGCCCGGCATTTCGGTGTTCATCAAAGCGTAATTTGGCGACTCTGGAGGCGCTCTTGTGACACAGGTGATCCGTCTGAACAGCACCCAGGTCGAGGGCGTAGTACCACTCGTCGTCAAGACCGATAAATCCAAGTGAAATGTAGACGTGAACCAAAGCTGACTGCCCAAGAGATCGCATCAAGGCTACAGAATGCTGATAGACCCGCTGTTTGTCCCCAAACTGTGCGAAACAGACTGCGAGAGTATGGTCTACGTACACGTCGTCCAATCAGATGCCCACAGATCCGTCACGGAAATCGAGTTCGTCCTGTTCAATGGTTTAAACCACGCGTGCTATGGCCGCAAGAACGATGAGACCAAATTTTATTCTGTGACGAATCTCGATTCGGGTTCAAACCTGAAGAAGAATGAGGATATATCGTCGCCCAGGAAATGCTGAACGTCTAAGACGTATCCAGGAAGTCCACCCATACAGCGGTTCGACAGTAATGGTTTGGGCTGGAATAGATAAAAACTGCAAAACCGATCTCTCGTCGTTGTAAATGGCAATCTGAATGCTAAAAATTATGTGGAACATGTGCTAGCTCCCTATGTGCGTCCATTTTCACAAACATTGGGACCTGAGTTTACGTTGATGCACGACAATGCCCGTCCGCACACAGCGAGACGGACTCAAGAATGGCTACAGGGCGAAAATATACGCGTTTTGCCATGGCCAGCTCAATCGCCTGACTTGAATCCCATTGAGCATGTGTGGGATATGCTCCAGAGAAGGGTCCTGAAAGATTTTGATGGGGTTTTAACGGAACAACAAAACACCTGCTCAAGTTCCACTGGGACCAATTGCCCCAGGAGGAAATCAGTAACCTAATTGACTCCATGCAGAATCCGTTGCCGACAAGTTTTAAACAACCGAGGTAGAAACACGCTGTATAGATTCAATTTAAATGCCCAGAAGAAGGTTATAATTTAACGCAAAAGTCATATTTTTGTTTATTTTTACCATTTATGTTTATAATACAAATTTGTAAAATATTGTAGATTCACAGCATACTTTTATTTGTAAATTAACATTTTTTTAAGAAGAGTTTAATATACAAATACAGCCTAGAAATATAATTTAATTTAAAAAGAAAAGAAATAATTTCAAATAAATCTATAAAATTAAAAATATTTAAAATTTATAGGTGTTGCTTAGACTTTTTTGGTGTGTGTACATTTTACTAAATATCTAAGCTTGTAATTACAACATTGTAAAAACTTGTCATTTGTAAACTGAAAATGTTTTTTGAACAGAATTATGTAAAGACAATTACAATTACAGTTTTGTAAATTTTCCATCATTATAAATTTGTAAATAATACCGGCAAGCGCAGCGTAGGGCGTCCACCTGCAAGATGGGCAGACGACTTGGTAAGAACCGCAGGTCGGCGTTGGATGCAGGCCGCTTCCAACCGCAGTTCCTGGAGATCAATGAGGGAGGCCTTTGTCCAGCAGTGGACGTCCTACGGCTGATATGATGATGATGAAATAATATTTTATAATTTATTTAATACTCTCACATAAATCATAATAGTGCTACGAGGACTTAATGCTAAAAGCATTATCTACCAGTCATCCTGGTTGTGCTAAAAGAAGATTTAGAAAGAAGAAAATTTAGAAGATAGAAGATAAAGAAGATTTTTTGAAGAGAAACTTGTAACTTGCCTTTTACAAGTAATTTTATTTTACGATTTGTAATGTTGGTTGAACAGGTGCCTGGTCATGTCATACCTATATACCAAATTTTATCGAAATTGGTTCGAAACGGTTCGTTTTATCGAAACGGCTGACCGTTACGCCGTGTTAACCACGGTAACAACATACATCCAAACTTTCGCATTTATAATATATTAGTACCTATGATGAGGGTGATTGATTGTTTTTGTTTTATTAACGTTCCGATTTCAGCTAAATTCGTAGCGCGTTTGCGTTAGTTATCGAGAAATGTAATGGTACAACGTTATTATTTAAGCGCTCGTTTAAACAGCGTGGATTCGATTGTTATCTATTTTAAAAACATTTTTATGTTTCTAGTATTATCTGTTCTTTTCAGAGATTATTATCAATTTATAAAATGATTATGATAAAACGCACTGGTTTTAAATGAAATTTGAGATAGAGTATGTTCAATAAGAGAAGAGTCGTGGCGTTTTGGTGAACTAACATTAAAAAATTTATATGGCAACCCAATCCAGCTGTCACCTGTCTCATCATATTATACTTCGGCCGTTCAGAGAATGCGTTCCTGACACCTATCAGTTAGTCATATAAAGCGCTGACATAACCTTGTAATAGCGCAGTTTAGATTTAGAAAAATATTGTTTACCAAGTTATTTGACACTCAGTTTGGCACAAAATTATAACATTAATTGATTATTGATATAATGATGTTGTTTTAATGCTCATCAATTGTTAAAACGGTAAACAACCAGCAATAATATTTTTATCGTAACTGCAACGCCATTACAAAGTTACGTCGTCAGTTCAATCGCGACGTGTCAGGAACGCATTCTCTGAACGGCCGTAGTATAATGTTGATCTTGTTTTTGTGCTAGATAATTACTTGTTTATGTCGAAAAGAGGAAAAACGTTACGCAGCTCTATGAGGCAAATAATATAATGTGAAACAGTTTTGTCTACGCGAAAAAGCGTCAAAAAGCCCTATAATCGACCTGAAAAAAGCTACGAAACGAGTAGCCGCAATGACAGCTTCTTGAAAGCTTTCTTGTGGTATTTTTGGACTGTACATTGATTTCTTAGACGAAATAAACAGCGTCTTTAGTGTTTTATGTGTGATTAGCGTAAACGGAAATACTATATTAGGTAAAAATCACTCGAGCCTAAGCTAACCTATTTTTGTAGTACGACTAACACATATTGATACTTTGCGTTTTTAGATATTATACTGATTATGAACATTTTATGTTGCAGGTGTTAGTAGAGTCACTTTGCGATTTAAATGCAATAGAATTAATATGGAGTTTAGTTAAACGAGATATTGCATCAAAGAATGTTAATGTATCAGCCAAGGAATTGCTGCCCATAATAAATGAATGCTTCAATAATATTACAAATACTCAGTGGCAAAAAGAATGTGAACATGTGAAACATGTTGAGGAAAAATATTGGTAACATGAAATATTGGGACAATTTACAAGAATTTATCATAAATATAACAGAATCAGAATCCGTAGATGAAACAGATGAGTCCGAGAGTGTATGCTCCAAAGCTAGCTCAGACATAAACGGCATAACGGATACTTAGATTCAGACTTTGATTATGGTACTGATTAAATTATTATCTTATTATAGATAATAATTTAATCATAAGATATATTATCGTACATGCTGGTACCCGGCTGCTCATGAGGTCTCATCATTCATGTCGTGATGATAATCTTCTGAAGTATTTTTCCCCATGTATTATCTATAATTGTCAATTTTTACTGTATATTAAGATAATGTTAATAAAATTATAAAATGTCTCCATGTTTAATTTTTTAAGTCTGGGTATGCAGTCCAGTGCAACTCATCAGTAGGTACTAGAAGAGTAGAAAGGCTCCATGGAATCACGTTAGACTTACAACAAAGCTAGCCACTATCGTATATAAATAATGTTTATGAAAGCCAGCACTTAAAGCTCAGTAGAATCATGCATGTCCATTATTTTTGGCTCATCACATAACACCTGTGCTGTGCTATGGTAGCCAATTTTAATCAGCATTATGCGAAGATACGTACCAACCTACCTACTTAATAGCAACTAATTACCTACTGATGACAACAGTTGGTGTCTATGAATGTCTGTCTACCCAGTATCAAAAACTTTTAGTCATACTGGCAATGACAGAGCAGTGTTGTCAACGCAACAAAAGTAGTAAATTGCACACGCACGACTTCAATTCCTACGACGCTTCTCTTATTGAACATACTATAAAAAAGAGACTACGACCGTTTATCTATAGTGTGACCATCTCGCCGCGCGCATACTTCAGGGAGTGCACAGCACTAATGGTCACACTATAATAAAAGCGTAGCAATAAAACTACTTGGAAAAAAAGATTTAGTAATGTCATGTCACGGCCGTGCCAATAAATTTAAGAATAGAAAAAATACGTGCGTTTTAATACTCGCAAATAATCCTGATCATCATCATCATCAGCCGGAAGACGTCCACTGCTGAACATAGGCCTCTCCCTTAGATCGATCAACAACGAGCGGTTGGTAGCCGTTTGCGCCCAAAGGCTCACCGCGATTCTTACTAGATCGTCTGTCCACCTTGTGGGGGGTGGCCTACGCTGCGTCTTCCAGTCCGAGGTCTCCACTCAAGAACCTTTCTTCCCCAACGGTTATCGGTTCTACGAGCTATATGGCCTGCCCATTGCCACTTCAACTTGCTAATTTTGAGAGGTATGTCGGCAACTTTAGTTCTTCTACGGATTTCCTCATTGCGGATTTTGTCACGCAAAGAAACCCCGAGCGTAGCCCTCTCCATAGCTCGTTGAGCGACCTTGAGCTTGGTCATGAGGCCATGAGTAAAGGTGAGTGGATTAACCCTACTAGAAGAGTGAATGGTATAAATAGGTGATACTTTATACAAATTTTTGTAATTACAAAAAAGTAGCATTGATTAATAACGAGGGGTTTCACGGCCATATCTATCAATTTATCAAAGAAAAGTAAATTGTTATGTTAATTTTATTTGCCGTGTTATCGTTATTTTCCGAGAAACTTTAAATTAAAAAAAAACATTATTTGTGTTTGTTTATCTGATGAAGTGAGATGGTTTTATATAAAATTTGATATTGTGTCTGAGATTTTGGCTTATAAACCATATTATTGCCGGCGTATCTCCAGACGGCGCTATAGTATGTATTAGTCAAAGTCAAAATGTCAAAGTCAAAGTCATTTTTATTTGGTGTAACAATAAAGAATTATCTATCTATATAACAGTCTAGTTAGGAATATGTAAAGCCCGCATTGTGAGATATGCCCGGAAGACTTAAAACTTTCCACGATGTAACTCTTAGTTTTATCAAGATAAGTAATATCATTTTAAATTAATATCTTACAAAATATCAGATAAACTAATAGATAATCTATAATCGATATCAGATAATCTAGATCAGGGATTCCCAAAGTAGTCCCTAGGAACCTAGGACCCCTAGGAAACCAGTATCGACCCTAAGGGTCGATATCGGTTTCCTAGGGCTCGACATAAACGAAAACTGATTTTGGGGGTCGACGAGGTCTAAAAATCGACCCCTATTTAATTAACACAAGTTCTTATTTAAATCTTTCAAGATAGGTAGGTAGGTACTGTATTGTTTATGTTGTATTACGTGTACTAAGAATAATTAATATTTTTGTAGGAAATAGCATTGTTGTAGTAATGTAAAGTCTCAAGTTCGTACAAGATGAAAAACTCGACAAGTCAGTGTGGACAAGTTTGTGCAAGATAATGAGTTCGAGCGTACGTCTTTCAGGCGCGTTTTGGCTTGCTCTCTATTTGACGCTTACGCGATTAAATACGAACGAATTCATGATCAAGTTGCAAGTCCAAACATGTTCCCGATATTTTACTATTTAACGAGCTTGCACTTAGGTTGAAAGTTAATTTGCGTTTTGAAATTCGTTGGAGCTTGAACGATAATAACTCATATAAGTACTCATTTATTTCAAGAGATTACAAAGTTATAACATAGCTAAATTAAGTGAAGTAAAGTGATTAAAAACAATTTACAAAATGCTGAGCTCCCTACGCGAGTTAATAGCGTAACCATACAATATCTGCAGTTTATGAAAAATTAACAGGGTAAGTACCAAAAAGTTTTTATCCAGCACAGCGCATCAGCTGTGTGATAGTGATCAGTTGAGCTATGTGTAGATTGTTTGCAACAGTTTGCGGTTGCCTCAGTTGTTTCAATTGTAAAAAATTACCAGTAAATTTAACAGTTTATTATTGTTTTTTTATTTAGGTAGTTTCTAATTTTTTTATTTGCAGGATTACTGAGAGGTTTATGATGGCGGACACGAAAAAAAAATGCAGACAATACAGTTTGGACTACTTGAAGTTCGGATTTATTGTATCTCCATCAAATCAACACTTGCCGATGTGTCTCATATGTGATAAAGTATTCAGTAACGATCCCACGAAGCCTTCAAAAATGGATGACCACTTATCAAGAGTACATGCTGACAAAAAAAGTAAGCCCTTGTCATTTTTTCAAGCACTGAAAGAAAAACTAGACAAAAGACCATCCATAAGATCGATGTTTGCGTCATCATCTATTAAAGACGATGATGGTTTACGAGCGTCCTATAATCTTTACTAATAGTGAAGTCGGGGAAACCCCACACAATTGGAGAGCAGTTTATCTTACCAGCCATTGCGGAGGTCCTTAACAATGTATTGCACAAACCCGCACATGATATTTTAAAGAGAATATACCTTTGAGCAATAACACCGTTCAGAGACGCATAGACGAGATGGGACGGGATGTGGAAAACATTTTATGCAAGTTCTTACAGACCAACAGATTCTCTCTCCAGTTGGATGAGTCTACATAACCCGGCAAAGAAACTCTGTTGTTAGGATATGTTCGATATATCAAAGATGAAAATATGTGCCAAGAACTGCTTTTTGCTACATATTTACTGATACCAGAGGAGAATCGGTTTTTCAGGCCGTGGAACATTTTTTTACTGACAAAGCTATTCCATGGAAAAACATTGTTTCTGTTGTGACTGATGGTGCACCGTCTATGGTTGGTCGTCATCGTGGTTTTAAAGCTCACTTAAAGCGACAACTGCCTGATGTACTGGTCATTCACTGCGTGATTCACAGGCAGCATTTAGTAGCAAAAAAGCTGACTCCTAGATTGCATAAGTCTTTACAATATGTAATAAATGCTATCAACAAGATTCGAAGCAATTCTTTGAACTTTCGGTTATTTGCTCAGCTATGTGAGGAAAACGACGAAGTCTTTACTTGATTACTTCTGCACACTGAAGTTCGCTGGCTATCAAGAGGATCTTGCTTAGAAAGATTTTCAGGCATTTTGGAATCTGTGTTGGAGTTTTTACAAGAAAAAGATCCGCATTTGAAAGGAAATCTGAACAACTGTAAAACAGATATTTATTACTTGACTGATATCTTTGGAATATTCAACAAAGTTAATTTGCAGCTGCAGGGTGACGATCTTAACTTGATTAAAACAAAATCAATAATATCGGCCTTCGTGGGTAAACTAATCCTTTATAAACAAAATTTAGGCAGAAAAGAATATTCGCAGTTTCCGCATTTGTCAAAAATACCAGAAATGCTTCAAGATTATGACATTTTATTATATGTCACTCACTTGGACGCATTACACAAGGATTTTACGGAAAGGTTTGAGGATCTTTTAAATTTACAAATTCCTCAATGGATAATAAATCCGTACAATAGAAGAAGCCAATGTGATAATGCAAGAAGAGTTGATTACCATCAGCACAGACGAAGAGCTTAAGCAGAAGTTCAACCAAGGCTATCAGAAGTTCTGGTTGCAACGCAACATTGAAACACAGTATCCTACATTGTGGAACATTGCTGAAAAATACCTTATCGCTTTTCCATCATCATACCTAGTTGAAAAAAGCTTCAGTGTGGTAACAAACATTTTGACGAAACAAAGAAACCGTTTGAAAATCAACGAACGTGGAGATTTAAGGCTACAACTCACCAATATTGAACCGGATGTAGTCACCAGGTTCATCCATCACACTGAATGTTTTATTTTCTCTTTGCGAATTAATACTTTTTTTAATATAATTTCCTACCTACTTAAGATTCTTTAAGTACTTAATTTATAATAATCATTATAAATTAAACTTGATATTTACTGAATTGTATGTCTTTTTATTTTGTTAAATTTTGATGAAGTCAACTTTACTCACTTAACCAAGTGCAAAGTTTTCCAATTGGTACCTTAGTATCTAAGTATTTTGTATCAATAGGCAAAAACGAAATATAGGCCCCCTTATTCATAATAGTCTGCTAACTAATTTAAAGCATTGCTAATTCTCACTCTGTCTTCTTCTATTGACCTAAGTCAGAATGAAAAATTACACTCTGTATCAGCTGTTTTAAGTTAGCGGACCATTATGAATAAAGGGGTTGATCTTAAAAGTAGGTAATTTGGCCATGGGGGTCTAAGGTAACAGTTCATTTTGGAAAAGGGGTCACTTGTCCAAAATAGTTTGGGGATCCCTGATCTAGATAATATAATTTTTTAAAACATTTGTTTTTTTTTACCATTTTAGCTAAGATAGATTAGATTACCAAAGACAAATTAAAATAAAACTTGGAAGTACTTACGCATCAAAATTAAAAACATTTAAAACTCGTGTGTATGTAAGTGCGTTGATGAAGGTATTTTGTGTTTCTTGTGAAATATAGTGTAATGGGCCAGAGCTGGGCAAAATACATGCTTTGCGTTAATTAAAATACAAATTACAAAATACCATTTTACACGTATTTAAAATACGTAATACAAAATATCATTCATTCGTGTATTTTAAATATAAAATACAAAATAACGTATTTTAACTATTTTTATTTATATAAAATAGAAATTACAAAATACGGTCAGGTGTTAGGTATTTAACAATTTGACGTACAGTACAGGTGCAGTGTTGCCAACTTTATAGATTGACATATTTTCCGGTCACCATTTTACTTACGAATAGTTACGAAAATTATCGAGCGCTATTTCCTGTAGAACGCACCATTATAGTGTGACCATTAGTGCTGTGCACTCCCTGAGTGAGAACGCTCGTGGCGGCAGGTAGTGTTATTTGTATCGGACTGTCTATGTCAGACGCACATGAGATAAATATTCAAAGATGGGTCGTGCGTTATCTCGTGATATGAAATGGAAGATGAAGTTGAAACAGAATCTATGTCAGAATAACTTTCGTTAGAATATATAATTGTTTGTAAATATAAAAAATGTTCAATAAAACAAGTCCTTTGAATTATAAGTTTAGTTCTTATTTATCACCTGCATATTTTTAATAAAATATGAGTATATTTAAGTTACATTTTAATCAACTAAGTAAGTATAATATATTACAGATAGATAGCCTCCGACCATCGTCCCGCCACAAGTCTTGCCTTAGAAATGCAAATTGATATCGTAAGATATGTCCGACATGTATTGATCTCATGTGAACTCATGCAGTTTTTTCTTTGCCTCCCACCTCGCCGCGCATACCTCAGGGAGTGCACAGCACTAATGGTCATACTATAATAGGATCGCTAAATGTATTTATGTTCTGATGTATTTTGAAGCTATAAGTAATTGAAATGCTAACTACAAAGTACTTCAGCGTCAGGTGTTTGAAATACCAATTACAAATTACATTTTTACGAAGTAATTAAATTACAAATACAAAATACGTATTTGAATTACCTGTAATTAACATACAGATACGTATTGTGTATTTGTAATTCAATTACCCCATTATTGGCCCCACACACGCCAATGCCTTCTTTGCGTAAGGCTTGTGCAAGGCTTACGCAAGACTTGTGACTGATGTATATTGGTGAGTATGATGTACGTAGTATATTTTGTGAAATATAGCGCGTTGATGTCTTTTGTAGGTGGCGTAGCATATCTCGTGCTACGGGGGTATCGAAATATTGCACATTGATGCTATTGTATCAGAGTAAGATTTAAGAGGGCATGCATTAAAAAATACGAGGGGGATTTATGTTAACGTATTTTTTACACTAAGTCTATATTAAAGTCAAGCCTCGTTGTTTTTAGTACCACGAGTTTGCTTATATGAGCGTGGTTTTGCCGTCCGAGGCACGTAATAATTGTTATACAAGGGCTGTAAGCTATCTATAGTACACCCGAAATAATGCGAGTGAGGACGCTAATCAAGGGGGTTATTGAACGCTTACACCCGAGTGAAACACGTATCTTTTCATCACGATTACGAAGAAATTAAAAAAATCCTTTTATAACAGTTTGTTGCTAAAAAGAAAATTTGCATTCCCGGGATCCACTATTTTCTTTCACTACTAGACTATAGCCTGTTTCATTTAATAGTAATAAGGATTTGTCATGGAAGTTGTGTTTCATTATAGCATATTAATAATGTGGCGTCTTTAATTTTTAAATAGAAATAAGACTTGTCATGGAGGTTGTTTTTATTAGGTTGGGGAAAAAGTATCTTCGCATTTTTTTAATAAAATTTAAAACATTTTTTAATATAGTTTATTTATATTTAAATAAAGTATGTAGGTACCATTTTGTTCGATAACTTTTTGCCATCTTGTAGGTAGGGACATGATCCCATTGCTATAGAAATGTTGGAGCTTCTGATCAAAATACCGCGACAAGTAGTTTTGGCAGTCCTCTCGTGATGTTAACCTGACACTGCCTAAAGAATTCTGAAGAGACCGAAACAGGTGGAAATCTGATGGTACTATACGGCGGATGCATTAACACCTCCCAGCCAAACTCTCTTAATTTTTTCTGAGTGGCTAAAGATATGTGAGGTCTAGCGTTATCATGATGAAAAACCACACCCCTTCTGTTGATTAATTCCGGCCGCTTTCTCTCAACTTCTTGCTTTAATCTCATCAGTTGTTCGCAGTAGAGTTCAGAATCGATGTTCCTGCCTGGTGGTAACAGCTCATAATGAATAATGCCCTTCCAATCCCACCACACACACAGCATCACCTTGTTGCGAGTTAACCCGGGTTTCGCCACAGTCTGTGAAGCCTGACCGGCCTTTGACCACGACATTTTTCGCACGTTCTTGTTGTACGTGATCCACTTTTCATCACCCGTTATCAGCTTCTTCAAAAATGGTTCGGTTTCATTACGTCGTAATAAAGAATCACAAATGAGTACACGGTTCATTAGGTTTCTTTCAGTGAGCTCGTGGGGTACCCAAATTTCGAGCTTTTTTGTGTACCCAGTTTTTTTTAATGTGCGAAAACTGTTTTGTGGTCAATTCCCAGTTCTTCGGCTACGTCGTAACTACTGATATGCCGATCTTGCTCCCCTTTTTCAAAAATGGCATCTATTTTATCCGTAATAGGGCGACCAGAGCGACGTGCATCTTTGACATCAAAATTTCCGGATTGAAAACGCTTAAACCAAATCTGTGCTACTCTCACAGACACTGCACTAGGTCCATAAACATCGCAAATTTTTTTCGCGGCTTGCGTAGCATTTTCACCTTTTTTGTAGTAAAATTTTAAAAAGTATGGAATTTCTTCATTAGATTTTCTTCAGTCATCTTTACAGAACAAAAAACAAATAAAAATCACACATTTTCCTAATTTGACTTTGGAATTATCTTCTTTAAAATTTAAACTTTGAATGTTACCAAAACCAGCCAGATACAAATAGTATAGTCAAAGAGATTTTATTACAAGTTCATATTTACTTTAATGCGAAAAGACTTTGTCCCCAACCTATTATTTTAGCTTTTATGAATGTAACCTCTTTTATTTTGAAACAGAAATAAGGATTTGTCGTAGAGGTTGTATTTCAGTTTAGCTTATTAAGAATGCATTATGCCGCATTCTACTGGTAAATGCACAAAATTTTGCGACGGCAAAAAAATGCCACATTCTATTTTCAAATATACTTACTCAGGTGCATCGCATTTACGAAACTGATATCGAGTTAACATTGAAATTTCAGCGCATGAGAGATGAAAACATCTTTACCCTTAAAACTGTGAGCGAGCACGATGGATAGAGAGAGACATGAATGTTACTTTTAACATGTTTGGTAACGAAACAGTAAAAATACTCATATAATAAGGTTGAAATTGCTCCCATTCGCACAAAGCGGTACTTATCGAACTTTATTATGCGCACCGCCAAAGAGTGGAACGCCTTACCGAAGTCTGTTTCCTGATAACTACAACCTGGGCCTCTTCAAGCCGCGAGTGAACAGGTTTCTTCTAGGCAAGCGTGATCCATCGTAGACTGCATCATCGCTTACCATCAGGCGAGATTGTGGTCAAACGCAAGCCTATAAAAAAACATAGACATGATCTGTGCTTGCTTTGTTACTTTTGACACTAACGCGTTGAAAAACAAGATTTATTGATGAGCTCCAAGTTTTGAATGAAAAACCAACCGAATATGTAAGTTAAATATTTAAATGTCCCTTACGTTATTTCATTGAGCTATTTAGTCAATGCTATGTGCCCTCCCCACTCCCACTTCAGCTTGCTAATCCTTTGTAGTAAGTCGGTGACTTTGGTTCGTATACGATTCTCCTCATTTGTGATTCGATCTCGCAGAGAAACACCAAGCATAGCCTTCTTATGAGACCCATAGTGAAATACCTCATTTTGATCAAAGATATTCGCTTTAAGACTTAGGTATTTTGAACGAGAAGACGTCACGAAGTTTCCACCACTAAATGGAAAGACGACCTGTTAAAGGTTCCTGGGAGCCGATGGGCGCAGGCCGCACAAGATCGGTTGCTCTGGAAATTTACGGGGGAGGCCTGTGTTCAGCAGTGGACGTCCTGTAGCTGATATAATGATGATGGTATTTTCAATATAAATTAAAGAGTTTTTTTAGGATTCCGTACCTCAAAAGGAAAAAAGAAACTCTTACGGGATCAATTCGTTATCCTTCTGTCAGTCTGTCTGTCCGTATGTCAAGACCCTTTTTCCCAGGAACGCGTGGAGATAATAAGTTGAATTTAATATATTTGATATTAGGTAGGTTGTAGACGTAGGTCTACAATCCCTTGAAGGTGTAAAAAATCTAGTTTCCAAATCAACGCAATCAACAAAATCTCTCAAAATGATATTTTGCTCGCAAAGAAATCAAACCTAAATGATCGCGAGATGGGTGGACGACATCGTTAGTCGCGGGCCGGGCGGATGGCACAAACTTGGGGAGGCCTATACCCAGCTGTGGGTGAAGTCGGGTTGTGGATGATGATGATGATGAAATTATCGCTCTGGAAATCTATGGGGGAAACCAATGTTCAGCATGAACATCCTATGGCTGTTATGATGATGATGATTCAGTGCCTTATAAATATATTGAGCAAAACTCAGTGCCTTAATTATAAGATATTATACTAGGCTATTTAAATAAGGCTCCAAAAATGTTACCCATTTTATAGGCCATGCATGTCAGAACACAGAATTAGCCTGCGAACAAACTAGAAATCTACGTGTCTGTCTTCTAAATCGGTATTAGTGTATTGATAAGGTGAAAAGAATGAATTTCCACAGAGTTATTTATCTCGTTGCTCAGTGAAACGGAACGTAATGGCCGTCAAGGAAACTGATCAGCCGGCACGCGCGAGCGGGGCGCTCGCGGGCACCCGCGCGCGTCGCGTCAGTTTCATCCAGAGTCCATGCGTCAGAGCGCGCCGATAGCGGTGGTCGCCCGCGCGCGGCCGCGTCATTCACTCCGTCCACTCGCATACTGATAAACAAACACCGCCGGCAGGCACCATGCATCTCTCCACCCTCTAACCCCGCGCTCGCAGTACTCTACATGCCTCTGTGCGCCAAGCCCCGCAAGTGAGATCTCGCACTTCGCACCGAAATGAATCCGCAGCTAAGTAAACTCTGCTCACATGACCTCGGTGGCCTATTGTTGCAGATGTCAGCCGCCGCACGGACAACGGCGGTTCTATTACATATTGGAAAATGACTGAAGGCCCCCTATTGCATCATGATAAGTCGGTAAGTTAATTTTTCGGACACCCGCGAACACTATTTATATCACCTATCAAATCGGTGCAAACGATTGTAAACAGTATCGCGTGGTTGTAAAGGCTATAATTGGTTGAGGTGGTTTTACCAGGTGCGAGTACAAAATTAGTAGACGTGTTATTGTAGGTAGTATTTGTTTAGTATTCTGTGGATGGTGATTGTTGAATGGGATGGCGTTGGCGCGCATATCTTACATCGAAAGTTGGTAAATTCCCAAGTGAATCACATCCATGCGTTTTATATTTTCCTTGAATGATGAATGGTACGTGCGAAAGACATTGTTATCAGTTAAAGTTGTTTCTCATACTTTAGTTTCAAAAAACAACGCAATATCAAATTACTTAGCTGTTAAATTGTCAGCTAAATACCCTAATTAAATAAAGACGTAGGAATGTAATAAATGCACAGAAAGAGAGGTTAAAAATTATTATATTATCATCGAATAATTATTTCAGGAAAAACAGAAAAATACTCCGACAAAATAAAGATATACAATTATTTATGGAAATTCTTGCATATTTTACTAAATTAAGCGACAAAATATACGTAATAAATAATGTACCTAATCTGGTAGGTGTTCCTAATCTGAATATGCGCGTTTCCTGCCTCAATCAATACAATTTGTACACACGGCTACACATCAACCTATACATTTCCAGTATCAGCTTATACTGGAAATGTATAGCTTGATGTGTAGCCGTGTGTACCTACTTACGTAGGTATCGCAAATTATATGTCATGTGATTACCATTTATTAATTAGGTACACTGATAACAATAATTGTTATCAGTATACCTAATTAAGTTTCTATGTTCTTGAATTAAAAAATAACGATGACTGAATGAGTCTGACCCTTGTTTTAAGCTATATTACTAAATTTATTCAATAGCTAATGCTCTAATGCTAAATACCTCTATACATACATCTAAACTGGTAAAATCTAAGTAGGTATCTAGATATTTGTGTTACAAAATCAAAGTAGGCACAGCAACCAGCAACATCCACGTGGCATAACAACGTGCTCTTATCGGCTTATTGTTATCTCTGTTATCAATGAGCTGGTAAATAATCAGTAAACTCAATAATATCTAAAAATACTAATAACTTAAAACATTCCTCATACTAGGCAAAAATAAAGTCAACAAGAAAAGTGAATAGGTACTTTTAATAAAAGCCCATTTGACGATTTACTGAAGTTTTGGAATACAGTCAAGAAGAAAAGTACAGGTCCATTAATAATTCTTCATCTTAGTCTTAGCACTAAGAATTGTCTTCAATTCAAATTTTACGTCGTTGTAACAGAAATGAAGCGATATTTTTTGTTTTACAAATAGTTAAACAACTAACAAGGAAAACGAAATATTTATACCTTCCTTGTTTTGGTTAGAATAAGTATTAATAGTTTTTATACAATTTTATAACTCGTAACTGACTGTTAATATAGCTGCCAGTAACAGATAGAGATACAAGATTCCGCCAGGTCTTCGCTCGCGCGGTTTGTCTATAAAAACATTAATCTCCTTCTGCGCGGTAAAAATTAGCCTAAGTGTCAATGTCGGTCATTATCTATCTTTACCAAATTTAATCGAAAATAGTCCAGCCGTTTGAAAACAGACATACAGACAGACATTCAGAGACACAGAACAACTTTCGAAATTATTGTATTAATATTGATGGACATCAGATTCGATAGTGGCCTCTGCCTAAACAAAATTAAATTCAGGGAAAACGATGCCAACAGTAAAAATGTAAACACTGCACTGCAAAAATAAAAAAATAAAAAAATCAAATGTACGCCATGCCCCGAGTTATCCTCGGAGTCGAGGCCAGGGCAAAGACCATCATAGTTTAGGCCCTTACTCAGCCCCACCCCCTCCACCCCCCTCCACCCCCCTCCCCCTCCCCCTCCCCCCCCCCTCCCCCCCCCCCCCCCCCCCCCCCTCCCCACCCCAAAGGGGTGTTCATTAAGTTAATAAATATATTTATGTTTATGTAAGAATTATAACAGTTATCGTTCCCACAGTTCAAGCTTTGCTTAGTTTGGGGTTAGATAGCGGAATGGCGCTGTGTGAAAGGTCTAGGATTATTTATTTATTAAGTACTTTAGATATAAAAACAGAGACATTTCAATACATTTTCATGTTATTCTATTTAAACAAATACAATAAACGCCACTGACCACGTGACATTGAACGCGAACACGAATATTGCAGTGCGTGACGTCACACCTTGTTATCGCGAAAATAAATGTTTTTTTTTGTATATTTAATTAGATGCCACAAGGTCTACACAGATTACATAATTTCCACCGAACATACCTGCTGGTGAACCATCTCGCTAACTAAAATACCGCATTGCAATCCATTAGTTTAGGAGCTACGATACTACCTACCCAAGGGCGGATCCAGGGGGAGGGTTATGGGGGTCATGACCCCCCCTGGGCTGGATCCAGGACCTAGGTGGACCACTAATTAAAATTATAAAACATAATGATTTTATATATTTTTTGTCACAATAAATATTTTATGTAAGTACATTCAATATTTAATTAATTTTATTAAATATTTTATTTTGATTTGAAAATTTTATTTTGTTATTGTGACTTGACCACAACTATGTGACCCCCCCCCCCCCCCCTCCCGACACCAAAGCTGGATCCGCCTTTGTACCTACCTACGGTCTGACAAACAAAGCCTTTGTACATTTTCATTTAGAAATTTTTATTAGTGGACCCCCCGAACTTCGTATCGGCTTGACATGCATAGGTATAACGCGGGCTGTCAATATAAGTCACCCTGGTAGAATTGTCAATTGTTGTCCCCGGCCATCATTATGTATGAGAAAATGAATGACTTCCACAAATAATTCAATACCAAAATTAACCAAATCGCTCCACCCGTTCTCGAGTTTTAGCGAGACTAACGAACAGCAATTAATTATATATATATAGACAATATATCTCGGGATAACTCCTACCGAAGCATCTGTTTCAACCGATATTCATTTTTTTTACATCCTCTTTAACGATATTTGCAGCACGCATTCTGTCAATTCTATGTCAAACCTCATAAGGTTACGTTATAAAAGCGCTAAGGTTAGGTTATAAATAATTTTATATGGTGGTTAAGTATTCTTAAATTTTGCGCGCAATTTTCTTAATTTTTTGTTTCATAAGAACCTTCTCCTGACAATAAGAAATACAACAAAAAAAGAATTGGTCAAATTGGTCCAGGCGTTGTTGAGTTATGCGCTTACCAACACATTTTGCGATTCATTTTTATATTATAGATTGATAAGACCAACCTTTAGGAAACATAGAACAGATTCAGTAATGTTAATAATACTACTGGTAACGCTGACTAAAATAGCATGCGATAAACGCTGATTATGAACGAACTGAAACTGTATCACTAACCACCTGTTACTAACCCATATTCCCAATAAATAATTTAATTTGATTTAATACATAACACCCCTTTTTTGCGCACGAGGTTTATTATTTATATTACGTAATCGCCTGGCTTGTGAATGCGACTGTCCGTAATTACCATAAAGGAAACCAGTGCGACCACTGCCGGTCAAGTCAAAGTACCAAATATCGAAACTGGTTCTTTCTACGTCCACGCTGTCTTCCTCGTTAATCAAGCTTGCCTCACATTTTTGTTGATGTTTTGCTGCTGTGGAAAATTGGAACTTGCAACTGCTTTTCATTCAGCTTATAATTGCTTAACTTAGGTAGGTACCATAGGTAAGTCGTCCACTCGTACATTTACTACTTATATACGTATTTTAGGTCCAAATTTTACCTTGTACTTAGGTATATGGGGTTTAAATATTAAATTCAAGGGTCCGCTATGATTTTTTTATCATCTATAAATGTTTTTTCGGCCACAATTTCGTGAAGGTATGTGTGATGCGATGATTTTATCTAAGATAGAGCACAAATATCTAAAAAACACATACATACATAAGATTCACATACATACATATGGCCACGCCTTAATCCCAGAGGGGTAATCAGAGAACACACCTATTCACTCTTACCTTAAAAATAATCGGATTGTAGGTTTTTTTTAAATACATACATTTTTTTACTACATACATGATGAAATATAAAAAAAACACCCAGATCCGGAATAAATATCTATAGGTCATACAAACATTTGTTCCTAGACGAGAATCAAACCCGCAACCTCCTACATTTCAGCCACCCACGGCGCCACGGAGGTCCTCCGTTCGTAAGAATGTACGAACCAAACAGGGGAGTGCGAAGTGAGAACGGGTGGTACACTAACGATGTATGAATAGTACTGAGCCGTGCCCTTTGTCTTGTCCTTTGATGGAAAGGAGATAACGGTATCAGATCATGACGTTCCTGGGCAAATTTTACAAAATGTATCCTGTAGGCTGTAATAGTTAGCATGCAACGTTCCGGCAGGCAATGTTCGACTCGTACTTTGGATCTACTACCACATTTACACTCAGCCGCTGCCGCTGTTCCTGCCACTGCCGGAAATATTGCCGCAAATATTGCTGCGGCAGTTTAGACGCGAATGAGTGTTCACACTCAGCTTTCATACTTCTTTATTGAAGGACGCGCAGCAATGGCTGACGTCGAGGTGGTTGCGGCGACAGCATTATATCTGCTCAGTATAAGTAACTATTTATTCCCATAAGTAAATTCGCAGCACAGAATAATTAATTATTTAATTGCCGTAATTCGTGTCTCGTAATCCAAGAAGAACGAAACACGTTCTTTCGCGCTTGGACGCCGGCAGCAAGTGAGCGAGAATGCTGACTGTAAACACTCACTCGCGCTCGCGCTGTCCGTCCTTTGACTTCCGCGCGAAAAACCGACAATCGAGGGAGCGATGGGCAATGGCAGCGGCAGGAGCAGTGACAACGCGAGTGACCTATATACATTCTCGCGCTGCCCAATTCCCTGCCCACTTCCCTGCCAAATAAGGCTGAGTGTAAATGTGGCATAAGTCTTCGCCATTGACTTTACCTTTCGTGGTCTTATGCGGGAATGATTATCAGCAACAGAATAACATAAGCACACAAATCTAGAGAAGTATTTAGTCTGGCAAGAGGCATTGATACAAAATAATCTTTTTATTAAAACAACAAATAAACACTCATAATCATAAATATAGCATAATGGTATGGAAAGGTAAATCACGTTATGGACAATGTCATTAATCCTAATGGAGCTTGGTATTTATTAAAACTCGATACTTAAAAGTTGATTACCGAGTTGTTATCTAACTGTTGTCTGCCTTTAACCGTAAACTAGATTAGGGATAGGTACACTTTGAGTGATATCTTAAATAGTCGATATGTTTTTCGAATGATTTTAAATGTTGACCAAAACAAATAATCAGTGTTTTGGTTCTCAATACAAAATACATACACCGTTCCATACAAAGCACTGCATTTTATATTAAGGTAGATTAAAAGTGATCTTCATTTTTTTTTATTTAAATAGGCAGAGGCATTTCTTTTTTTTATAAAGTCAAGTGCCACCATTGATAAATCTAGATGTGTATTGTTGATTTCTTTAAAGACTTTGACTGTGTGTCTGCTCCTAGCTCCTGATTTAAGAGTCACCAGGTGAGCATGACAGTTTTATTTTTACAAACAAAGATGAAGAGAAGAACTGTAATAAGTAACTAAACAGAGAAAATTGGTCATCATTCGTAAATCCTTATGTAGATATTGACGAGCATACTATCATTATCATCATTATCCACAGCCTGACTTCACCCATTATTGGGTATAGGCCTCCCCAAATTTGTGCCATCCATCACTATCCTGCGCTAGTCTCACCCACTGATGGCCTGCGACCTTTACGATGTCGTCCACCCATCTCGCCGCTGGACGTCCTACCCTTCTATACCCACTTTTCGGCTACCATTCAGTCACTGCCCTGCTCCATCTGTCATCACCACGTCTAGCCAAGTGTCCAGCCCAAGACTCTGAGCTCCTTAACTCGAATCCCAACGTCATGAACCTTCGTTCGTCTACGGATCTCGACGCTTGGAACTCGATATAACAGTCTGATGCCGAGCATGGTACGCTCCATGACTCTCTGTGCAACTCTTAACCTGTACATAGCCTCCTGCGTGAGCGTCCATTTCTCGGCACCGTAGGTCGAGAATATATATACATAGGTACATAAAGAATTTAAGAAATGTTTCTGTCATCGGACAACCAGACGCTATGCGGTGCGCCACCGCTGTATGGTAGAAATACCTCCCATTCGCACAAAGCGGTTCTCTTCGACCTTGATTATGCGCACCGCCAAAGAGTGGAACGCCTTGCCAGAGTCTGTGTTTCCTGATAACTACAACCTGGGTATCGCGAGTGAATATGTTTCTTCTAGGCAAGCGTGTTCCATCTTAGACTGCATCACGCTTACCATCAGGCGAGATCATGGTCAAACGCAAGTATATAATAATAGGTTAGGGAAAAAGTCTTTTCGCATTATAGTATGAATGAACTTGTAATAAAATCTCTTTGGTTATACTATTTGTATCTGGCTGGTTTTGGTATCATTCTAAGTTTAAATTTTAAAGAAGATAATTCCAAATTCAAATTAGGAAAACGTGTGATTTTTAATTGTTTTTCGTACTGTAAAGATGAGTGAATCTAATGAAGAAATTCAATACATTTTAAAATATTACTACAAAACAGGTAAAAATGCAACGCAAGCCGCGAAAAAAATTTGCGATGTTTATGGGCCTAGTGCAGTGTCTGTGAGAGTAGCACAAATTTGGTTTAAGCGTTTTCAATCCGAAAATTTCGATGTTAAAGATGCACGTCGCTCTGTTCGCCCTATTACGGATAAAATTGATGCCATTTTTGAAAAAGTGGAGCAAGATCGGCATATCAGTAGTTATAACGTAGCTGAAGAACTGGGATTTGACCACAATATAGTTTTGGCGCATTTGAAAAAAACTGGGTACACAAAAAAGCTCGATATTTGGGTACCCCACGAGCTCACTGAAAGAAACCTAATGAACCGTGTACTCATTTGTGATTCTTTATTACGACGTAATGAAACCGAACCATTTTTGAAGAAGCTGAAAACTGGTGATGAAAAGTGGATCACGTACGACAAGAACGTGCGAAGAAGGTCGTGGTCAAAGGCCGGTCAGGCTTCACAGACTGTGGCGAAACCCGGGTTAACTCACAACAAGGTGATGCTGTGTGTGTGGTGGGATTGGAAGGGCATTATTCATTATGAGCTGTTACCACCCGGCAGGACCATCGATTCTGAACTCTACTGCGAACAACTGATGAGATTAAAGCAAGAAGTTGAGAGAAAGCGGCCGAAATTAATCAACAGAAGGAGTGTAGTTTTTCATCATGATAACGCTAGACCTCACACATCTTTAGCCACTCAGCAAAAATTAAGAGAGTTTGGCTGGGAAGTGTTAATGCATCCGCCGTATAGTCTTGACCTTGCACCTTCAGATTTGCACCTGTTTCGGTCTCTTCAGAATTCTTTTGGCAGTGTCAGGTTAACATCACGAGAGGACTTAAGGATCATAAGCGGCCTTCATTGTTATGCGTATGACAGTACGGGTGATCCTTTCTACACTGGTCGCCCTAATGTCTCTCGGTCGGAAGTGGAAGACAACAGACAAAGACTTGTGTCTGAGGTTGAAGGCGCTTTGGAGCGTGTATCAGATTGGGGTAACCTTAATCTGGTCCCCTTTAACCCAACCAAGACGCAAGTCTGTGCGTTCACCACAAAGAAGGCCCCTTTCACAATAGCTCCACGGTTCCAGGGCATTCCTCTCCCCGTCTCGGCGAGTATAGTGATTCTGGGAGTCAAAATTTCTAATGAGGTCCAGTATGGGAGTCACTTAGAAGCAAAAGCTGTGCTCACCTAAAAAAAACTTGGAGTCCTTAACCGTGCCAAACAGTATTTTACGGCACAACAACGGCTATTGCTGTACAAAGCGCAAGTTCGGCCGCACGTGGAATACTGTTTCCATCTTTGGCACGGAGCTCCAAAGTACCAATTGCTTCGTTTTGACTCCCTTCAGAGAAGAGCCATTAGAATCATCGGTGATCCCAAACTCGCCGACAGGCTGGAACCGCTGAGTCAACGCCGTGACATCGGATCGCTCAGTGTATTCTACCGCGTGTATAATGGGGAATGTTCTGAGGAGCTATTTGATCTCATCCCGTCGTCGAGATTTTACCACCGCACTTCTCGACAACGTAATAAAGCTCATCCACATATAATCGACAATTGGGTATCGCGCACCACACGCTTCACGCGATCTTTTCTACCCCATACTTGCAAGATGTGGAATGAGCTACCATCTGAGGTTTTCCCATTAGACTACGACATGGCATGCTTCAAGAGAAATGTAAAGAGGTTTCTTCAGTGTTGGGAACGCATCAACAATACCCCGGGTGTTGCCGGTGTCAATAGGCGACGGTGACCACTTACCATCAGGTGGGCCGTAAGCCTGTTTCCCCACAAATAACATATAAAAAGGACTGCCAAAACTACTTGTCGCGGTGTTATGATCAGAAGCCCCAAAATTTCTGTAGCAATGGGATCATGTCCCTACCTACAAGATGGCAAAAAGTTATCCAACAAAATAGTACTTACATACTTTAGTTAAATGTAAATAAACTATATTAAAAACTTTTTTGAATTTTCTTAAAAAATGCGAAGAAACTTTTTCCCCAACCTAATACATAAAATAAAATGTTCATTCTTGCGATCTCCATGCTAACTGTGGACTGTGGAAATGCCAACTGTAAGTCTATAAATGTGCCCCAGGGAGCTCGTGTTTTTGAGCAAAATTTTGTATAATCTGTGTTAACACCTATTGTAACAAGTAACTTTTTTTATAACCATACTTTTTTAATAACTGACTTAACCAAACTACTGAACTGATTTTGTTGAAATTTCTATGGGTATAACATAAAAGTAGATCCTTTCCAATAAAAAAAATATTTACCAAATCGGTTGATAAATGCCAGAGTTCTGAGGTAAAAAACATTAAAAGAAATACAACTGAATTGAGAACCTCCTCCTTTTTTTGAAGTTGGTTAAAACAAACATGAAACAATAAATAAATATGAATAAGAATGTTTCTACATTCTACGCTTAAATGTTTTACCTTTCTTCCGTATATAAACTCCGTGGCACAGTGGGTGAATAGCCGGCTGAGACGTAGGAGGTAGCGGGTTCGATTCCCGCCGCGGAACAAATGTTTGCATAATCTACAGATATTTGTTCCGGGTCTGGATGTTTTTCTATATATGATAAGTATGTATTTACAAAAAAAAGTATATAAGTATTATATCAGTTATCTGGTTCCCATAGTACACACGGCTACACATCAAGCTATACATATCCAGTATAAGCTGACCTCTCATTTTACGAAAAGCCTACGCAATGCGAGGTCAGATTATACTGGAAATTATAGCTTGATGTGTAGCCGTGTGTACAAGCTCTGCTTAGTTTGGGGCTAGATAGCGTTGTGTGACATGTCCAGCAATATTTATTTATTATTTAACTTAGTCTAAAGTATTCGTGTGTGCTCGGCTGATGTTTGCTGAATCATCGCGTAGCCCGCGACTCACTTGCTAAGTTTATTTCAAAATCATGTCAATATTACCAATCCAAAGTACCTGCGAACCGTTATCATTGTCGCTATGCTATAATCAAATCGAGAAGTACGTAACAAACTCGGCAACCTAGAACAATACAAGAAACCGCCATTTGCTAACAGGTAGATAAGATAATATTTTGTTATAAAAATACACCGTGCGTTGGTGTGGAGTGGAACGCCACGTGCCTTGAGCGACACCCTTGCTTCATCTCATCTGTCTGGAACAGCAGGGCCGGTGCGGCGGCAAATTCAGCTGAATATATCATCATGAACAGTTTCTACGTATCTTATACATCCTTGGGTCCAGTTTCTCCAATCACTTTTTCTATTTTCAATATTCAAGATATTTATTAGCACGAAACACTGGTTAATTGTACAAGACAGATGGTGTTATATGTATTAAAGATTAAAGAGTAATCACTATGCTTCTCCTACTCGATCTCTTCATTTTGATCGAACTATTTTCAGGGTTTGCATGGTCGTGCCTAGTTCTAGTATCATATTAGCACAGATTGTTAATACTAGTATCACAGTATCACAATTGTCCAGCATTTTAGACTTACCTATTAAAAATCTATCCAACCGTCTCGATACGTGTCATTTGATTACGAGAACTCGTATTATATGCACTGATATATAGTTTGTGTGTCGTGTCAAATTAAAATATCATTCTAAAACACTGATTATTTATTTTATATGCTACTAGGTGACCAATCCGCAGCTTCGCACGCGTGTTGTTTCAATAAAAACATTACCCTCCTTCTGAGCAATTGGGTAAAAAGATGCCTATGTCACCCGGAAATAGTGTAGCTTCACAACAGTGAAAGAATTTCTTAAATCGGTCCAGTAGTTTCAGAGCCTATTCAACACAAACAAACAAATCTTTCCTCTTTATAATATTAGTATAGACTAGGTGGTTGTTTGCCCGCGACTTCATCCGCAATTTTCTGGATCTCGACAAGCAACAACTGGGTCCAATTGTCTTTTCAAACCATCGAGGAACCCATTGAAATATACACACAAAATTTCATCCAAATCTGTCCAGCTGTTTAGGACAAAGACGTTAGGTGACAAAGAGAATTATATATATTAAGATTACTTTCGACTACAAAGAATAGTTTAAGTTAATTAAAATAAAAAATTTGTTAATTTAAATCAAGATCCGAGTTCGGTTTTTTTATGGTTTTAGCTCTTTGCAGTTTAACATTACCAACCATTGATTTTTTGATCAAGCTACCAAACCATAAAACATAACATACGAACCTCAGAGCAAGTGATACGAACTCATTTGTCCTATTCATACGAACCTCAGAGCAAGTGATACGAACTCATTTGTCCTATTCATACGAACCTCAGAGCAAGTGATACGAACTCATTTGTCCTATTCATACGAACCTCAGAGCAAGTGATACGAACTCATTTGTCCTATTCATTCTTTTTAGAAGAATGCCACAAATTATAATATATAATAATTAAAAAAGTATTTGTCGAGAATAATCGCGTGCAACTTTGTGTGTAATTTTTAATATAAAATGTAAGTGGTTTTTCATTAATTAATCAACTGTATTTATTTTTTGTACTTGCTTTGGAAAGGCACTTTGCAGTTCAATCACCTAGCTAGGTTACTCGTAGATACATAATATTAAAATGAAAACATGACCAAACCTAAATTATGAATGCAAGTAGGTATATAAGTATTCTATCAGTTATCTGGTTCCCATAGTACACGCTTTGCTTAGTTTGGGGCTAAATAGCACTGTGTGAAATGTCCAGCACTAAAAAAATTACAAAGTAGAAGTGGCTTTAGGCAATCAATTGGCGTCCTTCGTTGACAGCTAGTACTGCTACTTGACACTAGATAGATAGATAGGTAATACTTTAAGGGGACACCGGAGGGACAATCGCCCATACAACACGTACCACCAAGATCATTTCTAATTGGAGCATATTTCTACCTTAATAAGGTATTATTTTAATTTGAATAGTATTTATCTAGGTTCCCAACCATATATTAGATCAAAATACTTACCTAAAATTAAATAGAAGCGTATCGCATTCTGCATGTTTTTACGTCATGAAAGACCTGTTTTCAACCTAATTGTTTCGTATTAAAAACAACAACATCTTACGTATCCTAGTCATGGGAACATAAATTATATCGTCTAGTTACAGAATAACAACACAATGAGAAAAATACAACAAGTTTTCAGTCATCATTTTTGGTATTACGGAACACGGTCAAAATCTAATCAAATTTAGAATCATTCTATTGCTATCACTGTCGCTCTGCGTGGCAAAACTTCGTCACTAAACAGGGATAGCGATATTCAGGGCGAAGTATTTGACGCGGCCGAATTGAAGTTGCGCTCAGGGTTCGCCGGCGCGTAAATGCTCACCATAAGACATTTTGATTAAAAATAACGTAACATTATTTGACTACTTGTCACTAACTATTGCTTATCTCTTTCATATTTTGAATATATATATTTTTGTATTTATATGTGTTTATTGTTTATATTTTATTTCTATTGTATACTAACTGACCGCACCGCAGCTTCGCACGCATACTTTTTCAATAAAAACATTACCCGCCTTTGCGCTGTTGGGTAAAAAGTAGCCTATGTTACTCAAGGTGAATGTAGCTTTCCAATGGTGAAAGAATTTTTGAAATCGGATCAGTAATTTTTGAGGTTATTCATTCCAAACATACACACAAAAATACAAATATTTCATTTTTATAATATTAGTATAGATTAGTATAGATACTCGTAGTATAGATATATTTTAAAGTATGTATGTAGTACACCATTGATACCCTAGGTAAAACTCCATGATCCACTCCATCCAAAGGTTGAATGTATACAATTGGTAAGACCGCCAATTGTATACATTCCTTTGAATGCTCCTACTTTTAATTGTTTTATTATTTATGGTGTTGCTAGGTAACCGGGCAGTATAAAAAGGTATATCTTTATTTGATAGATGTTATTAAACAGGGTCAAGAATATGTACCTATGTTAAAGCGAAAAGGTTTTAAAATTCGAAGTTTTTCATTAAATAATCGCCAGCTAAAAATAAGCTGAATTTGGTAAAAACACATGCATTGTAAAAATCTATTTTCAGTTTTAGGTGAGTGACCTTAGTCTTAGATTTTGTACGCTTCTAGGAAAGGGTGCAAAGTCTAGACTTTGATTTTAAAGTAAATTACTAGTTTATAAAAAAATCTTGAAAAAGGTTTTGATAAATAAGTAAATATTTTGATACAATTTAATTTCGATAGAAAGTTGTTTATTCCATGGTCAGAATCAACTCAGAATCATCCCTTTTGGGATAACATACCTATATATCATATTATTATTTATTTATTTTGCTTACATGTACATATACGTTTTATACAGCTTAGATAAGTATTACTCGTGCGCGATAACTTGGGACCTGCTAGGAATGCGACTCCCCGACCGCTTCCCCTGCACTTCCCCGATGGCGCCCGTATTGTACCGTTCGCATCACTATTTTTTACTAGGTTTTTTAGTGTCGTACTGGCCTACGTCACGTAACGACGCGCTCTGGAATTCTTTTAGTTTTCGTTTGTGTTATTGTTTTGTTGTTGTAGTTTTTGTTGTTATAGTTTGTGTCATTGTTTTGTTGTTGTAGTTTTCTTCGTCAAGTGATTATAGTGAGACTGAGGACGAAGAACAACCTCTAGAAGGCATAAATCCACTTAGTAGTGACGAAGATGAGATAATTTAAATAATAGATAAAATCCATGTATAAACTTAAACATTGTATTTTTATTTTATTCAAATAGTGTAAAAAAGATTAGATAAAAAGCAGCGTCCTCCCTGAGTAACATAATAAATTAGGTTAAAAAAAACAAAGATGAAGCCGCGGGCGGCTACTTGTTATGTTCGCTTTTTTGCGGGCGGTACAAACACGCCAATATGACGTCACCGCGCTCAGGTCCCAACTTATCGCGCACGGGTAATAGGTACACGCGGCTACACATCGAGATATAAATATCCAGTATAAGCTGACCTCGCATTGTGTAGGCTTTTCATAGAATGAGAGGTCAGCGTATACTGGAAATGCATAGCTTAATGTGTAGCCGTGTGTGTACATATTTCGGTCCATACTGTATAAATGAAATTGAGCTAGATTACTGTTTTAAACGGGTACCTATTTATCGCGTATGTGCCGTTTTTATTTGTTATCCCGATGACAAGGTGTGCTCGTCGGTCATCTCAGTGCGTAGATACGGTTAGTGTAGTGTGTCTTAATATGAACGAGGACATTTCTAATTCTGAAGACCAAGTGAGGGTAGTTGGTGCGGCTGCCATCATTTCTCGATACTCCAAGTACTCCAGTCTGCCCGCGACCATTGCTTTTGCAACAGAGTCGAAACGTAGAGATAACAAATAAAAAAGGTACATACGTGATAAATACCGTTTAAATCAGTAGTTATGTGCAGTGATCGCGAAAGTTTGAGAGATAATCTAAATCGAACTGACGTTAGTCAGTAGTAAGGGATCCAATAATGTGCATCATGGGGTTTAATAAAGTCATGTGGGAGTCGTGGACTTGATAGATGAGCTGTAGTGTAACCTTTCAACGAACTTTAATTCCTATTCTAGAATGTTCCTCGTAGGGGTGTTTTGTGCATAACCTCCCCTTCTAACCTGGTCCTAACCATCCAGTAGAGGAGTAGGACTTAGGGTTGTGGCAGTAGTTTTCCAGAGTCCCCAAATCGATGCTGAAGTCGAAGATGACTCGATGTGCTCATGCAGTCTCGTCTTCAGTCTGGCTTCGAGTGGGCCTAGCAGTTCAGCAGCACGTGCTTCACTGTCTCTTTATCCTGTAGGCAATAGGTCTTCGGGAGATGCTGTTTAATTTCGCAATGTTATGTGTTGATTCTACCATCGTCCGCAAGCGTGTTTGCAAGTCTTCATGTTTCATATTTAGCAGTGAGTTGGTTATCCTCCGGTCTTTTACCGGGAGCGTCGTCTTGGTCTGCTTACAGTCAGTTCTGCGTTCTCAGATTTTATGATCCTTCTCGTAATTTTGTTTCACCCTGTTCCTGATTTCTGTGGCTTGTTAAATTATTTTTTAAAGAACTCTATTTTCTCTGCATAAATATAATCCTAGTTAAGCCCTTGTAGATATTAAACAGGCCGGAAAGTTGATATGGAGCACAAAGGACAACTACTAGAACCGTGTCTTAAATTTTCTTATAAAGTGATAGGATGACCTGTTTACATAGATTTGCAAGAAACCAGCAATTGCACCTGCTCTTGATACTCAAATCCCTTTAGTAGGTATATATGGATAATCTATCACTATCATTTCAGAATTAATTCTCTAACAAACTTAGTACCCCCCCCCCCCCCCCCCCCCCGTAACTGACGGTAAAGGTAATGGTCAAAGTCACTTCAAAGTAAAGTATTTTAGGCGCGACGTTCCACAACAGCTATTACATCGCGAATATTCGGCTCCATGGTCAAGGCCGAATCACTTGTCGTGCCGTGATGTAATCTGTGTTTCACAACTGTATACGGATTTAGTCGCCATTTCCTTAATGTTATGGTTTTAAATAAAATAATAATACTTAATTTCAGGCAACATAAACTCCATATCTTAATGAACATATACAGAAGAAAAAGGTTCTAAAGACTAAGCTCCATAGAAACTTAACTATGCCAAATCTCACTCTTCCCCGTGCGCGCATTATGCTAAAACTTAGTTTGCTTTAGTTAGTTACCTTACTCTCGTAACTCATAAGGAAATACACTTGATGATATTATAAGTAGGTACGTCAAATTTAAACACGTTTAGTCGCTGAATAAGTTTAGGGATCGTTGTGCAAGCTGGGCTTAATACCCACCTAAAATACTTTAGTACTTACCTAAACATAACTTTAGAATAGTTCGTCTTCCCTATTTACGACGACACCTCCGTAGCGCAGTCAGCGAACACGAACAGCCGTCTGAGATGCAGGAGGATGAGGGTTCGATTCCCACCGCGGAACAAATATTTGTATGATCTACAGATGTTTAATCCGGTTCTGGTTATGTCTCTTTATATTATAAGTAGTATTATAAGGAAACCGTATCATGATTCCCGCCAGCAAATCAATTTATTTCTCGTAAAACAAACAAGGTACATGATTATCAGTGTCTTTCATGAATATATATGTAGAATGTTGCCTCTCCGCTCTTGCCCGTGGATGCAGTAGGAGTCTGCTAAGGGATACCTCCGAAAGATGGGCAGCAGCGTCTTTTCATGTTTTCAATACCTATACTGCGCTCGCCAACCCGCCTGCCAAGCGTGGCGAGTATGGCAACAACCCCCTCATGATATTGATGAGATCAATGAGGGAGGCCTTTGTCCAGCAGTGGACGTCCTACGGCTGATATGATGATGATATTATAAGTATGTATTTACAAATAAAAGTATTTATGTATTCTATCAGTTATCTGGTTCCTATAGTACAAGCTCTGCTTAGTTTGGGGCTAGATGGCGCTGTATGAAATGTCCTGCATTATTTATTGACTAATACTAAAATTAGTAGTTAGATACTACTAAAATTTATATTCACATTTGAGGTGCCTAAGTTGAGTAGTAAAACAACATGGTTCTTTAATTTTTTTAATTCGCTAACGTACACATATTACCCATAGGTACGTAATAGGTATACGTCAACAAAACTATGTACATGTGGGAAACTAAATGCTACAAATTGAAGAGACATTGTTTCAAGAGCGAAGTCCACAATCAGGGAGGCAAGCAATCGAAATTGGTAATTTAAAAAGTTCATATTACCAATAGATAGGATCTTTGTTGTGTGTAGCCTTTGGCGTAAATAATAAACAAAAACATGGAAAACAACTTAGGTGTCCCGTAACTGAAGCCCAATCCTGCATTCGCAAGCAAATTGACTATAAGTAATATTGTTTGCTGAGTCTGTTGAAAATGCGATCGACCGTAAAAGTGCTAACTTTACAAAAATATTGTTAAACATGTGCACTTGTACAGTCTCATTTTATTATTAGTCTTGCTCGTGTTTTTGTGTCGTACATAAGTTATTAGTTTGTTATCGAAGGTTCGTATCGTCATACAATCAAATTATACTGATAATACTATTCTATTTCCGACTATTCACGTCCTACTTCTGGGCAAAGACCTCTCCTCCCTCCCCATCCTCCCTCATACATAAGTCATCATATCACTAGTTAATTTATTAAAATACTTTAGTTTTCTCGCGGCAGCTAAGTAATTATTTAATTTACTTACAGCTTTTCCAATCATATTAGATGGAAATGTATTGATACTACCTAAGTATGTTTTATAACGTTGGGTGATTATTAGTTTTGATCCAGCGCGAATCGTTATTATTTGGACATTGTGTGCTTCTCATCGAAGTCTTGTGGCAGAAACTTCTATCGGCAAAGGATTCTTTTTAAAGTTAAGTTTTTTTTGACTTATGAAGCCGTTGCTGAGGCACACTGAGTTGAAAGATACCTACTATCAACAACGTTTGAAATTACAAGTGTACAACTACTTATTTAAGTAGGTAGGTGTCTAAATAAACAAACTACCCTGTTAACCTGCAATTCACTTGCTTAGCTTGAACTGTTGTGACAGAATGGGTAGGTACCTATCAATTTATACCTAATGATGGAGTAATCACAGATACAAATGCAGTTTCTAAAAATCAATACTTACCAAGCAAGTGACTTTTAGAATATTTAGGGGTGATTTGTACTTAGGTATAACAGAGGTCCCCAACCTATTTTGTCTCTTAGGCTACTTGTCATGGTTTTCGGTTTGGGTAGACACCCTGCTAACGTAATAAGTATTAGGTAGGTATTATCCGTGCGCGATAAGTTGAGACCTGAGCGCGGTGACGTCATATTGGCGTGTTTGTACCGCCCGCAAAAAAGCGAACATAACAAGCAGCCGCCCGCGGCTTCGTCTTTGTTTTTTTTAACCTAATTTATTATGTTACTCAGAGAGGACGTTGCTTTTTATCTAATCTTTTTTACACTATTTGAATAAAATAAAAATACAATGTTTAAGTTTATACATTTATTTTATCTATTATTTACATTATCTGATCTTCGTCACTACTTAGTGGATTTATGCCTTCTAGAGGTTGTTCTTCGTCCTCAGTCTCACTATAATCACTTGACGAAGAGATATCCGATAAATTTACAATTAATTGCGATTCATTCGTCTCTTGTAAAAGGTCATCATGTCCCAACAAAAACTACAACAACAAAACAATGACAAAAACTATAACAACAAAAACTACAACAACAAAACAATAACACAAACGAAAACTAAAAGAATTCCAGAGCGCGTCGTTACGTGACGTAGGTCAGTACGAGACTAAAAACCCTAGTAAAAAATAGTGATGCGAACGGTACAATACGGGCGCCATCGGGGAAGTGCAGGGGAAGCGGTCGGGGAGTCGCATTCCTAGCAGGTCCCAAGTTATCGCGCACGAGTAATACCTACCCATTGACCGCCCCTTGTACTGAATCTATTTGTAATAATTATGTTCTGCAAGTATTTTATTTGGGTGTAGGTACCTACACTAAAGAGTTATCTTATTATTTTTTAGCAAATTCATTAACCACAAATGTGTTTTTTTAATGACATGGACCCCGTCGTGCACCTTGCACGTCGAAGTCGTTAAAGACCACTTTGGGTATCATCGGTATGTTATAACATCTCTAATAAATCTAAAAACATGCAGATGAATATGACTTTTGGTGCGTGGAATGTACGTACTCTTTTAGACCGACCCAACAACCTCTGCCCAGAACGTAAAACCGCCATTGTGGCTCGCGAGCTCAAACGCTATGACGTCGACATAGCCGCTCTCAGCGAAACACATCTAGCTGACGAAGGTGAGCTTGTTGAACGTGGTGGTGGGTACACTTTCTTCTGGAAAGGCACACCAGCTTCTGAGCCTAGACGGTCAGGAGTAGGCTTTGCTATTAAAACTACTTTAGCCTCTAAGTTGGAAGAACATCCAGTTGCTATCTCTGATCGTGTCATGTCCTTACGTTTCCATCTTCGAAACAATAAATACTTAAATGTTATCAGCGTATATTCGCCAACACTCGACAAAAGTGATGACGTCAAGGACAAATTTTATGAGGAAGTGTCAGAAGTGCTGACTAAAATCCGGCGCTGTGAGAAAGTTTTGCTTCTTGGCGACTTTAATGCTCGCGTCGGACGTGATTTTGAAGCTTGGCCTCGGGTGATAGGGCGACATGGCATTGGTAACATGAACAGTAATGGGCAACTGTTACTAAGCCTCTGTTCCCAATTTCATCTGGGTATTACCAATACCATGTTTAGACTCCCAAATAAATACAAAACTACCTGGATGCACCCAAGGTCCAAGCATTGGCATCTTATTGATTATGCTATAGTCCGTCAACGGGATATAGCGGATGTCAAAGTAACGAGAGTAATGAGGGGCGCAAACTGTTGGTCGGATCACCGACTTGTTGTTACAAAACTATTTTTGCGTCTTAGCCCTTGCCGTAGACCTCGCAGGGCTAAGCCTAACTGTCTTCATCTGAAAAAGCTAGAGTCTGCTGAAATATTGGCAAATTACAGGGAAGCTGTCAATACCTTTACAGCAGGCATACACCCCGAAGATGAACAGTTAGACGAGGGCTGGAAACTGTTAACTACAAATACCATCAATGCGGCTACTGAGATCTTAGGCCAAAAACCTCGTGTCTGTGAAGACTGGTTTGACGAAAATGATAATACATTGACAGTCGCCCTAGAAAAACACCGCCAGCTCCTTCGAAAGGGAAATCAGACAACTGCTTCTGAAAAAATAAAGGAGAGTACGAGCCAAATAAGGAGACTAACTCGAAACGCAAAAGATGAGTGGTGGCTGAACAAGGTTCGCTATATTCAGTGGCTTGCTGATTCGAATAGACTCGGCGATTTCTTTAACGAGATTAAAAAGTTAGTAGGAAGTCCACATCGAGTAAACGTACCACTGAAATCACTTTCAGGTACCCTCCTGGTAAGCAAAGGAGAAGTTCTTACTCGCTGGGCAGAACACTATAACAGCTTACTCAATGTGGATCGTTCTGCTGACATAAACTATTTAGCATCACTTCCTGCCTTACCACAAGCCGTAGATCTGGATCAGCCTCCTTCTCTTGAGGAAGTTATCATCGCCATCAAAGCGCAGAAAAACAATAAGGCTGTCGGCATCGATAACATACCAGGAGAACTATTAAAATATGGCGGAGATGAGTTGCACTACAAGATTTGGCAATTTTTCCAGCGCATGTGGGAAATGGAGTTCGTTCCTCCTAGTTTTGGCGTATCACTAATTTGCTCTTTGTATAAAAATAAAGGTGATCGATCTGTTTGCAACTCTTATAGGGGTATATCACTTCTGTCTACTCCAGGAAAAACTTTTGCCAGAGTACTCTTAAATCGTCTTATGGAGCTCTCTGAAAGTATATTGCCTGAAACGCAATTTGGGTTTAGACCCAATCGCGGCACATGCGAGGCCATATTCTCTCTTAGACAACTGCAAGAGAAAAGCAGGGAACAGTGTCAACCTCTGTTTCTCTGTTTTGTTGATCTGGAGAAAGCTTTTGACAGTGTACCTCGCGAAGCTTTGTGGATTGTGCTTTCGAAACTTGGTTGCACCGACAAATTTATACGCTTGATAAGACTTCTTCACGACAACATGACTTGTTGCGTAACCGTCAATGGTGAGCAGACAGAGCAATTCCCTGTCACTTGTGGTGTAAAACAAGGCTGTGTATTAGCACCCACTCTTTTTGCTCTGTACTTTTCCGTTGTCGTGAGGGAGACTTTACAAGCCAACACCGAAGGGATCCGCATACGTTTTCGCACAGATGGCAGTATCTTTAACCTGGCTAGGTTAAAAGCGCACACAAAGGTATCGTATGACCTCATTACCGAATTGATGTATGCTGATGACCTATGTTTCGTTGCGGAATCTTCTGAGGGACTCCAGGACTTGATGACTCGGCTTGACGCTGCGTGCTGTAGATTTGGCCTCAAAATTAATATTACAAAGACAGAGGTGATGGCCATGGACACTGTTAACCAAGCTCCACTGAATCTGCAAATCGATGGAAAGCCCATAAAACAGGTCGATACATTCAGATATCTGGGAAGCAGCATAACAACAAAATGCGACCTTGACTCGGAGATCAACAGCAGACTTGGCTCCGCTATGGCTGCTTTTGGTAAACTACGAGTCCAGGTATTTCGCTCCCATAACATCAAATTGAGTACCAAGATTAAGGTGTATATGGCTATTGTACTTCCTAACATCTTGTACTCGTCAGAGACATGGTGCCTGTATCGCAGACACATACGCACGTTAGACAGATTCCATCTGAAATGCCTCCGCGACATTCTTAACATCAAGTGGTCGGATCGGGTCCGTAATACCGATGTTCTACGACGGGCTAATGTCTGTGGCATAGAGGCATATTTGATGCGGCGTCAGCTGCGTTGGTGCGGGCACCTGTCTCGGATGTCTGATGAGCGAAGGGCGAAACGCATTTTCTTCTGTGAACTAGAACATGGTAAGCGGAAACGCGGAGGTCAGTTCCTACGTTTCAAAGACGTACAGAAGAGGCACATGAAGAGGTGTTGTATCGATCCGTCGCGCTGGGAGGCTCTCGCTGAAAAACGACCTGAATGGAGGCGTCATGTTCAGGACAAAGTGTACGAGTTTGAAGAAGAAAGGAGGCAAGAACTAGACTTAAAACGAGATCAGCTTAAAAGTCGACCGCCGGCTAATATCAATTACAACTACATTAATGGCGCCTTAACTTGTGTTCATTGTAACCGGACTTTTAGCGCAAAAATAGGGTACATCAGCCACATACAGGCTAAACACCTAGGCCAATAATCACAAAGTCAAGTCTCTGTAGCCGAAATCGGCTAGGAGGATTATTATTAACATCTCACATAATGCTGAAGTAGGTGAAGGTCACCCAAACAATGAAATACAATGACAGATTTAAAATAGTAGGTAACCTAGGTGCTTAAAATTACGGACCAGCCAGAAAGCAAATCTTCTCGAACTTTTTCTTTGCTACTTCCAAAATCAAAAGATCGGTTTACTTTTTCTATAGAGTTGCTTTGTATTTGTTCCAGATGTGCGTACGCATATGGCTAGAGGTGGGCCACGCTTGCGAACCCAGGCGCTCCGCTAACGGTCGAGCCCTGGCTTTAGACTGGCGCGTGTGGGTCCGAGGGGTCAGCGGTCGCGACATCAGTGGCTTTGTGCATAAGGTGGTGTTCTACCTGCGGCCGCCGTCTGCCTTCGTCTATCCTAAGCGAGGTAAATCACCCCTGTCAGTTTGTATTATTATGTCCTATAACTACTAGCCCGATATGTGACGGTCAACACTGAGACGTCAGCAGTTAGAACACGTATTTCATGGAACTGTGCCTACATACCTACCTAGTCAGGTCATAAGTATTGTCACACAGTAAAAACTTTTCTTTTAGAATGCTGGCCACAAAAAGTTTATAGAATTCGAATTTCGAATTGTTCATGACAATAAAAATGTATACTTTTTAGAATTTTACTCATTTTTAAATATGAAGTGGGCGCTTAAAGAAGACCGTGTTGCAGTTATTGCGTTGCATCGAACCGGTTACGCGCCAATTCAAATTTTTGACATACTGAAAAATTTGAATATAACCAAAAGATTCGTTTATCGCACCATCAAACGATACAATGAAGACTAGTGTAGATGACAGGTCAAGAAGTGGTCGCCCTCGGTCTGTTAGGACTCCAGCAGTGATAAAAGCTGTGAAGGCGCGAATTCAAAGAAATCCCAAACGTAAGCAGAAACTGTTGGCCCTTCAGATGGGGTTAAGCAGAACCACGGTGAAAAGGGTGTTAAATGAAGACTTAGGGCTTCGAGCATATCGAAGAAAAACAGGACATCGTTTGAATGCTCGTCTAATGGACCTGAGACTGAAGAAATGCCGCGCTTTGTTGAAGCGGTACGCGGGAAAAAAATATCGGGAAATTCTTTTTTCGGATGAAAAAATTTTTACCGTAGAAGAGAGCTACAACAAAAAAATTATAAGGTGTACGCACACAGTAGTGAAGAAGCGAGCAACCATATTCCGCGTGTCCAACGAGGTCATTTTCCATCCTCGCTCATGGTATGGTTGGGAGTTTCTTTTTGGGGCTTAACAGAGGTACATTTTTGTGAGAAAGGTGTAAAAACGAATGCAGTTGTGTATCAAAATACAGTCCTGATGAACCTTGTGGAACCTGTTTCTCATACCATGTTCAATAACAGGCACTGGGTATTCCAACAAGATTCGGCGCCAGCTCATAGAGCAAAGAGCACACAAGACTGGCTGGCGGCGCGTGAAATCGACTTCATCCGACACGAAGACTGGCCCTCCTCCAGTCCAGATTTGAATCCGTTAGACTACAAGATATGGCAACACTTGGAGAAAAGGCGTGCTCAAAGCCTCATCCCAATTTGGAGTCACTCAAGACATCCTTGATTAAGGCAGCCGCCGATATTGACATGGACCTCGTTCGTGCTGCGATAGACGACTGGCCGCGCAGATTGAAGGCCTGTATTTAAAATCACGGAGGTCATTTTGAATAAACTTTAGTGTCATAAGAATCTATGTTTTGTTAAGTTCATTTTGGTATATACATAAATGGTTACATAATGAATAAACTTGTTTCAATTATTTTATATTAAACATGTGACAGAATTTATGACCTGACTAGGTATTTATTTACATAAACTTCAGCGATAGCAGATTTCTTATCATTAAATGTACTACTTATATTTATCTACCTCTCCTTACTTAAGGTGTGTAGGGATTCACAGCGCCGTTTCATTCACTAATCTGTTGATAATGATGGTCCATCCAAGGTTTGGAAGTTTTTGCGAACTTTAGGGATTGGTAAATCACGTCTCGATAACTTGCCTCAACATTTAAATATAGACCAACTAAATAAACATTTCTCAACTTCTTCCAATATTGATGGAACAACAAAGTCCGAAGACACGACAAGTATCAAGAACCTCTCATCGCTTCCATCTAGTGCCATTCCTTTTCTTTTTAATGAATCCTCGGATTCTGATGATAAGAAAAACAGAAATCCATAACATTCAATGCAGTCAGCAATGACAGTATTAGTCGCAATATGTTGGTGCCCATACTCGATGAAGTCATCTACGTCCTTACCCACATCCCTAACTCCTCTATATCTAGTGGGAAATTTCCATAAGTCAGGAAGGATGCCCAGATAATTCCTTTGCCCAAAAAGTCCAATCCCACCTTGCTCTCCGAATTTTGTCTAATATTCTTCCATTTCTCTCCAAATTTCTAAAACGTTTAGTCTATCATCAACTGAGTACTTTCCTTACTAGAATCTCCCTCATGGAAACTCTCTCTCCAATCTGGGTTTCACCGTGATCATAGCACTACGACGGTCTTGACCAAAATCACTAATGACATTCGTCAGGGTATGGACAACGGTCTCGTGATTGTGCTGTCGTTGCTAGACTTTAGCGACTTCTTCAATAATGTGGACTTTGACTGTTCTCCGATCACTTATCATCACTCCAATGGCTATTGATTGGTTTCAAAGTTACCTGTTTGGGCGCCGGCAGCGTATCCGTATTGATGACAATTATTCGTCGTGGTGTCATTCGACTTGCGGGGTGCCTCACGGCGGCGTTCTTTCTCCTCTTCTCTTTGCTATTTTTATAAATTAAATCACGCAAGTGATGTCTATTTCCTACCACCTTTATGCAGATGACTTCCAGATTTATACGCAAGCACCAGTCCACAATCTACACGTAGGTTTCCAAGCTATTAACAATGATTTAACTCTCAATGATCCTCGCGTGGAGTAAAGCATACGGTCTCAAAATTAATCCAACTCAAACGCAGATCATTGTTGTTGGTAGCTCCAAGATGAGCGCTAAGATTAACTGGCCTGGTCTACCTCCGATTCTGTTTGATGGTATCTGTATACCCATAAGCGACTTTGTCAAGAACTTGGGCGTGCTTATAGATAAGAACTTGTCATGGGGACCCCGTCTCGCCGAATTAAGCCGGAAGATATTCGCTTCGGTCGCGTCGTTGAGAAGGCTACGAAATTTTCTGCCGACATCCAAGGTTACGCTGGCTCAATCCCTCCTACTTCCTATTCTGGATTATGCTGAAGCCTGCTATCCGGATCTTACCGAGAAATATCTCGATAAACTTGAGCGCCTTCAGAATCTGTATTTGATTTATTTTTGGCCAGCGAAAATATGACCACGTCTCTGAATTTCGCAACAAGCTCAATCTGTTACCCATTCGCTGCCGCAGGAATACGCATATTCTCTTTATCTTGTACAGTATCATGTTTAACCCTTCTAGTCCTTCTTATCTCAGAGAGCGCTTTGAGTACCAATCTTCATTACTCAAATCCTCGAGCCTTGCGCTCCTCTGAGACCTTGCAACTTAAAACTCTTGTACCTACACACTTCTAACTTTTATGATACTTAAATCCGTCACTGTACAATCTATCCGTCTATGGAACTCTCTTCCTCCACACATTAGAACTGCCAAATCCTTTCCCATCTTTATAACAGTTCTGTTTAAACATCTGTCTGCATTACAATGCTGATTTCACATTTTCTCATCTATTGTTATGCTACTCTTGGTTTTTATTTCACCCTTCTATTAAGCACCTCTAAGTACCTACTCTACCTAAAAACCTATAGTTTTTTATATTATTTTTTTTTATTTATTTTTGATTTACAATAAAGTGTTTTCTATCTATCTATTTTAGTAATCTAGGTAGGTAATAGGTAGATACCTACCTAATAATAATGTTTCCCATGTCTTATCAATTAAATCATCTGTCATTTCGAATCACACTTATTTCATGCGGGAAGGGTAATATTGTTAAACACTCACGTTCTCTGCAACGTGTAAATGGCTTTGGTCACTGGTCTGATTCATACTAATTCATAAACTAATTCATCGAACAGTTGCAATACCACATTATTGAGACTTTGACATTGAACAGGTTGCGTAATTTTCCATTTTCACCGCAGTAATGACTGCTTGTTTAAACTCTCATCACCATTATCTGTCGCGCGATAGCCCGCAGTCAACTTCGAACCGCCTCAGCACTTATCACTATCACTTGACTTTGCCCACTCAAATACCTAGTTTCATGTAATAATTTTTGTATTGTTTTCATTTGATAGTTCTCCAAGAGCCGCCATACGAAGTCCAAGAGTCAGGCTGCGCGTCGATCGATATACCGATTCACGTGTTCTTGAAATACACGAAGAAGCCGACGAAGATACGGCTGCGGTACAGTCTGCAGATCGAGAACAACACGGTGATCAGTTCAGAGTCCCGCTGCGTGTACTACGACTTTGAGAATCCGCCTGAGGAGTTGTGCGAGGCGCTCATGAGCAGCGGCGGGGAGGTGTTGTCCCACGCTGCGAAGCGGCTAGTGGTCCTCTTAACCGACGAGGACCGCCGCACTATGAAGCCGAAAAAGTACAAGTTCATCGAGCCGATGCTCTGCAAGCACGTCCCCAAGAAGCGGGCCAAGGCGTTCGAAGAGATCTGCGCGAAGTGCGGCGAGTCCTTCACCGCAGATCTCAGAAAGCAACTCAAGCAAGTTAAGATGTCCGAGGACGACATCAACAGAGTGTCCCAACTCTACCTCGCGTATACGAGCTATGAGAAGTCCGTGGACGCGCTAGAGCTGCCCCCGCTCTCGGACTCTATATACAGGGTGCCCGAGATCCCCGCGTCGCTTCGGAAAGCGCTCGAAGCAGACGATAACAGCTATCCGGTGCTATAGTCTTCCAAACAAGTGTTGTGATATAAACTCCAAGGTGCCATGTGAGACTAATGGCTTCGTAGTGTAGCCTTGTTAATGCAAAGACTAGGTACTCTTCTACCTTTGTGCTAAAATCTATTGAAACAAACTTATTTATTTGGTTGTTTTTGTTCAATTTATAGTCATAATAATTTTAAGTACTTTATTTATAAGTGAGCCTCATTACGTGAGGTGGGTTCAATTAAACCGTAAAATAGCTTGTGAAATACCTAACGTTTTATGGCGCTTACTGTACAAAAAGTAAACCAATCCATTTATAAGTATCGTATATTCTTAAGCAAAAGTGGCATTTTCTGGCACTTCTTCAATTCAAGTTACTTTATCCACGATTTAAACCTATAGTCTACTTCACCATCTCACGTATTTAATAAAGAAGGGAGTAAGTACATGCGCTGTGAGAAAAGATCTCATTAAATTAAAGTGATATCTATTCAACAATATGTTTCTATGTTACGAGTTAAGAAAAACTAGGTACATATAAGTACCTTGGTACATATATTTTTATAAATCTTGTTATGTCTATTTTTAGTTTATTAATGTTAGGTAGGTTATTAAAAAAAAAACAATATCTAAAGATTTGCATTAAAAAACATATTGTTAAGTTGTAAGGCAAAGTCGACTGCGACAACATGTGTGATTGTTAAATCGAGTATTTACTAGCTCAAACATAACTGAACTTACAGGGTAATAAGTTACTTGCCTTATGTACTTCTAAGAAAGCAAATATTTAAAATGCCCTGTTTACTGTTGGTAGGTTATTAAAAAAAACAAATATTTACATACGTCGTTCTTTATTAAATTTAAAATTGAATTAAGAATTTAAATTAAGTTACATTTAGAACGATTATTAAGTTTATTCTTGTTACATAATTTAAATAAAGGTTATGTATCTGTTTGCTATTCTGATTTTTTCATTACCTATTGTGATTAAATTTCTAACATTCGCCTTCATCATTTTCAGCGTGTGTCGGCTCATGAGCCGCTCTGTCTAGGCCACCTGTCCATAACAGACTATCCCGTATAAAAGGGTATTACCTACTCTATTTTGAAATTCTGACCTTTTTGTCCCCTTTGCCAATCAAAATGAAAAAAATCTGTTTAATTTTTTTTACTTGCAATGGAGGTGGGCCAGTTTTTTTTATAATTATTTTGAACTAGCTTCCGCCAGCGACTTCGCACGCGATGTTTGCCAATAAAAAGTAGCCTACGTTTGAATCCAGGGTCATATCCATATCAACAAACCAAATTAAATCTAAATCAGTTCAGCCGTTACGACGTCATTGAGTAATAAACAAATATCCAAACTTTCACATTTATAATACTAGTGGTTCGCCCCGAACTGAGATTTCGCGAGTCGCTCATAAAAACAAAAAAATATTACTTATTTGGTATCTTTGACTATCAAACTAGTGCCACGAAATGAATAACCAACCAACTTGACCTACAGTTTTATCTAAATTACAGGTAACGGGAGTTCATGTTATTGGATATTTTTGGGGTACAAATTGCAGTTATTCCGGATTTCAGACTTCCAATATTTGTGTCAGTAAGTAAGCTACACGCATACCAAATTACAGCACTTAGGGGTCACTGGTGTACCCTGTGTAGGGTCATTACGCTGGATCGCGGCCGTGCGTTGTTTCGCGGCCTCTTAGAGGACCAACAGTATAAATATTGCAATAATAAGAATTCTATCTCACTGTTACCAACGCGTTGTGGCACTTTAAAAAGTAGGATAGTTGCAGAATGTAATGCCTATTCAAATTAATCGGTTAACCTAATCCGTGTGCCGGAAATAAATCGTCAATTTTGCCAGCCGCGCTGACAGCGTACACACGTACGTAAAGCTGCGCAAAAAATAGCGAACAGGTCCCGCTTTCTACGTAAGTATTTCAAGTTTACGATTACTTATTACTAGTGGGATTGTTTTTTGAGTGATCATAGTTGATTGTTTCATGTAATTCTGCATTTATTATGGGAGTAAATTACATTAATACCAGCTTTATTTGGTGGCCGCCAACCAACACAATATTTTTTTAGTAAAGTGGGTATACGGCCGGGTGGCCGTGGCACTAGCTCATTGAATGCAATAAGTTTGCTTTCTTTTCTATTATTAATGTAAATAAAGCTTCTCTTTGTGCAACATTTATTTATTGTTGGGGTTGGTTTAAATGATATGGTTAGTTCACGGCCACCAAAATATAATTTTATACGGATTTTATCTATAATGTGGCCGCAAACTAAAACATGCTAACAAAACAAATCGGGTTCGCGGCCGTCCGAAAATCATATGAAAAATAGACGGCCGTTATCTGACTATTTGCAAATAGAGGTGTAAGTTTACGGCCACTTCTTTCAAACATACGGTTTTGTTTGGTTTTTCGATAAGTTTTGTTATTAAAGATGTATACGAACAAACCCAAAGAAAACTGACTTACACTCCTGAAACTCTGCAGTAGACATTAAAAGAAATTCGCGAAGACCAAGTCCCAATCAGGAAAGCATCACGTAAATTCGGTATTCCGAGACGTATAATTCAAGATCGGTTATGTGGCAGAAGAACTGATGAACTAAAAAAACTGGGCCCTGAGCCAGTGCTGGGAGAAGAAGGCGAAAAAAAGTTATAGAGTGGCTTATAAATATAGCCAAATGTGGTTTTTCCAGTGAAGAAACAAGAGCTATTAGATACCGTGCAAAAAATTTCAAAGATTTAAAAAAGCCGAATCCTTTTAAGGATGATCGTCCTGGACAGACATTGTATCTAAACTTTTTAAAACGACAGAGATGTCAGTAAGATCTGCAGAAGGAATCAACAAAGCTCGCGCTAGGGTGACCGAAGAATCGTTTCGACTGTGGTTGAAGACCTAACAGAACAGAATATAACCTAACAGTACTCTCAACATTTAACGTTAATGGTGAGATGTGCCCGCCATTGGTAGTTTTTCCATATAGAAAAACTTAGACTTAACACAAACTTTTTGGTGGTCTAATACATATTAGACCACCAAAAAGTTTATCAGACGGCATGCCACAACACTGGAGTCCAGGAAGAAGCGAATCCGGGTGGATAAATGGATGACAGAATTCATCAATTGGATAACAGAAAATAATATCAAGAAGCCCGTTCTTCTGCTAGTCGATGGACATAAGTCGCTCAATATTAAAGACATAGGTAATGTCTTTAATGTTGAGCTCTATCTGTGAAGAGCTTGGTATTATTTTATATGCTCTTCCCCCGAACACTACGCATATGCTGCAGCCTGCCGATGTCAGCGTGTTTGCTCCGTTAAAAGCCCAGTGGAAGAGTCACGTCAGAAAATTCCTTGGAAAGCCAGAAAATTTGAACAAAGCTGTAACAAAAACAACCTAGTGGTTAGGAGTTTCAAGTAAGGAAAAAAAGGAGGAAAAATAGAGAAAGGAAAGAAGAAAGGACAGAGGGAAGAATTGTTGCAGAAATTATGAAGGTGAGTTGGGAGTAGAAGGTAAAATGCTGTAGAGATTAGAATGCCTGAATGACGAGATTGTAGTGCGTGACCCCAGGTTAGATGAACAAATCCTGTGGAAATAAGAGATGTTAGAATAGTGTAAGGTAAGGTTAAGTTAGAGCACAAGAAAGAAAAGAATACTGAAGAGAACGTGCTTTTTAAGAGTATAGGCATTTGAGTGAAAATTGCAATCATTATGCCCTATGTGGAAATTTATGATAGAATTTTTGGTAAATTTATTATTATATATATAATTATAAATTATAATTATTATTTATTATTATATATATATTAATATATATTGGTACATTATATGGTGAAAAGTGTACAAAAACGCAAAAAAGTATGAAATACTCGTAAGTCATTATTGTATGTAAAAATGGCGGCCGCGAACTAACTTTAGGATGGCCGCGAACTGAAAAAAGTGGCCGTCAACCAGCATTTTGAGCAAATTTTAGGTAATTATTTATTTTAAAAAAAACTGTTACAGTAGTCCTCCAATACTAATTTCGAAAAATAACTTGATGATATCTGCTACGCCTAAAGAAACAATCAGAACCTGAATAATGGACATATCATAGGTACTCATTTCAAGGAGCAAAGGTGGGAAGGCGACTAAAAGGCCGCCAACCGGCGCAACGACCCTATATTGACAAAATTCAGTTTTTTATTATGGCTTTTTATTATAACATAAAAACTACAAGGTTTAAACTAAAAATAAAAACGGGGTCGAAATGTATAGTCTAACTTTTTATTAGCTGCAGTAAAATGACGTTTTGTGGGTTGCCGGTTTTTGAAGAAAAATAAATAGGGATGTAGCTAAATGAGTGAATCATAAATGAATAATCAGTTTGGTTTTTTTATTTTTGAGATTTAATATTAAGTTGTAATGTATTTTTTTAACCTATTATTATTACTATACTAGAGGATTGATCTTTTTTAGTGGAAGTATAGGGAGGTACATTCAAAATGAAACAAAAACGTCATAATAATGTTATTTAATTAATTTTTGCGAACTGAATCACATCCCTATTGAGATTAGGCTGGCAACATTATTTTACGGAATGACATTTAGAAACGTCATTTTACTGCAGCTAATAAAAAGTTAGACTATAGGTACTTTCAAAGACCTTTTATTAGACGTGCCACTTGACCGGTTAGTCCCACTTTTTACCATCTCAACAACTCTCCCCCCCCCCACCACCCCCCACCCCCCAGGAGGGGTCCTCCCCACATTGTAGCTCATTTTAGTCATACTAAATTTCACGATGATCGGATAAACGCTTCGAAAGTTATCCTCGGACAAACCAAACAAACATACATACAACGCCGATTTGCCAAAGTTGATTTGGAGATCACGCTTCGCTCAATTAATAATCAGCTGTGACAGGCAGACGGACAGGGGGTGTTGACGTCTCCCAAATCTTTTCGACCTTTAGAACTGATAGCTGAGCTCAGTAGCACGCATGCAGGATACTCTTTCGATGGTTTGAAAATGATTATCTAGCCAGTGGTTCGCCCCGAGCTGAGATCTCGCGAGTCTAAAAACAAAAAAGTCACTGGTGTAGGTACCCTGTGCATTTTGTCAAAGTTCAGTTTTTATTAAGGCTAATAACTTAAAAACTACAAGGTTTAAACTTAATACAAAAACGGGATCGAAATGTACTCTCAAAGACCTTTTATTAGACGAGCCACTTGACTGGATATACCCATTTTGGTTTTTTTTACCACTCTTGAACCCCTATATCTCAACAACCCACAAACATTATTAGCTCATTTAGTCACACCGAAATTGTGCCATTACTAGGTACCTACCTTTAAAAATTTCACGATGATCGGATAAACGCTTCGAAAGTTATCCTCGGACAAACAAACATACATATGTGGTAGTTTTGCGACATCCCAAGTCGAACAATTGAAACGACTGTCTAAACGTTATCAACACTGTAATAGCAATGTTCTAAACTAGATAGGTATTTACACGAGTGAACCAGCGCTAGCTAAAGAACATAAATTGCATGAGCGTCTGCAAAATTTCTGCATTCGTTTTATTTTTGGACTCCGTAAATTTGATCACGTCTCCGAATTTCCTCTCAAGCTCAAGTGGTTACCTATTCGTCTTCGCCGGAATGCTCATATTCTTTCCCTCCTGTACAACATCCTCCGAAACCCCTTAACCCCTTCCTACTTGAAGGAACGATTTGAGTTTCTTCACTGCTCTAATCCTCACTCGCTCCAATCGTCTGAAAATTTGATGCTGAAAACCCCAGTTCATAGAACTAGATTCTATGATGATTCCTTTACCGTTCAAGCAACACGTCTTTGGAACACATTACCGGTCTCAATACGGCCCATTAGCCACATTTAAAACAAGAGTGAAAACATTTTATCTCTCGGAAACGTCGTAGTATCGATATAGGTAGATATGTATGTATGTATGTTTATGTATCTATATATATTATTATTTTTTTATTGAATTTATTCGTTGTAGGTATATTTATATATATTGTTTTATTTTATTGTAAGTGTTCAGCGTTTTCTTAAAATTTACTTTTTGTTTTGTTAATGTAGGTACACCCCCCTCCATTATTGTAATGTCACAAAAGTCCCTGTCCATCCAAAGGTTGTCTGGAAGAAATCGCTTCTAAGCGATAAGACCGCCCATTGTACTTGTTGCTTTGTGATTTTTTATTTTTAAGTCTGTTTCTTTTGAAGTGTACAATAAAGTATTTTCATTCATTCATTCATTCCTAAATCTGGGATGAGCAACCTATGGTGCAAGTAAATTAATATCTTTTCCCAAAGTCCTAAGGCGCGTCAACTGACAGTGGTAGTCGGTAGATCTACAGTCTTACCTGGGGATGCCCCTGCATGCTAGTGATCGCCACACACATACATACATACAACATCGATTTGCCCAAGTTAATTTGGAGATCTCGCTTCGCTCAATCAATAAAAGATACGCTGATGGTAAGGTTCTACTGAGCCCATGTATCTATTAGTGGTATGAGAGACCTAATGAAGGTCTGTGAAACATACTTTATATAAGGTTAAGCTTATAGAAATATAATAAATAAGTATAAAGGGTGAAATGCTAGTACGACAGTAATATTTAGAGATAACGTAGGGCGCTGGCGGTTAGAAGCAACATAAAGCCAAGTAGCCCATAGGTTTGCTCGTGGCTCATCACCAGTAAAAATTGTTGAGGATCCGTGGTTTACTCGATTGAAATCACTATGAATACACATTAGCTTTTTATTTTATTTGTTACCAAATACATTTATACAAGAGTACGCCATCTTTTTTTTACACACGTTCAGAGAGCTACTAATGGAACCATAGACTACTAGTAGTAGTGACGAGAAAAACATAGAGATGCGCATTGTACATTCATTACTCTCCCTCAATGCACATCTTCATACCTAATTCATCAACTAACTTTACAAATTGGTTCCTAGGTAAAGGCTTAGTCAATATGTCTGCTATTTGACATTTAGTATTAATATACTCTACATAGAACAAACCTTCCTCTACTTTTTCTTTTACAAAGTTATACTTAATATCCATATGTTTAAGTCTCCGTTGATCAGGATTTTTAACAGTTTTTATTGTACTTTGATTGTCTTCATAAATTAATACATTTTGAAATTCAACATTCAAGTCGGACACGGATTACTATCCAACATGCCTCAACTACGGATTCACACAATGATACCGATTCCGCTTCTGTAGTACTTAGCGCTACTGTTCTTTGTTTTTTAGACCTCCATACAATAGTATTATTGAATAGTTTGAATACATAACCACTTGTGGATTTTCTGTCATTATCTCTGGCCCAGTCGGCATCAGCATAACCAATTAGAGGTGTTGAAATGTTACAATTACTTTTAGAATATATCAGCGAATAGTTTACAGTCTGTTTTACATATCTTAGTATTCTTTTTAAAGCTCTCCATAAGTTCTCACTTGGTTTAGATTGGAATCTACTTAAGTAACATATGGCTGTAGCTAAATCTGGCCTTGAACCTACAGTTACATACATCATTGATCCTATCAAAGACCTACACTGAAACTCATATGACATGTCGATATCAGAATTTTCATCATATTTATAATTCATGTCCATTGGTGTGGCATTACCTTTACAATTTTCCAAGTTATATTTTATAAGGATGTTTTCTAAATATTTTGATTGATTAACATTTATCTGTTCTGAATTTACTTTAATTTGTATGCCTAAATAGTTAAGATTGTTCGACCCCATGTCTTTCATTCTAAACTTAGTGCTAAGAAAACCTTTCAATTCCTTTATCTTAGTCTCATTATGTCCCATAATTAGGAGATCATCAACATACAGCGTTATATAAATATCCCCCATACTATATAGGCAATAATCATTTTCAGATCTTTTGAACCCATATCCTGTTATAATGTTATGAAATTTTTCATACCAATACTTTGGTGATTTCTTTAATCCATATAATGACTTTGTTAATTTTAGAACATGTCCGTCTGGTATTTCTAACCCTTCAGGTGGTTTTAAGTATACATCTTCTTTTATATCTCCATATAAAAATGCCCCTTTCACATCCATTTGATGAATTTTGTATTCTCTACAAACTGCAACTGACAATAAAATTCTTAAAGTTTGTAACTTCAAAACTGGTGAGTAAATTTCTCCGACATTTTCTTTCTGTTGATAACCACGTACAACAAGTCTCGCTTTGAATATTTCTTTCTCTTCGACATGCTTCTTTGTAAAAACCTATTTAGTATCCAACAACTTTTATTTCTCCGGTTTAGGAATAATTTTTCAAGTTTCACTTTCTTCTAATACTTTAAATTCCTCTTTTACTGCATTTTTCCAATATTGTTTATGTCTTCTTTCCTCAATTTCTTGAAAACTTGATGGTACATCCTCTTGATTCAGTGACAGTAATGCATATAAAACTTCATCATGTTCTTCATCCCAATTTATAACATAATCATTTTGCCATTTTGGATTCTTTCTTATTCTTCTAGCTCTCCCTGTTTCTGACTCCTCTTGAACGTTATCATCATCAATATGCTCCTCTGGTATAGCTTGTTTTCCTTCTACATTGTTATATTTTCTGTCTTCAGAATTTCCTTTTTGAAAGCTGCTCTCTTTTTCCGTAAAATCTATTTTTCTCTCTGTTGGTACATATACAGTATTATCTTCTTTAAGTTTTTCATCAAACACCACATTTCTTGCATTTACTACTTTCTTTTCATCCATATCGTAAAGTTTATAGCCCGATAGAGTATATCCGATCATTATCATCTTCTTTCCTGTATTATCCAGTTTCCTTCTAAGTTCCTTAGGTACGTGACTGTAGGCTACACAGCCAAATACTCTCATGTTTGACACATCTGGTTTTCTACCGGTCCATATTTCTCTGGCAGTGAGGTTTCTTCCCACTGATGGGCTTCTGTTTGTTACATACGCAGAATATAATATAGCATCTCCCCAAAATGTTTTGTCTAAGCCTGATTCTATTAAAATTGTCCTTGATTTTTCCACTAATGTTCTATTCATCCGTTCTGCTACTCCGTTCATTTCGGGACTATATGGCACTGTATAATGCATTTTTATTCCTTCATGATTCGAAAAGTTTTTGAATTCATTTGAGATGTACTCCCCTCCATTGTCGCAGCGTAATGTCAGTAAATTTGTGTTGAAATATTTTGTCACATAGTAATAATAATCTTTAAATTTTACAAATACTTCAGATTTCTCCTTGATCAAATACACAATGACAAAATGTGTGAAATCGTCAATGAAAGTGACAAAGTATTTATTACCCTCTCTATCTGTTGGTGTAATAGCACCACAAACGTCTGTATGAACAATCTCTAATGGTTTAGTAGCCCTATAGCCGGGCTTATTAAAAGGTTGTCTTGTCATTTTGCCTAGAAGACATGGTTCACATAATGTATGTTGAACTTTGCTATTTTTCAGATCGCCTAACCCGTGCACTAAATTCTTTTGTGCCTAAATATTGATATTTTGTACACCTAAATGGCCAAAACGCCTATGCCATAAGTTTATTTTACAATAATTAATCGGTGAATAATTACAATTTGATTGACTGAGTTCCATTTCAACATTATACAAACTCCCTTCTACATTTCCTATTAAAATCATACAGCTCTTATTGTACACTCTAACTTTACCTTTGTGAAACGATACCTCCAATCCACTGGACTCCATTTTAGATACAGACAATAACTTTTTTCGCAATTCGGGAACATAATACACATTTTTTATAGTAGTCAATATTACTCTTTTTCCAATAAAACATTTTGCTTGTATATTACCTATACCTACAGCTTGTATCATAACACCATTTTTAGCTGCAGCAATATTTTTGGGTACTTTTAGTTTAATATAGTCTGTGAAATAGTCTCTACTGTTTACTAAATGATCAGAACACCCTGAGTCAATGCACCAAGAAATTATTTTGCTATCACAGTTATTCACATCACTATTTTCACTTACACATGGATATGCAACATCGCTTACTTGATTCTCTGCTCCAAAAGCCTGGTGATCTCTCCAATCTGTAAAACCTCGTCCTTGACCTGCATTGTAGTTTTTTTCTGAATTAAAAACTGGTCCCCGTCCTGAATTGTAACCTTGTCCTCTCCCTGAATTATTAATTTGTCCTCTTCCTACATTGTAGCCTTGTCCTCGTCCTGTATTATACCCACGACCATGTCCATGATGATTGATGTTCCTGTTTTGCTCATAAGAATTGTGCCCCTGGTAGTGGCCTCGCCCCTGAGTACGGCTCTGTGCTTGTTTGCACTGATATTTTTTATGTCCTGCTTTACCACAGTTAAAACATAAAAATGAGTTGCTATATGTTTGATTCAGTGGCGTAGCGTGCCTTGTCGGGGCCCCGTATAAAATTTTTTTTGGAGGCCCTTATATGGGGGTAAAGATTTTTCACAAAAGAAAAAAAATATTGTGAGAAGTAATATTTATTTATCACATAATTTACCCATTTTACAAATAAAAATCGAATTTTAAATATTCACTCTCCTTGCCTTTTTATCGGCAAACTGATTTATTAAATCATTTATGGCTGATGATGATTTTAGTTTTTCTAAAGTTTCTGCCTCTATGGACAATAGTGAGATGTCTGACAGCCGTTCTTGTCCCATCGAAGTTCTTAAGTAATTTTTTATTAGTTTTAATTTTGAAAAACTTCTTTCTGCCGTTGCGGTTGTAACTGGAAGGGTCAAGAATAAAAAGCATGCTGTGATTACCTCGGGAAAACTGGATGCAAGACTATTGAATTTTACTAGCAATAATTCAATGAGTTCTTTAATGGAATAATTTTTTTTAATTTCAGAATTTAAGCATGTTTTTAGAGCCTTTAATTGGTCACTAAGATTAAGTGAGATGTCTTTACTGTATTTAGCAGACAGTTTTCCGGAAGCGTTTAATATCTCTTCGCTTGAAGAAGATAGGAGTTTCTCCGGTTGTAATATTTCGAATATACTACTCAGGTTGCAAAGGCTCTGAAATCTTTCTTTAGTTTGAGAAATTAATATATCTAAACAGCAATAGTATACATTGACTTTGAAATAGGATTCCGGGTCGGAAATTCTCTCATCTTGTGATAACTCATCAAAAAAACGCTTCGTTATCTTTCGCCTACTGTTTTTAAAAACAGTTGTTACCCCCCACTTTTTTGCTAAATCTTTGGATTCATTTAGCAAACTATTAAATGAATTCTGATTTCTTAATTGGCACAGTCTATTTAAAAGATTACTTAATAAAATACTAGATTTCTGTAAGTCATTATTTTCATGCTGTAGAGCTTTAGAAACAGGATTAATAATTTCAAATAGTGAAGAAAAAAATGTAACGAGCACTAAGAAATCAAAACTCTCTAAAATATTAATTATACTTTTACATTCTTCACGTTCATCTTTTTTATTTGAAATTAAATTTAGTTGGTACAAAGTTTTCATGATTAGTAAAAAATTTTTCTTTACTGCTAATAAAGCGTCGTTCCTAGAAGACCATCTGGTAGGACATACCTTTTTAAGGGTAATCAAATATTTTTCAGATGAATCGTCACTTAGCATAGCCCAGCGTTTTATACTATTGCCAAAAAAAGTATATATTTTTTCTAAATTATCTAAAAAAGTCGATACTTCACGAACATGTCTCGCAGCATCGTTCAAAACCAAGTTTAAAGCGTGCGCAGCACAATGAACATAATCGGCATTTGGAGCATGCTCTTTTATTAGGGTTTGTAATCCTCCATACACACCCGACATAACATTTGCTCCATCGTATCCCTGTCCTCTACATTTAGTCAAATCAATTCCATATTCTTTAGTCAAATTTAAAATGACAGTTTTCAGACCTGCAGCACTGCAATCGGTTACTGCTATGAATCCTAAAAAGGACTCACAGATTTTTATTTCTTTAGGCACATTATCATCATTTTCTGTAACCGAGATATATCGAAAAACTACAGATAGTTGGTCAATTTTTGACAAGTCTTGTGTTGTATCCAGAATTATTGTCAGAAATGGAGCTTTTTTAATTTCTGAGATAATACTGTTCCTAACGTTAGTACCAAGCAAACTAATAATTTCGTTTTGAATCGTAGGGCTTAAATAATTTATTTCACCTTTCGGTTTTAGAAAAAGTTCTTTTAAAGTTGCATCATAGTTAGATAGCAGGCGTGAAATTGCCATAAAATTGCCAGAATCAGAATCATGCCCCCTCAAAGGTAGATTACAAGATACTAAAGTATTTATAACATTAATTATATGATGCAGTACATCTCTCCAGAATGTAATTTTACTATCGATTTCACTTTTCAATAGAGTATCGATGGTATTTCCTTGCAACCAATTATTATAAGAGAGTGAGGCACTAATATGCTGCTGTGACTTTTCATGGTCAAGAAAAGTTTGTGTGAAATTGCTTCTAACCGAAACACCGTTAGCAGAGGAGTACGATTTGTTTTGACGATCTGCTAATAACCAACAGAAGTGACAGTACGGTTTGTTTAAAACGTTAGAATAACATAACCATGGTCTTATAATTTTTATGCCTGCCTGATTGAAATATGAATAATAATAAGCTGAAAAAGGTCGGTTATTTTCTGAAACTTTTGGAAATGGTCCTTGTTGTTTAAATGGACCCAATTTAAAAATTATTTTTCGTTCGCATTCAGTTAAATTGTCACCAAAATTTCCTCTATCTTATGAAATTATATTACAATCTGCATTATCTGCAGATATATCAGAATCGTTGACTTGGGGTTCCTCGATTTCTGGATGGACATCCGATAAAGTATGTGCTTGGCTTTCTTCTATTTCCGGATGGATATGTGACGAAGAACATGCTTCAGAAGAATCTAAAAATAAACGAGTAATTGTTAAAAAATAAATACGAATGCTTTGATACTAAACTAAAAAGAGTTATATATAAATAAATAACGTTACTAAGGGTCACAGTTAGAGAGTGTTCAGTTCAGACGCACACAGATTCTATGCGGATTGTGCTCGTACCTATTAGTAGATACAAAATCACCTGCAGCCCGTCCGTGCATTACTATACACCTGCGTGCTATTTAAACGCAGCGCGTAGTGTAGTGGCCATACAAAACGAGAACCCGAAAGCGAGTCTGCACATCTGAAGTTCTCAACACGCAATTAACGATACGATACGGACTGATAAACAAACAACAAAACAAATCGATCCTATAGATAAGTTAGAATTTTGTTTTTTTTAATCAAGACACGGAACCCTAAAAACAGTATAATTGTGAAAATCGAGGGGGGAGACAACTTTTTGTGACGGACAGATGGACAGACCGAAATTAAAAGATTTCCTTGTTTATCACTACGGGCCCCTAATAAATGGGTTGGGTAGTAGTGTAGTACTTACCTTTCCAATCTAAATCACTCACAGTATCTTGTCTCTGAAAAAATGAAGAAATTTTGGGCACTTTTTTTATAACCTCGTCCCTTTTCTGTTTAATTTTTCTTTTCTCAGCGCCGCTGGGATAATCTCTTTTCCTTTCACTCATTTCTTTTACAAATCGTTACTAATACTGCTAAACCAGAAGAACAATATTGTTTGTACTGAATTACAATGTAATGCACATTTATATAAAGCGCGTAAATATGCACTGCACTCCGTGGTTTAACATCCAATGCAAAGTACAACAACGTACACGTACATCGCGATATCGATGAAGGATTCCCGGGGATTCCCCGCTGAGTTGAAGATGAAGTAAGTAAAACGGGGAAGTCCCGCAGCCCGCCATAACGATGTAGTGTTGCCAACTTTTGAACGCACGCTTAAGGCGGGGAAAAAAGGAATTGCTTTATAGAATTTTGTCATTTGTAAAATAAAATAAATTAGAAAGTTTTTATTCTTTTTCCTTACACACTTTGGGGGCCCCCGTGGCCCGAGGGCCCCGTATAATTGATACGGCAAATACGGCGGTAGCTACGCCCCTGGTCTGATTAGTTACTTGATTATGTTTCTTTTTCTTCTCTTCTTCTCCGAGCAATCTATTTTTTACAAAATCCACTTTGAGTTCTGACATAGTTTCAAGTGCGGTTATGATCCCTTCATATGACTCTGGCATTGACAATAATATGTAATTTATTTTCTCTTCTTCACTTAGTTCTGTTTCAGCTTCTTGTAATTCGGAGAACATCTGCTCCATCTTGACAAAATGTTGTGACAATGATTCAATCTCGACATATTTTGACTCTTCGACAATTTTCTTCTAATAAACAATTTGCTTCTTGTGCCCTTCTTTTGAAAGTTTTGTTTTAGGCTTTCAAACATTAAATACGCAGTTCCCTTTTTAATATATTCAATATGGCTGTCTGCCACGCCGGCTATTAAAATGGCCTGTGCCTTTGCCTCACTCTGGGCATTCTCCGCTTTGATGGAATACTCGTTGTTTTCGACCGCGGCCAAGACTCCATTTTCTTTTAGTATACTTTTAATCCTAAATGACCATGTACTGAAATTGGCGCCAGCGAACGGCGTCACCGGCAACCGAAAATATTTCGAGGACGTCGACATTTTTCTACACTAGCCAGCGGAACCACGCTCTGCTACCACTGTTGAGGATCCGTGGTTTAGTCGATTGAAATCACTATGAATACACATTAGCTTTTTATTTTATTTGTTACCAAATACATTTATACAAGAGTACGCCATCTTTTTTTTACACACGTTCAGAGAGCTACTAATGGAACCATAGACTACTAGTAGTAGTGACGAGAAAAACATAGAGATGCGCATTGTACATTCATTAAAAATCACGCTTTTCTAAGTTCATTGCCAATGTCATAACACGAGCAGTCTAGGGCAGAGGTTCCCAATTTTATTTGGCCATGGAACCATAATTGATCATATTTTTTTTGGCGGAACCCTAGCTGGCTATTTTGATAACTAAGTGTTTACCTTGTAGTTTGAATATATTCATGTTAGACTCCAAGAATGAACAAATTATAAATGAAAATAATTATTATAAGTATTGCAAATAATGTACCTATTGTAACAAAGAAATACAATGTACCTAGGTAAAAATTTATTGTGAAGAATGAAATTTTTTCACATTATTTCTTATAATAGCCGTAAAATTAGGCTTTATGTCTGACAATTGAACGCAAACCAATCTCGCATCGGTAAGTCTTCACAAAATGAATCAGAACCAGGACAGCTTTCTCAACGATTGCCGGGTATTCATCTTTAAGTACAATTCATCTTTAACTCTCGGACAGACCGCGGAACCCCTGACACCCATCCACGGAACCCCAGGGTTCCGCGGACCACTTTTTAGCAATCACTGGTCTAGGGGTTATTGATCTTCAGAAAGCTATTGGGTCTGACGTCTTGTTTTGTTTCTGTAGTTTGTCAAAAATGTTTGTCAATGCACGCACTGACGTTGTTATTTTTGGGCCCGAAGTCGACCCCACGGAGTTTATTAATGCACACTGAATCGGAACGTTATCGTTTTTAATGACTGGCAGCACTAAAAGAAGCAGTCAAGTCAGTGATATGTCAATGTCATCTAAAACAAAACAGAATTCATAAAATTCAAGGCAATTTCACTCATAAATATAATATGTACTACCAAGTATTTCATGAATAATTAAATTAGACACCTAATCAAAATCACGGAAACATTATATATATAACGTCCTTGCTTGAATAACATAGAAACCGATCAGTTAAAAAAAAAGACCAACGAAAATGGTTTGCGTTCCGTGCTTCGTCATCCCTGCTCTCCTGTTTTTGTGGCACAGGTTCATTCAACCGTATGTTCTGCGATTCTGGAACCCGTGGGCTGTGAAAGACGAACAAGGAAACGTGGTCAAGACAGAGTTCCCATTCGCTTGTGAGGGCGGTGTCTGTGCTTTTTCAAAGAAGAAACCAATTGAGAAGAGTGACTTGTCTGCCGAAAAAGATACAAATACGTCTACAGAAAGTGAACTTATTGAAACTATTGAAAAACCGGAGAGGTTGAAGGCAGAATAGCTTAGTCGTGACTAGATAATATTTTCTTCTGTACATTTCATAAATACTCAAAATGTATTCTTAACCTACCTACTGATCTGATTGATCTTTGTGTCTGTTAGAAAATTCTGTGTATTAAGTATTTATCTTAAAATTTGGCATTACATCTTTTGTAAATAGTAGCTTCTAGAAGCTATCCGCTTCATTAAATTTCACCAATTAAACAACTCATTTTCTGATTCTAAAAGCTGTCTGCAATCTATTTTATCTAACCCTTTCCCCTTCCTTACCTAATCGTTCTGTATCTCGTTTCCCTATTATTCTTCAAATAAGCAAACCCTTTTTGAATGCCACAATCTTGGGATAAATGTTGTTCTTTCCTGGATTCCAGGGCACTCTGGAATTCCTGGTAATGAGTCAGCTGACTCTTTCGCAAAAGATGCTGCTCAGATAGGTAGACCCTTGAACATTTCAAATCCTACACTCATGACCTATGCCTTCCCAAATCACACCTCTAACAATCATGGACTGAAGTTTGGAATCGTATCAAAAAAGATAAGGGTAGACATTATGCTGACATCCAACCTGAATTCCTTAAACTCCTTGGTTTTTTAAATTCCGGAAGGGTAGTAAGATTATCACCTCCACAATTTGTTGTCTTCAACTTCGCCACTCGTGTACCCCTGTTTTTTGTCCAAACTTAGGACTCTATTTACACTCCCTATTTGAGTGTGGCCTGGATGAAGGAAACGTTGACCACATCTTAGACTGTCTTAAATTGCAGCGTTCCTTCTATGAAATCCTTCATTTAAATGTGTAATTAACCCTATCTTTTTCCCCTATAACTAATTTTTTATGTAAATTTATAAATGATAATATTAGGTTACAAATGTATATATTACTTACTAGCTCACTAACCCACATTATCTATAATAGTACTAACAACTAACATTGTGCTTTTTTATATATTGTGTTCTCTTTTGTTTTAAGTTAACAAGGGTTTTTCAAGATTCAGTATACCGGTCATATTCTTGACAACACTATCTCATAAGTTTATGAAAATTGTGACAAAATTATTGTGACATTGACATTGGCAGAATTGTGTCACTCTCTAGTCACAGTAGGCACAAACAAAAACTGATTTGATTGTTCTTTGCATCTGTAAAATTCTGTTTAATATTTATCTTAGAATTTAACATTCCATCTTTTGTAAATAAAATGAACAAATAAAACAATTCCAATAGAGCTTGAATTTTATTTATCGTTTTGCAGAACATAAATCCTTCTTATTTTGATGATAAAACATTGTCAATAAACTTTAACATTTTCTCTTAAAGTCTCGTACAAGACAGATGAACGGGAGCCAAATTAATGGAATTGAACTTTAACTTAATTTCAACAATTTCAAAATTATGCTACACAGGATAGGACACCATTCTGATAAAATAATTTCTGGAGAACTTTAAAACAAAGAACATATAATTCAATAGGGTCTGGTATTTTATCTATTTCTAGTTCAATACTTAGAACTAACTTATTATTAAAATAGTTTGTCTTATGAATATTATGCACCTGTATTATAATTACTCTTTATTTTTTGGAAACATTTGTACTAGCTTCCTTGTGTCAAAGTCAAAATCTTTTATTCATTAAAATCACAAGGATCACTTTGAAACGTCAATTTTGCTGCATGTATGTATGTATTACATGAAGAGCTTCCTCCTTCAAATATATTCGGTCAAATGAACAAACCTATGACAAATAATCATAATGCTTTCCAAGGAAACATTGAAATACAATACAGATGATTAACATTCAAATTAAGACAGTCTTGCTGACCAGCAATCATCATTCAATGGCAACTTTCATAACATCCATTTACAACAATGTCCTTATCACTAATGTTAACTAACTATTTCACTTGACATTCTTCAGCTCAACATCGAAGACTAAGGTTGAGTTAGGTGGAATGACTGGTGGTGAACCTTTAGCTCCATACCTGTGGACAAATAGTTTTATGTAAAACACTGAACAGCTGGCACATATTTACCTAACTAATCCTATTTACTCATAGAAACTGCCAACTTTATTTATAAAAGAATTGAAAGAGACAAGCAAAATAGATTATGCCTTCATATTTTAGGCTAATGAATGAGGTGAGAACATCCAAAACTGGGTCTTGCTTCACAACACTATTTATTTATTCATGTATGGTCCCAATTAGGTACTTTATGTAAAATGTAAGTGGCAAAACTGGATTAATGATAAAAGTAAAACCACGTAAAACTGTCATAGCTAAGAACCAACCCAGTTATACTAGCTTTTTATTAAAAAAAAGCGCGTCCGCATCGTTCCATCCGTTTGGGAACTAACATGCCACACACAGAAAATCAGACACAGGCATCTAACTTATTACACCCCTTTTTTGTGCTGGAGGTTATAAAAATATATCAACTATTGCAACTTACGCCATCGCGGGCGGGCAGACGATGCGTCGCTTGCCGCCGACCTTCATGCCGTTGATACCGACGTCCCATCCGCTGATCACTTCCTTGGCTCCGAGACGGAACTTGAAACCGGGCCCCTTTAGGCAGTTATCGAACATCTTGTTGTTTGACTTCAGACGACCTTCATAGTACACCTGTGAATATTGATTTAGTTTATAGTACAATAATTTGTGATATCTTGCTGAACTATCCTAACTTGTAAAACATTCACACGGAACATCAACACTATTGCTCTTTTTACTGAAACTTGTTGCTTGCGCAGATATCGAAATTCGATCGTCATCCATTTATTTTTAGCTTTTACCCCCTTTTTATATAAACTTTAGACTATGCCAAATCTCACACTCCTCCGTACCAATAATAAATGAAGAAGTTTCCCTAAGTATCTTTAAGTAGTAAAAATGATGGGTATAATATTTTTTTAATAACAGTAACTTGGTTAAGTTGACTTACTAAAGTTTGACCCCACATACAAACAACAAGTAACTTTTTAACAAAAAGATAACCAACTTAACCAAACTACTGAACTGATTTTGATGAAATTTCTATGAGCCCAATATGATATTCCTATAATCCTTTCAAATAAAAAAAGAATTATCCAAATCAGTTAATAACTGACGGAGTTCTGAGGTAAAAAAACATAAAACAATTGTGTCCCTATAAAATTTGAGGGTTGCCATCGATATTTTCGGGATCCCATCATCAGATGCTAACTTGGTGGCATCAAGTCAGGATCTGATGTATACCATTTAAAACAAAAACGAAATTTCTCGAATCGGTCCAGGCTTCGAGTAATCAGGGAAAATACATAAAAAAAAAAGATTCTGACAAATTGAGAACCTCCTCCTTTTTTTGAAGTCAGTTAAAAAGGTAAATGAAATAAAGCTTGTAAACTAGCATTTGGTATTAGGACAAGCAGAGCAGCCATAAAAATTAATATCATACCATGACAACTTTTCCAGGTTTGGCAGCAGCACCTGATCCGACCTTTGTGTCTTCAATGTTTACTCCTCCGCTGAGCCCTTTCTTTTCCTTTTTCTCAGCTGAGGGTTCCTCTTTCTTTTCCAGCTTCTTTTTTTCAGGTTTAGCTTGGGGCTCAGCTTTCTACAAAATTGAATTAAAGTAAGACTTCAAAACTAATAAATTAAAAATGATTTTATTATAATTTTTAGTCAAGCATGCTCTTTTTCTGACCGTGCGTAAAACTGTTGTGCTGATGTTAAGATACTACGTATCGAAAATCGTGTTTTCATCAGGGGTTTTTCTTTCAATAATTAAAAATCTAGAATGATTCTATAACAAGAAAATATCAAATTTTAAAGGATTTGTTTTTTGTAGTATTGGTAGGGTTGCACTAGAACAAGATTTGTAAAATCTACCCCAAATGGGGTAGATTGGTAAATATTATATGGGAACATGGATAAAAGTGTGGTTGTTCCAATAGCTTACCTTAGATTTATCAACACCATTTACTTGTGGCTTTTCCTTTGCTTGCTGAGCCAGTTTCTTTTTTAGGCGTTTCTTCTGAGATTTCGTGAGCTTGGACATATCAACCTTGAACAAATAAACAAATAATTAAATATTATGGATTATATAAAACATGGGACCATGTTTTTCTCCACCCGATCACAGCAAGTGTTTAAATCCCCCTACTTGTTTCCAATTGTGATTGTATTGTTCTTTATAGAGAGAGCTATGGAGCTGACATCGTCGTTAAATGACGCAAAACTCTTTAGGGGCGCCACGTCAGTCTCACGTCACTTCTGTCCGGCCTGCACCTTACAAGTTATGACAGGATACCTTGGTGTCCTCCTTGCTTGTGTCCAGGGTAGTGTCTGCAGCTGTGGTGTCTGCAACTGTGCTGTCGTTCTCTTCATCTTCCTCCTCATCAGCCTCCTCATCTGACTCTTCTTCATCACTGCAAAATAACCTAATATTAATGGCCTTGAAAAGGATCTTAAAGGTGGTGGTGAAAATCTGCTGTTGGGGACCTCTTTTCACATCTATTGTTAGTTCAAAGACATATATAATGTTCCCTGTCAGTTTTTCTTCACTCACATGCAAGCAAACATCAAATATTAAAATGGTAAAATGCTAAGATTAAAACTATATACAATAATTAAGATTATCAGGACATAATTAGAAGATTATCAAGATAAAGTGGCAGTGGGCAGAGAACATGCCTTCAAAATAATTGAATAAAAAACTAAATAAGGCAGATTATAATATGTTCTGGATTTAAACCCCATCTATAAAAGAAAATCTTTTTTTCTAATGGCAACATGATCAAATTTATATTCCGATGATCAAATAATAATTAAATGGGAGGACAAATTATTTTCCTTTATGAATATACACTACTTAGAACAGACAGATGTTGGAGCAGAAATGTGTTAGACCGTGCACTGGAAAGTTTAGAGTAGGACTGCTCCCTACTGGATAAAAAGATAATTATTATTTATCTTTTTATAAGATATCTAAGATCTATTAAGTTGCTGAAGCTGATGGGTGCTGCACAAAATTCCGAAGTTGATGCCCTTTGGCAGACTTATAGATGACTACAGCATTTTTATTTTATTATCAACAAAATCCACAGCTCTTAAAAATAAAAGTTTACAATGCTTATGTGTCTATCCTACAGCCAAAAAACGGATTTACAATTTATAGATCTAAAGTTAAATAAAGTAAATTAATTAAATTAAATAACGACGACAATCAATTAAATATGCAAGCATTAATAATAGATGCCACAAATTATAAAAAATGTTGATTTCTTACCTGCCTGTCTCGGCAGATGTGTTCACTTTGAAGGACTCATCATTATCATCAGAATCAATATCCCCTTCCTCAAGGATCTTCTGGAGCTGGCTGTCATCGTCATCATCATCATCAGAATCTGAGCTGTCATCAGCTGAGAGTGACTTAGCTTTTTTGGGTTGCTGTGAACAGAATTTACAATAGTTATTGAGGACATGTTTCTGCCTGCACTCATGGTTTGCCAATAAAAGTATCCTGTCTCAATCAATCTATTACTACATTAAGATACTTTCAGCACTGTGTGACGTTGACATATCAGCAATAATGCTGCTCAACTATAAACAAATATGAATATTAAAAATTTAATCCAAAACAGTTCAGCTGTGAATTATGAGAGCATATGCATATAATTATTGATTAAAACGGGAATTTATCGCGTATGTACCTTTTTTATTTGTTATCTAGATGTTTTGGCTATGTTTCAACAGTCGTGGCCACGGGATGACTACGTTTTACTCAATAATTATGTACAGTGATTGCGAAAGTTTGGAAAATACTATATATAACATCTTCGATATCCTCATAAGAGTGAAAAAGATACCAGGATTTATGGTCATTTTTTCAATAGTTTAAAGATATCTCAGTGCTATCTCTTTAACTGCTAACTTTATCTTTTATCTTATTCTAACTTAAAAAAAGCTTTTTTCAAAAAACAAACATTTTAGATTTTTTTGTAGTTACCTTTGCCTTTTTGTTAGGAGAAGCTTCAATCCTATCATTAAGTTTCCTTTTGATCTTAGCTGGCAACAGCTCGGGAACCTCTTCCTCCTCTTCTTCCTCAGCCTCATCATCATCTGAAGGCTCATCTTCAAATTCAGGGTCTAGGTACCCAGTCAAGTGGACGTTGCATTTTCCTGTGTACCGAAATGAATGGATATAATTTAATGATTTGAATATATGAAGTGTACCGAAATGAATGGATATACAATTAGTTATTATTGTTTAAATACCTAGGATCTCTCTAAAGCTTTCATAGATATAACAGAGAAAAACCAAAGTTTTTTTACCTGTCACGGTTGACTGGTAGAAAATGCTTTTAGGATTAAGTCCTCCATTTGTACATTTTGATTTTTGACTAAAGAATTAAAACAAACAAACAAAAAACATCCATAGATACACCCTAAGACCACTTTAAGACCCCCACAACAAAGTAAAAAATATAGGTATACTCACCATTGGTAAGGAAAGAGACAGCATCCCCAGTTTTGAAGTACAGGTCCAGTGGAACTTGAATCTGTTTGCTCTTCTGTAGTGTGCATACGAGGAAGTTCTTGCCATCAACCACTACCATGACTTGGCAAGAGTCATTGTCACCAGTGGATGTGTCCATAGCTGCTTGTGAGATGTGGAACGGCTTCTCCACCACTTGGGTGTACCTTTTGTTAGGTTCCATTATTAATCCTGAAAGAATATATTACATCAGCCCTTTTTTATTGTTATTTTGTTTGGGAGCTTGTGTGAAATTCTATACATGGTGTTGGAGTTTAAAATTTACAGGCTGTTTCGAGACCTCTGACATAATGCACAATACACCCCAATGCTAGGTCATAGACATAGGTATTTTCCAATGCATGTCACTGAGCCCTATTTGACATAAGTTTGTCAGTAAATTATTTTACAGAACTAACCAAACGGGTTTATGCTATAATGGGCATCCTAGCATATTGGGTTACATATACATGGACTGGTTTAGAAGGGCATAAGAAGTCAAGGAATTAACTGTTGATATAACCTAAACTCAGTCCATACACACCTGTGTACAGATAACAGCCTAATAATAAAAGACACACGGATAATTTTTTGTTCAAATACCAAGTAGTGATGATAGTGAGAGTAAGTGCGTGGTAGTTATGTACCTACTTTTTAAAGATCGTAGTTCATATGAATAAGGATTGTTCGATAGTTTTACTGCTAAGTATTGTTAGTTCCTAGTGCATCCATCTTCCAAAATGAACATGAATATTAGCTAAAGTACCGCTGGTATGGCACTAGATGCATTGCATTGTTCATGAATTAAACAACAGTTAAATTACATGAAAAGATCTATCATGATATCGGATTGAACATCTTAAAACATCAAGGCATATTCCATGAAAACGTAATGCAATGCATCAGGGATGGTCGTTACAACACGTGGTGATTCGCAAACCGGACCGGCTAACTTACCCCAAAACATTTTGATGTGGATTTTTAGACCGCACTGATAAAACAATAAAGTGAAACTTAGTTTTACAATAAATTATAGAAATAGGGCACACGTATTATGAGTTTCACTCGCTTTGTTCACTTTATTTTTTAGACAAAACGTGCACTTCTACGGACCGACAAACGCGGCGCGGCAATCAAATTTCTGTGAGTGAGTGAATGAATGAAACCTCGAAATCATTAAAAACCACAGACCGCCGGTCTGTGGTGTAGATTATTGAATGATCGTCGCATCGTCTACTTTGAGAGTGACCAGTATTATTAAAACTATTTTTAAGCCTTTGTTAGACTAGCAAGCACATGAAAGAAAGCATCGCGATGATCGCGATATTCGGTGTCCAGGAAATATTGATGGTATTGACAGTATAGCGATAATATGGATATAGTTCCGGATAGTTCTTGAAATCCGTGATCCTGGGGCGTGACCTGCCATTATTTATTCATCTGTGGTGCACGCAGTCCAAGAATCAAAATCAGAAATATTTTATTTATTGTTTAATCGTTGTACCACAGAGATCTTAAAAATTATGTACGTAGTTCAAGTTTGCACAGTTTATCCGATTCGGACGTATAAAAAGCAAATACAAAGACAAATAAAATACACAACAGAATTTTTACCAAGCTTAAACGTTTGATTTTAATTAAGATTTTTTGCCATGAATATATGACAACAAATTAACATTATCAAAGTTAATATTTTATGACAAAAAAAATCTTAAATCTCACCAAATAAAAATTTCTTAAGTCCTTTCCTATTATTACTTATTCCTATATCAGTTATCTAGTACAAGCTTTGCTTAGTTGGGGGCTAGATAGCGCTGTGTAAAATGTCCAGTATTATTTTTTGAAGTGATAACTTCTTTAAGCGCGTTGGGTATTTTCGAGATAGGAAAAACCATTGAATACGCGACACTGTTGCCCTTACCGACACCCCTGTACCTACATAATTTGGGATGGGAAAAAACTATTAAACTCGCGACAACGGTACCTCTGTATATATGTATCTGTAGTGTAGTCTGCTTTTATTCAAGTTTTCGCTTGGTAAAATACACAAGTATTCAAGTTGGCACTCCCGGAATGCCACTTTTTTTCTATAAATTGCGTAAGAATTGATATTCAAATGACTATACTGGTTTCATTTTGAAATCCAATATTTTACACAACATCTTCGTCTTTCGACTCCTAGAAAGTATAACCAATTAACCTGAATCCTACCTGTAATTTGATTGAATGAAACTATAGGTCAAGTTAGATAATTAGGCATTTCAGTTTAGCTTTTAGCGCAATCACAAATATCTAGTGACAGCTGTTTTTTTCTGTTAACCATAGTCTGACAAAATTATCCTCCACGAACTCAACGGCAGTAGGTACTGATATTGATAATATTCATTGATAGGATATAACCCTGCTTAATTAACTCGATACTAGAATGAGGGCTTTTTAGTCGTTAGACTTAAAGAAAAAACGAGTTCCAACTAGCGTAATAGATGGCGCTGTCTGGAGATGCCTTGCCAAAAAATATGGTTATTATGCCTAAATCAAAAAGACACAATATCAAAATTTGTCTAAAACGATCTCATTTCGTTAAATAAACAAACACAAATATTTTTTTTATTTCGGTTCAGTTCAGTTCTTATTTGTAGCTACTGTGACTAGGGAGTGTCACAACTCCGCCAATGTCAATGCCATGATATTTTCATATACTTATTTATTACATCAAGATTGTTGTAAAACTTCACAAAACGAATTCACAGATTGCTCAAGGTCATAGGTGTATAGTGTACGGCCGTACAGTAGTGGGCTCAGGACAGGACCCTGAAGTAGTCGTTTTCAAACTGTCCTAGGAGGAGGAGGCCTGGTTAGGATTTAAAAACTACAGACCTTTCCATTAAAAGGTTGCATATAAAATAAACCACCCTCTGAGGAAATCGTAGCTGAATGAGCTTAGCTTTCCTGAGAATCAGAAGCAGGATGTTTTTATAAGCTGACGCGATGTCTAAAATGACTGCAGGTAAAAATTTAATTTCTTTGAACGCGATGTGTATGTCTGTTGTTAAGAGACTATGGCTGTCCATGGTACTCATGCCCATTCTAAACACTAATTGGAAGTTAGCAAGTAGTGAAACGATTTTCAACCAACCACTCGAGATTTTAATTTCAAATTTTTATTTCAAATATCTTAAAAAGTTACTTTATTTATTTAAATTTTACACAGCCATTACAGTAACACCAAAGCGACAGTGTAAAACCTTAATATCTAGTACTTATACCTACTTAGAAAATGCAAGACCATATCTGTGAATTTCGCCAAGGTAATATTGAAATTATCAACATCTTTGGCTAGACATAAGCTGTTTATTATCCGAAGGGCTCGCGTGAATGGAGCTTCGCTTAGGAGATTAGTCCTTGTCGTCGGAATCGCGAGCAGCCTAGGTCGTTGCCGCCTATAAACGTAATTATCAGGTACGTACAAACCCACACACCTCAGCACTCCCGGATTGTGCACCTTACCTCTCAGTAGACGAAATATATATGTTACCAACAACATTTCCCGTCTCTAACTTCTATTTTGTAATAACCCATCACGCCGAATACGAATAGAGTGGGGTACATTAAAGGATAAAAGGGGTATATAAAATATTAGCAACTTATCTCCAGCCTGCGCCATCTATTACGCTAGTTGGAACTAGTTTTTTCTTTTTAATTCGAAAATGAAAAGCCCTCATTGCGGTCCAGTATTGTTAGTGTAACAGTCCCCAAAGTTTTATCTATTTTGTTTACTCTGTGCTATGATGTTTTCGTACTAAAGTTTCTGACATGACATCTGACTTAACTGACATCTAGTTCTTTCTTTGTCTTTTTGTATCTGTCAAATCGAAATACAGCAGTGCTTCAGCCATGGTAAATAATTTATTTAGCGGAAAATCCTGTAAAATCTAGTGAATCTTTAGAATATGTGTTGTAGAAATACCTCTAACGTCTTGTGGAATGCGTGTGCAAACTCTGGTAAGCATATTTATGAAATAACCTTATTTTCCAGGGTCGTGTCAGGACTAAGACCGTCAAGAAAGCGGCGAAAATCATTATTGAGAAATACTACACAAGATTGACTCTTGACTTTGATACCAACAAGAGAATATGCGAGGAAATAGCTATCATTCCCACTAAGCCTCTTCGCAACAAAATTGCAGGGTAAGTTTTTCAAAATAATAGGTACTTGCTAGTGTTACTGTAAAGAACTTCTGCGTTATCGTCTTCTAACTTCATAATCTGTATTACTTCTGCTTAAATATATCAGTAAAATGCATAGTCGATGTGAATAAGTAGTTTATTATATGTTGTTGTCAAACAATCTAGCTACATTTAGAAAATATCTTCCTTTCTTATTTATCTATCTTGTCACTACAGGATTTTTTACTCTAATTCATATTGTGCTAAATATTAAGCGATTTTTGATTAGTCAGGGGAGAAAACAGTAACCTCTAAGTATGTAAATGTAGTAGTCCTAGCCCCACACTAGGATTCCCTGATGTGAGGATTACAAATACCACCAACACCTTAACCTGGAGCATATATTTATAAATCATGCAGACATCCAGCAGCAGCAATGGGAATCAAACTTTTAACTACTACAAACTATCTTACAGACCTACTTGCCCACAGATGTGATAGTGTGTCATGATTAAGAACTGTACTGGGCACACAATGTAGAGAGAGATTCAACTGACAAACAACTGTGATACTAAGATAAATATCCCCTTAGCATAACCTTGAACTATAATTAAAAAAATGTGATATCAGTTACATCTCTATTTAAAAAAAAGAGTCCTTTAAATAGTTCACTAATATTTTAAGCTTTATTCACTATCAAGGAATAGGCATCAATTTCGCCACAAACCTTTGCCAGCAGTGATTACCAAAAGCAATTGAATAATAACAAAACTAAATACAATTTCAGATTTGCCACCCACTTGATGAGGCGTCTCAGACACTCCCAGGTGCGAGGAATCTCAATCAAACTGCAAGAAGAGGAGCGTGAGAGGCGTGACAACTATGTCCCCGAGGTCTCCGCCTTGGAACATGATATCATCGAAGTAGACCCCGACACTAAGGAGATGTTGAAGATGCTTGACTTCAACAACATCAACAGCCTTCAGCTGACGGCGCCTGCTACCCAGGGTGGCTACGGCGGCAGACGTAATTAAGAATAATAAATAATAATGTAAAAAAGGCAAATGTTTTATTCTGTACCTCATAATGGCCTCTACATACCAAAGCCGCGGGCACGTGTCGTCGCGTCGTGGCCCGACTTGCCGGCTTAGCCCGGTTGCAAACTTGCTAACTTTGCACGCGGCATGTACCGTGTAGTAGTGTAGCAGTAGTCGATAAAAGCCAGCGAGCAACTGGACCTAGCTGAGCGCAAGCCGGCTGCTTTACCTGCATTTGCTGACCTTTTTTATCGGCCCCTGACCAATCAGTCTCACAACCAAACATTTGAGTTTATCCTGCATTGACTACACACGATCTGAGGCCATCCGATATATTCCTGTTTGTCCCCATTCAATGGGGACAACAGAACCGAATAAAAATAAATAAAATTTATTCCTTTTGTCGCCATTGACGGTGTACTGTTAATGGGGACAGCGGAACTCAATAAAAATAATTAAAATTTATTCCTGTTGTCCCCATTGACGGAAACTCGATAAAATAATCAATGTTAAAATAATACATTTGTATAATTCATATATGTAGGTATAAATATTTTATGTAGTATAATATTAATATTTATGTAATTTTATGATTATATTATATGCATTTTATATTATGTTTAATAACGCCGCCGTCCTTATTTGTTCACATAGATCCTGTCCATCCAAAGGTTGCCTGGAAGAGATTGCTTTTAGCGATAAGGCCGCCCATTGTACCTATGATTTAAAAGTGTATTTTCTTTTGTATGTTTATATTTAATGGTGTGCAATAGAGAAATTATCTAATCTAATGTTTGTCGTTACATACATCGAGCGACGTTATATGGAGTTTACACTGGTATAATAATTAAATACCTATCTACTCAGTAATTGTTGTTACTTTTGCTTAAAAATACACATTCCTTATGTTACGGTGTAAAATAGTTTATTATTTGTTTCGTAGTTGTCTAGTATATAATATAATTTAGTAGTTTTATCATAAATAAAACTACTAAATTATATTATATACTAGATTTAAATGCTGTATCTACTATTGTAAAACAAGTGTCAAAAGATGCGCTGGCGGCGGCCGAGGCGCAATGTGATGCATCTAGGGAACAAAAGCGCACAGATAACATTGTTTTTGCAAAGCTCTCATTGGCTAAACCCACTGTAGAATATACTTATCAGAGGAACTTGTAACTGGGAGTTAGTTTAGTTGTGCAGTGTGCTGTATTAATATGGTGTGAATATAGTGGTGAATAGTTGTGTTGTAAGTGAAAGTGTAAAAGAACTCGTGTAAGTATATTAACATAAACTACCTAAAACATGTATTGCTATTTCCGACGTATACTATGACAATATTATGCAAAAATAAAATGAAATAACGTATAGGTAGTACATTACAATTTATAAGAAAATATTATTTCTCCTACAAGCACTAGTTACCTACTAGGTAAGTACTTATAGTTTATGTATGTTCATTCTAGGTACTGTACAGTTATTCAGCTGTTAGAAAAAAATCTGTTTAAAAATAAGCAGCGAATCGGTGGTGTCATTCTATTTTTTCTTAGTATTTTTTGCGCACTTACAATAAACTGTAAAAAAATAATATTTCGCTTTTCCTAATAGTTATCAACAATGTCACAAGAGCCTCCTGGGCCCTCGGGAGTAAGTAGTGAATTAAAATACATACACAGAAAGGGCGGCACAATACTTTTACATGCTTGACACCAGTTTACGAAATAGACAACTTATAAAAGCGGAGAAGTTTTGTGGGAATGCTACTTGCGAAAAAAAACAAATGCACAAGTACAATAAAAATAAAGTAATTAAAATACCTACTAGGTATCGCATGTTGATTTTGCATATATTTACTAACAAGTGGCCGCCCATGACTTCGCTGCGTATGTAGGTACATATCTTTTGAAATACCTACTGACCAGACATACTGTATATAAAGGTGTATTTGAGTCTCATTCATATTTTAGTTAGATAATTGATTTGTACTTTCGATAAATCATACATGTAACTTTAATTTAATTACAGGAAGGTGACATTTTGAAGAAAACCTCACACACTTGTAGAGTATGTTCAATAAGAGAAGAGTCGTGGCGTTTTGGTGAACTAACATAAGAAAAAAGGCGGGAAACTTCGTAAAAGGCGGCAGCTTAAAAATTCCTTCCTAAATTTTAATATTAGTTTTATTTGATAAAGTGATCAGGAGAGTGTAATTTACTTGTTATCCTAATCTTTATTGTATTTATAGTGTAGTTTACATATTTTAATTAGTTGGTAAGTCTTTTTATCGTTTTTTGTCCGATGGAGATGGAGGAGCCACCGGACCCCGGGGCACGGTCCCTCCGGCTAGTAACTTTGTAACAATCTCCAACAGTTTCGATAAACTTGCATCAAATGAGTCCGGTATGGACACGGACACTTCTGTTTCAAACTCAAAGAAATATCGTAAACTAAATCGTGTAAACAAAGTGACGTGCAAGCACTGTAATAAAATGAAGCGGAAACATAGTTCAAATGAGTCGATTCATCTACTCTTGCATCATTAAATTCATCTCCACCAGCAGTGACTGTGACGCCGCTAACGCTGCTGTTCAGTATGACTCTACAGATAATGCCCCATTTATTGTACATGTGCAACGAGTTACTGACTCTCCTAATGACGGCTCCACACTCCACCCCATCATCTTTGGGAAATTCCTGAAACGTAACAGTATATATAATGTTGTGAATGGTAGTGTTAAGAGAATAGGAAGAAATAGAGTGTCAATGGCTTTTGATAATTATACAGATGCTAATGCTTTTATTAACTTTGACAGTTTAAGCAACAACAACTTCAAAGCATTTATACAAACTTATAACGTCTCACGCATGGGGGTAGTCCGCGGAGTGCCCACAGACATCTCTCCAGAGGAGATGATGGAATGCACCACGGTTCCCAGCGGTTGTGGGAAGATATTAAAAGTTAGGCGTATCAATTACAAGGAAATTATTAATGGAGCTCCAGTGTGGAAACCAACTCAGACGGTGGTTGTAACATTTGATGGTCAAGTGTTGCCTAACCTTGTTTATATGTGCTATAATGCCTTACAAGTTCAAGTATATACCTACCCGACCATCCAATGCTATAACTGTTGTCGTTTTGGACACACTAAGTTACAATGTAGATCTAAGCCACGATGCTACAAGTTTGGTCAGGAGCACTCAGGTGACTCATGTGATATTGATGAGGAGTGTGTTTCTTGCTGCACATGCGGGGAAATACACTTTGCAACTAGCAAATCATGCCCAGAATATACCAGACAACAAAAGATTAAATTCTCAATGGCTGATAAGTGTATTTCCTACGCGGAAGCTTCCAGGATTCACCCACCTCTGTCTCGATCTTATGCTGAAATTTTAGCTACATCCAAAGATCAAACTGCTTCATCTAATAACTTCCGCAAAACTAATCAGTTTTCTTCTAGCGAGCCTTCCTCTTACAAAAAGACAATATTCATGTAACCGCGTTTACCTTTTAAACCAGTCAAAGGTTATAACCAGAAAGAGCACCGCAATCTTATTAATGAACTATCCCCGACCCTAACAAATGGTTGCGCTCTAAAAGAGGTTCCTCTTTCAGATAAGCAACCAAGTATATCAGATATCATTAATCTATTAAATGCATTATTAAAATCCAAAATTATAGAACCGTCCAACGCAGCCATAATAACAGACACAATTAGTATTCTCAACACCCATAATAGATCACACCAGATCGGCAGTTCAGTGGAACTGCAGGTGTGTACAGAGTATAAAAAGTGAAATTGTATATTTAATTTATAAATATGACCCTTTTATTTTCTTTATCACAGAGACCTGGCTCAAGCCAGGCTCTGTGTTTAAATTGAGTGGCTTCTCCTGCCTCAGAGATGATACACCTGATGGATAGGGAGGAGCCGCTCTTTTTATAAAAAAATCTATTATATTTTCTCATTTTCCTTTACCTTCTCATAATAATGATAACTTTACTGCTGTAGCTTGTTTGATAGTTAATATATGTTTTGTATCTATTTATATTCCACATCCTTCCATACAAATATTTAGTGAAGTTGAAAATTTACTTGCATATCTTCCAAAGCCATGTGTTGTTATGGGAGATTTTAATGCTCATCATAGGTCATGGGGTAGCTCAGTTTCTAACTGCCATGGTAAAGACCTCCTAGAGGTGATAGACAATCAAAACCTCTGTGTATTAAATGATGGTTCTCCAACACGTCGCACAAACTCACTAATAAATCAGAGTGCTGTTGATTTGTCCATTGCTTCGCCTAGCTTGGCATCTTCTATTGCCTGGAAAACAGTACCATCCACACATGGTAGTGATCATTTTCCCATCATCCTTAGTTTTTCTGAATTTAAACTCAACGACATTTCAAGTGCCCCACCTAGAATGAGATACAAAATTAATAAGGATAAATGGAGTGACTTTAAATGTCATGTTGAAAACAATGTGAACATGTTACCGAATATTTCTCAAGGTGTTACTACTTGCGCGGATAGTTTCACTAAAATTTTAATAGAAGCTGCTGATTCAACTTTTCCGTTGAAAAATAGTGCTTCAGGCAAGCTACCATCTCCACCATGGTGGAATGCAGAGTGTAGTGTGGCTGTTGCTCAGAGAAAGGAGGCAGAGTTATCTTATAATATAGATATGTCCGAGGATAATTTCGACAGACTGACTGGCATTGTAGCGAAAACTAAAAAGTTACTCAAGGAAAAGAAATTCTAAGGTTGGAGAAGATTTTGCTTGACTATATCTCCAAATACAAAACCGTCCGAAGTGTGGAGAAATATAAGACGTTACAGATCTGGAGTTAGTCCATCAACTGTTGTAACAATGCCACCTTCTCTGAATGATAGTTTTCTAGACCGTTTGACTCCACCGACAGTGCCAACAAAACAATTATTTATTTATTCAATCCCTGCAACTATTTCCACTTGCCCTTACGGCTTAGACGCTCCTTTTTCTATGAACGAGCTGAAGGGTGTTTTATCAGAAACATATGATACGGCTCCTGGTAAAGATGGTATTCCTTATTCATTCTATGTATACATATCTTTGTGATCAGTTCAGTTCTTGATTGTGGCATCTGTGACTAGGGAGTGTCACAATTCCGCCAATGTCGATGTCGCGATATTTTCATAAACTTAATAGGAGCTAATGTAGGTCAAGAATATGACCGGTATTCTAAATTTGGAAAAAACCTTTGATAATTCTAATAGAAAGGAGACAACACAACATATAAAACAGCACAATATTAGTTGTTAGTACTATTATAGATAATGTGGGTTAGTGAGCTAATAAGTAATATATACATTTACAACCTAATGTTGTTATCCTTTATAAATTTACATAAAATATAATTAATTAAAGGAGAGAAGGTAAGGGTTAATAAACATTTAAAGGAGGTAGGACGAGGGATTTTAGGAGGAAGAATTTCATAGAGGGAACGCCGCAATCTGTGACATTCGAAGAATATGTGGTCCACGTTTCCTTCGTCCAGGCCACACTCACATAGGGAGTGGTTCCTAATCCTAAGTTTGGCCAAAAATACAGGGGTACACGAGTGGCCAAGTCGAAGACGACAAATTGTGGAGGTGGTAATCTTACTAGCCTTCCGGAATTTAAAAAACCAAGGAGTTCGGGGAATATCGGGTTGGATATCTGCATAATGTTTACCCTTATCTTTTTTGGAACGATTCCAAACTTCAGTCCACGATTGTTCCAGTTGTGATTTGGGAAGGAGGCATAAGTCATGTGAGAAGGATTTGAAATGTTCAAGGGAACCTGTCTGAGCAGCATCTTTTGCGAAAGAGTCAGCTGACTCATTACCCGGAATTCCAGAGTGACCTGGAATCCAGGAAAGCACAACGTTTATCCCAAGATTGTGACATTCAAAAAGGGATTGCCTAATTTGAAGAATAATAGGGAAACGAGATACAGAACGGAAAGGGTTGGATATAATAGATTGCAGACAGCTTTTAGAATCAGAAAATATAATAGAGTTGTTTAATTGGTGGGATTTAATGAAACAGATGGCTTCTAGAAGCGCAACAGCTTCGCCAGAAAACACTGATGTCGAGGAGGGACACTTAAAACTAAGGGAGATTTTGGTGAATGGAATCCACACAGCTGCTCCCACGACACTGTCTGTAGATAGTTTTGAAGCATCGGTGAAGATGGAGTGCCACCCATTAAATTTAGCATCCAGGTATTCATAAAATTTTTCTCGGGCATTGGAAGATTCCTTATCTATACCAAAGGACAGGAGGATATTAGGCTGAAATGTTAAAGCTTCATAAGAAGTGAGATAAAGTGGGTGAGTTGGGAACTGAATTACTGGGTTAGGAAGTTGGGAAAATTGTTTGAAACTACGGAGGAGACAGGGGATTTTATCAGGATTGTAAATATCAAATAAGTTAAGAAGGCGAGACAATTTTGGAAGAAGTGGGTGATTACAGTTTTGTGCTAATTTGAAAAAGAACCTATCAGATAGGAACTGTCTACGCAAATACAATGGAGGCTCACCACACTCAACCTGCATAGCATTGATGGGGGATGACTTCATGGCTCCAAGAATTATACGTAAGCATTTTGAATGAATTTTGTCTAACTTGTCTAAACCAGATTTATTACAAAGATTCATAAGAAATGTTCCATAATCAAAATGACTCCGAATTATGGCGTTGTATAGAAGCTTTTGAGAATACGGATGAGAACCCCACCAGACACCCGAAAGGGAGCGAAGGATGTTAATGTTCTTTTCGCATTTTTGAGAGGTCATAACAAAATGTGGGACGCCCGTCATTTTTGAGTCCAATGTAACACCTAGAAATTTTGCACTATTAGATTGAGGGATAATCTCTTGGTCAATGAATAATTGAATAGGTGGGGAAATTCTTTTTCTGGAAAATATTACAACATTACTTTTGGGAGCAGAAATAGATAAGCCGTGATCAAGTAACCAGTCGCTAAGGTAGGACAATGCAGAATTCAGTTGGTTACTTGCCTCTTCTGTTGACACGGATGTAATATAAAGTGACAGATCGTCAGCATATTGTAAAACCTCGCAAAAAGAATTCACAGATTGCTCAAGGTCATAGGTGTAGAGGCTGTAAAGAAGTGGGCTCAGGACAGAACCCTGAGGTAGTCCTTTCCAAACCGTCTTAGGAGGGAGGAGACCTTGGTGGGATTTAATAACAACAGACCTTTCCATCAACAGGTTGCATATAAAACGAACCAGCTTCTCAGGTATTCTCAGCTGAACGAGCTTACTCCTGAGAACCGGAAGCAGAACGTTGTCATAAGCTGATTCGATGTCCAAAAATACAGCAACTAGAAATTTCTTTTCTTTGAACGCGATGTGGATGTCTGCTGTTAAGAGGCTAAGGCTGTCCATGGTACTCATGCCCTTTCTAAAGCCAAATTGGGAATTAGCAAGTAGTGAACGATTCTCAACCAACCACTCAAGACGGTGTTTAATCATGTGCTCCATAACCTTAGCCATGACGGAGGACAAAGCTATTGGTCTACGACCATTAGGGTCAGATGGATCCTTTCCAGTTTTCAGTACCGGGATGATAATTTGAGTTTTCCATTGATCAGGAATTAAGCCGGTTTCAAAGAAGGAATTAATAAGAAGTAAGTAATATTTTTTTGTGTTTTCAGAAGATTTTGTGAGAAAGGAGTAAGGGATGCCATCGATACCGGGGGAAGAGTCAGTCAGTCCGTCAAGTGCAAGGGTCAATTCATTAAAACAGAAGGGGCGATCAAAACAATTTTCAGAAGGGATCGACGAAGGGATCGAGGGGAAGGAGGAAATAGATGGGACTGAAGGAGGGGCGAGTTTGTTCGAAAAGGCCTCGAGCCACGATGAAGGATCATTAGCTGAAATATTTTCGATATTACATGCTCCTCTGAATCGTCTGATCTGGTTCCAGATGATATATGATGGTGTTCTAGGCGAGAGGTTTTCGCAAAACCCAATCCATCCCTGTTTTTTCTTTTTAGAGACCAACTTTCTGAGTTTCGCTGAGGATTTTTTATAGACTAAAAAGTTTTCTATAGACATAGATTCCTTGTAACTTTTTTCAGCTTCTCTCCGTTCCGATACAGCTGTTGTGCACTCAGAATCCCACCACGGGGTAGAGATTCTAAAATCTTTGGAGGGCTTTTTAAGGGGAATGTGGAGATCAGCGCATGAAGTAATATTATTAACAAAGGAGTTATATGCTGCAAGGGAGTCATTATGTTGAATGTGAGTGGAAGAATCTATTTTATGATCAAGTGAAGATGAATAAGCTGACCAATCAGCTCCAGAAAGTTTGTATTTAAGAGAAGGACTAGGGTTACGGAAAGGGTTCGAAAAATTAGCATAGATAGAAATTAAGATAGGGAAATGGTCACTTCCATAAGTCGAAGGGAGAATTTTCCATAGAGTCAAAGAGAAAAGAGATGGAGAGCAAAGTGAGAGATCAACAGCGCTTTTCGGGTTTTGAGAAGGGAGTGCTCTCCGAGTAGGTGATCCATCATTGAGTAGGCACAAGTTGACTTCATCAAAGATCTCCAATAGGGAAAGACCAAACATATCAGAGTGGCTATGACCCCAGATAGTGTTATGGCCATTAAAATCACCCATGAGAACCATGGGGGAAGGAACAGATGATAAGAGGAGAAGGAGATCGGGAATCAAGGAGGAGTTGGGATGAGGAATATATACAGATACAAAGGAAATATTAAGGGATCTGATACCAACAATGTTGATATCAGAAGGATGGGAAGGGATATCTTTGTGATAGCGCCTTGCAATATTTTCTTGACGTTATCAATTCCGTCATGTTGACAGGTGACATTCCTTCAACATGGAAATTCCAAATTGTATTGCCACTATTAAAACCAACTAAAAATCCTTCAGATGTCATGTCATATCGACCAATAGCACTGTCTCCGGTTATTATAAAAATTACGGAACATCTAATTAAAAATAGAATCGAATGGTACATTGAAAATCAGAATATTTTACCTTATAGCCAATATGGCTTTAGGAAAGGTAGGAGTTCAATGGATAGCGCGAGTGTTTTTATAACAGACATTCGCTTGGCCTTTTCGCAAAATAAATCCGTTGTTACAACATTTTTAGATATAAAAGCTGCGTATGACAATGTTTTAATTGAGTTACTAATAAAAAAATTAAATATATTAAAGGTCCCGTATATTTTATCCAACTTTATACGAAATATGTTAACTGGTAGAGTTATTATTTTAAATTCTACAGAACTCTCCAGAGTTGCATGGAGAGGTTTGCCTCAGGGTTCTGTTTTAAGCCCTCTTCTCTATAATATAATATACATATGATTTGGAAGCGTCTGTGAGTGAAACAGTATATTACAATATGCTGATGATTTGTTAATATACTCCATAAGTAGTTTCATGGATATAGCAGCATCTAATATAACATTTGCTCTGAGATTTTTAAAATTATGGTTAGATAAACACGGCTTGGAACTATCACCTGCAAAAAGAACCGTGGTTCCTTTTAGTAGTAAGCTTAACCCACCGCCTATAAATATTAAGTACGATGGTATTACTATACCCATTAATTGGTGTACAATGCTTTGATTAGAAGCACTCTTGATTATGGCACTTATTTGTTAGAGCCTGGTAGAGTTACTGCATTTAAGACTTTAGATTCTATCCAATCCCGAGCAATGCGTATAATTATGGGAGCAATGAGATCCAGTCCTATCAGTGCGTTGCAGATAGAATGTGGCGACCCACCTTTACATTTAAGACGTTAATTTTTGGCAAACAGGTTCTTCTCCCGTGTCCTACAAACGTCTAATCATCAGCTACTTCCTAGAATTCGGCAACTTTCAGAGCTTGTTCGCTCATCTTCGTACTGGAATCATAAATTGCCTCCGAATCTCATTTATAGTTTTCACACTTATAGAACCTTTTCAGCCCCAACCCATCAATCATTACTTCTGCTCATTTTCCATTGCAACTTCCAGGCCGTAATAATGCTCCCTAATGTTTATTTTGACCTGAATGTTGATCGTGGTGACAAATATACTAATATCTATTTTAATTCAATTGTCTATGAAAGATGGCATGGATGGCATCAAATTTATACTGATGCTTCCAAGCATTCACAGTCAGGTAGTGTTGGTGTAGGTGTTTATCACAAACAGTTCAATATTGTCCAAAAATTAAATTTCCGTCCGAGACTTCTGTCTTCACTGGCGAATGCTACGGCATTGTGAAAGCGTTAGAATATGTTTTGTTAATGAAACTCGAAAATACTGTTATTTTAAGCGATTCTATGAGTTCTTTACAATCACTTAATAAATATCCTTTTCGCTCTAAACTACACTTTCCACCTACATATATTAGAAGCTAGGATGAAACTGTTACAATGTAATGCGAAAGGATTTACTGTTAATTTTGCGTGGATATCTAGCCATTGCGGTATATTGGGTAATGAATATGCTGATAAATTAGCTAATGAAGCTGTGGAGTGCGGAGACCGTTTCCCTTACAAAAACTTTTCTCAGGATCTAATTGCTCTGCCCAAGGTTTATATGTATTAAGAAAAGTTGGAATACAGATTGGGACGACTCCAGCAATACTAAGGGTAGATATTATAGGCAAATTCAAACAATGATTCCCATCAAACCCTGGTTTTTTAAAATGAAACTCAGTAAACGTGCCACTACTATCATAATAAGAATGCGACTAGGGCACACGTGCACGCTAGCTCATCTAGCGCGGATGAAAATCTTAGATGACTCATCTTGTAGTTGTGGAGACAAATTTGGTAATGTAAATCACATTTTGTTTTCGTGTATTAACAATGACCACGTTCAATTTTACAAAGATCTTGTATCCCTTCATGTTCCGCTTCCTTCAAATATTAAAATCCTTCTCTCCTCCTTAGATCCATCCGTGTACCAATGTTTAGAATCTTTCATTTGTACAAATAATATTAATATATAAAATCACAAATTTGTGAATGTCAATTTTGTAAATATCTCTTATCTTGTATAATTTCTCATTAATGTATCCTCTTTCCTAGTTTAGTATATGTAACCTGGGTTTTGCATTTATTCTGTTTCCCTATTTTTTTTTTATTTGCCAATGGCAAATGCACAAACCGTGCGACGCCACAAAAAAAAGTCGGAAATTGGCACACGCACGACCTCAATTCCTACGAGGCTTCTCTTATTGAACATACTGTACACTGGATTTAAATAAAACCTGCTTGACATTTACATGGAAGATTGCAAGCAAAAAATCGCCACAGCGGATGTACCTGCCATACCGACAGCTAACAATACAATTATATCAGAAATCTGCTTCACGGGACTCGAAAAAGTAATTGAGCTTCCTAAATTTGAAAGTAAGAAGACTTCTCTTTACCACCTTACAAATTCCACATTTGGTGTATCTAAAGCTGTTTTTAATTATGTTAAGAATGTGAAAATACCTCCAAAATATGAAAAATTTGTACTAGCGGTCTATTGTCTGGTTTAAGATTCACTTATAGAGAATATTGTGAGGATAACAATACACGTAGGTATTACTCGTGCGCGATAACTTGGGACCTGCTAGGAATGCGACTCCCCGACCGCTTCCCCTGCACTTCCCCGATGGCGCCCGTATTGTACCGTTCGCATCACTATTTTTTACTAGGGTTTTTAGTCTCGCACTGGTCTACGTCACGTAACGACGCGCTCTGGAATTCTTTTAGTTTTCGTTTGTGTTATTGTTTTGTTGTTGTTATAGTTCTTGTTAAGTGTTTTTGTAATCATTATGAAGGGTAAACCTTTGCATAGCGGAGAAAGAAACCTAGTGCTAAAAGTGTTAGAGTTTTTTGAAAACGAAGAACGGAACAAACAGTTTTGTTTACCTGTCCACTAAGTAGTGACGAAGATGAGATAATGTAAATAATAGATAAAATAAATGTATAAACTTAAACATTGTATTTTTATTTTATTCAAATAGTGTAAAAAAGATTAGATAAAAAGCAGCGTCCTCCCTGAGTAACATAATAAATTAGGTTAAAAAAACAAAGACGAAGCCGCGGGCGGCTGCTTGTTATGTTCGCTTTTTTGCGGGCGGTACAAACACGCCAATATTACGTCACCGCGCTCAGGTCCCAACTTATCGCGCACGGGTAATACCTAGTATTATATTTTGTTCTGATGAGGCAAGAGATAAAATGGTGATCCTTATAGACTTTTTTGGAAATGGATTTTATGTGTTAATATACAAGGTTGATTCTGCGATACAATTAAATGATTGTGATATTTTTACTCTTTTACAACATTACGGTAGTTTATTTGTGTAAGTTTTTTTATTAGATTTTTCCACATTTGATTAAACCCCATTAAACTTAAAAAATTGTTTCATTTGTAATGTATATAAACTATGCGTACGTCAATGGGGACAAAAGGAAGGAAATTTTATGACTTCCCGACGTCCCCAAACGAGAAAGCGTCAATGGGGACAACTGGAAGGAAATTTTATGACTTCCCGTTGTCCCCATAACGAGAAAGCGTCAATGGGTACAACGGAAAGGAAATATTGTGACTTCCTGTTGTCCCTATTATGGGGACAACAGGAAGTCACAATATTTCCTTTCCGTTACATCGGCCATCCGACCCCGAGTTTTACTTTGAAGCAACCGGGACATGCTCCGGATTCGCAGGCTCCGCCCCCGTTATTTTTCGGTACAAGTGGGCGGAGCTAAACAACGTATGTACCTACGAGTACTAGGTAGTAGTTGACGTTGACCATACCGGCAACGAAAACTATCCGTTCCGAGGGCTTCAGGCAGGGCGCTGGGCGAGTTTTGAGTCTAGTGCACAGACGATACTACGCATGGTCTAGTGTTATGATGATATGATAGACAGCGTCGCAGTAGGACGCACGCGCATGCTCAAAATTAGCCACCAAATAACCCGATGTATTTTTTACCTCTATTTCCATCGAAACTGTAATTCGGATAAAAAAAAAATAGAATACAAAAGCCTTAATTTGATGTAGGTACAATGCGCGCAGCGAAAGATGAGACCTGTCAGATGCTAGTAGAAGGAATTTCGCGCAGGTACAGTCGCGCTCGAAATAGTTTAATGAGTTCCGATTAATAATATATTTATTGAACATCGAAATCGCTATCGCTGTCGTCATCGTGTATAAAACGAACACCACTTATATATTCGTGGCTGCGATGGCAACCACTTTCACGAGCTGTCCCACTTGTACTAGGCTGTGGTATGACTGGTTCGTCTTCGTTGGAGCTATTTTCGCTGTCTTCCGTGTCACTGTCACTGTCGACGGACGAATCCTCTACTGATATTATTAATTCCCGATCAGTCAAATCGACAATAATATGATCACTTTCAATATATTTATTTTCAATTCTTTTAGTTTTTTCACATAACACTTTCCACTCATTTGGACCCATTTGGTCCACCTGTTCCTTCACTAACTCCATTACTCCTGTAATATTCCATTTCACGTTCTTGCTGCTAACATGACCTTTTATTGCTGCCCAGGCCATTTCGATAGGGTTTAAATCGGGATGATATGGGGGCAATCTAAGAACGCGGTGGTTATGCTCTTGCAGTATTTTATCTATGCTATATAGTTTGTGGCCCTCTTTGTGCTTTTTTATTATATTGTAAAGCTCTAGCTTCAACATCTCCGAAGTAAATGCGATGCCTTTTCCTGCAAGCCAAGATTGCATCTCGGCTTTTTTCGTATTCGAGGTTGGCGCAGACTCCTCCTCCTTGTTATGGTAGGACGCATTATCGACTACCACGACGGAATTTGGTGGGAGATTTGGGATTAATTGAGTCTCAAGCCATTTTTTATAATTAATGAAATTCATGTCGTCATGGTAGTCCCCTGATTTTGTTTCCGATTTAAACATTAACAAAGCATTCGGAACAAAACCATCTTCGGAACCTGCGTGCACGATGACTACCCGCTGCCCTTTGGAAATTGGTTTCTTTAGTCCTTCCACTGACAGATCCGACCAACCTTTTGATGTTATGTGCGTAGAATGCACATATGACTCGTCAGTGTATATTATGGGGCGGCCTACTTGACGGTATTGTCTGAGTTTCTTTAAATATTTAATTCTTTTGAGGCGGAGATCGGACTTTTCTATAAGAATTTTTCTGTTATTTACAGTCTTCCTCCACCGAAACCCAAGATCTTTTATAATTTTGCGCAAACTGGTTGCAGATCCCTGATACCCAATGTCATCACGCAATTTATTTTCAATCTTTTTAATTGTCGGGAGTTCTTTATTTGTGATGTGAAAATTGTGGATACAACGTTATATCACCCCTTTATCAAAATTGTCCACGTCGGTTACTGGGTTTAATCTCCGTCGTTTTTTTCCAGGAGTGCGAAACACTGGCAGCAATTCGGAGCTATTCGCTTCCTTCACAATTCTCTTCACCGTGTTAAGTGAGGTCCGAGTGGCAGCAGCGGTACGTTTTTGTACCGATTTTAAATTTCCGACGCCTTCCTCCGCTTCCTTCGCCATAAACTTATAAACGTCAAACAACATCTTCCTACTTTGTCTTTTTAAAGTTTTGCCTCGAGGCATAGTCAACATAAAACGATAACGAACACAACAATCAACTTTTGCACTCGTTAGTACTTGGGTCCACAGCGGCGTGTGCGCGGGTTGCGGGGAACGACACACGACTGAATGCGCATGCGCGGACGCCATACCTCGCCGTCCCTCCCCGCTTGACTCGCATACCGCCAAAATGGCCTGAAAACTGTCTACTGCGCAGGTATGACCACGTGATCCGTCAAGTCTCATCGTTGGCTGCGCGCATTATACTCTGTATTATAGATAAATAATGTTTATGTAAAAATTTTCTATCTCCCATGGACGCTTAGTAAATGCAGGGCAGGGACTGAAATATTTTGATCATGTCTGTTGTTCTATTAACGTGCCATTTTTTATTATTCTAAAACGTAGTAATAATATAAATAAACGTTTTATGTACTTACGGGTAAATTTTTCGCTTCTCTTTAGTTTTTGAGTAAATAGAATTTTTACCAGCTAGGTACCCTGTAAATCTTGCATACCATTCTAAAAAAAGTAGGTATCATCGGGACGTCTGTCCAACGCAAGTGCTAGCGGTCGGATCGACTGAGGGAATTTTTCTCCCGATTCAATCGGTCGGACCTTCTGTAGTCGATAGCATACCGAATTTGGTTTTTTCTCAGATCGGGGAGACCCGGATGCCATAATATAGTCCGAGCGAGTCTAAAGCCCCAATACATGTTGGCCGAGCTAAGGCCAACGCGACAGGCCGTTACAAGGCAAGTGCTACTGTCTAGCTAGATGTTTGGCAATTCTACGCAAACTATTGCAAGCGGCCAATATAGACGAGTTTTGTGTGAAGCTGCCCACACGTTGGGCGCTGTCAGTTCTTGTCAAAGACTACTATTTCGAACAATGAATGAATGAATGAAAACACTTTATTGTACACAGTATAAACAAAAAAAAATACAAACAAAATATAAAGCAAATAGTACAATGGGCGGTCTTATCGCTTAGAAGCGATCTCTTCCAGACAACCTTTGGATGGAGAGGATTTTGTTATAACAAAGATAATGGTCGGGGGTGTACATTTAATACAACATGACAATATGGACGTAGAAGTTGTTGCAGCTGCTGCTATTTATTTGATGAGCACGTATCATTAATACGTCAGTGTATTGGTACCGAAAGTTGTAAAAAAGAAGGTGGATGCTGAGTATTCACAGACCCTACTGATCAATCAGACTAATATAAGACACTTACCACACACAGATATAATTTAAATAAATACATGCAACGGTGACCGACACCAACCACGTAATAGGTGGGACAAGCATGTGAACACGGTTGGCCGAACGCAGGCGAGTGGCTGTGAGCCTGTGAGCGACCGCGAGCAGTGACAAGTCACTGCAAAATGTACTCTATATACGTTAGCGCTTGTATTCACTCAGCCAGCTAGGCGAGCGACACCGAGCGATGGCAAGGCAAGGCAACCATGGCGTCTACACGTAGGTGTTGGCTTTCACGCGGCAACGTTGGGCCAACATGTATTGGGGGCTAACTAAAGTTAGGCCATGATTAGGCTGATTATTGAATAGTGTAAAGCCGTGTAAGTTTTACTATCTATATTTTCGACTGACTATTTTTTTAAATATTTCTGTATATTTAACAAAGGTTTGGATGGATACATAGTCGCTTTGAGTAACTTTTTATATAATTTTTTATTTTTATTTATTTGAGACAACAAACAATTATGCCTAAATATTAGGTACTAGACCTAATAATTATTTAAAGATGTCTTACAGGCTTATCCAGCACCGTTGTCAACAGATTACAACGGTGCTGGTTATGCCTGTAAGACTTCTTGTAATAAATAATTAATTTAATGCTTATTAGTAATATATATTCAATATATATATATATATATATATATATAATCTTGAATAATTTTATTTTAATTTAATTATTGAAGACTTATTATATTTTTACAATATTTTAATAATCTATATTTTAGAATCTAATAAATGCAGATTCTAAATAAATTGCCACTAATATAAACGAATAAAACCAAGCAATAAAGTAGGTATGTGTATCCGAACACAACCATTCAATGTTTACATTTGAGCTTCCTACTCGTACACACGATACCTAATTGACCAATAGAAAATGAGCTTACGAGGTCGTTCTCTTTCGGTCGAGCTTCCTTCCTTTTCCTTCTTCCTCGATTGGTTTTCTTTCATTTCACAACCAGAGATGCTAACGCATTTGATTTCGCTTTGCGAAGTTGCGAAATTTTTGTCTTGAAGGAATTGTTCCTTTTTACTCCTAATTATTTTAAAACCGGCTTATTTGTTAGTATTTCTATTAGTACATACTATGAAGAATGGAATGTTCACATTTGTTAGATAACATCAAGGTGGACGATCTCAAAGTTGAGGACTCCGCGATCACAAAGAACTTCAGCTGCTCAGGTGATGTATCCTTAACATTTGGTTCCCACACGATAGATCTGGTGTTCATGATTAATATATCATGCAAAAGAAGCATCGTTGCTTTCATAACAGGAGGTTAGTTAGAAAAATCGATACCTACAGCCATCGTACAGCGAACATAATAATCAGCTGTTGGAGGGGTGCGGGGACAGGGCGGCACGGGTGACCGTGACTGCCGATCTGCGTTCTCTGATCTCTGACGTGATGGGTCTCTGAATGCTCATTGATAATATTCATAGATTTTATATATAAACAAACTGATGCCTAAAATAATATCCGGCGATTCATTCAGGCCATATGCGCCTCAAAGAAATCCTGCCCTGCACGCTGAATAAATCAAATAGAATGACTCATTACACGAATCGCGTTACTAGTTCCTGCTACTTTGCTTCTGCGCAGCAGTCTATTTAGCCATAAACAAATTCGATATCGGCTAAAGTATATCTAAGCGTGAATTTTATCTTGATGGCTAGTGTATAGTAGGTAAATCTAACTGGTACATTGCCCTCTAAAAACAAGTCTTACATCCGCAAACAGTTGAGAATTCCATTACGAAATTGTACGAGTTTGATGCTCTATCCGCTATTCTGAGGCTCTAACATTGGATGCTTGCACTGCACAGAACTTTTTGTGTCTGTTGTTACCAAAGTGCTAGTTATTCAGTTTAATAGTACAATTAGTAGGTAGGTTTAGAATTAATGAAACATTTTAAATTCTACTCTAGTCTCCTATTAATAGTATAACACTTACCTACCACTCAACAACTGCAAAACATTCTAAACAACAGTTCAAAAATCTTTTAACATGTTCATTATTACGTACCCATTTTTATAAAAGAAGTATACTGCTCTTCACAGAATGCTCAGTGTCAGAGCAAAACTGGCTATGCCTTCAATGTGGAGTGGTGAACTGTGGGCGCTATGTGAACGGGCATGCTCAACAACACGCCGAGACCAGCGACCATCAGCTGTGCATGAGTTGTGAAGTTTATTCCGTTTACTGGTAAGAACATTGTTATGCCATATACCTATCAGGGAATCCTATAGTGGGGTCAGGATATTTACTAGCAAACCTGCTGTGCCTTTGAATGTTTTTTTTATAAAATATAGCCTATACAAAAATATAATATAGTATAAAATATAGCACTCAGGGTTTAAGTACCTTTATCAGTGAAATACTTTTCAGAATGGGTTTAGTAGTTTCTGAGAGTAGCTTAGGTACCTCTACAAACTACAGACTTTACCTCTATAATATACAATACTAGCTGACTCGCCCGTGGCTTCGCATGCGTGGTATTTCAATAAAAACATTACCCTCCTTTTGCGCACTCGGGTAAAAAATAGCCTATGCCCTTCCCCAGGATATAATTTATCTCCTTGCCAAATTTCATTACGATCCGTTCAGCCGTTTAGTTATGAAAAGGTGACAAAAAAACAAACAGTTACTTTTGCAGTTATTATGTATGTGTTATACCTTCCTCTTGAATCACTCTATCTATTGCTGAAAAGTACATCAAAATCCATTGAGTAGTTTAAAAGATCTAAGGTAACAGACAGCGGAAGGGACTTCATTTTATACTATGTAAAGATTACGTTCCTATTGTAATTGATCTAGGTTCAATTACCCTCAATTTATATACATAACCGAATTGATCTCAGAAATACCTATTTGCCATGTCGTTATTCATAGCCAATTATTTAATTGATAAATATCTAATGTACTTGTTTATTCTATATTTCGACATTGTGAGGTAAAGTATCTACCTACCTACATACCTATTTTTTTGTCATATTTCTCACAATCAATGGTAAATCAATCAATGTTACTAGTTTTTAAAGTACCTACATACATAAGTACATACTATAACTTTTTTTAATTAATAACAAAAAAGAGTTCATAAAATCATTCCTGGAATAATTGATGAAAAGATTGCAAGCCTTGACGTTTTAAAAAATCACAAGATTTATTAATAATAATTGATTACTCTTTTTTCAGTTACAAATGCGATGATTATGTTTCAAATGACCTAGAAAATACAATAGACAAAATAAGGCAAAGTATTATGAAAACCACCCAAACTGATTCAGAAGTTACTCTAGAACGAAATGCAGAGATTAGTAAAGATGAAAACAGAACAGAGGAGAATCAAGAAGAGAAAGAAAGTTCAAATGGAGAGGAAGAAGTTATGGCGGCTGAGGTGACTCCAAGTAGCTCATGCAGCGATATACCAGATGTTTCAGATATTAGTGAAAAAATTACTAAAAGTATTAAAGTGAGTAACATAGTTGTCCTGTTTTTCAAGATTATGCATCAATTAAGTCTCAAGAAGTTGCTTTCATACAAATATATTTTAGATGACCTCCATGGTGCAGTGGCCGAACAGCTGACTAAGACGCAGGAGGTAGCGGGTTCGATTCCCGCCGCGGAACAAATGTTTGCATGAGATACAGATATTTGTTCCGGGTCTGGATGTTTTTCTATATATTATAAGTATGTATTTACAAAAAAAAAATGTATATAAGTATTATATCAGTTATCTGGTTCCCATAGTACAAGCTTAGTTTGGGGCTAGATAGCGCTGTGTGAAATGTCCAGCAATATTTATTTATTTTATATTTGTTAGCATTGTATATTTTGATCGAGGGTAAAAAAGATCAAGTTGTTCAAAATCTGCTTGAGACTTTTTTCCGGAAACTTTATGTCTCCAATTTGCAATTAAGAATACATCATAGATTTGATTAATTGGTTGTAGTTTGTTTATTTGTGTAACAAGATCGGCCATCACAAATTATACTAATTATTAAAAAACATATTAATTAAATATTTAAATTTGTTATTATGTTATTAAGGAATCTTTATTAAGGGCCGCAATTAACAAAAATGCTTCTAAAAATCACATGTACAAAACAATTTTTATTGATTTGGATGTCGGAGGGGCAGCAATTAAACCAAATACAATTATGAACTATTTGACCAGAAAGGCAGCATATTCACAATATAGTAAATTGAAAGAAATACTGCAGGATGGCTGAATTTACCATCTTATGGGATGAATAAATAATGCTGGACATTTCACACAGCGCTATCTAGCCCCAAACTGAGCAAAGCTTGTACTATGGGAACCAGATAACTGATAGAATACCTACTTATATACTTTTTTTTAGTTATTACATACTTATAATAACATATAGAAAAATACCCAAACCAGAAACAAATATCTGTAGACCACGCAAACATTTGTCCCGCAGCGGGGATCGAACCCGCAACCTCCTTCGTCTCAGCCGACTATTCGCCCACTGCGCCACAGAGGTCGTCAAATCGTCGAATGGCCAACAAGAGACAGGGTATAGATAGTTTATATGGCCAAGTTTGAACCAATAGAGGCTATTTTCTCGCAATTTGGGTACATATACAGAATTGAACCATATAACAAATTTTCAGAATCCGGAAGAACCAGTGAGAAGCCTGCGACCTCGTTCCCGAAAACGAACCCACTCAGGCGACAGCAGTTCCACCGAAAACAGCTCAGCACCAACCAATATAACTAAGAAATCACCCAGTAACGGGAAAAGCCAACGAGAAAAGAAGATTGTAGGATTAAAGAATTTAGGAAATACTTGCTTTATGAACGCGGTGTTACAGTCTCTGAACAATATACAAGAGTTCAGCTATTACTTCAGCCAGCTACCATCCTTGGAAGTGAAGAGTAATGGCAAGAGAGTCTACCATTCAAGAAGCTATACGAGGCAGGAAATGCACGATGTTGTTATGGCAGAAGAATTAAGAAAGGTAAGTCAATTTGCTCACCTAAATAAGATACCTATAGTAACCCCTTCATGGTCAGGACTAGCCGGAAAATGGGGTGGAAATCTTTTAATAAATAGACCGTGACTTTAGTGGAAAATCGTCACTAGTGGAGTAGTCGCCTATCCATTACCGTTCATTCCTGCCGGAATCTACAATCGCTATGGAATGAACGCAAGTGGATTTGCAAGAGCGAGAAAGAACGACGGTATTACTCAGTACAATTGTTGCAGGTTGCCTGGAAGAGATCACTCTCAGCGATAAGGTCACCCATTGTATTGCCTTTTTAGTTTTATTTAGTAATTACAATAAAGAGTGTTCTTTGTTTTTATCCCGTCGCGTTTCTGTACAGTTTGAATGACAGGACAAGAAGGAATGAACGTTAGTGGATGGGCCGTTTATGTCTGGCTTATTGAGGCATTAACGTGCCGCAAAGGGGTCCTGGCTGTCGCTCCCGGATATACCTTTTAAGCCCCAGGATAGAAAGTGCCTATCGTACCATATATAATAAATAATAGTAATAAATATTGGTAGACATTTCACACAGAGCTATCTAGCCCCAAACTAAGCAGAGCTTGTACTATGGGAACCAGATAACTGATAGAATACTTATATTATATATTTTTGTAGATATGTATATAGAAAAACATCCAGACCCGGAACAAATATTTGTAAATCATGCAAACATTTGTTCCGCGGCGGGAATCGAACCCGCTACCTTCTGCGTCTCAGCCGGCTATACGCCCACTGCGCCATGGATGTCGTCAAATGCTTGCATAAATCATCTTTTATTGATGTACAGGCCCATGATGATATCTATACTAATTGATCGAGCGAAGGGAGATCTCTAAATCAACTTGAGAAAATCGGCGTTGTAAGTACGAGGGGAGTTCAATGTATTCTCGGTATAGGCATGAAAGAATAAGCAGCAAATTCTAAATAAAATTTATTTTTCAATGTAGTCCCCTAGGATCTGAACACACTTATTTGTCTGGAGAATAACTTTTCAATTCCCTCCAAAAAATATTTTTCTTCCTGATCTGAAAAATGATCGTTAATTGCTGCCTTTAATTCTTCATCGTCGGAAATATGCTTGTCTCGAAGTTCTTTGAGATTTGGGAACAGAAAGTAATCACTAGGGGCTAGGTCCGGGCTGTAGGGTGGATGATTGATTTCTTCAAATCCGCAATCCCGCACAGCAGCATTGGCAATGCGCGCCTTGTGAACAGGCGCGTTGTCGTGCAGAAGCAATACACCTGCGGTCAATTTTCCCCGTCTTTTTTCTTTTATTGCCTCCTTTAAATTGCGCAGGGTGTTAGCGCAAGTTGCGCCAGTAATACTCTCACCTTTTTTTGTGTACCAAATTAATAAGAATGAATTAATGAAAAACACTTTATTGTACACATTCAAAAATAGAAATTACAGACTAAATAGAAGACACAAAGCAAAATAGTACAATGGGCGGTCTTATCGCTTTGAAGCGATTTCTTCCAGACAACCTTTGGATGTAGAGGATATAGTATGTCAAAGATGGTCGGGGGTGCACTTAAGTTATGAATGAAGGGAGTGCAACTTATAACTAAATAAAATATAAATAGTCATAAATAAATTATTAAATGACATACCTAAATATAATATATAAAATTATGATATATATAATATTTATAATACATACATTAGATAAATACGATAAATATACATTAATTTATGTGCGATACTATGACGTTTCTGATAAATATAAACTTATTACCCTAGATTAAAATATGGCTAAGGATGAGGCTTGCCGTATTGTTATTGGTGAAGCATTCCATAGACGTACTGCTCGGACGGTAAAAGAACTGTCATAGAAGCTAGCACTATGGACTGGCGTTTTTAGCAATAGATTTTCAGACGACCGGAGTTGGAGGGGATGGGAAGAATGAAGGAACTCAAATCGCTCCTTCAAATAGGCGGGGGTTAAGGGATTATGGAGTATGTTGTATAGCAGAGAAAGGATATGAGCATTCCGGCGAAGGCGAATTGGGAGCCACTTGAGCTTAAGACGAAATTCAGAGATATGATCGAACTTGCGGGGAGTCCAAAAATGAATCTAATGCAGAAATTTTGAAGTCGCTCAAGCTTGTTAAGATGGTCCTCCGTAAGGTCAAGATAACTGGCATCAGCATAGTCAAGGACAGGGAGAAGGAGAGATTGTGCAAGCGCAGTTTTAGTAGCGGTAGGTAAGAAGTTCCGCAGTCTTCTGAGTGAGCCAGCCGATGCATAAGATTCCCTTGGAATCCCAAAACACTGGTCACAAGCGTTCCGGCGGATGGGCTGACTTTGAACTTCTTCGGTGGGGCTGTTCCTTTTTTATGCATATAACATAGACTCTTGTTTGCTTTCAGGATCATAGTGATGAACCCACGTTTCATCACCATTAACAATCCGATCATAAATACTTTGCAGATTTTCACCACAGAGCTCCAAAACTCCTTGCGACAATCAACTCACACTTGTTTCTGAAGCGCTGTGAGCATTTGCGGCACCAATCTTGCACTAACCTTTGACAAATTCAGATCATCATGAAGGATAGTGTGAATGGTACCCACGGATAGCTTGGTTCTTTCTGATAATATTTTCACTCTCACACGGGCATCTTCGAGTACAAGTTTCTCAACAATTTATACGTTTTCTTTAGTAGCGGCACTAACCGGCCCACCGGCACGAGGGTCGTCTTCAATACTCTCTCTACCCTGTTTAAATTCACTTGACCACTTCTGAATTGTAGATAATGGAGGGGCATAATCTTGGTAAACAGCCATCATTTCTTTGTGAATTACTTTTTGAGTCTTTCCTTGTTTTGTGAGGAATTTTATCACAGCGCGATGCTCGATGTTTTTCAACATTGTCGTATCAGTCATCGTAGTTACCTTTCCGAAATGATATTTTAAATACTAATGGCGACAATCAAATACAATTTTGTATTTATACCCTCAATGAGTGTCATAAACTAATGAGATAATTTAATTACCCTCATCATTAGTATATTACCTAGATACCGAGAATACATTGAACTCCCTACGTATGTATGTTAGTCCGAGGATAACTTTCGAAGCGTTGATCCGATCATCGTGAAATTTGATAGGTCACTACCTACCTATGTATCGATTTTGGCACAATTTTGGTGTGCCTAAATGAGCTAAAAATGTTGGGGGGTTGTTCAGATATTGGGGTTTAACAGGGGTAAAAAAATGATAATAAGACTATTAGGTCAAGTGGGACGTCAAATGAAAGGTCTTCATTAGTAACATTTCGACTCCGTTTTTATTTTTAGTAACGTTCTTTCAGTAGTTGAGTTATTAGCCATAATAAAAACTGAACTGACAAAATTCACAGGGTACACCAGTGACCCCACAGTGCTGTAATTTGGTATGCGTGTAGCTTAAGTGACACAAATATAGGTAAAAGTCTGAAATCCAGAATAACTGTAATTTGTACCCTAAAAAAGAGTAACCAAAACATGAACTCCCGTTACCTGTAATTTGAATGAAATTGTATGTCAAGTTAGATGGTTATTTATTTCGTGGCACTATTTTGATAGTCAAAGATTACAAATCCTAATATTTTTTTGTTCTAATCGGAGATTTGCGAGATCGGCGAACCATTAGTATTATAGAGAGAAAATATTTGTATTTTTATATGTTACAAACATATAAACTCAAAAACTGCTGGTCCGATTTAAACATTCTTTCCCCATTAGAATGATAGGTACCTACATTATTTCTGAGTATCATTTGCTACTTTTTATCCGACTGTGTGAAGGAGGGTAATGGTTTTATTGACAAACCATCGAAGCTGCAGGCAGGTCAGCTAGTCTTTTAAAATTCTGTAAAGATCATAATCGAAAATAGATACTAGTATACCATTCAGATAATATTTATACTGATTGTATTCATGACATGAGCACTCTGCAAGGGCAATGTTCGAATGGAAATATTTGGATTGCATGTTGCAATCATAAAGCATTATTGATGCTGCGTCATACCTACACTCAAATCATCTGGTGATGGTTGATATGATTATTCATTTATGGGAAATATACTATTTTGCAATTTTATAATAAGATACCAATAATTATATATTAATTATAATGAAATAGTCGAGGACGGCCGTGAAAGCGTTGGCGCGACACCAGTGGATTCAAGAAGGAATGGTGGGAATCTGCCAAGGATCGCGACAGGTGGGAGGAGTTGGGGGAGGCCTTTGCCCAGCAGTGGGAAAACATAGGTGTCGCAGTGGTCGCATAGCCGACTGAGACGCAGGAGGTGGCGGGTTCGATCCCCGCCGCGGAACAAATGTTTGCATTATCTACAGATATTTGTTCCGTGTCTGGATGTTTGTTTGTATATTATAAGTATGTATTGACAAAGAAAAAGTATATGAGTATTCTATCAGTTATTTGGTTCCCATAGTACAAGCTCTGCTTAGTTTGGGGCTAGATATCGCTGTGTGTAATGTCCAGTTATATTTATATATAGGTCAAACTAAATAATAATGTTATTTTATCGTCATTAACATATAATATATATTAGAGGCCTGCACCTCGTTATTTTAAACCCCGACGCAAAAATACGGGTGTTATAGTTTGTCTCTTATGTCTGCTAGTGGCATCGACCAATTCGGATGCGGTTTTTAGGGTAGGAGTTTCTAGGGTAGTTCTTAGATATGTGTGATGGAAGATCAGGTCAGCCAATCGATTATCAGCACTTTTCCTTTTTGGTGTGTGGATCTCAATTGTGAAATATTTTTTTTAACTCTTTACTCCTATCGATGGGTATTTAGAACTTCGTGTTTTAAAATATAGCTTGGTTTTTTGTTATATTTTGGTCTAAACATAGGCTACAAATCGTAATTCATTAAATCCCTGGAGTTTAAATTCACATGGGAGGAGACATAGTGCCATATCGATAAACAAACAGATGGATAAACAACGGCTTCAAAGTTATAACACCTCTTTTGTGTCGAGAATTAATAAACTAACGTTGAATATTCTAATATATTCCACACAAGCTTCCGCCCAAGGCTTCGCACGCGTCGTTTTTTTGATAAAAAGTGTCCTATATCTTAATCCAGGTCATATATCTGTGTACAAAATTTCATCGAAATGGACCGCCGTTTTGTTGTGAAAACTTACCGAACAAGACTTCCAATTTTTAATTTAAAACTATGACATACTCGGCTAATTGTAACTTTAATGAAAGTTTATTAAAACTAGTGGTTCGCCCCGAAATGAGATGTCCCGAGTCTCCGATTAAAACAAAAAAATATTATTTGTAATCTTTGACTATCAAAATAGTGCCACGAAAACAATCAACTGACTTGACCTACAGTTTCATTCAAATTACAGGTAACGGGAGTTCATGTAATGTGTTTAATTTTTTTGGGGTACAAATTTCAGTTATTCTGGATTTCAGACTTTTATTACCTTGCTTTTGCCTAAATTTGTGTCACTTACGCATACCAAATTACAGCACTGTGGGGTCACTGGTGTACCCTGTGAATTTCGTCAAAATTTAGTTTTTATTATGGTTAGTATAATTTTAAATTAATAACTCAAAAACTATAAAGAATTTACGAAAAATAAAATCTGGAGCCTCATTTTTATTAGTTTACCCCTGTTGAACCCCAATATCTGTTGAGATATTGGGGTTCAAGAGGGGTAAAAAAAAAAGAAAAAACCCCCAACATTTTTTGCTCATTTAGTCACACCAAAATTGTGCCATCACTACCTACGCATTAAATTTCACGATGATCGGAACAACGCTTCGAAAGTTATCCTCGGATAAACAAACATACATACAACGCCGATTTGGTCAAGTTGATTTAGAGATCTCGCTTCGCTCGATCAAAAAAACGTATTTTACGTTATCAAAATTGTAATTATGTTTAAAAAATACTTTTCAAAGTTTAGTGTGGTATGTATGTGGGATAAATGTGAATATATTTGGCAGGTGATATTAAACCTAAACACGGGCGGATGCGGGGGGAAGGGCGCCATCTCACCGGAATGCCTGTTCCTCGTGATCTGGAAGGTGGTGCCGCGGTTCCGCGGCTACCAACAGCAGGATGCGCACGAGTTTCTGCGCTACATGCTGGACAGGTAACAACACTACTATTGATTCTATTCCCCACTTCGGGGCAAATGCCTTTCCTCATCCTTTTCTAATTTCGATCCTGTGCCACATTCCCCCAGTGCAGGAATTGGCTATTTTGTCCACCATCCGGGTGCTAAAGGGTGGTGACCTTTGTCCACAGCTCAATTGGACAGTAACCAGCGTCTAATCCCATTTCAGCATAGCGGCTTTTTGAGTTACATCTAAATCCAGCGCTTCAAAAGCCGTCACTGCTTCCTGAAAACATCCAAAGCTCTCACAAAACACCCCTCCCAAGTACGTCGAACACTGGTCGAAATATATCATTTTTTCCACACGTGTAAGTCACTCAATCGTCTCAGAACACAAATGGGTCGCTGCAAGCTAAATGTGAGTGCATGGGGCTACCTCCGAGAATCTGCGATTAGTTGTCCAATGGGTACACATCGGAGCGGACAGATCTATGGCACACTTAATAAGCTGCCCATTGTGCATTAATTTTTGCATTCTGAGGGATGGATAAATGTACCGCCACGTCCGCTACTGATAACGCTGTTGCAGTTATCAAGTATTGGCAAAACAACATTTGATCACACTAATATTATAAATGCGAAAGTTTGAATGTTTGTTTATTTATTTTTTTTGTTACTCAATCACGTCGTAACGGCTTAACGGATTTCGATGAAATTTAGTATGTACGTAGATTATAACCTGGATTATTACCACATATGCTACTTTTTATCCCATAAATCAGGTCCCATGGGATAAAAATGGGATGTCAAGTCAAGTTGCAACAGCGAGTTTAGCTTTATTTCTAGGTTACCTACACATTTAGTAGTGTAACGCGAACGAAATCACAGGCAACAGCTAGTATTTAATATAAGACCCATATCGACACGATGAAGAATACGAAAAATATACGGAAGTTTTTTTTAAACGTTAAAAGCACTTTGTTGACAATACATACAATGAAAAAATGATTTATTACTAGGTTGCACCTGCGACTTCGCACGCGTGGTTTGTCAATAAAAAGTAGAAATCCATGTTATAATCTACTTACTATCACATCGAAATCTGTTCAGCCTTTACGCCGTGCAAGAGTAACAAACATCCATACAAACTTTCGCGTTTATTGTATTAGTGGGATTGTAATATCTTTGGAGGATATTCAAGTGCAAATAAAACCCCAAAATTGCGAGAGGATTAAATATACCTGATAAAAATTCGATTTGTGCTTCTAGTACAATGGTTTGACGGTAAGTGAGTGAACGAATGGTAAAACTAGATTGATGAAAGATTGAATGAGTTAGTTACAAAGCGCAATATGTCTTGTTACTGTGTATGTCTTTGTTTTGTTATGTCTGCAAATAAATGTATTTTCTTTCTTCTTTTCTTTCTTTCAATATAGAATGAAGTTATACATTGTTGATCTGGTATTTTTGAAGACATTAGCCTGAACAGGGATAGTTCTAGAGGACATGTAAGTGCTTAAGGCGCTAACCGTAATCCGATTACCTTGAGCGAATGGGCGTAGCTATTGTTTCGGCCCCGCACCTTCTGTCACACGCATCTAACTGACCAGAAAATAGGTGAGCGCGAGGCAGACGAGCACAACCCTCCCGTACGACAGTCAGCGGTACAATGCAGCCCGTCGCCCGCGCAACCACCTTCTAAGGATACGCCCGCTTATTATTCGGGAAAATTGAAAATAATTAATTGCCACGTGAAATACCGTCGCAGCACAGCATCATATGTTCAAGTTGAAGGTATAGTCTTTGCCCACATTTAGGTGAAAGAAAAATTACAAAATTTTACGTCGTTTAGAGGTTGAATCAAACTGAAAGTCGAAAACAGCTAAATTTGTTATTTTTTTTCTCATAGTAAATAAACAGGTAGAACTTTTTTGTATGTTCACTTTGCAGATAAAAGGTTAATGAATGACATATATTTTTTTGAGCACATAAAACTGATTCCTCCCTGAGGAGAAAGCCTCCAAATGAGACCAATCAGCTACTATATTCGCCTTAATCTAAGTTTTAAATAATCTAATGGTAATGTTGTATTTCAGATTACATACGGAACTACAACAGCTGTTACCGCCGGATAAAATAGAAAGCGGGTTTGTTCCAAAGCTGTCCTCCGCGTCCATCGTCACCGCTGTGTTCGGCGGCACCTTGCAGAGTGAGGTATATATTGGTCCGTGATATTGCAGACGGATACAGACAAGCCCGCACCGCGGGGTAGGTCCGTGGTATCGCAGACACATCTGTAGCGGTTTGTCAGATCCGTCACGAGTCGGTAACTTCGACTGCTCAACCTTCAAAGACTGGACCTTCGAATCGGACCCTTACATGACATCCCCTTAACAAACACCTCTACATCATCAGAGCAGATAGCCCAATCTGCGAAGAAGAATCAGCTGCTCTCATAGTCCTGGAATGCGTGGGGGTGACAGCACAGCGTGCAGAAATCCTGGTCACTCTGCGAAGTCTACGAATACCCCAGGAAACTTCCGCGCTTCTGGTTGGAGTTAGGTTTAATAATCATTTATTCTCAAAAAGATAATAATTATCACTTACATGGGAGTCAGTAGACATAGAAAAGATATTGTAGTTCGTTCGAGTTATGGTTAAAAACAAAAAAAAAAAGTTGAAGTGGCTTAGCTGTCCATATAGTGAACTCTCTCACGCACAATGGACCACAAGGATGTGCCTTGTGTAACAATCTACTATTGCTCTATTCCATATGAACTACATATATACTGCGTGTCACTGCACTTACGACATTAATTTAAATCACGGGTAAGGCTGATGGCAAGTATTGTTGTAAAATAGTTTTTTTTTTTAATTAATTACCATGATTTTTTATCGACCTAACTTCAAGTCCTAAAATAACAATGAAACAGCCTGTATAAATAGGTAAACAAATATATGGCGGAGACTAAGACCCAAAGTCTCGAACACCACCGTAAAGTTGCAAGCCTATCGATCTTTTACAGACATTTCGGGGAATGTGCCCAGGAACGTTACGATCTGATTCCGCCATCTCCTTACCTAGTTGATATACCACCCATTAGCACACACCGTTTTGGTTCTACGTTCTTAATGCGCACAGCTAAGTTATGGAACACTTTGCCGTCGTCTGTTTTCCTAAAAAATACAATCCGGGCCTCTTTAAGGTAAGAGTGAATAGGTTTCTTCTAGATCTTCGTGCTTCATCTTAGACCACATCATCGCTTACCATCAGGTGAGATTGTGGTTAAACGAAGATCTATATAGTTTAAAAAAAAATGTAAACAAATCATATTTATTCATGTAAGTAGGTATTTGTTAAACTAAGCGGCATCGGTACAAAGGGGTCGCCGATTTACGTTAAAAATTGTTTATTGGAAATGTATCGATTAAGGGATAAATATTCAAGCTATCGGTATTAATAAACCAATTTCTAAAATCAGTTAATACGATTCTGCATATGTGATTTAAATTAATGGTATCGGAGCCAGTGACAGACTAACAGGTAAAAATCTAGAATCTTTTGGCAGGCGGAGGGGGGAGGGGGGGAGGGGGTGAGGGGGGGTACACCTTCGCTCCTGGTACCACTCCCATTAAAAGGCAATGCACCGTTCTTGAGAAACTCCAATTATTGTAAACTAACCTCAAAACAATTGATAGTCGCTTAAAAAGGCGTAATCGGGTAACAATTTAGTATCGTTTGGCAGAAGGAGGTGCCCCCTGTTCCCTGGCACCACTCCCATGTAAAGACGACGCACGGTTCTTGAGAAAAACCAATTATTGTAACCTAACCTCAAAAAACTTTGTATTTGCCTAAAAAGAGTAGTCGCCGGAGCCCCGCTACTTCTGGGTGGTATATAAAAAAATAACCACAAAGGGAATGGTGGGGTCTATTCGCTCGCTTCGCTCGCTCACTCGACCCCGCCATCCCCTTCTAACCTAGCCTATCCGAGTCGGGGTGCCCCAAATCCAGAGCTCGCTTCGCTCGCTCTTGCATTCAAATTCTTCTAGTGGCAGTAGTAACATTGCCTATTGTACACACAAAAGTCTCTATTCTAAGTCGTAAGAGTCCAGAGAATAAGCCAAAGTTGTCGAATAAAACGAATGACAGTGACATAACATACTTTTTTTACGTTCCGTATTGCCAATTTTTCACGTCATTTTGCACCATAGACAATATGTGGACAGATTTGGTTGGCAATCGCCCATTTTAACCTTCCGTTTTCGCTTATTATCTGATTTGAGGTTAGAAACATTTTTCATTAATTTCTCGAAAAATATACATTACCTTGTAATAAGAGTGGTATCATTATAATCGGGGATCAAAGCCTTATCAGTTTTAACCTCTTTTACCCCCCAACTCTTGTCAAACCATTCTAGATCCAACCCGATTAACATGACCAAGTTCCTCTCAAGCGATAATTAGTGGAATGCATCAAAGAGTTGTATCATAAAGCTTCGTGAACGTCAGCTACGGTTCCGTGCAGGGGATGAGCGGCGGTAGCCTCCCACGCAGGAAGAAAAAAATATATTAAATAATTTCCTCTTAACTAAAAACTAGGTAAAATTGTAGCTAACCCAATATCTTGAAGAAAAAAAAATCAGCTGACTGTAACATGGTGTATGTCAGCTGATCGCTGGAATATGAAAAAAAAAATCTTTCAATGATTTCCTCTCAACTAAAAATTTATTTGATTATAGCTTAATGTATTTTTATTATTGCTTCTATCTTAAAAACTACAAGGTTTAAGCTAAAAATAAAAACGGGGTCAAAATGTGCTGATAAAGACCTTTCATTAGACGTGCCATTTGACTGGATAGTCCCATTTTGTTTTATTTTATCGGAACACTCGTATCGGAGCATAATCCCGAATAATTTAAGATACGTCATTTTCTCCCAGATGAAAATTTGTCAGCTGATTGTTAATAGACTACTGTGATTAATAAAAAAATCTGCTAACAGTATGTCGAAGTAAACCTCGTCAGCTGATGCATTTAAATAGTTGATAGATGGTCCCGCCTAACTCCTGCGTTATAACTTTCAAAGCATCAGCTGACGGTTTTTCCACAGTTGACCATCGAGATACAGCCAGCTGACATATATCTTTACTCATAGTTGCATATAAGCTATCATCAGATAAATTTTTAGTTGAGAGGATATTATTGAACGTATATATTTTTTTAAGTCATCGAGTAAGTGTGGCAACAGTTGTTAATATTGTAATTGTTTGTGTTCTGTAGGTGCGGTGCCTCGCGTGCGGCACGCAGAGCAATAAGTTCGATCCGTTCCTGGACCTGTCACTGGAGCTGCCGGAGAGCGGGAGGCACGACGCGCCCGTCTCGCTCTCTCACTGCTTGGCTAGCTTTGTACAGGTATATTATATTATTGACGTGAATACCTTCCATTGTGGGAGGCAATTCATAAAACGAATGATAACAAAATCGGGGTTACATATACAGTTTGATGTTGCAGCTATATATTTAATTACACCACTGAATAGGTAAAGGATTAAAGAATTCGTTACGCTAAGGAGGTGTAAGAAGATCCGCCATTTTGAGGTCATTTTGCTGCGTTTCGAGATTTCCGTTTAGTATGTGTATGACCCTAAGGACTTTTTAGTGTTCAAACATGATTATATTTTGTACAGAAAATATTACCTGCTACGTACACGTATTCACGTACAACACACGGCCGTGTCAATGACACAGCCACACCCCATTTTTTTTGTTGTTTATTGCATAAGTGATGTTGTTGCGTGTTATTTCTTTCTTTTACTGTGTGGTTGTAAATAAAATGGTTTCTTTTATTTCTTTTTGACGTGACAACGTCTTATAATTCGATGGAGCCGGCTGCACGCACGAAAAAACATGACTCATGACTTGAAGTGCAAGCGAGAGCGCGGAACGAGCGACAAAGAAGCACAATCGGCCTTTGCGTTCGGCAGCGTTCGACATCCGTCTCTCTCCTACTTGAGTGAGCGATGCGTCTGCGTGGACAGCTGCTATACTATAGTACATTTACATGTTTTGATCGAGTATCAAGTGCAGTGAAAAGTGAATGTGGTGTCAATTATACAAATATATATATTGTATATATTGTATTTATGTATATACGTTGTCACGTTCAACTATCGTCAGTAAACCGACTTTACAGACAACCAACATTTTTTTTATTGATTTTTGTCAAGCAGTCAAGTCAAGACCACTACCTCATTAGGCTTAGAGCTCTGAAATAAAAGATTAGTAACATATTTGTTAGTTTGAGTTGCGTTCTGCAAAAAGTCGTCACACGATGTAATTGACGAAAAGAATAGATAATAGTCGGGTGTTGAGTTTTTGCTGAACGCAACTCAGAGTAACAAGCATGTTGCTAATATTTTATTTCAAAGCCACTTTTTTACATTTTTCATTCACTTTGATCACACGAAGCGAGAAGCGACGTCTCGTGACGTGCAGCGACAACTGGCGTCAACCTTGTGCGTCGAGTTTCTATAGAACTAGCTGATCCGCCAAAACATTACCCTCTTTCGCAGTCGGGTCAAAAGTAGCCTATGCCCCAATCCCGGTCATAATCATATCTATCATCATCATATACACGCAGGAGGGTAGCGGGTTCGATTCCCGCCGTGGAATAAATGTTTGCATGGTCTACATAATATATTTGTTCCGGATCTGGAAGTTTCTCTATATGTATTATAAGTATGTATTTAAAAAAAAATGTATATGCTCGTATGTATTTTATCAGTTATCTAGTTCCCATAGTACAAGCTCTGCTTAGTTTGGGGCTAGATAGCGCTGTGTAAAATGTCCAGCAATATTTATGTATTATTTATTAATTTATATCTATGTACCAAATTTGAATCTGGAAATCGGTCCAGCCGTTTATTCGTGAAAACGTAACAAACAGACAGAGAGACAGAGTTACTTTCGAATTTATAATATAAGCGTAGATGTATGAAAAATGCAGTCGACATCTCGGTGGCGGCGTTTTGTGATGAAATTTGTACCAAAAATATCTAATTAAGAAAGAAGCCTATTATTATTATTATTACACCTTATTATAAATACGGGATTTATCACGTACCGTCTTATCGGTTTTTCGACAGACAATGTTTCGGTTCAATTCGTGAACCTTCATCAGGATGAGTGCGATCCGCTCCGAATAACGTCTCGCCTCGCACTGGTAAGACGGTACGTGATAAATCTATGATAACTAATAATTCAATAATTTCATAAAAATCCTTGTTTTTTTTACCAGGTTGAAGAGTTAGAAGACACGGAGCGTTATTTCTGCAGCAACTGTAAATGCAAACAGAAGTCTACGAAACAGTTTAAGATCCGACGCCTGCCAAATGTGCTGTGCCTCCATCTCAAGCGGTTCAGATGGCATAACTACTTCAGGTAACACCTAACACATTTCATCTCCAATTATATACAACTGATATAAACATAGATAGATAATTATCTTATCTTATCATACTCAAATCGGCTTTACGGCTTACCCCTAATATATTATAGACATCGCCTATTTGACGTATGCCGTCACGCCTTGACTGCATACGAGTCTGTTTTACTGCCAAGGCGCGCCAATATATGTTTCACAAAATAAAATCCAGTTACGGTAACACATGATGCCGTAATATCACTTAATACGGCGCACGGCGTTTACACATTGCGACAAGACGCAAGCGGTCGATTATACTACGTTAACATAAAGACGTTTATTTTCTCTCACAAAAAGGTACTTATGAACTAGGTATTCTTAAATATAGAATTTAGATTAAAAATAAAATAACAATGTTAAGAATTATAGGACTTAGGATACACATTCCAAGTTCTTAACCTGTTTTGTGAGAGACTGGTGCCTGAGGTAGGTTTATAAATAAACCTGTGATACAGGTCACCAGTGCTCTCTACGTTAACATATTCGCGCGCGCTCGCTGCTCATCGGGTAATGAGCGTATCGTTTAGACATGCGCGGTATAACGATCAATGATTGATCGATTTACAACTTATCTTTTCCGTTCAGGCTAGCAGCACCTATTGGAATGTGTGAACTGTGAATAAAACTCAAAGCATATTCGTTTTATTTCCAGAACAAAAGTGGACACGAGCATATCGTTCCCGCTGCACGCGCTCGACATGTCCCGCTTCGTGCCGCGCGCGGCGCCCGACACGCGACGCTCGCCGCGCGGCGCCATGCTCTACGACCTCGCCGCCGTCATCGTGCACCACGGCTCCGGGTGAGTACTACTGCCGTGTGCTACTACAGCTGCATACCGTGCTTTTTTTTTTATTGTTGATAGCCAAGCGCTTGACCACTACCCCACCTGATGGTAAGTGAAGGTGTGATCGAAGATGGAGCACGCTTGCCTAGAAAGAAACTATTCACTCTGGACTTGAAGACGCCAAGATTATACTGGTTTGGAAAAACATACCCCGGAAGTGCCACTCCTCACTTGTGCTTACAAGAAAAGTTGAAGCAAATCGTTTGGTACGGCAAGGTGGTATGCCGACCAGGTATGGGTGGTACTTCCCGGTTCGTCTGCTTGTCCGGTGGTGGAAGGGGGAAGGAGGGATAAGGTCATGAAGATCTTGCGCACATTCACCAAAATGTATTTTGTAAAAAACGAAAGTCTGGCTACTCGGCGTCTGTGCTCTAGACTTTGTAAATTGGCTTCCACTAGTGAGTCATCACCAATGAGTCTAGCAGCACGTCGCTCAATCGAATCAAGGGCTTCAAGCTGGTACTTGGCTGAGCCATCCCAGAGATGGCAGCAGTACTCCATACATGAGCGGACTTGTGCTTTGTAGAGACTGAGCAGCTGTCCCGGTGAGAAGTACCGCCGAACCTTAGCTAGGATGCCCAGCTTCACAGCAGCAATTTTGGCTTGTAGCCATAACGCAGGAACTGCCCTTAGCTGATAGCAATATGGTTGTTCCAGTGCGGGGTCAGGTCACTACACCGCGTTCGCGATAAACGACGAGCAATGGTTTCACTTCAACGACCAGACCGTGCGCGCGAGCGAGCCCGCCGCCGTCGCCGGCTGCAAGCCCTACATCCTCTTCTACATCCGGCGCGAGCTCGCGCTGCCGACCTCGTGACAACCTGACGCGCCTTCCTCCACTCTACTGAGCACTCTCTCTCTGCAAGCACACAGCTTGCTGGAGAGAGTGCTCGCTGCTGTGCGCTCTTTATTGTGCCGCAGAGATCGATAAGTTTTAATATCTCGCGTGCGGAATCGATTAGATGAATGAGCAATGTTGCAAACTGAAAACCCATCGTGAAGCTTGGTTTAAAGTTGTTGATATGATGGGATATTTATTATGTCGCAGTGATCTAGATATGTATTAATTTCTTGCTCGTTCTCAGCTATGTACGCTTCTTAACGATCGTCGTTAAAATCTGTGCCATTAACTATGGAATTCGCGACGATTTATGTTTATAATCAAAATTAAATTCAGAGATTGTCTCAGTCGTTCTTTTGGAAACTGTAACGAGATTAGTAAAAAGTTTTGGTACTACTTCCTTCAACAAAAGAAACATTAAAAGAGCTCGATATAAAGAATTTATCGTTTTCACGTTAGTTACAGCTATTATTCACAAATATAATTATGAATATGATCCTTAGTGGAAGTTAATTCTTCAGAAACTGATTATCCGCGGGTTATTATAATAGTTTATATTATCTTATTTGCATTATTTCCCGATCTCAAAGTGTGTTATAAATTCAATACAGGATAGGATTAGATTACGATGCATAATTACTACGTACTATAAAAATCACTTTAATTACACCACATCATGCATTATCTGAACTTCTTGACTACTGTTGTACTTTTATAGCATTATTAAGAATAAAGCTGAAGATACATGTAGCTGGTATAAAGCATACTAGATATTGGCAAGTACGAATTATTAGCATGTGTATATTGTGTATAGTTTTGCTTGTACCTCGTACTATGCTAGTACTTAGCAGCATGAGATCGAACGCTGATTTTTCTCTGTACTAAAGTAGATAGATGTTGCCATTTTGTGGTTCTCAGTTGTAATTTCACAAAGCGTTACTAAAAACTAGCATGTAAAAGTTAATACATGTGTATAACTTCGATACTGAATGCAAGTATATGGCATGCCCTGCCAGTGCCTGGTACCCGCAGCCATCTTTTTCATCGGCTTAAGAATGAAAGTGACAGCAATAGTAAGTGTATATAATTAAGTTAAAATTATTTCAAAGTTATGCAATAGATAACTAAATCATGTGCGGTCTTTTGATTGGTATAATTTATTAGAATTTTTACGATGTGTCGATACAACTGCATTCCTAGATTTAAATTGAGCCGGTCTCAATGTTTGCGTGTGATTTGTTTAAATACGTTTTTGATCAAAGCTACCAAAGCTGATATTCAGCCAAAGCTAATTCATACGAAACTAGCTTCATATTTGCAGTCATACCACCCGACCTCAAGAAGCCACCGCCGACAGCGCGCTGGCTTCTTGTCGGTGGCTTTATTTTAAACATCATGTTGGCGACTTGCACCCGCGCGTGCTACCGCGGCGACATGTCGGTGGCATGCCGCCGGGTTGTGTCGACAGGCTTTGGTGTATAGACGGCATAATATTTGAAAATTGATAAGTGGAGATTGTCTACATCAGTTTGAGCATACATACGTGTTACTAGTTAAACCGCTGCAGGTGATTTTGATGGCAAATTATAACTCACTTATTTATCCAGCCCACTGTACATAAAAAAATACAGTAACTTGAATTTTATATTTCTTTACGTTTTGATTTTTTTATACAAATTTTGGACAAATTAAAATTAAGTTTGTCTACTACTCTAGTGTCTATAAATATCTTAAAAATAACCAAGTAAATAAAAGTGTAAATTTAAACGTTGCAATATTAACATTGATAAATAATGAACTCTTGCATCATAGAATTATTAAATACTCGCATACTATACGTTAAAGCAGTTGTTGGATTATATTTTGAGCTTTTAAATATACAAATGCGTAGTATAATGAATTTGTAATTACTCCCATGTTGTAAATGTTTGTGATGCCAGCCATAAGATGCATTTCATTATATCATAGGATATTTCTAAAATCCATAGGTTTCAATTACACAAAGTTTTACATTCCCGTGATGTTTTGGATTGTTCTCGCTCCTTTTCCTATATTAAATCTCATATATAGAAATAGTGAGTAAATTGTTGTATAGAAGAGTTACCTCAATTTGAAACTCATTAAAATAGTTAAACATGATTTGTCATAGAACCAGATTTGAACCATTTCATCAGTGTACAGCCAGTGCCATCATCTTAACTGGCCCGATGGACATAGTTTGGACTAAACGCGACAGAATAGAATAGATTCAGGTATAGGTCTGATACTAAACGTTATTTTATCAAAACAATTATTTACTATAACTTATGTATGATTGAGTTATATAATGTCTCGATATTTGGGCACAATCTTGCGAGTGGGTATTGGCAGTCAGTCTCTTTGCTACGAATACGTATATTAAACAAAACTGGGTTATTCAATAAATTCTAGTGCTGTGTCACCGGGCCAGATAATTTTGATCGTAATCTGTTAAGCAATCTACACACGAAAGCGGCTGACCCGCCGACACTCCGGTGGCTTCTTGTCGGCGGCTTTATTTTAATAAACATCATGTTGGCACCCGCGCGTGCTACCGCGGCGACATGTCGGTGGGCTGTTTCGACAGGTAGGCGGCTTTGGTGTGTAGACGGCATAATATTTTTGTGTAAATACTACTGAACTTGAGCAAAGGTAGGGACGATCCATTGTTTCTTGATTCTTCACATATGTTTCGTTGAGACTCTAGTCTCGTATAGTGTGAGTGCAATGTCTAACTGATTTGTAAGAAACTATTTTGAATGTCGTGACCTCTCTTTATGCAAAGTACCTTATTTGATAGGAAATTATTTTTAAGTACTTCAATACCTACTGGAAGTTAAAGTGGTTGAATTTAATAAATTCGCAAGTTCAAACCAATATTTTCGTTTCATTTATATCCATAATGTACAAAGTAATTACATATAAAGCAAATTAAGAACATTGTTAAAAATGTATGATTTTACTTACAACATTTAAAATATGTTTTAATACGTTTGAACCACGATTTTTTGTCTTGAATCGAACCGAGTGACAGTGATAAATGCAAAGAGGGATTTTCTGCTATCGGTAAGTACTCCGCCCACAGCGGCGATTTCATTAATTTAGTGCTGTTCATCCACAGCCTTCTACTTGCAGAATCATAGACATCATCACTTCTGAAACATTTTTCATTCTCGGGTTTTTTTCGATCATCAGTCTCGGTTTCGTGTCCCAAGACATATTCAAAGGCTATAGTTTGTTCTTCGACTGTTTCCTCTTCAATCCATTTGTTACTGTCCAATTTTTCTATAGGTTCCTTTATTATATTATAGGTTTTATCTAAAGTTAGCGTTATAAACGGCTTACGGGAAGGATCGAGGTCGTAATCTACGTTTTCATTGTCGATCTCAGTGTCTGCATCGGCGTATGAAATATTGACGGAAAGTGTATTGTCAACTTTTTTCTTTTGAACTTTTGGTTCCAACATCAAACTTTTTATTGAAACTATTTCTACGTCTTTCGGTATAGCCGGTGTTGGTGTATCACTAGCGTGGACTTCAACATCTACTTGAATAAGTGCGGGTGAAGTTTTACGTAATTTCTCTTTTCGCCGTTCGCTTTGTCCGTGGCCTTCTGCATAAGTAAATTCTCTTCTATTTTGATTTTGAAATCTTTCAGAGTTTGTATTCTTAAATCTTCTCCTGTTTTCCCTTGGAGACAAAGCCAACCAATTTATAACATTAGGAATTAACTTATTGCTATTTGGGCTATTTCTCCCAGTCAGCCAATTATTAGAAGGTTTCCTAGGCAAAGATTCGTGTGACGACTCTCTAGAGTTTTTGCTGCCAGATACCTCTATGACCGTTGATAGAGTTTGTGCTAACGATAGATCCAGTCTTGGTATAAATGTTGCCGGTACAGGCGATGCTATTCGGTAAACAGTAGTTGATTTATCAGTTCTATATTCCTCATCAGATATAGGAGATGCAGAAGTATCACTGCTAGGAATGTTAAAAAGTTCGAACTCGTTATCAGAAAGGCGACGTTTGTTTTTGTACGAGTAAATCCATACAGTACGTTTTTCTGCGTTTACAGAATCATATGTTACGATATCTTCGTTATAAACATGATCCCAGGATTTATTGTTATCATCGTTATCGTTTTCAGTCGAGCATGATTCTATTTCTTCAACTATTGCGCAGTCATTGTCCGATGAGCTATTTGAATTTAGCACATGATTATTTATAATAGTGAAACAATTCATCTGCTTACTATGTGGAACTCTCGAGATTTCAGAGTCGTCAATGTAATGAAACCCGTTAAAATTAGTTTGTGTATCATGGTTGTGCAAGTAATTATTTGTATTAGCGATGGAGAATAGTTCTTCATTCATCTTTCGTCTTCTTTCTCTTGCGATGTTATTTATTCTATAATCATCTCCAGCTTCATTGCATCTGTCATTGTTCACAAAACTCCAAACATGTCTGAAGTTATTTGCTAACTCTTGAGTTGTTTCGCCCACCTCAGAATTTGAAGAGTTCAGTTCTATTATTTCTACGCCGTTTTTAGTGTCATCTTGCATCCATATTTCGCTGACAAAGATCTCTGGGGTTACAAGATTATTTCTTACGGCTCTGTTCTTTATTTCTGAGAAAAATAAAATCACTTGAATCATTCAAAAAATGAATCTATCGGCTGTTAATAAAGAATTCTAATATAATACAACTTCTGTAGATATTATCTACATCTTCAGATTAAAGTTCCTTTGCATCACTAACAATATAATTCTACAATAATGTTATTAGATTATTTAAATGTAAGATACTTACATTAAGTGTTTGAACAAAGTCTAGGTTTAAGAGATTGGTAGAGTTAGATACTAACGGTTGAAGTTATTAGAAGTATTCCGATTTATATTATTGCTACTATTTCTTCCATCCATACCTATTGATCACAAAATAAAAACAACTAAACTAAAACGAAGAAAAATATCATGCACATGTACAACAAATCGTTAAAAACATTGATTGACATTTTCGCAATGACAAAATACCATAGAGAAATTACTAATGCAAATTACCTAAGACGGCCTAAGACTTCAGAAGTAAGCTATACAGGATGTTTGGTAATAATATACTGATGATATTCAAGTGACGGTTTCTCAAAACATAAAAAAAGACTTCTCGAAAAACAAACTACTAGTTACTTATATATTATCAAATTTAAAAAAAAAATCATAAGTTTAGGTGATTTATTCGATATAAAACTACTGCCTACTCTTGCGACATCTAAAAATAAAGGCCGATTTGATACGCTTTCGGAAATGGCTGTGGGTTTTGGGTTAGAAAGGGACGACAAGAGATATCTCGAGACATCACCAATACAGTATCGGTGGTTAGATACACAACGTAAGTTTAATAAAGTGTTTGTTTTAACATGCCAAAATAAATTTCACATTTCTATGGTAAACATCACACAAATTTATTTATTATGCTCGTCAAAATAACCCCTTTAATTTTTGTGCGTATATTATCAAACACCCTATATAGGTACATACCTACTTAATTTTACAAGAAGTCTATGGAATCAAAATTACGTAGAGGTTTTATTCAAATAAAGCTATCCGCTGTTCGTCAAACAACATTCAAAGAAAATTTCATTGCAAAATTCAACAACGAAAAAAGTTTGAAAGCAATTTGCCACTAAAAGCTCAATATACCTACAGTTATAAAGCTAAAAAAGCTTGTCTTATATGCGGTAGTGGAAAGGACAGGGACGACAGAAGCATGGTAGTTGGCGAAACAAAGTGTAAATGGATTGATTGCGCCAATTCCCGTCACAAAGGGAGCAAAATTGCATTAAAAGCTCCGTGGCGCGAGCCATTTGGCAAAGCACTTACTCCATTAGGCGCGTCCAAATAAAGTTACCTTGGTGGTGTGAAATGTATAGCAAGTGACACTATTCTGCTTAAGAAAGGTTATACCTAAGAGATAAGAATAAAGTAAGTAGGTACTTAAAGTACTGCTAGCAACTAGATATAGATACATAAAAGAAACTCTTTAGGTACATCATGCCTACTTAATCGAACCTGAACACTAAAAAAACGAGTGTGCTTTAGACCACACGACTGAATGATAATGTTTATTTATCTTTTGACATTTACAAGTAATTAGATACGTCATAACAATAATATATTATTATAGAATAACTTATCGTAACGAATCACACTATCACTACACACACCTAACTGAAGTAAAACTTATTTTTCTAAATATTAATTTATAAAATTGTTCAATTACAAAATTGTCCACACGTCTGTAGGTCGATCAGTCTATGTTCATTCTGGACAAACGCAACTCGCACTCGCACATTAACGTTTAAAAATATACGAAACGTAACTTTCTCTATTTCTATCTTCACTAACTTATATTTCCCTCTCAACTTCCGTTCGCACTATTTGTAACGCATTCACCAGCTTACTCCCTAAGTCAAGCGTGCGTAAAGAAGTTTTACTTCAAGAAGTAGGTGTCTAGGTTAGGTAGGTAATGTAGCGGTCTACATTTAACCTACCTAAAAGTATCTAAAGCGAGGTAGAGTTTCTTTAATCAAATATTCGGGAATCACCGCGAGCATGCTCGCAGTGACCTTCAAAATCGAAAGTTCAATCATGCCTGATCGACGCGATTAAGGGCCCTGTCTTTGGTTACCCGTTTTATGCGAATATTTCGAACAATTCTGTGACTCGGTTGATAAAGAGAGATAAACAAAAATAAATACACCCAAAGTTTGGTTCATCAAAACTTAAAAGATCAAAAAAAAAAAAATTTAAACATATCACATTCGTCAAATAAATTATTTTTTTGTAACTCGCGTTCTCGTAAAATGAGCAATTGAGTGAACAATCTAACCCTGTTTTCACACAAAAAACGAGTCGTAAAGTTTTTAACAAAAATAACATTACAATAAAAATATTGTCTTCTTTCAAATGCGTTTAAAAAATTTTAGTATATTACTACAATATTTCAAAAAAAATATCGAATAAAAACTGCGCAATTTTACGCTTCAAAAGATGTCGTTTATTCGAAAGTAGAAAGTTTATAAGTTAAAATTCGCATACTATAACAAAGTTCAACCTTTTATTTACATATAAAAAAAAAACTAGAAGTGTACTATCCATTAATTATTATAATATGATTTTTTTTAAATCACATATAAAATGATGAAACGCAACGCGGCCACTGGCAGTCTGCGCCGAGCGCTTTTGGAGGGAGGACGTGTCGCTCTTTGTCACGAGCACTATACATAGTTACGTATATATAATATTATAGGCAACAGCATACAATTATAGCGCGACCGAGTGATTTGATCTGTATGGATACTTACAGATCTATAAAACTCATTGACATCATTGTTCTCCCTGATGCCCCCTCGTAGGGTAGAAATGTTTGGTATGATCGTATAGAGGAAGTTTCGGTGAGTTGGGAATAAATCCTAAAGTCCTCCTTTTCTCCCCCATTCGCTCCCATCCACCTCGTATCTCGGAAAGTATAAGACTTAGAGCATTAGCGCCAAAACTAATGTTGCCCAGGACATTTTTTTATATACGAATCTAAAAAAAATTGATCTTTCATACAAAAAAAAAATTGGCCCATACAAAATATTTTTATGCCGTATATTTCGTTTGCCGTAACTTTCATACTGTTTTTGTAGGGAGCCAAACAGCTTGTGAGTACTGTGAAATTTATATTACTGTATTTTATTTGTTGTTGTAGGGGCGTAAGGCAACTTTCTTGGTAAATTTTCAAGTATATGCGACATCTACAAAGATCACTTTGAAACGTCCATTATTTTTTTTAGTTTTTGGCGGGGCATAAGGCAACTTTCTTAGTAAATTTTCAAGTATATGCGACATCTACAAGGATCACTTTGAAACATCCAATTTTTTTTTTTAGTTTTTGGAGGGGCGTAAGGCAACTTTCTTAGTAAATTTTTAAGTATATGCGACATCTAAAAATATCACTTTGAAACATCCAATATTTTTTTTAGTTTCTGGCGGGGCGTAAGGCAACTTTATTAGTACATTTTCAAGTATATGCGTCGTCTACAAGGATCACTTTGAAACGTCGAATATTTTTTTTTTAGTTTTTGAAGGGGCGTAAGGCATCTTTCTTAGTAAATTTTCAAGTATATGCGACATCTACAAAGATCAATTTGAAACGTCCAATATGTTTTTTAGTTTCTGGCGGGGCGGAAGGCAACTTTCTTAGTAATTTTTTAAGTATATGCGTCATCTACAAGGATCACTTTGAAACGTCCAATATTTTTTTTAGTTTTTGGAGGGGCGTATGGCAACTTTCTTAGTAAATTTTCAAGTATATGCGACATCTGCAAGGATCACTTTGAAACGTCGAATATTTTTTTTTAGTTTTTGGGAGGGCGTAATGCAACTTTCTTAGTAAATTTTCAAGTATATGCGTCATCTACAAGGATCACTTTGAAACGTCCAATATGTTTTTTAGTTTCTGGCGGGGCGGAAGGCAACTTTCTTAGTATTTTTTTAAGTATATGCGTCATCTACAAGGATCACTTTGAAACGTCCAATATTTTTTTTAGTTTTTGGAGGGGCGTATGGCAACTTTCTTAGTAAATTTTCAAGTATATGCGACATCTGCCAGGATCACTTTGAAACGTCGAATATTTTTTTTTAGTTTTTGGGAGGGCGTAATGCAACTTTCTTAGTAAATTTTCAAGTATATGCGTCATCTACAAGGATCACTTTGAAACGTTCAATTTTTTTTAGTTGTTGGAGGGGCGTAAGGCAACTTTCTTTGTAAATTTTTAAGTATATGCGACATCTGCAAGGATCACTTCGAAACGTCGAATATTTTTTTTAGTTTTAGGAGGAGCGTAAGGCAACTTTCTTAGTAAATTTTCAAGTATATGCGACATCTACAAGGATCACTTTGAACCGTCTAATATTTTTTTTTAGTTTTTGGAGGGGCGTTAGGCAACTTTATTAGTAAATTTTCAAGTATATACGACATCTACAAGGATCACTTTGAAACCTCCAATATTTTTTTTTAGTTTTTGGAGGGGCGTTAGGCAACTTTATTAGTAAATTTTCAAGTATATGCGACATATACAAGGATCACTTTAAAACGTCCAATATTTTTTTTTAGTTTTTGGAAGGGCGTTAAGCAACTTTCTTAGTAAATTTTCAAGTATATGCGACATCTATAAGGATCACTTTGAAACGTCCAATATTTTTTTTAGGTTTGGAGGGGCGTATGGCAACTTTCTTAGTAAATTTTCAAGTATATGCGACATCTGCAAGGATCACTTTGAAACGTCGAATATTTTTTTTAGTTTTTGGGAGGGCGTAATGCAACTTTCTTAGTAAATTTTCAAGTATATGCGTCATCTACAAGGATCACTTTGAAACGTTCAATTTTTTTTTAGTTGTTGGAGGGGCGTAAGGCAACTTTCTTTGTAAATTTTTAAGTATATGCGACATCTGCAAGGATCACTTCGAAACGTCGAATATTTTTTTTAGTTTTAGGAGGAGCGTAAGGCAACTTTCTTAGTAAATTTTCAAGTATATGCGACATCTACAAGGATCACTTTGAACCGTCTAATATTTTTTTTAGTTTTTGGAGGGGCGTTAGGCAACTTTATTAGTAAATTTTCAAGTATATACGACATCTACAAGGATCACTTTGAAACCTCCAATATTTTTTTTAGTTTTTGGAGGGGCGTTAGGCAACTTTATTAGTAAATTTTCAAGTATATGCGACATATACAAGGATCACTTTAAAACGTCCAATATTTTTTTTTAGTTTTTGGAAGGGCGTTAAGCAACTTTCTTAGTAAATTTTCAAGTATATGCGACATCTATAAGGATCACTTTGAAACACTTTTTTCCTCAGCAAATTATCCAATTGATGTAAAACTTTGCACACCGGTAGACCTAAAATAAAAATTTTAGACTACTAAAAACGTTTTGATCTGATGATGGAGTCAGGAGCTGTTCTGTGGAACTCCTCAGCAAGTTGTCCGATTGAGGTCAAACTATGCATACCGGTAGAACTAAAATGAAAATTTTCAACTACACTAAACACGCTCTGATCTGATGATGAATTCAGGAGCTGTTCCGTGGAACTCCTTAGCAAGTTGTCCGATTGAAGTGAAACTATGCATACCGGTAGAATTCAAATAAAAATACTTTACTGTACTAAAAACACTCTGATCTGATGATGGAGTCAGGAGCTGTTCCATGGAACTCCTCAGCAAGTTGTCCGATTGGAGTAAAACTTTGCACACCAGTAGAACTAAATTGAAAATTCTTTACTATACTAAAAACGGTTTGATCTGATGATGGAGCCAGGAGCTGTTCCTTGGAACTCCTCAGAAAATTGTCTGGTTGAGCTGAAACTTTGCACACTGGTAAAGTTCGAATGACATTACTTTAATTGATCGAGCAAAGGGAGATCTCTAAATCATTTTTGGCTAATTGGCGCTGTATGTATGTATGTATGTTTGTCCGAGGATAGCTTTCGTAACGTTTATCCAATCATCGTGAAATTTAATTCATAGGTTATACATAGTGATGGCACAATTTTGGTGTGACTAATGAGCTAAAAATGTTGGGGGTTTGTTGAGATATTGGGGTTCAAATGGGGTAAAAGAAATTAAAATGAGGCTATCAGGTCAAGTGTGACGTCAAATGTAAGGTATTTATTAGTACTTTTAGACTCAGTTTATTTATTATTTTATCTTTCGTAATTTCTTTATAGTTTTTGAGTTAGAGTCTGGCAAACGAAAGTAGATACTGGATTTTTTTGCAAACTTTTTATATGACAACACTAAAGTGTTCCTACCATCGGATATTTACCCTACAAATTGGGGTATTTTAAGCAGAAAGTACTTAGGAACAATTAATTCCAAAAAGGCATTTTTAAAACAAACTTATTTTAAACATTTTATAAAATGAGTTTTAAAAATTCGTACGTGTGCTAAAATTGTATTCATCGAAAATAAGTATCATATGTACGTGTTGGATCATTTCAAGAGCAACACTAAGCCTTAAGTTGGTCTAATAAATAGCTTAATTAATTAGGTACACTATTTACTAGAGAAAAACTTGGCAATTTTATTTTAAAGAAATTAATTTTCGGCTGTTTTCCGAAAGATTTGGTAAAATCAGAATCAGTGTATGGTATCCCTATCTCTGACGCAACAAGATGGCGTGTTGTTGATGTTTCGTTGTGGTTGACTTGCGTATAGTTTTGTTGTGATATATCCGTGTTAATGCTATAAAAATGAATAAAACTATAAAGAGTGAAGTGCGAAAACTATTGTTTTGTATGATTTCGAAATATGAAGAGAAAAAGCTTGTGAAACAAGCCGTATTGCGAGAAAAACAGGATTGTTTACGTACTGTGACTGATTTTTTAAGGTTAGTACGGTCAAAATGTCTTGATATTTTTTTATTTTAAATAAGTACATATTCGTTTTAGTTACTTTATATAATGTTATTGTTCTTTTACAGATAGTCTTGAGGATAATGCACGAACTGCTGAAGTAAAACAAGCAATTGATCACAGATTTAGATCAAAAAGATATGATAAAATCGCAGAACCAGTACTTAGAAGAACTATCTTCACTCACCGGTAAGTTTTCACTCAACGTTAATCTTGGACTAGTTTTGTAATACTTGTGGATTTTCTATTATTTCTTAGTTATGAGACTCACGATAATTGACATTTTGTTTTATTCTTTTTACAGATGTAAGTGTTATTACATTGAAGAGAATTAAAAAAGAAGGTGCGGTGAACGAAGGGGTCTGGAGGACTCCAGGTAAAAAACGACTTCAAAAGTGTCGAACTTAGATAGTTTCGATATGGATGTTATTCGTAATAAAGTAAACGAATTTTACATTGTGAGGAAACAAGTACCAACATTAAGATCTTTGTTGGTAGAGTTAAAAGAAAGTATAGAATTTGGTGGATGTCGTGAAACTCTCCGTCGCATATTATTAGCCAACGGTTATGAATTTAAGAAAAACAAAAATGAACGTTCATTATTAATTGAACAGTATGATATAGCTGCATGGAGACATCGCTTTTTGCGTACCATTGCATCGAAACGTGCAGAAGGCAAGCCAATAATCTACTTAGATGAAACTTATGTCCACAAAACCTATAAGCCTAAAAAATGTTGGCAAGGTCCATCAACAAGTGGAATAATTGAAAATATATCGTCAGGAAAACGATATATTATTGTGCATGCAGGATCAGAGAAAGGCCCTGTTCCCAACTCATTGTTAGTATTTAGCACCAAATCGAAAATGGCCGACTACCACCATGACATGAATTCCACAAACTTCAACAAATGGCTTCAAGAAAAGCTTATGCCCAATTTGAATGAACCAAGTGTAATTGTAATGGACAATGCATCATACCATTCTGTCATAATAAATAAAGCGCCCACATCTCAAAATCGAAAGTTAGAGACACAGAATTGGCTTACATTGAATGGTATTTCATTTGAAACATACAACTCAAAATCAGAGTTGCTCTGCTTAGTAAAACAGAACACACCAGAACCTATTTATGAAGCTGATGAACTTTTAAGCCAAAACGGACATGCAGTGCTAAGACTTCCTCCATATCATTGTGACCTAAATGCTATAGAACTCATATGGAGTCTAGCAAAAAGAAATGTGGGAAGAAAAAATGTAAGCCGAACTCCAAAAGAGTTCGAGGATCTCATAAAACAATCTTTTGAGTGTATTACAGCAGATGATTGGAAAAAAATGACAGACCATGTTATTCATGTGGAAGACAAGTACAAAAGAAGAGACCATATAACTGAAAATAATTTACAAAGCTTCATCATGAATTTATGAGACAGCAGCGACTCCAGTGATTCTGACGATTCACTCCATGTTGAATTTTTAGATTTAGATTTTGATTATAGTGATTTAAAAACAGTATAAAAATATATGGTGTTGTTTTCTTTGATACATACTCACATAGATTTACAAATATTTAAACTCATGATAATATTGATACTCATGATAGTGTTTGATAGCCTGTTTGTTCCTTTAATACGCCACAATGGAGTGACGTATCCGTGTGATGTTTGGTATGGAGTTAATAAAGAGTTAACAAGTGATATAAGCTACTTTTAATCTCGTCATAACGCGGACAAAATTGCAAGCATCCACTAGTAAAATAAAAATAAATGTCAAAGTATCAAGGTGAGTTGTTCCAACTTTCCTTTTTACTTTAGGGCTGCCATGCAGATATTTTTTAAATTTGCCGCGCTTTTTCAGTATCAACTTTCATTAGCCAGACTCTATTAGCCATGATTTGTGTAGCTTTAGTGACACAAATATAGAGAATAGTATGAAATCTAGAATAACTGCAAATTCTAATCTAAAAAGAGTACTGATTAACTCCCATTATTTGTAACGTGAATGCAACTGTAGGTCAAATTAGTTGGTTGTGAATTTCGTGGCACTATTATACTAGTGGTTCGCCCAGAACCGAGATCTCGCGAGTCTCAACAAAAATAAAAAAAAAACATTATTCATAACCTTTGACTAATAAAATAGTGTCACGAAATACACAACCAACTACTTGAACTACAGTTTTATACAAATAACAAGTAACGGGAGTCCATATTAATTGGTTACATTTTTAGGGACAGAAATTGCAGTTATTTTGGATTTCAGACTTTTTTTTATATTTGTGTTACTAAAGCTACACAAATACCAAATTTCAGCATTGTGGGGTCATTGGTGTACCCTGTGAATTTCATTTAAGTTTAGTTTTAATGACGCCTAATAACTTAAATACTACAAGGATGCAATAATAAAAACGGGGTCTAATATACTAATGTATCTTTCATTGGCTTTCACGGCCCATTGGACCTAATAATCTTATTTTTGTTGTTTTGCCCCTATTGAACTCCAATATCTCAACAACCCCCAAACATTCTTAGCTCACTTAGTCACACCAGGATTGTGCCAAAACTACCTAACTATATATCAAATTTCATGATGATCAGATCAGCGCTTCGAAACTTATCCTCGAACAAACAAACATACGTACATACGGCCAATTTGCTCAAGTTGATTTGGAAATCTCGCTTCGCTCGATCAATTAGTCAAAGATTGTGAATATTATTATTTTTTTGTTTTGTACTCGCGACTCGCTAAATCTCAGTTCGGGGCGAAGCACTAGTTATTTTACTTGTAGAAATCTTGTCAGACCATTATAATCTCGGTGTCTTCAAGTCCAGAGTGAACAGGTTCTATCTAGACAAGCTCGCTCCTTCTTCGACCTTACCATCAGATGAGTACCTAAGTGGTCAAGCGCATAACAAATAAAATAAAAAACTGAATAATACAAATGAAGATACGAAGATACACAATATACTATAAATAAACCGATATCTACTCCTATTGCGTTGATCTTCAATAGATGTTTATCACTAGGTTATTTCCTTAATATTTGGAAAAAGGCTCATATAGTTCCCATTCACAAGAAAGGTCTTAAGACAGCTGTTGAAAACTACCGCCCAATTTCTATACTTAATGTTTTAAGTAAACTATTTGAGAGAGTAGTCCACAACCACATCTACCCTGTCATATCATTATCCCCTTAGAACAACATGGGTTCATGAAAGGAAGGTCTACTTCCACTAACTTGGGAGTTTTTCTGTATTACGTGGCTAATGGTATGTATGGTGGCTCTCAAGTTGATGTGATCTATACGGACTTCGAGAAAGCGTTTGACCGTGTGGATCACATCATACTTTTGCGTAAGCTATATGACCTAGGCATTCGGGGAAATTTATTAAGATGGATGGAATCCTATCTTCGTAATAGATCTCAGGCAGTTGTTGTGGGAGGATATTGTTCGGACTTTATTGAGATCCCATCTGGAGTCCCCCAGGGCTCAATTTTGGGGCCACTTCTGTACTCCGCGTATCTTTACGATGTGGGTCAATGTTTCAAATATGCTCGTTATCTAATGTATGCGGACGACACCAAAATTTATATGAGTGTGAGTAATCATGCTGACTATGAATCTTCAGAGGGATCTTGACAGCTTGGGCCAATATTATGCAGTGAATCGTATTGATGTAAATATAAGTAAATGTTCATCAGTCTCTTTCACTCGAAAAATACGACCAACGGAATTTAGTTATAAAATTAATAATATCCTTATTTCTAAAGTAAAATCTGTCAGGGATTTCGGGAGTAATCATGGACTCAAAGTTGTCGTTTTCTGAACATATAGATAATATAGTCAATAAAGCATACAAGAGCTTAGGATTCATCTTACGGGTTAGTGCCCCATTCTCCGTTCTTGGCTGTTTGAAGATACTATACTACTCTTATGTACTCTTGCCTATTGCTCCACCGTCTGGATACCACACTATATAACCTATGTGCAAAGCTTGGAAAGTATACAGATTAAATTTGTTAAGCATCTTAACTATAGGTGCTTTGAAATCTTTGACAACTACCAAGAAGCGTGTATGTACCATCACTTATCTACTCTCGAACAACGTAGGATTGTTGCAGATATGTCTTATCTGCATGGTGTATGCAATGGTTACATTGACTGTCAAGAGTTATTATCCAAAATGTTGCGCTTGTGTGTACCGCTTAAAAGAACTAGACACACAAGCCTTTTTGCTGTTATGCACACAGGCACTAATTATGCTCAACACTCACTTGTCAGCCGGCTTCATATAAATTACAATAAAAAATTTAATTCTATTGATATTTTCTTCTGTAACAAGGAAGCTTTTAGGCGTAGCAGTTATCAATTGCTCGCTGAATCTGTTTAGATGGTAAGATGGATAGATACATATATGTGTAGATAGATACATATATGTATGATAATGGTAGATAAATAAAAAAATGCTGTTTTGGTAAATTGTAATAGATGGGTGGACTTTTAGATAAATGGACAAATATTAATGTTACAAATGTGTATGTTTGTGTATTTAGATGTGGGTAGATAAATACATTTAAAGATGGATAAAAGTTTGGATTGATAGATTCTAATATAAATAGATGGATGTATGTTTCTTTTAGGTGATTGTCGTCGTTATTTAACTTTAGATCTATAAGTTGTAAATCCGTTTTTTGGCTGTAGGATAGACACATAAGCATTGTAAACTTTTATTTTTAAGAGCTGTGGATTTTGTTGATAAATAAATAAAATAAAAATAAAATAAAATAAACATTTTCATTCGATCAACTTGACAAAGGATCAAAATTATTTGTCATATAATGAGGTGTATAAGTTCCGGGAGCCGCGCATTTACGAGTCGCGTGCCTGCCGGACTTCGTAAATACCTAAACTTGACAGCGGCAGATTTGGGAACGGATTCTTAACGTAAGCTTCTAATTCCAAATCAAGTGGAAATTAGATTAAAATATGTAGGTATGTACTTAGATACAGTGTGACGTAAATCGTAAAACAGCCAGGCCGCTTTGTCGCGCGATTAATTTGCGAAAAGCCCGCGTACTAATTTGTGAAAAGCGCGTTGCTAATTTGCGAATTAGCGCTGCAATGAGTGGCGACCACTCAAGCGCAACCAATCTAATTAATTAACCTTTGTCGCGAACACTTGCGTTTGGGACGTGGAATCGAGTTTACGAGGCGCTGGTAATAGAATATTTGGGGTGGTGTTGAGAGTTGCTGATTTTTGTGGTTCTTTTGAACATTTTCAGTGAAGTTTTCTAACTTGAGAAAGTGGCTTAAAGTTTTGTGTAGACGAATACAACACATTTATTGTATGCTCTACCTACTAAGTACCTAGGTAGGTACCTACTTAAAAGTAAAAGCTTAGGTAGGTACCTAATTGCATATTTTTTTTGGTAGGTAGTTAGGTATTTCTTCATTGTTTTACATAAATTACGATTGAAATAGGTTTGCCTTCCGGCTTTTTAATTTCGTGAAACGTTGTTTCTGTGAATAAATTAAAACACAGATAAAACGCGTTTGCGGAAACAAACATGTTTGCTCATCTGACAAACCATCCATTAGTCTGGGAAGTAACACGAGCAAAACAAAATGGCGGCGCGCGTAACATGTAATTAGTTGAATTTATTTTTGTCTATCAAAATGTTTATAATTGGAGTTGGAAAATATTGTGATGTGTGATTATATGTCCAAAGCTGTATATTTGCTTAATGGAAGAGGTGCGAGATAAAAGCTTTCGCTATCGGTGCCGGATCTTTCGTATAATTAGAGGGGCGAAGCCGCCCGCCTGCGCCTGCTAGCCGCTCTTCCTTTACATGCCACTTAAAGCTACACTTCATACATGCCATTACCACATTATGTAGAGGAAAATATTGTTCTATTTTCAAATTATCTAGGCAGGTACTAGCAAGCAACCAAGCTGAAAAGCAAGTTCGGTGTTCCGGGATGGAACTTTTTGTTTTCTCTAATAGGAAAATTACAGATCTAATACAGACAAAGATGTAGTTGAAAAATATCTTTTTCGTACCACTTGCTCAAAAAAGTGACATTCTATGCCACAAAAAGCGAACATAACAATAGTCATTTTTAAGCTGTTAAAAACAGAGAAAGAAAATTGTACTGAATTTCATTCATCCTCTAGGGGGAGAATGTGATTTTTGGAATACTTACAGAAATTTATACTGAACTACATCTGTGTTTATACCATTGAGTTTGTATATAAAGCATTATACATCTTTTTGAAAAAGGAATACGCATTTATTATGCAGTTATGATTATTAAATAAAATTACGAAAACCGACGAGGCCGTATGAGCTTGATGCCTTTGCTTTTCCGACAAAAAAAATATTAGTCTAGGAATTTGCCGCGTTTTTGTTTTCTTCAAATACATAAACGTTAAGTTTATTTTAATTTATTATCTCATATTATTATTGTGTTAATTTTTTCGCAAATGGTACGAAAAGTAGAGTATTTTCCTCGGTGATAAAGCTGTCTTAGTCTTGGGTGAACTTAAATCCCTCGCTACACTCAGGACTCGTCTTAAATCCCTCGCTTCGCTCGAGAGTAAACTTCGTGTCCTTCGTTACGCTCGCGATTTAAATCGTCACCCGCGACAGAAGACACTGCTTTATCCCCTTGGTTAATAATATACTATTTAGCCATAGTGAACTACGATATACCTACATAGTTCAGTTCAGATCTACCTATGTTATTGAAGGTAGTTAAACTTACATAGTATATTACTTTTAGGGATCAGTTGCTCACTTTGGGAAAGATCTACTTGGATCAGTACCTACCTGTGATCAGTGGACCAGACACACTAATTTAGCAAGCTAGAATATCAGTCCAATGGATGGCCCATTCAAGTAGATCTTTCCCAAGGTGCGCAACTGATTCCTTTAAGTAAGATAGCCGGCTGAGGTGCAGGAGGTTGCGGGTTCGATTCCTGCTGCGAGACAAATGTTTGCATGTTCTACAGATATTTGTTCCGGGTTGGGGTATTTTCCCATACATTTTATATATGTATTTACAAAAAAAAAATGTAAAACTGTATTCTATCAGTTATCTGATTCACATAGGATTAGCTTTGCTTAGTTTGGGGCTAGATAGCGTTGTGTGAAATGTCCAGTATTATTTATTATTATGAATCTTAGGAACTATTAACTAGGTACATAGGTAGGTATTACTAAATTATTATTAAAACGTTTATTTTCCCATCACAAATAGGTTTTACAAAAAATATAAAGTAAGTTTCAGTAGGTAGGATTTAGTTAACGTATTAATTTCATATATAGTTGTGTAAGCCTAATTATAAAACCTGTTTCGTATGTGGAAAAGTACCTACAATATTACCTACGGCCAGCACCCTAATCTTAGCTCCTGATCTTATTCCTTTTAGTAAAATTGCTCTACTTATTAATATTCAAGGAGCAAAAACGTTAATAACACAGTATCGTGTAATTGCGAATAGCATTTGCATTAACTCAAACATATGCTCGTGTTTAACAGTCAAAGTTCACCAGAATTTTAGTTGCCGTGACATAGTATTTCTGATACTGGATTATAAATACAGAACGTTTCTTTGCGTTGGTAAGGATGGACAGCTAGAATGAATGAATGAATGAATGAAAATACTTTATTGTACACTTCAAAAGAAACAGACATAAAAATTAAAAATTTCCAAAGCTTCAAGTACATTGGGCGGTCTTATCGCGTAGAAGCGATTTCCTCCAGACAACCTTTGGGTGGAGAGGACTTTTTCAACATTACAATAATGGAAGGGGGGTGTACCTACATTAACAAAACAAAAACTAAATTTTAGGAGAGCGCTGTACACTTAAAATAATATAAAACAGTATACATAAATATACCTACAACAAATAAATTCAATAAAAAAAAATATATATATACATACATACATATATATATCTAGAATACCTACATAAGCATTGTGTTTTTCCGGACCGGTAGATGTTATACTAAACTGCGTTCTGACAGAAACGATTTCCCACACCTCTATCGGTTTTTTAGTAGGTACCTACCTAAGTTAAATAAACTGTAAAAAACTAGACTTATATTTCTCCTTTTTTTTTAATCGTGCGTGATAGACTCCAGAGTTAGCGTATAACACCAAACGAAAAAACCTTAGGTAAGCCCAGATTAGCCATGCAATCATATAAACCATATCTACCTACCAAAGATCACCAAAATAGTCTTTATATTTAAGGGTGGGATTTTTTTGACATTTTGTATTCGGATATGTTTGGTAGTACTTGTCAATTTAAAAATGCCCCAAATTATTTACGCGTTTTAAAGTTCGTGAATAACTACCTCGAAACAAACTTCTACGTTCAAGTTAAAAAGGAAAGTTTGTCGAAAGTTTATCAAACAGTAGATTGATGGAAATGTTTTTACGGATCAATAAAATGTTTTGTAAAGCTCGATAAAATATTTTGGTGGTAAAAGTGTGACTGAGATCTGTATCGCAGTGCGTGTTCCGTCGAGTGGGGTAAACAACCAAACACTACGCGCGCTACGCTGCCAGAAGTGATCAACTTTTTTTAATCCCGACGCAAGAATCGAGGTGTTTGTTGGTTTTTATTGTTTATTGCACAAAGAGAAAAAATATTCAAATAGAAGACTTAATGCTAAAAGCATAAGATTGACGGGGCGTCAATCTGAGATATAGACGGACAGACAGACTGCCTGTAATCAGTCTGTGTCTTCCCTTCTCTTTTTAATCCCGACGCAAGAATCGTGGTGTTTGTTGGTTTTTATTGTTTATTGCACAAAGAGAAAAAATATTCAAATAGAGGACTTAATGCTAAAAGCATAAGATTGACGGGGCGTCAATCTGAGATATAGACGGACAGACAGACTGCCTGTAATCAGTCTGTGTCTTCCCTTCTCTTTTTAATCCCGATGCAAGAATCTAGGTGTTTGTTGGGTTTTAATTGTTTATTGCACAAAGAGAAAAATATACAAATGGAGGACTTAATGCTAAAAGCATAAGATTGACGGGGCGTCAATCTGAGACATAGACGGACAGACAGACTGCCTGTGTCTGTGTCTTCCCTTCACCCAAACGGATGGATCAATTCTTACGGGGTTTTTTTATTAGTTTTAATTATTATAATCTGGGGTTTTAAAAATTTATGATTAATTCAGTTCTAGAAATTAAGTGAAATTAACTACTTAGTAGAAGTTATTTTTATGCTCAGAAGAAAGTCATTTACTTAAGATTTTTGCGTCTTTGAAAACATAAATGTTCAAATAAGGTCGAATGTGAAAAAACGTATTGTACGTACAATAATTGCTATTTATCTACTACCCATTAAAATGACTGAACGTCATTTACAACGTTAAATCAGCTCGAGATAAATCATAGAAATGAGTAGGTAGGTTTTGTGTTAATTGTCTTTCTACTTAAAACTGGTGACTTGCCTTAAAACTAATATATATATTTTAAATTGTTTTAGAACGATACTAGTATGTATTATCACTGCCTATTTGTTACTAAATAATTAAAAAACAATACGGACTCCAAAATGTTCGAGAGCAAGGCACAAATGGAGCATGATTCGACACTTTTTCTACTTAATGTTTTAGGAAACGGCGGCATCGTCGCTCTGTTATCCAACTGGCTAATATCAGTCATTCGGGGTAATAGGACACAGTGAGGAAAAGTACGTAGTGTCGCGCTATTCTCTCTCACCCATTGATCTCCATGTAGTTTGAAAAAAAAGATAGTCTAGTGCAGGGGTCTACCTTTATTTATCAACGTGCCAATTTTTTCTAAAGAAATGTTTTTTTTAATAAATTTTTTTATAAGGAGCTTTGCATCGCTTAACGACGATGTCAGCTCCATAGTACTTTCTATTAAATACACTACAACTAGAATTATTTAAGCACTTTCATTTACCAGCTCGTATGTGAACCGGTAGAGCATGCTAGCTGCATCTGATGATTGTTAGGCCAACACGCTCTGAAACAGGCCCACATCGATCCGGTTGGCTTTGTACACTTCAAATAGTTCCTCTCTTATAGATGTACTCCGGGCACATTCCACCAAAAGGTGGTATAGGTCATCTCTCACTCCACACGTATCACAATCAGGGGTATCCACCTGCTTAATTAAGAATTTGAAGCTATTTAGCGGGATGTTATATAAACGATTTGGTGGTTTGTGTAGAAAGTGAGAAGGATATAGTTCTCTTTGCTGATGACACAACGGTAATTGTAAGTGACAAGATAAAAGATAATGTTTGCACAAAATTAGATATTTTAATAAAGAAATGGTTTAATGCTAATAACTTATTACTAAATGTAGATAAAACTAATATTGTAAGATTCTTTTCAGGTACTGGACATAATGAGGACATAGCAAAAGATATAATTGATAAACAGTTTATGAATACTATTGACACTATTCAATTTTTCGGCATAAATATTGACATTAAATTAATTTGGATTAAACATATTGACACTCTCGTCGGAAGACTGAGATCAGCTGTTTATGCAATTAAAACCATTAGACAACTGAGTGACATTAGATCAGCGGGAAGTGTTTATCATGCATATTTTCACTCAATCATGACATACGGTATTCTTGCTTGGGGAAATGCCTCACAATCTTCTAGAATATTTATACTTCAAAAAAGAGCAGTACGTTCCATTTTACAAATGAAAAACATTGAATCTTGTAGAGATAAATTTCATCACCTAAAAATAATGACAATGGCTGGAGAATATAAATACCAGAACCTAATGTATGTTAAATTAAATATTGATAATTTTAAATTAAACGGTGACTCTCACACATATATGACAAGACATCGGAATAATTTATCAATTCCTCCACATAGACTTGCCAAGGTAGGCAACAGTTACCTATGCATAAGCATTAAATTGTTCAACAAACTTACACATGGTGTACGAAACGCTGACACTGCAGACTTCAGTAATAAAGTCAGAAGGTTATTGATGGAAAAGTCCTATTATACCCTTGACGAAGCTCTTGCTGATGACTATGTAATTATGACTGTATTAATGAACCCTTAATTATTTTGTGATGACATGTGTTTCTGATTGTACTTATGTACTTGCTAACTTGTCTTGACAAACTAAATAGGTAAATCTTACACACTAACAAACGTGTTACCGGACTATCCAATAGATCCGCCCGCGAACAAACCCCTCCGTCGAGCGAGACACGTTCTCGGAGATCCGGATGAAGAAATCACCTCCGCTAACGCGGAGGAGATTTCTGAGTCATCTACATTAGACAGAGCAAACACTTCACAGATACACCGACCTCGCCGGCGAGGTCAAGGAGTCCCTTCAGTCGCCGCCTATACGAGGTACAAACATGTACCGGCCGTTTCTCTCCTATCCCCATCCTGGCAACGGGCCAAGCCGAGATTCGTATCTAAGTGCTGCCCTTGCGCTAGTTGCCTCATCAGAACTTACAGGGCTGAGCGCCTTCTGCGCTCGCCAAAAGCTCGGTTAAGCTGGAACGGCCTCAGAGGCCAACAGCAAGAAAAGTCCATCCGAAAAAAACGTGTGAAAAATGTACATGTATTCGGTCGGTCACCTTACAAAAATGTATCTGTGTAATCCTTGAATAAAAAACTTAAAATCCGTCCACAAAACGAACTGAAAAAAAGAAAACAAGATTGTCAATTAATCGCAGACGGGGGGGGGGGGGGGGGGGGGGGTTACAATACGCACTCCTACAAACCACAGTTTTGATGAAATATAAAAAAAACTGTATCAGTTATAGTCATTTACTCTTTCTCCAGTAAAAGTCAGAATTATGTGAAACATTCTATTTATAGCACACTAGCTGACCCGTACCGGCTTCTCGCGAATTTTTAACAAAATACAGCCTGTAGAACTCATGGATGGTGAAACTTTCTACCAGTAAAATAATTTTCAAAATCGTTTGAAATAAATAACTAAACTAAGTACTAATAATCTTTATTTCAGACACACGAGGTCCATACACATTTACTACACACACTACAATACACATAATTCACTTTAAAAAAAAAAAACAATAAAATGAAATAAATATTACATACATATGTAGTTTAGGTGGCAATGTCCATCCAGCGTCTATATCTTAGAAGGCCTTTCTGCCAGACTTCTAATTAAAGCGTTATTATAAGTGTCAACTCTGGACATGAAAGACGCTATCCTCTTACACTGAATAGCGTTGAACGTATTAACGCGTGCTTCGTAAAACATTTCGGAGGCACTACAGTAGCGCTTTAAGCCGATCAGTTGTCGAAAGATGTTATTAAAGGCTACCCTTATACCGTTATGGGACTTTTTAGTATACTCTGTCCAGAGTTGACACGTGTAAAAAGTCTGGCAGAAAGACCTAAACAGCGTCACCTTTACGTCATGAGTCGACTTGCAGAATTCTCGCAATCATATTGCCCACAATATATATGGCACTGCGCTGGCGTTCTGCATCTGCATTCCTGAGATAACCCATGGACTTTCAAACAATCAAACCTAAAAGCTTTACCTCTTTAAATATTAGTATAGATAGATATTAGTATAGATAGATATTAGTATAGATAGTACAATGTTTCTAGTATCGTAATAGTTTCAGTAGAATAAAAACAAAACAAAAATGCGCCCTTTACCCCGAATTACTTACATCTACTAACAAGACTAGTTCTTGTCTTTGACTTAAGCTATATTTTTTTAAACTTGTAATTTCTACAAGTTGACCCCGGGGCGGGTTTTTCACGGATTTCAAAATAAAATGTGACCTATATGGTCTCTTGAGTTCATACAAAATCCCATGAAAAAAGCGGTTTCAGATTTACCCGAATTTTCAAAATTTACTTTCACACAAACCTTGTACTAAAAATTATGAACACACCAAAAAAAATATCAGTCAAATCAGACGAGCCGTTCCGAGTATACAGTCTGTCACCGCATTCACGACATTAATTTAAAACACATTTGCAGAATCGTATTAACTGATTTTAGAGATTGGTTTAATACCAGTAGCTTGAATATTTATCTAGTAATCGATTAACATTTCCAATAAACAATTTATAACGTAAATCGGCGGCGCCTTTGCGCCGATGCCATTTTATCGCTGTTCTAACTAGGTGACGTAACCGACATTTTGGCGTAACTGACATTTGTAATATTACTTTTATCTACTTTTGAAGACGAACCGATCTGTCTAATCGGCGTATCTGTATCTTCTACCTATGTCTAGATGTATGTTTGACCACAGATCAGTATATTTAAACTATACTGGTCTGTAGTTTGACGTATCTACATATCTTAAAATTATAAATCATTCGAAGTATCCTAAGTACACTTACGACATTTAGTCATATTTTCTCAAATGTCGGTTACGTCTCTTAGTTAGAACAGCGACGATTTAGTCAGTTTAACAGGTTCTCCTACTTACACGATGAATGAATATGATTTGTTTACCTATTTTATACAGGCAATTTCATTGATATTTTAAGACATTAAATTAAGGTAGATTGAAAATTAAAAAATATCCGCGGTAATGAATTTGAACAAAAAACTATTTTACAACAATACTAGCCATCAGCTTTACCCGTCATTTAAATCAATGTCGTAAATGCGGTGACACGCAGTATATATATTTTAAGTGGTTTTTCCCAATTTAACATAAAAAAATAAATCTCGATCAAATAATTTAACCCAAAAATACAGAAATAAATCAAACGAACAACTAAAATAACTGTAACTCATTAAAATCAAAATAATCAAGTTGGGCAACATAAATAAATAAGTGACGAGTTGTTAACTCTACGAAGTCTCAATACAAAGTGGGGCGAGTTTTTTTTTTCGCATGGACTTATCTCGCTGTTGGCCTCTGAGGCCTTTGCAGCTTAACCGAGCTTTTGGCGACCGCAGAAGGCGCTCAGCCCTGTAAGTTTTGATGAGGCAACTAGCGCAATGGCACTTAGGTACGAACCTCGGCTTGGGCTATTGCCAGGGTGAGGATAGGAGAGAAACGCCGGGGTCCGTGCTTGTACCTCGTAAAGGCGGCGACTGAAGGTACTCGTCGACCTCGCCGGCGAGGTCGGTGTATCTGTGAAGTGTTTGCTCTGTCTAATGTAGATGACTCTTCCGCATTAGCGGAGCTGATTTCGTCATCTGGGTCTCCGAGAACGTGTCTCGGACGACGGAGGGTTTATAGCGGGGCGAGTCAAGCGCACATCGCCTTTTAAAGTCTGGCCGCCAATGCAAGTGTCACGTGTTTACAGTCGAGCGCTGCGCACGTGTTGTTTTTAAGTGATTTCTGGTCAATAATATATATATATATATAAAGATTACGCACACTAAAACACATACTTAAATAAAAAAGACTGAAATAGAGGAAACTTAAGTTTTGACTTCAGTAAGTAAGCAGTTCTCCGGAAAAGCGAACACTGCCGAAATGCAACCGAGTATCATGTTGCATCATGTATATGTTACTGTAGGTATTTCAATTCGAGTAGTTTTATAACAGGTAAATTCTTAAAAAAGACTGAAATAGAGGAAACTTAAGTTTTGACTTCAGTAGCCGCTTCTCCGGAAAAGCGAACACTGCCGAAATGCAACCGAGTATCATGTTGCATCATGTATATGTTACTGTAGGTATTTCAATTCGATTAGTTTTATAATAGGTAAATTCTTAAAAAAGACTGAAATAGAGGAAACCTAAGTTTTGACTTCAGTAGCCGCTTCTCCGGAAAAGCGAACACTGCCGAAATGCAACCGAGTATCATGTTGCATCATGTATATGTTACTGTAGGTATTTCAATTCGATTAGTTTTATAACAGGTAAATTCTTAAAAAAGAGTGAAATAGAGGAAACTTAAGTTTTGACTTCAGTAAGTAAGCAGTTCTCCGGAAAAGCGAACACTGCCGAAATGCAACCGAGTATCATGTTGCATCATGTATGTATATGTTACTGTAGGTATTTCAATTCGATTAGTTTTATAACAGGTAAATTCTTAAAAACGAGTGAAATAGAGGAAACTTAAGTTTTGACTTCAGTAGCCGCTTCTCCGGAAAAGCGAACACTGCCGAAATGCAACCGAGTATCATGTTGCATCATGTATATGTTACTGTAGGTATTTCAATTCGATTAGTTTTATAACAGATAAATTCTTAAAAAAGACTGAAATAGAGGACTTGTATATACTGTACAATGTACTAAAACCGTTTAAAATGTTCTTAATATGTGCGGATTTGATTGACGACCTCCGTGATGCAGTGGGCGAATAGCTGGCTGAGACGCAGGAGGTAGCAGAGACGCAGAGGATATTTGTTCCGGGTCTGGTTGCTTCTATGTATATATTATATTTATTCTTCACGTGCTAGCCGATCGGGGTATTCCTTTAACCAATTTATCAATTTGTTTTATATATCTTCTGACTTTATTTATTATATTACTTATTATAATATTTTGACTTTTTCTACTATATATGATTATATTTTGACACAACATGACATGTCTACCATGACACATAGTATTCTCACTTGACAACAAAATACTCTCAAGGTCCAGTGGCTAAATGGAGCGGTCTCGACAGAATATCAGCGCTTACCATTACGGCGGACATAATGCTGAGTCGAATCCCATTTACTGCTGTAGCACACAGTATCTACCGAGTTCTGCCTTATTTTTGTTTATGTTTTACGTTTAAACTGTTAAATTGTTTTATTTTAAGTATTTCCTCTCTTAAAATGTAACTGTATTGTATATTGTGTGCTAATGTAGTGAATAAATGAATGTCTATGTCTATATATATTACATGTATGTATTTACAAAAAAATGTATATAAGTATTCTATCAGTTATCTGGTTCCAATAGTACAAGCTCTGCTTAGTTTGGGGCTAGATAGCGCAGTGTGAAATGTCCAGCTATATTTATTTGTACCTACAGATTTTACAGCTATATAGTACAGAGATACATCACAAAACGGTTCGAAGTATTAGATAGTGTGTGATTATTACGCTTGGGATTTGCGCTTTCTCTAAAGAACAACAGCAGTGGCGTTATTATTATATTGTGTTTCCCAATTTGTTGAGTGAAAGGAAATTAGCCGCGTAAAGCTTAGTAAAGTGCCGTTTTTTAACAATAAATGAGAGAACTAAATTAATTCAATGAAATGCCATTATAACAATAATCAGCAATCTTAATCGGCTTCTTGTAGTTTTTTACTGACGTCGAAGGTTTATTCGTCGCTCAATATTTTATGTTATTTTTTTATATGTATATAAAATAAATATATAAATAAATATTGCTGGACATGTCACACAGCGCTATCTAGCCCCAAACTAAGCAGAGCTTGCACTATGGGAACCAGATAACTGATAGAATACTTATATACTTTTTTTTTGTAAATGCATACTTATAATACATAGAAAAACATCCAGACCCGGAACAAATATCTGTAGACCATGCAAACATATGTCCCGCGGCGGGAATCGAACCCGCTACCTCCCGCTACCTATATGAACTTTTTTTATGTTTAAAACACTTTAATAAACAGTGATATCTAAGTATCTAACATTAGGTTCTAATTAATGACCTTTGTAACTCAACTTTATTGATATAGTATGTAAGAAAATACCTACATAGCAGACGTCATTCAATCGTGGTTTTTAAATTGAGGAAATATACTTTTCACACCACCTGCTCGACAATGTTAAATTACATGTCACGTAAACCTCACCGAAAGCAGGTGATTAAGTCCCTACGGCTGAGCCGGAAGTTAAATTGTACTGCATTTTATTATGCCTGATTTGAATTTGGAACCTCATCTGTATTAAAGTTTGAACCAGAGAGATCCACACATTAAGAACTTCTTCGTAAATCGAACTAACCTCTGCACAGAATACACCAACCTAGATTTTGTATTTATTGTCTCGCAGAAAGTGTGATAAATAGAATATTCTCCTCATGGATAAAGCCGTCTGCATCTTGGGCATACTTATATCCCTCTTTGCACTCAGGATTCTAGTATCTAGAATTCTAGAATCCTTCGTTACGTTCGTGATTCAAATAGCCTCCGTGACGCAAGACCCTGCTTTATCCCCTCGATTAATAATCTAGTATTACAGACTTTTGAATAAAAAGTTTTTATAAATATACACCTACAATCTACAAATGAAACAATTTATGAGTTAAGCTGTTCCTGATCACTTGAAACTTAAAACTTGATTTCCACAAAAATCATTCAACAAACAGTTCAAATTAATCGCTTGTTATCGCAAATCAGGCTCGTGAGAAAACTTTTTTGTAATTGCAAAAGAAACGGGTCAGTTCGTTAATTTTTAAACTTAAAACAGAACCACTTGGCTTTTTGTAGGAGTTTTTTGTTCCACAATGGAGTGTCAATTATTTCATCAAGTTTGATCTTTGGACGCCGCCGTGGATCATATCTCGATCGACACTTTAGAATTAAATTGTATCTTCGATCGATAAGGTTTTTGTTTATTGGAGTGTGTTTTAGAATGTTTAGGGGCAAATACATTTGTTAATGTTTACTGATAAGCACATTAATAGATAACTTTTTACGCTAATCAACCAAATCCCCTCCAACATCTTAGTTTTTAGGTTTTCACTAAAACTATTGTTGTCTTTCTAAAAAACTTAATTATTAAAACATAAAATATTTGCGTTATGTTCATATAATTTTCCGGAGAAATCATCATTATCATCTCTGATATTCGTACTTTTCTAGACATTGGGCTGCCCGCAATAACGAACTGCCCTGAATCCCTTCTAGGGTTGCCACCTTTTTTTAAGCAAATAGAGTAAATTTAATTTTTAAGCTAAAAAAAAGTACAACATCTGAAAATAAAGTGCTATTTATTTACCAGTCTATTTCTCTTCCATACATATTTTTTGTTGCTTCTAGCAACATCCAACAAATAATAGGTTGGGGGAAAAAGTCTTTTCGCATTATAGTATGTATGAACTTGTAATAAAATCTCTTTGGCTATACTATTTGTATCTGGCTGGTTTTGGTATCATTCAAAGTTTACATTTTAAAGAAGATAATTCCAAATTCAAATTAAAAAAATGTGAGGTTTTTATTTGATTTTCGTACTGTAAAGATAAGTAATCTAATGAAGAAATTCGATACTTTTTAAAATTTTACTACAAAAAAGGTAAAAATGCAAAGCAAGCCCCGAAAAAAATTTGCGATGTTTATGGACCTAGTGCAGTGTCTGTAAGAGTAGCACAAATTTGGTTTAAGCGTTTTCAATCCGGAAATTTTGATATCAAAGATGCACGTCGCTATGGTCGCCCTATTACGGATAAAATTGATGCCATTTTTGAAAAAGTGGAGCAAGATCGGCATATCAGTAGTTACGACGTAGCTGAAGATCTGGGAATTGACCACAAAACAGTTTTGGCGCATTTGAAAAAAAACTGGGTACACAAAAAACTCGGTATTTGGGTCTCGACTCGACCCCACGAGCTCACTGAAAGAAACCTAATGAACCGTGTACTCATTTGTGATTCTTTATTACGACGTAATAAAACCGAACCATTTTTGGAGAAGCTGATAACTGGTGATGAAAAGTGGATCACGTACGACAAGAACGTGCGAAAAAGGTCGTGGTCAAAGGCCGGCCAGGGTTCACAGACTGTGGCGAAACCCGGGTTAACTCGCAACAAAGTGATGCTGTGTGTGTGGCGGGATTGGAAGGGTATTATTCATTTTAAGTTGTTACCACCAGGCAGGACCATCGATTCTGAACTCTACTGCGAACAACTAATGAGATTAAAGCAAGAAGTTGAGAGAAAGCGGCCGAAATTAATCAACAGAAGGGGTGTGGTTTTTCATCATGATAACGCTAGACCTCACACATCTTTAGCCACTCAGCAAAAATTAAGAGAGATTGGCTGGGAGGTGTTAATGCATCCGCCGTATAGTCCTAACCTTGCACCTTCAGATTTCCACCTGTTTCGGTCTCTTTAGAATTCTTTAGGCAGTGTCAGGTTAACATTACGAGAGGACTGCCAAAACTACTTGTTGCGGTATTTTAATCAGAAGCCCCAAAATTTCTATAGCAATGGGATCATGTCCCTACCTACAAGATGGCAAAAAGTTATCGAACAAAATGGTACCTTCCTACATACTTTAGTTAAATGTAAATAAACTATATTAAAAAATGTTTTGAATTTCCTAAAAAATGCAAAGAAACTTTTTCCCCAACCTAATATTTGTTACTCTTAAATTAATATCGGCATTTTTACAATCAATCCCTAAATTTAAATATGTAAATAATTAGTTTTTTATTAGGGTAAGGAACGCTCTATTGCGTTCATCCCGCCACTTAGCATTCATCAGAGAAAAAGCTCTTTCTGTGAATGCTGAAGTGGCGGGAATGGATAGCAGAAACGACACAATTTTTTCACGGTTCGCAACATTACATGATATTGACATTGCCGTTACGTTCCAAAGCAGTCCGTTCAGTTACACGTAAAAAATAGTAGTCTAAATCTTCACAAGTAAAAATAAAGTATTTTCATGTACATAAAGTACGATTGGCCAAAATAGAGTACAATACTGTATTATAGAGTACGGGTGGCAACCCTAGTCCCTTCCTCCATCAACAACAGTAGGTATGCTATGTACCTATAGTATAGCTGTAGACTATAGTGTTTTTTTTAACTGTAACAGTACGGCAGCACCCATAACCAGAGGAGATACAGGTGCAGTTTCTTTTAAAATATCAGCTCGTTTTCGAAGAAAAACATTTTGGCATTAAATTTTTTTTTGGTCAAGTGTGAGTAGCGCCTTAAAATGAATCAAGTTGGTAATTTTTTTTTGATGCCGATTGATGCAGTCCTTTGTAAGGATTATTTTATTGTATAGGATGAAAAAAATCTGATCAGCGGAAGTTAGTCAAATTTGATAAAAAGTATTCTCATATAACAGGACAAATAAAATTCCTTCTACACACATTTTATTAGATTCTAATTGCACATTTAAAGAAGTATTAATACTGTAGCGATTAAGAAGTTTAGCAACTCCATGCTCTCATGAGCAATTCAAAAACATTTCGTATTTCAGAACAATTTTGAATTTCGAACATGGTTCTTGCACCTGTCGGACTTTTATATTTTATATCAGTCATTGCATCATCTTATTCCGCGGGAGCCGTGTGAGCCGGCAAAGGGAGTTGTTCCAGGGAATGGGCAGCAGCATTCTTCTGTGTACTAATCACCAACTACTGCAATCACCAAGCCGCCTGCCAAGCGTGGTGATTATGGCAAAGCCCCCCCTATGACAGACACAACAAACAAACGGCCCCCAGTCCCCGGTGGCTCCGTCATCCCTGGAAGTGGTAGCAACCAGGGCAGTGGCGGAGCAGGGGGTGCTAAAAATCCCCGGCAGCGATCCAGCTACCACCACCGACGACTGGACCTGGCAACGTACAACACACGAACGCTCAGGGCTGACGAGATGATTGTCGAGCTGGAAGAAGAACTGAGCAAGCTACGTTGGGACATCCTAGGATTGTCGGAAGTCCGAAAACAGGGTCAGGACACGATGATCCTTAACTCCGGTAACTTGCTCTTCTACCGGGAGGGAGATCAACTATCCCAGGGTGGTGTCGGGTTTCTCGTCCGCAAGTCCCTCGTTAACAACGTGACAAAAGTCGACAGTGTGTCGAACAGGGTAGCATATCTTATACTCAGAATTACCGAAAGGTATTCGTTGAAGGTCATACAGGTATATGCGCCGACCTCGACACACCCAGACGATGAAGTGGAAGCCATGTGATGGAGATCTCCGAGACCATACATACTTCCAAGACTCATTTCACGGTTGTTATGGGGGACTTCAACGCAAAGCTAGGCACATGGAAAGACGATGAGCTGAGAGTGGGGCCATTTGGATTCGGGCGGCGGAACCGAAGGGGCCAGAGACTGGCCGACTTCATGGAGATAGAGGGCCTCTTCATTATGAACTCCTTCTATGAGAAGCGGCCAGCCAGAAAGTGGACGTGGATAAGCCCCGACGGTTTCACTAGAAATGAGATAGACTTCATTATGACGACCAAGAAGCAAATATTTGATGATGTCTCTGTGATCAGCAGGGTGAAAACCGGGAGCGATCACCGCATTGTTAGAGGCACATTGAATATTGATGTTAAACTTGAAAGGGCACGTCTGATGAAGTCTGCGCTCCGTCCAAATCCTGCCCAAATCCAAAACCCCGAGAGCTTTCAGCTAGAACTGCACAATCGCTTCCAGTGCCTAGCCAGCTGCAATGATATTGACGAGATAAACAACGGGTTGTTGGAAACTGTCTAAGCGGTGGGATTTAAGTTCTTTAAGGCCCCCCGCCGAACTAAGCACCAGAAACTCTCAGATGAAACCATTAAGCTAATGGAGGACCGGGATGAAATGAGATTGCAGTCTTCAGCTGATATGTCGGCATACGGCGTGCTTAATAGACGAATCTCGAAATCTATGCGACACGATCTGCGTACCTTTAATACATCTTGTATTAAGGTCGCAATAGAAAAGAACAAAGGTTCAAAAGTGTTTGCAAAGCATTCGTCTATAGGGCAAAGCCAAATGACTAAGCTGAAGACCGACAGCGGCACTATCATTTCGTCGAAACCGGAGATTCTGAGAGCTCGAAAAGTTCTATGGACAGATGTACACCTCAACACAAAACCCCGTTGGTCAGTTGGCTCAGGACACCAGAGCCAAACTAACCCGACACTATACCGAAGACATCCCGGACATCAGCCTGTACGAGATTAGGATCGCTCTGAAACCGCTTAAAAACAACAAGGCACCAGGTGAGGATGGAGTTATGACAGAACTTCTGAGAGCGGGTGGAAAACCGGTACTTCAAGTCCTCCAGAAGTTATTTAACTCCGTCGTCCTCGAAGGAACCACGCCAAAAGCGTGGGATAAAAGCGTGGTGGTGCTTTTCTTTAAAAAAGGTGATAAAACCTTATTAAAGAACTACAGGCCCATCTCGCTCTTGAGCCACGTTTACAAGCTGTTTTCGAGAGTGATTACGAACCGTCTCGCACGCAGGTTCGATGTCTTCCAGCCTCCCGAACAAGCCGGTTTCCGAAAAGGCTTTAGTACCATAGACCACATCCACACGCTACGCCAGATTATACAGAAGACCGAGGAGTATAATCGGCCGTTATGTCTAGCGTTTGTGGACTATGAAAAAGCCTTCGATTCAATCGAGACCTGGGCGGTACTGCAGTCTCTTCCAAATCGACTATAGGTATATCGAAGTATTGAAGTGTTTGTATAGTAACGCCACTATGTCAGTCCGTCTACAGGACCAGAGTACGGAACCAATCCAATTGCAGAGAGGCGTGAGACAGGGAGACGTAATTTCTCCGAAACTGTTCACGAACGCATTGGAGAACGTTTTCAAACTCTTGGTCTGGGACAGACTTGGCATCAATATCAATGGCGAATACATCACTCACCTTCGTTTTGCCGATGATATAGTCATTATGGCCGAATCGCTCGAGGAACTCGGTACCATGCTCAACGACCTCAGTAGGGTCTCCCAACAGGTGGGTCTTAAATTGAACATGGATAAGACGAAAATCATGTCAAATATCCATGTTGCGCCCGTACAGGTAGTTGTTGGGGGCGATACTCTCGAAGTTGTCGACGAATATATATACCTAGGACAAACTGTCCAATTAGGTAAGTCCAACTTCGACAAAGAGGTCGCACGAAGAATCCAACTCGGCTGGGCAGCGTTCGGGAAACTTCGCGATATCTTCTCGTCCAAAATTCCCCAGAGCCTGAAGACTAAAGTCTTCACCCAGTGTGTGTTGCCAGTGATGACCTATGGCACTGAAACGTGGTCCTTTACTCATGGCCTCATGACCAAACTCAAGGTCGCTCAACGAGCTATGGAGAGGGCTATGCTCGGGGTTTCTTTGCGTGACAAAATCCGCAATGAAGAAATCCGCAGAAGAACTAAAGTTGCCGACATAGCTCTCAAAATTAGCAAGTTGAAGTGGCAATGGACAGGCCACATCACTCGTAGAACCGATAACCGTTGGGGAAGAAAGGTTCTCGAGTGGAGACCGCGGACTGGAAGACGCAGCGTAGGCCGGCCCCCCACAAGGTGGACCGACGATCTAGTAAGAATCGCGGGGAGCCGTTGGGCGCAAACGGCTACCAACCGCTCGTTGTGGCGATCTAAGGGGGAGGCCTATGTTCAGCAGTGGACGTCTGCCGGCTGATGATGATGATGATCATCTTATTTGTCCTATCATGGCACTGTCAAATACGCAAAAAGTAGACTTTATTAAAGCATACTTCCTTAACCGACGAAGCCCAACTAATTCGCTGAAGTGGTATCAGGAACGCTACCCAGACCGCAATCGAGGAAGTATGCTTCAATTAAGTCTACTTTTTGCGTATTTGACAATGCCATGATATGACAAATAAGACGATGCAATGACTGATATAAAAGTCCGACAGGTGCAAGAATCATGTTCGAAATTCAAAATTGTTCTGAAATACGAAATGTTTTTGAATTGCTCATGAGCATGGAGTTCCTAAACTTCTTAATCGCTACAGTATTAATACTTCTTTAATGTGCAATTAGAATGTAATAAAATGTTTGTAGAAGGATTTTTGTTTGTCCTGTTGTATGAGAATACTTTTTATAAAATTTGGCTAATTTCCGCTGTTCAGATTTTTTTCATCCGATACAATAAAATAATCCTTACAAAGGACTGCATCGATCGGCATCAAAAAAAATTTACCAACTTATTTCATTTTAAGCGCTACTCACACTTGACCAAAACAATTTTAATGCCAAAATGTTTTTCTTCGAAAACGAGCTGATGTTTTAAAATAAACTGCACCTGTATCTCCTCTGGTTATGGGTGCTGCCGTAATGTTACAGTAAAAAAAACACTCTGTATAACAAATCATTATTATAAATACGGGATTTACATAACAAATAGTGAAAAACATCTATTATTTTTTACCGGTGGTAGAGCTTCTGTGAACGAGCTCGAAGAAGTGGGCACCACCGTCTTACCTTTGTCTGCCGCCAAATAGCAGTACTTGTACTGCTGTGTTCCGGTTAGATGGTAATGGTATGTTCCTGTAATTACTGGCACATAGGCATACCAGCTAAGTCCTATAGTATGGCAACGTATCCACATAGAGATCAAGACAACATAATAGCTTGTTTTGAATTCTATGTGGAAACCCGTGGGCTGCAGTAGCCACTTAACATCTGGTGGACTGCATGCTCGTTTGCCATATAAGTTGTATATAAAAAAAAATTATACCATCATCATTATAATGTCGGCTTGGTAGCACTTAGGCCTTCCTTCTATTTTGCCAGCCTTGCTGTATATAGTATAATTTTTACGTTCAGGTCCTACTATTTCTCTACATCCCGAACATAGCAACGATCGTCCATTCGGCCTCATCGAGATTCGAGTCCATAGAATAATTAACACGTAATTCGATGGACGTCGCCGCGTGCATTAGGCGCTCTGTAATCAGGCGGTCTCTAATCACGCGGCCCGGCCCACTTAGTCGAGTGGTTCCGGAAACATACCGATGTGAACTGTTTGTAGCCACTTGCCAGTTACAAAAATATTGGGCAATGTAACTATTGTATGTATGTACGTATGTATGTTGCTGGTAAAATGGTATAAAATCCGGGCCTCTTTAAGGTAAGATTAAATAGGTTTATTATAGATCTTCGTTCTTCATTTTAGAGCGCACCATCGCTTACCATCAGGTAAGATGGTGGTCAATAGAGTCTATCTAGTTAAAAAAAACTTCATAGGCACACAAACATTCATGTCAGTGGTACTTTACGCATTTTACCTGGATTACAAAAAATTTGATAAGTATCGGTAATTTTATCAGAAAATGTATCTGTTATGGACCAAGTGATTAATGAGGGCATTATTTATAATGCCCGGGCATTATAAATAAGGGCAAGATTCACCGGGCCGAGTGATTAATTATTATCTAAACTTCATTATTTATCACATTGTCTGGTCATTATGAATATTGCTACGTGAACATTGGGCAATTTGATAATAAAGATACATAACCAAAGATGTATGAAACAAACGCGTGACACGCGTTGACCAACCAGAGTCCGCGATGGCAGAGTGCGGACGTTAAATGTTTCACTGTATAAACTAACCTAACCTAACAAAACCAGGAACCAAAATTGTTTAAACTTTAGTTTATTTTAAGGTTTATAGCATAGGTAAATGCATCTTAGGAAACGAAGGAATTTTATGTTATTTGCATTTTTAATTTAGGTTTAATGTCAAAAATAATACTAATGAAACATGTTTTTTTATTACTCTACCCAGTAGGTGATATACATTATGTATAATGTCCGAACAATTTAATTATTTTAATAGTTGTTACCAAATTGCCATCTCGTTTGGTCATTTTTCATAATGCCCGGGTATTATGAAAAATGACCCATTTATCACATAATATATATACTATGTGGCAGAATAAAATGAAATCGAAGAATCGTTTTCCTTTGTTTAGAATTACCTCACCATTAAATACTCTTTATTAAACGGAATATTTTATCATATAACGGTGTTAAAAATAATTTTAGCATTGGTTTAATACTTATATTAATTTGGAGTCTGATGTAACAGATCGAATCATTGCTTGCTATCAAAAGTAACAACTATAGTAACAAGCTGCTACGTAGACGCTACGCTGCTACGAAGACGCTACGCCTAACAAAAGACTGTTACCAAAAACGGGATCAGTCACGTCATTCAGACGAAACAACCCTTCTATAAGAACATTTTAGTTCTAAGCAATCAAAAATCACTGTGTAGCATTATTCGAAAACCTTTGTTGTACAATAAAACTCGGGACTAATTGAAATGCTACGTTACGACAGCGCCGACGTTAGAATAGGGGCACAGTTCGATGCTTTACAAATATAAAACAATCATTTGGACAGTTACAAGAGCGGTGCGAGGTAACGCAACATTTTGTGTAACGGCGCAAGTAAAAGGCTTTCGAGATTTATAAAGTTTTTACATTTGGGTGGTGGCCGATTTATGACTCGTTATTGACACCGATCGGACGCGCGTCAAGGCAAATCAAATAGTATATAGGTATATTCAGGTATCAACTAATTATGACCATTATCACATTATAAACACTCGATATCGCGTATGTGTATAATGTGATTCTGGTCATAGAAAATAGTATTATTTGATTTGTTTCAACGCTTCGGAACGGATCTGATTAGATTCGGTGTTAGTAATGTGTTGCCGCCTCCTAATAGCCACAATTATTATTTATTTTCTGTTTCTTCTTGTGTGTGATTATTATGTCCTATTATAATTACGGTTGCAACTATTTTACTTAAGGGCGCACTATACCTGGGGGGACGTTAAATCGCTTATTGAGAAACAATATTTTGTCCAACAAATTGTGTGCTTTCAATCTGTAATTCATATGTGTTATAGTTAAGGATACGTACTGAAACGCCTGTGTTGTGAAAACACGATTCCGTAAAATTTTCTCTATAGAAAAAAATCTAAAGATGACTCCAAATTTATCTTAAAACCGTTCTTATGCGATGAGTACTACAATTTAGATCTTGAAACTTTATACAGTAATTCTACACAACATAAATAAGGGCACCTGTGTTTTAAATTTTTAAAATACCTTTTGATTTTACCATAAAATGAAAATATCTAAGTTTTTCACTAATTAAACCATTCGCTCCGGACGCCCGTTCCGCGATTCAGTCTGGCCTCGGCTTTCAGACGGGGTACCCGTGACGCTTGTCGCTCCAAACGAACACGTAATTCTAAGGTAGATGTTATATTTAGTTGGTTTTTGTAAAGACGCAGTAATGAGAAATAAACACAACAAGATAATGAAGGGACTGAATGATAAGAAACCGGCAAACATATGAACCACGGCGAGATAGGACGTGCAGCGGCGCGCGGAGAAGCGGGGGGGGGGGGGGGGGGGGGGGGGGGAAATCGAGTTTGGGCTGAGGTATAGTCAACTCTTAATGGTAATTTTTAAGAGATATGTAGGTAGATAGATATATAACTCTCTATTTAATTACCACACAAACAAAAATAATACAAATAAAGTAGGGAGGCCTATATCGTTGAAAGCAATCTCTTCTAGACAACCTATGGTTGGACCTTGTGAAATTTAACGCGAGCGAAGTTACTACCTACTTACTTAAATATTTGTTTATTCATTCTTTTAATAATTGGCAAGGCACCACAACCATACAAAAATGTATTGGCGTGATCCTTGACAGATAATTGATCGAGCGAAGCGAGTTCTTCAAATCAACTTGGGCAAATCGGCGTTGTATGTATCTATGTATATATGTTAGTTTCTCCGACGATAACTTTCGAAGCGTATATCCGATCCTCGTGAAATTTAATACATAGGTAAGTAGAGACGGCACCAATTTGGTATGACTAAATGAGCTAAAAATGTTGCGGGGTTGTTAAGATATCGGGGTTCAAGAGGGGTAAAAAAAATTAAAATGAGGCTATTAGGTCAAGTTGGACATCAAATGAAAGGTATTCGTTAGTACATTTTGACCCCGTTTTTAGGGTTTCGTACCCAAAGGGTAAAACGGCACACTATGACACTATTACTGAGGCTCCGCTGTCTGTCTGACTGTCCGTCTGTCACCAGGCTGTCTCATGAACCGTGATAGTTAGACAGTTGATATTTTCACAGATGATCTATTTCTGTTGCCGCTTTAACAACAAATATTCAAAACAGAATATGTAAAATAAATATTCAAGGGGGGATCCCATACAACAAACGTGATTTGTTTGCTTGTTTTAGCTCGATATTGATAACGGCAATAGGTAGACGCTTGAAATATTCACAGAATATTAAGTTATATATTCACTTTAAAAATAAATAATTAAATTAAATAACCCCCCCCCCCCCCCCCCTCTTGCAAGTTGCAATGTCCTTGCAGTTTTTGAGTTAATAGCCATAATAAAAACTAAACTTTTACAAATGTGCTGAAATTTGTTATGCGTGTAGCTGACACGATTACATACAGCCAAAAGTCTCAAATCCAGAATAACTGTAATTTGTACCCCAAAAAAGAATAACCAAATTACATGAACTCCCGTTTCCTGTAATTTGAATGAAACTGTAAGTCAAGTTTTTTGGATATGAATTTCGTGGCACTGTTTTGATAGTCAAAGATTACTCGAGATCTCAGTTTGGGGCGGACCACTAGAGTAGTATTGTTTTTATTATACAATTATAATTGATCGTTATCTTCTTTAACTTTCGCCGTTGTCTGGTTCGCGCCGCGTCATCCCGGCGTCTTTCAAACCACATCTCGTCTCCTCCCACTAGCGGGCACAAAGCGCCGCGTTTGCCACCTCGTTATGTAAAACCGACCAAACAATACCGCGGTATCGCTTTCTTCAACAATCGAATCAAATTAACAATACCCCTCAAATGTTTCAAACAAGACATGTGCCTACAACAGATTAGTGAAGAGTGATTACAGGTATAGTAAACTTTTTTATTGTGGGTGCTGTAAAAACCTAGACTGTCTTTTGCAAAGCATACCTATGTGCCCGTGCTATCATAGTGAAATGAAATGATGACGAATGTGATCCCACCTATTATAGTGTAAGTAACATAGATAAATAGTACATTGTTATACAAGGGCTGTAAACGATCTATTGTACACCCGGGATATTTTGACGTACGAGCAGCGTCTTCGCACGCTATTCAAGAGTGCTGCTAATCGCGTACACCGGAGTAAAACACATTACTTTTCATCAAGAATCAAGCTAAATTCATTTTAGCTTATTGTGAATGCAATAAGCCTCATTCTATTTTCAAACTTACTTACGGCCCTAAGGCCGTAAATCGCAGTTACGGAACCGATATTGAGTTTACAATGACCAACTTTCGAAGTAGGAGTGATGAAAATATTATTTTATATATTTATGTTCTCGTAACCTACTTTGATCATTGTATATGCTAGGTTACAGGTACAAGTTGCATGTAAGTACATAATATATGGAAGACATAGCACCTACTCTGCGCCCTAAGTATATAGAGGAAGAATCACTTTTCAGTAACGTCAAACGATATACTGACTTAAATTTTACTAGATTTAATAACGGGTATATACCTACATTCATTTTTTATGCGCATCTTCTTCTCTTTGAATTTGCAATACCCTAGCGGGCCATAGGTTGAGTTAACAACCGATTTAATAAGACCCACGTGTCAGATATAAACGGAAATTACAAAAGGTCAATTGGACTGGTTATAACTGAGTGTACCTACACAAAATAGATAGGTACAGAAGTTAAGTTTAGTATAACGAGCGACAACAGTCACACACATAGACGCACGCGTACGAGGATCTCGAATCAAACAGATCGGACGTCAGCCCCGAGTGCCGCGCTTTAGCGAGACGAATCTTGTTTTGTGTGACATTATTTGATAACTGGTTGTGAATTTATTTGTGACTAGCTGACCAATCCGCAGCTTCGCACGCGTAGTTTTTCAATAAAAATATTACCCTCCTTCTGCGCAGTTGGATAAAAAGTAGCCTATGTCACCCGGGGATAGTGTAGCTTTCCAACAGTGAAATAATTTTTTAAATCGGTCCAGTAGTTTCGGAGCCTATTCAATGCAAACAAACAAATCTTTCCTCTTTATAATATTAATATAGACTAGTTGACCAATCCGCAGCTTTGCACGCGTAGTTTTTTAATAAAAACATTACTCTCCTTCTGCGCTGATGGGTAAAAAGTAGCCTATGTCACCCGGGGACAGTGTAGCTTCCCAACAGTGAAATAATTTTAATTTTAAATCGGTCCAGTGGTTTCGGTGCCTATTTAATACAAACAAACAAATCTTTCCTCTTTATAATATTAGTATTGATTAGTATAGATAATTTGCGTTAAAATGTTTACGAGACAATAAATAAACATTCTTATCAAAATTAATGTGTATTTAGTTGTTGAATATTGTAGGTGCTATGCCAGTCCTAGTGCTACGCTCGATCAGCGTAGGTAATTAATATCGAAATCGTCCTGAATTTACTTTCTATGCCTATCTATTTTGTGATACCTATATACTTAGGGCGTTTGTGCACTACAAGGAATTGTACTGTCCGCCAGTCCGATTTTTTGAGGTCCGATATGGCACGCCATAAATTTATATACTAGTTTGTGCTCGTTATTTTACCGTCCGACATTTTACTTTTCCCGCCGTTTAAAAAATATATTTCGTCCTGCCTCAATTTATTGTGGTTTATGCTTCAAACTTCTGGAATGAAAAGGACTGGGCATCAATATTAACGGCGAATACATCACTCACCTTCGGTTTGCCGACGATATTGTGGTCATGGCAAAGTCGATGGAAGAGCTCAGCACGATGCTCGAAGGCCTCAATCGAGTCTCCCAACGGGTAGGACTTAAAATGTTGTCCGTGCCCCAGTTATGGTTGAGAACTCGGCTCTTGAATTTGTCGACGCGTATGTATACCTAGGACAAACAGTCCAATTAGGTAGTAGGTCCAACTTCGAGAAAGAGGTCAATCGTCGAATCCAACTCGGATGGGCAGCGTTTGGGAAACTTCGCAACGTCTTTTCGTCCAACATACCTCAGTGCCTTAAGACGAAAGTCTACAATCAGTGTGTGTTACCAGTGATGACATATGGAACCGAGACGTGGTCCTTCACTATTGGCCTTATGAATAAGCTCAGAGTCGCTCAACGAGCTATGGAGAGGGCTATGCTCGGGGTTTCTCTACGGGATCGAATCAGAAATGAGGAGATACGTAGGAGAACTCTAGTCACCGACATAGCCCGACGGATTAGCATGTTGAAGTGGCAATGGGCAGGCCATATAGCGCGCAGAACGGATGGCCGTTGGGGCCGGAAGGTTCTCGAGTGGAGGCCACGGACCGGCAAGCGCAGCGTAGGACGTCCACCTACAAGATGGGCAGACGACATGGTAAGAACCGCAGGTCGGCGTTGGATGCAGGCCGCTTCCAACCGCAGTTCCTGGAGATCAATGAGGGAGGCCTTTGTCCAGCAGTGGACGTCCTACGGCTGATATGATGATGATGATGATGTAACATGACCCTGTCAGGTGCCTTTCCCATAAAAGGGGTTGAACCCAAAATTCTTCTTGTCTTCTTCGTCTTCGCACGTAGAGTAGGTAATAAAGGCAGCAACTGCCGACGTTCCAAGAAACTCATCGTTCCTAGCGTATTAACGCGTGCGTGACGTGGAGTTTCAAAGAGGGCTACCCTAAACTGCGCCGCACCTAAAAATGTAAAGAAAAAGTTTTACTTCAAAAGTCGGACTGCCAGACAGTAAAAATCCTTGCAGTGCTCAAGCTAATTATCCGTTTTTTTATGCCATACTGGACCGTTAAAAGTCGGACTGCCGGACAGTAAAATTCCTTGTAGTGCACAAACGCCCTTATGTTTTATTTCGCGGGCGTGGCCTCGCAGTGAAGCAAGCTTGCCAATCAAAAGTCTGCGAGATATGTTTTGGCGTGTTGTTGGGAAACAATGGCGGCATTATGAGATGTAGTGTTTGATCAAGAAAGTGAGTGTTGAACTTTTTCACATTTTACGCAATCGCCCCCTCAAAGTCGAGGTCACTATTTATGGATTCATTAAAATAACACGGACCATTTTAAAACATCAATTTACTGCATGTTGCCTTCGAGCCAAGGAAAGAATCAAACAAAACAAGGCTGATTGTCCAATATAATGATCTTTGCACCTAAAGACTAAGTATCGCTTGACCAGTAAATACATTTTTGACAACCTCCGTGGCGCAGTAGGCGAATAACCGGCTGAGACGCAGGAGGTAATAGGATTGATTCCCGCCGCGGAACAAATGCTTGCATGATCTACAGATAAGTATGTATTTACAAAAAAAAAGTATAAGTAGGTATTTTTTCAGTTATCGGGTTCCTATAGTACAAGCTCTGCTTAGTTTGGGGCTAGACAGCGCTGTGTGAAATGTCCAGCAATATTTATTTATTTATTTATCTAAGTAGGTATATTTTAATGATTTGTATTGTGTGTCTGTCTGTACCTATGTAATTATCTATTGTATGTAACAAGTTTCTGTGTGTTTGTTACTTGTTGAAATAAAGATTTATGTTCTGGTTATCTATAATTTTGAACTACTTTTTTGAGTGCGAGGCGAGACGTTATTCAGAGCGGATCGCACTCACCCTGATGAAGGTTCACGAATTGAACCGAAACATTGTCGGTCGAAACACCGATGAGACGGTACGTGATAAAATCCCGTATTTATAATAATGATCACTTTTAATAATGTTAGAAATTTCACGCAGTCCTATCTAGTCTTTAACTAAGCAAAGCTCATACTATGGGAAAAGATAACTGATAGAATACATATAAACACATAACATTACAATACATATTTATCGTAAATACCTACTTATGATATGTAGAGAAACACCCAGACCCGGAACAAAAAATGCAGGAGCTTCACACACCTGGCTGTGTTACGGAGATCGTACCTAAACAGTTTGCCTTAACCAAAACACAAAACAGTAGCGTTTAAGGACAGCTTTCGATACCAGGTAATCAAGTGTTGGAATAACATTCCCCCACCACTTCAACATTTAAAGTCTAAATTTAATTTAAAAAATCTTGAGTTTATCTTTAGTTACAATTTGAAATCTTTAGTTATTAATCAAAAAAACCTGGGTTGTCTGGTGGAGAAAGCTATAGTGTGCCCTTCACGTGCTAAATGTTTGAAGAAAAGTTTTTATTGTTTTATTAATTTTATTTATTTTATATTTTTACTAGCTGATCAGCCGAACTTCGTACCGCCTTGACATGCATATGACGCGGACTGCCAATGCATAGTCGCCCCGGTAGAACTGTCAATCAGCCATCATTAGCTGCATCTATGTATAAGAAAATGGATATTCGTCATATTTTCATTTTGCGTGAATTTTTCCGATATTTTAATAGTTATTATGCTATTCGGAACGAATACAAATCCCACAAATTAAAGATCATCAACATTGGTCCAGCCGTTCTTGAGTTTTTTGGTGTAACTAACCCGACTTTGTTATATATATATATATATACAATCAAACCTGGGTAAGTGAGAACTGGATAAGTAACAAAACTCTATAAGTGAGAGTAATAGCCAGGACCCGTCATTTTAAGCTCCCAAAACCTCTATTTTTTTTTTTATTCAATTCATTTATTTCAGATGACAAAAATCCATATTTGTTAGTAAACTTAATTATACATGTCAAATAGTTAGTACAATTGTGACATAACAACAATTAAATAACAATATATGTGGTATGTGAGCATCTAGTGTAGGTACTGCGCATGTACCATACAACAATGGTTTAGATGCTCACAGTCGAACCTGTTTGCGAACGTATTCAGTATACCGTTGGAGCTGGCCCGAATTCTGCGCCCCAGGGATGTGCACCGCTTGCGCATAGTGCTGTAGAAACAGTCCACTCGCGCCTCGGCGAACATCCCCGACGCGCTGCAAAGCCGGGGCAGCCCAACCAGCACCCTGAACGCGTTGTTGTATTGTACGCGTAGGGCGCTGTACTGTTTTTGCGTATAATTAACCCACAGGCTGCTCGTGTAGAAACTAGTACAGTAGGCTCGGAATAGGCAGATTTTGACATCAGTGGAGCAACGAGCAAACCTGCGTGCAATCATGTTTGCTCTTACAGACAACGCCCTCCGCTCCCTCTCAATGTCTACATCGTCTTTCAGGTCAGAGGTTATCCAATGTCCAAGGTATTTAAATTGATCAACTCGCTTCAGCGGCGTACCATACAATTTGATGGTAGGTATTAGCGACGGACATTGGCGACCCCTGGCCTGAAAGACCATGCATTCACTCTTTCTTACATTGTATTGTAGACCATGAAGTTGCGCATATTTTTCACAAATGCCTAACATTTTCGTTAAGCCACAGACTGAGGCGCTCAGCAGCGCCATGTCATCAGCGTAGCTAATATTATTGACCGAATTATTATTATTATTATTCTATTAGCGAGAAACAGAAACCTCAGTAAGAGAGAGTCGTTTTTCCCTCATGGACCTCTGTAAGTGAGACTGCTACTTATCTTTACCTCTATATGCGACAGTCGAGCTTTATTTACAAATTTAACATCTGCTATTTTATAACTCATTCTTAACTTTCGTGGAACTTCCTAACATTGTTTTTGTATTGTTTTCTCGTCAATATTGTACCTATTCTACTTCGTGGAACTAAATAAATTGACGGATTTTTGTATGTGTAAATAAGTTCTAAATTAAATAAAATTACATAGTGCATGAATTTTTGTTTTGTTTTCGTAAGCATCTTGATACCTACCCTTATAAAGTACTTATATGTCGAAATCTAATGAACATATACACACTATTATATTATATATGTACATAATACATATATGTTGTGCATATTATGCACATAATTATCATATTACATATTGACTACATTCGTAATTTGCTGTGACTTGTTATTGCTGCGTACCTCAAGAGAGAAACGCTACCCATGTACCTGCATTAGCGAGAAACTCGGGTTAGTGAGAAACCTCTATAAGCGAGAATGAGATTGTGCTCCCTTGAACTCTCGCTTATCCAGGTTTGACTGTATATACAAACAAACAAATCTTTCCTCTTTATAATATTAGTTATTAATATTAGTAATTTATCTTTATAATATAAATCTATTATATATATTTTAGATTTTTATGTATATATATATAATATTCGTATTAAATAAACTTATTTACAATATTTTTGATAGCACATATTCTCACACGGCTTAGTCGCTGATTTGGAGTGGTCTCGACTGAATACCAGCGTCTACTATAGTGTGACCATTAGTGCTGTGCACTCCCTGAGGTATGCGCGGCGAGGTGGGAGGCAAAGAAAAAACTGCATGAGTCCACATGAGATCAATACATGTCGGACATATCTTACGATATCAGTTTGCATTTCTAAGGCAAGACTTGTGGCGGGACGATGGTCGGAGGCTATCTATCTGTAATATATTATACTTACTTAGTTGATTAAAATGTAACTTAAATATACTCATATTTTATTAAAAATATGCAGGTGATAAATAAGAACTAAACTTATAATTCAAAGGACTTGTTTTATTGAACATTTTTTATATTTACAAACAATTATATACTCTAACGAAAGTTATTCTGACATAGATTCTGTTTCAACTTCATCTTCAATTTCATATCACGAGATAACGCACGACCCATCTTTGAATATTTATCCCGTGTGCGTCTGACATAGACCGTCCGGTACAAAAGCTACCTACCGCCGTGAGCGTTGACGGCAGACTGATAGATCGGAGCGGCCGACACATCCCCCCCGTCTCGCCGCGCGCATACCTCAGGGAGTGCACAGCACTAATGGTCACACTATACCATTACAGCTGGCATAATTCTGAGTCGAGGCCCATTTGCTGCTTAGCACACAGTACCAGATTCTTCAAACTTTCAACCCCTATTTCAGCCACTTCAAGATTATTTTTTGAGATCAACTATAGCCTGTATTCTTCCCTAGGATATAATTTATCTTCTTGCCAAATTTCATACCGATCCGTTCAGCCGTTTAGTCGTGAAACGGTAACAAATAAACTAACAAACAAACGGAGTTACTTTCGCATGTAAAATATTAATAATGAATGTTTTTAACTTATCCGCTTTTTTGTATTTTTCTCTGTATGTTCTAAATAATATTTTATTATGATATGTCTATGTTAAGTGGATACTCAAAGAGCATTCTGTCTGCAACTCAGCATAAACTACGAGAATCACAAATAGAACGTTTGAAAAGATCTGACTAAGGTTCGTGCATTTCGTAGGTATGGTACCTCTATTGAGCACCGCACAAACACCGCCCCTCGCCACTCGGCACATTAGCATGCCTCCTGGATAACCTACACGACCGACGGCTGTCGGCTTACTACGTGTATTCCTAGACCGTACAAATGTGGAATACGGATCCGTATTCCACATTTGTACGGTCTTGTTGCATTGGTGTGAAATAGTGCTTTTATTTGTTGAGTAGAAGAAATCTATGAACATAGGTAATAGGTAGGCTACTGGGTCCTTGGTACAGGTATGGTGATTTAGGATAAACAAGCTGAATTGTAATTTGTTACACATTACCGGTTTCAATACGACAAGCTCCATCATTAGCCACATTTAAAACAAGAGTGAAAGGATTTTATCTCTTAGAGAAACGTTATAGTATCGCTATAGATATGTATGTATGTATGTTTATGTTACAATAAAATAAAACAATATACTTAAATAGGTAAATATACCTACAACCAATAAATTAAATAAAAAATAAATATATATATATATATATATATATTTTTTATATATTTATTTTTTATTTAATTTATTTGTTGTAGGTATATTTACCTATTTAAGTATATTGTTTTATTTTATTGTAAGTGATCATCATCATCAGCTGGAAGACGTCCACTGCTGAACATAGGCCTCCTCCTTAGATCGCCACAACGAGCGGTTGGTAGACGTTTGCGCCCAACGGCTCCCCGCGATTCTTACTAGATCGTCGGTCCACCTTGTGGGGGGCCGGCCTACGCTGCGTCTTCAAGTCCGTGGTCTCCACTCGAGAACCTTTCTTCCCCAACGGTTATCGGTTCTACGAGCGATGTGGCCTACCCATTGCCACTTGAACTTGCTAATTTTGAGAGCTATGTCGGCAACTTTAGTTCTTCTGCGGATTTTCTCATTGCGGATTTTGTCACGCAAAGAAACCCCGAGCATAGCCCTCTCCATAGCTCGTTGAGCGACCTTGAGCTTGGTCATGAGGCCATGAGTAAAGGACCACGTTTCAGTGCCATAGGTCATCACTGGCAACACACACTGGTTGAAGACTTTAGTCTTCAGGCTCTGGGGAATTTCGGTTGAGAAGATATCGCGAAGTTTCCCGAACGCTGCCCAGCCGAGTTGGATTCTTCGTGTGACCTCTTTGTCGAAGTTGGACTTACCTAATTGGACAGTTTGTCCTAGGTATACATATTCGTCGACAACTTCGAGAGTATCGCCCCCAACAACTACCGGTACGGGCGCAACATGGATATTTGACATGAGTTTCGTCTTATCCATGTTCATTTTAAGACCCACCTGTTGGGAGACCCTACTGAGGTCGTTGAGCATGGTACCGAGTTCCTCGAGCGATTCGGCCATAATGACTATATCATCGGCAAAACGAAGGTGAGTGATGTATTCGCCATTGATATTGATGCCAAGTCTATCCCACACCAAGAATTTGTAAACGTCCTCCAATGCGTTCGTGAACAGTTTCGGAGAAATTACGTCTCCCTGTCTCACGCCTCTCTGCAATTGGATTGGTTCCGTACTCTTGTCCTGTAGACGGACTGACATAGTGGCGTTACTATACAAGCACTTCAACACTTCGAAATACCTATAGTCGATTTGGCATCGCTGAAGAGACTGCAGTACCGCCCAGGTCTCGATTGAAAGGAAGGCTTTTTCATAGTCCACAAACGCGAGACATAACGGCCATTATATTCCTCGGTCTTCTGTATAATCTGGCGTAGCGTGTGGTCTATGGTACTAAAGCCTTTTCGGAAACCGGCTTGTTCGGGAAGCTGGAAGTCATCGAACCTGCGTACGAGACGGTTCGTAATCACTCTCGAAAACAGCTTGTAAACGTGGCTCAAGAGCGAGATGGGCCTGTAGTTCTTTAATAAGGTTTTATCACTTTTTTTAAAGAAAAGCACCACCACGCTCTTATCCCACGCTTTTGGCGTGGTTCCTTCAAGGACGACGGAGTTAAATAACTTCTGGAGGACTTGAAGTACCGGTTTTCCACCCGCTCTCAGAAGTTCTGTCGTAACTCCATCCTCACCTGGTGCCTTGTTGTTTTTAAGCTGTTTCAGAGCGATCCTAATCTCGTACAGGCTGATGTCCGGGATGTCTTTGGTATAGTGTCGGGTTAGTTTGGCTCTGGTGTCCTGAGCCAACTGACCAACGGGGTTTTGTGTTGAGGTGTACATCTGTCCATAGAACTTTTCGACCTCTCAGAAGCTCCGGTTTCGACGAAATGATAGTGCCGTTGTCGGTCTTCAGCTTAGTCATTTGGCTTTGCCCTATAGACGAATGCTTTGCAAACACTTTTGAACCTTTGCTCCTTTCTATTGCGACCTTACTACGAGATGTATTAAAGGTACGCAGATCGTGTCGCATAGATTTCGAGATTTGTCTATTAAGCACGCCGTAGATCGACATATCAGCTGAAGACTGCAATCTCATTTAATCCCGGTCCTCCATTAGCTTAATGGTTTCATCTGAGAGTTTCTGGTGCTTAGTTCGGCGGGGGGCCTTAAAGAACTTAAATCCCACCGCTTGGACAGTTTCCACCAACCCGTTGTTTATCTCGTCAATATCATTGCAGCTGGCTAGGCACTGGAAGCGATTGTGCAGTTCTAGCTGAAAGCTCTCGGGGTTTTGGATTTGGGCAGGATTTGGACGGAGCGCAGACTTCATCAGACGTGCCCTTTCAAGCTTAACATCGATATTCAATGTGCCTCTAACAATGCGGTGATCGCTCCCGGTTTTCACCCTGCTGATCACGGAGACATCATCAAATATTTGCTTCTTGGTCGTCATAATGAAGTCTATCTCATTTCTAGTGAAATCGTCGGGGCTTATCCACGTCCACTTTCTGGCTGGCCGCTCCTCATAGAAGGAGTTCATAATGAAGAGGCCCTCTATCTCCATGAACTCGACCAGTCTCTAGCCCCTTCGGTTCCGCCGCCCGAATCCAAATGGCCCCACTCTCAGCTCATCGTCTTTCCTTGTGCCTAGCTTTGCGTTGAAGTCCCCCATAACAACCGTGAAACGAGTCTTGGAAGTATGTATGGCCTCGGAGATCTCCTCATACATGGCTTCCACTTCATCGTCTGGGTGTGTCGAGGTCGGCGCATATACCTGTATGACCTTCAACGAATACCTTTCGGTAATTCTGAGTATAAGGTATGCTACCCTGTTCGACACACTGTCGACTTTTGTCACGTTGTTAACGAGGGACTTGCGGACGAGAAACCCGACACCACCCTGGGATAGTTGGTAGAAGAGCAAGTTACCGGAGTTAAGGATCATCGTGTCCTGACCCTGTCTTCGGACTTCCGACAATCCTAGGATGTCCCAACGTAGCTTGCTCAGTTCTTCTTCCAGCTCGACAATCTTCTCGTCAGCCCTGAGCGTTCGTGTGTTGTACGTTGCCAGGACCAGTCGTCGGTGGTGGTAGCTGGATCGCTGCCGGGGATTTTTAGCACCCCCTGCTCCGCCACTGCCCTGGTTGCGACCACTTCCAGGGATGACGGAGCCGCCGGGGACTGGGGGCCGTTTGTTTGTTGTGTCTGTCATAGGGGGGGCTTTGCCATAATCACCACGCTTGGCAGGCGGCTTGGTGATTGCAGTAGTTGGTGATTAGTACACAGAAGAATGCTGCTGCCCATTCCCTGGAACAACTCCCTTTGCCGGCTCACACGGCTCAAAGTGTGTAAGTGATCAGCGCTCTCCTAAACTTTAGATTTTGTTTTGTTAATGTAGGTATACCCCCCTCCATTATTGTATCTTCATCTCCATCCAAAGGTTGTCTGGAAGAAATCGCTTCTAAGCGATAAGACCGCTCATTGTACTTGTTGCTTTGTGAATTTTTATTTTTGTCTGATTCTTTTGAAGAGTACAATAAAGTATTTTCATTAATTCATTCATTCATTGTTGTGTTACCAGTAATGACATAAAAAAATCAGGCTGGATATACATATCACACAGCGCTATATAGTCCCAAACTAAGAAAAGCTTATACTATGGGAACCAAATAACTGATAGAATACTTAAACTTACGTCATTTTGTAAATACATACTAAATGCATATAGAGAAACAACTAAACACAGAAAAAATATCTATCCGTAGATCTTGCTAAACTTTGTCCCTCGGCGGAATGACATATGGTACAGAAACGTGGTCTCATAAGAAGGCTCATGGTTGCTTAGCGTGCTGTGGAGAGGGCTATGCTTGGTGTTTCTCTACGAGATCAAATCAAGAATGAGGATATTCGTAGACAAAGTCACTGACATAGCACAAAGGAGGAAGCAAGCTGAAGTGGCAGAGGGCAGGGCACATAGCTCGAAGAGCTGACGGCTACTGGGGCAGAAGAGTTCTCAAATGGAGACCTGATAGGGGTTGCTGGGAGCCGTTGGGTGCAACCCGCACAAGATCGGTCGCTCTGGATATCTATGGGGGAGGCCTATGTACAGCAGTGGACGTTCTGTGGCTGAAATGATGATGATGATTAAGCTGAAGTGACAGTGGGAACGGTACAATACTAGACCGTTGGCCGTTATGGTGGACCGTTGGGGCAGAACGTTTCTCGAAACCAGCGATTTTCAAGCCTACATCTACTATTCTTTCTAAAAGATTTTTTTTATTTTTTATGAATGAGCACGACCTGTGAAGTCCGTTTTCTAAACATACGAAACAAAACCACGGTGGTCTCGATAACCATCAACAATGACATACAGTATTCTGTCCGTAGGCGAAGAGGTCAAACCCAGGTCGAAGTGTACTCTTGAAACAGGAATGTGAATACAAACACCTTAACAGCGTGTGTCAAGGGGGAAACAAACATACAAAACCCGAAAACATGGCGCCGAAAACTCGAGCATGAAGAACTATTAAGGAAATCATGAATTATATTTATTTCCTGTCACCCAGTAATATATGCCCTCCAGAGGACATTAAAACAGTCTTCAAGTGGGAAAACTGAAACAATTGGAGGACAATCGAAGTAGTATTTTACTTTCAGTTTCAAAACATAATCAGTGAACCCTTCTGGGGGATTTTACACTATCAATACCAGATCCTAGTATTGTGATATTACTATCACGGCAGTATTACTGGCAGGGTTTCATACTATCAATATTTATCGATATGAGTACTGCGTTGAGTTTGTAGAGGATAATTGTGTTAGATATTATGGATAACAAAATAAAAAGCGGCTGTCGCTATAATAGTAGTTATAACTAACGAACGATCTACCTGAATGCGTTAATTGAGTACCTACCTACATAACTCGAACGAATTACGTTATCTTTTCTATGTGTACTGATTCCCATGTAAGTGATAATTGTTATCTTTTTGAGAATAAATGATTATTAAACCTATAATAGGTATTTGCGATCATTGAATAGAATGCGACCATAATTTGAATGCAACTTCACGCAAGATATGATCTGACGATGGTTACGAAAATTAGAGAAAGGACATAGGATTATTTTTTTTGGAAATATTAAGATTTATGCCCTAAAATATTAACATAATCAAACGCTAAAGCTTGGACTGCGCTACAGATGAAAAAAAAATAGTTAATCCACACCCCAGGATCGCTGATTTCAAGAACATCCGGAAACATTTCAATATTATTGAGATACCGTCAATACCATCAATATTTCCTCGATATTGAATCGTGATCTCGAATATCGTGGGCTAATATTGATGTTGTGTTGTGTAACAGCTCCCATTTAAGAATTACAAAGGTAATCATCATCATTAACAGCCCATCTTCACCCACTGCTGGATATAACCCTCCATAAGTTTGTTGCTTCCATCACGGTCCTACGTTAGGCTCACCCATCGAAATTTCGCTGAAAAGAGGCAAGATTACAGGCCAAAAAAGTGGCTTGTAGTGACTAGGTATTATTCCAAATTCTTTGAATAGTGCCAAATAGTGCCAATCACCCGAGCTAATAAAAAATTCTGAAGCGCATGACTCATAAATTCATAGTCACTCTTCAAAAAGTATGTATATAAAGGTGGAAAAAAAGTACCGACATCGTGAACTCCCCATACAATATCAGTATTATATCAATCCACGCAATGATGTCGATGAGATGACGTAACAGACACCGGTATATGCCACAAGCTGCGGTTTGACACAGAATAAGGTGTGACTCACACCAAGTCTACCTCTTTTCAATGACCATTCGTCATGATTAGCCTAAACGCCTCTAATAACATCCGGTTTCTATAACCAAACCCGAAGTCTGTGAAGAGTTCTTACAATTTTTTTTAGCAACGGTGTTACGATTCGTAATTGTTTTTTATGCTACTTGGAACAAGCTTATGGCCCACCTGATGTTAAGTGGTAACCATCGCCTATAAGTTATTATAACAGAGAATTGCCTCGTGGGTCATGCTGCTTAGAAATGTGTCCCACGATGCACTGCTATGCGTTCATGTGCATGTACAATATGTACATACACAAAGCCTTAGGCCGTTTGTCCACCGACACCGTAACCAGGACGTCACCGAGAACGAGATGACGGTAACGGGTGTGCGGTGGACACACGGTCTTTACTAAATGTATTTATGTATCGCTAAATCGGCGCTGTCATCACGTTCTCGGTGACGTCCCGGTGACGGTGGCGGTGGACAAACGGCCTTATGGTACCTCATGGTAGTAGTAAACTTACTGTGTAATGATGACTGTAATGTAATGAGACAGGGGCGAAAAATCTATGTTACCTAAACGAGGCCAAGCAGGTACTAAGTAGTCTCCTAAGGTGAAATTGCAAGTGTCTTTAAATCAACTGCGATGTATGTATGAACTCGGAAAGGATTATGGATGACGCTATTTACTACTAAGTATACCACTACAGACAAATATTTAGAAGTTCTCTCGTAAGTGACACGGTGAGGTAGTGATACATACTAATATTATAAAGAGGAAAGATTTGTTTGTTTGTATTGAATAGGCTCCGAAACTACTGGACCGATTTAAAAAAGTTGTTTCTCTGATGGGAAGCTGCACTATCCCCAGGTGACATAGGCTACTTTTTACCCAACTGAGCAGAAGGAGGGTAATGTTTTTATTGAAAAACTACGCGTGTGAAGCTGCGGATTGGTCAGCTAGTACACACGGCTACACATCAAGCTATACATTACCAGTATAAGCTGACCTCGCATAGGCTTTTCGTAGAATGAGAGGTCAGCTTATACTGAAAATTATAGCTTGATATGTACATAGCCGTGTGTACATAATGAAAAGGAAACTTAGGAGGCCACAGAAGGGACAATAGTGGGCATCGTAAGACGTAGACAGTGTATGCAACCTGACACCACTCCCGCTTTGTTGGCAATGCTCTCGGGACTGCCACTCCACAGAATAGAAAACTCAACGTCCTTTGTTTGAGGAAGCCTTTGTTTTGTAGATGAAAATATTTTTACGTGGCGTCAAAATAATAATTTGAAAGATAGCAAGTATGGACCTTATGTTTTTTGTAAAGAGTTTCTTCATTTTGGGAAAACACACACAAATTAGAAAACCAATGATGATGATGATAAAATAAAAAACCTTATTTGATAGTTATTGGTCCCAAGATGATTCCAGGAGACCTTTTTATGTATCGTAATCTGTCAGGCACGACATACAAAAAACCGGCCAAGTGCGAGTCGAACTCGCGCACGAAGGGTTCTGTACCATTATCTATAAAAACGGCAAAAAAATCGTGTCTGTTGAATGGGAGACCCACATACATATTTATTATATTCTTTTTTTAGTATTTGTTGTTATAGCGGCAATAGAAATACATCATTTGTGAAAATTTCAACTGTCTAACACGGTTCATGAGATACAGCCTGGTGACAGACGGACAGACAGACGCATAGCGGAGTCTTAGTAATCGGGTCCCGTTTTACCCTTTCGGCACGGAACCCTAAAAACATATTAGCGTGATTTCTAATGGTTTAAAAGGTACATATAGCTGTTTCTTGTGGCGACATACGGGAATTTTATTCCCTCTTGCTCGTAATAGAGCTAATTTTTACTTACAACAATCAAACCTTTTCAAGTCAAATCTTTCGATCGTCAAAACGCACAAACAAATACTTTCTTTTCTTATAAGTATAGATTACTAATACGACCGTTGAAATGTTTAATCATCTCAAAAGCACTAAAGATGGAAGGCAAAATGTCGATAAACGTCCATCGTATCGATGTAACATCGATAGTCGATAAACTTAGGTAGATCAAAGAAATGTGATAAAATGGTAATTTTGTCACACTAGTAAGAACTAGTGAGAGCTATTAGTGAAGTAGTAAGAGCAAGAAACACGAAACAATAGGTGTTCATCTGTCATCACAATCTTCTGATTATCATCAGGATAAAAAGAATTTATCTTGAAGTTGTCGACGCGTATGTATACCTAGGACAACAGTCCAATTAGGTAGGTCCAACTTCGAGAAAGAGGTCAATCGTCGAATCCAACTCGGATGGGCAGCGTTTGGGAAACTTCGCAACGTCTTTTCGTCCAACATACCTCAGTGCCTTAAGACGAAAGTCTTCAATCAGTTTGTGTTACCAGTGATGACATATGGAACCGAGACGTGGTCCTTCACTATTGGCCTTATAATAATAAGCAATAGGCCTTAATAAGCTCAGAGTCGCTCAACGAGCTATGGAGAGGGCTATGCTCGGGGTTTCTCTACGGGATTGAATCAGAAATGAGGAGATACGTAGGAGAACTCAAGTCACTGACATAGCCCGACGGATTAGCACGTTGAAGTGGCAATGGGCAGGCCATAGAGTGTGCGGCGGAACTTTTCAACCTGATCCCACCATCTCCTTTCTATCAACTGACAACCAGACGCTCTGCGGTGTGCCACCGCTATATGGTGGAAATACCTCCCATTCGCACAAAGCGGTTCTCTTCGACCTTTATTATGCGCACCGCCAAAGAGTGGAACGACTTGCCAGAGTCTGTGTTTCCTGATAGCTACAACCTGGGTATCTTTAAGTCGCGAGTGAATAGATTTCTTCTAGACAAGCGTGTACCATCGTAGACTGCATCATCGCTTACCATCAGGCGAGATCGTGGTCAAACGCAAGCCTATAATAAATAAAAAAAAATATAGCACGCAGAATAGATGGCCCATGGGGCCGGAAAGTTCTCGAATGGAGGCCACGGACCGGCAAGCGCAGCGTAGGACGTCCACCTACAAGATGGGAAGACGACTTGGTAAGAACCGCAGGTCGGCGTTGGATGCAGGCCGCTTCCAACCGCAGTTCCTGGAGATCAATGAGGGAGGCCTTTGTCCAGCAGTGGACGTCCTACGGCTGATATGATGATGATGATGAAAAAGAATATTCTGTACTGTATCTATTTTTTCTTGCCGCTTTCTACAATAAAATTTATTTAAAAATTTGATTTCAACTTGGCTGGATTAATTAAGAGAGAATTGTCACAATAATAGCCCGAGCTACCCGTGAGCATGTGATATTTGAATTTACGTAGCTAAATTTAAATTCTAAGCTAAAGTTACGCGCCCTTCCACCGTCGGCGCCGCGTCCATTTGCAGTTTCCTCGCCGTAGGCAGTAAGACGAAATTACTAAATTAAAAATTATATTTATGGTTGCAGTGAGTAAGGTTGTTTTGATTTGACATGGTAAATGAACTAAAATAGCGCGCGATTTGAAAATGGAAGAACTTTGGTATTCGTATATTTCGTATAGGCATAATAATGATGTTTTGTGATTGTCGATGGTCGTAGCCCATCCCTATGTTCAAGTGCAAGCATCGACCGGTGAAGATGTTTGGCTGCGTCTCATTGCTGAGGTATTTATTTACACATGTACGCCGATGTGTCTTTAATGAGCTCCTGCCAGAGCCAGAGGCCGCTGAATACCCAATAGTACACTAGGGGTCAGATAAACGATTTAGCTGTTTGGTCCGGTTAGTCTCCGCAAACTATATGTTGATCGGCTGACTGTTCAATCAGGTGATAATTAGACAAATGGGTGCGCGTAAATACTTCACGATTTAAAATTTCCACTTAAATTTGTTTTGTATTGTGACCGTACACGACCGAACTATCGTCAGATTGTTTAGCTTATAGTTTGCTGGGGCTCTTAACATCCACTGAATCGAATGAATGAATCCAAATTGTAACGTAGGTATTACCCGTGCGCGATAAGTTGGGACCTGAGCGCGGTGACGTCATATTGGCGTGTTTGTACCGCCCGCAAAAAAGCGAACATAACAAGCAGCCGCCCGCGGCTTCGTCTTTGTTTTTTTTAACCTAATTTATTATGTTACTCAGGGAGGACGCTGCTTTTTATCTAATCTTTTTTACACTATTTGAATAAAATAAAAATACAATGTTTAAGTTTCTACATTTATTTTATCTATTATTTACATTATTTCATCTTCGTCACTATTTAGTGGATTTATGCCTTCTAGAGGTTGTTCTTCGTCCTCAGTCTCACTATAATCACTTGACGAAGAGGTATCCGATAAATTTACAATTAATTGCGATTCATTCGTCTCTTGTAAGAGGTCATCGTCCCAATACTTTTGTCAAAGCCTGTCCACATGGTAGACTTCTTTTTTCCAGACAACAAAACAATAACACAAACGAAAACTAAAAGAATTCCAGAGCGCGTCGTTACGTGACGTAGGCCAGTACGAGACTAAAAACCCTAGTAAAAAATAGTGATGTGAACGGTACAATACGGGCGCCATCGGGGAAGTGCAGGAGAAGCGGTCGGGGAGTCGCATTCCTAGCAGGTCCCAAGTTATCGCGCACGAGTAATATACTTGCAATGAGACATAATTACACTAATATTATGAACGCTAATCTAACGTTCATTGTAGCAAAGGAATTGACAAAGCGAAGTACACGTCGTGCTAGCTTTCTTGTCTTACCTAAATGTCGTACGAACTATGCCAAAAAAACAATAGATCACGCAGGCGCACAGCTTTATAATATATTACCCCGTGATATAAAAAATGTAAGCTCATTTAAATCTAAACTCGCTCAACATATAACTAATGTTTACTAAATAAAGTAATTATATAACTAACAAACGATCTACCTGAATGCGTTAATTGAGTACCTACCTACCATAACTCGAACGAATTACATTAACTTTTCTATGTGTACTGATTCACATGTAAGTGAGAATTGTTATCTTTGTGAGAATAAATGTTTATTAAACCTAACGATTTCGTCCAACATACCTCAGTGCCTTAAGATGAAAGTCTTCAATCAGTGTGTGTTACCAGTGATGACATATGGAACCGAGACGTGGTCCTTCACTATTGGCCTTATGAATAAGCTCAGAGTCGCTCAACGAGCTATGGAGAGGGCTATGCTCGGGGTTTCTCTACGGGATCGAATCAGAAATGAGGAGATACGTAGGAGAACTCAAGTCACCGACATAGCCCGACGGATTAGCACGTTGAAGTGACAATGGACAGGCCATATAGCGCGCAGAACAGATGGCCGATGGGGCCGAAAGGTTCTCGAGTGGAGGCCACGGACCGGCAAGCGCAGCGTAGGACGTCCACCCACAAGATGGGCAGACGACTTGGTAAGAACCGCAGATCGGCGTTGGATGCAGGCCGCTTCCAACCGCAGTTCCTGGAGATCAATGAGGGAGGCCTTTGTCCAGCAGTGGACGTCCTACGGCTGATATGATGATGAAACCTAACGCTAAAGTTTGTATGGATATGTGGGGATTTTTGTTACTCTTTCACGCAAAAACTACTGAATGAATTTTAATAAAACTTGGTATGTACATACGTAGATTATAACCTGGATTAATACATAGGCTACTTTTTGTTGACAAACAACACGTGCGAAGCCGCTGGAGGAAGCTAGTAAACAATAAATAAGACTATAAAATTTCAGATTGTCGCTAAAACCTGTGGATAATCTGTGGATCTGTATTGTAACTTCTCTCGTGAAAAATAAAAATTTGAGCTAGAAAGGTTGCGTTGTTTTTTGATGTCTATACAATGTATATAATGTATACAGTTAGTTGTATACAATATTGTATCAAATTAATTGTATAAATGCTTTTATTTTGTATACAAGGTCTATCCAGCCTCCAACACCCACCGTTGGGTATAGGCCTCCTCTCTATGTTGCCAGTTCAATGGGTCTTGAGCAAGTCTCATACAAGGTATACAAATCTAAAATAAGCTTGAATTGTAAATAATAAGGTTCTATGACAACAAAAAGTTTATTTATAGTTTTTTTTATTTATTATTAGTTGTTTAGATGTTCTTTGAACAATTTAATATTTTCAGACGCTTGCATTTACCTAATACCAGCCGTGTTGTAGCTTGTCTTGCATCGTAGTTAATACTATTAGGTAATCTATGCATCTACTCAATAAATAAATGCTCTGTTATATCAACTACCAGTCTTTATACCTGCTCCCTCATTACGATTGTGCCGGACAGAACTCTCAAATATTTGGTCAAAACTTTCCTCCATTAATGAGCTACCAGCACAACACAGTTTTTTTTCTATTTAACTTTACGTAATAAGTATTATAAGAAAAATTCTTCGAGTTTAATGTGTTTGTGTTATTTGCCCCTGTCAGATGTTTGTTATTGCTGCGTTTAGAATGTGGATTTAGAGATCTTGCACATGACATTCAAAAGCGGCGTGATGCAGTCGCGATTAAAATCAGTAAGTGGCTAGCCGAACTTATTTTATCTAACTAATGTGTCGTGTTTAGAACCATTTATATTATTAAAAGAGGATTGTATCTGTATCCAACATTTTTGTAGGCTTCGATGTCTTAATTCAGCGATTTAAAATGAATTTAAAATGTCTACCTCCGTGACGCAGTGGGCGAATAGCCGACTGAGACGCAGAAGGTAGCGGGTTCGATTCCCGCCGCGGAACAAATGTTTGCATAATCTATAGATATTTATTCCGGGTCTGGATGTTTTTCTATATATGATAAGCATATATTTACAAAAAAAAGTATATAACTATTCTATCAGTTATCTGGTTTCCATAGTACAAGCTCTGCTTAATTTGGGGCTGGATAGCGCTGTGTGACATGTCCAGCAATATTTATTTATTTAATTCTAAGAGACACAATCGTGATAACCCATTGTTAAGTGCTAGGTAGTTTAAAAAAATATTTAAATTTATTTTAAATCATTTTATTTAGAGGTCAACTAACAATTTAGCATTTTTTTTATTAGTTTTATTGAAGCGCTTGACCATTGCCTCACCTGATGGTAAGTGATGGTGTGATCAAAGATGGCCGCTTGCCTAGAAATAACCTGTTCAATCTGGATGTCATGCGATAATGATCGTGCAATGGTACGATTGCTGTTGATGAGTCATCGTGTGCAAACGCGTTTACCTGGAAGCCATGAGAATTCTCTAACAATAACATCGATGGGAAAACAAATATCTTACTATTCATTCGTGTATTAAAGTGTTCTTCTAATTTATTAGTTGAGTTGAACAAATATTTAAATCAAATATTTTATTGCGGTCGTGATTTGCAAAATTCTGAATTTCGTATTTGCAAACACCAAGTAAATAAATACCTAATCGGAAAAATGTTCGTCATTCATCGTTCCATTTGTCATTGTACTTTAGTCCTGCCTCTAAAAAGAGACTTTTGACTGCTTGTCAAAAAAAGTGTGGAGAAAAGATAGGAAAAATAGCCTTGTTTTCGTTTTAGTCACGTATTTATTTATTGTTCTCATAAAATATGAGAAAAGTTAGTCTCAAAACTTTTGTCAGTCTGATTTTATTATTTTATTTATAACCCAAAACCAACACAAGCAAGAAACACTATAAATTCCCGATCACAATTCGATTCTTCACGATATTCAAATTCCAAGTCATCTGTATAAACTTGGATAATAATCTGAGATGCGCGTGAGTTTGCGTCCATTGTGGCGATCCCGAGTCAACACTCGGCGTTCCCCGAAGCCCTTTGTGACATCAACCACGGCTTAGATATCACTATATTGTGTAAACAAAGCCTGGCACCTTTATAAGGACGTCACGAGTGTGTTGGTTCTGTTGGACATGCATGAACGGTAATAGGTTTGCAATCGATCAATAAATAGGAAAGTGTTTCCAGCAAACCTTGTGAGGTACTTACATACCTTACTTAAAGGTAGTCTGGTAGAAATTCACTATAAGACCGCCAATTGCATCACATAGATAAGACCGCCCATTGTACTTGTTGCTTTGTGATTTTTTATTTTAAGTCTGTTTCTTTTTAAGTGTGCAATAAAGTATTTTCATTCATTTAATTCATTCATTCATTAATTCATTCATTCATAGATTTACATAAGAATAATAATAATTTATTAAGTTCTTAAAATGGTTTGGTACTAGTAGGTACTTATATAGGTTATACGTATATAGGCATTACATGTATGCTAGCCTAAATTAAAAACAATTGCAATGTCCAGATGACAATTATTATTTGATGTGGCATGTAAGTAAGTATTATATTTGAGTACAGTACCTGACGTAGCTCTGTTTCTAACACTAGGTCTCTTTCGAGCCTGTGTTGTGAGGATTACAGTGATTCGCATCAGACTCACGTCAAACAAAAATAGCAATTGACCCACTTTGATTGGCTATGTAAATAAATTATAATCTAAATTAAAAGCTAGAATTAAAGTACTTACTAATAATAATGAAAGTAAGGAATGTGTAGGAAGGAAGGTCCAACATGTAAGAGGTGTGTTTGTGAGTGTACGGACCAAGTAATTATGATATTATTCATACCTAATTACCAAATAAGGTCTTATAATTGCAATTATAATATTACTTATTACTATTAAGTACTTATAATATTTTTAGAATCATACATCTAATAGAATAAAAAAAAACAATGTGTTAACCTAATCGTTAACAGACCATTTTAATCAATACAAAACTAAATTAATCACATAAAAACATTTAGAAACACACACATTGAAAATAATTTGATTACACATAAAACGATAACAAAGCACATTTTTTTTTCGAATGGACTTATCTCGCTGTTGGCCTCTGAGGCCGTTGCAGCTTAACCGAACAATCACGATAACAAAGCACAAAATAACTCACGTGACCTTTATACAAAAACCACCTAATTTGACTGTCCTTAGTTGTTACACTGTTGAGCGACACGAACAAACAGCCTGCAAGCTTTGTTTTTTTTTTCGAATGGACTTATCTCGCTGTTGGCCTCTGAGGTCATTGCAGCTTAACCGAACAATCACGATAACAAAGCACAAAATAACTCACGTGACCTTTATACAAAAACCACCTAATTTGACTGTCCTTAGTTGTTACACTGTTGAGCGACACGAACAAGCAGCCTGCAAGCTTTGTTTTTTTTCGAATGGACTTATCTCGCTGTTGGCCTCTGAGGTCATTGCAGCTTAACCGAACAATCACGATAACAAAGCACAAAATAACTCACGTGACCTTTATACAAAAACCACCTAATTTGACTGTCCTTAGTTGTTACACTGTTGAGCGACACGAACAAACAGCCTGCGAGCTTTGTTTTTTTTTCGAATGGACTTATCTCGCTGTTGGCCCCTGAGGTCATTGCAGCTTAACCGAACAATCACGATAACAAAGCACAAAATAACTCACGTGACCTTTATACAAAAACCACCACAAACCACCGGGATCCGAGGCACGGTGCACCGCTGGCCGACCGCAGTCAGTAGGGGGCCCAAGTAGCAAAATAGCCACTCGTGAAAGGCTGCCCCGCCAACTAGCGAAAAATCTCTGGATGCGCCATGGTGCCGGCTGGCGACCGGACGAGAGGGCCCTATGGACATCCTAGGGGGGGGCTCGGGCGTCCCCACAGTCTCCAGACTAGTCCTCCAACGATGAAACTTTTCGTGTGCGTCTGAGGGTTATCGTGTGAAGCCCCACTTCACTGCCGCCTCCTAACCTTAAATCACTCGTAACCATAATGAAAAGTAGAAACAAGAGAACGATTAAACAGCGGCTGCACTCCCTCTCACTCAAAGTGCACCTCTACAACATCCGAAGTCTACACTCAAATCTCGTCGCAGTCCATCACCACCTTGAGACTGAGAAACCAGCTCTCTTGTTTCTTTCGGAGACGCAGAGAGGATGTCCGTCGGACACGGCGTACCTCTCGTATCCAGGGTTTACCTTGGAGCACAATTTTAAACCCCGTGCTGTCTGTGTGTACGCCCGTGATGATATCTGCTGTCGGCGTCTCCGAAACCTTGAAGATTCCAGCTTTTCTGTTATATAGGTTTTGGTGGACTCAGGCCTTGAAAAAATGTTATATGGCTGTATATACCGTTCGCATAGTGGAGACCAGGAGACGACCAAGCTCATGACTTACTTTAGTGAGGCGGCAGACGCCGGCCAACAAAAGTACCCATCTGCTCAATTGGTGCTGTTGGGGGACTTCAACGCTCACCACCAAGAGTGGCTCTTCCCATACCAAAGCACTGACCACGCAGGGAGAGAAGCGCGAAAACTAGCTTTATCGCTTATTCTCACCCAGCTGGTCCAAGGAGCAACGCGGGTTCCTGATATTGACGACCAAACAGCCAATTGCTTGGACATTCTACTGACAACTGATCCAGACCGCTACTCCGTGTCGGTTTCATCATCTTTGGGTAGTTCCGACCATTGTCTGGTGAAATCTGTATCTGTCTACTCCCCGCCCGATCTTAGGCCTAGAGGCAAGCGAAGATGGCAGTACAAGTCAGCTGATTGGGATGAAATGCGTGCATTCTTCGCATCATATCCTTGGCAGCAAGTCTGCTTCTCCTCGGATGATCCTTCAGATTGCGCGGATGCCGTGACAGATGTGCTGCGTCAAGGGATGGAATATTTTATCCCATTATCTGACGTAACAGTGTCAGGCAAAGCTCAACCTTGGTTCGAAGCCGAATGTAGACGCGCTGAAATGCAGAAACATGAGGCATACCTGGCATGGGTTGAAGTTCGAAACCGCAAAACCAAGGACCTATCTAAGAAAAAGACAGCTTATAACAAAGTTGCCAAGTCCTGCAAGAAAGCTTTACGGAAGGCTCTATTTGACCACATAGGCCGAATGGGGAACAAATTGGCGTCGTACCCATCGGGCAGTAAGGCGTTTTGGTCCCTGGCTAAAGCGGTTCAGTCGAACATCTGTCGCCCCTCACTACCTCCACTGCTGAAACCTGACGGTACTCTGGCCCATACCGCTGAAGAGAAAGCGAATCTGTTCGCCAATTTTTTTGCGGAATCTTTTCGTCTAGCTAGATGCTGCACCGGTAGACCTCCGAGTCTACCGGATGGTGGAGTATATATGCCGGAAATCCGCATACATCAGACTGAGGTTCGAAAAACGATGCAGAATCTGGACGTGAACAAAGCCAGTGGCCCTGATGGTATTCCGGCAGTTGTTCTTAAATTCTGCGCGCCTAAGCTCGCTCCTGTACTGACACGCCTCTTTCGCCGCTCTGTGAAGTCTGGACAAGTGCCGAAATCCTGGAAGCTTGCAAATGTGCAGCCCGTGCCTAAAAAAGGTAGTCGTGCCGTCTTCTCTAACTACAGACCCATCTCGGTCACGTCCGTTATCTGTAAGATTATGGAACGTGTACTGAACAACAGGCTCCTGGCACACCTAGAAACGCATAACCTCCTCAGTAATCGACAATATGGCTTTCGCCGAAATCGTTCTACTGGGGACCTTCTAGCGTATGCCACGCACATATGGAGCGAGGCCGTAGAGAAACACGAGGAAGCGCTGGCTGTTTCTCTTGGCATCTCAAAGGCCTTTGATAGGGTCTGGCATGATAGCCTTATTAGCAAGCTTCTATCATACGGTCTGCCCACTGGTCTGTGTGTCTGGATATCGGACTTCTTGAGGGACCGTTTGATACGAGTTGTCATTGAAGGCTGCTCGTCCGATCAATTGGCGATTAACACCGGGGTCCCACAAGGGTCAGTACTTTCCGCAACTCTGTTCTTGCTGCATATCAACGATCTGCTAATACCCAGTACCTTTGGGTGTGCAGACGATAGCACAGTTGTGAAAAGCTATACCTCTAGTGCACGAGCCAGTAGAGCGCAGATTCAGTCACTCAGGGAGGCCATGGTCGAGCGCTTAAACTTGTCCTTGAAAGCAATCTCCGACTGGGGTGATCCAATCTGGTCAAGTTCAATGCGAATAAGACCCAGGCGTGTCTGTTCTCCGCAAAACGAAGTCAATTTAATCTGACTTCTACTTTCCGAAATGTATCCGTGCCAATATCTGACCACCTCGAACTTCTTGGTATCACATTAACTCCGACTCTCAATTTCGGCTCCTACATTGAGTCGAAAGCCCAGTTGGCTGCTAAAAAGCTTGGTATACTCGCAAAGGTGAGGCACTACTTCACACCGGGACAGTTACTCAACTTGTACCAAGCACAAGTCCGTTCGTGTTTGGAGTACTGTTCTCACCTCTGGGACGGATCAGCGAAGTACCAACTTGAAGCTCTAGAATCAATTGAGAGAAGAGCCAAGAAGCTCATAGGCAACGATGAGCTAGTTGATGCAAGGCTCCTCAGCCTAGAGCATCGATGAAAGGTTGCTAGCCTCTCGGTTTTTTATCGAGTACATTTCGGAGAGTGTGCGGCGGAACTTTTCAACCTGATCCCACCATCTCCTTTCTATCAACGGACAACCAGAAGCTCTGCGGTGCGCTACCGCTATATGGTAGAAATACCTCCCATTCGCACAAAGCGGTTCTCTTCGACCTTTATTATGCGCACCGCCAAAGAGTGGAACGACTTGCCAGAGTCTGTGTTTCCAGATGGCTACAGCCTGGGTATCTTTAAGTCGCGAGTGAATAGGTTTCTTCTAGACAGGCGTGTACCAACGTAGACTGCATCAGTGCTTACCATCAGATACGACGTTAGATCGTGGTCAAACGCAAGCCTATATATAATATATATATAAAAAAAAAACCTAATTTGACTGTCCTTAGTTGTTACACTGTTGAGCGACACGAACAAACAGCCTTCGAGCTTTGTTTTTTTTTCGAATGGACTTATCTCGCTGTTGGCCTCTGAGGCCGTTGCAGCTTAACCGAACAATCACGATAACAAAGCACAAAATAACTCACGTGACCTTTATACAAAAACCACCTAATTTGACTGTCCTTAGTTGTTACACTGTTGAGCGACACGAACAAACAGCCTTCGAGCTTTGTTTTTTTTTCGAATGGACTTATCTCGCTGTTGGCCTCTGAGGCCGTTGCAGCTTAACCGAACAATCACGATAACAAAGCACAAAATAACTCACGTGACCTTTATACAAAAACCACCTAATTTGACTGTCCTTAGTTGTTACACTGTTGAGCGACACGAACAAACAGCCTTCGAGCTTTGTTTTTTTTTCGAATGGACTTATCTCGCTGTTGGCCTCTGAGGCCGTTGCAGCTTAACCGAACAATCACGATAACAAAGCACAAAATAACTCACGTGACCTTTATACAAAAACCACCTAATTTGACTGTCCTTAGTTGTTACACTGTTGAGCGACACGAACAAACAGCCTTCGAGCTTTGTTTTTTTTTCGAATGGACTTATCTCGCTGTTGGCCTCTGAGGCCGTTGCAGCTTAACCGAACAATCACGATAACAAAGCACAAAATAACTCACGTGACCTTTATACAAAAACCACCTAATTTGACTGTCCTTAGTTGTTACACTGTTGAGCGACACGAACAAACAGCCTTCGAGCTTTGTTTTTTTTTCGAATGGACTTATCTCGCTGTTGGCCTCTGAGGCCGTTGCAGCTTAACCGAACAATCACGATAACAAAGCACAAAATAACTCACGTGACCTTTATACAAAAACCACCTAATTTGACTGTCCTTAGTTGTTACACTGTTGAGCGACACGAACAAACAGCCTTCGAGCTTTGTTTTTTTTTCGAATGGACTTATCTCGCTGTTGGCCTCTGAGGCCGTTGCAGCTTAACCGAACAATCACGATAACAAAGCACAAAATAACTCACGTGACCTTTATACAAAAACCACCTAATTTGACTGTCCTTAGTTGTTACACTGTTGAGCGACACGAACAAACAGCCTTCGAGCTTTGTTTTTTTTTCGAATGGACTTATCTCGCTGTTGGCCTCTGAGGCCGTTGCAGCTTAACCGAACAATCACGATAACAAAGCACAAAATAACTCACGTGACCTTTATACAAAAACCACCTAATTTGACTGTCCTTAGTTGTTACACTGTTGAGCGACACGAACAAACAGCCTTCGAGCTTTGTTTTTTTTTCGAATGGACTTATCTCGCTGTTGGCCTCTGAGGCCGTTGCAGCTTAACCGAACAATCACGATAACAAAGCACAAAATAACTCACGTGACCTTTATACAAAAACCACCTAATTTGACTGTCCTTAGTTGTTACACTGTTGAGCGACACGAACAAACAGCCTTCGAGCTTTGTTTTTTTTTCGAATGGACTTATCTCGCTGTTGGCCTCTGAGGCCGTTGCAGCTTAACCGAACAATCACGATAACAAAGCACAAAATAACTCACGTGACCTTTATACAAAAACCACCTAATTTGACTGTCCTTAGTTGTTACACTGTTGAGCGACACGAACAAACAGCCTTCGAGCTTTGTTTTTTTTTCGAATGGACTTATCTCGCTGTTGGCCTCTGAGGCCGTTGCAGCTTAACCGAACAATCACGATAACAAAGCACAAAATAACTCACGTGACCTTTATACAAAAACCACCTAATTTGACTGTCCTTAGTTGTTACACTGTTGAGCGACACGAACAAACAGCCTTCGAGCTTTGTTTTTTTTTCGAATGGACTTATCTCGCTGTTGGCCTCTGAGGCCGTTGCAGCTTAACCGAACAATCACGATAACAAAGCACAAAATAACTCACGTGACCTTTATACAAAAACCACCTAATTTGACTGTCCTTAGTTGTTACACTGTTGAGCGACACGAACAAACAGCCTGCAAGCTTTCTTTTTCTTTTTCGAATGGACTTATCTCGCTGTTGACTTCTGAGGCCGTTGCAGCTTAACCGAGCTTTTGGCGAGCGCAGAAGGCGCTCAGCCCTGTAAGTTTTGATGAGGCAACTAGCGCAAGGGCACCACTTAGGTACGAACGTCGGCTTGGGTTATTGCCAGGGCGGGGATAGGAGAGAAACGCCCGGGTACGTGCTTGTACCTCGTATAGGTGGCGACTGAAGGGACTCGTCGACCTCGCCGGCGAGGTCGGTGTATTTGTCATCCGGGTCTCCGAGAACGTGTCTCGGACGCCGAAGGGCTTACTGCCTGCGCGCAACTGTTTCGCACGGTATTTACAGCATGGTTGCTTGGCAAAAGTCACTGGGTGGGGGAGTTGCTAACAATGTTACATTTGCTTTTGGCATATTAATCTGAGTTATATGTTAGTCGTATCTATAAGTTTTTCTGTGTCTTTATAGTTTAGCCTGCTGAGATAGTTCTTAATTGTCCATTTTAGTTTGTTTGCCGTATTGTTCACAATTGTCTCATTTTTATTTATTCGATTATATTTTGCTTCTAATTTACTTAATTGTTTTGTTTTATGTGCAAAATAAAGAATTTTCTACTATAAACGAGAAGCCGGATGAAGAGATATGACTAGGCTGAAAGCCGTCGTCATCCTAAACAAATAGTATATAATAGTATACAGCACTTTAGAGTTTAGATTTATAGATAAAAAATACAATTAAATTAAAACTTCGTATTTATTTATTCAACAAAAACTTACATACCTACAGTAATAAAGCGCTGTAAAACCCTAGCCTTGTTACCACAAAAAATTTAAACAACTGTTTAACGCGTGTTTAAGATATTCCTAACTAATTTTTGTATAGGGATTTTTTAAACACGTGCTAAACAGTGATTATTTTTTTTGTGTAGAGGTTTGTCTCGGTGCTCAGGGACACTCGAGCCGCTACATATTATTCAGTTACCTACTTATACCCGTTACTATATACCCGTCACGTACCTACCACCGTAAATCCATGTGCTATAGTTGGCGGTCTTATCACTCAATAGCGATCTCTACCAAGAAATCTTTACCAGTTTTTTTTAATACTATTTATATGGCAAACGAGCATGCAGTCCCCCAGATGCTAAGTAGCTACTGCAGCCCATGGATATCCACATATAATTCAAAACATATTATTATTAATATGTATTATGTTGTCTTGATCTCTATGTGGATACGTTGCCATACTATAGGACTTAGCTGGTATGCCTAATGCGTGTGTCCGCTTTTGTTTTCACGTACCACCACGTGCTCATATCACACCTTTTATAAAGTCGTCCAATCTGCTAAAAATGACAGCGCGTAGAAAGCTTCATCTAGCGGTCTTACTTTTTGGAGTTATCAACTTGCAACATCCTAAGTATCTCTTTGATAAGTTTGTGTGGGCACATGCCCATTTCAGATACCCAAGCCGAGCATGTACCATCTATGCCACGCCGAAGCACAGATGCGTGGCATTCCGTGGATCCTTCAAATTTGCCGCTACTCGGTGTTGGAATGATTTGCCTCCGCCACTACGTGCTCTGAAAACAGTTAATGTCTTCAGGAAAGCGCTCAGAACACATTTGTTTAAGGAGCAATCATGCCAATGTAAATAATATACTCGCACAAACACCTTTTTCTTTCTACTCACCTTCTGTGTATGCACGACGAGCCCGGAAGAACTCCCCCCTGGCTTTTACTCGCCTATCAACAATCCTCGATAATTCAATGTCACACAATATCCAGCAGCCTCAACACAAATACATTAATCATACTGAACACTTATCCCATATTTAAAATGCTTTTTTCGTATGTATTATTATGGTACCTATGTAGTGCTGTGTATGTTTATGTTGTTATATTATTTTTAAATCCGAACATGTATTGTTATCTTATTAGGCACCGTCATAGATAACTCAGTTTAATTTATATAATGGTGACTGGCAATATTTATTTAGTATTATATAGGTACGCGTTTAGCAGTGTTCGTGTCCTCACTTAGGCCCTGTCAGAAAACCAGCGCTGCATCGTACCCAACAAGGTTCGAAGCAGCCCATGCTGAGACAGGGACCATTTTGTCCCCACGCAACACCACCATTGTCTGTGTTATTTTATTATTGTACACTGTCTGTGGGAGCAAATACATGTGTTCTTCTTTACTTTCTTCTACTTTCTTCTTTCCTATGTGCCAGTAATTTCAGGAACATACCATTACCATCTAACCGGAACAGAGCAGCACAAGTACTGCTATTTGGCGGCAGATAAAGGTAAGGTGGTGGTGCCCACTTTCTCGAGCCCGTTCACAAAAGCTCTACTACCAGTTGGCGGTCTTATAACTCAATAGCAATCTCTACCAGACAATCTTTACCAGTTTGATTAATTATTATATTTTAGCAAAAATTTGTCACCATATGTCGATCTATTGAATATTTCTGTCTTGATATTTTATTTACGTAGTTCAGAGATTGCAGTAAAAGTTCTCCGCATTATAAACTGTATAACTAACTAAAATAGCTCTGTGGCGATAAGAGCGCATAGTGTGCTTAGTTGCAAAAGGTCGCTGCGTGCAGGACAAATGTTTGCAAGATCTGCAAGTTTTTATAAAATAAAATACATTTATTTCAAGCAATTATGTAGCTCATATAGGAAAGCGCACAACACAATAAGAAAATTAATGTTTATACAGGGTTTTTGAGAGCATGCTTGTGACAGCAATGTCTGGTGTCCGGGCAGTCTACTCTGCCGGCTATCATTGCCAAGACGGTGTTGGCGCTGGCCCGCAGCCTGTGCACCAGGGACACGGCTCGCTTGCGCATGACGGTATGGAAGCAGTCGACCCGCGCTGCCGCGAACATCCCTGATGCACTGCAGTAGCGGGGCAGCCCCAGAATCGCCCTGAGTGCATTGTTATACTAAACGTAACTTAACTAAACGTAACTTAACTAAACGTAAGTTAACTAAACGTAAGTTAACTAAACGTAACTTAACTAAACGTAACTTAACTAAACTTAACTTAACTAAACGTAACTTAACTATACGTAACTAAACTAAACGTAACTTAACTAAACGTAATTTAACTAAACGTAATTTAACTAAACGTAACTAAACTAATCGTAACCTAACAACACGTAACCTAACTAAACGCAACTTAACTAAACGTAACTTAACTAAACGTAACTTAACTAAACGTAACTTAACTAAACGTAACTAAACTAAACGTAACTTAACTAAACGTAACTTAACTAAACGTAACTTACCTAAACGTAACTTAACTAAACTTAACTTAACTAAACGTAATTAAACTAAACGTAACTAAACTAAACGTAACTGAACTAAACGTAACTTAACTAAACGTAATTAAACTAAACGTAACATAACTAAATGTAACTTAACTAAACGTAACTTAACTAAACGTAACATAACTATAAGTAAATAAACTAAACGTAACTAAACTAAACGTAACTTAACTAAACGTAGCGTAACTAAACGTAACTTATTTTAACTTAACTTACATAACTTAACTAAACGTAAGTTAACTAAACGTAAGTTACCTAAACGTAAGTTAACTAAACGTAAGTTAGCTAAACGTAACTTAACTAAACGTAACTTAACTAAACTTAACTTAACTAAACGTAACTTAACTATACGTAACTAAACTAAACGTAACTTAACTAAACGTAACTTACCTAAACGTAACTTAACTAAACGTAACTTAACTAAACGTAACCTAACTAAACGTTACTTAACTAAACGTAACTAAACTAATCGTAACTTAACTAAACATAACCTAACTAAACGCAACTTAACTAAACGTAACTTAACTAAACGTAACTTAACTAAACGTAACTTAACTAAACGTAACTTAACTAAACGTGACTAAACTAAACGTAACTTAACTAAACGTAACTTAACTAAACTAAACGTAACTTAACTAAACGTAAGTTAACTAAACGTAACTTAACTAAATTTAACTTAACTAAACGTAACTTTACTATACGTAACTAAACTAAACGTAACTTAACTAAACGTAACTTACCTAAACGTAACTTAACTAAACGTAACTTAACTAAACGTAACCTAACTAAACGTAACTTAACTAAACTAATCGTAACCTAACTAAACGTAACCTAACTAAACGCAACTTAACTAAACGTAACTTAACTAAACGTAACTTAACTAAACGTAACTTAACTAAACTTAACTTAACTAAACGTAACTTAACTATACGTAACTAAACTAAACGTAACTTAACTAAACGTAATTAAACTAAACGTAACTAAACTAAACGTAACTGAACTAAACGTAACTTAACTAAACGTAATTAAACTAAACGTAACATAACTAAATGTAACTTAACTAAACGTAACTTAACTAAACGTAACATAACTATAAGTAAATAAACTAAACGTATCTAAACTAAACGTAACTTAACTAAACGTAGCGTAACTAAACGTAACTTATTTTAACTTAACTTACATAACTTAACTAAACGTAAGTTAACTAAACGTAAGTTACCTAAACGTAAGTTAACTAAACGTAAGTTAGCTAAACGTAACTTAACTAAACGTAACTTAACTAAACTTAACTTAACTAAACGTAACTTAACTATACGTAACTAAACTAAACGTAACTTAACTAAACGTAACTTACCTAAACGTAACTTAACTAAACGTAACTTAACTAAACGTAACCTAACTAAACGTTACTTAACTAAACGTAACTAAACTAATCGTAACTTAACTAAACATAACCTAACTAAACGCAACTTAACTAAACGTAACTTAACGAAACGTAACTTAACTAAACGTAACTTAACTAAACGTGACTAAACTAAACGTAACTTAACTAAACGTAACTTAACTAAACTAAACGTAACTTAACTAAACGTAAGTTAACTAAACGTAACTTAACTAAACTTAACTTAACTAAACGTAACTTAACTATACGTAACTAAACTAAACGTAACTTAACTAAACGTAATTTACCTAAACGTAACTTAACTAAACGTAACTTAACGAAACGTAACCTAACTAAACGTAACTTAACTAAACTAATCGTAACCTAACTAAACGTAACCTAACTAAACGCAACTTAACTAAACGTAACTTAATTAAACGTAACTTAACTAAACGTAACTTAACTAAACGTGACTAAACTAAACGTAACTTAACTAAACGTAACTAAACTAAACGTAACTAAACTAAACGTAACTAAACTAAACGTAACTAAACTAAACGTAACTAAACTAAACGTTACTAAACTAAACGTAACTAAACTAAACGTAACTAAACTAAACGTAACTAAACTAAACGTAACTTAACTATACGTAACTAAACTAAACGTAACTAAACTAAACGTAACTTAACTAAAAGTAACTTAACTAAACGTAACTAAACTAAACGTAACTAAACTAAACGTAACTTTACTAAAAGTAACTTAACTAAACGTAACTTAACTAAACGTAACTTAACTAAACGTAAGTTAACTAAACGTAAAATAACTAAACGTAACTTAACTAAACGTAACTAAACTAAACGCAAATAAACTAAACGTAACTTAACTAAACGTTACTTAACTAAACGTAAGTTAACTAAACGTAAGTTAACTAAACGTAAGTTAACTAAACGTAACTTAACTAAACGTAACTTACCTAAACGTAACTTAACTAAACGTAATTAAACTAAACGTAACTTAACTAAACGTAACTTAACTTAACTAACATAACCTAACTAAACGTAATATAACTAAACGTAACTTAACTAAACGTAACTTAACTAAACGTAACTTAACTTAACTACACGTACCTTAACTAAACGTAAGTTAACTAAACGTAAATTAACTAAACGTAATTTAATTAAACGTAACTTAACTAAACGTAACTTAACTAAACGTAACTTAACTAAACGTAACTTAACTAAATGTAACTTAAAGATATTCACAAGCTCAGGAGGTAGGTTGATGCTCTCAAGCTTCTCCCACAAGATTTTATAGGAAACCAGATCAAAGGCCTTGGACAGGTCCAGAAAGCAGGCGAACACTGGAGTCTTTCTATCTGTATAGTATCTGACGGTATGCTTAAGACACAGTATAGCACTTTCAGTGGACAGTTTAGGGCGGAACCCGAACTGATTATCATGCAAGGTTATGTATTCATCTAACTGCGTATTAACCAAACCGTCAAACACTTTTGCAGTAATAGTTGCCAGTGATATGGGTCGGTAGTTGGACTTGTCAGCCATATCTCCAGTCTTGTTCTTTACAACGGGTACTACAACTGTCTTCATTAAATCAACTGGCAAGTAGGGATGACCGACACACAAGGTGTAGAACATGGCCAAGACGCTAGCCGTATGAGGGCCAGCATGTTGGAGATGCTCAATGCCGAGGCCATTGTGTCCTGCAGATTTACCTTTGTAGAGCGTTTTTATTACTTTCGCAACATTCCTAGCCGTAAATCTATATTCAAGCTTATCTTTAGGCATATCAGCAGTGGACATCTCCCGCTCAGGTCCTAGCGGCGACTTGACTATAAACTGTTCCCTAAACATGTCGGCAATACCCTTAGGATCACTCAACCCCTCCACACTCATTGGCCGACCCGGCCAAGCATTAACCTTTTTAGTACTTTGCCAAAAATCACGAAAATCTCCACTTGCGTGTTATCTGGCCAAGTCATCCATTTTGATCTGGTCCTGATGATTTAGGCACCACTTTAAACGCGATTTAAATACCCTTCTGCCCTCGCTCATCTTTTCGTAAACAAGACCAGATTTAGGTCTATTACAAAGGACCCATTCTCGAAAACTAGACCTGGCCTCGCTATGTGCCACTTTTACACGTGAGTTCCAACCGAATTTACGAGACTTCACTTTACCCTTTTTTACGGTGCTCTTTCGACTAGCTGCGGCAGCGGTACAAAGGGCAGTCACGATGTCAGAATACAACCCATCAAGAATACGCCTATGGTCAGCATCATTACAAAAACGATCACCACATTCTACGAACTCAGCAGGAAAGTCAATACATTTCAGTCTCATGTGACATTCATTTTCATACAAAGTAATTTCGTCCTCTGTTCTATCCCCCCAAAGTACATTCTTATAAGTAGTTAATATTTGTGGTAGACTCGGGTTTAACATACTATAATTACATTCAATTACAAGAGGAAAATGATCAAAGTGAGTTAGTGAGTTCAAATGTTGCCTACTTATTATGTCTTAGTTATTGATTTTATTGACCTTTTCGAGTTGACTCGGAGTAGCTATCGTTTTAAAATTTTCCCAAAATCTATGAATGAAGTTTGTTTGGCTTTGAAGTAATGGGACCGCTATTTAAGACTAAGAAATTGGAAGGTACTGAAAAACTATCTAATGTTTCAAGCCCAGTGGAAACGAATGAAATCCAAAACAGACCAGGAGCCCAAGACGGAATTTTGGATGAGTGTTTCCAATTTCCTCTCTTATCAACATCTGGTACGTCACGTGTCCCTCCCTGCACCACAATTAAATGTATCCGCGCCAACAACTCTGAATGCAGCACACATCACCGCACTCGACACAATCGGATATTTCAGTAGCATTTTATTTCAATGTTTTGCTTTCATTTGCGTCTTTTGTGTGACAAATTGCAAGATTTTAAATAAAGCATTTTTTGTGTTGAAATCTCAAATGTACTGTCGTTTCAGTTCCCAAGATTTTTTTTGCAGTTTTGTAAATATTAGACCACACGGGACTGATATTTTCAAGCGATCGATATCGTTGCTAATATTCTAGATTAATTCATCACCTAGGTGGATGCCTCTAGATAAAATGCTTCCGTACGATTTTATGAACCAATAACCATTAGTTTTATGAACACATTTTAATGTAAGTTTATAATCTTTTAATGTAAGTTGATTCAGTTAATGATTTTATGATATGTAATAATGTTAAATAGTCGTTTTATTTTTTTCTAATGTACTGGATTTTAATTAATGGGTTATTTAATGAATTCGTGACATGTAGGTATGTATTATAATTAATCCATAGTAATTGATCGAACGAAGCGAGATCTCCAAATCTACTTGGGTAAATTGGCGTTGTACTCGTATGTATGTGTGTATGTTTGTACGAGAATAACTTTCGAAGCGTTTATTCGATCATCATGAAATTTGATATATAAGTAGGTAGTGTTGACACAATGGTGTGACTAAATGAGCTAAAAATGTTTGGTGGTTCTTGAGATATTAGGGTTCAAGAAGGATAAAAAAAATCAAAATGAGACTATCTTCATTAAACGCCAATTGCACGTCTAATAAGAGGTCTTTGTGAGTACGTTTCGACCTCGTTTTTATTTTTAGCTTAATCCTTGTAGTTTTTATGTTATTAGCCATAATAAAAACTGAATTTTGACAATATTTACAGGGTACACCAGTTACCCCACAGTGCTGAAATTTGGTATTCGTGTAACTTTAGTGACACAAATGTAGGGAAAAATCTGAAATCAAGAATAACTGCAATTCCAGTCTCATTTTGATTTTTTTTTACCCTTCTTGAACCCTAATTTCTCAAGAACCACCAAACATTTTTAGCTCATTTAGTCACACCATTGTGTCAACACTACCTACCTATATATCAAATTTCAGGATGATCGAATGAACGCTTCGAAAGGTTCGAATTACTGGCAGGTACCTACATAATACTTAGGTACTTATAAGTATTTAGGTATCTACTAAATACTAATGCACAGGCGCTTACCTATCTGAAATGAATTCCAAGTTATATTCAATTTTCGTCAGAAGAGATAAAGTTGCTTCTTTACTCAAACGAAACCTGATCGCGAAATCATGATCATCGTAATAATCAAATAAATGTGTTCTTTCTTTTATCCACGTTGGACGTCTAGGTGTAACTTCCTCGTCCCTATCAGTAGGTATCTTCAATCAAATTTCTTAAACGTTCCATTAGTTTTGTTACAATAATTCTTTCCAAGTAAGTACTTTGAGTTCAAATGACAAAACAGCACAGAAACATATGGCATGCGGACGCCATTAAAATATTCTTGGAATAGCTCGGTTATTCCATGCGAAACGGTGGTATAGTAGCTATTCCCGATTAGGGCCGTTGTTTTTAGATTTGTAATTGGTAAAACGTAAAATAGAGTTACTCTCGAATAACTGACAATTTATTCTAAGAATAAAACTTATTCTCGTTTGGTCGAATCCACCCTTAACCTGCTAGCGTTAGGTACGACTATTTTGATGCGCGATGAAGCAGGTTTGCGCCCACCCTGCCTATTCCAGACTAAATTCCATTGAACAAAAAAAATATAGCTAGAAGTTACACATTTCTCTAGTCGCAATTTCATTGTTTACCCTTGAAATAGTTAAACACTTCACAGCTGGTCGGTGAGGTGTCGTATGCCCCGATTCTCTGAACCCTTGCGTCGAGTGCGAATCCACGGGCGGTCGTCTTTAACTGTTTGTTTTGGTGTGTTGTTGCAGTATAGAAAAATATTATTTTTCTAGGGTGGTATAACTGGAAGTAGCCGGAAAAATTACATTTTTTACTAACACATTCGATTTCTCCACAATACAAATAATAACTTTACGATAAAATCCATTTTACTTTCAGTGGGCGGCCTCGCAAAAACTCGTCTCTGCCAGCAAGATGCTGTTCACGAGCAGTAAAGGGAGTATCTGATATTATACTCGTAGTGATTTGGGCATAACGCGGGCTTTTGCTTCTATTTCAACAGATTCACGAATTGTTATGTAGTTGAAAATTCAAACTGAGTATTAATTGACATGATTTGAATTTTGTTTTATTTGTAAGAGTTCTTAGTACCTACATTAACTTGATTCTCAAAACTCCCTTGCACATCACTTCCTTTTACAGCGCTTCTTTTGCTGTCCAGGCTGTTCGGCTGTGAAATGCTCTGCCCGAAGAAATAAGACGGCCATCCTCCTTACACACCTTCAAGTTGAAAGTGAAACATCATTACCTGACGATGTCATCTTCCTTGCGTTATTTATTTACTATTTAAGTATTTTATCTGTTAGTATAGTTTGCTACATGCATATACCTATATATTAGTCTATTTTATAATATATATTTTAAGTATTAGGATTAAAACATATCTTATTTTTGATTATACCTAAGAATATATGTGTAAATGTATCCTCCAAGTACACCGCACTCCGTATCTTCGTAATTTTCAATCCATCCAAAGTTTGCCTGGAAGAGATCGCTTTAAGCGTAGTAGCTAGCTTAGTACTTATTTTTGTATTATTTTTATTTGTGTGGTAATCAATAAAGAGTTATCTATCTAATAACACTGCTTAATGCTCATTGATATTTTTTTTTGTTTTCCTTTAATTTTTTTAATCCAGTAAAGATATGCCATCGCCCATCACTCTAACTAAATAAAAAATGATTTATTGAGTAACCACGTCTCTTAAGCATCAAAGTTAATCCAAATATATATACATAAAACATTCATTTTCTTAAAAGCTGAGCCCCACACAATAAACTTAATTCATTAACCATTCAACATGAAAAAACACAATGTTGTCAATCATCGGTTCGATGATTTGTTATAAAAATAGTATGAGAAAGCAGGGGCGGTGGCAGGCGCTAGGGGCGCGCGGCGGGCGACCAATACAACTTGCTCAGCGAATCACTCATTTAACACCTATTGCTAAAGCACCCATTGTCAACGCGCACTTCCACGGTACACTTTCCTTTTACTGTATAATGTAGTTTGTGTCGCGACGCAAACCGATCGACAAAGCGCTAACCGGTGCGTCCCGATGAGCGCTTTCAAGTCTCAAAAAGCGGTAATTTGCTACATTCTCATTGTTGCTGCTAAAAGTCGGCCTTTGTCGACACTTGACGGAATTGGTAGCGTTTAGATTCGGGAGTGGGCAATTCGCGGAGAGTGGACGCGCTTTACCGAGTCGCCCGCCGAATCGACCTTTTCAGTTTTCACGTCAATGGCAGCCTAATGGAGCCTTTCAGTTTGAAATATTTTTAGGTTTAACTGCAAATGTTAACAAAACGTTCGGTATAAACGAATGGTCTTTCGCTGCGCTACATCAAAAGATTTAACCCTTTTCTGTCATTGGTAATAGTAAGTATCTAGTCTTTTGTGTGGTCGAAATTCTCCCAAACACGAGTTGAAGTTGAGTTCACAAACGATGCTCATTATGTAAACATTTCAGCACAAGCCAGAACGCTCAAACAAAGGCCCGTTGCTTCCAGTATTTCTCGCACGTTCATTAGGACGCTGTCGGGATATTAGGGCGCATTCACATGCAGCCCCGGGCATTATTGCATTACCAACGGAGAGCAAACTGCTTCGGCTAATGAACGGACCAATAGTGTCTCACTCTAGGGCTTTCAGAGCTTCTCCTATTCAATTATCTAGAGAAGGTATGGTATACTATAGTACGTCTTCGCTGTGTCTGAATAATACTAAGATTGGGAAAGTTTAAAAGCTTTTATTTGAAACGGGTTAGTTTTATAAACTCCACCAACCCTTCCCCGCCGGTGGGTTTAATGATACAAATCAAGTTAATATAATCTACAACGACTATGTGGAGGGCCACATGGTCGTTGTAGAAGCAGTGGGGATTATTATGAACATATCAGCCACGTCCACTACTGAGTATAGGCCTCCCCCCAATGATTTCCTGAGTTACTGATCTTCTGCAGCCTGCATCCAAAGGCTCGTTAGGGTATATGATATAATACTAGTGGTTCGCCCCGAACTGAGATCTCGCGAGTGTTAAGGTTCAGTTTAGCTTGCGGGACTTTATTTAAGATCACCACTGATGTACGTGTGCGCTCGATGATGTTTAAAAACTACATATAACAGGCGGTCTTATCGCTTATCGTTTGTTTGTTAGTTACTCAATCACGTCTTAACGACTGAACCGATTTCAATGAAATTTATTATTTATGCAGATTATAACCTAGATTAGTCCTGACGATCTCCGTGGCGCAGTGGGCGAATAGTCGACTGAGACGCAGGAGGTAGCGTGTTTGATTCCCGCCGCGGAACAAATGTGTGCATGATCTACAAATATTTGTTCCGGGTCTGGATGTTTTTCTATGTTTTACCTATAAGTGTGTATTTACAAAAAAGTACGAGTATATATGCATTCTATCAGTTATCTGGTTCCTATAGTAGGTACAAGCTCTGCTTAGTTTGGGGCTAGATAGCGCTGTGTGAAATGTCCATCAATATTTATTTATTTATTAATAAACAGGCTACTTTCTATCGTATAAATCAGGTCCCATGGAATAAAAATGGGTGTCAAAGTTTCTATAGGAAAATTATTTTGGTCTTTGTTACCCCTTCACGACCAAACTACTGAACGGATTGAGTTCAAACTTTGCAAAAGTTTAGCTGACAACCTCCGTGGCGCAATGGGCGAACAACCGGTTAAAACTCAGGAAGTAGCGGATTCGATTCCCGCTGCTTAACAAATGTTTGCATGATTTACAGATCAGTTCAGGGTCTGGATGTCTTTCAATATAGTAGGTATTTAGTATGTATTTTCAGAAAAAAACATAAGTATTCTATCAGTTATCTGGTCCATGGGGACCAGATAACTGATAGAATACTTATGTTTTACAAACTTATGTTACAACGTATGTTTACAACTTATGTTGTACAAATTCTGCTTAGTTTGGGGCTAAATAGCGCTGCGTGCAATGTATAGCATTAAATATAGTTTTAAACCTAAACCTATTAAACCTAAAATAACATAAATGATACTTTTTATCTTATAAATCAGTTTTTATAATCTCTATTGGTACCCCTAACCGCCAAGCTTAGTATAAATATAAATACGTAGAAATAGAGACATATTCTCAAAAATAGGTTAGGTAAATTCATAAAAAAAATTTTGTTGCATAAGCGTCCTGCAGTTAAATTTAGTATAGTCGCAATGGTGAGCAATACAAAATTCAGCCATCGATCGTAGTGACCCCAGTCCACTGTCTGCATGTTAGATATAGGCGGAATTACGAGTCATAAAAAAACCAGCTACCGCAGCATCTGCCAGCATACTCTTCAATGAAAATAGAGTCATAGTGATTAATCATACACAATCTCAGCTACCGCAGCGTCCTCCAACCAACTCACTATAAGTCAGATAGGGCCGCAACAATGAATCATAAAAATAATTCAACTACCGCAGCTGGAGGATGCTGGGGTAGCTAGATTATTTTTATGATTTTCAACCTTATCATTTTAAGATTTATAATGTTGCAATGATTAGTCATAAAATAAACTGTTATCTCAGCATTCCCCAGTATACACTCTTATATATAAATAGGTTCTCAAGGATGAACAATAAAAAATACCAGCTACTGGAGCGTATTGCTATCCACTTCCTTTAAGTTTCTTAGTGTCGCAGTGTTAAGTGATAAGACCATTTTAAGCTTTTCCGAGCCCATACTCTTCGATTTATATAGGTACAATGATAGCAATAAAAAATGCAGCTAAGGTAGAGTATCTTAGCTCACTCCCTTAAGTTAGAAAGAGTCGCAATGTTAAGAAAAAAAAAATAGCTACCGCAGTGTCTCACTCTCTTCAACTATAAATAAGATATTTTTAATGAGGGTCTTTTTAAGATGAAGAGGGTAATGATCAGTCAAAAAATTTGCTGCTACCGCAGCATCCCCGAGGTCACCCTCTTTAAGATAAGTAGGGTCACAATGATGAGTAGTAAAAATTTGCAGCTACGCAGCGTCACCCACATCCAACTAACTACAATTCACAAGGGGCACCAACGATGAGTCATAAAAATTTAGCTACCGCAGCATCCACCAGCCCAATCTTTATAAGAAAAATTAGGTCATAAAAATTATTAGTCATAAAAATTAATGGGCTAGCGCAGCATTCCTTAGGCCACCCTCATTAAGATAAATAGTCATATAAACGCATCGTGCCCCACTCAACCCATTACAAGTTAGGTAGGGCTAAAAAATTTGGATCTACCACAGCGTCCCACAGCCCATTGCCTTTAAGTTTGATAGCATCGCAATGATAAGTGATAAAAGTTTGTAGCCAACACAGCGTCCCCATTCCCCAGGACCATAGAAGATTGTAAAAACTGCAGTGTCCCCTGACCAACTCACATCAATAACAATAACCTATCTAACGATAGGGTTGAAATAATAAGTCAATAAAAATTGAGAAAGCGCAGCATCTGCCAGCCCACCCTCTTTAAGATAAATAGGGTCGCAAGGATGAATGATAACAAATTTTGAGCTACCGCTGAGTTTTTCAGCCTGCTTTTTTAGGTAGTCTCACTATAGTCTCTTAAAATTAGCTGTAGGTATGTATTTTTACACCATCGAACGTAGGCAAAGCCGCTGGTAACAGCTAAGATTTTTTTTGGCTCATCATTGCTCCTAAAACTAAGATGCAGAGAGTTGGCTGAGGCCACTACGCCTAGCGTTTTTTATGGCTCACTATTGCGACAATATTAAACTTAAAGGGACTGCAAGACGCTTATGTAGCTGCAATTTTTTTAGCTGATTTATGGAATAAAAAGTAACATCTGTCCGGATAAAATTCTACATATGTACGAAATTTCATTGAAATCGGTTTAGCCATTCTGACGTGATTGAGTAACAAACAAATAAATAAACACACATCCTCAATGAACATCACTTAAACTAATGTGATATGTTGTGATGAATTAGTACACATTTAGTAGTCTAACGCGTACGAAGTCGCGGGCAACAGCTAGTACAATAATAAAACAAATATAAACTAAATTCCTATAAGCCTAAAATAGCTCCAATTTTACGCCGAAGGTAAACTAGGCGAAATAAACGTTGAAATGAATCAATCAATATCAGTACGTATATGCAGTTTCATAAGCGCCACACTGGTGAGACATGGCCGGTGTGGCAGCAAATTAAAACAACTACAATTTACTTCCAGATAATTGAAACACGATAATCATGAGAATGTGATATTACTTTTTCTTATCCCTACCATCATTTAACAAATCCAAACACTTGCTTTCTAGCTATCACACAAAACATTTGAAAATGATGTTATCTTGATAATCCTTTAAGCCCAACAATTTGTAACAAAAGGTATAATAGTCAGGAAGTTGACGCATAGTTCTTTCCTCAACCTGTTTGCAGTTTGTAACAGACTATTTAATGCTTTTGTAGGAAATTCAGGTGACTAAAAGAGTGTTACATTTAATGTGGATGGATATAAAAGTAGTGGAAGGCCAGACAAGAGATGGATTGATTGTAGAAAGATGACATGGTAAAGAAGGGACTACTGAGATTGCGGCTGAGAGAGATATGGAAAAAAAAGTTGTGCTGACCCAACTAACACCTCTAGATTCATGGTGGTCAAGCAACGTTAAGACGGTATACAAATTTAATTTCGGTGACGATTGGGCGGAGCATCCGGAAATGCAAGAAAGTAACAGTGCTAAAGAACGAGACAAACATGTACCATAGCCGTGTCGCATTGTCGCAGGAGTAAATGACGTAAGTGACAAAAGATAAAATCTCGCATTGCAAGAGAACCAACGAATGAAAAAAAAATCCTTTTTCATTAATTTAGGTACCATAAGTACCTACATGACTGTGTAAAAAATAATTTAAATCTTTTCTATAGTCGGAGAATGAATGATATTAGTGTTTTAGAAGAGCCGATTTTGACAAATAATTGTATCGAGAAAAGTTTCACCAATTGCGTTTCTGACTTTCATTTATGTAGTTTAAATCCTGAAGTAAATATTGCTTAAATATGAAATCAGTACTATTTTTAGTTATTGAGTACGACAGTTATTTAGCGGCTCAATTTTTTTAGCGCTAACCGTAGCCGATGACCACAAGCGAATGGGCGTAGCTATTGTTTCGGCCCCGCACCTTCCGCCACACGCATCTAACCGACCAGCAACTAGGTGAGCGCGAAACAGACGGGCACAACCCTCCCGTACGACAGTCAGCGGTACACCCGTCCGTCGCCCGCGCAACCACCTTCTAAAGATACGCCCGCTTATTATTCGGAAAAATTGAAAATAATTAATTGCCACGTGAAAGACCGTCGCAGCGCAACATCATATGTTCAACTTAAAGGTATAGTCTTTGCCCACATTTAGGTGAAAGAAAAATTACAAAATTTTACGTCGTTTAGAAGTTGAATCAAATTGAAAGTGGAAAACAGCTACATTTTGTTATTTTTTTTCTCATAGTAAATAAACAGGTAGAACTTTTTTGTATGTTCACTTTGCAGATAAAAGTTCAATGAATGACATATTTTACTGATAAAACTGATTCCTCCCTGAAGAGAAAGCCTTCAAATAAGACGAATCAGCTACTATATTCGCCTTAAGCTACGCTGCGCTATGCTATGATGTGCTCTGCTCAGTCAATGCGCTCCTCAAATGAGGAAACAAACAAAACGTACTGCGCTGCGCTTTGTGTTCCTGAGTTTTGTTTACAACAGCACACAGACCAGCGCAACATAGCTTAACCTTGGTTAATATTTTGACGAATTTATTGGATGATGTCATCTGAATAAAGGAAAATATATTAAAACAATTCTTAGATTAATGACGCACTTGATCGCTGGAAAGTCCTAAGCTTATCACATGTTTCTTTAAGCAACTTTTTTATATTATTCGCTGATAAAATGAGGACAAATTAGTTGCAAAACCATGTAATGAAAGGTAAAAGTCTAAAAAAACAGATATATGTATATTACTCGTGCGCGATAACTTGGGACCTGCTAGGAATGCGACTCCCCGACCGCTTCCCCTGCAATTCTCCGATGGCGCCCGTATTGTACCGTTCGCATCACTATTTTTTACTAGGGTTTTTAGTCTCGTACTGGCCTACGTCACGTAACGACGCGCTCTGGAATTCTTTTAGTTTTCGTTTGTGTTATTGTTTTGTTGTTGTAGTTTTTGTTGTTATAGTTTGTGTCATTGTTTTGTTGTTGTAGTTTTTATTGTTATAGTTCAATAGTGTTGTTATAATTCAAATAGTGTAAAAAAGATTAGATAAAAAGCAGCGTCCTCCCTGAGTAACATAATAAATTAGGTTAAACAAAAAAAAACAAAGACGAAGCCGCGGGCGGCTGCTTGTTATGTTCGCTTTTTTGCGGGCGGTACAAACACGCCAATATGACGTCACCGCGCTCAGGTCCCAACTTATCGCGCACGGGTAATATATATACATATATATATATATATATTGCTGGACATTTCACACAGCGCTATCTAGCCCCAAACTAAGCAGAGCTTGTACTATGGGAACCAGAAAACTGATAGAATACTTATATACTTTTTTTTGTGAATACATACTTATAATATATAGAGAAACAACCAGACTCGGAACAAATATCTGTAGATCGTGCAAACATTTGTTCCGCGGCGGGAATCGAACCCGCTACCTCCTGCGTCTCAGCCGGCTATTCGCCTACTGCGCCACGGAGGTCGTCACGGAGATTGGTTACTTGTACAAGGTGCTTATATAGTAATAATGTTAGTAGTTAATATGTAGGGATGAAAATAAATAAGTTTATCAATAGGTATGTTTAAATGAGCTGATATGGTCATTTCATTTACATTATTGTTGTTTATTCATTTCCTTCATTGTTGTTATCATAAAAAACGGGCACAAGGCCAGTACTCCAGTAACTAAACTTTAAACTGAATCAAGATTTAAGAATACATTTTAGTTTGTTTTATTGGAATCTAACACAAAATCTACGCTTGAGACACAATTGACGCTTGAGCACAGTTTTTAAGTAGGTACGAGTCTTAGTGGTTACTCAAGTTTTGAATTCAATTTGTTTTCTACAGCGCATGGTGGCAATAGTAATTTTTATTCTCTCATTACCTAATTTTATACATTATTACTGCTATTGTATAATAATCATAGCTCCTTTACATTCTGCCTCTACCAGGCGTGCATAATTTTCAAAGAAATATTAATATTAAGTCAAAATGTCAAATGAAATATAGTAACAATAGCAAAATAAATTAACTATATCATACCAGCAAAATAAACCAAATATACCTATGTTATGTCATTATCTTTAAACTTGTAAATGAAATCCTGACTCATCTTGTTGCGCGCCATTTTGATGAATGAGGTGACAATCGATGCTTTTATGGTCCGAGTGACATAGGCTACATTTTACTCACTTAAGGGGACACCGGAGGGACAATCGCCCATACAACACGTACTACCAAGATCATTTCTAATGGGATCATATTTCTACCTTAATAAGGTATTATTTTAATTTGAATAGTATTTATCTAGGTTCCCAACCATATATTAGACCAAAATACTTACCTAATATGAAATAGAAGCATATCGCATTCTGCATGTTTTTTCGTCATAAAAGACCTGTTTTCAACCTAATTGTTTCGTATTAAAAACAACAACATCTTACGTATCCTAGTCATGGGAACATAGATTATATCGTCTAGTTACAGAATAACAACACAATGAGAAAAATACAACAAGTTTTCAGTCATCACTTTCGGTATTACGGAACATGGTCAAAATCTAATCTAATTTAGAATCGTTCTATTGCTATCACTGTCGCTCTGTGTATCTAAACTTCGTCACTAAACAGGGATAGCGATATTCAGGCTGAGGTTTTTGACGCTACCGAATTGAAGTTGCGCTCAGGGTACGCCGGCGCGTTAAGGCAAACTCAAATGTTTTTAGGGTTATGTTTTTAGCAGTCAACGAATGAATATTCCACCGTAGCGCCTAAATAAGTACTCATCTGATTTTGATGAATGAGGTGTCAATCGATTGGTTATTATGGTTTGGGTGATATAGAATACCATTGACATGGATATTACGTAGTCAGGTTTTAGTTTTTAAACTTAATAATAACAATAATAAATATTGCTGGACATTTTACACAGCGCTATCTAGCCCCAAACTAAGCAGAGCTTGTACACACGGCTACACATCAAGCTATACAATTCCAGTATAAGCTGACCTCGCATTGTGTTGGCTTTTCGTAGAATGAGAGGTCAGCTTATACTGGTAATGTATAGTTTGATGTGTAGCCGTGTGTACTATAGTAACCAGATAGCTGATAGAATACTTATATACATTTTTGTTTTTGGTAAATACATACTTATAATATATAGAAAAACAACCAGACCCGGAACAAATATCTGTAGATCATGCAAACATTTGTTCCGCGGCGAGAATCTATCCCGCTACCTCCTGCGTAGCCTCAAACTTTAGCTTGTTGTAATACACCCATGTTAAATAATTCCAATCAAAAATTATTTTAATTAATTTGCATCATTAGTGTGGTGTGGCATTACGTACGTCTCACTTGTGGTTTCACGCAGTCGCTTTAGTGCCAGGCGTTGAGATGAAGTAGGCTTGTCCAGCTATAATACCTACCGTAATTTTCCCCTTACCTAACAAAATTTAATAATTTATTTTCTGTTTACTACTTAACAAGCTCCAAGTCTCGAATATTTTTTTAATTATCCCTATACGTCATGACGTCGCGCGATAATCTTATTGGGCATAATTTGTTAATCTGTAACTAGAGAAATGAAAGAAATAAAAAGTAATTCTAAAAGAGTATTTTAAAAATAAAATATATAAATAAATAAATATTTTAAAAGTATTTTTAAAAGATTATCACGCGACGTCATGACGTATAGCCCTTTCTGCCCTAGGTTAAACATAGCCAAACACTGCAGCAGGTACCAGGCTGTAAGATTATTTAACACCTTACCGGTACATTTAAAAGAGACTGCTTGATAACTTAAATAAATTTAAATCAGAATTGAGAAAACTTTTGCTGGAGGGATGCTTCTACTCAATCGATGACTTTGTTAGTAACACAATTTAATGGCTGGCTATAGGATCACTCTGACATTTATGGAAGTTTTAATTAATTATTATTTTTGACATTTTAGACATTATTTATATTTGGACATTTTTTTTAATTTGTTGCATTATTTGGTATTGCGGAAGTTGGTCGGAATAATATTTGTTGTATTATTATATTTTGTTGTTAGTTGTAAGCAAATATCTGTTTAAACACGATTTTAGAAATTGTTTATGAATTATTATTATAGGGATTATTAAAAAAATATTTGGGACTTCGAGCTTGTTGTTAATTAGTAAACAGATCATAAATAATTAAATTTTGTTAGGTATACGCATCGTATAAAAGGGAAATCAACGCAAAAAACAGCGCAACGGAAGCGTTAACGTTACACATCTCTAAACTATACCACGTGTTTTGTTATGGACGACATTTAATGAAAACACGGGTAGGACTAATGGCTACTATTGTTGTAAAATTGAGTTTTTACAAATTCATTACCATATAATTTTTAGGGCTCCGTACCCAAAGGGTAAAACGGCACCGCTTACTAAGGTTCCGCTGTCTATCTGTCTGTCCGTCTGCCACCAGGCTGTAACTCATGAACCGTGATAGTTAGAGAGTTGAAACTTTCACAGATGATGTATTTATGCTGCCGCTATAACAAAAAAAAACTAAAAATATAATAAAATAAATATTTAAGGGCGGCTTCCATACAACCAACGTGATTTTTTTGCTCGATATTGATAACGGCAACAGGTAGACGCTTGAAATATTCGCAGAATATTTAGTTATATATTCACTTTAAAAATAAATAATTAAATTAAAATAAAATAAATATTTAAGGGGTCTGCCATACAACAAACGTTAAGAATAATTAAGAATAATGTAGCATTCTAATGGTGAAAGAGTTTTTGAAATCGGACCAGTAGTTTTTGAGTTTATTCATTACAAACATACACTCAAAAATACAAATCTTTCCTCTTTATAATATTAGTATAGATAGTTTAGATGGTACGGAACCCGTCGTGCGCGAGTCCGACTCGCACTTGGCCGGTTTTTTTAACTTCCTTTATATAAAGTATAAAATAGATAAACAAATCATTCATCATCATGTATTCCATGGAACCAGATAACTGATAGAATACTAATATACTTTTTTTTGTAATTACATACTTAAAATATATAGAATAACATCGTGACCCGGAACAAATATCTGTAGATCATGCAAATATTTGTTCCGCGGCGGGAATCGAACCCGTAACGGGTTCGATGTAGCGTGTAGCCGGTGTACTATGGGAACCAGATAACTGATAGAATACTAATATACTTTTTTTTGTAATTACATACTTAAAATATATAGAATAACATCCAGACCCGGAACAAATATCTGTAGATCATGGAAAAATTTGTTCCGCGGCGGGAATCGAACCCGTAACGGGTTCGATGTAGCGTGTAGCCGTGTGTACTATGGGAACCAGATAACTGATAGAATACTAATATACTTTTTTTTGTAATTACATACTTAAAATATATAGAATAACATCCAGACCCGGAACAAATATCTGTAGATCATGCAAATATTTGTTCCGCGGCGAGAATCGAACCCGTAACGGGTTCGATGTAGCGTGTAGCCGGTGTACTATGGGAACCAGATAACTGATAGAATACTAATATACATTTTTTTGTAATTACATGCTTATAATATATAGAATAACATCCAGACCCGGAACAAATATCTGTAGATCATGCAAACATTTGTTCCGCGGCGGGAATCGAACCCATAGCGGGTTCGATGTAGCGTGTAGCCGTGTGTACTATGGGAACCAGATAACTGATAGAATACTAATATACTTTTTTTTTGTAATTACATGCTTAAAATATATAGAATAACATCCAGACCCGGAACAAATATCTGTAGATCATGCAACCATTTGTTCCGCGGCGGGAATCGAACCCGTAGCGGGTTCGATGTAGCGTGTAGCCGTGTGTACTATGGGAACCAGATAACTGATAGAATACTAATATACTTTTTTTTTGTAATTACATGTTTAAAATATATAGAATAACATCCAGACCCGGAACAAATATCTGTAGATCATGCAAACATTTGTTCCGCGGCGGGAATCGAACTCGTAGCGGGTTCGATGTAGCGTGTAGCCGTGTGTACTATGGGAACCAGATAACTGATAGAATACTAATATACTTTTTTTTGTAATTACATACTTAAAATATATAGAATAACATCGTGACCCGGAACAAATATCTGTAGATCATGCAAACATTTGTTCCGCGGCGGGAATCGAACCCGTAGCGGGTTCGATGTAGCGTGTAGCCGTGTGTACTATGGGAACCAGATAACTGATAAAATACTAATATACTTTTTTTTGTAATTACATACTTAAAATATATAGAATAACATCCAGACCCGGAACAAATATCTGTAGATCATGCAAATATTTGTTCCGCGGCGAGAATCGAACCCGTAACGGGTTCGATGTAGCGTGTAGCCGGTGTACTATGGGAACCAGATAACTGATAGAATACTAATATACATTTTTTTGTAATTACATGCTTATAATATATAGAATAACATCCAGACCCGGAACAAATATCTGTAGATCATGCAAACATTTGTTCCGCGGCGGGAATCGAACCCATAGCGGGTTCGATGTAGCGTGTAGCCGTGTGTACTATGGGAACCAGATAACTGATAGAATACTAATATACTTTTTTTTTGTAATTACATGCTTTAAATATATAGAATAACATCCAGACCCGGAACAAATATCTGTAGATCATGCAAATATTTGATCCGCGGCGGGAATCGAACCTGTAACGGGTTCGATGTAGCGTGTAGCCGGTGTACTATGGGAACCAGATAACTGATAGAATACTAATATACTTTTTTTTGTAATTACATACTTAAAATATATAGAATAACATCCAGACCCGGAACAAATATCTGTAGATCATGCAAATATTTGTTCCGCGGCGGGAATCGAACCCGTAACAGGTTCGATGTAGCGTGTAGCCGGTGTACTATGGGAACCAGATAACTGATAGAATACTAATATACTTTTTTTTGTAATTACATGCTTTAAATATATAGAATAAAATCCAGACCCGGAACAAATATCTGTAGATCATGCAAATATTTGATCCGCGGCGGGAATCGAACCCGTAACGGGTTCGATGTAGCGTGTAGCCGGTGTACTATGGGAACCAGATAACTGATAGAATACTAATATACTTTTTTTTGTAATTACATACTTAAAATATATAGAATAACATCCAGACCCGGAACAAATATCTGTAGATCATGCAAACATTTGTTCCGCGGCGGGAATCGAACCCGTAACGGGTTCGATGTAGCGTGTAGCCGGTGTACTATGGGAACCAGATGACTGATAGAATACTAATATACTTTTTTTTGTAATAACATGCTTTAAATATATAGAATAACATCCAGACCCGGAGCAAATATCTGTAGATCATGCAAATATTTGATCCGCGGCGGGAATCGAACCCGTAACGGGTTCGATGTAGCGTGTAGCCGGTGTACTATGGGAACCAGATAACTGATAGAATACTAATATACTTTTTTTTGTAATTACATACTTAAAATATATAGAATAACATCTAGACCCGGAACAAATATCTGTAGATCATGCAAATATTTGTTCCGCGGCGGGAATCGAACCCGTAACGGGTTCGATGTAGCGTGTAGCCGGTGTACTATGGGGACCAGATAACTGATAGAATACTAATATACTTTTTTTTGTAATTACATGTTTATAATATATAGAATAACATCCAGACCCGGAACAAATATCTGTAGATCATGCAAACATTTGTTCCGCGGCGGGAATCGAACCCATAGCGGGTTCGATGTAGCGTGTAGCCGTGTGTACTATGGGAACCAGATAACTGATAAAATACTAATATACTTTTTTTTTGTAAATACATGCTTAAAATATATAGAATAACATCCAGACCCGGAACAAATATCTGTAGATCATGCAAACATTTGTTCCGCGGCGGGAATTGAACCCGTAGCGGGTTCGATGTAGCGTGTAGCCGTGTGTACTATGGGAACCAGATAACTGATAGAATACTAATATACTTTTTTTTTGTAATTACATGCTTTAAATATATAGAATAACATCCAGACCTGGAACAAATATCTGTAGATCATGCAAATATTTGATCCGCGGCGGAAATCGAACCCGTAACGGGTTCGATGTAGCGTGTAGCCGGTGTACTATGGGAACCAGATAACTGATAGAATACTAATATACTTTTTTTTGTAATTACATGCTTATAATATATAGAATAACATCCAGACCCGGAACAAATATCTGTAGATCATGCAAACATTTGTTCCGCGGCGGGAATCGAACTCGTAGCGGGTTCGATGTAGCGTGTAGCCGTGTGTACTATGGGAACCAGATAACTGATAGAATACTAATATACTTTTTTTTGTAATTACATGCTTTAAATATATAGAATAACATCCAGACCCGGAACAAATATCTGTAGATCATGCAAATATTTGATCCGCGGCGGGAATCGAACCCGTAACGGGTTCGATGTAGCGTGTAGCCGGTGTACTATGGGAACCAGATAACTGATAGAATACTAATATACTTTTTTTTGTAATTACATACTTAAAATATATAGAATAACATCCAGACCCGGAACAAATATCTGTAGATCATGCAAACATTTGTTCCGCGGCGGGAATCGAACCCATAGCGGGTTCGATGTAGCGTGTAGCCGTGTGTACTATGGGAACCAGATAACTGATAGAATACTAATATACTTTTTTTTGTAATTACATACTTAAAATATATAGAATAACATCCAGACCCGGAACAAATATCTGTAGATCATGCAAACATTTGTTCCGCGGCGGGAATCGAACCCGTAACGGGTTCGATGTAGCGTGTAGCCGTGTGTACTATGGGAACCAGATAACTGATAGAATACTAATATACTTTTTTTTGTAATTACATACTTAAAATATATAGAATAACATCCAGACCCGGAACAAATATCTGTAGATCATGCAAACATTTGTTCCGCGGCGGGAATCGAACCCGTAACGGGTTCGATGTAGCGTGTAGCCGTGTGTACTATGGGAACCAGATAACTGATAGAATACTAATATACTTTTTTTTGTAATTACATACTTAAAATATATAGAATAACATCCAGACCCGGAACAAATATCTGTAGATCATGCAAATATTTGATCCGCGGCGGAAATCAAACCCGTAACGGGTTCGATGTAGCGTGTAGCCGATGTACTATGGGAACCAGATAACTGATAGAATACTAATATACTTTTTTTGTAATTACATGCTTATAATATATAGAATAACATCCAGACCCGGAACAAATATCTGTAGATCATGCAAACATTTGTTCCGCGGCGGGAATCGAACTCGTAGCGGGTTCGATGTAGCGTGTAGCCGTGTGTACTATGGGAACCAGATAACTGATAGAATACTAATATACTTTTTTTTTGTAAATACATGCTTAAAATATATAGAATAACATCCAGACCCGGAACAAATATCTGTAGATCATGCAAACATTTGTTCCGCGGCGGGAATTGAACCCGTAGCGGGTTCGATGTAGCGTGTAGCCGTGTGTACTATGGGAACCAGATAACTGATAGGATACTAATATACTTTTTTTTTGTAATTACATGCTTAAAATATATAGAATAACATCCAGACCCGGAACAAATATCTGTAGATCATGCAAACATTTGTTCCGCGGCGGGAATCGAACTCGTAGCGGGTTCGATGTAGCGTGTAGCCGTGTGTACTATGGGAACCAGATAACTGATAGAATACTAATATACTTTTTTTTGTAATTACATACTTAAATATATATAGAATAACATCCAGACCCGGAACAAATATCTGTAGATCATGCAAATATTTGTTCCGCGGCGGGAATCGAACCCGTAACGGGTTCGATGTAGCGTTTAGCCGGTGTACTATGGGGACCAGATAACTGATAGAATACTAATGTACTTTTTTTGTAATTACATGTTTATAATATATAGAATAACATCCAGACCCGGAACAAATATCTGTAGATCATGCAAACATTTGTTCCGCGGCGGGAATTGAACCCGTAGCGGGTTCGATGTAGCGTGTAGCCGTGTGTACTATGGGAACCAGATAACTGATAGAATACTAATATACTTTTTTTTGTAATTACATACTTAAAATATATAGAATAACATCGTGACCCGGAACAAATATCTGTAGATCATGCAAATATTTGTTCCGCGGCGGGAATCGAACCCGTAACGGGTTCGATGTAGCGTGTAGCCGGTGTACTATGGGAACCAGATAACTGATAGAATACTAATATACTTTTTTTTGTAATTACATGCTTTAAATATATAGAATAACATCCAGACCCGGAACAAATATCTGTAGATCATGGAAAAATTTGTTCCGCGGCGGGAATCGAACCCGTAACGGGTTCGATGTAGCGTGTAGCCGTGTGTACTATGGGAACCAGATAACTGATAGAATACTAATATACTTTTTTTTGTAATTACATACTTAAAATATATAGAATAACATCCAGACCCGGAACAAATATCTGTAGATCATGCAAATATTTGTTCCGCGGCGGGAATCGAACCCGTAACGGGTTCGATGTAGCGTGTAGCCGGTGTACTATGGGAACCAGATAACTGATAGAATACTAATATACTTTTTTTTGTAATTACATGCTTATAATATATAGAATAACATCCAGACCCGGAACAAATATCTGAAGATCATGCAAACATTTGTTCCGCGGCGGGAATCGAACTAGTAGCGGGTTCGATGTAGCGTGTAGCCGTGTGTACTATGGGAACCAGATAACTGATAGAATACTAATATACTTGTTTTTGTAAATACATGCTTAAAATATATAGAATAACATCCAGACCCGGAACAAATATCTGTAGATCATGCAACCATTTGTTCCGCGGCGGGAATCGAACCCGTAGCGGGTTTGATGTAGCGTGTAGCCGTGTGTACTATGGGAACCAGATAACTGATAGAATACTAATATACTTTTTTTTTGTAATTACATGTTTAAAATATATAGAATAACATCCAGACCCGGAACAAATATCTGTAGATCATGCAAACATTTATTCCGCGGCGGGAATCGAACTCGTAGCGGGTTCGATGTAGCGTGTAGCCGTGTGTACTATGGGAACCAGATAACTGATAGAATACTAATATACTTTTTTTTGTAATTACATACTTAAAATATATAGAATTACATCGTGACCCGGAACAAATATCTGTAGATCATGCAAACATTTGTTCCGCGGCGGGAATCGAACCCGTAGCGGGTTCGATGTAGCGTGTAGCCGTGTGTACTATGGGAACCAGATAACTGATAGAATACTAATATACTTTTTTTTGTAATTACATGCTTAAAATATATAGAATAACATCCAGACCCGGAACAAATATCTGTAGATCATGCAAATATTTGTTCCGCGGCGAGAATCGAACCCGTAACGGGTTCGATGTAGCGTGTAGCCGGTGTACTATGGGTACCAGATAACTGATAGAATACTAATATACATTTTTTTGTAATTACATGCTTATAATATATAGAATAACATCCAGACCCGGAACAAATATCTGTAGATCATGCAAACATTTGTTCCGCGGCGGGAATCGAACCCATAGCGGGTTCGATGTAGCGTGTAGCCGTGTGTACTATGGGAACCAGATAACTGATAGAATACTAATATACTTTTTTTTTGTAATTACATGCTTTAAATATATAGAATAACATCCAGACCCGGAACAAATATCTGTAGATCATGCAAATATTTGATCCGCGGTGGGAATCGAACCTGTAACGGGTTCGATGTAGCGTGTAGCCGGTGTACTATGGGAACCAGATAACTGATAGAATACTAATATACTTTTTTTTGTAATTACATACTTAAAATATATAGAATAACATCCAGACCCGGAACAAATATCTGTAGATCATGCAAACATTTGTTCCGCGGCGGGAATCGAACCCGTAACGGGTTCGATGTAGCGTGTAGCCGTGTGTACTATGGGAACCAGATAACTGATAGAATACTAAAATACTTTTTTTTGTAATTACATACTTAAAATATATAGAATAACATCCAGACCCGGAACAAATATCTGTAGATCATGCAAATATTTGTTCCGCGGCGGGAATCGAACCCGTAACAGGTTTGATGTAGCGTGTAGCCGGTGTACTATGGGAACCAGATAACTGATAGAATACTAATATACTTTTTTTTGTAATTACATGCTTTAAATATATAGAATAACATCCAGACCCGGAACAAATATCTGTAGATCATGCAAATATTTGATCCGCGGCGGGAATCGAACCCGTAACGGGTTCGATGTAGCGTGTAGCCGGTGTACTATGGGAACCAGATAACTGATAGAATACTAATATACTTTTTTTTGTAATTACATACTTAAAATATATAGAATAACATCCAGACCCGGAACAAATATCTGTAGATCATGCAAACATTTGTTCCGCGGCGGGAATCGAACTCGTAGCGGGTTCGATGTAGCGTGTAGCCGTGTGTACTATGGGAACCAGATAACTGATAGAATACTAATATACTTTTTTTTTGTAATTACATGCTTAAAATATATAGAATAACATCCAGACCCGGAACAAATATCTGTAGATCATGCAAACATTTGTTCCGCGGCGGGAATCGAACCCGTAGCGGGTTCGATGTAGCGTGTAGCCGTGTGTACTATGGGAATCAGATAACTGATAGAATACTAATATACTTTTTTTTTGTAATTACATGCTTAAAATATATAGAATAACATCCAGACCCGGAACAAATATCTGTAGATCATGCAAACATTTGTTCCGCGGCGGGAATCGAACCCGTAGCGGGTTCGATGTAGCGTGTAGCCGTGTGTACTATGGGAACCAGATAACTGATAGAATACTTATATACTTTTTTTTGTAATTACATACTTAAAATATATAGAATAACATCCAGACCCGGAACAAATATCTGTAGATCATGCAAATATTTGTTCCGCGGTGGGAATCGAACCCGTAACGGGTTCGATGTAGCGTGTAGCCGGTGTACTATGGGAGTCAGATAACTGATAGAATACTAATATACTTTTTTTTTGTAATTACATGCTTATAATATATAGAATAACATCCAGACCCGGAACAAATATCTGTAGATCATGCAAACATTTGTTCCTCGGCGGGAATCGAACCCATAGCGGGTTCGATGTAGCGTGTAGCCGTGTGTACTATGGGAACCAGATAACTGATAGAATACTAATATACTTTTTTTTTGTAATTACATGCTTAAAATATATAGAATAACATCCAGACCCGGAACAAATATCTGTAGATCATGCAAATATTTGTTCCGCGGCGGGAATCGAACCCGTAACGGGTTCGATGTAGCGTGTAGCCGGTGTACTATGGGAACCAGATAACTGATAGAATACTAATATACTTTTTTTGTAATTACATGCTTATAATATATAGAATAACATCCAGACCCGGAACAAATATCTGTAGATCATGCAAACATTTGTTCCGCGGCGGGAATCGAACTCGTAGCGGGTTCGATGTAGCGTGTAGCCGTGTGTACTATGGGAACCAGATAACTGATAGAATACTAATATACTTTTTTTTTGTAATTACATGCTTAAAATATATAGAATAACATCCAGACCCGGAACAAATATCTGTAGATCATGCAAATATTTGTTCCGCGGCGGGAATCGAACCCGTAACGGGTTCGATGTAGCGTGTAGCCGGTGTACTATGGGGACCAGATAACTGATAGAATACTAATATACTTTTTTTTGTAATTACATGTTTATAATATATAGAATAACATCCAGACCCGGAACAAATATCTGTAGATCATGCAAACATTTGTTCCGCGGCGGGAATCGAACCCATAGCGGGTTCGATGTAGCGTGTAGCCGTGTGTACTATGGGAACCAGATAACTGATAGAATACTAATATACTTTTTTTTGTAATTACATACTTAAAATAAATAGAATAACATCCAGACCCGGAACAAATATCTGTAGATCATGCAAACATTTGTTCCGCGGCGGGAATCGAACCCGTAACGGGTTCGATGTAGCGTGTAGCCGTGTCAACTATGGGAACCAGATAACTGATAGAATACTAATATACTTTTTTTTTGTAATTACATGCTTTAAATATATAGAATAACATCCAGACCCGGAACAAATATCTGTAGATCATGCAAATATTTGATCCGCGGCGGGAATCGAACCCGTAACGGGTTAGATGTAGCGTGTAGCCGGTGTACTATGGGAACCAGATAACTGATAGAATACTAATATACTTTTTTTTGTAATTACATGCTTATAATATATAGAATAACATCCAGACCCGGAACAAATATCTGTAGATCATGCAAACATTTGTTCCGCGGCGGGAATCGAACTCGTAGCGGGTTCGATGTAGCGTGTAGCCGTGTGTACTATGGGAACCAGATAACTGATAGAATACTAATATACTTTTTTTTGTAATTACATGCTTTAAATATATAGAATAACATCCAGACCCGGAACAAATATCTGCAGATCATGCAAATATTTGATCCGCGGCGTGAATCGAACCCGTAACGGGTTCGATGTAGCGTGTAGCCGGTGTACTATGGGAACCAGATAACTGATAGAATACTAATATACTTTTTTTGTAATTACATACTTAAAATATATAGAATAACATCCAGACCCGGAACAAATATCTGTAGATCATGCAAACATTTGTTCCGCGGCGGGAATCGAACCCATAGCGGGTTCGATGTAGCGTGTAGCCGTGTGTACTATGGGAACCAGATAACTGATAGAATACTAATATACTTTTTTTTGTAATTACATACTTAAAATATATAGAATAACATCCAGACCCGGAACAAATATCTGTAGATCATGCAAACATTTGTTCCGCGGCGGGAATCGAACCCGTAACGGGTTCGATGTAGCGTGTAGCCGTGTGTACTATGGGAACCAGATAACTGATAGAATACTAATATACTTTTTTTTGTAATTACATACTTAAAATATATAGAATAACATCCAGACCCGGAACAAATATCTGTAGATCATGCATATATTTGATCCGCGGCGGAAATCAAACCCGTAACGGGTTCGATGTAGCGTGTAGCCGATGTACTATGGGAACCAGATAACTGATAGAATACTAATATACTTTTTTTTGTAATTACATGCTTATAATATATAGAATAACATCCAGACCCGGAACAAATATCTGTAGATCATGCAAACATTTGTTCCGCGGCGGGAATCGAACTCGTAGCGGGTTCGATGTAGCGTGTAGCCGTGTGTACTATGGGAACCAGATAACTGATAGAATACTAATATACTTTTTTTTTGTAAATACATGCTTAAAATATATAGAATAACATCCAGACCCGGAACAAATATCTGTAGATCATGCAAACATTTGTTCCGCGGCGGGAATTGAACCCGTAGCGGGTTCGATGTAGCGTGTAGCCGTGTGTACTATGGGAACCAGATAACTGATAGAATACTAATATACTTTTTTTTTGTAATTACATGCTTAAAATATATAGAATAACATCCAGACCCGGAACAAATATCTGTAGATCATGCAAACATTTGTTCCGCGGCGGGAATCGAACTCGTAGCGGGTTCGATGTAGCGTGTAGCCGTGTGTACTATGGGAACCAGATAACTGATAGAATACTAATATGCTTTTTTTTGTAATTACATACTTAAAATATATAGAATAACATCGTGACCCGGAACAAATATTTGTAGATCATGCAAATATTTGTTCCGCGGCGGGAATCGATTCCGTAACGGGTTCGATGTAGCGTGTAGCCGTGTGTACTATGGGAACCAGATAACTGATAGAATACTAATATACTTTTTTTTGTAATTACTTGCTTATAATATATAGAATAACATCCAGACCCGGAACAAATATCTGTAGATCATGCAAACATTTGTTCCGCGGCGGGAATCGAACTCGTAGCGGGTTCGATGTAGCGTGTAGCCGTGTGTACTATGGGTACCAGATAACTGATAGAATACTAATATACTTTTTTTTTGTAATTACATGCTTAAAATATATAGAATAACATCCAGACCCGGAACAAATATCTGTAGATCATGCAAACATTTGTTCCGCGGCGGGAATCGAACCCGTAGCGGGTTCGATGTAGCGTGTAGCCGTGTGTACTATGGGAATCAGATAACTGATAGAATACTAATATACTTTTTTTTTGTAATTACATGCTTAAAATATATAGAATAACATCCAGACCCGGAACAAATATCTGTAGATCATGCAAACATTTGTTCCGCGGCGGGAATCGAACCCATAGCGGGTTCGATGTAGCGTGTAGCCGTGTGTACTATGGGAACCAGATAACTGATAGAATACTAATATACTTTTTTTTTGTAATTACATGCTTTAAATATATAGAATAACATCCAGACCCGGAACAAATATCTGTAGATCATGCAAATATTTGATCCGCGGTGGGAATCGAACCTGTAACGGGTTCGATGTAGCGTTTAGCCGGTGTACTATGGGAACCAGATAACTGATAGAATACTAATATACTTTTTTTTGTAATTACATACTTAAAATATATAGAATAACATCCAGACCCGGAACAAATATCTGTAGATCATGCAAACATTTGTTCCGCGGCGGGAATCGAACCCGTAACGGGTTCGATGTAGCGTGTAGCCGTGTGTACTATGGGAACCAGATAACTGATAGAATACTAAAATACTTTTTTTTGTAATTACATACTTAAAATATATAGAATAACATCCAGACCCGGAACAAATATCTGTAGATCATGCAAATATTTGTTCCGCGGCGGGAATCGAACCCGTAACAGGTTTGATGTAGCGTGTAGCCGGTGTACTATGGGAACCAGATAACTGATAGAATACTAATATACTTTTTTTTGTAATTACATGCTTTAAATATATAGAATAACATCCAGACCCGGAACAAATATCTGTAGATCATGCAAATATTTGATCCGCGGCGGGAATCGAACCCGTAACGGGTTCGATGTAGCGTGTAGCCGGTGTACTATGGGAACCAGATAACTGATAGAATACTAATATACTTTTTTTTGTAATTACATACTTAAAATATATAGAATAACATCCAGACCCGGAACAAATATCTGTAGATCATGCAAACATTTGTTCCGCGGCGGGAATCGAACTCGTAGCGGGTTCGATGTAGCGTGTAGCCGTGTGTACTATGGGAACCAGATAACTGATAGAATACTAATATACTTTTTTTTTGTAATTACATACATAAAATATATAGAATAACATCCAGACCCGGAACAAATATCTGTAGATCATGCAAATATTTGTTCCGCGGCGGGAATCGAACCCGTAACGGGTTCGATGTAGCGTGTAGCCGGTGTACTATGGGAACCAGATAACTGATAGAATACTAATATACTTTTTTTTGTAATTACATGCTTATAATATATAGAATAACATCCAGACCCGGAACAAATATCTGAAGATCATGCAAACATTTGTTCCGCGGCGGGAATCGAACTAGTAGCGGGTTCGATGTAGCGTGTAGCCGTGTGTACTATGGGAACCAGATAACTGATAGAATACTAATATACTTGTTTTTGTAAATACATGCTTAAAATATATAGAATAACATCCAGACCCGGAACAAATATCTGTAGATCATGCAACCATTTGTTCCGCGGCGGGAATCGAACCCGTAGCGGGTTTGATGTAGCGTGTAGCCGTGTGTACTATGGGAACCAGATAACTGATAGAATACTAATATACTTTTTTTTTGTAATTACATGTTTAAAATATATAGAATAACATCCAGACCCGGAACAAATATCTGTAGATCATGCAAACATTTATTCCGCGGCGGGAATCGAACTCGTAGCGGGTTCGATGTAGCGTGTAGCCGTGTGTACTATGGGAACCAGATAACTGATAGAATACTAATATACTTTTTTTTGTAATTACATACTTAAAATATATAGAATAACATCGTGACCCGGAACAAATATCTGTAGATCATGCAAACATTTGTTCCGCGGCGGGAATCGAACCCGTAGCGGGTTCGATGTAGCGTGTAGCCGTGTGTACTATGGGAACCAGATAACTGATAGAATACTAATATACTTTTTTTTGTAATTACATACTTAAAATATATAGAATAACATCCAGACCCGGAACAAATATCTGTAGATCATGCAAATATTTGTTCCGCGGCGAGAATCGAACCCGTAACGGGTTCGATGTAGCGTGTAGCCGGTGTACTATGGGTACCAGATAACTGATAGAATACTAATATACATTTTTTTGTAATTACATGCTTATAATATATAGAATAACATCCAGACCCGGAACAAATATCTGTAGATCATGCAAACATTTGTTCCGCGGCGGGAATCGAACCCATAGCGGGTTCGATGTAGCGTGTAGCCGTGTGTACTATGGGAACCAGATAACTGAAAGAATACTAATATACTTTTTTTTTGTAATTACATGCTTTAAATATATAGAATAACATCCAGACCCGGAACAAATATCTGTAGATCATGCAAATATTTGATCCGCGGTGGGAATCGAACCTGTAACGGGTTCGATGTAGCGTGTAGCCGGTGTACTATGGGAACCAGATAACTGATAGAATACTAATATACTTTTTTTTGTAATTACATACTTAAAATATATAGAATAACATCCAGAAGCAGAACAAATATCTGTAGATCATGCAAACATTTGTTCCGCGGCGGGAATCGAACCCGTAACGGGTTCGATGTAGCGTGTAGCCGTGTGTACTATGGGAACCAGATAACTGATAGAATACTAAAATACTTTTTTTTGTAATTACATACTTAAAATATATAGAATAACATCCAGACCCGGAACAAATATCTGTAGATCATGCAAACATTTGTTCCGCGGCGGGAATCGAACCCGTAACAGGTTTGATGTAGCGTGTAGCCGGTGTACTATGGGAACCAGATAACTGATAGAATACTAATATACTTTTTTTTGTAATTACATGCTTTAAATATATAGAATAACATCCAGACCCGGAACAAATATCTGTAGATCATGCAAATATTTGATCCGCGGCGGGAATCGAACCCGTAACGGGTTCGATGTAGCGTGTAGCCGGTGTACTATGGGAACCAGATAACTGATAGAATACTAATATACTTTTTTTTGTAATTACATACTTAAAATATATAGAATAACATCCAGACCCGGAACAAATATCTGTAGATCATGCAAACATTTGTTCCGCGGCGGGAATCGAACTCGTAGCGGGTTCGATGTAGCGTGTAGCCGTGTGTACTATGGGAACCAGATAACTGATAGAATACTAATATACTTTTTTTTTTGTAATTACATGCTTAAAATATATAGAATAACATCCAGACCCGGAACAAATATCTGTAGATCATGCAAACATTTGTTCCGCGGCGGGAATCGAACCCGTAGCGGGTTCGATGTAGCGTGTAGCCGTGTGTACTATGGGAATCAGATAACTGATAGAATACTAATATACTTTTTTTTGTAATTACATACTTAAAATATATAGAATAACATCCAGACCCGGAACAAATATCTGTAGATCATGCAAATATTTGTTCCGCGGCGAGAATCGAACCCGTAACGGGTTCGATGTAGCGTGTAGCCGGTGTACTATGGGTACCAGATAACTGATAGAATACTAATATACATTTTTTTGTAATTACATACTTAAAATATATAGAATTACATCGTGACCCGGAACAAATATCTGTAGATCATGCAAACATTTGTTCCGCGGCGGGAATCGAACCCGTAGCGGGTTCGATGTAGCGTGTAGCCGTGTGTACTATGGGAACCAGATAACTGATAGAATACTAATATACTTTTTTTTGTAATTACATACTTAAAATATATAGAATAACATCCAGACCCGGAACAAATATCTGTAGATCATGCAAATATTTGTTCCGCGGCGAGAATCGAACCCGTAACGGGTTCGATGTAGCGTGTAGCCGGTGTACTATGGGTACCAGATAACTGATAGAATACTAATATACATTTTTTTGTAATTACATGCTTATAATATATAGAATAACATCCAGACCCGGAACAAATATCTGTAGATCATGCAAACATTTGTTCCGCGGCGGGAATCGAACCCATAGCGGGTTCGATGTAGCGTGTAGCCGTGTGTACTATGGGAACCAGATAACTGATAGAATACTAATATACTTTTTTTTTGTAATTACATGCTTTAAATATATAGAATAACATCCAGACCCGGAACAAATATCTGTAGATCATGCAAATATTTGATCCGCGGTGGGAATCGAACCTGTAACGGGTTCGATGTAGCGTGTAGCCGGTGTACTATGGGAACCAGATAACTGATAGAATACTAATATACTTTTTTTTGTAATTACATACTTAAAATATATAGAATAACATCCAGACCCGGAACAAATATCTGTAGATCATGCAAATATTTGTTCCGCGGCGGGAATCGAACCCGTAACGGGTTCGATGTAGCGTGTAGCCGTGTGTACTATGGGAATCAGATAACTGATAGAATACTAATATACTTTTTTTTTGTAATTACATGCTTAAAATATATAGAATAACATCCAGACCCGGAACAAATATCTGTAGATCATGCAAACATTTGTTCCGCGGCGGGAATCGAACCCGTAGCGGGTTCGATGTAGCGTGTAGCCGTGTGTACTATGGGAACCAGATAACTGATAGAATACTTATATACTTTTTTTTGTAATTACATACTTAAAATATATAGAATAACATCCAGACCCGGAACAAATATCTGTAGATCATGCAAATATTTGTTCCGCGGTGGGAATCGAACCCGTAACGGGTTCGATGTAGCGTGTAGCCGGTGTACTATGGGAGTCAGATAACTGATAGAATACTAATATACTTTTTTTTTGTAATTACATGCTTATAATATATAGAATAACATCCAGACCCGGAACAAATATCTGTAGATCATGCAAACATTTGTTCCTCGGCGGGAATCGAACCCATAGCGGGTTCGATGTAGCGAGTAGCCGTGTGTACTATGGGAACCAGATAACTGATAGAATACTAATATACTTTTTTTTTGTAATTACATGCTTAAAATATATAGAATAACATCCAGACCCGGAACAAATATCTGTAGATCATGCAAATATTTGTTCCGCGGCGGGAATCGAACCCGTAACGGGTTCGATGTAGCGTGTAGCCGGTGTACTATGGGAACCAGATAACTGATAGAATACTAATATACTTTTTTTGTAATTACATGCTTATAATATATAGAATAACATCCAGACCCGGAACAAATATCTGTAGATCATGCAAACATTTGTTCCGCGGCGGGAATCGAACTCGTAGCGGGTTCGATGTAGCGTGTAGCCGTGTGTACTATGGGAACCAGATAACTGATAGAATACTAATATACTTTTTTTTTGTAATTACATGCTTAAAATATATAGAATAACATCCAGACCCGGAACAAATATCTGTAGATCATGCAAATATTTGTTCCGCGGCGGGAATCGAACCCGTAACGGGTTCGATGTAGCGTGTAGCCGGTGTACTATGGGGACCAGATAACTGATAGAATACTAATATACTTTTTTTTGTAATTACATGTTTATAATATATAGAATAACATCCAGACCCGGAACAAATATCTGTAGATCATGCAAACATTTGTTCCGCGGCGGGAATCGAACCCATAGCGGGTTCGATGTAGCGTGTAGCCGTGTGTACTATGGGAACCAGATAACTGATAGAATACTAATATACTTTTTTTTGTAATTACATACTTAAAATAAATAGAATAACATCCAGACCCGGAACAAATATCTGTAGATCATGCAAACATTTGTTCCGCGGCGGGAATCGAACCCGTAACGGGTTCGATGTAGCGTGTAGCCGTGTCAACTATGGGAACCAGATAACTGATAGAATACTAATATACTTTTTTTTTGTAATTACATGCTTTAAATATATAGAATAACATCCAGACCCGGAACAAATATCTGTAGATCATGCAAATATTTGATCCGCGGCGGGAATCGAACCCGTAACGGGTTAGATGTAGCGTGTAGCCGGTGTACTATGGGAACCAGATAACTGATAGAATACTAATATACTTTTTTTTGTAATTACATGCTTATAATATATAGAATAACATCCAGACCCGGAACAAATATCTGTAGATCATGCAAACATTTGTTCCGCGGCGGGAATCGAACTCGTAGCGGGTTCGATGTAGCGTGTAGCCGTGTGTACTATGGGAACCAGATAACTGATAGAATACTAATATACTTTTTTTTGTAATTACATGCTTTAAATATATAGAATAACATCCAGACCCGGAACAAATATCTGTAGATCATGCAAACATTTGTTCCGCGGCGGGAATCGAACCCGTAGCGGGTTCGATGTAGCGTGTAGCCGTGTGTACTATGGGAACCAGATAACTGATAGAATACTTATATACTTTTTTTTGTAATTACATACTTAAAATATATAGAATAACATCCAGACCCGGAACAAATATCTGTAGATCATGCAAATATTTGTTCCGCGGTGGGAATCGAACCCGTAACGGGTTCGATGTAGCGTGTAGCCGGTGTACTATGGGAGTCAGATAACTGATAGAATACTAATATACTTTTTTTTTGTAATTACATGCTTATAATATATAGAATAACATCCAGACCCGGAACAAATATCTGTAGATCATGCAAACATTTGTTCCTCGGCGGGAATCGAACCCATAGCGGGTTCGATGTAGCGTGTAGCCGTGTGTACTATGGGAACCAGATAACTGATAGAATACTAATATACTTTTTTTTTGTAATTACATGCTTATAATATATAGAATAACATCCAGACCCGGAACAAATATCTGTAGATCATGCAAATATTTGTTCCGCGGCGGGAATCGAACCCGTAACGGGTTCGATGTAGCGTGTAGCCGGTGTACTATGGGAACCAGATAACTGATAGAATACTAATATACTTTTTTTGTAATTACATGCTTATAATATATAGAATAACATCCAGACCCGGAACAAATATCTGTAGATCATGCAAACATTTGTTCCGCGGCGGGAATCGAACTCGTAGCGGGTTCGATGTAGCGTGTAGCCGTGTGTACTATGGGAACCAGATAACTGATAGAATACTAATATACTTTTTTTTTGTAATTACATGCTTAAAATATATAGAATAACATCCAGACCCGGAACAAATATCTGTAGATCATGCAAATATTTGTTCCGCGGCGGGAATCGAACCCGTAACGGGTTCGATGTAGCGTGTAGCCGGTGTACTATGGGGACCAGATAACTGATAGAATACTAATATACTTTTTTTTGTAATTACATGTTTATAATATATAGAATAACATCCAGACCCGGAACAAATATCTGTAGATCATGCAAACATTTGTTCCGCGGCGGGAATCGAACCCATAGCGGGTTCGATGTAGCGTGTAGCCGTGTGTACTATGGGAACCAGATAACTGATAGAATACTAATATACTTTTTTTTGTAATTACATACTTAAAATAAATAGAATAACATCCAGACCCGGAACAAATATCTGTAGATCATGCAAACATTTGTTCCGCGGCGGGAATCGAACCCGTAACGGGTTCGATGTAGCGTGTAGCCGTGTCAACTATGGGAACCAGATAACTGATAGAATACTAATATACTTTTTTTTTGTAATTACATGCTTTAAATATATAGAATAACATCCAGACCCGGAACAAATATCTGTAGATCATGCAAATATTTGATCCGCGGCGGGAATCGAACCCGTAACGGGTTAGATGTAGCGTGTAGCCGGTGTACTATGGGAACCAGATAACTGATAGAATACTAATATACTTTTTTTTGTAATTACATGCTTATAATATATAGAATAACATCCAGACCCGGAACAAATATCTGTAGATCATGCAAACATTTGTTCCGCGGCGGGAATCGAACTCGTAGCGGGTTCGATGTAGCGTGTAGCCGTGTGTACTATGGGAACCAGATAACTGATAGAATACTAATATACTTTTTTTTGTAATTACATGCTTTAAATATATAGAATAACATCCAGACCCGGAACAAATATCTGCAGATCATGCAAATATTTGATCCGCGGCGTGAATCGAACCCGTAACGGGTTCGATGTAGCGTGTAGCCGGTGTACTATGGGAACCAGATAACTGATAGAATACTAATATACTTTTTTTGTAATTACATACTTAAAATATATAGAATAACATCCAGACCCGGAACAAATATCTGTAGATCATGCAAACATTTGTTCCGCGGCGGGAATCGAACCCATAGCGGGTTCGATGTAGCGTGTAGCCGTGTGTACTATGGGAACCAGATAACTGATAGAATACTAATATACTTTTTTTTGTAATTACATACTTAAAATATATAGAATAACATCCAGACCCGGAACAAATATCTGTAGATCATGCAAACATTTGTTCCGCGGCGGGAATCGAACCCGTAACGGGTTCGATGTAGCGTGTAGCCGTGTGTACTATGGGAACCAGATAACTGATAGAATACTAATATACTTTTTTTTGTAATTACATACTTAAAATATATAGAATAACATCCAGACCCGGAACAAATATCTGTAGATCATGCATATATTTGATCCGCGGCGGAAATCAAACCCGTAACGGGTTCGATGTAGCGTGTAGCCGATGTACTATGGGAACCAGATAACTGATAGAATACTAATATACTTTTTTTTGTAATTACATGCTTATAATATATAGAATAACATCCAGACCCGGAACAAATATCTGTAGATCATGCAAACATTTGTTCCGCGGCGGGAATCGAACTCGTAGCGGGTTCGATGTAGCGTGTAGCCGTGTGTACTATGGGAACCAGATAACTGATAGAATACTAATATACTTTTTTTTTGTAAATACATGCTTAAAATATATAGAATAACATCCAGACCCGGAACAAATATCTGTAGATCATGCAAACATTTGTTCCGCGGCGGGAATTGAACCCGTAGCGGGTTCGATGTAGCGTGTAGCCGTGTGTACTATGGGAACCAGATAACTGATAGAATACTAATATACTTTTTTTTTGTAATTACATGCTTAAAATATATAGAATAACATCCAGACCCGGAACAAATATCTGTAGATCATGCAAACATTTGTTCCGCGGCGGGAATCGAACTCGTAGCGGGTTCGATGTAGCGTGTAGCCGTGTGTACTATGGGAACCAGATAACTGATAGAATACTAATATGCTTTTTTTTGTAATTACATACTTAAAATATATAGAATAACATCGTGACCCGGAACAAATATTTGTAGATCATGCAAATATTTGTTCCGCGGCGGGAATCGATTCCGTAACGGGTTCGATGTAGCGTGTAGCCGTGTGTACTATGGGAACCAGATAACTGATAGAATACTAATATACTTTTTTTTGTAATTACTTGCTTATAATATATAGAATAACATCCAGACCCGGAACAAATATCTGTAGATCATGCAAACATTTGTTCCGCGGCGGGAATCGAACTCGTAGCGGGTTCGATGTAGCGTGTAGCCGTGTGTACTATGGGTACCAGATAACTGATAGAATACTAATATACTTTTTTTTTGTAATTACATGCTTAAAATATATAGAATAACATCCAGACCCGGAACAAATATCTGTAGATCATGCAAACATTTGTTCCGCGGCGGGAATCGAACCCGTAGCGGGTTCGATGTAGCGTGTAGCCGTGTGTACTATGGGAATCAGATAACTGATAGAATACTAATATACTTTTTTTTTGTAATTACATGCTTAAAATATATAGAATAACATCCAGACCCGGAACAAATATCTGTAGATCATGCAAACATTTGTTCCGCGGCGGGAATCGAACCCATAGCGGGTTCGATGTAGCGTGTAGCCGTGTGTACTATGGGAACCAGATAACTGATAGAATACTAATATACTTTTTTTTTGTAATTACATGCTTTAAATATATAGAATAACATCCAGACCCGGAACAAATATCTGTAGATCATGCAAATATTTGATCCGCGGTGGGAATCGAACCTGTAACGGGTTCGATGTAGCGTTTAGCCGGTGTACTATGGGAACCAGATAACTGATAGAATACTAATATACTTTTTTTTGTAATTACATACTTAAAATATATAGAATAACATCCAGACCCGGAACAAATATCTGTAGATCATGCAAACATTTGTTCCGCGGCGGGAATCGAACCCGTAACGGGTTCGATGTAGCGTGTAGCCGTGTGTACTATGGGAACCAGATAACTGATAGAATACTAAAATACTTTTTTTTGTAATTACATACTTAAAATATATAGAATAACATCCAGACCCGGAACAAATATCTGTAGATCATGCAAATATTTGTTCCGCGGCGGGAATCGAACCCGTAACAGGTTTGATGTAGCGTGTAGCCGGTGTACTATGGGAACCAGATAACTGATAGAATACTAATATACTTTTTTTTGTAATTACATGCTTTAAATATATAGAATAACATCCAGACCCGGAACAAATATCTGTAGATCATGCAAATATTTGATCCGCGGCGGGAATCGAACCCGTAACGGGTTCGATGTAGCGTGTAGCCGGTGTACTATGGGAACCAGATAACTGATAGAATACTAATATACTTTTTTTTGTAATTACATACTTAAAATATATAGAATAACATCCAGACCCGGAACAAATATCTGTAGATCATGCAAACATTTGTTCCGCGGCGGGAATCGAACTCGTAGCGGGTTCGATGTAGCGTGTAGCCGTGTGTACTATGGGAACCAGATAACTGATAGAATACTAATATACTTTTTTTTTGTAATTACATACATAAAATATATAGAATAACATCCAGACCCGGAACAAATATCTGTAGATCATGCAAATATTTGTTCCGCGGCGGGAATCGAACCCGTAACGGGTTCGATGTAGCGTGTAGCCGGTGTACTATGGGAACCAGATAACTGATAGAATACTAATATACTTTTTTTTGTAATTACATGCTTATAATATATAGAATAACATCCAGACCCGGAACAAATATCTGAAGATCATGCAAACATTTGTTCCGCGGCGGGAATCGAACTAGTAGCGGGTTCGATGTAGCGTGTAGCCGTGTGTACTATGGGAACCAGATAACTGATAGAATACTAATATACTTGTTTTTGTAAATACATGCTTAAAATATATAGAATAACATCCAGACCCGGAACAAATATCTGTAGATCATGCAACCATTTGTTCCGCGGCGGGAATCGAACCCGTAGCGGGTTTGATGTAGCGTGTAGCCGTGTGTACTATGGGAACCAGATAACTGATAGAATACTAATATACTTTTTTTTTGTAATTACATGTTTAAAATATATAGAATAACATCCAGACCCGGAACAAATATCTGTAGATCATGCAAACATTTATTCCGCGGCGGGAATCGAACTCGTAGCGGGTTCGATGTAGCGTGTAGCCGTGTGTACTATGGGAACCAGATAACTGATAGAATACTAATATACTTTTTTTTGTAATTACATACTTAAAATATATAGAATAACATCGTGACCCGGAACAAATATCTGTAGATCATGCAAACATTTGTTCCGCGGCGGGAATCGAACCCGTAGCGGGTTCGATGTAGCGTGTAGCCGTGTGTACTATGGGAACCAGATAACTGATAGAATACTAATATACTTTTTTTTGTAATTACATACTTAAAATATATAGAATAACATCCAGACCCGGAACAAATATCTGTAGATCATGCAAATATTTGTTCCGCGGCGAGAATCGAACCCGTAACGGGTTCGATGTAGCGTGTAGCCGGTGTACTATGGGTACCAGATAACTGATAGAATACTAATATACATTTTTTTGTAATTACATGCTTATAATATATAGAATAACATCCAGACCCGGAACAAATATCTGTAGATCATGCAAACATTTGTTCCGCGGCGGGAATCGAACCCATAGCGGGTTCGATGTAGCGTGTAGCCGTGTGTACTATGGGAACCAGATAACTGAAAGAATACTAATATACTTTTTTTTTGTAATTACATGCTTTAAATATATAGAATAACATCCAGACCCGGAACAAATATCTGTAGATCATGCAAATATTTGATCCGCGGTGGGAATCGAACCTGTAACGGGTTCGATGTAGCGTGTAGCCGGTGTACTATGGGAACCAGATAACTGATAGAATACTAATATACTTTTTTTTGTAATTACATACTTAAAATATATAGAATAACATCCAGAAGCAGAACAAATATCTGTAGATCATGCAAACATTTGTTCCGCGGCGGGAATCGAACCCGTAACGGGTTCGATGTAGCGTGTAGCCGTGTGTACTATGGGAACCAGATAACTGATAGAATACTAAAATACTTTTTTTTGTAATTACATACTTAAAATATATAGAATAACATCCAGACCCGGAACAAATATCTGTAGATCATGCAAATATTTGTTCCGCGGCGGGAATCGAACCCGTAACAGGTTTGATGTAGCGTGTAGCCGGTGTACTATGGGAACCAGATAACTGATAGAATACTAATATACTTTTTTTTGTAATTACATGCTTTAAATATATAGAATAACATCCAGACCCGGAACAAATATCTGTAGATCATGCAAATATTTGATCCGCGGCGGGAATCGAACCCGTAACGGGTTCGATGTAGCGTGTAGCCGGTGTACTATGGGAACCAGATAACTGATAGAATACTAATATACTTTTTTTTGTAATTACATACTTAAAATATATAGAATAACATCCAGACCCGGAACAAATATCTGTAGATCATGCAAACATTTGTTCCGCGGCGGGAATCGAACTCGTAGCGGGTTCGATGTAGCGTGTAGCCGTGTGTACTATGGGAACCAGATAACTGATAGAATACTAATATACTTTTTTTTTTGTAATTACATGCTTAAAATATATAGAATAACATCCAGACCCGGAACAAATATCTGTAGATCATGCAAACATTTGTTCCGCGGCGGGAATCGAACCCGTAGCGGGTTCGATGTAGCGTGTAGCCGTGTGTACTATGGGAATCAGATAACTGATAGAATACTAATATACTTTTTTTTTGTAATTACATGCTTAAAATATATAGAATAACATCCAGACCCGGAACAAATATCTGTAGATCATGCAAACATTTGTTCCGCGGCGGGAATCGAACCCGTAGCGGGTTCGATGTAGCGTGTAGCCGTGTGTACTATGGGAACCAGATAACTGATAGAATACTTATATACTTTTTTTTGTAATTACATACTTAAAATATATAGAATAACATCCAGACCCGGAACAAATATCTGTAGATCATGCAAATATTTGTTCCGCGGTGGGAATCGAACCCGTAACGGGTTCGATGTAGCGTGTAGCCGGTGTACTATGGGAGTCAGATAACTGATAGAATACTAATATACTTTTTTTTTGTAATTACATGCTTATAATATATAGAATAACATCCAGACCCGGAACAAATATCTGTAGATCATGCAAACATATGTTCCTCGGCGGGAATCGAACCCATAGCGGGTTCGATGTAGCGTGTAGCCGTGTGTACTATGGGAACCAGATAACTGATAGAATACTAATATACTTTTTTTTTGTAATTACATGCTTAAAATATATAGAATAACATCCAGACCCGGAACAAATATCTGTAGATCATGCAAATATTTGTTCCGCGGCGGGAATCGAACCCGTAACGGGTTCGATGTAGCGTGTAGCCGGTGTACTATGGGAACCAGATAACTGATAGAATACTAATATACTTTTTTTGTAAATACATGCTTATAATATATAGAATAACATCCAGACCCGGAACAAATATCTGTAGATCATGCAAACATTTGTTCCGCGGCGGGAATCGAACTCGTAGCGGGTTCGATGTAGCGTGTAGCCGTGTGTACTATGGGAACCAGATAACTGATAGAATACTAATATACTTTTTTTTTGTAATTACATGCTTAAAATATATAGAATAACATCCAGACCCGGAACTAATATCTGTAGATCATGCAAATATTTGTTCCGCGGCGGGAATCGAACCCGTAACGGGTTCGATGTAGCGTGTAGCCGGTGTACTATGGGGACCAGATAACTGATAGAATACTAATATACTTTTTTTTGTAATTACATGTTTATAATATATAGAATAACATCCAGACCCGGAACAAATATCTGTAGATCATGCAAACATTTGTTCCGCGGCGGGAATCGAACCCATAGCGGGTTCGATGTAGCGTGTTGCCGTGTGTACTATGGGAACCAGATAACTGATAGAATACTAATATACTTTTTTTTGTAATTACATACTTAAAATAAATAGAATAACATCCAGACCCGGAACAAATATCTGTAGATCATGCAAACATTTGTTCCGCGGCGGGAATCGAACCCGTAACGGGTTCGATGTAGCGTGTAGCCATGTGTACTATGGGAACCAGATAACTGATAGAATACTAATATACTTTTTTTTTGTAATTACATGCTTTAAATATATAGAATAACATCCAGACCCGGAACAAATATCTGTAGATCATGCAAATATTTGATCCGCGGCGGGAATCGAACCCGTAACGGGTTAGATGTAGCGTGTAGCCGGTGTACTATGGGAACCAGATAACTGATAGAATACTAATATACTTTTTTTTGTAATTACATGCTTATAATATATAGAATAACATCCAGACCCGGAACAAATATCTGTAGATCATGCAAACATTTGTTCCGCGGCGGGAATCGAACTCGTAGCGGGTTCGATGTAGCGTGTAGCCGTGTGTACTATGGGAACCAGATAACTGATAGAATACTAATATACTTTTTTTTGTAATTACATGCTTTAAATATATAGAATAACATCCAGACCCGGAACAAATATCTGCAGATCATGCAAATATTTGATCCGCGGCGTGAATCGAACCCGTAACGGGTTCGATGTAGCGTGTAGCCGGTGTACTATGGGAACCAGATAACTGATAGAATACTAATATACTTTTTTTGTAATTACATACTTAAAATATATAGAATAACATCCAGACCCGGAACAAATATCTGTAGATCATGCAAACATTTGTTCCGCGGCGGGAATCGAACCCATAGCGGGTTCGATGTAGCGTGTAGCCGTGTGTACTATGGGAACCAGATAACTGATAGAATACTAATATACTTTTTTTTGTAATTACATACTTAAAATATATAGAATAACATCCAGACCCGGAACAAATATCTGTAGATCATGCAAACATTTGTTCCGCGGCGGGAATCGAACCCGTAACGGGTTCGATGTAGCGTGTAGCCGTGTGTACTATGGGAACCAGATAACTGATAGAATACTAATATACTTTTTTTTGTAATTACATACTTAAAATATATAGAATAACATCCAGACCCGGAACAAATATCTGTAGATCATGCATATATTTGATCCGCGGCGGAAATCAAACCCGTAACGGGTTCGATGTAGCGTGTAGCCGATGTACTATGGGAACCAGATAACTGATAGAATACTAATATACTTTTTTTTGTAATTACATGCTTATAATATATAGAATTACATCCAGACCCGGAACAAATATCTGTAGATCATGCAAACATTTGTTCCGCGGCGGGAATCGAACTCGTAGCGGGTTCGATGTAGCGTGTAGCCGTGTGTACTATGGGAACCAGATAACTGATAGAATACTAATATACTTTTTTTTTGTAAATACATGCTTAAAATATATAGAATAACATCCAGACCCGGAACAAATATCTGTAGATCATGCAAACATTTGTTCCGCGGCGGGAATTGAACCCGTAGCGGGTTCGATGTAGCGTGTAGCCGTGTGTACTATGGGAACCAGATAACTGATAGAATACTAATATACTTTTTTTTTGTAATTACATGCTTAAAATATATAGAATAACATCCAGACCCGGAACAAATATCTGTAGATCATGCAAACATTTGTTCCGCGGCGGGAATCGAACTCGTAGCGGGTTCGATGTAGCGTGTAGCCGTGTGTACTATGGGAACCAGATAACTGATAGAATACTAATATGCTTTTTTTTGTAATTACATACTTAAAATATATAGAATAACATCGTGACCCGGAACAAATATTTGTAGATCATGCAAATATTTGTTCCGCGGCGGGAATCGAACCCGTAACGGGTTCGATGTAGCGTGTAGCCGTGTGTACTATGGGAACCAGATAACTGATAGAATACTAATATACTTTTTTTTGTAATTACTTGCTTATAATATATAGAATAACATCCAGACCCGGAACAAATATCTGTAGATCATGCAAACATTTGTTCCGCGGCGGGAATCGAACTCGTAGCGGGTTCGATGTAGCGTGTAGCCGTGTGTACTATGGGTACCAGATAACTGATAGAATACTAATATACTTTTTTTTTGTAATTACATGCTTAAAATATATAGAATAACATCCAGACCCGGAACAAATATCTGTAGATCATGCAAACATTTGTTCCGCGGCGGGAATCGAACCCGTAGCGGGTTCGATGTAGCGTGTAGCCGTGTGTACTATGGGAATCAGATAACTGATAGAATACTAATATACTTTTTTTTTGTAATTACATGCTTAAAATATATAGAATAACATCCAGACCCGGAACAAATATCTGTAGATCATGCAAACATTTGTTCCGCGGCGGGAATCGAACCCGTAGCGGGTTCGATGTAGCGTGTAGCCGTGTGTACTATGGGAACCAGATAACTGATAGAATACTTATATACTTTTTTTTGTAATTACATACTTAAAATATATAGAATAACATCCAGACCCGGAACAAATATCTGTAGATCATGCAAATATTTGTTCCGCGGTGGGAATCGAACCCGTAACGGGTTCGATGTAGCGTGTAGCCGGTGTACTATGGGAACCAGATAACTGATAGAATACTAATATACTGTTTTTTGTAATTACATGCTTATAATATATAGAATAACATCCAGACCCGGAACAAATATCTGTAGATCATGCAAACATTTGTTCCTCGGCGGGAATCGAACCCATAGCGGGTTCGATGTAGCGTGTAGCCGTGTGTACTATGGGAACCAGATAACTGATAGAATACTAATATACTTTTTTTTTGTAATTACATGCTTAAAATATATAGAATAACATCCAGACCCGGAACAAATATCTGTAGATCATGCAAATATTTGTTCCGCGGCGGGAATCGAACCCGTAACGGGTTCGATGTAGCGTGTAGCCGTGTGTACTATGGGAACCAGATAACTGATAGAATACTAATATACTTTTTTTGTAATTACATGCTTATAATATATAGAATAACATCCAGACCCGGAACAAATATCTGTAGATCATGCAAACATTTGTTCCGCGGCGGGAATCGAACTCGTAGCGGGTTCGATGTAGCGTGTAGCCGTGTGTACTATGGGAACCAGATAACTGATAGAATACTAATATACTTTTTTTTTGTAATTACATGCTTAAAATATATAGAATAACATCCAGACCCGGAACAAATATCTGTAGATCATGCAAACATTTGTTCCGCGGCGGGAATCGAACTCGTAGCGGGTTCGATGTAGCGTGTAGCCGTGTGTACTATGGGAACCAGATAACTGATAGAATACTAATATACTTTTTTTTGTAATTACATACTTAAAATATATAGAATAACATCGTGACCCGGAACAAATATTTGTAGATCATGCAAATATTTGTTCCGCGGCGGGAATCGAACCCGTAACGGGTTCGATGTAGCGTGTAGCCGTGTGTACTATGGGAACCAGATAACTGATAGAATACTAATATACTTTTTTTGTAATTACTTGCTTATAATATATAGAATAACATCCAGACCCGGAACAAATATCTGTAGATCATGCAAACATTTGTTCCGCGGCGGGAATCGAACTCGTAGCGGGTTCGATGTAGCGTGTAGCCGTGTGTACTATGGGTACCAGATAACTGATAGAATACTAATATACTTTTTTTTTGTAATTACATGCTTAAAATATATAGAATAACATCCAGACCCGGAACAAATATCTGTAGATCATGCAAACATTTGTTCCGCGGCGGGAATCGAACCCGTAGCGGGTTCGATGTAGCGTGTAGCCGTGTGTACTATGGGAATCAGATAACTGATAGAATACTAATATACTTTTTTTTTGTAATTACATGCTTAAAATATATAGAATAACATCCAGACCCGGAACAAATATCTGTAGATCATGCAAACATTTGTTCCGCGGCGGGAATCGAACCCGTAGCGGGTTCGATGTAGCGTGTAGCCGTGTGTACTATGGGAACCAGATAACTGATAGAATACTAATATACTTTTTTTTGTAATTACTTGCTTATAATATATAGAATAACATCCAGACCCGGAACAAATATCTGTAGATCATGCAAACATTTGTTCCGCGGCGGGAATCGAACTCGTAGCGGGTTCGATGTAGCGTGTAGCCGTGTGTACTATGGGTACCAGATAACTGATAGAATACTAATATACTTTTTTTTTGTAATTACATGCTTAAAATATATAGAATAACATCCAGACCCGGAACAAATATCTGTAGATCATGCAAACATTTGTTCCGAGGCGGGAATCGAACCCGTAGCGGGTTCGATGTAGCGTGTAGCCGTGTGTACTATGGGAATCAGATAACTGATAGAATACTAATATACTTTTTTTTTGTAATTACATGCTTAAAATATATAGAATAACATCCAGACCCGGAACAAATATCTGTAGATCATGCAAACATTTGTTCCGCGGTGGGAATCGAACCCGTAGCGGGTTCGATGTAGCGTGTAGCCGTGTGTACTATGGGAACCAGATAACTGATAGAATACTTATATACTTTTTTTTGTAATTACATACTTAAAATATATAGAATAACATCCAGACCCGGAACAAATATCTGTAGATCATGCAAATATTTGTTCCGCGGTGGGAATCGAACCCGTAACGGGTTCGATGTAGCGTGTAGCCGGTGTACTATGGGAACCAGATAACTGATAGAATACTAATATACTTTTTTTTGTAATTACATGCTTATAATATATAGAATAACATCCAGACCCGGAACAAATATCTGTAGATCATGCAAACATTTGTTCCTCGGCGGGAATCGAACCCATAGCGGGTTCGATGTAGCGTGTAGCCGTGTGTACTATGGGAACCAGATAACTGATAGAATACTAATATACTTTTTTTTTGTAATTACATGCTTAAAATATATAGAATAACATCCAGACCCGGAACAAATATCTGTAGATCATGCAAATATTTGTTCCGCGGCGGGAATCGAACCCGTAACGGGTTCGATGTAGCGTGTAGCCGTGTGTACTATGGGAACCAGATAACTGATAGAATACTAATATACTTTTTTTGTAATTACATGCTTATAATATATAGAATAACATCCAGACCCGGAACAAATATCTGTAGATCATGCAAACATTTGTTCCGCGGCGGGAATCGAACTCGTAGCGGGTTCGATGTAGCGTGTAGCCGTGTGTACTATGGGAACCAGATAACTGATAGAATACTAATATACTTTTTTTTTGTAATTACATGCTTAAAATATATAGAATAACATCCAGACCCGGAACAAATATCTGTAGATCATGCAAACATTTGTTCCGCGGCGGGAATCGAACCCGTAACGGGTTCGATGTAGCGTGTAGCCGGTGTACTATGGGAACCAGATAACTGATAGAATACTAATATACTTTTTTTTGTAATTACATGCTTATAATATATAGAATAACATCCAGACCCGGAACAAATATCTGTAGATCATGCAAACATTTGTTCCGCGGCGGGAATCGAACCCGTAGCGGGTTCGATGTAGCGCGTAGCCGTGTGTACTATGGGAACCAGATAACTGATAGAATACTAATATACTTTTTTTTGTAATTACATACTTAAAATATATAGAATAACATCGTGACCCGGAACAAATATCTGTAGATCATGCAAACATTTGTTCCGCGTCGGGAATCGAACCCGTAGCGGGTTCGATGTAGCGTGTAGCCGTGTGTACTATGGGAACCAGATAACTGATAGAATACTAATATACTTTTTTTTGTAATTACATGCTTATAATATATAGAATAACATCCAGACCCGGAACAAATATCTGTAGATCATGCAAACATTTGTTCCGCGGCGGGAATCGAACCCGTAGCGGGTTCGATGTAGCGTGTAGCCGTTTGTACTATGGGAACCAGATAACTGATAGAATGCTAATATACTTTTTTTTGTATTTACATGCTTATAATATATAGAATAACATCCAGACCCGGAACAAATATCTGTAGATCATGCAAACATTTGTTCTACGGCGGGAATCGAACCCGTAGCGGGTTCGATGTAGCGTGTAGCCGTGTGTACTATGGGAACCAGATAACTGATAGAATACTAATATACTTTTTTTTGTAATTACTTGCTTATAATATATAGAATAACATCCAGACCCGGAACAAATATCTGTAGATCATGCAAACATTTGTTCCGCGGCGGGAATCGAACTCGTAGCGGGTTCGATGTAGCGTGTAGCCGTGTGTACTATGGGAACCAGATAACTGATAGAATACTAATATACTTTTTTTTTGTAATTACATGCTTAAAATATATAGAATAACATCCAGACCCGGAACAAATATCTGTAGATCATGCAAACATTTGTTCCGCGGCGGGAATCGAACTCGTAGCGGGTTCGATGTAGCGTGTAGCCGTGTGTACTATGGGAACCAGATAACTGATAGAATACTAATATACTTTTTTTTGTAATTACATACTTAAAATATAAAGAATAACATCGTGACCCGGAACAAATATTTGTAGATCATGCAAATATTTGTTCCGCGGCGGGAATCGAACCCGTAACGGGTTCGATGTAGCGTGTAGCCGTGTGTACTATGGGAACCAGATAACTGATAGAATACTAATATACTTTTTTTTGTAATTACTTGCTTATAATATATAGAATAACATCCAGACCCGGAACAAATATCTGTAGATCATGCAAACATTTGTTCCGCGGCGGGAATCGAACTCGTAGCGGGTTCGATGTAGCGTGTAGCCGTGTGTACTATGGGTACCAGATAACTGATAGAATACTAATATACTTTTTTTTTGTAATTACATGCTTAAAATATATAGAATAACATCCAGACCCGGAACAAATATCTGTAGATCATGCAAACATTTGTTCCGCGGCGGGAATCGAACCCGTAGCGGGTTCGATGTAGCGTGTAGCCGTGTGTACTATGGGAATCAGATAACTGATAGAATACTAATATACTTTTTTTTTGTAATTACATGCTTAAAATATATAGAATAACATCCAGACCCGGAACAAATATCTGTAGATCATGCAAACATTTGTTCCGCGGCGGGAATCGAACCCGTAGCGGGTTCGATGTAGCGTGTAGCCGTGTGTACTATGGGAACCAGATAACTGATAGAATACTAATATACTTTTTTTTGTAATTACTTGCTTATAATATATAGAATAACATCCAGACCCGGAACAAATATCTGTAGATCATGCAAACATTTGTTCCGCGGCGGGAATCGAACTCGTAGCGGGTTCGATGTAGCGTGTAGCCGTGTGTACTATGGGTACCAGATAACTGATAGAATACTAATATACTTTTTTTTTGTAATTACATGCTTAAAATATATAGAATAACATCCAGACCCAGAACAAATATCTGTAGATCATGCAAACATTTGTTCCGCGGCGGGAATCGAACCCGTAGCGGGTTCGATGTAGCGTGTAGCCGTGTGTACTATGGGAATCAGATAACTGATAGAATACTAATATACTTTTTTTTTGTAATTACATGCTTAAAATATATAGAATAACATCCAGACCCGGAACAAATATCTGTAGATCATGCAAACATTTGTTCCGCGGCGGGAATCGAACCCGTAGCGGGTTCGATGTAGCGTGTAGCTGTGTGTACTATGGGAACCAGATAACTGATAGAATACTTATATACTTTTTTTTGTAATTACATACTTAAAATATATAGAATAACATCCAGACCCGGAACAAATATCTGTAGATCATGCAAATATTTGTTCCGCGGTGGGAATCGAACCCGTAACGGGTTCGATGTAGCGTGTAGCCGGTGTACTATGGGAACCAGATAACTGATAGAATACTAATATACTTTTTTTTGTAATTACATGCTTATAATATATAGAATAACATCCAGACCCGGAACAAATATCTGTAGATCATGCAAACATTTGTTCCTCGGCGGGAATCGAACCCATAGCGGGTTCGATGTAGCGTGTAGCCGTGTGTACTATGGGAACCAGATAACTGATAGAATACTAATATACTTTTTTTTTGTAATTACATGCTTAAAATATATAGAATAACATCCAGACCCGGAACAAATATCTGTAGATCATGCAAATATTTGTTCCGCGGCGGGAATCGAACCCGTAACGGGTTCGATGTAGCGTGTAGCCGTGTGTACTATGGGAACCAGATAACTGATAGAATACTAATATACTTTTTTTGTAATTACATGCTTATAATATATAGAATAACATCCAGACCCGGAACAAATATCTGTAGATCATGCAAACATTTGTTCCGCGGCGGGAATCGAACTCGTAGCGGGTTCGATGTAGCGTGTAGCCGTGTGTACTATGGGAACCAGATAACTGATAGAATACTAATATACTTTTTTTTTGTAATTACATGCTTAAAATATATAGAATAACATCCAGACCCGGAACAAATATCTGTAGATCATGCAAACATTTGTTCCGCGGCGGGAATCGAACCCGTAACGGGTTCGATGTAGCGTGTAGCCGGTGTACTATGGGAACCAGATAACTGATAGAATACTTATATACTTTTTTTTGTAATTACATGCTTATAATATATAGAATAACATCCAGACCCGGAACAAATATCTGTAGATCATGCAAACATTTGTTCCGCGGCGGGAATCGAACCCGTAGCGGGTTCGATGTAGCGCGTAGCCGTGTGTACTATGGGAACCAGATAACTGATAGAATACTAATATACTTTTTTTTGTAATTACATACTTAAAATATATAGAATAACATCGTGACCCGGAACAAATATCTGTAGATCATGCAAACATTTGTTCCGCGGCGGGAATCGAACCCGTAGCGGGTTCGATGTAGCGTGTAGCCGTGTGTACTATGGGAACCAGATAACTGATAGAATACTAATATACTTTTTTTTGTAATTACATGCTTATAATATATAGAATAACATCCAGACCCGGAACAAATATCTGTAGATCATGCAAACATTTGTTCCGCGGCGGGAATCGAACCCGTAGCGGGTTCGATGTAGCGTGTAGCCGTTTGTACTATGGGAACCAGATAACTGATAGAATGCTAATATACTTTTTTTTGTATTTACATGCTTATAATATATAGAATAACATCCAGACCCGGAACAAATATCTGTAGATCATGCAAACATTTGTTCTACGGCGGGAATCGAACCCGTAGCGGGTTCGATGTAGCGTGTAGCCGTGTGTACTATGGGAACCAGATAACTGATAAAATACTAATATACTTTTTTTTTGTAATTACATGCTTAAAATATATAGAATAACATCCAGACCCGGAACAAATATCTGTAGATCATGCAAATATTTGTTCCGCGGCGGGAATCGAACCCGTAGCGGGTTCGATGTAGCATGTAGCCGTGTGTACTATGGGAACCAGATAACTGATAAAATACTAATATACTTTTTTTTTGTAATTACATGCTTAAAATATATAGAACAACATCCAGACCCGGAACAATTATCTGTAGATCATGCAAACATTTGTTCCGCGGCGGGAATCGAACCCGTAGCGGGTTCGATGTAGCGTGTAGCCGTGTGTACTATGGGAACCAGATAACTGATAAAATACTAATATACTTTTTTTTTGTAATTACATGCTTAAAATATATAGAACAACATCCAGACCCGGAACAATTATCTGTAGATCATGCAAACATTTGTTCCGCGGCGGGAATCGAACCCGTAGCGGGTTCGATGTAGCGTGTAGCCGTGTGTACTATGGGAACCAGATAACTGATAAAATACTAATATACTTTTTTTTTGTAATTACATGCTTAAAATATATAGAATAACATCCAGACCCGGAACAATTATCTGTAGATCATGCAAACATTTGTTCCGCGGCGGGAATCGAACCCGTAGCGGGTTCGATGTAGCGTGTAGCCGTGTGTACTATGGGAACCAGATAACTTATAGAATACTAATATACTTTTATTTGTAATTACATGCTTATAATATATAGAATAACATCCAGACCCGGAACAATTATCTGTAGATCATGCAAACATTTGTTCCACGGCGGGAATCGAACCCGTAGCGGGTTCGATGTAGCGTGTAGCCGTGTGTACTATGGGAACCAGATAACTGATAGAATACTAATATACTTTTTTTTTGTAATTACATGCTTATAATACCTAGTCAGGTCATAAGTTTGATACAGAGTAAAAAATTTCTTTTAGAATGCTGGCCACAAAGTTTATAAAATTCGAATTTCGAATTATTCGTGAAAATAAAAATGTATACTTTTTAGAATTTTACTCATTTTTAAATATTGAGTGGACGCTTAAAGAAGACCGTGTTGCAGTATTGCGTTGCATCGTTGCGGTTACGCGCCAATTCAAATTTTTAACATACTGAAAAATTTGAATATAACCAAAAGATTTGTTTATCGCACCATCAAACGATACATTGAAGACTCTAGTGTAGATGACAGGTCAAGAAGTGGTCGCCCTCGGTCTGTTTGGACTCCAGCAGTGATAAAAGCTGTGAAGGCGCGAATTCAAAGAAATCCCAAACGTAAGCAGAAACTGTTGGCCCTTCAGATGGGGTTAAGCAGAACCACGGTGAAAAGGGTGTTAAATGAAGATTTAGGGCTTCGGGCATATCGAAGAAAAACAGGACATCGTTTGAATGCTCGTCTAATGGACCTGAGACTGAAGAGATGCCGCGCTTTGTTGAAGCGGTACGCGGGAAAAAAATATAGGAAAATTCTTTTTTCGGACGAAAAAAATTTTACCGTAGAAGAGAGCTACAACAAACAAAATGATAAGGTGTACGCACACAGTAGTGAAGAAGCGAGCAACCGTATTCCGCGTGTCCAACGAGGTCATTTTCCATCCTCGCTCATGGTATGGTTGGGAGTTTCTTATTGGGGCTTAACAGAGGTACATATTTGTGAGAAAGGTGTAAAAACAAATGCAGTTGTGTATCAAAATACAGTCCTGACGAACCTTGTGGAACCTGTTTCTCATACCATGTTCAATAACAGGCACTGGGTATTCCAACAAGATTCGGCGCCAGCTCATAGAGCGAAGAGCACACAAGACTGGCTGGCGGCGCGTGAAATCGACTTCATCTGGCACGAAGACTGGCCCTCCTCCAGTCCAGATTTGAATCCGTTAGATTACAAGATATGGCAACACTTGGAGGAAAAGGCGTGCTCAAAGCCTCATCCCAATTTGGAGTCACTCAAGACATCCTTGATTAAGGCAGCCACCGATATTGACATGGACCTCGTTCGTGCTGCGATAGACGACTGGCCGCGCAGATTGAAGGCCTGTATTCAAAATCACGGAGGTCATTTTGAATAAACTTTAGTGTCATAAGAATCTATGTTTTGTTAAGTTCATTTTGGTATATAAATGGTTACATAATGAATAAACTTGTTTCAATTATTTTATATTAACATGTGACAGAATTTATGACCTGACTAGGTATATAGAATAACATCCAGACCCGGAACAAATATCTGTAGATCATGCAAACATTTGTTCCGTGGCGGGAATCGAACCCGCTACCTCCTGCGTCTCAGGCGGCTATTCGCCCACTGCGCCACGGAGGCCGTCGAGTTGCGTGAGATATTTTATTTATTTTTATTTATTTGAGACAACAAACAACTATGCCTAAATATTACCAGATTTAATCATTATTACAAGATGTCTTACTACAGGCATAACCAGCACCGTTGTCCACAGATTACGTTACGCAGATGGTGGGAATGAGTGTATACAAATACTTAAGTACAAAAAATATGAATACGTATATGGATGAACCTATATTATGCAGGCAAGCAAGTGTCTAGGTACCTACGTACCTACACAATACAGGTTCACATTTAGTAATGAGTAACTTAGTCGCTTTAAATTAAAATTAGACAATCAGACAGGATTGTCTGATTGATTGATTTCTTAAACAAGGCGGATGAGCGTGCAAAAAATTCAATTTCCAAGAAGTGATCGTTAAATAACTTAGGAATTGTATTAAGTGGCGGTCGCTCACCTGCGTCCGTGTTACAAGTAGTAAGTGCGAATAGATAACGCTCGCGGGTCTCTCGGTTGGAATACGAATGTATATTTGGTTAACAAGTTTGTTACAGTCAAATTTATTATGGCAGATATTATATATTAGCAGTTGATCAAGGAGCAGTCTTCTCGTCTCAAGTGTTGGTAAAGAAAATTTATTTAGAAGTATATCGTAGGAGGACTTCGATCGATAACAGCGATAGTTCATTGAACGCAAGAATTTGCGTTGGACGGATTCTATCTGGTCATGGTATTTAGCATAGAACGGGTTCCACACAGGCGTAGCGTACTCTAATTGAGATCGAATCAATGAGTTATATAGTGAGAGGTATGAGCCAGGTCTCCTGAACGGGACACTAGCTGTGATTTATATGAACATCAAAGTGTAGTTTAGAGTTCATTAGAATTCCTAGATCTAATATCATAAATACTTTTTCCTGCGGCGTTCCGCACAGAGGATAAGTAAAATTTATTAAATAGATTTTCTTTGTGAAGGTAATGGACTTGCATTTAGTCAGACTGAGATGTAGTTTGTTTGCTTTGCAGTAGCTAGTGAGGCGATCAAGATCATGTTGCAATTTGTAACAATCATCAACACAATTGATTTCACGGTAAACCTTAAGATCGTCGGCATACAAAAGAAAATGAGTATTTTTAAAACAATTACTAATGTCGTTAACAAAGAGTACAAAAAGTAATGGACCCATTATCGATCCTTGAGCCACTCCAGAAGTGATATAATGATGTTAGAAGTGAAACCATTGATAGCAACTCGTTTATATAACTCGTATATTCCTGTATTTTTTGATTAACCTGTAAGTAATCTTCGACTTTTGGCATTCTTGTCCTTCTATGTCTTCATATCCTTGTATTTAAACCCATCACCTACTTCTTAGAGCCAGAAGTCAAGATTCAACATTACAACTATGTCACCATCTTCTTTTGTGTTTGTTATTTTGTACGTGTGTCGTGTCAAATAAATGTTTTCATTTTTTAATTTTTTCTTTAAATATCGATATATCAATCACACTAATATTATATGCGAAATTTTGGATGTTTGTTTGTTACTCAAGCACGCCGTAACAGCTGAACCGATTTCGATGAAATTTGGTATATAGATACGTAGATTATAACCTGGATCACCACATAGTTTATATAGCCGCTGGCAACAACTAGTTAATGATATACGAATAACTAGTTGTTGCCAGCGGCTTCGCCCGCGTTGTTCTGGGGTGCAAAATACATATATATACTTTGACATCCCAACAAACTTTCGCATTTATAATATTAGTGTCATAGACTACTAGGTGACCTGCCCGCGGTTTTGCACGCATGGTTTGTCAATAAAAACATTACCCTCCTTCTGAGCAGTCGGGTAAAAGTAGCCTATTAATTAGTTTTTGAACTATTACTGGCGTACACGTCACACGGCTACACGTCAAGCTATGTATTCCAGTATAAACTGGCCTCGCATTGTGTTGGCTTTTCGTAGAATGAGAGGTCAGCTTATACTGGAAATGTATAGCTTGATGTGTAGCCGTGTGTACAATAAAGCATTATTCTATTCGTTCTATTCTATTCTATAACTTTTGAAACTATCACGATTATGAACACTATTTGTACTCAAAACGAGATATTTCCGCGCAGTTGTATGCGCCATGATCACGGGTAAACTGAAGTCTTTGCGAGTGGGTAGTTATTGGCAGATATAACGATCTACCCTCTTTCTTAGTCTCTTGCTAGGAATGAATATAACTGCAAATTGTATCCCAAAAAAGGTTAACCAAATAACATGAACTCCAGTTACCTGTAATTTGAATGAAACTGTAAGTCAAGTTGTTTGGTTATTTATTTCGTGGCACTATTTTGATAGTCAACGATTACAAATAATATTTTTTATTTTAATCAGAAAGTCGCGAGATCTCAGTTCAGGGCGTACCACTAGTATAAGTATGGATATTTAATTACCTACCTAAAAATAGCACAGAACACACCTACCAGCGGTATATACACCGCAAATTACAAGCTCTGGGTTTGCATGTCCGCGTGATTGACGTCGCATCAACATAATAGCATATTGCTGTAATTTTTGTAGGTGGATATTAGTAGCACTTATCTATAGATAGACCGACGTGATTGCTTAATATTGATATTAATCCTTTTAGGGCGTAATAATGGAATTAATTTTATATGTTTTGTAAACAGATTGTTATTTTAAGTTAGGATGAAAACTGTAGTCCTTATTCCGGAAAGCAAATGAAACGCAGTTAGTATCAGTCTGTAACAGGGATCTATTCAACTGACTCGTATCGTTAAGTCTCGTAGGACGTCCACTGCTGGACAAAGGCCTCTCTCATTGATCTCCAGGAACTGCGGTTGGAAGCGGCCTGCATCCAACGCCGACCTGCGGTCCTTATCCTCCATCTTGTAGGTGGACGTCCTACGCTTGCCGGTCCGGGGCCTCCATTCGAGAACTTTCCGACCCCATCGGCCATCTGTTCTGCGCGCTATATGGCCTGCCCATTGCCACTTCAACGTGCTAATCCGTCAGGCTATGTCGGTGACTTGAGTTCTTCTACGTATCTCCTCATTTCTGATTAGATCTCGTAGAGAAACCCCGAGCATAGCTCTCTCTATAGCTCGTTGAGCGACTCTGAGCTTATTCATAAGGCCAATAGTGAAGAACACGTCTCGGTTTCATATGTCATCACTTGTAACACACACTGATTGAAGACTTTCGTTCGTGTTAAGACTGTCATTTATATCTAGCTACAATACACCACAAAAACTATCATGAGTGTATATATTTAGTACTGCATAAACCTGTCTTATTAAAAAGGAGTTGCTGACGATACAGACAAAATTTATTAGGACACAGTGTCCCAACTGACACTTTTGATTTTAATATTTTGTTACTGTCAATTCGGACACCATTAAATTTTACAACATTATTGAAGCTGTTAAGTACAGTCAGGTAAAAAATCTTTAAGCAAAATATAATATAATGTGATAAAGCTAATCAAATTGCTTTGCGAGCGTGTGTGTCGTGACATACATTAATGTTAAAAAGCCACAAGTTTCATTCATAGCGTATATTTAGTATAAATCAGAGATAATAAATACATAAAAAACACGAATTAATTCGTGTTTGTCTTTTATTTATTCGATAAAAAGTTACATACAAATAACATTATTACATAAATGATTGTAAAACCCTAGGGTACACAACAAAAAAAAAACACACGTTACTTGTTTAAAATATTCTAAGCATTTTTTTAACGGGCGATCAACGGGTGTTTAATTTTTTTGTCGTAAGTTCCTATAAGTTTGTCTCGGTGCTTAGAGACACTCGAGCCGCGACACATTATTTAGATACCTACATATAGACTCATCACGTAACACGGCTACACATCAATCTATACATTCCCAGTATAAGCTGACCTCTCATTCTACGAAAAACCAATACAATGCGAGGTCAGCTTATACTGTAAATGTATAGCTTGATGTGTAGCCGTGTGTACGAGCGGTTATAATTATGTTTAGGTAAAGTTGATAGACGCAGAGCAGTGCATCAAAGCGCACTTTTCTAAGGTGCGTGACCTACGAGGCAATACTTTGTTATAGGCGATGGTTACCACTTAGCATCAGGTGGGCCATGGGTTTGTTCCATCTCCAGGTGGTATGAAAAAAAATCGAGGCAATACTTTGTTATAGGCGATGGTTACCACTTAGCATCAGGTGGGCCATGGGTTTGTTCCATCTCCAGGTGGTATGAAAAAAAATCGATGCAATACTTTGTTATAGGCGATGGTTACCACTTAGCATCAGGTGGGCCATGGGTTTGTTCCATCTCCAGGTGGTATGAAAAAAAATCGAGGCAATACTTTGTTATAGGCGATGGTTACCACTTAGCATCAGGTGGGCCATGGGTTTGTTCCATCTCCAGGTGGTATGAAAAAAAATCGAGGCAATACTTTGTTATAGGCGATGGTTACCACTTAGCATCAGGTGGGCCATGGGTTTGTTCCATCTCCAGGTGGTATGAAAAAAAATCGAGGCAATACTTTGTTATAGGCGATGGTTACCACTTAGCATCAGGTGGGCCATGGGTTTGTTCCATCTCCAGGTGGTATGAAAAAAAATCGAGGCAATACTTTGTTATAGGCGATGGTTACCACTTAGCATCAGGTGGGCCATGGGTTTGTTCCATCTCCAGGTGGTATGAAAAAAAATCGAGGCAATACTTTGTTATAGGCGATGGTTACCACTTAGCATCAGGTGGGCCATGGGTTTGTTCCATCTCCAGGTGGTATGAAAAAAAATCGAGGCAATACTTTGTTATAGGCGATGGTTACCACTTAGCATCAGGTGGGCCATGGGTTTGTTCCATCTCCAGGTGGTATGAAAAAAAATCGAGGCAATACTTTGTTATAGGCGATGGTTACCACTTAGCATCAGGTGGGCCATGGGTTTGTTCCATCTCCAGGTGGTATGAAAAAAAATCGAGGCAATACTTTGTTATAGGCGATGGTTACCACTTAGCATCAGGTGGGCCATGGGTTTGTTCCATCTCCAGGTGGTATGAAAAAAAATACGATTTTTTTTCATCTCCAGGTGGTATGAAAAAAAATCGTATTTTTTTTCATACCACCTGGAGATGGAACAAACCCATGGCCCACCTGATGCTAAGTGGTAACCATCGCCTATAACAAAGTATTGCCTCGTAGGTCACGCACCTTAGAAAAGTGCGCTTTGATGCACTGCTCTGTGTCTATCAACTTGCGGCATACAGTTCTAAAGCCTCATGTGTCTGGTAATTTTACCGGCCTTTAAACCGAAACACAGCAATGATGCTTGGCGGCAGAAATAGGTATGTAATTAGACATTATATAGAGCTACCTGATCCCACACTATGGCTTTGTGTGGGATCAGGTAGCTGTAACTATGAATCATATTCCTGGAGTCGATATCCTCACTACTGAGGGTCGTCACTTTATGTTGCAACATAGTTAGTTAGTTCTGACGATGTGTTTCCATTGGGGTCTGCTCTCTGCAGAACGGATTGCGTCACTCACGACGGTTCAGTGCTGAGCGAATCTGGCCGCTCCAACTCATTGGGCTTCATTCTCTTGGTCTCTTTTTTTTCACATTGCCAGTAACCAAAATTTTCCATTACCTCCTCTCTGGCAATGTGGCCGAAAAACTCAAGGAGTCTACGGAGACATGTTGTGGAAAGCCTGGTCTTGATTTTGAGTTCTTGGAGGAATATGATGCGTATTTAGCCTCTGGAAAGCTGATATTAAATCAATTTTGCAATATCAGTACACATTTTATTTTTTTTAACAATTGCTTTATATATAAAGTACTTACTTATATTTTTATATTATTCCTATTGTTATATTGTTTAAAGGACCATTAAAAAGAATAACCTTGTTTCTCGCCTGATTCTTTCCTGGTTTGGTCACGGAGGAACAGGCGTTAAAATTGACGTTTCAAAGTGATTCTTGTGATTATAAAGAATAAATAAATATTTTATATTGAATCATGGATACCAATAGGTATGACACGCTACCACTGCGCCAAGACCCGAAAATATATATGCAGATGATGCAAATATTTGACACACAGCAACGGAATAGTGCAAATTATTTTCAATGAATGCTTACCAGAAAAAAATTGTTGTGTTCAATGGTATTTGATGATTCATGCATAATCTATCCAGTTTTAAGAAAACAGAATAAAAACTCAAAGCATTATGTAAGCTTAGCAGGTAACAATAGAAATCAGTGTGAGAAAAATTCCCTCGTTAGTGTAATCTACCCAACTTAAATAAGTATCTACCTAGTTATCAGTACACAGTTTTTTTCATATGGGTTGTAAGGCATTGTACAATATGTTGGGCTTAGGTACCTGGGACCTAAATAGGTAGTGCCTCTTCACGTATTTTCATGCTCGATAAGAAAGTTTTATCGAACATCGGTTTCGAACACCATCGGAACACCTTTATGGCCATTTCGGGAAAATTAAGGGCAACTTGCGCAACAATGCCTAATCGTATTTAGTGCCTAGGTATGTAGATATATTTAAGAGAGTGGTCAAGTCATACAATTAAGTAAAATTTAAACATGTTAGTCGCGTCGTTTGTCAATAAATAGCCTGTGTCAGGTCACGATCTAATAATACAAAATTTCATCGAAATCGGTTCCGATGTTACGACGTGAAAGCGTAACAAACCATCAAATAAATAATAAAATTCACGTTCCCATTTATAATTATTAGTATGATTATTTTGGTCGTGTTTAATATTTATACGATAAAGATACAAGGAAACTAATAATGAGTACAGTTTACTGCATGTTCATCAATCAATTGATGCCTATTTTCTTCCCATTTTGTGGGTAGTTCCTTCCACTCACCGATTGATAACACGAATATTGTTGTTATGGTTTTCGTTTAATGACTTAGTATCTTCGTAATACAAAAAACCTACTTTTTCTATCAGTAAGATATATTAGTTTTTTATGGGAAGGAGATTGAAATTATGAAACTTGATATAATATTACGTACTTCTATTTATTCAGAGATTTCATAGAACTGTATCATCTAGATAATTAACAACAGTATGTTTGTATGAATAACAACGAAGAGTAGACACCATTACACGTTATATACAAATAGATCTAAAGATTATCTACAATAGCTTGGTCGTTATCAGACTTTAAAATAACGTTATTTACGTAATTTGCCTCGAACATTTATCAATAGCATATCAGGTAGAATAAAAATCTACTAATACATAATATTTAACATACTTTACAGGTTAAAACTGGGTATAAACGAAAACAGATATGATACCAACACAAGAAAAGACTTAGTGAAACGCGCATGGAAAAGACTTCAACGCGTTCAGTTTGAATCCGGTACAGTTAGGAAAAAAAGAAATAAGTCCAGGACCTTTACCACTATCGACGGTTAGCCTCATTCGCGAGAAAATACAATAGATAATAAACATTGAATGATGGTGGTTGAGACTCTAAACGGCACAGCAACAGGAGGATAGACGAGAAGTAAGAATAGATTGAAAACAAATACCCTAAACACTACTTCACTAGGCTAATAACTATACCGACGGGACTATAATACTGAGTATTCACATTTTGTACACTTTTTTCACACACTGGTTTAGGGTAAACTTAGGTATCTGGTGGGCGATGTTGATCGGTGGGGCTGGGTGGCGCTGGTGTGTGAGCTGTGTGTCGGCGGAGCTGGTGGAGGAGCGAGGGATCCAGCGCCGGCCACCAGCCACCCAGGAGCGGGTAGTGGGTCGGAGCCGGCGGCGGCGGTGAGGACCCTTCCTCCGTTCCTCCCTCCTGATCACTCGCCACCACGTCGATATCCTCCTCAGGTTCCTCTTCACCGCTGCTCTCGCGTTGCCGCTTCACCGGGGCATCGTCCGGCGCCAACAGCGACGCAACATCAAACTGCCTCTTCCTCGCCTGTGGCAATCTACCCGCGGTCCAGTACGGCAGTGCTAACGTCGTAGGCGGTGGTGACTGCGGCGGCGGAGACGACGAATCCTCCCCATCGTCATCCACCGCCAATCCCATATGCTTTCTCACTTTCCGCTGCGCTTTACGCCGCCTAAAATCACCCTTTCGAAAATCCTCAACATTCGCAGGATGGATCGCCCAGTAGTGTCCTTTTCCATTTGCCGATCTCCCGGCTTTTACGAAGCAATCGTTCAGCGATAAGTTGTGGCGGATAGAGTTGCGCCACCCGGGTCCGCGCGACCGGAAATACGGGTAGTTATCCAAGATATGCTGATAGATGTCGGAGAGCACTAGTTTCCGGTCTGGAGAGCTGAGGATGGCCATGGCGATGAGGCCGATGTAGCTGTGCTGAGGTTTGGGTTCTTCGGGCTGAAGGGCACGCTGCTGGAGCAGCGACATGGAGAGGGCAAGGCGCGGGCCGTAAGGCGAGTAGCATGGCGCCGGTGGGTACAGGCGGAGGCGTTCAGCGACAGCATAGTTGTAGAGCTGGAGCCGGTAGTGGTCGAGCGCGGCCGCGGTTACCGTAGGCGCGTCTTTACCGAGCGGCCAGGGGCCTCCTTCGGCGCCGCTGCACATGTTGTCTTCCCGAGAGCGCGTCACGGAGTGAGGCCTGACGCGGCAGGCTCGAGCGCCGGGGCTTGGAAGGCGGGTGTTCGCGCAGCTGCAGCCAATCGCGAACCACCGATACTTGTATACGTGTTTTTGTTTAGCGACGCCCCACTCCACTGGCTTTACGACTCCACGCGCCCTGCCTTGAGGCTCGGTACTGTCGGCAACGCACTTCCAATTGAACAGATTTATTATTCTGGTTTTCAAGAATTATTTACACCTGACAAAATTAACATAGACCAGGGAGAAAAACAGCGTCGCTGGATCCTGGACTATTATTACTGGACATTTATTGTCACTATCATAATATTATAATACCTACCTACCTACCTACCTACACAATAATAGATACCTATATCGTAACTACATGGTATTCTGTAGGCACTAGGTACCTCTACCTACTAAGCTGTAAAATGTGTGTGTAAATGAATAAATGATTTTATACTTTATTTTTTTAAATTACTTTGCAACGCAAGTGTTAGGTAAGTCTTTTAAAGTCAAGTCGTAATGATCTCAATAAGTGATCTGATCTTTTCGTGTTCGAAGCCCTTACCTACAGTCCTAATATTTTTAGTATTAACATGATTTGTAAAACTTAAAACTGATCTACCTAATTGTATCTATTTAGCAAATTATTGTCTTCATTATTACTTACCTCACCCGTTGTTAGTTGTTCATTAAATACATGTTTTCTATTCTTACTTACTATTTTAATTAGTCCATAAACTACTCTCAATAAAAAAATCAGTTCTGCCACGTACGATTTCTTTAGCAACAATATTATCACTGAAAATACAAATATGAAAAATCAGTACATTTTATAAGATTTTATTTAGGCATGTCACAACTCACAAATTACAAATTTCGATAAAAATTATTTGCTGGCTCTACTGTGCAAAACCGTTACAAATGACAACTTCGTAGCGAGTGCTTCCCTGTTATTTCAGAGATATCACAACACGCAACAACACATTACTCCTCAGGAGGTGAGTGAGAAAGGGACGCAGCTATAAAAATAATCCACCCCTCGTTTCCAGACAAGGATAGAGTACCGTGCAACAGTGCCACATATCGCTACGAAGCGGCTACGATTTTGCCGCTACGAGTTCGAGTTAAGCTATTCTATGTGGTATTAGTGAGTGATAGGGCTTAAAATAAGATGTTGAGATGTAGGAGTTGTTACGTTTGAAGGATTGTAGCAATACGTGTAAAATAAAGAGGCTACGACAACATCCAGGGCTCGAGTGCGAGTAAGGCAGCGAGCGACACCGGTGTATCGCGAGTTTCAACAATGCAGTTGCCGCCCATTTAAATACGCCATTTTGTCGACTGTCTCCACGGCTTGTGCTTTTGTGTTTTATACAGTAAGCAGTGTTTTGTGGAATAAGTAAATTACAGGAAATATTTACTCGTTCGCAGTAGACAATGTGTAGGGGGAATCGGTAGTCGTGTCGCGCTGAGCGTATGTTTGCACCATTTAGGACGACACATTTTAACTTGACTACAGGTACTTTTTAATTTAGGATAGGTAGTTTTTCTTTTATCGGGTATAGCTGAGCACTACACTCACCTGATGATGGTTTTTTTATACTATTTATATGGCAAACGAGCATGCAGTCCACCAGATGTTAAATGGCTACTGCAGCCCATGGATATCCACATAGAATTTAAAACAAGCTATTATGTTGTCTTGATGTCTTTGTGGATACGTTGCCATACTATAGGACTTAGCTTTTATGCCTATGTGCCAGTAATTACAGGAACATACCATTGAAGATAAAGCACGCTTGCCTAGAAAAAAACCTCTGAACGCTGTTAAATCCGGCTGGACTTTAAATATACATAGTAGTATAGTGGTCCACCATTTACTGTCACAACAAATCAACAACTAATTATGATAAAAACCAAATTAAACTAACAGGCGGTGGTACAATAAGCTTCTTTATTGATCAAGGCGATCTCTTTCAGGCAACCTTTTGAATGGACTGGATAAAAAAGAAAGTGAAAGGAGGTGGTTTTAAAAAAGGTTTATTAAATTAGATGTTTACCTATTATTTTTTAAATGTTATTAGTGGTTAAACAACTAGGTACCTACATAGTAAAATACTTTGGTATCTGCTTATCCACTTTTTTATTAAGACGCAATTCGTTGTAGGTACTTTTTGCTTTGGGTTTTCTGGTTTTTTAATGATATGGGTACAACTAAGTATTTTCAATAGATTAATTATGTTCTTGTTATTTATACAATAAGAGTTTAGCTAGGCCACGGTAATAGTATCTATTGAGACTCGGCCCTGTCCTTGAAATAATTACCTACAGTCGCGCACCGCGTAAACACGCGATAGGGCTGCCCGCCTGCAGTATTTTAATTTCATCTATTACCCGTGCGCGATAAGTTGGGACCTGAGCGCGGTGACGTCATATTGGCGTGTTTGTACCGCCCGCAAAAAAACGAACATAACAAGCAGCCGCCCGCGGCTTCGTCTTTGTTTTTTTTAACCTAATTTATTATGTTACTCAGGGAGGACGCTGCTTTTTATCTAATCTTTTTTACACTATTTGAATAAAATAAAAATACAATGTTTAAGTTTCTACATTTATTTTATCTATTATTTACATTATCTCATCTTCGTCACTACTTAGTGGATTTATGCCTTCTAGAGGTTGTTCTTCATCCTCAGTCTCACTATAATCACTTGACGAAGAGGTATCCGATAAATTTACAATTAATTGCGATTCATTCGTCTCTTGTAAGAGGTCATCGTCCCAATACTTTTGTCGAAGCCTGTCCACATGGTTGACTTCTTTTTTCCAGACAACAAAACAATAACACAAACGAAAACTAAAAGAATTCCAGAGCGCGTCGTTACGTGACGTAGGCCAGTACGAGACTAAAAACCCTAGTAAAAAATAGTGATGCGAACGGTACAATACGGGCGCCATCGGGGAAGTGCAGGGGAAGCGGTCGGGGAGTCGCATTCCTAGCAGGTCCCAAGTTATCGCGCACGAGTAATACTTACTTGAATTTCTTTCTAGTTTTGTGATTGTATATTTTATATAAGTATGTATAAAAAATGAAATTCGTTGTGAATGAAATAGGAAGTGAATAGGAAGTGTGTGTACCTACTTCGTATATGTAGTAGGTACATAATGTACCTAAGTTTTAAAATAAATATTTTAATTTTTCTTATATTTTCTTAACTATCCTCATTTAACTTTTCTTATCTATCCTATCACATTATTATTAGAGAAAGAGATGACCATCATCTCATCATAGGAGGTCATCAACCTTAACTTTAGAGTGGGTAGGTATTTAGACAGGCTATCCGCCACAACCGGCTTCCGAAGTTAAAGTAGGTACTTTATAAGTTATCAATCGATCAACTTAAAATAGGGTCCTACTTACCTACGTTAGTAGATATTTACAGGTAGGGGCAAAAATAAGTGCCCCTACCTTCTACTTAACTTTAAAATATTATACATAGCTATAAGGACGGAAAACAGTCCTCACGTCACGTAAGTGCTTAGGTACTATACCTTAGGTAATTACCTATTCACATTTGTAGGAACTAACTTAACTTTACTATTAGTCCTAATTTACGAAACGTACATCTATTTAGATAGGTGCACTATATAGCACACTTTTAGATAGTTTTCCTGTTATAAAAAAATATCCAAAAAGATGCAAAATCCACCATGGTCCGTACAGAACGTACTCGCAACGTATCGCCCCAAAAGTGAAATATTCTTTTTCTTAGTCGTAGCAATCTTGGCAGAGTAGTCGTGGTCGTCATGTCAGGGTTGTGGTGCGCATAACTACCCTTCGCCACTCTTCTTGCACCGCTGCTCTTCTGGCACATTCGTTCAAAGGAACATCTATGGCAGCCTTTCTTTGATCCGTCCATCTCATAGGCGATCTGCAACGCGCTCTTTTGCCGTCCACCTTCCCTTGCACCACGAAGCGTTCAATGGAGAGCTCCCCGCACCGCGATACGCGTCCAAAGAAGGTGAGGATGCGAGATTGTACCGTGGAAGAGAGACGCTGCTTGATGCCGAGTTCTTGAAGTATGGACTGATTGGTACGGAATTCTGTCCATGATACCCCAAGCATTCTTCTCCAGCACCACATCTCGAGAGCGTCTACCATCTTTTTTGTCACTTTCCTGGAGAGTTCATGTCTTTGAAGCGTACAGGAATATAGGAAACAATAGTGCTCTTACAAGACAAGTCTTGGTGGCTTTCGTAATGTTCCTGTTTCTCCATATCTTCTTCAGTTCGTCCATTGCTGATCAATAAATCCCCATACGCCTCTTGATTTCGTCAACGCATCCTACATTGTTTTTAATCAATGCTCCAAGATAAACGTATGATTTGACAACATCACAGTTCGCAATTTCTGTGACTTCCAGCGAGTTGTCATTGACGCGGTCCACAATCATCATCTTGGTTTTGCTTCTATTTATCTTGAGTCCAAAAAGCGAAATACCTACCTATTAAAAAAAGAAACAAATTACGTACTAGGTTACAAAAATATTTTATAGTCCTACCTTTCGGAGTTTGCCGGTAGTTAAAAAAATGTTATCTCTGGGTGCGTTATTGAAGAATTCAAACAACCAAATACAGCACAATATAGTCTATTCGTGCTCTTTGCCATATTAAGTTAGTACTTGTACATATTTCAATAAAATATTCACATATCGCACGCTTACAAAAAAAATCACACCGTTCGTCACTGCGGCAACGACATTACCGCGCATTCGCGACTGGTTGTGTACCGAGTGGGTATCGAAAACGCGGCCCGGAGGTATGACTCACGTTCCGGCCGTTTGTATGAAGACAGAATACTGTACATAAAATTACCGCGGTTAGGTATAAAATGGTTTGATATTTAATTTAAATTGTAGATAATCGAAACTCGTGTATTTCGAACAATAAAAAGTAGGTTATAAACTATAGGTATAAGAAATAGCGACTTATTAACAAGGAAAACCGGTTTCAACTTTTTTGTTTTAATTTAAAAATAACTATAAAATAAATATAAATATTAAGTTCATTATTGTAATAACAAAATGGTAGAAACGGAAACCTTATCGTGCGACTATGTCCGTCTGTCACAAACAGCTCTCTCAGATTATCTTAGAAACTATTCTGAAGTCTTGAAATTTGGAACATATATAGATAAAAGCAGATTTTAGGACTAGCCGATAAGATTTCAACTTCACAAATGTAGGAAAGAAAAACCTGCGAGCAAGATGCAGTGCAGAGCGCATACCACTCACCCTGAGGAAGGTTCACGAATTGATCCGAAACATTGTCAGTCGAATCACCGATAAAACGGTACGTGATAAATTCCGTATTTATAATAATAACTAGCTGACCTGCCTGCGGCTTCGCATGCGTGGTATTTCAATTAAAACATTACCCTCCTTTTGCGCATTTGGGTAAAAAATAGCCTATGTCCTTCCCCAGGATTATAATCTATCTCCTTGCCAAACTTCATTACGATCCATTCAGCCGTTTAGTTATCAAATGGTAACAAACAAACAGTTACTTTCGTAATTGCTATGTATGCATTTTACATATAAACCTTCCTTTGGAATTACTCGATTTATTGCTGTAAACTGCATTAAAATTCATTGAATAGTTTAAGAAATCTAAGCGAAGAGACAGCGGAAGCGACTTCATTTTATACTATATTTATATATCTTAAAAACGGACTAAAGAGCCCTACCTTCCCACAACACCTCTAAGGTGGGAGATAGTTATCTTTTAATGTTCACATACTGTCCTGTGAATAGCATGAATGTTATACTTTTGTGAAAAGAAATTATTTGATTTTGATTTGATTTGATATGGTTATTGTGGATTATCCCTAAGAGATAGACATATATTATTGCAAACTTTTTTGTAAACTTTTTAATGGTGTACAATACTGTAGTACATTATTTTGATCTATCTCGTAGGGTTCAGCCAGCGTTTGCAATGTAAGCGCAAAAACTATTTTTATTTACATCACATTAGAAACCTCTAAAATGTTCAGTGTTTCTCTACATTATTATGCGTGTTTTATACATATAAACCTTTGTCTTGAATCACATTATCTACTAAAAACAACCGCATCAAAATCCGTAGCCTAGTTTAAAAGATCTAAGCATACATAGGGACATACAGACAGCGGGAAGCGACATTGTTTTATACTATGTAGTTAGTCTTTTGTTATACTTTTATTTATTGTTTATGTTAACGTGTTTTTGAATATCTGTATTTAATTCATCATCATCATCATCAGCCGGAAGACGTCCACTGCTGAACATAGGACCCTTAGATCGCCACAACGAGCGGTTGGTAGCCGTTTGCGCCCAACGGCTCCCCGCGATTCTTACTAGATCGTCGGTCCACCTTGTGGGGGGCCGGCCTACGCTGCGTCTTCCAGTCCGTGGTCTCCACTCGAGAACCTTTCTTCCCCAACGGTTATCGGTTCTACGAGCGATGTGACCTGCCCATTGCCACTTCAACTTGCTAATTTTGAGAGCTATGTCGGCAACTTTAGTTCTTTTGCGGATTTCCTCATTGCGGATTTTGTCACGCAAAGAAACCCCAAGCATAGCCCTCTCCATAGCTCGTTGAGCGACCTTGAGCTTGGTCATGAGGCCATGAGTATTAAAATATTAATTAATTATTATTTAATTGTCTGTCTTTAATTATCCACTGTATGCAGTTACTGTGTGTTTGTTACTTGTGTCGAAATAATTGTATATATCTATCTATCTATAGTGATAGATAGTGATTGAAATAAATCACGAAAGTTTTCTATGTAGAAACAAGAAAGCGTTGGCGTGATGATTTTAATGCAAGAATGGCGGGACATCGTGCAAAATAAAGAAATCTGGAAAAACTTGGGGAAGATCTTTGCCCAGCAGTAGGACAATGCAGGTTGAAAAAAAAACACTACAAAATTGAATTTCCCACAAAACGTGAAATAAAACCAAGGCAAAACTGCAAACTTGTTAATATGCACTGCGGCTGGCAGTTTTGATTAAAATGCGTGTTTGCAGTGCGGCCGGCGACGTCACACAATTGTTTTTCAGCCAATCGCTTGTATAAAACCCATATAAAACCGCGTTGGAGCGACCGACGTGATGCGATTCCAAATACTTTAACACTTTTGTGGGTGTGTGTACCTACCAAACATGCGGTTTGCACCGGACTGTACAATCAGTGAGATAAGATAATTTACATCAAAATTAAAACTATTTTATTAAAAAATATGTTAGCACACAATATTGATAAACGATAGTATTCTCGAGAAGTATAGAACTGTGTTGAACACTAACGCCCTCTGCCTTATTTATTTGACGACCGCCGTGGCGCAGTGGGCGAATGGCCGGCTGAGACGCAGGAGGTAGCGGGTTCGATTCCCGCCGCGGAACAAATGTTTGCACGATCTACAGATATTTGTTCCGGGTCTAGTTGTTTTTCTATATTGTATAAGTATGTACATATTTACAAAAAAATGTATATAAGTATTCTATCAGTTATCTGGTTCCCATAGTACAAGCTCTGCTTAGTTTGGGGCTAGATAGCGCTGTGTGAAATGTCCAGCAATATTTGTTTATTTATTGTTTTGAATATTCTATAATTGTAAGCATAATTAAACATATTATCGAGCGAAGCGAGATCTCTAAATCAACTTGGGCAAATCGGCGTTGTATGTATGTATGTTTGTTTGTCCGAGGATAATGTTCGAAGCGTTAATCCGATCATGACAAGATTTTATACATAGGTAGGTAGCGATGGCACAATTATGGTGTGACTAAGTGAGCAAAAAAAGTTGGGGGGTTGTTTAGATATTGGGGTTCAAGAGGGGTAAAAAAAATGAAAATGAGACTACTAGGTCAAAAGAGATATCAAATGAAAGGTCTTCATTAGTAAATTTCGATCCCAATTTTATTTTTTAGTAAATTTTTATTTTGTTGTTTTTGTTTTTGAGTTGTTACCCGTTATAAAAAATTTTACAAAATTCACAGGGTACCTATACCAGTGACCCCACAGTGCTAAAATTTGGTATGCGTGTAGCTTAAGTATCACCAATATAGACAAAGTCTGAAATCCAGAATAACTGCAATTTGTACCCAACAAACCATTAAAAGAACTCCCGTTACCTTTAATTTGAATGAAATTGTAGGTCAAGTTAATTTGTTAATTATTTCGTGACACTATTTTGATATTCAAAGATTACGAATAATATTTTTTTGAGTTTTTATGGGAGACTCGCGAGATCTCAGTTCGAGGCGAACCACTAGTTACCTAGTTATTACAAATCAAAGTAGAATAGAATAGAATAATCATTTATTCGATACACACAAAATGACACATGAAACAATTTTAAGGAACAGTAGATACAATTGAATCCAATAAAATAGGTTCGACTCATGTGTCTGCTTACCAAAATGGCGTTCAGCTAAGCATAATGTTGGATGTTAAGCACCCAACGCTGATTTTCAGCTGAAACCAGAAGTGAAGGTGTAGTGCAGCAGCTACGTAGTAAAATAAAAAATAAATAAAGAAGTGAGTTAATAAAAGGTGAGTACAGTTTTATTTAAATGTAAATATAAATTTTATAAACATACTTTTCTAAATTTAACTTTTTATATTTTTCTTGTCTGTTTTTCCGAATCATAATCATCATCATCATCATATCAGCCGTAGGACGTCCACTGCTGGACAAAGGCCTCCCTCATTGATCTCCAGGAACTGCGGTTGGAAGCGGCCTGCATCCAACGCCGACCTGCGGTTCTTACCAAGTCGTCTGCCCATCTTGTGGGTGGGCGTCCTACGCTGCGCTTGCCGGTCCGTGGCCTCCACTCGAGAACCTTTCGGCCCCATCGGCCATCTGTTCTGCGCGCTATATGGCCTGCCCATTGCCACTTCAACGTGCTAATCCGTCGGGCTATGTCGGTGACTTGAGTTCTCCTACGTATCTCCTCATTTCTGATTCGATCCCGTAGAGAAACCCCGAGCATAGCCCTCTCCATAGCTCGTTGAGCGACTCTGAGCTTATTCATAAGGCCAATAGTGAAGGACCACGTCTCGGTTCCATATGTCATCACTGGTAACACACACTGATTGAAGACTTTCGTTTTAAGGCACTGAGGTATGTTGGACGAAAAGACGTTGCGAAGTTTCCCAAACGCTGCCCATCCGAGTTGGATTCGACGATTGACCTCTTTCTCGAAGTTGGACCTACCTAATTGGACTGTTTGTCCTAGGTATACATACGCGTCGACAACTTCAAGAGCCGAGTTCTCAACCATAACTGGGAAAATAATATCGAATCATAATATCAGTCTTGAATAGAATATTTCTAGGCATACATGTTTCATCTTTGATTATCGCTTACCATCAGGTGAAGAAGTGGACAAACAGTTGGAAATGAAATAAATAATGCGATATTTCAACAAAGAAGAGACCACCAATAGAATAATTGCGTAGTACTTTTAAAATTTTGGCGCTACGCAAGTAATTATCGATTTGTTCTAACAAAACCTAAGCTTATTTTGTAGTGTAGATATCATGAAAGCTACAAAGGCAGATAACTTAGACCGTAACCAAGTCCCGCCATCCCCATTCTTTTATCGGACAACCAGACGCTCCGCTATGCGCCACCGCTATATGGTAGACATACCTCCCATCAACAAAGCTGTTCTCTGCGCACGGCCAATGAGTGGAATGCCTTGCCTTCAAGTCGCGAGTGAATAGGTTTATTCTAGGTAAGCGTGTTCCATCGTAGACTGCATCATCGCTTACCATCAGGCGAGATCGTGCTCGAGCATATAACTTGAAAAGACATTTATCGTCAATTAATCGTGTGTATTATGTATATTCTCTTGTACACCTCGGCCAATCTTATATTAGGCAATGATCCTCACCATCCAAAGGTTGTCTGGAAGAGATCTCTTTTTTAGCGATATGACCGCCCATTATGCTTGCATTTATTTGCTTTATTTTGTTTCTTTTTTATTGTTGATCTGTCTAGCTTGTAAGGTATAATAATAATAATAATAACATATAAGAAAAAAAACTTTAGGTGTAATACTGACAGCAACAAATGTTTGGCCGAATAAGATCTGAGTATAGCCGGTTTAATTAATAACCGATAGTGATTATAAAACCAATTATAATAATAATAGGTTAATAAAATAATAGGTTTGTTATTTGCATGTTTACTCAATGCTGTTAAAATCAACTATTTTTTTTAGTTTTCCCTGTCATAATCTAAGATAGGAAATTCCTTATACCTTTTGAAATTTAGGAAATTCCTTTTTCTCATTACCTACCTAATTACTCTTGAAATAATTAATATACGTTTTTTCCTTATGAACAATCTTTTAATCTCACTAAGTTCTCAGTGAAAAAGGAATCATGTGGTAAATTAAAAAGTTGGAATCTACTATATAAAATTATGTAAATTGATTCATTCGTACCTTTGTCGTTATAATTGTCGATGCCCCGAAGACGAAGGCGTGCCGACCCGCCCTCCGCTCTAAAACTCATTGTCCTCGAATGTACTCACTTGTGTAAATTCATTTATTTCGTCGATAACACCAACGCCCCGCAGTTTATTTTATGTTTGCATTGTTTGTTTAACTGTAGCACTGAGTAGGCGTGTTGAATATTATTGTAAAATGATAATGAAGTTAATCCCGTAACGGTAAAATTGATGTTATTTCGGACCGTACAAAAGATTTTTATCTGGAATAATATCCCACTAAATTATTTCGAGACTACTTCAATGGAAGTATTCAGATTAAGAATCTATAGGCACATTCTTGGTCAAACTGACCAAAAATTAGCAATTTTATCTTTCCTTATCCTCATTGTTGTAAATATGGGATTTATCACGTACCTTTTTATCGGTGTTTCGACCGATAATGTTTCGGTTCAATTCGTGAACCTTCATCAGGGTGAGTGCGATCCGCTCCGAATAACGTCCCGCCTCGCACTGCGCGCCGCTGCCCTCTGCGCGCGAGTAGACATGCGGGGTGGTGGGAATTGAGTCAACGAAGGCCCAGCGTGTTGACAGGCTGTGTCATCATCATTATCATCACTGCTGCTCTCTTCGGTAGTTCTTGATACAGGCAAACACACAACACTAACGATGTCTCCACCAGGTTCACTGACTCTTCTGTCAATTGAATCATGAAGACATGGCCTCCGGGCTGGCGGTAGAATCCATCCTCTATCTCTGTTAAAGTTCGGCACACGATTTATTTCTATCGCCTCTCGTTTCTTGTGAGGAACGAAAAACTTCTCTCTCGCTAAAACCCGGGCCTTGTCGAAACGTATGTAGTGCGTTGAATCAGAATCTAAGGCATGTTCTGCCACTGCAGAACTGTTGGAGTCGATATTCTTCATTGCACTTATGTGTTCAGTCAACCTGGTAGATGCTTTTCGTTTTGTTTCACCAATGTAGCATTTACCGCAGTCACACGGTATCATATATACTCCGGAGACGCCCAGAGGGTCTCTGTCCTTCGGCGAACGCAGCAGCTGCTTCAATTGTGTTTGAGGACGGAATATCTTCTTGATGCTGTACTTATGGCGTAACAAGTTTCCGATCTTATCCGTTTTTCCTTTCACAAAAGTTAAGTACGCTACTGCTCTATTTACCGTTGTTATGCGTGATCTTGTGGATGTGTCCGCAATTCGACAGCTCTATCTCCATCCGTAGCCGTTTTGCTTTAGCACCCCTTTTATGTGTGAGAGCTCGCGGGTCACGTACTGAGAGTCACATAGTCTTAGTGCTCTATTAATCAGAGTACGCGGTACCGAGGCTAAGTGAGCTGGATGGTGGTGCGAGTCAGCTCTAAGATACCTGTCTGTGTGTGTTGGCTTACGGTATACTGTATTTGTTAGTCGTCTTGTCTGTTCTCGTATAACCAACACGTCCAGGAACTGTAGGCATCCATCTTTTTCCAGCTCTTCAGTGAAGGATATCTTAGGATGTTTACAATTAAGATAGCTAAGTAAGGTGTATATGCTATCTCTTCGTACTATTGCGAACACATCATCTACATACCGCCACCAGTATCTCGGTCTACAGGGTACGCTATCCAGTATCGTCCTCTCAAACCACTTCATAAATATATTGGCCACTACTGGAGCTATTGGTGATCCCATTGCTACACCCTCCAATTGTATGTAATAATCACCCCCCCCCCCCCCCCCCATACAAAGAAACCACTTGTTAATAGATACTCGATTACCTTAATGCATCCGATAGGTGTTGATGAACCTTTTAACAGCTCCTGTATAATGGTTATTGTGTCCGCTATCGGGCTATTGTCGGTCGAAACACCGATAAGACGGTACGTGATAAATCCCGTATTTATAATAATGATTGAAATCAATCACGAAAGTTTTCTAAGTATCCTTCTTCTAGTGTATATAGTTTTATTTAATATTGGTCTATAAGTAGGTATATATCTATTATATTATGTATTTAGGTAGGTTTATTTATGTAGTAGGTATGTAATATATTATACTATTTTATTAGTCCTATGCATGTTTTTATTAGTTGCCTTTTTGTGCACTACCTTTATCCGCAATACACAAATATTATTTGGAAGAGCATTAAGATCGTTATTTAGTATTAAGTTCGTGTACTATTTTTATAAGTGCAATAAAGTATTTTCAATCAATCAATCAGTTTTATTGTTGGAAAATCAAATACCGCATCATAACTAGGTATATTAATTTGTGGGGGAGGCCTATGTCCAGGAGTGGATCACATTTATATGATAATGGTCCTTACTACATTATAAAGGGCCATAATCGACACCAGCCTTGGCCATTACTCGTACACACATCAAAAAAGTCTAAGCAACACCTATAAATTTTGAATATATTTAATTTTATAGATTTATTTTAAATAATTTCTTTTTTTTTTAAATTAAATGATATTTCTATGTTGTATTTGTATATTAAACTCGATAAATTTCTTTAAAAAAATGTTTATTTACAAATAAAAGTTTTCTTTGAATCTGGGTACAAATTTGTATTATATAACAATGGTAAAAATAAACAAAAATATGACTTCTGCGTTAAATTATAACCTTCTTTTGGGTGTTTAAATTAAGTCTAATACAGCGTGTTTGTACCTCGGTTGTTTAAAACTTGTCGGCAACGGATTCTGCATGGAGTCAATTAGGTTACTGATTTCCTCCTGGGGCAATTGCTCCCAGTGGAACTTGAGCAGATTTTTTTGCTGTTGTTCCGTTAAAACCCCAACAAGATCTTTCAGGACCCTTTTCTGGAGCTTATCCAACACATGCTCAATCGCCTGGCCTGGCGTATATTTTTGCCCTGTAGTCATTCTTGAGTCCGTCTCGCTGTAAGCGGGCGGGCATTATCATACATCAATGTAAACTCAGATCTCAATGTTTGTGATGACGAACATAATGGACGCACATAGGGAGCTAGCACATGTTCCACATAGTTTTCAGCATTCAGATTGCCATTTATAAAAAGGTATCGGTTTTGCGGTTTTTTGCTATTCCAGCCCAAATCATTACTGTCGAACCGCTGTATGGGTGGACTTCCTGGACACATCTTAGACGTTCAGCGTTTCCTGGGCGACGATATAACCTCATTCTTCTAGTATCAGGTTTGAATCCGAATTGAGATTCGTCGCAGAACAAAATTTGGTCCCATCGTTCTTGCGGCCATAGCACGCGTGGTCTGCACCATTGAATACGATGAACTCGATTTCCGTGACGGATCTGTGGGCATCTGATTGGACGACGTGCACGTAGACCATACTCTCGCAGTCTGTCTCGCACAGTTTGGGGACAAACAGCGGGAACATCAGCATTCTGCAGCCTTGATGCGATCTCTTGGGCAGTCGGCTTTGGATCACATCTACATGTTACCTGGATATATCGGTCTTGACGACGAGTGGTACAACGTCCTCGGCCTGGGTGCTGTTCAGACGGATCACCTGTGGCACAATAACGCCTCCAATAACATATGCTTGACTGTTTTTAATTTCTAGCATCCCTACAGTCCTGCATCTTTTCCGTGGTAAGATGACGACGCTCCATTACACAGTAAAACTCGTGGACTCACGACACACAACCAATGATTACTGCGATTACTACTATTTTATCGTTGAATAAGAAATAAAACCGCATCTATGAAATGCTGTTGAAATGGACAAAAGAATGTTTTTATGGTTTAAAAACATAATTTACTGAAAAAGAACTGCCAGTATTTGTTTGCTTATCAAAGAGGTTGACTATTCAAAGGTTTGATATATCATGAAAGTTTAAAACGAAGTAAAAAAATAAATAATAAAAAAGTTATGTGTTGCTTAGACTTTTTAACCAATTTCAAAAAAGGAGGAGGTTCTCAATTCGACTGTATTTGTTTTTAATGTTTGTTACCTCAGAACTTTCGACTAGGTAAACCGATTTTGATGATTCCTTTTTTATTCGAAAGCTGGTGCTTCCCGTGTGGTCTCATTTCCATTTGGTCCAGTTCGGAAAATGGCATCCATGAGAAAACTATATAAGTCTTAAACTTGTTCAATTTTTATGTTATGTTATGTTTGTTAGCTCAGAACTCCGTCATTTATTAATTCATTTAGAAAATTATTTTATTCTTTGAAAGGATATACTTTCAGATTGATCGCATAAAAATTTCATCGAAATCGGTTCAGTAGTTTGGTCTTTACTGTTATTTGAAGATTATATTTTTGGTAATAAGTTACTTGTTTGATGTGTGTATGAACTAACTTATGGTTAATTTTATTTTATAGCGTTATTATACACGGTGTCCTTTAAATCACTGTTTTCCCAGAACAAACGTTGTTCAGACCATGGTCTAATAACAGTTTATAGCATCAAATAAGAGAATTACAAAAAAATCTAGACCTTCTCAAATAAGTCTAACTTTGTTCAAAAACTAACCGTGACATAAAGTTTATAGGCACGCTAGCCGTAGCGTACCTACTAATATCATTTATGTGGCGATAAGGTGGCATGTTGTAGGGCGTAACGTTAAAATAGACGTTTTAAGTTCGCAGCTTTTTAGGTTTTTCAAAGACCGATTTCATTTTATTTTTATTTTTAGGTTATAAACCCTTAGTAGAAACCCTTTGTGTTGGGAATGAACACCGTTTGTTCTGAGAAAACTGCGATTTAAAAGACACCGTGTATACGGGGAAAATGTATGATTTTTAAAATCATCGTATCAAGAGGATGGCTGCGTAATTTCTGCGATGATTTTAAAAATAACTTAACATAATAATAACTAAAAAAATTCAACAAAACCCTTCCAAAAATCAACATCACCTCCAAACTCTTACTGTATGCAATGTCGACACAAAACTCAGAATTCACCGCCTGTTGTTATATTCAATTACAGGCTGTGTGGAAAACTGTTCGGAAAATATTTTGTCGTCACAAAGGAGGTATTAGCCCCGCTGCTCATGATAATTTAAAGGGGAAGATTGCCTGACGAAGAATGGGCTTCTGAAGCCGAAGTTATTTTTATCATCCAGTCTACACTTATATTGTAAAAGAGATAACATTTGCGATTTGTTGATAACTACGGATGAGATTCTGAAAATTCTTTCACTTATAAGAAGCTACATTATCCTTGAGTTCTATAGGCTATATTTTATTTTGATAAAAATCCGTGCGTAAACCTGGAGTCACCTAGTATACAATACATTGAAAAGTTTTAATACTCATTAGCCTCGTATCATGAAATCACCCGGATATCAGAAACTATCAAGAATTATCAAATTACTCTACAAATCTCACCGAGTGATTTTCAATATATTTATAAAGGGGGATTTTTTGATCGAGCGAAGCAAGATCTCCAAATCAACTTGGACAAATCGGTGTTGTATGTATGTACGAGTATGTAAGTAGGTATGTATGTATGTATGTATGTTTGTTTGTCCGAGGATAAGTTTCGAAGCGTTGATCCGATCAGTGTAAAATTTGATATATAGGTAATGTTGGCACAATTTTGGTGTGACTAAATGAGCTAAAAATGTTGGGGAGTTTATGAGATATTGGGGTTCAACGGGGGCCAAAAACAAATAAAAAAGAGACTATTAGGTCTAGTGGGACGTCAAATGAAAGGTCTGTTTTAGTAAATTTGAACCCAGTTTTTATTTTTATTTTAATGGCTGTAGTTTTTGAGTTATTAGCTATAATAAAAACAAAACTTTGACAAAATTTACACATATACAGTAACCCCACAATGTTGAAATTTACAGTAAGTAAGGGGTAAACCCCACATTGTTGAAATTTGATATTCGTTTAGCTTTAGTGACAAAAATATAGGCAAAAGTCTGAAATCCAGAATAACTGCATCTTGTACCCCAAAAAAACAATTTACATAAACTCCCGTTACCTGTAATTTGAATGAAAATGTAGGTTCAGTAAGCTGTTTGTTTATTTCGTGACACTATTTTGATATTCAAAGATTACGAATAATATTATTTTTGTTTTTATGGGAGACTCGCGAGATCTCAGTTGAGCGAACCACTAGTTTATTAGCAGTATAGATGAGTATTGACAACTTTTTGAAAGTAAAGTGCTGCACATGCCTTCAATTTCACTAGATTCAGTCGATAGATCTACCAGATTCTATGTTGAATCTTATAAAAAAATCTATTGTGCAGCCAAAAAACTCAGCTGGCTCTTGAGATATATCTAAGAAATATCGATGTGGTTAAACATATCACGCACGACAATATTCAACTTCTAGAGAAAGATTTATCTGTAAAGTCTAAAATAAACTAGTGGTTCGCCCCGAACTGATATCACGCGAGTCTCCCAAAAAAAAAAAATATTCTCAGGACGACTCACGCAACGATGCCTAAACGTATTTAGTGGCTAAATATGATTTAAGGAAATCATATTAATACGTAAAATTTAAACATGTTTAGTTGCTAAATACGTTTAGGGATCGTTGTGCAAGCTGACTAATAAAATAGTGCCACGAAAAAAACCAACTACTTGACCCACAGTTTCATTCAAATTACGGGTAACGGGAGTTCGTGTAATATGGTTATCTTTTATGAGGTACAAATTGCAGTTATTTTGAATTTCAGACTTTTGCCTATATTTGTGTTACTAAAGCTACACGCATACCAAATTTCAGCACTATGGGGTCACTGGTGTACCCTGTGAATTTTGTCGAAGATTAGTTTATATCGTGGTTAATAAGTTTAATAACTCATAAACTATAAAGAATTTACGAAAAACAAAAACGGAGTCTAAAGGTACTAATGAATACATTTCATTTGACGTCACATTTGACCTGATAGCATCAGTTTAATTTTTTTTTACCCCTCTTGAACCCCAATACAGCTCCCCAACATTTTTAGCTCATTTAGTCACACCAAAACTGTGCCATCACTACCTACCTATGTATTAAATTTCACGATGATCGGATCAACATCACGAAAGTTATCCTCGGACAAACATACATACATACAACGCCGATTCGCCCAAGTTGATTTAGAGATCTCGCTTCGATCGATCAATAAATTGTCATATTCCCTCCCAGCAGCCATCACCTTTATGCAAATGTCTCACGCCCAACGGCTGAGTTTCGCAGCGGTTACAATTTGTTGGTGTCTGCCGCTTTCTTCCGATCGATCGATAGGATGGGTTGCGGCAAACAACGCGTCTACTTTATTGATACACGATCAAAATATTATCTATTTCCTTTGAAGGAAGAATCACGCATACTGATAGCAACCTACATGAAAACACGACACAAATCTTCTTATGTTCGTACTTCTGTACTAAACACCCATATGCTAATTTCGGAAATAGTTTGAAGACAACGTTCAAAAAAAGGAGGAGGTTCTTAATTCGTCGGAATCTTTTTTTTATGTAGATATGTCCCCGATTACTCGAAGACGCCTGGACCGATTCGAGAAATTCTTCTATTTTTTGTTTGAAAGGGTGTTCTTCTCAGGTTTCCATTGGTACCAAGTCAAGATCTGATGATGGGATCCCATAAAAAATGAGGACAACTCTCAAATTGTATAGGGACGCATAATTGTTTTATGTTTTTACCTCATAACTCCGTCATTATCATGTTACTGACCTTTTAAACTGACTAAGCGGCGTCAGCGCAAAGGCGCTGCCGATTATGCATATGTGTTTTAAATTAATGTCGTGAACGCGGTGACAGACTGTATATGTATGTATGTATGTACATATTTATTTATTTTATATATGGTATTTATTTATTTACAAATAATATGTACCTAATATGTATTTAAGGTAAAGTATTTTTTTCTATTATTAAGTATTCTTTTTACACCTTTCGACGACCTCCGTGGCGCAGTGGGCGTATAGCTGGCTGAGACGCAGGAGGTAGCGGGTTCGATTCCCACTGCAGACCAAATGTTTGCATGATCTACAGATATTTGTTCCGGGTCTGGGTGTTCTTCTATATTTTTTTTTATACTACCTAAATGGCAAACGAGCATGCAGTCCACCAAGATGTTAAGTGGCTACTGCAGCCCATGGATATCCACATAGAATTCAAAACAAGCTATTATGTTGTCTTGATCGCTATGTGGATACGTTACCATACTATAGGACTTAGTTATGTCTATGTGCCAGTAATTACAGGAACATACCATTACCATATAACCGGAACACAGCAGCACAAGTAGGTACTGCTATTTGGCGGCAGATAAAGGTACGGCGGTGGTGCCCACTTCCTCGAGCCCGTTCACAAAAGCTCTACCACCAGTGACTATATATTATACCTATATATTATAAGTATGTATTTACAAAAAAAAATGTATATAAGTATTCTATCAGTTATCTTGTTCCCATAGTACAAGCTCTGCTTAGTTTGGGGCTAGATAACGCCGTGTGAAATGTCCAGCAGCAATATTTATTTATTTATTTACCTCGGCCAATGTTCCATTCTGTAGTGTGGAAGACATTGCTTACATTTATATATTTTTAACTGTTGTTGTGTCTAGCCTGTAAGGTTCAATCAAGAATTTTCATTTATTAATTTAAACCAGGTATTGAGTGGCCGCTCCTCACAGTTGAAAAGCGTCGAATGAAACCTTAGTCGTTCGTTTGATAAACCCCATTGCAAACCCAGACGGTTCCCGAGGGACTCCCAATGAGACGTTTGTAATAGTATAACTTTACCGTATAAAATACCCTAAAAGTAGCCCTACCGACGCGCTGTGTTCACTGAGAAAAATTTACTGTATTTTCGTAGTGGAACATGAAGTTAAGAAAATTCGTAAACATTATATTAGTGATTATGTCACCATTAAGTAAGTCAAATTCAACGGGCTCAATGTCCTAACTCAATCAGAACCTACATGCATTCTTTTTATTGTTAATAGCCAAGCGCTTGACCACTACCTCACCTGATGGTAAATGAAGGTGTGATCAATGATGGAGCACGCTTGCCTAGAAAGAACCTATTCACTCTGGACTTGAAGACTCCAAGATTATACTGGTTTGGAAAAACATACGCCGGAAGTGAGTTCCACTCCTTACTTGTGCTAACAAGAAAAGTTGAAGCAAATCGTTTGGTACGGCAAGGTGGTTTGCTGACCAGGTATGGGTGGTACTTCTCGGTACGTCTGCTTGTCCGGTGGTGGAAGGGGGAAGGAGGGATAAGGTCATGCAGATCTTGCGCACATTCACCAAAATGTATCTTGTAAAAAACTGAAAGTCTGGCTAATCGGCGTCTGTGTTCTAGACTTTGTAAATTGGCTTCCACTAGTGAGTCCACCAATAAGTCTAGCAGCACGTCGCTCAATTAAATCAAGGGCTTCAAGCTTGGGCGAGCCATCTCAGAGATGGCAGCAGTACTCCATACATAAGCGGACGTGTGCTTTGTAGAGACTGAGCAGCTTTCCTTGTGAGAAGTACCGCCGAACCCTGGAAAAGATGCGCAGCTTCATACCAGCAATTTTGGCCCTAGACACGATGTGCGAGCCGAAGTTACACACATACAGAATGATTCAGTGCAAGCAAATTTTAACGCAGGTCATTAACCTCACCATATATCGTCTATATTATCGTCATATACTTACGAGAATTCTAAGTTGCCTTTATTGTTATAGTTTTATTGCTGTTTTCAGAGAATATAACCCATAACTTTGTCCTTGTTACCACAAAAAAGTATAACGTATGTTTATAAAAATTCTATAGCACATTTTGTATAAGATTTTTTTTATTAGGCGCTAAATAATACTTAATTTTGTTTGTGTATCCTGTATGTTTAAGATAAGTCCTAAAGTATATATAAAATTAAAGAAACTGCTAAATTAATGGCGGGTTACAAAGTTTGATATCTACGTAACAAATGATTTCCTTCAAAAACATACCACGTGTTTTGTTATGGTACGACATTAGATGAAAACACGGGTAGGGCTAATGGCCAGTATTGTTGTAAAATAGGCGTTAATTTCTTTTAATTTTCAAACACCCTTAATCAAGTCCTGAAATACAAATGAAACAGCCTGTATAAAATAGGTAAACAATGCATTTGACGACCTCCGTGGTGCAGTGGGCGGATAGCCAGCTGAGACGCAGGAGGTAGCGGGTTCGATTCCGGGAAATGTTTGTATGATCTACAGATATTTGTTCCGGGTCTGGTTGTTTCTCTATATATTATAAGTATGTATTTACTAAAAAATAAGTATTCTATCAGTTACCTGGTTTCCATAGTACAAGCTCTGATTAGTTTGGGGCTAGATAGCGCTGTTTGAAATGTCCAGCAATATTTATTTATATTTATTTTATTTGTGTCAGAAGACCCCGCTCTTCAATAGCCATACAATTAATTTATATAGGTTACAAATTTTTACATGGAATAGGTTATGCAACAGTAGTGAGCACATACAGTGGGTGTATATGGGTAGAATGTGAATGTAGGTATGTACCTATATATACCTACTAACATAATGAATGAATATTATGACGTACTTGACTTACTAAGCGGCAGCGTCGCTAAGACACCGCGGATTTAAGTTAAAAATTGTTTATTGGAACCGTGTCGATTACTGGATAAATATTTAAGCTACTATACTATTTTTACTGGTGGTGGAGCTCTTGTGAACGGGCTCGAGGAAGTGGGCACCACCTCCTTACCTTTATCTGCCGCCAAATAGCAGTACTTGTGCTGCTGTGTTCCGGTTAGATGGTAATTTATTTATTTATTTGTTCTTAAGGCACACAAAACAGAATACAACCAATCAGATACAAAATATAGTGTTTGACTCTTAGATCTAGATTGTATCCCAAAGCATGTGTACACAGCATGCTAACTCTAACGCAGTTCTGTGTAGACCAGCTGAAGGGAAATATTCACTTACACAGGCAAACCAAAGTAATAACAATAATAAAAAAAATAATAGCTTACATTACTGAGATAAATAAAAAAATAATAGTTAATAAAATAAAATCAATCAAATATAAATATTAAGAGAGTTAAGGCTGAATCACTCTCTTTAATAAGAGTGACCTCGATATTTTTTTTAAACTTAAATAATGTATTATTGAACATGTCAATATGATTATTAGCACCATTATTTACTAACAGATCATTGTAAAGACGACACATTCTGACTATCGGATTATAAAATGACGTATTATTAGTATATCAAATTCAAATTCAAATTATTTATATGGTTCAAAAACACATAGGAATCAAGAACAAATAGTGAACGTTGACAGCTGCAAAAAGTTAGGAAAAACAGTGTAGCAGTGTCAGCGCCCGTCTCCTAAACCAGTACAATTGTTGTTCCTTACTTACAAAATACAAACTAACACAAAATAATTTTTTAAAAGTAAAGATGGCAAAATAAAAAAGAAAAATCTAAGTTAGTTTAGCCTTTAAATAGCTAAAATGAGATATGATAGGTTTAGACTACTGAGTGTACACGATTGTGAGTGTGTGTGTGTGTGTGTATGCGTGGAGTGTGTGTATGGGTGTGAGTTTGTGTGTGTGGATGTGTGAGTGTATGTGTGTGAGTGTGTGAATACATGTGAAAGGGTTATGAATATTTTTTACCTGAGGGTGGTCAACAGTTCCTCTGTTTCTGCATATGAAAGAATTTGGAGCCATTCAGTGATTTTTTTCTTACATTTGTAAAGTGGGAGGGGATAGACGTCTAGAAGTCGGTTTATTTTATTATAAAGTGAACAACTTAGGTGTTAAAATTGTCTAGAAGCTGCCACTGTTGTACGCGACTCAATCGGGCATACTATATCAGAGCGTCGCTTTGTGGAGCTTAGGTTTGGATTGTAGGTCAGTTGTGAGTGTTTGCGCAGGACCGAAGCCAAGATAAACAGTTGTCTCACCGTTAGAACACCACAAAGTGAATACAGACTATCAGTGGGAAAGCGTCTTGGTTTTGAAGACATAACCTTCAGGACTGCTCTTTGTGCACGCTCGACCCTTAAGAATTGAGTTTTTAAAGTTCCTCCCCAAGCGGTGATACAGTAGGAGAGTAGGGATTGTGCCAGAGCAAAGTAAACCATTTTCAGACCATAAGGATTAGCAGCACCTCTCAGTTTTCTAAAGACATATATCAGTTTTCTAACTCTAGAAACAGTGGACTCAATATGGGTGGTCCAAGAGAGACTACAGTCTAAGTGTAAACCCAGGTATTTTATATTAGGCGCACGATTTAGATAGGGACAAGAACATGAATCATTGCCAACATTAGGACATGTGTGAGCACAAAGAGAAAAAGATGGGGAAGGCTGGGAGCGGGCAGAAGGAGAGAAAGTGACAAACTTGGTTTTGGCAGTATTTAGAGTAAGTAAATTTTGAGAGAGCCACTTAAGGACTAAAGTAAGCGCAGATTCTGCTGCTGATTGGGTTTCAACCCAAGTTTGACCACTGACGATAAGCGCAGTGTCATCCGCATATGTGAATATACTACAATTTGGGTAAGATAGTTGGCAAAGATCATTTATGTAGACAAGGAAAAGTGTAGGTCCTAGGACACTACCTTGAGGAACGCCGAAGCTGATATCTTCCTCAGTGCTTATAGTGTTGTTTATAGAAACTACTTGTTTACGCTCAGATAAATAGCTACTAAATAATTTTTTGACGTTGCCTCTGACTCCAATGTATTCTAGTTTATCAATTAGAATCGGAATAGATACGGTATCGAAGGCTTTATTTAAATCAAGAAATATACCAAGAGTTTTGAGCTTTTTATCAAAGCAATTAACAATTACAGAAATGAGGGAGATTACTGCGTCCTCGGTGGATCTCGCGCTTCTAAAGCCGTATTGGTTATCTGCCAAAATATTATTTTCATTAAGAAATCGAACAAGTCTTACATTGATAATTTTTTCGAGTATTTTGGATAGAACTGTAAGAACGGAGATCGGCCTATAATTATTAATGTCGTTTTTAGCCCCACTTTTGTAAATAGGATGTACAATAGCTTTTTTAAAGACACTGGGAAAGATACCAGAACACAGGCAAAGGTTATATATGTTCTAATATTGGGACAAGTATATGCCTGGCGCCTTTAACCACAGAGGTGGGTATTTCATCCCATCCTACAGCACAAGTATCTTTGAGACCGATAACAATGTGGTTTATTTCCTGGCAGTCAGTTGGAAGAAGAGCCATGGAATTTAGCGGAACACAACTAGAATGGAAGAAGTTAGGTGAAGAGTGGTGAGAGTATACCTGTAGGGCGAAAGTATTTTGAAAGGGATGCCGAGATCGTGGCTTGATATTAAACTTAATACAAGACAATAAGCTAGGAGAATCAGTCAACGAATGTATGATTTTAAAAAGATTAATCAAGTCGAGGTATTGACATCGGGTTTCAAGAGACATGATTTTAAACCTATTTGAGTTTTTCTTCATACGTAGGGAGAGTTCGATGTATGCCGCTTCTATAACACAATATGTTAAAGAACTTTCTCTGAATCCTTTCAATGCTGTCAATGTGGACTTTATAGAAAGGAGACCAAATTATTGAATTATATTCTATAATACTGCGAACTAGTGAGTAGTAGAGGCAGATAATACTCTTTGGACTTTTAAAATCTTTTGTGGATCTTGCTATAAAGCCGAAAAATTTAGAACATCTAGTTGAAATGTAATCATAATGGTCATGGAACGTAAGTTTTTCGTCGAACATAATTCCGAGATCTTTTATAGTGGATTTTCTTTTAATTGTATGATGATTTAAACTGTAGTTCTCCAGGATTTTATTTTTCTTGGTGGTAAATGTTACGACGAAGCATTTATTAATATTAAGGGTCATGCGATTAATAACACACCAGTCATATACAGCATTTAGGTCTTCTTGAAAAGCCAGAGAGTCACTTGTGCTGTTGATAGTAGAGTATACCTTTAAGTCGTCGGCATAAAGCAAACAAGGATTTTTGAGTTTGTCGACAATATCATTTATAAATGCGATAAAAAATAATGGGCCAAGATGAGAACCTTGGGGAACACCGGACGTAACCATGACAGGCGACGAGGTGTACCCCTTAACGGCCACAAGTTGGCTTCTTCTGTGCAGGTATGACTCTATCCATCGCACAAGCTACCATGGATACCGTATGAGGCAAGTTTAATGCACAACGCCGCGTGATTCACTTTATCGAAAGCCTTGGGAAAATCTGTGTATATGGCGTCAACTTGTGTAGTTTTAGCAAAAGCGCTGCAAAGGTAGTACTTGTATTCCAAGAGGTTTGAGGCTGTAGATCTGCCTTTGATAAATCCGTGCTGGCGGGGTGATAGAAGTGGCTGAATATGATAGTAAAGAGAGTCGTACACTAATGACTCAAAAAGTTTACCAAAGCACGAAAGTATACTTATCGGCCGGTAATTCTCGCAGCGAGATTTATCTCCTGATTTAAATATTGGAATAATGTGGGCTGTTTTCCAAATGCATGGAAAAACTCCAGCTTGAAGAGATGCATTGAATATGACACAAAGAGGGGTGCTTAGCTGTTTAGCACATCTTTTTATGAAATGTGGTGGGATTTCATCTGGCCCAACGCCTTTGTTTGAGTCAAGACGCGCGATTTTACGTAAAATCTCTTTTGGAGTGATAAATACTTTACTTAGAGCAGCATTACGGTTATTAGCTTCATTAATCAAATCAGACACTGGTACAGGTTTTTCATAAACATAACTAAAGTAATTCGAAAACAGTTCACAAACACCCTTGCAATCGGACGATACAAGGTTACCGAATTTAAGTGTTTGCGGGATGTTATTTGAAGCTTTTTTACTATTCACGAATCGCCAGAAGCTTTTAATGTTGTTGTCTAAAGAGGATTCAACTGATGAGACAAAGTTATAGTAATCGTCAGCTATAAGTTTTTTGCATCTTTGACGTAGCAAAACAAAAGTATCATAGTCACGAGGATTTTTAAAAGTGTTGTACCGATGATGAAATTTAGATTTTTCTTTGAGACTACGTTTGAGGGCAGGCAAGAACCAATGAGGATACCTGTTAGTGTCGTCTCTGGTGAGTGGAGTATATTTATTTATTATGCTTCTAAGCTTTGCGTAAAAGATTGTAACCATATCATTAATACTTTCTGATGACAATGTGCTCTGCCATTCAACAGCTTCCAGGTCTCTACATATGTCAGAAAAATTACATTTACGATAATTTAATCGATTTACTCTCTTGCTTTTAAAAAAATTTGTTGACGCGTTTTTAAAGTAGCTTCAATAGATAATGGAGGGTGATGATTGTCTTGGCGACTCATTGGATCGGCACTACAGACGTGAATGTTATTTAGAGTTGAGAGAACGAGATCTAGGTAACGACCTTTCTTGTTTGGTTTATTATTAATTTGAAATAGGTTACATAATGCCAGAGTATCCATGAGAAGATTAGCCTTGGGACCATGGTAGTTACTAGGAATCATATAAAGGGAGTCCGGATAAGGTGACCATTGCATTTCCGGTAGGTTAAAATCGCCTAAACAGAGAAATTCACCAGAATCGGAGACATTGAGTATGATATTCTGCATATTTGTGTAAAATTTCTCAACATCAACCTTAGGTAGGTCGGGGGGAAGATAACATAAGCAAATATTTAGCTTCTTGTTAATTGTAGAGTTCGGAAGTAATGTGATCCATAACTCCTCTACTTCACAGTCCCATTACTCCTGGCGAATGTAGCTGATATCTTTTGTCAAAGCTATTATAATACCACCGCCCTCGGTTTTTTTACTACATGATTCAAGTCAATCACGCCTTATAACATTGTAACGACAGTCAAAAAGTTCGCCATCAAAAATAGTTTCGTTTAGATTTGTTTCAGTTATAAAATAATACCAAAGTCACTATTAAGTATGTTCTGATGAAATTCCTTGATTTTGATCGTATGCGATTAACGTTTTGATAAAATATTAACATTACACTAAATACAACAATTAACAAATAAACATGAACAGATATAAACACAGTACAATTATTATTAAATTAATTAAAATTAATTGCTTCGTTTAATTGAATTACACAGTCAGATGAATACACCAAAATACACAATATAAAAACAAATAATAAATGCAAACAAAATAAGAAGTCAGACTATTATGAAAGTTTGTTGATACATTTTTATAAGGACGCAGTCCGCATTGTCTTCCTTACGCATGTATACACGACCATATCTCACACACATATTTGTACTTCTTCACTTTGGCCGCATTTCTTGCCGCTGCGTGTAAGGCCTTGCACTCTGGAGAAAGATGTTCACTGACGTAAATCTGACGTCTCTCTACAGAAAGACCCAGGTGAGTGGTGTTGAGAGGATCATTCTTATGCGCCCGGTTGTACCGATGACACGCAGAGAGAACTTCGTCTCGTAGTCGAGGGTTGATTAGCGATACAAGGATATTGCGCGGGCGATCCGATGAGCTATTCATTTTGGCTACTCTATGACAGGAGTAGATTTGGTCATCGTTAATATTGAGACTGAGTGACTTGCATAGGTTACGAAACAAAACAATGGGATTTTCGTTCCGACTCTCTGGAACCGCTTGGATCTCTAGATTTTTGTTACGAGATATTTTCTCAGTAGCAGACAGGCGGTTTTTAAGTATAGTTAACTCGTTGCGGATTTGTGCATTTTCAGCTTCTAGTTCTTTGATGACTACTGTTTTATTGGCAAGCTTTTGTTTTATATAAGCCTGCTCTTCGCACATGAAGTTCGTTGTCGAGGAAAAATCATCTTTCAGATGTTGCATTGCTGAATCAATCTCGGCGTGAACCATTTTTATAACATCTTCTCTCAATGCTTTACGAAAATTCTCCATTAAATTAGAAAGATACGCGCTGAGCTTTTCGTCCAATTTGTTTTCCAATAGTGCACCAATCTTATCCATTGTAACGAGATTGTCGTCATGCTGAGGTCATAACGGCGAGTGGTTAGCGATTACGCAAGACATGTTCATTGAATCCTCCATTGATGGAACTTGGGTCTGACGAACAGGGGTGTTTACATTCGACTTAGTGCGCCGGCTTATATTGTTGCACGATGGACAAGACCAAGTTTTTTTGAAATCAATTGGTAGCGCAGTAAATTGCTCTTTACTTATATTCAGGCATTCAATATGATACAAGGAGTGGCATAGGTTACACTCCAAAAAAGTTTCCTGCCTGTTAAGTTTATTGTTGCAAGCCAAACAATTCATTTTATAGCGGTGCTGCGTCCTTACGTTGATTAGGCAAAATGCAAAAAGGAAGTAATTTTACTGAGGTTTGAAGTTTGAATTCGCTCCGCCACCGTAAGTTACTGGCCAAAGCGCAAAAAGAAAACAAGCGCTCAGAGGCGCAAACCTGCTTCCGCGGTGCGAGCGTGTAGATAACGTTCGATGCTGGTACGCCTGAGCCGATGGAGTTCTGACGTGTTAGACGAAATAACCGTATAGGTCCTAGGTTCGACGGCAATTAGCATATAAAATGCGGGTGTGTACTTATCGACGAGTCTCGTCACTAGCACTTTTTAAGCTACCCGCAATTTGCAGATAATGAACAGGTAATCAATCACAGTTTCCTTGATATTTGCCACAAAACTAACGTTTTAACACTACACTGATCTGACACTTTATTGTTTACAACTAGACGCGACTAACGGTGTAAGATATTTAATAACTCCGGCACTTTAAACATTTATCTAGATTAAAATTGTACGGAGCAAAGTTACACAGAGACTGCTTTGGTGACGGTCGGACAATGCTATGGTATGTTCCTGTAATTACTGGCACATAGGCATAACAGTTAAGTCCTATAGTATGGCAACGTATCCACATAGAGATCAAGACAACATAATAGCTTGTTTTGAATTCTATGTTAGGATATCCATGGGCTGCAGTAGCCACTTAACATCTGGTGAACTGCATGCTCGTTTACCATATAAGTAGTATAAAAAAAAGCTACCGGTATTAAACCCACTTCTAAAAAAACAGTTAATATGATTCCGGATGTGTGTTTTAATTTAATGTCGTACATAACAAAACAGTTTGTATAATTTTCTAAATGAAAAACAAACAATAAATTCAATAATTTTATACCGTATCCAGTTTTCCCAGGTCGTCATGTGAAGCCGTAGTTATTTGGATCACAAAGCACGGGCACACGTCTCGATGTAATACGCTTATTTGAAGATAATCCTCGGGTTCTGGAATACCGGTCGATTTGCCAGGGCTTAGGTACGGTTTGGTTTGTAATCATGTCTGATATGGCCATCTGGGAACGGATTTGCATCGTGATTTCTATTATATTTGGTTAGCTTTGAATTAAATCTATGATATCTGAGGATAATAGCAAGAACGGAAGTAGAAACTTATTTACTACGGGTTTCGTTATGTACACACGGCTACACATCAAGCTATAAATTTCCAGTATAAGATGACCTCTCATTCAACGGAAAGCCTACACAATGCGAGGTCACCTTATACTGGAATGTATAGCTTGATGTGTAGCTTTGTGTACGACATAAAATAAAAACACGGGTAGGGCTAAATGACTAGTATTGCTGTAAAATAGAGTTTTTTCAAGTCCTAAAATAGCAATAAAACAGCCTGCATAACAGGTAAACAAATCATATTCATTGATCATGTAAGTACATGTTAAACTGACTAAGCGGCATCGTCGCAAAGGTGCCGCCGATTTAGGTTAAAAATTGTTAATTGAAAATGTATCGATTACTGGATAAACATTCAAGCTACCGGTATCAACCCCACCACTAATATCAGTTAATGAGATTCCGGATGTGTGTTTTAAATTAATGTCTTACATAACAAAACAGGTGGTATAAGTCTATGTTGTAGGAGCCGTGTTGCCCTAGTGCGATGTACTTTCAATCTGAAGGTTGTGAGTTCGATTCGAATCCTGACCGTGCTAGTGGCTAAAAGAATTGGCAGCCGTTGGGGCAGAAGGGTTCTAGAGTGGTGACAATGCACTGGAATGCGCAGCAGAGGACAGCCCCTCACTAGATGGAAAGACCTGATAAAGGTTGCTGGGAGCCGTTGGGTGCAGGCCGCACAAGATCGGTCGCTCTGGAAATCTATAGGGAAAGCTGTTCAGCAGTGGATTTCCTATGGCTGACGACCTCCGTGGCGCAGTGGGCGAATAGCCGGACGATAGAGTGGCTGAGACGCAGGAGGTTGCGGGTTCGGTTCCCGCCGCGGAACAAATGTTTGCACAATCTACAGATATTTGAGTATTTGGGATTTCGGGTCTGGTTGTTTCTCTATATATTGTAAGTATTTATTTACAAAAAAAACGTATATAAGTATTCTATCAGTTATCTGGTTCCCATAGTACAAGCTCTGCTTAGTTTGGGGCTAGATGGCGCTGTGTGAAATGTACAGCATTTGTTGTTGTTGATATGATGGTAATGACATATGAAGATGATTTTTTGTGCCTTCTCCATCTATCCATGGCTTACGACCTCCATGGTGCAGTGGGCGAATAGCCGGCTGAGACGCAGGAGGTAGCGGGTTCGATTCCCGCCGCGGAACAAATATTTGCACGATCAACAGATATTTGTTCCGGGTCTGGTTGTTTCTCTATCTATTTTAAGTATGTATATACAAAAAAAAATGTATCTACATATGTATTCTATCAGTTATCAGGTTCCCATAGTACAAGCTCTGCTTAGTTTGGGGCTAGATAGCGCTGTGTGAAATGTCCAGCAATATTTATTTTATTTATTATTTATTTATTTATAAGCCTGTCTGAGGCACTACAGCTAACGCGTTCTTTACCTAGCAGTACAAAAGCTTGAAGCAAGGCGCTGTTATATTTATTTATAAGCCTGTCTGAGGCACTACAGCTAACGCGTTCTTTACCTAGCAGTACAAAAGCTTGAAGCAAGGCGCTGTTATATTTATTTATAAGCCTGTCTGAGGCACTACAGCTAACGCGTTCTTTACCTAGCAGTACAAAAGCTTGAAGCAAGGCGCTGTTATATTTATTTATAAGCCTGTCTGAGGCACTACAGCTAACGCGTTCTTTACCTAGCAGTACAAAAGCTTGAAGCAAGGCGCTGTTATATTTATTTATAAGCCTGTCTGAGGCACTACAGCTAACGCGTTCTTTACCTAGCAGTACAAAAGCTTGAAGCAAGGCGCTGTTATATTTATTTATAAGCCTGTCTGAGGCACTACAGCTAACGCGTTCTTTACCTAGCAGTACAAAAGCTTGAAGCAAGGCGCTGTTATATTTATTTATAAGCCTGTCTGAGGCACTACAGCTAACGCGTTCTTTACCTAGCAGTACAAAAGCTTGAAGCAAGGCGCTGTTATATTTATTTTTTATGGTACATGGAGACGAACAAGCTTATTGCCCACCTGATGTTAAGTTGTGACCATCGCCTATAACAGAGAATTGCCTCGTAGGTCACGTTACAAATGTGCCCTATTTATTTATTTAATTAGAACGGATTAACCAATTACATTAATTAATATAATATAATTAAAACATTAATTACATAAACCATTGTCAAATTAAAATCTAAATTACAATAAGATTCTACACAGTATACAAATTAACAATAAAATTAAATTAAAATAATGCACATTAATATAAATAAATTCATTAAATCACACACAAATCATAAATTGAATTGTTAAATTAAAGACCTTTCATACATCAATCTCACAACACCTCAGACATACCAGCATCAATTCCTTCCATTCGTCAGCAAACACATCGCATTCTGGGTTGGCATCTAGGAGTTTGTTAAGGGCGGTGAGTGTGCGAGGCAGCGGGAAGTTAGCACGGGATACAGTACGGCTCGAGGGTACGGCAAGAAGCCTGTGTCTTCTGCACCGGATATATTGATTTGGGACATAAAAGCGAAGTAGCTCGTTAAGCAGATCAGGTGCATCAATATTCCTATGATGGACTGCCCTGCGTCCATAAACTTGAGACAAACCGGTGTAAAGCCTCATGTGCCTGTAATTTCACTGGCAACTAACCCTTCAAACCGAAACACAGGAATGCTGCTTGGCGGCAGAAATAGGTATGGTGGTAGTACTTATCCGGGCGAGTCCTTTCACAAGTAACTCTACTACTCTTTAAAAATTAAAATTAAACTAGTGGTTCGCTTCGAACTGAGATCTCGCGAATCTCCTATAAAAACAAAAAAATATTATTTGTAATCTTTGACAATCAAATTATTGCCACGAAATGCATAATTAACACTATTGACCTACAGTTTCATTCAAATTATAGGTCACCAGAGTTTATGTTATCTGGTTACTCTTTTTAGGGGTAGAAATTGCAGTTACTCTGGATTTCAGACTTTTCGCTATAATTGTGTAACTAAAACTACACGCATACCAAATTTTAGCTTTGTGGTGTCAATGTACCCTGTGAATTTTGTCAAAGTTCAGTTTTAATTATGTCTAATATAACACAAAAACTATAAGGAATTTACTAAAAATAAAAACGGAACCGAAATTTTCTAATGAAGACCTTTCAATTGACGTCACACTTGACCTAATAGTCTCATTTTAGTATTTTACAAACTAACGCGATCACTGTACATAATTATTGATTAAACTGGGTATTTATCACGTATGTACCTTTTTATTTGTTGTCCCGAAGTTTCGGCTGTGTTGCAACAGTCATGGTCTCGGATTGACAGTCTCATTTTTTTACCCCTCTTAAACCCCAATATCTCAACAACAGCTCATTTAGTCAAACCAAATTTGTGCCGTCACTACCTACCTATGTACCAAATTTCACTACGCTTCGAAAGTTAACCTCGGACAAACAGACATTAAATTAAACATACATACAACGCCGATTTGCCAAAATTGATTTAGAGATCTCGCTTCGCTCGATCAGTCAACTATAATTGATAGTGAATCAACTTTAAATGGTAGTTGCAAAAGGCATCAGTTATTCAGTATGGGAATTACCGATTAGACACGAAAATCGGGTTCGAGTCTCTTTCGTTTTAATTTAACTGCTACTTAAAAAGTTATTTTATTTTCCGCTGTGTTTTCATGATGTTTTGCTTTTGGTCCTAGAAAAATGAACAGGTTCCTTTTTCTTTGCTACTTTCAAAATAATTCGTAGCAAAACGCAACGAAACTTTTCACGCTACGAATTATGTAAAAAACGTTTTTATCAAAAGCCTCAGTAGATAAAACATAAATTGCAAGGGGAAAGTACGTCATAAAGACTGAGCTCACAAATAGCTCGTTGTTTTGGGTGGCGTCTGTGTTTTCAGGGGGAAGGGAGTTTAGGGGGCTAATTACGAAGAGGGAGGCTGTAGGTACATCTGTTGTGTCTGTGTTGGCTTCGTAATGGCGCTTGTATGATGTCTGAGCTCGGTTGTACAAATCAAACTGATTTTATTCCCCTTTTCAAAGTAATTGGTCGGGAATTTTGGTGTTTTTATAAGATATCTTATATTTTGAAAGTGCTATGAATTATATTCCGAAATATGTCTAAATTTTATAATAATATACTATCTGACCAATCAGCAGCTTTGCACGCGTAGTTTTTCAATAAAAACATTACCCTCCTTCTGCGCAGTTGGGTAAAAAGTAGCCTATGTTACTCAGGAATAATGTAGCATTCTAATAGCGAAAAAATTTTTGAAATCGGACCAGTAGTATTTAAGTTTATTCGTTACAAACATACAAAAATACAAATCTTTCCTCTTTATAATATTACTAGCTGACCAATCCGCAGCTTCGCATGCGTAGTTTTATAATAAAAACATTACCCTCCTTTGCGTAGTTGGGTAAAAAGTAGCTTATGTTACTCTGGGTGAATGTAGCTTTCCAATGGTGGAAGAATGTTTGAAATCGGCACAGTAGTTTTTGAGTTTATTCATTACAAACATACACACAAAAATACAAATCTTTTTTTTTATAATATTAGTATAGAAGCATAGACTAGCTGATCCGCTCGCGGATTCGCACGCTTCATATATCCCGTTCCAATGGGAACTTCGGGATAAAAACTATATAAAACACTCGTGTCAAAGTGACGCGACATTTCATGTAAATGACTTCACGTCAATGAACGACGGTTAAATTCAGGGAACTTGTACTAAAGCATAAGTACTTGCTTTAGTACAAGTTCCTTGATTAAATTGTATGGATATTGTTCGTTCATACAAAAATATTAATTTCGCGATTAAAAAATTGGGGGGGGGGGGGGGGTAGGAGGGTGAAATATACTTTACGTCCTATTCTCATACCTACCAAATATACAAAAAAAAATCATTAAAATCGGTCTATCCGTTTCGGAGGAGTGCGACCACAAACACTGACACGAGATTTTTATATATTACCTAGATAGATTGCTATTCCTTAAAACATTAACAAAAATATATTCACTTATGTTTTTAAGGAGCTTTTTATTTGATTTTAAAACCCTTTTAATATATCTCAAAAACAAAAATCATTTTTAAATCTTTAAGATAGTAGTTCAATAGACAACATTATCGAGAAAACTGAAGAAAAAACTATAAAGCACAATAAATCCGTTTCCCTATGAAATCAAAACTTTTTTAATATAAAGATTACCTATTGGCTATTATATAGCACCATAATAGCCTCTCGAAACACTCAAACTAATAAAGCAGATCTTTCTATTAAATATCCAAAAAAATCAAATCGTCTCGATAATATTTTATTAGGACTTTAGGACCATATACATGAGTTTTTTTTGCACAAATTATTATTGTGTAATTGTAAACCAGAAGTGCCTATTCAAGAGCCGAAGTCCTATACAAATTGGCACCTCCATTCAGAAAAGTTGACACTTTTATATGGTTCCGATTAAGAATCACAAACGAAATTAGAACCCAATAATATTATTAAGGAGTTTTTTATATAGTTTCTACCTGGTACAAAGACCCCCTTGCCATACCACTAAATCATGAGGTACGGTTAGAAATAGCACTCGGGTTACCACCTACGTATTTGTGTAAACACAATAAATATTTTTTGGTGTGTTCCTTTATCTATATCTGTAGATTGAAGATATTTTAAAGCAGATACAGTTGTGAGATAAGAATAAGTTCCTAATATTTGCATTGAGTAATTTGAATCTTGTCATATTATTGACGGAGTTTTACAATTAATGTGATTCTCGGAAAAATATGAAATTAGATAGTTTATGATCCGATATACGACGAATGGATTGCATAAATCCTCACGGTGTTCGTAGAGTGCCATACATTCTTCAAGAAACATATCGAATTATCCATGCATTAAAATAACGTAATGATTATATTTTTGTATTCATTCAATATTACCGACCTACTTGCATCATTATTTAAATCCACATATACCTGATGCCCTTGTAAAGACATAGACAATAATTTATTTGCTAAATAGCACCATAATAAAGAATAAATACATAAAATAAAATACATTTATTTCAAGCAATTATGTAGGTCATATAGGAAAGCGCACAACACAATAAGTAAACTAATGTTTATACAGGGTTATTGAGAGCATGCCTGTGACAGCAATGTCTGGTGTACGGGCAGTCTACTCTGCCGGTCTGCCTAAGACGGCGTTGGCGCTGGCAATAATATAATACATATACAAAAAATAATTTTAAAAAATTAACATAAAAATCACCATTATACAGTACCTACATGCAAAACAGACAAACAATATAATATAACTATTAATTTTAAAAATGAGGTAGGTATGTTGTGTGCTATAGCAAAAAAAACGGCCAAGTGAGAGTCGGACTCGCCCATGAAGGGTTCCGTAGCAGCAAGTAGCAGCAATATAATATAAAAGTTCTTGTAGTTCGTTGCAACTTTTTTATATTTGAGTTGATTGAAGGAAATGTAAAATGCGGTTTACGATTTATGACGTACTAAAAAAAACTAGGTACTTACTAGATCTCGTTCAAACCAATTTTTGGTGGAAGTTTGCATGGTAGATGTACATCATATATTTTTTTAGTATTATTCATCTCTTACTTTAGAAGTTACAGGGAGGGGGGAGGGGGGGGAGGGGGGGGGGGGACATTTTATCACTTTGGAAGTGTCTCTCGCGCAAACTATTCGGTTTAGATAAAAATGATATTAGTAACCTCAATATAATTATTATAATAATAAGAGAACTGTAATAGAGAATTAATATCAGCATGAATACATAATCAAATCACGAAATGGGTATTTAAAAGGCATTTGCCACCGCAACTGTTGTGATTGAATTATCTCGCGCCGCCGCTCACCCGACAATGTAACCGGCCGATTACCAGTAGCTAAGTGGATTAGCAGACATGTGGCCGCCCTTCCGTTTCTATTGTAGTAAGATTGTAGTGCGTAGGTACTTGAGTTACATTTAATGTGAGACTCTCAACCGATTGGATTTAATAATCTTACAATGAGATAAGTCGCATTGAAATAATCCAAAAACGGAATAATTTCCGTTTTTGGATTATTTCATCCAAAAATGAAAAGGAGTATTCTTAGTTAATTAGTAATATATAGTTAGTTAGTTCTTTTGTACCAATTAATGTGTTGAACACATTAATTGGTACAAAAGAACTAAGGAAAATAAATATATATTTCTAATTAACTAAGAATACAATACGTAATGTTCTTTTCGGTTTACGTAAAAACACGTAATTAAATAAATAAATATTGCTGGATATTTCACACAGAGCTATCTAGCCACAAACTAAGCAGAGCTTGTACTATGAGAACCAGATAACTGATAGATTACTTCTATACTTTTTTTTTGTAAATACATACTTATAATATGTATATAGAGAAACAACCAGACCCGGAACAAATATCTGCATATCATGCAAACATTTGATCCGCGACGGGAATCGAACCCACTACCTCCTGCTATCCTATAATTAGGGTAAATAAAGGAATAGCTGGCTGAGAGGCTATTCCTTTATTTACCCTAATTATTACCTGTGTAACCCCAATAAGTTAAAAATATTTTTAAAACCTTTCAAAACAATATTACTTGACACGGACAGGAACATCATAAGATAAGGCTAGCTTCCTATAAATATAATATGGTAAGCGCTCGATACCGTTCCGTTCCTAATTGTTGAATTTTGCCTACTGCGACTTTGACGAATATAAATTAGACAACTTTCACAGACACCTATAACCACAGCTTTGCGTAAATGTATCCGTAGCAAGACGAGATTTTTTTAAATTTATTATGAATGCTGATACGGCGATAAAAAACTTGATGACTTTGACATCTATCAATTTTAAGAAAATACACTGCCAGGTGGCAGTGCTAGCTGGGTTAAGGACGCAGCCACTGTGGGGGCTGGGCCAGGAATTGTTTTAGTTTTGATGTGATCATACTCATTTGTACAATAGAACACTTGGTTACGTCAATAATACTTAATTAATTGCATGGCCTTTATCTACCTCGTAGCTCATAGTAGCCGGACAAACATCTTAATAAAAGTTCTACGATTATACGAGTAGAACAGAGTTTCATCATGTGAAAAAACCAATTAGACTTAGAAACTTTGAAAGACCTTATTACAATTGTATAAGACACAAAGTCAGCCTTACCAACACAACTTAAGTAATCGCTCGAAAAATGCATCAATCTGCTCTGATTTCCTTTACATTTCAAAATAAATAGATGTGTAATTTGGCATTGTAACAGAAGGGGATAAATCCCCATTACTGCTCTACAAAAGCACGGAAGCTCTCGAGTGGTCAATGGAGCGCCACTCACCACTCAAAACAGTTGACGTTACTAGAGTGGTTCAATGATAATCGGTGAATTCAAAAACGCCGGACGTTTGGTAAAAATATTGGATCTCTGTTATTGTGGTCAGGCCTGAGTGAAGGCGTGTTCGAAGTGGCGGCGGCGTGTATCATGGTGGGCGTGCGACGACATTGCAAGTGTTCACTCAGGGCACTTATCCATGAGTCGACTTTGTACGCTGAGTGGGAACTTATACCTTGGCATTACGCTATGGTAGCTTCAATCTCTATACAACACAGCTTTTCATTTTTAATTTTAGGTTATTTTTAGTCTTATGCACAAGAACATTGCAGATTAATTTGAAATAGATTTGCTGTCCTCACACTACCTTTAGAAAATGCCGGACATGCAAACTCCTAGTCAGATATTTCCGACTTTTTCTTTAAAAGCGACACTAGCCCTTTAAGGGACTACAGTGCAAATGGGACAATGCGTCCATTGTCGATCATTTTGTTTCGTCAATACATAAATACTCCGTAAATATTTAAATAGCTTACTGTTTAACCCTTGGGAACAGCATTGTGGTTTTTGTACGGGTTGATGTTTCGCGCATTATCTTATGTTTGGATTGTGTTGAGTCATCGTAAGAAACTTTTTTGTCTGATACGAGTAGTAATTAATTTCTTGGAAGAGAATATCCTATGTGGTCAATTATGTTAGTTTGTTAATATATGTATCTCGTATTAAGTTCTGTGTAAACCAGTATTGGCCAGTACAACCTTTCATGTATTTCTCACAAAATAAGATGTTTGTGTTAGCCTTCCTAATGCATGTATGTAAAAATATACCACAACCCATACCAATATTCTTAATTTGTAAAAAGCTCTGACAATCCTGTCTGACTGACTGTTTTTTACATTTTCACGACTAAACAGCACCGTTACCGATTTCGGTGAAATTTGGTATATAGAAAGGTTATGACCGGGATTGGGATATTTTACCAAACTGTACAGACGGAGGGTAATGTTTTTATTGACAAACCACGCGTTCAAAGCCGCGGGCGGAAGCTCATCTCTTTTAAGTATACCTTCCATTTTTTGCGTCTAAAATATTTCTTCATAAGTTAAATAGTTTATGCAAAAGTTAAAATCCTAGGAATAAAGGTTTAGGAAATCGTATAAGTACTCATAGAAAAAGAAAAACTAAACAAACATTCAAATAAACTGCTAATACTGAGATCTCAAATAAGTTGGAAAGAAAAGAATCTTGTCATATATAAATCACAACAAAAGTATCTAGAACCGGATATCGAACTTACTGGCCTAATCACTATTATCACTCGTGGGAGTATCTTGACCATTCAACACGGCCATTGTACCGCATAGGTGGTAGACCCATCACTTATTATAATGCGAATGCATTTAGACAACCTTACAAAGGTTTTAACACCTCACTAATCCCAGATTAAGATCGAATCGGACTAAACACTTCACGTGTAAACGTGAAACAGTTAACTGAAAAAAACTGACCGGAGTTAATATTGTGTGGATATGTCCATTATTACCTCGTCAAATGAAGAAATTTTACGGCCTCGTTTGAAAGACATATAATTTAGTATTTGTACCTACTTGTCAGTTATAGTTGTAAAATGTGTAAGAAACTTTCGATTTCAGGTCACATCCTAAAATCAAAAATTCCTTGCGAGACATTTTACCATTGCTAATTTTAAAATATCTCGCTAAAGTAAATTGAAAGCAATATAACAAAAAGAGGCATTACTTTACAACAAAAAATCCAGCTCGCGTCCGAAATTATTAAGTAGACGCGTCAAAATACAGTTATTGTTGGCAAAATAAATCTATTGTTGGGTTTAAAGCGTCGAAAGCAAAAACTGGACGAGCAAAAACGGTGGCCAACTTGACAATAGATTTGTAATTGAATTATGCACTTAGAGGCGTGATGAGGAAGTCCGTTCTACGAATACTGGTCAAGGGCTGTTTCCTTTGGAAACTGGTATTGCAGCTGGTAGTTTATCATTTACCTTTGTAACCAGTGTTGAAACACAAGCATACTTATACCTATGGCCATCATTTTGTAAGCTTGCAATTTGCTATAGGAATATTTGTAGTATTTTCATTGATCCTATCTTCTTTTTGTCAACATAAAGGCATAGGACCAAGGTAACAAATAAGCTTGTAGACTTTGGATCGTACAAATTACATTGTGCCTACAAAGTGTCATATTCGATCTAACAAGTATAATTAATTTTGTCATCCTAATAACATTATAAATGTGAAACTTCTAAATAGAGCTATTTAGAATATAAATATCCTCTTCTAAAGAGGTGGTCTGTCACATAGACGAGGATGGGGCAAATACGTGATGGGTGCCTCAATCATACTTTTGTCGCGACGCAAAACATAGGTAGTAAGAATGGGACGCACAGCGCGTGGCGCTTCTACGAGTATATGTTTTGTACGCAATTACGAATGTCCTCGCTCTACGTTTTCTGACCAATACTCGTAGCTGAGACCAGCGGCGTAGCGTGGGTGTCGGCCGCCCAGGGCGGAAGACAATTTTGTCGCCCACCTATTTAGGTATTTCAATTTAATTTATACTACACATTACATACAATAATTCTAGAGAACTTTTCGGCAAGAACAGTCATCATTAATTTGCATTATACAGGTTAGATTAAATATAAAAAATTTATCTAAGTTTTACTACTACGTTTATTAATGCGAAAATCTTTTACTTCAATAAGTAATAAAAAATCCGTGCTCTTTTCAATCAGTCCGAATTTGTAGTTGTGATAAAAATATGAAATGGTTCAAATATTTTTATTATTTATTGTGAAATTTTGCCGCCTCCTAAAAGGTGCCGCCCGGGACGGGTCGGACCTGCCGCCCCCACTACGCTACGCCGCTGGCTGAGACCTAACTATTACTTCACTCTTTGGATGCTCTTTGGACCCAACCCAACTGATACCTGATAAACTGTCATTTCGATAGTTTTTAGGTCGAGCCCACACATCGAAAAAACTCTCAATTTTATTTTCGCAATTCTGTTACACTTGGAATCATGAGTTATCTTGATTCAAATTCGAGAATATAAATCTGTGGTTTATTACAAGTTTTACGCACAAACCCGCGAGAATAAAAATCACGCGGTGAGCTATCACTGTGCGGGCTAGGTCTTAAACGCGAGTCTTATTTCTTCTTATTTTAGCCAGACTTTTTAGATTTTGTTGATTGAATGTGTTCCTGATTAAAAATGACACATAGGGAAATGGTGACACAGATTAGACCTCTTTTTTAATTTATGTCTTCTATTTTGTTTGTCTTTTTTATGAAATTACAAACAGTTTTTAAACTATGTAAAAATGGTTATCTTTTTAAAATTAAAACAGTGGTTGACACAGTTATTCAATTGCCCGGTCAAGAATCTAATTTATCTATTAGTAATGATCGGTGTATGTGCTTACATGCACGTTTGCCTAATGCACGATATCTTGAAGTTGGTAAATACCATCACCTCAGTGACGTACCTGACAAGCCGCTATGAAGCTCGACCTCCTCCAAAATATGTCCTGTTATGGGAAGGATACTACTTGATCATCCAAAAGGACCGTACAAATGTATTCACAAAACTAAACTGCTCTGTATCAAATTGTATCTTTACTGACGACCGAGATATGTTACACGATTACTCCAATTTCGACGCTATTCTTTTCAACCATGTACATTTACGAAGTAAAGAGGGAAGGCCGAGTCGACGTTCCAACTCTCAAATATACATTTTCACCACAATAGAGTCAGCCGCTAACGAGCCTGCCTGCGAACTTTATAACGACGGATTCTTCAATTGGACTTTTACATACAGACTCGACTCAGATCTAGTCTGGAACTATTTTGTGGTACGAAACCTTACCGGAGATATTGTGGCCCCGAGCAAGGATGTTAAATGGGTCTCAATAAGGAACTTTATCAACCCGAATATACGGTCTATTTTGAAGGGGAGGACAAAAGCTGCAGCTTGGATAGTAAGCCACTGCCAAACCGATAGTTTGAGAGACGAATATTTAACAAGGCTTCAGGAGCACCTTTTCCATTACTCCCTTACGCTCGACGTGTACGGCAAATGCACTGGTACGAAATGCGAGAAGAATAACTGCGAAGAAATGTTGAGAAATAAATACTACTTTTACATGGCTTTTGAGAATTCCTTCTCGGAAGACTATGTGACTGAAAAGGTGCTGCATGGATATGATAATTACGTGGTTCCTATTGTGTTTGGGGCAGCTAATTACAGCAGGTAGATAACTCAACGAGTTAATACATTTTCCCACGGTAGACAGAGGCTAGAGTTATGCAAATATCAGAAGGGACACATGTTTTCTTTACTCACCTTGTTTCTTTATGTTTTGGTATAGGTATTACGTGTGTGCTACACCTTTATATTTTTACCCCCCATGCAAAAAAGGTGTGTTCTAAGATTGACTCCTGTCTGTTTGTGGCATCGTAGCTCCCAAACGAATGGAAGGATTTGGATTCGGTTTTTTTCATTGAAAGCTAGTTTTCCTGGGGTTTTTGTTATGTATTAGTTATTATTGTTATTGGCAACAAATAATATACAACAACCTTACTAAAAACATAATGATTAATTCCATATAGTTCAACTTGGTCGTGTAGTACAAGTTTTTGCTCTTATTCATTACAAAATGAAAGCTATTTAGTGAATTCAGTGAGAGCAAGTAGGGAATGTCATATGCACTAAAACGAACTTTGTATTGAAATTTATCAACTTGTTTCGGCAGCTGTGCAATGATAATGATTATTTTTGTGTTTTGATGTTGTAAATATATAGATTTAATTTTATTTCAGATTCCTACCTCCAAATTCTTACATAAACGCGCGAGAACTTCATCCATACAACTTAGCTTACATTATGTATCGAGCTATTAATAACCGAGCAATATATGAAGAATACCTCAAATGGACCAACTTCTACACAATAGACTCCAATTTCTTGGTCTACCATCCTCTCTGTGACCTCTGTGAGGCTTTAAACAGTGAGGGAGCGTCGTATGCACCTGTGAAGGATAACTTTCGACTGTGGTGGAACAGGCATGAGGGCATGAAGTGGTGTCTTTCTCAAGAGTATTGGAATGAAACAAATAGATTGAATTTAGACGGTAGACATCTTTACCGTTATGATTTGTTTTCATTTTAGATATTCTTACCAATATTATAAACTAGCTTCCGCCAGCGGCTTTGCATGCGTTGTGTTTCAACAAAAAGTAGCTTATGTGTTAATGCAGGTTATAATTTACGTACATACCAAGTTTCATCGAAATCGGTGCAGCCGTTACGACGTGAAAGAGTAACAAACATCCATATAAACATTCGCGTTAATATTAATATAATATTAGTGGGAAGTGCGATTCGAAAGTAGCTCTGTCTCTATCTATTTGCCCCTCTGCCTATCTGTTTGTAATTTTCACAACTAAACGGCTAGACCGATTTCGATGAAAGGTACAATAGATATATTATGACCGAGATTGAGATATAGGCTCGTTTTACCCGACTGCGCAGAAGGAGTGTAAATGTTTTGGATTAGTCCCCAAACCACGCGAAAGAAGCCACCAACTGCAAGGGCCACCAACTGCAAGGGCCCCGGCTTCACGCAGTCGAATCGGCCGCAGCGGCACTACTGGTTTGTATGGTCCGAGTGCCGCTGTTGACTGCAACTGCCTACGCCGTGCAGCCGCGGCATTTGCCCCTTAAGGCGCTAACCGTAGCCGATGACCTTGAGCCAATGGGCGTAGCTATTGTTTCGGCCTCGCACCTTCCGCCATACGCATCTAACCGACCAGCAAATAGGTGAGCGCGAGGCAGACGAGCACAACCCTCTCGTACGATAGTCAGCGGTACACTGCCGCCCGTCGCCCGCGCAACCACCTTCTAAGGGTACGCCCGCTAATTATTCGGAAAAATTGAAAATACTTAATTGCCACGTGAAAGACCGTCGCAGCACACCATCATTTGTACAACTTTAAGGTATGGTCTTTGTCCACATTTAAGTGAAAGAAAAATTACAAAATGTTACGTCGTTTAGAGGTTGAATCAAATTGAAAGTCGAAAACAGCTACATTTTGTTATTTTTTTTCTCATAGTAAATAAACAGGTAGAACTTTTTTGTATGTTCACTTTGCAGATAAAAGGTCAATGAATGACATATATTGTTTTGAGCACATAAAACTGATTCCTCCCTGAGGAGAAAGCCTCCAAATAAGACCAATCAGCTACTATATTCGCCTTAAGAATCTGATGAAGTAAATATGTGCGTATTATCACGTGCTTTGATTTCTCAGTGTAAATATGAAGTCGGTTTCAGATTTAATGAATAAAATATATTATTACTGTATTTTATTGTATTTTTGTTTAAGACTAAAGCAATTATGACCACCTCTTTGGCGAAGTTGCCAGCTGAAATTCAATAGATTGCGGCAAGAAAAAAATACTTATTCCATTCCACTTTCCAATATAAATGCAATTAATAGGTATCAGTGATTATAAAGATTAGTATTTATAGGGCTACTGTAATTAGTTCCTCCAAACACGCGCAATATCAACTTATCCAGAAGCGTAGACAAATGTCCTATCGGACGTTATCGTTGAAAGCGCTCACAAAAGTATGAAAACGAACTGAACAATCGACAAAGTTAGCGCGTCTTCTTTCAGCATTGGCGTCGCGGCGTTTCTCTCCCGTAAAAAGTTATGTCGCAGTTGGGTTATACAATATAATTTTATATCCCGAATATTTTCACTAAAACTTTGATGTTGACTTAGAAGTTTGATTTTTTTAGTTTCAAGGGGGCGTAGACCTACGTATTTGATAATAATTTCAACTTGATATCTCCACGCGTTCCTTAGAGAAACGGTCTTGACAGACCGACAGACAGACAGACGAACGAAACCCTAAAAAATATACCACTGGTGCTACGAAGTTTTATGATAATCTGGATGGAAATGATTCTCCACCCTTGAAACTGGATAAGTTTTTCTTACATATAGACAAAATTAAAAAAAATATTTTTCTGTTTAGGGTAAGTATAGCTGAAAGTAGAGATATATAGATATAGACATACGAGACCCACCCTGTCGTTTGGGTACTACGAAATATTACTTAACACACTAGAAACATAACCTTCCCACGCCATGCGCCCTCGGGAGAAAATCCAAATGCGCTCAACTGAACATTTGTCTACTGTACTGATCCGTATCGAAAACTCATCAACCCTCACCACAGTGTAAGTAATAGCTACTAGGGCAAAGTACTAGAATAAGTAAGAGTTACTTCGGCTCAGCCCTCACCTATAAGAGTTCTTTGAAAGCGCGCCCAATAGTTTTCTAATCCTCCCCTCAACAGGACGTTATTAATTTCATAACGCACAAAAGAGCATGTGCTACAAATATGAACTAATACCCCGGTGAAGCCTCGTAAGTGAATGATGTTATTTACTTATATGTGAATACAATGAGAGCTTTTATTTTCAATTAAAAAAAATACGTAAGAAATAGAACTTTTTAAATTTTCACGAACTATAGGACTCATGTTTTTAAGACACATCGAGGTTAGTCATAATTATGATTTTGATATAAATCTGTGCGCGAAAAGACCCGTTTTGTCTTAAAAACATAACGTAATAGAAAGTGCCGTCGTTACCATAAGGGCACACGGGGCCCGTGCCCAGGGCCCCTATTGTCACGGGGGCCCCTAAAGGCCGATATATTCGCTTACACTATACATTTTTTTCTATTTTAGTTAGATATAACCCGACAAATGTAAAAGACAAACTATGCCAAAAGTTTATAGAGTAAATGAGGGCGTTGTTAGCGACGTTCTGGCAACCCTGAGAGCAACAAGCCTCTGTCAACTCTGTTTTTATATGTAGCTTAGCGAATTTTAATCGGACACCAGAACAATTTTTTTAACTATTTTCTAAATAGTAAACATTTTAATAACTCATTATAAATAATACCTAAAAAGTATTTATAAAGTAAAAATAATTAAGTACACCAATTAGCAGTCACCGACACAAACCACTTCAAATATAAGATCATAGCAGTGTGTAGTAAATGTGTTTTTTCATTCAATTTACTTTCCAAAAAGGCCCCAAATTCTTGTGTGTCCAAGGGCCCCGGCGTAGACGTAGCCTAAGACGGCGTTGGTAATAGATGTTTATGTTAGTGGGCTAAGCTCACCACCGAGTGGAACACCGACACAGCCCAGACGACGTGGCAGACCAAAGAAGAGATGGAGGGATGAGCTCACTAATTTCCGAGCGGACTGGACCATCTTAGTGCTTGAAAGAAGTGTCTGGAAAGAATGCGGGAGGCCTTTGCCCAGCAGTGGGACACAGTGGGCTGATAAGAACAATAATAATAGATGTTTATATTAAATTAAATTGTTTTAACACAAATTTGCTAAAATGTACCGAAGTTTCGATCACACTTTATTCTACGAAAGTTCAATACCTATTGATTTTAATGCAAGATTTTTGAAGGCTCCAACAGATTTAACAAATAATTAAAATGTGCTTTTCCTAAAGGTCTATTGTTAGCTATTCTTAGTGTTATCGATAAGTAGACTTAGCAGGCTAAGGTGGGTACTCGTATATTCCGAGCTACTGACTGCAACTGCAGAAAGTCATAATCAATATGGGAAAAAGGGTTGAAATGGGTGAGACTAGCGCAGGATCATGGCGGATGGCACAAACTTGGAGAGGCCTATACCCAGCAGTGGGTGAAGTCGGGCTGTGGATGATGATAATGATGATGTGAAAAAGACATAGCCCGACGGATTAGCACGTTGAAGTGGCAATGGGCTGGCCATATAGCGCGCAGAACAGATGGCCGATGGGGCCGGAAAGTTCTCGAATGGAGGCCACGGACCGGCAAGCGCAGCGTAGGACGTCCACCTACAAGATGGGAAGACAACTTGGTAAGAACCGCAGGTCGGCGTTGGATGCGGCCGCTTCCAACTGCAGTTCCTGGAGATCAATGAGGGAGGCCTTTGTCCAGCAGTGGACGTCCTACGGCTGATATGACGATGATGATGTGAAAAAGCGTTGAAACTTTATATGACTGTATGCAGTTGCAGTGGGCAATTGAAGTCGGCAGCGTAGCTCAGAAAAGTACCTTTAGAAACCCTCTATATTTATCTAGTTTGTGTTCGTTGAAAAACCTTACAACCTTGAATCAGGCCCAGCGGAAAATAATTATTATCCACCAGCAGACTATCCTCTGTTGCCAAATATCTACACAAAGACAGTAACTAGTAATTAATGTTGAGTCGTATTGGTTGAATGAATCGTTAGTTCCCGGGGGAGGCGCGGGCGAATCGGCGACACAATACGGTAGTTAGGGAATAGGGAGCTATCGGCGTTTAACGAGCAAATTATTTAGTAAATGTTGCCAAATAATAACATTAATGCGGTAGGGAGCGCTAGGGAGGGTTGTGTCGGGTTTCAGATTAAGGATTATGAGATGCTCAGAAGTACGAGTAGCTAACAAAGAACGGTAGGTGTTTTATTTTGTTTCTTCCTTTTATTTACTCTGCATCAGATTCAGTTAAGTCTTTACTTTAAAAAAAAAAGTCAGTTACTTTTAAAATTTTCGCGAACTATACTCATGTTTTTAAGACAAAACGAGTCTTTTCGCGCACAGATTTATATCAAAATCATAATTTTGACTAACCTCGACGTTCCAGCCAAGTTACATCGGCCGTGGTCATGAGTGACTGACGCGGGCGGGTGTCATTTCCAGGAAGCGCGAATGTTGTCACCAACTACCCGCACTTGGTTTTCTGAATCGCACGTATCACTGTTTCGACATACAATACTAACAGTATCTGAAGTAACGCATGGATCTAAATCGCGACGTAACTACATATAACTAGATTCCACGATGCAGATAATCTAAAGCCGTCCTCACAATTAAAATTGCGATATTTCCTTATCATGATGGCTTCTCGAACGATTCTTGGATAATATTGGCGTTCGGTGAAGAGAATTTTGCGGTCGTGAAGTTCTATCCAGTGGTTTGGTCCAGATTCAAGTAGGTGCTCAGCGATCGCAGATTTACGCAGACCACGGCCGATGTAACTTGGCCGAAACGTCGAGGTTAGTCAAAATTATGATTTTGATATAAATCTGTGCGCGAAAAGACCCGTTTTGTTTTATAAACATCAGTTAAGTCTGATTCTGAAACAGAAACTCATAGTTTCTTTAATTTTTTTTTAATAATTTTGATTTGTCAATTTACTCCTGTTCCTTTATCATAACTATAATCTCACTAGCTCACTACTAACAAACTACACTAGCTAATAAAAACCTCCTCTTACGATGTCGAATAAGAAGTAGCCATGTCTCAATCCTAGTTATAATCTATCTATAAACGGTCCAGCCGTTTATCCGTGAAAAAGTAAAAAACAGAGAGACAGCGTTACTTTCGAATTTATAATATTAGTATTGATATGAAAGCTGTATTATCAAAAAATACCAGCTTTAAAAATCTAAAATTATTATATTACAAAAACCACCATAAATTATTCATCTAAAATCTTCAGAAGACAACAGACAAAGAATAGCAAATAGCTATAAAACAAACTGGGTACAAAGGAGGGGGATCCCCCTCGCTCGGTTAGCCAATAAGAGCACTCGTCTCCAGTACCAGTGCAAACAGCGATTCTGAATGCCACATAATTGAGTGGCTCCTCCAATGCTCTATTGTCAACGCCATTAAAGTAATTATGATTTAAATGTTCGCGAATTAATGGTTTTATCGATGTGCTTTCGCGTGAGCGCGTTGGTATGGAAGGAAGGAGCGAAGAAGTCAATTGAATTGATGAGATGATGACTTTTATGGGAAGGGACTCCTGACGAGGTCCTGGCTATTCACACACCACTAAAATATAGGGTTTTATAGAGAATAGTAGTAACTACAGCTCAAAGAAACTAAGTAGGTATTGTTCGCTTGCAAAGTGAGCTATTTTTACGTTTTATTTATAGAATAATATTTTAGTTAAGAATGGTGTTTGTTACCTTTTATATATTTTTAATTCTGCTGGCGCTGTGAGTGCTTTTTCGCATTTTAGAAAAAGTTGTTTGTTTGGTTAGGTGAGTATTATTTAATAGTATAACAATATTATGCAAATTTGAAATTTGAAATTCCAATAAACGCTTCATTTCCAGTTGAATATTCCCATTTCAGAATAATAAATAGCTTTTACTTCAGTGAACTAAGTTTGCCAGTAGGTACCTATTTACACACATAATTGGCCACAGAGCGCGCTAAACATTTATTCGTAAACGCGAAACAGAATAATGTATTCACGCTGCGAGCTCGACGTTTTGGCGACGTTTTGCCACGGTTACCGCTTACCCCTCTTTCCCCTACCATTGTCTGCTAGTGTATTAATTTTAAGATTTTCGAATCAAACAAATCCATGAACTAAAATAACAAATAAATTTAGGTGAAATTGGTATCTTTTTTTTATACATTATACGCTTGCGTTTGAGCACGATCTCGCCTGATGGTAAGCGATGATGCTGTCTACGATGGTACACGCTTGCCTAGAAGATATCTATTCACTCGCGACTTAAAGATACCCAGGTTGTAGCTATCTGGAAACACAGACTCTGGTTTCAAACTTCAACTCAAACACGATATTTTGAATGAAAGTCTAACAATACAAAATAAATTTAAAAAAATAATATAAAACCGGCCAAGTGCGAGGCGGACTCGCGCACGAAGGGTTCCGTACGAAGGGTATCTATAAAAACGGCAATAAATCAACATACGTGATTTTTGGGATGGTATGGGAAATTTTATTTTATTTTAATTATTTTAAAGTAAATATATAACTAAATGTTTTGTGAATATTTCAATATGTACCTGTTGCTGTTATCAATATCGAGGAAATCGAGCAAAAAAACACGTTTGTTGTATGGGAGGCCCCGTTAAATGTTTATTTTATTCTGTTTTTAGTATTTTTAAAGCGGCAACAGAAATACATCATCTGTGAAAATTTCAACTGTCTTACTATCACGGTTCATGTGATACAGCCTGGTGACAGTCGGACAGACAAACAGACAGACGGCGGAGTCTTAGTAATAGGGTCCCGTTTGACCCTTTGGGTACGGAACCCTAAAAATAATTTTAGGCAACTTAATAAATCCCATATCTGAAACTAAAGCACGCGGAAAATAAAATAAAAACAAGAACAATTATAAATGAAAAAGAATGAAATATGGAATGGGTGAAAAATAGAAACTACCATTTTGTGCTAAAGATGACTAATTGAGAAAATTACTTCCTTTATTATTCGTTCTTATTTCATTAATCATTTTTATTTCCTATCGCACATAAAGTATAATAATAATGTTATGTCAAAAGTGTTTTAAGAAAACTAAATTGCTTAATTTTTTAAGTAAATGTTTTTAATCAAAGACGTACCTACAACATTCTCAAATTCTATTTGTCAAATATTAAAATACAGAGAATTTAATAAATAAATAAATAATAAATATTTCTGGATATTTCACACAGCTCTATCTAGCCCCAAACTAAGCAGAGCTTGTATTATGGGAACCAGATAACTGACAGAATACTTATATACTTTTTTTTTGTAAATACATACTTATAATATATAGAAAAACATCCAGACCCGGAACAAATATCAGTAGATCATGCAAACATTTGTTCCGCAGCGGGAATCGAACTCACTACCTCCTGCGTCTCAGCCGGCTATTCGCCCACTGCACCACGGAGGTCGTCAATTTATGTATGTACTTTTGGTCGACATTCAGTCAAAGGCAGCGGAAATGTGATCATAGTTGGTGCATACGTCAAAAGCTTAAGTCTTAGAGATTAGATTAAATTTGAACATATTAAGCTTTATATTGAACAAGATTAAGCTTTGATTAAAATAATATTCGCTACAAAAATTGTGAAGGAGAATACGCAACGTGGTAGCAAGTCCTTGGTAACAGATCCCGAGGGAGCCTGCCCCCGCAAACGGAATAGATAATTCAATAACCGAAGGAACGCGCTGTATAATCCAGAAATTAGCAATACGATACGAATAAATAGATTTTGGTCGAACAAAGCCAATGTCACGGGAATAGTAGGGTGTTTAGCGAATCATTAGTTTGCTAATGAACGGCTTGAATTAAATATTAGGATGTCATTGTGAATGGAGTTTGAAATGTAGTTTTGGGGCGATGATAGAATTAGCGATGGTAAAAGGAACGCCTGATATACGTTATATGTTTGCTCAGTTCGTTTTGCAAGTGTTTCTATAATCGTAGATCACAAGAAAGAAACCACACTTACCTAACCCGATCGAAAACGTATGATATAACATTTAAAATTTACAGTAAAAAATTATGAACGAGATAACCTATTGATAGATAATAATAATTCAATCAGCGCCATCTAGCTGCAAACTAAGCAAAGCTTGTACCATGGGAACCTAAGTGATAGAATACTTATATACTCTTTAAAAAAAAAACATCTTGTAATATATAGAGAAACAATCCGACCCGGAACAAATATCCGTAGATCATCCAAACATTTGTCCCGCAGCGGGAATCAAACCCGCAACCTTCTGCGTCTCAGAATCTATTGAACCTTTTATTTACTTTTTATGGTTTGCAAAAAAGGCCATTAATTTAAGTAAAGCTTAGGTATGGACATTCCGATATCAATCTAATCTCATTATGCGATCGCTGTCAATTATATTGAATACATGAACGAGATGATACGCCAATTAGAGAAGCAGGAAACTGCGCGCGTGCGCACTACCTAATTGTATCCGTTCTTACCCCCCGCCCCGCTTCAGCCTCCTCCACCCACCCTCTACAGAAACCTCCATTGCTTCGGGCGAATGAATATTACACAGTTCAGTAGGTACGCTGTAAATATTTTGATAGTCGTCTAATGGCGAATGAAAAGCTTGTACTTACTTGAGAATTATTTCTTGGAGAAGTGAGGGCATTTTAGGGCTTGTAGGTATTTAATAATATGAAGGTTTTATGATGTTCGTTGGCTTCTTATCATTAAAATTGTCCTTATATTTAGTAAAGTCGGCGATTGTGATGTTTTTCGTTCATCATCATCAATTTCAGACTGTCAAGTCAACCCACCACTGGACATATAGGTACCTCTCTTTGTTTAAGCCACTCGTCCCGAAATTCCGATCCTGTTTTTCATCCGATCATCATAATATGATGATGAAGAAAAACGGTGACGTCCCTAAGGTAATTATGATGATACCAACTCACCTAATAGACTGACAAAAGTACTCTTTTACTCTGCAGGCTACTAAGCTATGGAACGCCCTACCTGTCTCAATTCGACATGCTAAATCTCTCCCTACTTTTATAAATACGCTACATCAGTATTATTTGACATCATTAATAAATGTGCAATAAAGGTTTTATCTAACTATCTGTATGAATTTTCTCAAAAGCCCATAAATCAAAAACCATAATTACCCACGTGGGTCGTAAAGACCCTTTACATTATCTATTTGCTTCCTATAGTAAAATTGTATTCATACAATCCCACTAATATTATAAACGCGATTGTTTGTATGGTTGTATGTGTGGATGTTTGTTAATCTTTCATGCAAAAACTACTGAATAGATTTTAATGGGATTATAACCTTGATTAACACATACACTACTTTTTGTTAACAAACAACGCGTGCGAAGCCGCTGGCGGAAGCTAGTAAATATTAAAGGCACTCAATAGCCAAGGTGCCCCAATAATTTGACACGGGCCACTCATGTTTTTATAGACATTTATTGTCATTCGATATAATATCAATAGCATCAATGCTGAACCAATATCGATATTGTTTTGTCACCGCTGATATTGAGAAGCCGCAGTGCAACATGCTACGGGTCATCCGGAAGCAATCTGTAGACACGTGTGACGTGACCGATGTTACAAAGTAATTGTAATACAGGGTGTATGAGTATCCATTTTATGGTATTGTTCGCTGAAACTGGATATTGATTTGACGACCTCCGTGGCGCAGTGGGTATATAGCCGGCTGAGACGCAGGAGGTAGCGGGTTCGATTCCCACCACGGAACACACGTTTGCATGATCTTCAGATATTTGTTCCGGGTCTGGATGTTTTTCTATGTATTGTAAGTATGTATTTACAAAAAAAAAAGAAGACGAGGCGAGACGTTATTCGGAGCGGATCGCACTCACCCTGATGAAGGTTCACGAATTGAACCGAAACATTGTCGGTCGAAACACCGATAAGACGGTACGTGATAAATCCCGTATTTATAATAATGATTGAAATCAATCACGAAAGTTTTCTAAGTAAAAAAAGAAGTATTTAAGTATTCTAACAGTTATCCGGTTCCCATAGTACAAGCTCTGCTTGGTTTGGGGCTAGATAGCGCTGTGTGTAATGTCCAGAAATATTTATTGTATTTTATTTATTTATATTATGACGCCCATGAACTTTTTGAAATAAAACATATAATCAATGCGTTACGCATAATTTTATCCAAGCCAGTGTGAATTGCATATACCTATATAATAGGATTAACATTGAAAACTTGTTTAATAAAATTGATAAATACTGCAATGTATAGGCTATAGTTTAACTTTGGAATTAGGTTTTTTTTCCTAACCTATCTCGTCCCACTGCTGGGCAAAGGTCTCCCCCAAGTCCCTCGAAGCATCCCTCTCTGTCGCCACGTTGCCCGAATGCACTCCGAGAAATCGGCTCATATTTCAACACCATGAACGCCTGAAGACGGAAGGCGACGTCGGGGTCGGCCGAGAATGCGTTGGCGGGACGATTTCGACACCTTCCAAAGAGGATGGTGGGAGTTACGTTAATATTATACATATATATATATATATACACGTTATTATATATACATATATATTAACATTAACGAACATTAGTAAATGCTATTATTTTATTATGACACTGCTTGCGGTGTTTTTAACAAGTATTCTGAAAATATAATTAAATTCTACGCTTTATGAAACTTGACCTCAATTTACCTAAAGGCAAATAAACCTACGAGTTTATTAGCAGATTTTATCCTGTTATAAATTCTTTGTAAAGACAGTTAAAGAATTTCTAACGCTGCAATTCTTTGGGTAAACTCCTTTCGTAAACAAGCATTACGCAATAAAATTTTATTGTATGGAACTCTGGGACACCCTGTATGTCTGTGGCGTGCATTGCACGTGTCGGCGCGTGCCGGCGATAGAGTGCACCGAATGCTGAGTCTATCGATTACGTTGCGATTCACGCTTATTAGTCCAGCATTCTAATTGAAGGGCTTGTGTTCGATGGGAAAATAAAAAACTATGTGTTTTTAGAGAATTCATTATCATCGACCGGACACTGCTAAACGTGGGCCTCCCCATAGATTTCCAGAGCGACCGATCTTGCGCGGCCTGCATCCAACGGCTCCCAGCAACCTTTATCGCCTTTCCATCTAGTTGGGGGGGGGGGGGGGGGGGGGGGGTATACGCTGCGCTTTCCAGTGCGTGGTCTCCACTGGAGAACCTTTCTGCCCGAAAGGCCGTCAGTTCTTCAAGCTATGTGTTGTATTTTTATGATAAGTGCTAAACTACTTTAAGGGAAACTTTAGCTTCAAAGAAATAAGATTTTATTTTTAGTTATTTATATTCATCATATTTCATCGTTTTTAAAACATTATGAACCTCTTAGCAGCAGCCAGTTAGCAAGCTTCGAAAACAGGCATGACAAGGAAATCGATAGCCGCATCGAAAATGCCTGGAAGAGCTACTGGTCCATGAAGGCGCACATTAAGGGTGACCTTCCTCTGAGTCTGAAGCGCAAACTCATCGACATGTGTATCCTGCTGGGACTAACCTACGGTGCGCAAACATGGTCATTGACCGACCTGCAGAAGTCCAAGCTCAAGATTTGCCAAATGGCAATGGAACGCAGCGTCCTAGGATTCCGGAGAACCGATCGGGTGAGGAATACCACGCTTCGTTCATTAACTGACATTGCCGATGTGGGAGACAAAACCGCGAAGCTCAAGTGGGATTGGGCCGGGCACGTAAGTCATGCTGCCGGAGAAATGGGCCAATATCATGACACCTTGGGTACCGGAGGATGGACAGCGACGTCGGGGTCGGCAGCGAAAGCGTTGGCGCGACGACATCAGCGGATTCGAGAAGGAATGGTGGGAATCTGTCAAGGATCGCGATAGGTGGAAAGAGTTGGGGGAGGCCTTTGCCCAGCAGTGGGAGAATGTAGGCTAGCTAAAAAAAATATTCATGGTTACAAATTTACCATCAACTTATTTCATGTAACATACCTTCAATTCCGAAGCACGTTCTATAAGGTAATTTAATATTAGTAATTTTGTCAGTAATCTCGATATTTATAGCCAAAACTATTTAAAACTGCATAAATAACATTGGTCTCCCGAATCCGGAGCAGTTATCCCAATAACGTATTCACACAGCGAATAATAAATACACGTTCGGAATTATTTATCTGCGCGAACAAATGTTTTGGCGGAGTTTTACAATCCACCCACAAAGGGTTGTATCGTGATAATCCCCTATTATCGGATGATTATACCCCCTCCCTCCCTGACCCCGCGTCCCCCGGCTTTATATCAAGGTGGATATTACACAGAATGTCACTAATATTCCTAGGAGAATTGTAAGCTTTCTGATTATGGTTATTTATTAAGAGATAGGGTTATATTGTTTTTTTATTGAAACTAGCTGACCAATCCGCAGCTTCGCTCGCGTTGTTTTTCAATAAAATACATTACCCTCCTTCTGCGCAGTTGGGTAATTAGTAGCCTATGTTACTGAGGGATAATGTAGCATTCTAATGGTGAAATATTTTTTTAAATCGAACCCGTCTTTTGAGTTTATTCGTTACAAACATACGAATATTTCCTCTTCATAATATTACTAGCTGACCAATCCGCAGCTTTGCACGCGTAGTTTTTCAATAAAAAACATTACCCTCCTTCTGCGCAGTTGGGTAATTAGTAGCCTATGTTACTGAGGGATAATGTAGCATTCTAATGGTGAAATATTTTTTTAAATCGAACCCGTCTTTTGAGTTTATTCGTTACAAACATACGAATATTTCCTCTTCATAATATTACTAGCTGACCAATCCGCAGCTTTGCACGCGTAGTTTTTCAATAAAATACATTACCCTCCTTCTGCGCAGTTGGGTAATTAGTAGCCTATGTTACTGAGGGATAATGTAGCATTCTAATGGTGAAATATTTTTTTAAATCGAACCCGTCTTTTGAGTTTATTCGTTACAAACATACGAATATTTCCTCTTCATAATATTACTAGCTGACCAATCCGCAGCTTTGCACGCGTAGTTTTTCAATAAAATACATTACCCTCCTTCTGCGCAGTTGGGTAATTAGTAGCCTATGTTACTGAGGGATAATGTAGCATTCTAATGGTGAAATATTTTTTTAAATCGAACCCGTCTTTTGAGTTTATTCGTTACAAACATACGAATATTTCCTCTTCATAATATTACTAGCTGACCAATCCGCAGCTTTGCACGCGTAGTTTTTCAATAAAATACATTACCCTCCTTCTGCGCAGTTGGGTAATTAGTAGCCTATGTTACTGAGGGATAATGTAGCATTCTAATGGTGAAATATTTTTTTAAATCGAACCCGTCTTTTGAGTTTATTCGTTACAAACATACGAATATTTCCTCTTCATAATATTACTAGCTGACCAATCCGCAGCTTTGCACGCGTAGTTTTTCAATAAAATACATTACCCTCCTTCTGCGCAGTTGGGTAATTAGTAGCCTATGTTACTGAGGGATAATGTAGCATTCTAATGGTGAAATATTTTTTTAAATCGAACCCGTCTTTTGAGTTTATTCGTTACAAACATACGAATATTTCCTCTTCATAATATTACTAGCTGACCAATCCGCAGCTTTGCACGCGTAGTTTTTTAGTAAAAACATTACTCTCCTTCTGCGCAGATGGGTAAAAAGTAGCTATGTCACCCGGGGACAGTGTAGCTTCCCAACAGTGAAATAAATTTAATTTTAAATCGGTCCAGTAGTTTCGGTGCCTATTTAATACAAACAAACATTTCTTTCCTCTTTATAATATTACGAAGTTTTTGTAGATATTGATATGTTCTTTAATATTGTAGAACATACTTTTGTTCTATTATCAATAGTTTCCGCAGCGCATGCGACGAAAGACGTTTTAGGGCACTTCTTTTACACCTTGGGTTACGTTACATAAGTTTTAGTAAGGATCCCTAATCTTTTCTAGCAATAAATATAGCCTATGTCACTCAGGGTGAATATAGCTCTCCAATCGTGAAAGAATTTTTGAAATCGACACAGTAGTTTTTGAGTTTATTCATTACAAACATACTCACAAAAATACAAATCTTTCCTCTTTATAATACTCGTATTTGTATATGATTATAGATTAATTTAGCTTACATTATATAAGCGTCTATAGAAAAGGCTGATACGCTATTAAAAAAAATAAAAGTAAAACTAACGTAAGTATACAGAGGTACAGAAGGCGATCTTACCCCTAAAAGCAATCTCTTCGAGGCAACCGGGGTGAGACCTAAATTAAAATTCAATAAGAGTGTCTGTCAACAGAGACAAATGGCGAGATATCGTGAGGCGTGTAGCATAAGCCTCCAAAAATAATGATACAATAACGACCACGACCGTTCTGTCAAGAGCGTTACGATTGAGAAGTTTTTGAAACATCTATTTTCAATATAAAATTTTTAAACACACCATTAAAGAAATAGGGCTTTTCCATAAAAAAATCGTAAGGGATGTTTTAAACACGCGTTACACAGTTGTTTAACTTTTATGTGGTAACAAGATAGTGTTTTAAATTTGAAGAGAAATGTTCGGTCACTATGTGGATGGGTGACTGCTAGCAACATTCCAGCAGGCACTTCCAAAAACTGATACGGGAGTTACGCTACTAGCTCATGCAAACTTGTTTACTGTTAAATAGAATTTGTTGAAGATACTTGCAAGATTATCTTATTTTACCTTGTAATCTTTAAAGATCAGGAGAATCATTTTTACTGGTGGTAGAGCTTTTGTGAACGGGCTCGAGGAAGTGGGCACCACCGCCTTACCTTTATCTGCCGCCAAATAGCAGTACTTGTGCTGCTGTGTTCCGGTTAGATGGTAATGGTATGGTCCTGTAATTACTGGCGCATAGGCATACCAGCTAAGTCCTATAGTATGGCAACGTATTCACATAGAGATCAAGACAACATAATAGCTTGTTTTAAATTCTATGTTAGGATATTCATGGGCTGCAGTAGCCACTTAACATCTGGTGGACTGAATGCTCGTTTGCTATATAAGTAGTATAAAAAAATCAAAAGCTCAGGATCTAGTTCATCAGCAAAATATTTATTCACAAAGTCTCGCTAACCCTTCAGTTTATCGCAACAGGAGGCGCAAATTACTATTAGTATGCACATCACATTGTACAAGCCCTCCGTTTTATCCTAACAACCACTTTCAACATCGCTCTGTCAATTTATATTTGCTTGCTATTAATCGAGGCGTCGACATGTCTGTGCTAAACCCGCTTTAGACAAATGGATATCAATGGAGAAGCTTGTATCAACGCTTTGATAGATAGATAGATACTCTATAACTACACTTAAACAAAAATCCAGAGTGTTTTGCTCTTGATCTCAAACTAAATTAAATAAATATATATAATACATATTTCTGGACATTTCACACAGCGCTATCTAGCCCCAAATTAAGCAGAGCTTGTACTATGGGAACCAGATAACTGATAGAATACTTATATACATTTTTTGTACATATAATATATAGAAAAACAACCAGACCCGGAACAAATATCTGTAGATCATGCAAAACATTTGTTCCGCAGCGGGAATCGAACCCGCTACCTCCTGCGTCTCAGCCGGCTATTCGCCTATTGCGCCACGAAGGTCGTCAAATTTATTTATTAGATTAATATTTATTAGAGTATTAAGGTCACATGGATCATTTCGAATGTTTTAACTAACGCCTGTACCTCCGCATCTAGCCAGTTATGATTTCAACTAGACCCGCATCGGCTTCGCACGGATTATAAAATAAAATATAGTTTATAAAGGTCTTGAGTTCATACAAAAATCCAATACAAAAGTACTTACAGCTTATCCCAAATTTTAAAATTTTCCAGGCAACTTTCCCAATTATTTTTCTCTAAAAACCATGTTTAAAAAAAATTCCAAATCCGTCCAGTCGTTCTCAAGTGATGTGTTTACCAACGAACACCATTTCATATTTACCATTTATCTAGAGGCAGTAACTTTAAAGTACGAAATACCCTGCCCCTGTTAGTTCAACTTGAAAAATGCCCAGAGGTGTCGAGAATGCTAGTCAAAGCAGTAACTGGCCGAATGAATAGGTGTCAGAAGCAATGCGTCAGATCGTCCCCCGGGTGGCGAGCTACGTGCCCGCAACTACCCGAGGCAAGGCAAGTCCGCCTCATAATGCTACATAATCCAATTGATTCCCCGACACTATCCGCACGCTTCCTTCTAACTTCGTTTGGAGCGTTTTGATATCGGATCCGCCTTGACGGTGCATTTCTTTCCCCGACTAAATCAAATAAAAAGAGAGGTAAATTTCAGTGTATATTAATAATTAATAAAATAAATAGTTTCTTAGGTATAATGAATTAGTGGTGGTAAGACACGGCAGGGGAGGAGAATGAGACGTGTCCTTGGTTGGCGGCGTAGGCTACTTTGGCTACGGGGGCAGAGGCGTAGTGTACGGGAGCAGGGGCGTAGTTAACGGGAGCAGGGGCGTAGTGGACGGGAGCAGGTGCGTAGGCAACCTTTGCGACGGGGGCAGGAGCGTAGTGGACGGGCGCTGGGGCGTATTGGACGGGCGCTGAGGCGTAGGCAACCTTCGTGACCGGAGCGGCGTAGTGAACAGGAGCGGCCAACACCTTAGCTACATGAGGAGCCTCAGTGGGAGTTCCCTCGTAACGGACGTTCGCGTTGAATCCGTTATCCTTGTCGGAGGTGTAGTCTACGATTCTGTGGACGCCATCGGGCTGGACGAGCGAGTATGATCCTTGGACGGCGTCTCCAGCGCGGGATTCCTTGTGCTGCTTGATGTCTCCTGTGTTGGTGTCATGGACTGAGTATTCGTACTCGTAGTTAGCGGGGGCATCATCCTCGGCGTATGCGATCTTGGCAACGGGAGCGGCGTACGCGAGCTTGGCAATAGGCGCAGCGTATTGGATGGGTGCTGGTGCGTAGTGAACGGGAGCAGGGGCGTATTGGACGGGAGCAGGGGCATACTGGACGGGAGCAGGGGCGTACTGAACGGGAGCAGAGGCGTATTGGACGGGGGCAGTGGCGTACGTGATTTTAGCTGCGGGGTGGACCGGTACTGCGACGGCAGCAACAGCTGCGATCAGGCAGGAGAAGATGGCGAGCTGTGAATAAATTTTAATTTAGTTATCATACTAATGTTATAAATGCGAAAGTTTGGATGTTTGTTTGTTACTCAAACACGTCATAATGGCTGAACCGATTTCGATGAAATTTGGTATGTCGATAGATTATGACCTGGATTGACACATGCGCTACTTTTTATTGACAAACCACGCGTGCGAAGCCGCTCGCTGGCGGAAGCTAGTGTCATATATATAAGCGTGATACTGTGAGCAAGCATCTAATGTTTGATGTTGTTCAAAGGTCACTAAAATCCATAGGAAAATTAGAATTAGTTATGTGGAGCTATTCCATATGTTTTTCTTGTCTGTTCCTATTTCAAAATGTTATTTATTTTATCGAACTCTTCTAAAAAATTGGTTAAGCGTCTAAGAAACCCAAACGAATAATCACCAAGAGATCTAAATAGGTTTTTTTTAATGATTATAGTTCAAACTACTCACTTTAGCTACCATGTTGATTGGTTAATTATGACTTAATGTGCTAATACTCGGTCCCTCGAAGCTTTTATAGTACCGAATAGTTGCGTAGACACATGTCGTGTGTCGGCATTTGCCCCCAGGGCTAATGTCAATAACTGTATCACTGATGTAACCCATTCAAGACCGATTAGATTATGGTGTTGTGGTTTCGGATTAAGTAAATAGATGTGTGTAAACTATTTGAGAGATCAAACCTAATATAATCTTTTCAGGCGATGTTTCATGTTGTGACATGAAACATCGCCTGAAAATATTATACACACTCAATTCTGAAAATAGAGCACATCTATATTTTTTATCATAGCACTAAAAGTTTTAAGAATCATTCAGACTGTCAAATGTTTTGCTTTCAATTCATCTAAATGCATGCTCTAGTTATGGGTTCTTGTATTTATATTTTTTAATAAATTAGAATACATGAATCCTTTCCTATTTCTTCCGCCATGGTGTAATACTCACAGTGTTGTTTTCCGGTTTCAAGGATATATTATTATTTAACGTTTTTCCACCACCTGCACGACAATGTCAAATTATATGTCATGTAAACCTCACCGAAAGCAGGTGATTGAATTTCTACGGCTGAGCCGGGAGTAACGTGATTTGAATTTGGAACCTCATCTGTATTAAAATTTTAACGAAAGAGACCCACACAATAAGAACGTATTTGTAAATCGAACTTACCTTTGCAAAGAATGTCTAGATTTTGTTTTTATTGTCTTGGAGAAACTGTGAAAAGTAGAGTAGGTATTCTCTTCGTGGTTAAAGCTGTCTGCATCTTGGGCGTGCTTATATCCCTCTCTGCACTCAGGAATCTAGTAACTTCTCGCTCCGCTCGTGAGTTAACTCAAGTATCCTTCATTACGTTCGGGGTTCAACATAGCGCCCGTGATGCAAGACACTGCTTTATCCCCTCGTTTAATAATCTACTATTATCTCAAGCAACATGTAAAAATACAAAAAAACAACATGAACATAAAAGCTCATGCTATAACTATAAATACTTTAAAGACTAACATACATAATGATATATATATATTAAACTATGTAACACTTATTGTTAGGTTCATCTGCGATGGCGCCTTCCTATAGCGAGTGCGTACCCCGCACTTTTGAATAATCTGAATTTTATCAATTGTGCTGAGTTGTTCTAGGTTTGTTCTACATTGTTCCAGAATATTACGTCTCTAAAGTCAATATTACCGCTGGAAAACGAAGATACCAGTTTTCGAGGCCAGCCCCGCACTTTTGAATTTTTGAAATATTTATGACTATTCTGGATTGTTCTAGGTTTGTTCTTCATTGTTCCAGAATAACAGCATTCTAAAGTGGAAATTGAAGTCAGAAATCGCAAAAACCTGATTGCACCCTAACCCCGCACTTGTTGATTTTTTAGTTTTTTTTTATTGTTCTCGATTATTCTAGGTTTGTTCTACATTGTTCCAGAATAATAGCATTCTGAAATCGAAATTGAATTTTAACACACTTCGGTATTAAAGTGTTCTGGCATCAATTTTGATGATAGATTTTTTCCTTTTGGAACAATGCAGAGCAAACCTAAAACAAAACAGAACAATTGTCAAAAACTGGAAAATCGAAAAGTGCGGGGCTAACTTCATGCTTCGGTATTTCAGTGTTCTGGCATCAATTTGGTGATAGAGTTTTTTTCTTTTGGAACAATGCAGAGCTAACCTAGAACAATTCAGAACAACTGTCAAAAACTGGAAAATCTAAAAGTGCGGGGCTAACTTCACACTTCGGTATTTCAGTTTTCTGGCTTCAATTTTGATGACAGAATTTTTTCATTTTGGAACAATGCAGAGCAAAACTAGAACAATACAGAACAACCGTCAAAAACTGGAAAATCGAAAAGTGCGGGGCTAACTTCACACTTCGGTATTTCAGTTTTCTGGCTTCAATTTTGATGACAGAATTTTTTTCCTTTTGGAAAAATGCAGAGCTAACTTAGAACAATTCAGAACAACTGTCAAAAACTAGAAAATCGAAAAGTGCGGGGCTAACTTCACACTTCGTTATTTCAGTTTCCTGGCTTCAATTTTGATGACAGAATTTTTTCCTTTTGGAACAATGCAGAGCAAACATAGAACAATCCAAAACAATTGTCAAAAACTGGAAGAAAAAGAAATGCGGCACGAATCCCGCACTTTTTAAACTTCGTTAGAAACAGTTTTTTTGCGTTTTTTAAATTAATTTTCAATTTTAGAATGCTATTATTCTGGAACAATGTAGAACAAACCTAGAACAATCCAGAACAATTAAAAAAACTAAAAATCAACAAGTGCGGGGCTAGGGTGCAATCAGGTTTTTGCGATTTCTGACTTCAATTACCACTTTAGAATGGTGTTATTCAGGAACAATGTACAACAAACCTAGAACAATCCAGAACAATCATGAAAATTTCAAAAATCCAAAAGTGCGGGGTTGGCTCGAAAACTGGTATCTTCGTTTTCCAGCGGTATTATTGACTTTAGAGATGTAATATTCTGGAATAATGTAGAACAAACCTAGAACAACTCAGCACAATTGTTAGAATTCAAATTATTCAAAAGTGCGGGGCTAACTTCACGCACTCCCCTATAGCGTCGAAAAACAATTCCTGTAGGCTAGAAATCAGAAGCGAGGAAAATATCCATAAGCTTTGCAGGCACCTGGAGCACTTAGGATTTGAAGTTAGTCTCCTTGGACGACTTTGGCTTTTCACCTGTGAAATAATGCAATTGTTATAGACAGTGGTAACCGCTAATGATCCGGTAGGACATGGCTTGTACCATTATCAACCCGTAAGATCAAGCCAATACATTTTTGTATGGTTGTGGCGCCCGACTCATTAAAAACGATTTATTTGTTATTTATAAGAGTCATCAACAGAGTCACTGGCAATATTTGGCGGTTACATTTACAATTTTTAAATGTAATTTCTACTATAATTATAGATAAATAATAAATAGATATTGCTGGACATTTCACACACCGCTATCTAGCCCCAAACTAAGCAGAGCTTGGGAACGAGATAACTGATAGAATACTTATATACTTTATTTTGTAAAAACATACTTATAATATATAGAAAAACAACCAGACCCGGATCAAATATATGTAGATCGTGCAAAGATTTGTTCCGGGGCGGGAATCTAACCCACTACTTCCTGCGTCTCAGTCGCCTGTTCGCCCACTGCGCCACAGAAGTCGTCAAAAAAGATGACAACATGCAGTAATATTTTATTACGAACGAGTAAAATATTTAGATTCTAATAATAACAATAGCTCATTCCACGTAAGCGAATGATCCAGTGGAATTTGAAACTTGATTGATGCGTTACGTATTATTTAATAATAATCATCATAATCATCCACAGCCTGACTTGACTCATTGTTGGGTATAGGCCTCCCCAAGTTTGTGCCATCCACCACGATCCTGCGCTAGTCTCACCCACTGACGGCCCGCGACCTTTACGCCGTCGTCCACCCATCTCGCTGCTGGTCGTCCTACCCTTCTATACCCACTCCTATATTTAATAATATAACAAATAAATCGTTCTACATTTCACAAGTGTAATATCGATCGAAAAGACAAGAAATCATAACCTAAACTGCCCGCTATAAATAAAAGTGCCAATCGATACAATAAATGCTAACTTTATAGATCTTTCACGATCGAGATGATATAACAAGTTATGTTGTCTAATGACACCGATTATCATATCAATACCTACTATAATATTATAGATGCGTTAATTTGGATTGATGTATATTACATTTCATGTCTATCTAGAGTACGAACGGTTTTGGGCGACGATGACCACCTCACCATTATCAGGAGGCACGTCAGCTTGGTGCCTACAAATTTAATATTCTAATAAGTTTTTTTGTTGTAAAATACTTTTTCAAAAGTAGCTTTTACACCTAATGGAACCGCAAGCAGATTCAAATAAGCTCAAATACTAGTAGCCTACTATAATCAATTCAAAAACTCCGTTGTCTAGCACCCGTCTTCATCATGAATGAATCAAATACTCTTTATTGCACACCAAACAAAAATACAGTAATAGTGGAAATAAACGATAAATAAAGGTACAATATGCGATCTTATCGTTAAAAGCGATCTCTTCCAGACAACCTTTGGATGGACAGGATAAACAAAATCAAAAGACGGCGGTGTAAGAGTACCTACAGACATAAACAGAACCCACAAAATAAAATATACCTATTGATGATAGATACTAATAAACTTAAATACATACAAATAATAAAAAAATAAACTACACTACATAAAGAGGATAAACACTAACTAGCAGTTACGAGACAACGAAACGAAATGGTTGTATACCTTGACTTTGAAAATAGGAAGAGATTGGGACGACCTTACAGACAAAGGTAAGACGTTCCACAGTCGCACAGCTTGTACTGTGAAGGAGTCGCCATAGAATTGTGAACTATGGACGGGAGTTAGAACACAAGAATCATGACATCTTTAAGGTACCATATTATTACATTGCCACCGAAGCTACATAATTTCAGCTCGAATCGGTGGATATAAAATTCAGTTGCAATATTTGAGGACATACTAATGAATATTGTTAAAAGGTTAACCTTATTTCCAGTATAAGTTATTGATCTTCATGGGTAGAATCCTCCATTAGGATAACTGACATACTCGTACATACATGTTTCGATGAACCGTGACCAGAGATTTTAGTACTAGTTGTGAAATACGTCAATGTCAATAGTTTTTATTAGAGCTCGCATAAGGGCGCTGCAAGGAAAATGTCCACGATGCTATTGACTTTTGCGTATTTGACAACTCGTACTAAACGCCCAGACTGCCACAAATGTTTCATGCGGGTTGTACGCGAACGAAGCGGTTGGCAGAAGCTTATAGGTACCAATGATATGCCAAACTAATGCTAAATTATGAGTCAACGTGGGCGAGTGTTTCAGCATTCGATGTGATTATGTAGGTGACTACATAATCACATCGAATGCTGAAACATTTGTAATGATTTTAAATTGGATCTTAGCTTAGAGTTATACAAGTTTGCTCTACCGTTCGATTGTTATAACTAAGTTTTTTCTTCCATTATTATAAACACGGAATTTATCACGTACCGTCTTATCGGTGTTTCGACCGACAATGTTTCGGTTCAATTCGTGAACCTTCATCAGGGTGAGTGCGATCCGCTCCGAATAACGTCTCGCCTCGCACTGGTAAGACGGTACGTGATAAATCCCGTATTTATAATAATGATTGAAATCAATCACGAAAGTTTTCTAAGTAAGTTTTTTCTTGGTTATTGTGCTAGGTAAGTAAAAACGGCTGCTGCATTCTTCATTCAGCTAGTGCTGCAACTTGCCAACAACGTATACCTACATAATAAATAAATAAATATTGCTGGGCATTTCACACAGCGCTATCTAGCCCTAAACTAAGCCGAGCTTGTACTATGGGAACCAGGTAGCTGATAGAATACTTAAATACATGTTTTTTTTGTAAATACATACTTTGACTTTGACTTTATATTATAATATATAGAGAAACAACCAAACCCGGAACAAATATCTGTAGATCATGCAAACATTTGTTCCGCGGCGGGAATCGAACCCGCTACCTCCTGCGTCTCAGCCACTGCACCACGGAGGTCGCCAATCTTTAATTTATGGCTTTTATAATAAAGATTTTTGTATCCATTGTTTGTTGCAAACACCCATTGGATACCTGAACACGGACATAGGCGCCGCAGTAGGCTCAAAAAAAGATGGCGAGACGATCGGATAAATGTGGGCCGTAATAGCTGGCTCTGGCAGTGGAGCGTGATATGTGGAAGAAAAGGGGGAGACCTTTGGCTAGCAATGGGCCACAATATGTTAAGGTTACATAGGTTAAGTGTTGTATCGCTAGGCATCGAGTTTCACCTAATAACACAAAATCTTTTTTTTTTGATTATTCTATTGAGTCCCACTCACTGTTGACCAAAGGTCTCCCGCCTTTTCTTTAATATATCAGGTGATATTGTCTATATCGTAAGTAATCCGTCCAAAAGTAGACTAAAGTTCTAATTACAAAATTGAATTGCTGGAAGGATTCTTCAGACTTCTAGAACATCCAGAGTTAAATAAGAATCAGTATAAATATAAATATGGGCCGTAGAATAATTTAATTACCCTCCTGTTACAAACTGTTGCCTGAATTAAAATTTAATGATTTATTATTGTTAGTACCTAACATTTATTATTCGCAAAACTCGTTTATAAATGTTATAAAAAAAGATAATATAATAATAAATCCGGCCAAGTGCGAGTCGGACTTGCGCACGAAGGGTTCCGTACCATTATCTATAAAAAAGGCAAAAAAATCACGTTTGTTGTATGGGAGCCCCCTTAAATATTTGTTTTACTTTAATTTTATTATTTATTTTTTAAGTGAATATCACGGACCGGCAAGCGCAGCGTAGGACGTCCACCCACAAGATGGGCAGACGACTTGGTAAGAACAGCAGGTCGGCGTTGGATGCAGGCCGCTTCCAACCGCAGTTCCTGGAGATCAATGAGGGAGGCCTTTGTCCAGCAGTGGACGTCCTACGGCTGATATGATGATGATGATGAAGTGAATATATAACTAAATCTTCCGCGAATATTTCAAGCGTCTACTTGTTAGGTACCGTTATCAATATCGAGCTAAAACGAGCAAAAAAATCACGTTTGTTGTATGGGAGGCCCCCTTAAATATTTATTTTATTCTGTTTTTTTAGTATTTTTTGTTATAGCGGCAACAGAAATACATCATCTGTGAAAATTTCAACTGCCTAACTATCACGGTTCATGAGATACAGCCTGGTGACAGACGGACAGACAGACAGCGAAGTAACAGTAATAGGGTCCCGTTTTACCCTTTCGGTACGGAACCCTAAAAATGGTTAACTCCCGATCGCGAAGCAAGGCCTAATTATTATTATTAGATTTTGTAATTTCCCTGAAGCCTTGACGACCACCAATAAACCGATTTAGAACTCTGGTAAATTAATAATTCTGTTGTAAAGGTCTTCTAGGTAATTAGCATTGAAAGGTATCCTCTTTTTAACGACTTTTCTCACAAACATTCCTAAATTATAATTTTATTTACTCTTTAATTTCAAAATCATTCAGTAACTCTTATGAGATCAAACCAAAAACACACTTAACAGTGCTTACGCCCTGTAAGGAGCCCTTCATTTCCCCTGGGCCACCCACCAGTTCAATAAGACTTAGCAGTAGAACCGTGGACAGCCCATTGTTTAAGGGACATAAAAAGGAAGAAGCTATATAAGTTTAAAAACTTAAACCTGACTACGTAATACCTATGTAGATGGTAGTATATGTCACCAGCCGGGCCATACTAACAAATCGATTCTTATTCATCAAAATTGGATATGTAGTTTAGGCGCTACGGTGGAACATACATCCAAATACCTACTGCTAAAACATAACCCTTCCTTTTGGCTTTGCCGTAGTGATAGATGGTGCTGGAGCAATAGTAATCTTATGCATCTGTTGTGTCTAACTTCCCTGGGTCAGTAAACGTTGCGATAGGAGTTAGTGCTGATATCTAGAATCTCGGCTTTGTTATTTTTTACCCGCGTTGTCTTCTAAACTGGATTAGTCTTGGATCGACTTACCATGGGATATGCCCTGTTTGGCTATCTTTAGTTATCGAACTTTAGTTTCCTCCGATCTTTCCCTCTTAATCGCTGTGTCTATTAATTTATACCGTAGATCCGTTATGTCCTTAGCTAAAGTTATCCGTTCTTCTATTAGAGCTATCGTTTCTGCAGAAAGTTTTTTTTTAAGTTTAAATGCTACACATCAAGCTATGCATTTCTAGTATAAGCTGACCTCTCATTCTACGAAAAGCCTACACAATGCGAGGCCAGCTTATACTGGAAATTTATAGCTTGATGTGTAGCCGTGTGTACGTGTTTCATCTTTTTACTAGCTGCTTTAAAATATTATTAAATTTAAGTTGCACGTCATCGCTGTCTATGTCCAAAATACTAAAGTTATTTTTCAGTTCTAAATTAAATTGTTGTTTGTTCTTCATTAAAGATTCTTTGTATAGTCGATTTATTCGGTTTCTATAAAGTTTTTGGCGATATATTCTGGTGTCAAACGTTACTGTAGTCAGCAAGTGTCCTATGATCAGAGCTTAATTTAATTGCATTTATCGCCTGAACATTTTATATGATAGTGAAATCTGATGATAATAGGTACACAATCTATTTCGTTTTTGTAAAGGTTGTCAAGGGAGTGCCAAGCTCCGGAATCAACTGAAAGGAGAGCCAAGAAGCTCATTGGCAACGATGAGCTAGTTGATGCAAGGCTCTACAGCCTGGAGCATCGACGAAAGGTTGCTAGCCTCTCGGTTTTTTATCGAGTACATTTCGGGGAGTGTACGGCGGAACTTTTCAACCTAATCCCACCATCTCCATTCTATCTTCGGACAACCAGCCAGACGCTCTGCGGTGCGCCACCGCTATATGATTGAAATACCTCCCATTCGCACAAAGCGGTTCTCTTCGACCTTTATTATGAGCACCGCCAAAGAGTTGAACGCCTTGCCAGATTCTGTGTTTCCTGATAGTCTTTAAGTCGCGAGTGAATATGTTTCTTAACTGCATCATCGCTTATCATCAGGCGAGAACGTTGTCAAATGCAAGCAATGTATAAAAAAATCCACCGTCTGCTAGGTTTTTGTAAGAAGCTGTTGCTGATGGAAAGGTTTTGCCCTAATGCGAATTGAATAAGGCGAGAGCCCCGTTCGTTTCGCTCTCCAGGACCATGTGTGCCTAAAATTTTGTAGTTGTCCTTGTCTTTCTTCTCGCCAATGTTGGCGTTGAAGTCGCCCAAAACGACGTTCCAGTTGCCGTCGCACGCTTTATTTAATAAGGTGTAAACGCCTCTATTTCGTCATCTGAGTGAGCAGTAGTGGGAGCGTGGACTTGAAATATTGAAATTGTTGTAGATTATTAGTGACTTTTATAAGTAGGAATATTCGATCAGAGTAGAAAACAAACTCTATGATCATTATTATAAATACGGGTTTTATCACATACCGTTTCATCAGTGTTCCCGTATTTATAATACTTAATGATAGAAATAAATCACGAAAGTTTTCTATGTAAGTAAAACTCTATGATATTACTTTTCATTTTTTGGCTACTATAAATCCGACTCCGTAAAGTCCACCAATCCATTCTAATAAAATATAGTTAGTATCGTATCTTCTCCCTCTCTCCTTACTTCGCACAATCCTACAAGTATATCCCAATTTATATTTGTGAGGGCATTTTCTAGTTTCAGTAATCGTTCTTCTGACTTCAAAGTGCGTACGTTGTGCGTAAGGATATTGCGAGTTTTATGATGAAGCTTGAGTCGTCTGACGGGAAATCGATCCCGCCTGGGGATTCTTAGCACCCCTGGCCCCGGGATGGTTCTGTCTTCCGTCATCAATAACACCAATCCCAGGGCCGCCGGGAACTTGGGGCCTATTGTAAGTGTTTATCGTGTTGGGGGGGTTTGAACCATAACCCACCGCGCTGGTCCAGGGGTTGCGGGCTGGTGGGTGAGTCACCAGGGCCTCGTTTATTGTTCATTGTTGCTCAGCAGGGTGTACCACAAGCCGGTGAGGTTGGCTTGAGTTCCGAAACATGTTAGTTGGAACTCCTTACTTGTTTTGACACATAACACGCAAATTAATCAAAACCTTATAGGGTACCTTATCTACTCGAACAAACTTCCCCTAGAATCATTAAATATGGCAAAAAGCAAGGTCTCACAGCACAAGTAAAGGAAAAAATCCAAAAACCGTAAATTTGTAGTTATAATATTTCAATATAAACAAAAACATTTTTTTTTTGTCATCAACGTTGCATAGCTTGACCCTACCTGTCCAATCTCACCGCACTCTCACCTAATCTGTATCTAACAGGTTTATCCACATTACAACTACTTTCATGATTAAGTACCATTGCGACTCTGATTTGTTTCAAATTGCCAAACTGACCATTTGCACAACCCACACGCTTGAGTAAGATATCTTTGTTTGTTACAGTGTCAATGAGATTTATTACTGACTAATTGAATGAATGAATATGTATTTATTTCAAATAAAGGTTTACATAGTGCGAACTGGTCGACAGAAGCCCTAGACCGGGATGAATGGAAGAAGGGAAGGGAGGCCTTTGCCCAGCAGTGGGATCCAGCGGGCTCTTTAGATTAGATTAAATAGCGCACTTATATAACCTAGTTCTATTTCTAGGATACCTAGGATGTTCCATCTTGTGATTCTGCAATAAAACCGTGTTTACCTACATCGCAAATAGGTACTTTAATACCTTGCTCTAAGTTTAAAAACTTGTATTTAGACGGAAGGGAATTGGTCAGGCAGTGTTAGATATGACTTTTTAATAAGTTAAAAACTAGACTATGAAATGAAGCTTAAAATATACTTTATTATAGGCAAGGGTAACGTCTTAAGTGGAATCCACGTGCATGCCTTCCTCAAAAAGAATCTGCGTATTCTAAATATGCCAATATATGGTAGGTCCTACACTTTTAACTACAAACAGACAATAGAAATAGACGTCGGAGTTAGAAGGCTACCGCTGTTTGTAGGCCAGGCACCTGGGTCGCCAGATTCAGGAAAAAATACATCGAAATATATATATCGAATAATCTTCCACAAAACGCCAGATAGTTTTTGAAATAGAACCGTTATAATTAAATTGTAATTTAATTCATTAAATTTAATTAACGGTTATTATAACGGTTATAATGTTTAATTATAATGTTTTTTTATTTATTTTTTCTTATTTATAGGATTTTAGGTAAGATAACTATATATATATATATATAATTATTATGTTAGACATTTATTATTATTTTCTTATTTAGTTATTTAGGGTCTGTATTTAAAGTTTCTGTATGTCTGTATTTTTTTATGTAGCTTTTATATACCATATTTCCTGTGTCACGCCTAGAGATTGCAAATTCGAGATCCCGCGGGATTAGAAATATCAATCCCGCGGGATCCCGGAATTTTCGGGATCCCGTCTAGTTTAAAAAAAATGTTAAATTCGGATGACTGAAAAAGCTAATAACTGCTTGTTTGTGATAGTGAGGTTAACTAAAATAACATATTACTCGAAAGAAAAGAAAAATCTGTAATCTTACCAACTAAATAATTATCGTCACCTGTCGCTAATATTCCGAATAGTTTTCTAACGCTGTTTGGCGTTCCTGCCGCTCGCGGCCGTCAGTCAGCGCGCCGCTTGCACCCCGAGTGGACGTGTGTAGCGTCGCTGACCACTGCCGCCCAATCCCGTCAATCTCGAACGGGATCTCGTCAGATGCGTCGGGATTGATCCCGAAAAATTACACGAGATCGGGATCCCGCGGGATCGGGATTGTATTCCCTAGTCACGCCTTACCTTCTTTTAGCACGACCAGGATGACTGGTAGATACCTAAAGCTATTAACATTAAGTCCTCCTAGCACTATTCTATTTTGTGTGAAAGTATTAAATAAATCCTACTAATCTGTGTCACGCCTTACCTTCTTTTAGCACGAAAACGATGACTGGTAGATACCTAATGCTATTAACATTAAGTCCTCCTAGCACTATTCTATTTTGTGTGAAAGTATTAAATAAATCCTACTAATCCTACTAATATTTTAAACGTGAAAGTTTGTATGTATGGATGTTTGTTCCTCTTTCACTCAAAAACTACCGAATGGATTTTAATGAAAGTTTACAATAATATAGCTTATACATTAGAATAACATATAGGCTATAATTTTTAAAGATAGTGTGTGAATTGTCCAAAATATAACGATAATTGACAAGTAAGTCGGAAAAAAATCTGCCATCTGCGAGCTATTCTGGCGTACGCTGCAAAAACTGTAGAGTTTACACGTATATAATGTATAAGAGAAATGTTTAACTTAATTAGTCCTACAAAAATGTCCGCTTTTTTCTATAATAATATATAATATCTAGCTTTTATGAGTAAGCCATTATCGCCAATACAGTAAACCATAAATCCAATAAAAATTTATAATATATTTCTATTTATTAATCGAGCGCGCGTTACTATGGCAGCGGGCGAGGTGGGGGAAGAAGTCGCTCATGAGTGAGTGCGCGACTCGAACACGGACAGCGCGTGAGGGCAGACGTCATTGACGGTCGTGTCCGTTTTGCGAATTTTCAAGGCGCAAACTAGCGTGTTGATATAAACGCACCGTACATATGTAATGTAATAGATAGGTATTGGCAGGTTTTTTTGTGTGCTTAGGAGTTACACGTATAATATTTCATTACTTTTACTATTACTTCCAACAAGTTAGGGTTTTTATTTTATTTACTTAGGTTGGTATTTGTTTTTTTTTGTGTTTACAATAACAGTTAAGTTTAGTTGATTTTGGTGATTTTAGTTGATTTTAGGCAATAAACCTTAAAGGCCCTGTCTTCTGTTACCCGTTTTATGCGAATATTTCGAACAAGTCTGTGGCTCGGTTGATAAAGAGAGATAAACAAAAATAAATACACCCAAAGTTTGGTTCATCAAAACTTAAAATATCGAAAAAAAATAAATTTAAACATATCACATTCGTCAAATAAATTAATTTGCAACTCGTGTTTTCGTAAAATGAGCAATTGAGTGAACTATCTAACCCTGTTTTCACCCAAAAAACGAGTCGTAAAGTTTTTAACAAAAATAACATTATAACAAAAATATTGTCTTCTTTGAAATGCGTTTAAAAAATTTTAGTATATTAATACAATATTTCAAAAAAAATAACGAATAAAAACTGCGCAATTTTACGCTTCAAAAGATATCGTTTATTCGAAAGTAGAAAGTTATTAAGTTAAAATTCACATACTTTAACAAAGTTTAACCTTATATTTACATATAAAAAAAACTAAAAGTGTACTATCCATTCATTATTATAATATGAATTTTATAAAATCACATAAAATGATGAAACGCAACGCGGCCACTGGCAGTACTCGCCTGACCTGGATAGAATCCCTTCTCTCATATTAATATCTGATGACATTACGGTAGCAGTTGACTCCCTTACCAAGCACGTCACTGACTCAGTTAGAGACTCTTCAAAACAGGTTCCCGTAGTGGATGACCACCGCGGGCCCTTGCCTGACGATATAAGACGACTGATGACTGAAGCGAACGCTGCAGTTAGACTTCATAGTCGCTGCCCCACTGAAGACAATCGTGTCTTAATGCGCTCTCTGCACAGAGAGGTGAGAGAGCGCATCAAAGAACACCGCAATCGTGAGTGGGAGAGCCTGCTCTCGGGGATCGAGCCTAGCCATCTGGCCTACTGGAGGGCAGCTCGCTCCATGAAAGCGGACGCTCTCGCTCCGATGCCTCCTCTTATCCGACCCAACCAGACCCTAGCATTCGAAGACGAGGAAAAAGCCGACTACCTGGCTGAAACCCTTGAAGCTCAATGCTCTCCTAGTCTCGAACCCGTTGATCCTGCACACCTCGACATGGTGAACAACGAGGTTGACCGTATAGCCTCCCGACCTCCTACCTCCCCACTTAATCCAATTGAGGCCTCAGAAGTCTTTGATATTACACCCAGAAGCTTTACACCCAAAGAAAGCATCCGGCCCCGACGGCATCTCCAACAGAGTACTCAAGCAGTTCTCTGTTCCCCTTATCTATATTCTAGTCAGCATCTTCAATGCGGCTATGGAACTCTACACCTTCCCTGATGCTTGGAAGAAGGCCAATGTCATTGGTTTCCGTAAACCCAAGAAACCTGCCAACGACCCAACAAGTTATCGTCCCATTAGCCTGTTTAATGGCTTAGGTAAAATATATGAGCGTCTTCTAATGAAGCGTCTCTGGTCCCATGTCAATGAGTTTAAACTCCTTCCCAATGAGCAGTTCGGCTTCCGTGCCCAACACTCATGTCCACAACAGGTGCTCCGTATAACGGAGCATGTCCTCTCCAATTGGCAAAGTACCTGGCCTTCAGATACTGGTGCCGTCTTCCTCAATGTAGCGAAAGCTTTTGACAAGGTCTGGCACAATGGCTTGGTATACAAGCTTTCCAAACTCAGAGTGCCAGACAGACTCGTGCTCATCATACGAGACTATCTCCAAGTTCGTAGCTTTCTCTATACCGTGGAAGGCACACTCTCAAACCCCAGGCCAGTTAGAGCCGGAGTCCCTCAAGGCTCCCTCCTGTTCACGCTGTACACCAGCGATATCCCTCGCACTCCTCAAGTGGAAATAGCCCTATATGCAGACGACACGGCCTTATACACATCTAATCGGAATCCCGATCGGGTGGGTATAAGGCTGCAAGCTGCCCTTCACGCTCTTGCCGCTTGGTTTCGCAAGTGGCGGATTGAGGTAAACCCGTCGAAAAGCACAGCAGTGTACTTTACACGGAGAAATCTCACCCCAAAACCGATATCACTATTTGGTGTGCCCATCCGCTGGGCCCCCTCTGCCAAATACTTGGGTGTCATCCTTGATAGACGTCTTTCCTTTAGGTTGCACATCACTAAGAGGTGCAACCAAGCAAAGTACACCTTAGGACGACTGTCCTCACTCCTAAGCAGGAAAAGTAAAATGTCTCTTAGAAATAAGGTGACTCTTTACAAAGCTTGCATTCGCCCCTTCATGACATACTCCTCAGTAGTATTCGCCCACTCTCGTCAAGTTGCTGCCATTCAATTAGTACAAAATCGTTTCTTGCGAAAAGCCACAGGCTCGCCTTGGTATTTTCGCAATTACGATCTACATCGTGATTTGAAATTAGAGTCAATAGCCAAGTTCATCAAGCTCGCTTCCAAGCGACATTATGAACTTGCCACTCATCATCCGAATCCTTTGGTACATACCATTCCGGACTATTCGATTGAACCGTCCGAACACAGAAAAACCCTCCGTCGTCCGAGACACGTTCTCGGAGACCCGGATGACGAAATCACTTCCGCTAATGCGGAAGAGTCATCCACTTTAGACAGAGCAAACACTCCACAAATACACCGACCTCGCCGGCGAGGTCGACGAGTCCCTTCAGTCGCCGCCTATACGAGGTACAAGCACGTACTCGGGCGTTTCTCTCCTATCCCCGTCCCGGCAACAGCCCAAGCCGAGGTTCGTACCTAAGTGGTGCCCTTGCGCTAGTTGTCTCATCAAAAAAATTACAGGGCTGAGCGCCTTCTGCGCTCGCCAAAAGCTCGGTTAAGCTGCAACAGCCTCAGAGGCCAACAGCGAGATTAGTCCATTCGAAAAAAAAAACGGCCACTGGCAGTCTGCGCCGAGTGCTTTTGGAGGGAGGACGTGTCGCTCTTTGTCACGAGCAGTATACATAGTTACGTATACATAATACTATAGGCAACAGAATACAATTATAGCGCGACCGAGTGATTTGATCTGTATGGATACTTACAGTACAGATCTATAAAACTCATTGACATCATTGTTCTCCCAGATGCCCCCTCGTAGGGTAAAAATGTTTGGTATGATCGGAGTTTTGGTGAGTTGAGAATAAATCCTAAAGTCCCCCTTTTGTCCCCCATTCGCTCCCATCTACCTCGTATCTCGGAAAGTATAAGACTTAGAGCATTAGCGCCAAAACTAATGTTGCTCAGGACATTTTTTTATATACGAATCTAAAAAAAATTGATCTTTCATACAAAAAAAATTGTCCCATACAAAATATTTTTGTGCAAATACCGTACACCGTATATTTCGTTTACCATAACTTTCATACTGTTTTTGTAGGGAGCCAAACGGCTTGTGGGTACTGTGAAATTTATATTACTGTATTTTATTTATTGGTGGAGGGGCATGAGATAACTAAATTTTCAAGTATATGCGACATCTACAAGGATCACTTTAAAACGTCCATTACTTTTTTTTTAGATTTTGGAGGGGCATAAGGCAACTTTCTTAGTAAATATTCAAGTATATGCAACATCTACAAGGATCACTTTAAAACGTCCAATATTTTTTTTTAGTTTTTGGAGGGGCATAAGGCAACTTTCTTAGTAAATTTTAAAGTATATGCGACATCTATAAAAATGAAAAGCTGAGGAAAAAAGTGTTTCAAAGTGATCCACTTTGAAACACTTTTTTCCTCAGCAAATTATCCAATTGATGTAAAACTAAAACTAAAATTGATGTAAAACTTTGCACACCGGTAGAACTAAAATAAAAATTCCAGACTATACTAAAAACGTTCTGATCTGATGATGGAGTCAGGAGCTGTTCCGTGGAACTCCTCAGCAAGTCGTCCGATTGAGGTTAAACTATGAATACCGGTAGAATTTAAATAAAAATACTTTACTATACTACAAGCGCTCGGATCTGATGATGGAGTCAGGAGCTGTTCCATGGAACTCCTCAGCAAGTTGTCCGATTGAAGTAAAACTTTACACACCAGTAGAGCTAAAATGAAAATAAATCACAAAAGTTATCTAAGTAAATTTGTTTCAGATAGAGACTTCGTTTTATTTTTCCTGTAATCTTTGTTGATGTTCCTATCAATCATGGTAATTTGAGATTGTTCGCACTCCAAAACTATACGACAAAAAAAAATTAAAAAATTGTTTTGTAATGTGTAAGTTACCTAAGACTTTTTATATGATACCAAACTGAATATTATCCTACATACTTAGGTAAATACTTAAATGCAACTGTAGGTCAAGTAAGTTGGTTATGAATTTCGTGGCGCTGTTATACAAGTGGTTCGCCCCGAACTAAGATCGCGAGTCTCTCAAAAAAAAAATATTATTCATAACTTTTGACTTGTAAAATATTGCCACGAAATAACAACCACAGACTTACTTGACCTACAGTTTTATTCAAATAACAAGTAATGGGAGTTCATGTTAATTGGTTACTTTTATAGGGGTGGAAATTGCAGTTATTCTGGATTTTAGACTTTTCCCTGTATTTGTGTCACTTAAGCTACACGAATACCAAATTTCAGCACTGTGGGGTTACTGGTGTAACCTGTGAATTTTGTCAAAGTTCAGTAAAATCAAAAACTACAAAGATTGAAATAAAAATAAAAACGGGCTTAAAACGTGCTAATGAAGAACTTTTTTTATATGACGTCCCATTTGACCTAACAGACTCGCGAGTTCTTAGTTCGGGGAGAACCTATTGTACAACAGCGCCACAAAATTCATAACCAACTTACTTGAACTAAAGTTGCATTCAAATTACAAATTACGGGAGTTCATGTTAATTGATTATCTACTCGTGTAGGTTAAATATTGCATATATTTTGGATTTCACACTTTTCCTTACATTAGTGTCACATAAGCTACACATATACCAAATTTCAGCACTGTGGAGTCACTAGTGTACCCTGTGAATTTAGTCAAAATTCCGTTTTTATTACGACTAGTAATTAAAAAACTACGACGAATAAACTAATAATAAAAACGGGGTCTCAATGTATTAATAAAGATCTTTAATTTAACGTCCTATTTGACCTTATAGTCTTATTTTTGTTTGTTTTCACCGCTCTTGAACCCCAATATTGCCAGATGTAGATGTGCCAAGTCACTTGCCATTTTTAAACGTATGCTCAGAGAACACTATCTGAGTATTTGTCGCTAAATATATATGTATTTATTTTTAATTATTTGTTTCTTAAATAAGTCTAAGTATGTATCTATAAATTATTATGAGTAGTTATTATTTAGATTCATGTAACTTTCATTTATGTAAGTTTTATATTTTAATTTTTTTTTATTTTTATATAATTAGTATTAGTATATATGTACATGTAGTATGTTAGGTACACCATTACACCCCAGGTAATGTCTACACAGTCCATTCCATCCAAAGGTTGTCTGGTAGAGATCGCTAATTAGCGATAAGACCGCCAATTGTATCCATAGATTTACGTAGTTGTTTTTTATATGTATTTGATTCGTGGTGTGCAATAAAGTATTATCTAATCTAATCTAATCTCTAATATTTCAACAACCCCCCAACATTTTTAGCTCATTTAGTCAAACCAGGATTTTGCCAACACTACCTGCCTACCTATATGTATATTATCAAATTTCACGATGATCGGATCAACGCTTCGAAAGTTACCCTTGGACAAACAAACATACATATACAACGCCAATTTGCTCAAGTTGATTTAGAAACTTCGCTTTGCTCGATCAATTAGTCAAAGATTATGAATAATATTTTTTTTTTGTTTTGTGGAAGACTCACGAGATCTAAGTTCGGGGCGAACCACTAGTTATTTTACTTGTAGAAATCCTGTCAGACCATTATAATCTCGGAGTCTTCAAGTCCAGAGTGAACACGTTCTATCTAGGCAAGCTGGCTCCCTCTTACACCTTACCATCAAGTGAGTACCTAAGTGGTCAAGCGCTTAACCAATACAATTTAAATATAAATACTTTAAACTACAAATGAAGATAGGTACGAAGATACCAAATACACTATAAATTAACATTTTCATTTGATCGACATGACAAAGGATCAACATTTCTTGTCCTATAGTGAGGTGTATAGGACACAAACTCACACATCCGCAAGCCACGCAGCAAGTTCAACGGCCGGCCGACTTCGTAAATATCTGAAATTGATAGCGTCAGATTTTGGAATGACCTCTTAAGTGCTCACTCTCCACTTTAACGTACATGTCTCATTCTCATTTGTTCACACAGATCCTGTCCATCCAAAGGTTGCCTGGAAGAGATCGCTTTTAGCGATAAGGCCGCCCATTGTACCTTTGATTTAATTTTGTATTCTCTTTTGTTTGTTTTATTTTTAATGGTGTGCAATAAATAAATTATCTATCTATCTATGTCTACCAAAAACTGATGATGGTACGTAGCAACAATTTTAATTTATTGCTTCGATGTGGACTTCTGCTTCATCAGTTTTTAGAAGACATGTACGTTAAAGTGGAGAGTGAGAGCTTAAGGTTTATTGCCTTGAATCAAACGAAACTGCGAGCAGAAAATTATATACATTTACAAGACGCGATAAGTAAGATGCGGATTTAGATCTTAATAACTTGGGTCATATGGTAATTCTCCCGTCATCATTTGTAAACAGCCCAAGATATCTACATGAATACACACAGGATGCATTCACATACGTGCGTAACTACGGGAGATCTGATCTGTTTATTACAATAACGTGTAATCCCGCCTGGCCAGAAATCACTAGAGAGCTCATTCCAGGTCAAAATTCAACGGACAGACATGACTTAACAGCCAGAGTATTTAGAATAAAAGGTGAAAAAATAGTTGCTCTACTTACAAAAGGTAAAATATTTGGTGATATGAAGTGCTTCATGTACTCGATCGAGTGGCAAAAAAGAGGTTTGCCTCACGTGCACTTACTGCTGTGGTTGATGAAAAAGTTACGCCCTAACCAAATTGACGAAGTCATAAGTGTGGAGATACCAAACCCAGAAACTGATCGAAAACTATGATACTGTGACTAAAAATATGATTCACGGTCCCTGTGGTGCATTAAATCCGTCATCACCATGCATGAAGGAAGGAAAATGTACTAAAAAGTATCCAAGGGCGCTATTAAAAAATACTCAAACAAACGACAAAGGCTATCCTCTGTACAGGCGTAGAGCACCAGAAGATGGCGGCCGTATGATAACTTAAAAATACATGAAAATGGAATACATGAAATATTGGTTGGATTGTCCCATATTCTCCTCTTCTCTCTAAAATGTATAATTGCCACTTAAATGCAATACGGTACAGACGATAAAATATATTTGTAAATATATTAACAAAGGTAGCGACCAGGCTATTTTTAACATCAGAGAGCAAGGAAATGTTAATAATAACCTGAGAGATGAGGTGCAAATATTTCGAGTCGGTCGATATGTTAGTAGTAACGAAGCAGTCTGGGGGATCTTGGGCTTACCTCTGCATGAGAGACACCCAACAGTCACTCATCTTGCGGTACATCTGCCCAATGGTGAGCGAATTTACTTTACTGAAAACAATTTTAGAGAAAGAATGGCCGCACCACCTAGGACGACACTAACTGCATTTTTCCAGCTTTGCCAAAATGACGCATTTGCAAAAACATTACTTTATGTTGACGTACCCCGCTACTATACATGGAACGCGTCGTCGAAAGAATGGAAACGTCGTTTACAAGGAACTCCTGTCGACGGCTGGCCAGGTATAAAGGCAGAAGATGCTCTTGGGCGCATTTACACAGTGCACGTTAGTAACTTTTAATGTTACTGTTTGCGAATGCTGCTGAATGTAATCCGGGGCCCCACTAACTTTTTGGATCTAAAAATAAGTTGACGGCCAAGGACTTAAAACTTTTCGACAAGCGTGTGAAAAGTTACGGTTGTTGGAAGATGACAACCACTGGGATGCCACAATGGGAGAGGCCGTGCTGTGCCGCTCTCCTTCGCAAATAAGAGAGCTATTTGCAAAATTGATATGCACTTGCGGTATATCGAATCCTCTTCAACCATGGGATAAGTATAAAACTGTTTTATCAGAGGATATCTTGCACAGATATGAAAGAATGGATCAAGTCAACAATGAACTATGTTTGAATAAAGCACTGAGACTTATAGAGGACAAAATAATAACAATTTCCGGAAAGAAATTGACCGACTTCGGCATGCGCACACCACAACGTCGAGGAGAGCTGTCGACCGATTTGATCAAAGAGCTAAGCTACGATACCGCTTTATTAGATGCTCAGATTAGCCAAACAGAGTCACGCCTGCTACCCGAGCAAAAATTCATTTATAACAAAATACGGGCGGTACAGGCAAAACATTTTTGCTTAATTTGCTTCTATCAAAAATTCGTAAGGACCGTAATGTTGCATTAGCTGTGGCATATCCTCTGGAATCGCTACAACGTTACTGAGTGGTGGACGGACAGCACACTCAGTTTTTAAATTATCTCTTAATCTGGCAAGCGAAGAAACCCCAACGTGCAACATCAGTAAGAGCAGTGCCCGTGGCGCCCTGTTGCAACAATGTAAGCTGATTGTGTGGGACGAATGCACTATATCACACAAACGCGCAATCGAAGCGCTTGATCGCTGTCTACAAGACATTCAAAGCAATCAAAAGCTGATGGATGGTGTGGTAGTGTTATTAGCTGGGGATTTTAGACAGACTTTACCTGTTATCGAGAGAGGCACTGCAGCAGACGAAATTAATGCATGTCTGAAAACATCATATCTGTGGAGCAAAGTTGAAAAGTTTTACCTTACCACTAACATGCAAGTCCAGTTATTCAGCGATGTCGAGTCAGGAGCGTATGCCCAAAAACTCATAGAAATTGGTGAAGGCCGCATAGACATCGACCAAGAAGGTATGATTAATTTCACAAACCAATTTTGTCATGTTGTGGAGTCAGAAAATGAACTCATTGATCAAGTTTTTCCGAATCTGCAACAAAATATTCTCGTCGAAAACTGGTTGTGTGAAAGAACCATACTAAAAATGACAACCAAAAATGAGACTGTTGCGAAAATCAATAAAGAAGTCTTGGATCAAATAACCAGCGAAACATTAGTGTATAATTCAATCGACACAGTCATGTCATCCGATGACACTACGAGCTATCCCGTGGAGTTCCTTAACTCTTTGGAGTTATCTGGGGTGCCATCACATAACTTACAAATAAAGGTCGGTGTACCCGTTTTGTTAATGCGTCACTTAGACGCGCCAAGACAACGGTACTCGATTGCGAGTCACCGAACTAGGAAGGCATATTGTGAAGGCCACAATCTTAACTGGAGAAGCCAAGGGAGACAATGTTCTTATACCACGCATCCCGATCATACCCTATAACTTACCATTTAATTTTAAACGCCTGCAGTTCCCATTAAAAGTTGCATTTTCAATGACTATCAACAAGTCGCAGGGTCAAACCTTAAAGGTAGCAGGCATACATTTGGGCACATCATGTTTTTCCCATGGCCAGCTCTACGTAGCTTGCTCACGCGTTTCTAAATCACAAAATCTGTATGTTTACGCTGAACGAAAAAAATCGTTTAACATAGTTTATAGGAGTATATTGGAGTAGCTACCTATAAATATAGTTAATAACTAGCTACTTATAATTTTACTTAATAAATAGTATAACTCACAAAATACGGTTTTTTATTGTGAGATCATGAGATCAGTGATATCATTCTCGAAAATACTTAGTTTCTTTGTACGTACATACATTACTCAATATAGAACACGGGTCTCTCAAAGTAATTCAAATTCAAAATAATTTATTTGGAACTTAAACAAAGTACAATAGACAAATGAAAACGTTGACAACTGCAAAAGTTAAAAAACTAAGAAGCAGTGTCAGAATTCTGTCTGTCTGTTACGCCTTCACAAGTAATCCGCAGAACCAATTTTGATACTCGAAGCTACTCGAAGTGCGCACTAATCCTGCGCAGACGAAGTCGCGGGTACCAGGTAGTAAATAAATAAATTGTTACGTTGTAATAATACGTTTTTATAAATCTAATAAATGCAATCATTTCAGGTTTTTAACAGCAGTAGGTACACGTATGTTCTTGATCATAGTTCCAAGACATTCTTACTTCGATGACAGGTCATTTAATCATCAATCTCGATTAACGTCTACCATTCAGCACATAATCCCAACTAAAATTGATCGCATTACAAATTCAAATTGAGTCCTTATCTCAATCTCACAGCTACTTGTGGAATCGTGTTCTTACTACAAGAACAACCCACGCTATCAATCAAAAAACATGTTACACATTACAACCGTTGAACCACACCCAAGGAATATCGGTCAAGGCCTCGGTCAAAATGGTCACCAGACTACATTTAATTTCCTTACCGAAAAATAACCAGTGTAACAAGACCTGTACTTAATTTCTTCAACTTATCATTTTAAAGAGAACTGCGAAAGCTCAGAGGTCTTAACGAGTTGGTGATTTGTGAACTTGTTTCATATTATTTTGAGTAGGTATTTCGATTGCGTAAGTGAAGTTTATTTCGCAGATAACGGTATTCGGGTTTATGCCAGTGAGTTTCATCTTTGTGAAAATGTACAATTTCTGATTAACATCATTTAATACAGATTGCTTCACTCACACAAATTAGAAAAAAAAATATTTAAAGCAATTATGTAACTCATATGTTTAATACAGATTGCTTCACTCACACAAATTATAAAAAAATAATATTTAAAGCAACTGTGTAGCTCATTTCTGAATCACATGTTTAATACAAATTGCTTAACACACACAAATTAGAAAAAAAATATTTAAAGCAATTATGTAACTCATTTCTGATTCACATGTTTAATACAGATTGCTTCACTCACACGAATTATAAAAAAATAATATTTAAAGCAATTGTGTAGCTCATTTCTGATTCACATGTTTAATACAAATTCACATGTTTAATACAGATTGCTTCACTCACACAAATTATAAAAAAACAATATTTAAAGCAATTGTGTAGCTCATTTCTGATTCACATGTTTAATACAAATTGCTTCACTCACACAAATTATAAAAAAAATATTTAAAGCAATTATGTAACTCATTTGAAATTCAAATGTTTAATACAGATTGCCTCACTCACACAAATTATAAAAAAAAAATATTTAAAGCAATTGTGTAGCTCATTTCTGATTCACATGTTTAATACAAATTGCTTAACTCACACAAATTAGACAAAAATATTTAAAGCAATTATGTAACTCATTTCTGATTCACATGTTTAATACAGATTGCTTCACTCACACAAATTATAAAAAAATAATATTTAAAGCAATTGTGTAGCTCATTTCTGATTCACATGTTTAATACAAATTGCTTCACTCACACAAATTATAAAAAAAATATTTAAAGCAATTATGTAACTCATTTGAAATTCATACAGATTGCCTCACTCACACAAATTATAAAAAAATAATATTTAAAGCAATTGTGTAGCTCATTTCTGATTCACATGTTTAATACAAATTGCTTAACTCACACAAATTAGAAAAAAATATTTAAAGCAATTATGTAACTCATTTCTGATTCACATGTTTAATACAGATTGCTTCACTCACACAAATTATAAAAAAAAAATATTTAAAGCAATTGTGTAGCTCATTTCTGATTCACATGTTTAATACAAATTGCTTAACTCACACAAATTAGAAAAAAAATATTTAAAGCAATAATGTAACTCATTTCTGATTCACATGTTTAATACAGATTGCTTCACTCACACAAATTATAAAAAAAATATTTATAGCAATTATGTAACTCATTTCTGATTCACATGTTTAATACAGATTGCTTCACTCACACAAATTATAAAAAAATAATATTTAAAGCAATTGTGTAGCTCATTTCTGATTCACATGTTTAATACAGATTGCTTGACTCACACAAATGAGAAAAAAAATATTTAAAGCAATTATGTAACTCATTTCTGATTCACATGTTTAATACAGATTGCTTCACTCACACAAATTATAAAAAAAATATTTAAAGCAATTAGGTAACTCATTTCTGATTCACATGTTTAATACATATTGCTTCACTCACACAAATATTAAAAAAAATATTTAAAGCAATTATGTAACTCATTTCCGATTCACATGTTTAATACAGATTGCTTCACTTACACAAATTATAAAAAAATATATATTTAAAGCAATTATGTAACTCATTTCTGATTCACATGTTTAATACAGATTGCTTCACTCACACAAATTATAAAAAATATATATTTAAAGCAATTATGTAACTCATTTCTGATTCACATGTTTAATACAGATTGCTTCACTCACACAAATTGCTTAAAATATTGTTTTTTTTATAATTTTAAGCAACCAAGAGCCAAACTGACCCGACATTATACCGAAGATATTCCGGACATCAGCCTGTATGAGATCAGGATGGCCTTGAAGCAGCTTAAGAACGACAAGGCGCCGGGCGAGGACGGAATCACTTCAGAGCTTCTGAAAGCGGATGGATCACCGGTACTTAAAGTCCTTCAGAAGCTCTTTAATTCCGCCTTGCTTGAAGGTACGACGCCAAAAGCATCGAACGGGGGCGTGGTGGTTCTGTTCTTCAAGAAAGGTGACAACACCTTGCTTAAGAATTACAGACCCATCTCGCTTTTGAGCCATGTTTATAAGCTGTTTTCGAGGGTCATCGCGAACCGTCTCGAACGCAGGTTTGATGACTTCCAGCCTCCCGAACAAGCCGGGTTCCGTAAAGGCTACAGTACCATAGACCACATACATACGCTGCGGCAAGTCATACAGAAGACCGAAGAGTATAACTTGCCGCTATGTCTCGCGTTTGTGGACTATGAGAAAGCCTTCGATTCGATCGAAACATGGGCAGTGCTTGAGTCTCTCCAACGATGCCGTATTGACTATCGGTACATCGAAGTGCTGAAGTGTTTGTATAAAAACGCCACTATGTCAGTCCGAGTACACGAACAGAGCTCGAAGGCGATTCCCTTAAAAAGAGGCGTAAGACAGGGAGATGTAATCTCTCCGAAACTGTTTACGACCGCATTGGAAGATGCCTTCAAGCTTCTGGAATGGAAAGGACTGGGCATCAATATTAACGGCGAATACATCACTCACCTTCGGTTTGCCGACGATATTGTGGTCATGGCAAAGTCGATGGAAGAGCTCAGCACGATGCTCGAAGGCCTCAATCGAGTCTCCCAACGGGTAGGACTTAAAATGAACATGGACAAGACGAAAATCATATCGAATGTCCATGTCGTCCCTGCCCCAGTTATGGTTGAGAACTCGGCTCTTGAAGTTGTCGACGCGTATGTATACCTAGGACAAACAGTCCAATTAGATAGGTCCAACTTCGAGAAAGAGGTCAATCGTCAAATCCAACTCGGATGGGCAGCGTTTGGGAAACTTCGCAACGTCTTTTCGTCCAACATACCTCAGTGCCTTAAGACGAAAGTCTTCAATCAGTGTGTGTTACCAGTGATGACATATGGAACCGAGACGTGGTCCTTCACTATTGGCCTTATGAATAAGCTCAGAGTCGCTCAACAAGCTATGGAGAGGGCTATGCTCGGGGTTTCTCTACGGGATCGAATCAGAAATGAGGAGATACGTAGGAGAACTCAAGTCACCGACATAGCCCGACGGATTAGCACGTTGAAGTGGCAATGGGCAGGCCATATAGCGCGCAGAACAGATGGCCGATGGGGCCGAAAGGTTCTCGAGTGGAGGCCACGGACCGGCAAGCGCAGCGTAGGACGTCCACCCACAAGATGGGCAGACGACTTGGTAAGAACCGCAGGTCGGCGTTGGATGCAGGCCGCTTCCAACCGCAGTTCCTGGAGATCAATGAGGGAGGCCTTTGTCCAGCAGTGGACGTCCTGCGGCTGATATGATGATGATGAAGCAATTTGTATTAAACATGTGAATCAGAAATGAGCTACAAATTATAAAAAAATATATATTTAAAGCAATTGTGTAGCTCATAATAAACAAAAAAATAGATATCTACTTATATTAAACAGGGTTTTGGAGAACAATGCCTGTGAAAGCGATGTCTGGTGTACGGGCAGTCTACTCTGCCGGCTCTGGTGAATAGTCACACCGTTTCACAGCTCCTCGCACATCTCTGGTGAACACGCACCCTAACTCTGTATAAACTCTCACAAGGATGCTCTACATTTAAAATTGCATTCTACCTAACGCATAAGAACTCATTTCTTATGCATTTAGAAGTCTGACCAGTTATTAAGAAGCAATTTATGACTTGTAAAAACCCTAAGTGCAGTAACTATAAACTAATCTGTGACCTTTATTTTACATACTAACTATTTATCTATCTGTGACAACGTGTTAGTAACGAAAAGCTTATCTGTGTGCTGTGCTAAGTTTCTTACTAACTGTTTATGCATCTGTATGTGGTAATGAGTAAGAAATGTGCGGCCGGCCTTCACCTTTCAATCAATTGTAGAGCCTAATTAGCCCCGCTCGCGTCCCAGTGTCACAGTGATAACCAGAACAGGTGATAATGTAGTATAAAAACTGGTGTATGACCCGCTATTTGCACAGTCAAGTATCTGAATCAACAATGGCAGCTAAGGTGAGCTCAACTTTGCGAATTAAATCGGAGCAAAAAATAACCTAATTTATTAAACTTTGGGCTGTGCAATCTTAAAATAGATTTAGTCTAGGAGAGATTAGATTTACTACCATGTCACAGTAATGAGCGCTTATTGGCAGTTTTCGAACAAGTCAACTTTAGTGCAATATGGTACTAAACTGTTAACATCTTATCGCTTCTGATTGTAGTGTCAAATAATAAGTGACTGAATAAAACCTCTTTGTGAGATTCCATCAATCATTGATTGATTGATTGAAAATTCATTATTGCACAAAATACATAACTCTGTACATAGGCGAACTTAATGCTAGCAAGCATTATCTTCCAGTTAACCTTTGCGTAGTGTTGAAAAACTATTTTTGTAGGTAGTGCATGACATAATGTAGCAGGAAAAATTGTATAATAAAAAATATGACTAAGATATATTGAGAATACGAACGAAACATCAAATATATATAGAGTATTTTCAATAAACGTATTTCAAAAACGTACTAAAATGTACAATAATCATCACTTTAAGCTATTTTTAATTTTTTTATTTGTTTATGGAAAACGCCTAAAAAAAGCTCTTTATGACCACAATTACGTCATAGGTGACGCAAGAAAGAGTGGCTCAAAAGATAAAGTTTTAATACCTCAAGTTTTGATTCACGGTAATGATAAGAATGTGAAAATGTTAAATGATTGAATGTGTCATTGATAATCTCTTCCAAATACTCAATACCGGACGTAATAACTCTTTAAAAGCTAATTAATACATATTAATTTAAATTCAATCGTTTTTCAACATATGACTGTTTTTGATTACTGTAACTTACCAACTTAACTTGACACCAATTATTTTTGTTCGGTACTTATCTAGTTAACCTTCCGTTGCTAATAAAAATCCTCACTATGTATAAGTAGACATTTTACTTAAATGTTAAAAATACTTACAATCTTTTTAAGTTTCGAAACATGGGCCTACTCGACTATTATTTTCGTCTAAAATGGTTGATACTTTGGTAGCTTTGAATCGAGCAGAAACTACTAACAGATTTTGAAAATTCTACAAAACACCAGCATCTTAAGTCCAAGTTTACCTCCTGATGACTACAGGTCTCCTTTAGTTTCAACCTTTAATAACGTGTTATTGTTTCCAGCTTTTCGTCGTCCTCTCCGTGGCCGTCTGCGTCGCTTCAGCCATCCCCCTGGAAGCTGTCTACAAATACGAGGCCGAAGCCCCCGCTCACTACGAATTCGAGTACTCAGTCCACGACACCCACACCGGTGACATCAAGCAGCAGAAGGAATCCCGCGCTGGAGACGCCGTCCAAGGATCATACTCCCTCGTCCAGCCCGATGGCGTCCACAGAATTGTAGACTATACCTCCGACAAGGAGCATGGATTCAACGCGAACGTCCGTTACGAGGGACACCCCACCGAAGCTCCTCATGTAGCTAAGGTCTTGGCTCCCGCTCACTACCAGTACGCCGCTGCCCCGGTCGCGAAAATCGCCTACGCTGCTCCTCAAATCGCCTATTCCGCCCCGAAAATCGCCTACTCTGCCCCCAAGATCGCATACTCTGCTCCCGTAGCTAAAGTGGCATACTCTGCCCCGATCGCGTACGCCGCTCCCGTCGCCAAGTTGGCTTACTCTGCCCCAGTCGCCAAGATCGCGTACCAATCTGCCCCTCTCGCTCACGTTACCTTCTCTTCCCCCGCTATCTCTTACCACCACTAGACTGATACTGTAAGCAACAGACACTTATTCTGATCATCTTCTACAGGCCACTGTTGTTGCATTTGCCTTAAAGAATTTGTCTTTAATCAGAATAAGTTTCTTGTGATCCGTGTGAATGGTTATTTTGTTTGGTAAATGAATAGTTGTTATTAAATTATTTATTTGATACTTTACTACTGTTTTATGATTTCCAATTCCCTTTAATAACATTCAAAGCTTTGATAGCTTCTATACCACCACTTTACTTAATTACAGCTTTTTTAAAACGCTCGTGGTGGAGTTTCATGTCTGGTTTTTTTTTACATTCAGATAGGTTACCAAAGATAATATTTACAATGTGTGTTCAGTTTCAGGCTAAGCACAAACTTACACAATTGTGCAAAGTAGGATGCAAAAATCAATTAATGTAGATATCACGCTTTCATAATAGATTATCAAACAGAATTGCAGATTTAATACTCAGATCCGAATGAGCTTTCAATATTGAACCAACATCTACATGACAAGTTATATCAATATCCGATATAATATGAGCCACCCCGTGGAGGTGGGTGGCCACACCTGAATTATTCATTCGGCATAGTGATTTCATCTCATTGAATGGAGGGCCGGCGGCCGGCGTGATTACGTCATCGATACCTCCTGGCTTGCATGCAGCACAATACGCTTGACAACTATGCAATCATAGCTAAATTCACGAAACTGCGATATTCACGAACCAAAAATTAGAATCGACCCATACGGAAAGCTGTAAAGCTAACTGTTGAATAGACATTTCAGGTCATAATGGGCTTAGCTCGGTTTTCACAACTAAACTCAATAGAGCTCAATTCAACGAAAAAGGGTAAAAAAATAAGACCCTGTATTTTTTATTACGGAGTTCGGGGAGGCCTTTGCCCAGCAGTGGGAAAATACAGAGCTGCGCCAAAATTAGACACGGACATGCGTCGTTCATGGTAAATAGTGTTGTCAGTGATATAGGCCAGTTTTCAAGTGAATAGACCGCTAACGACTCTACTTCTGCGTGCATACCTAGATTTTGGTTTTGGAGATATAGGTAACATTAGTATTTATTATCATAAAGATCTTTTCGCCTATATTCGCATAGTAGATATTCTACAATAATACCTATATACTAGCCTCCGCACGCGGCGTCAATAAAAAAGCTTGTCTCAATCTAAGTATATACTAAACTAGCTGACCTGCCTCCGGCTTCGCTCGCACGCATGGTTTGTCAATAAAAACATTACCCTCTTTCTGCGCAGTCGGGTAAAAAGTATCATATGTTACTCAGGGATAATGTAGCATTCTAATGGTGAAAGAATTTCTTAAATCGGACAGGTAGTTTTCGAGTTTATTCGTTACAAACATACAAATCTTTCCACGATATTTAAGTATTGATTTAATCGAAATCGGTTTAGATGTTTAGTCGTGAAAACATAATAAACTGACAGAGACACAGAGTTACTTTTGAATTTATGTCAACTTTGTTTTTTTCACTTGACGCAAAAATAGGAGTTTATTTATTAGAAATATTTATTTAATTTACACTGATTAACAATAAAAACTACAATTAAATTAAATACCTAAAACTAAATTTATAATAAACCTATAAATAAAAAAACTGCATTTAAATCTCCATCTGCAGGTAAGGTGATCAAAAAACTGGCAACATTACCTCTTTGAATGGCTAGGCTGATCCGTTGGCAGAGGTAAGTTCCAGCTCTTTGGTCACCTGTAGTGTCTATAAGGCGTCTGGACAGATCTTTAATGAATTTTTGGGCACTCGAGCCCCAAGGACCCATAGTTTCGACCCCAAACGGAAGAAATATGTATTGATCTCCCGGGAAATCATATTTCCTCCGTTTGAGGTTCTCCGCAGCCTCTGCTGCCGCACCAGCCACACGGGAAGTACTATGAAGGTGAGAGGGCACCAGTGAGTCAACACAAGTTGCATCCCACACCAGCGACCTCCCACGACTCCACGGAATTAACGTCAAACCATCAGGCCTCTTGCCATCGTCTCGTGAAATACCGTTCGGCTCGAGTAGAGCCGGCACGTTGACGGTGACAAACGCCCGACGGATGACGTCGTTCAGGGTGGCGTGGCCTGAGAGTCGCCCAGCACTGCGGCGGCAAGAAAGACCATGGTGACCCAAACGATCTACGTTGCTACCGCAATGGCTTTGGTGGGGCTCAGACCTGGAAATGCCCAGACGCAGACCAACAGCAATTGAAAAACTGCTGTCGTCAAGCAGAGTTCCAATATTCGCCGAGGGAACAGCTTGCAACCAGTAGCCCGCCTCGTGTTCGCTTGTGGTAAGGAGACGAGCCCGGTCTGGATCGTTAATACAATTGACCAGAAGGGACTTCTGTATTAACTTACAGAGAGGCTCGTCCCATTGCCTCTGGGAACGGAGGCTTTTTGGAAACGCCTCACCCGGACAAGCTACTGTCCAAGCGTTTCTGGCTTCTGCCGCGCATACGACCGGAACGTCTCCTAAAGATGGATTTATAATTGTATGGTATAGTCCAGCGATGCTGTGGACAGAAGACAGAAATGCTGGTAATGAAACACTCGTAATTTTTCGGATGCCTATTCCTCCAAAACGTATAGGAAGGGAGGCTTGGCACCAAGAATTTCCAGAAATATTACAATTTAGAATTTGTATCAATATTTTTTGGATAGTTTCATCCAAATCGAACGTCAGATTATATGGTTCCAAAGTGGGCAACAGCGGAGTACGTATGTAAATTTTGGAACAAAAAGACAGTAACGAATTATATGAAAAGCTATATGAGAATGGATTTTCGAAAGCCGGTCCGAAGTTTTTTCAAATTTTGAACGCTGTTCGTTAATAAAAGCCACGTATGACTCATCTAGGATTGGGGCACCAAGAAGGCGAAGCGACTGTTTATCTATAATTTTTAAATTTGGGGTAAAAAAATTAAATTTATGAATGATTTCCGCTTACTTTTCGACAGAAACCATGTCAGTGAAAAATAGCTCACACTTTGATAAATTTAGATCCAAACCGATTGAGTGAAATTTGTCAATTAAATATTCTAAATCTTTTAGAACAATATCGGCGTCGCCTCCTAGAGTGCCATCGTCTAGGTACCACACATTAAATTTTGAATTTAGAGAGGAAATGATAGGGTGTATAGCGAGGCTAAAAATGGCTGGGCCGAGTGGATCACCCTGTTGACAGCCGGTGCAGGAATTTATTAAATGATTTCTATAAAGTAATTTTGAATCAAATCCGAAACATTGCCAAAGATATTGATAACTTTCTGGTATGTTATATTGAATTTCGTTTAAAAGGGCAGTCCTGTCAACAGAATTAAAGGCATTCTTGACATCCACCTTCACAATCACCTCTCCTCCATTGTGGGTAATGAATGAGGGAAGTGCATGAACAGCCGCTTCACACCCTCCCTTGCTCCCAAAACCCAATTGAAGGGGTTGGAACTTTTCAGTGAGCTTAGGAAGGATGTGTTTGCAGCTTACTTTTGACGCTATCCTTCTATACGTGCAACCTTCGGCTATAGGCCTAATACCACCATCTTTCTTCTTTAAAGCGCATAAGTTTGCGCCGTATAGAAGGGGAGCAAAATGGTCATGCACTTCACCTGAAAAAAGCATGAGATTTATTCATTTGGTGATGTCTCTAATAAGAGCCTCACCAGCAGTCCCGGTGGCGCCAAACACCAGATCTTTGATGTGCTGTGGAGTAAGACCATCAAAACCACCAGCTGAGCCCTTCTTAAAGGACATCAGGGCGGATTTAACGTCTTTTTCAGAAATTTGTAGTGGTTCCGCTGGAGTGGTGGTAGGTATAGTGTGACCATTAGTGCTGTGCACTCCCTGAGGTATGCGCGGCGAGGTGGGAGGCAAAGAAAAAACTGCATGAGTTCACATGAGATCAATACATGTCGGACATATCTTACGATATCAGTTTGCATTTCTAAGGCAAGACTTGTGGCGGGACGATGGTCGGAGGCTATCTATCTGTAATATATTATACTTACTTAGTTGATTAAAATGTAACTTAAATATACTCATATTTTATTAAAAATATGCAGGTGATAAATAAGAACTAAACTTATAATTCAAAGGACTTGTTTTATTGAACATTTTTTATATTTACAAACAATTATTTATTCTAACGAAAGTTATTCTGACATAGATTCTGTTTCAACTTCATCTTCCATTTCATATCACGAGATAACGCACGACCCATCTTTGAATATTTATCTCATGTGCGTCTGACATAGACAGTCCGATACAAATAACACTACCTGCCGCCACGAGCGTTGACGGCGAACTGACAGAGCGCAGCAGCCGATTCTCCTCCCCCCTCCCCCCCCCCGTCTCGCCGCGCGCTTACCTCAGGGAGTGCACAGCACTAATGGTCACACTATAGGGAGTAGAAGGGGAGGTGATAAAGAAGGTGGATGTTTTTCAATTAGGACAGATAAAGTTTCTGGCGTGTCAGTATCGATAACATCATTTGAAAAAAGAAGCTGTGCAGCACCCTTTAAGTCTCCATCACTCACCTTTGATTGAACTTTATCGAAAATAGAATGTTGGTTTTGAGGAAAGTTGTGGGTAGGATGGGACGGGGTTGTTGGATAGGGCTTGCTTGCGGATTGAATGGAATAAAACAATTTTTTTTAATTGACGTGGTGAGTGATGTGCCTGAATTTTGAGCGTGAAGGACCTGATAGGGGAATAAAAGTAATTGTTCCCAGGAGCGCTCAGAGTTTTCATTTATTACTTTTTGAATTTTAAGTGATAAGTTTTGAGCTACAGTGATGCGCGCACCGCGACGTATGCGTTTCACTATAGGAGTTGTGTTTTTTAGTTTGGAATAGTTTGCCAGAAAGGTTTGGTTCCAGAGGGTTGAGTCGAGTTTAGAAGAGCCAAAGGTGGGCCAAGGTTACCCAAATGGTCACACTGGGAGAGAGACTTGTGCGTCTTACCAATGTGAACATTCAAGCCACGCTGGCCCTTAAAATAACGTGCCTGGGAACAATGAGGACACTGCACTAGCTCACTCCTAACACTATTCCCTCGGTCAATGCTGGAAGCACCCGCAGGCTGAGACATAAATGCAGTAATAATCTTAAACAATAAGAATAGTAATATACAAAAAACTATGCTAGAAAAAATCATGAAAACATGTCATTATTTTAAAGTCATTCTGTCTAATAACTTGACGCTTGACAGTCAAACACTCGAGGCACGCAGGCGCGCCGGGACTCGGCTCCATGGCTACGCGCAGATCCCGGGCTGGTATTGGTTCAGGCTAGGGTTCAGATGATATCGCTATCTTCATCTACGGTACTCTTCTTTAAAGTGCAGGCACCGTTGCTACGTAATGCAATGCTAAAATGATCTTAGTATTTTATCAATAATATGAACTGATTTTGAGGCCTATCTTAAAAGCCCGGGGTTACACCGCCACGCGCAAATCAGTATAATCTGTGTTTATACTTATAAAAACATATCTGCACTATTTGTTCATTAATACATACGTATTGTATTTTAATTTTTATTAAATTTATTTTATAAGTTGACGTTACTGCGGCCCTATTGTCTCAGTTATTATTATTCCTATTATCGGAGTTTATTTACAAGTCACACTTTAGCTTTAATTTTAGGATAGTACCTAATGGAATTAGAAGCGAATGATGAAATTCACAATTCAGGCGAATATAGTAGCTGATTGGTCTTATTTGGGGGCTTTCTCCTCAGGGAGAAATCAGTTTTGTGCTCAAAAAAATGTATGTCATTGATTGACCTTTTATCTGCAAAGTGAACATACAAAAAAGTTCTACCTGTTTATTTACTATGAGAAAAATAATAACAAAATGTAGCTGTTTTCGACTTTCAATTTGATTCAACCTCTAAACGACGTAAAATTTTGTTATTTTTCTTTCACTTAAATGTGGACAAAGACCATACCTTAAAGTTGTACAAATGATGCTGTGCTGCGACGGTCTTTCACGTGGCAATTAAGTATTTTCAATTTTTCCGAATAATTAGCGGGCGTACCCTTAGAAGGTGGTTGCGCGGGCGACGGGCGGCAGTGTACCGCTGACTGTCCTATACGGGAGAGTTGTGCTGGTCTGCCTCGCGCTCACCTATTTGCTGGTCGGTTAGATGCGTGTGGCGGAAGGTGCGGGGCCGAAACAATAGCTACGCCCATTCGCTCAAGATCATCGGCTACGGTTAGCGCCTTAATGAGCGTTCTACTGGTATGAGCCCCTGGTTTGAAGGGTTATGATTGCATTTGCCTGTGACCCCTCGTGTGATATCTTTACAAATCAGCGTACTGAGTACTGATAAATATCGTGAGCCTATTTACTTTTTAGATAGACGAATAACCTGGCAGCAAATAATTTGATATCAATAAGTAGGGTACCTTTACCACACTCAAGTTTAATTTCCCCCACAGCGAGCGGGCAGGTAAAGCGTAGAGATTGGTTTTTATCTGTGCAGCGGCAAATTGAATGTAAAGTTGATTTCCCGGCGGGCGCGTAATTCCCGCGAATTAAGCCCGTCCAATTCACTTGCCGATGTAAATATTTTTGATAAATGTCTGCTTTTATGTTCGAATTTGTTAACAGTTGATATGAAGCCGTATGGTTTATTGGTTTTAGACGGTTGGTACTGTTTGGAACGCTTCTGATTTTATTTATTACGTATCTCTTTAGCTAGCACTTCATTGTATGACCTTTGATGGAGACCCAATGATTTACTTGCGTCTTAGGAAGAAAATTTTGATCTGGCTTTATAAAGTTTTGGCGCAATTGGAACCAAGCAATATTCAAACTATTGCAAACCCGTTCATGATCATTATGGTACCTTTGTAAAAGTATACATTTTTAATATTAATATTTTATTTAATCTGTTGTATTTTACCCTCGTCGCAAAAAGGCCCAACTTTTATTTTATTTTACTTTTTAAAATCAAAAATTACTTAACGCACATTTCCCTATATATTAACGACTAGCTGACCAATCGGCAGCTTCGCACGCGTAGTTTTTCAATAAATCATTACCCTCCTTCTATGCAGTTGGGTTAAAAGTAACCTATGTCACCCGGGGATAGTGTAGCTTCCTAACAGTGAAATAGTTTTTTAAATCGGTCCTATAGTTTCGGAGTCTATTCAATACAAACAAACAAATCTTTCGTCTTTATAATATTAGTATAGATACGTATATAACTAAGATTACGTAGTATACTGAGATAGGTAAGTACTTAGTGGTAATAAAATCTCAAACATACCCTAGTCACTGCTGTAAACGTGCCTAGTATAAAAAAAGATTAGAGTTCCTAGTGAAAGGGCTCAACCTGGGAAGTACTCCTACCATACCTATTTTTGCCGCCAAGCAGCATTGATGTTTAGGATTAAAGGGTATGGTTGCTGTGAAATTACGGGCACATGCGGCTTTACTCCTTTATGCCTCAAGTTGATAGACGCTGGGCAGGATCGTTGGATACGTTAGGTGCGTACCTAAGGTGCGTGACCTACGAGGCAATTGATTTTTTTATAGGCGATGTGAGCCATAGGCTTGCTCCATCTCCAGTTTGTATAAAAAAAACAGTTGTTCGCATCACGTCTGCTCATCTACGCCAACCTTTCGTCAAGCGACGACGCGAGTTACGAGCGCAAATGTGTTAACGTTGCCGCGTCGTCGTATGATACTTCATATTCATACACCCTAATTCTAGGGTGGGGGGGATAAAAGATCTGCACTGACGTCCCGCATTGGGGTGTATTGTGCATTACCCCTCTTCTAACCTGACCCCAGCCATCCTACATCCTTGAAGTAACGGAGTAGGAGTTTGGGTTGGTGGCAGCAGCTTTCCAGGGTCCCTGTGGATGTTGAAGTAGTAGCGCTGTTGGTGGAGGATGAGGATTCAATAACCCCTTGCAGACCCGTTCTTGGTCTGGCGTCGTTTGTGGCAGTGCAGTGGAGTATCACGTGATCCACAGTCTCTTCCTCCCGAAGGCATCCGCGACAAAGTCCACTGTCTGCGGCTCTAGTCTTGAGGAGGTGATGGTAAAGTTCGCACTGTCCCGTGATGATTTCCACCACCATCCTTAGATTTTCGCGTTTCATCTTTAGCAAGGTGTTTGTTGTTTTTCTGTTTTTTTCCGGAAGCATTGTCTTTGTCTGCTTGCAGTCGGCTCTACGTTCCCAGTCTTTCTGGTGCTCCTTTTCGGAATTTATCCTCAGTCTGTTTTAGATTTCCGCAGTTGGCGGATTGGAGAGATTAATATCATTCATACACCCTATACATTTGGAAGCAGTCGACAAATTTTGAGAAACGGCCCTGCCAGTAATCCAGGGCCACAATTCTGCTAATTTAAAAGAAAAACTGTTATAGTGCTATACGGTTATTTAACGATTATGATTGTTGTTCCTATCATAAGCTGCCTTTTCAATGGTGTCATAGCAACGGCGGTCACTGAAAAAAGATGCATCATCATTATCAACCTATAACAGTCCACTGCTGGACATAGTTCTCTGCCAGGGTGCGCCATTGAGCCCGATCCCCAGCCCTTCTCATCCAATCCTTGCCAGCCACAGCGCGCAAATCGTCACTCCATCTAGCCGGAGGGCGTCCTACACTGCGCCTGCCTAGACGTGGTCTCCACTCCAGAACACGTTTACCCCAACGGTTACCGGACATGACCGGCCCACTGCAGCTTGCTGACCCTCTGAGCTGTCGATGACCATGAAAATTGTGTTAGTAGAATACCAGAAGGTATCTAGTGGGAATTTTGCGACGACACCATTGTCATAGTGAAGCAATTGGTTTAGTAGAATTGGGAAGAACAATCATCATCATATTAGACGTCCACTGATGAACATAGTCCTACTTAGAACATTGGATTGAAATTATAGGCCGAAAGCTGACGACACATTTAGGGGAAGTGTTTATGCCACTTAAAATCATAAAAAAAACAGCAGTAAACTTTTATCTATGTTGTGAATCAGGAATCGAGAGTCGGGCAGGACTTTTCCGGTTATTTCCACACTGCGCAGTATAGGACATTTGCAATAAAAAATATCCAGCAATAATATGTGCTTTAGGCATCTTTTTAATACCACCTGTTTTGTTATGTACGACATTAATTTAAAACACACATCCGGAATCGTATTAACTGATCTTAGAGGTGAATTTGATACTGGTAGCTTGAATATTTGTCCAGTAACCGAAACATTTCCAATAAACATTTTTTAACGTAAATCGGCGGCGCCTTTGCGATGATGCCGCATAGTCAGTTTAACAGGATGAATGAATATGATTTGTTTACGTATTTGATACAGGTTGTTTCGTTGATATTTTAGGACTTAATTATAAGATTGTTTGAATATATTAATATTTATTATGGCAACGAATTTGAAAAAACCCTATTTACAACAATATTGGCCATTAGCCCTATCCGTGTTTTCATTAAATGTCGTACATAACAAAACACGTAGTATATTAGGAATTATAAGTTTAGCATTAGCAGAATATTTGTATATTACCATATGTGGAAGGTTTTAAAGTATTGCCCCTAAGTTATATTACCACCCTAGACCCAGTGACCGACCAGCTTTGTTGTCCTAGATACATACTCTAAATCCTAGGCAATGAGCGTCCGTAATAGACCCGCCAGCAATCCTCTTACGCCGAAATTAATCAAGGGCCGATGACGGCTTAGCGAGGGGACGAACGCTTGTAAACACTCTCCGATACGATCTTAGATTAGACTTATAAGTCTTATAAATAACCGATACGATTTATCTTAAACAGTTTCAATACGGAACTTGTCGATCGATAAACTGACGTTTAATTTGGAATAAAAAAACGACCTAGTTATGGAATTTCAAATAATTTTGAGTACATTTTCAATTGTTTTTATTTGTACAGTAGATATTTTGGTTGATTTAGCAATATATAACAATAGTGTTTAAAAAAGTTCAAACAGAATAAGAACAGCCGTTAAGTTTTAGATACTAATTTGTTCGAAGCTTCGACCGACTAGATCCGAGATCCTAGTACGCGCGCGTCTATTTATGCATGCGCCAATTTTCTCTCGTAGCACTAAAGTTAACTTCTGCTCCATCTATTTTGTGGTAAGTATATCTTTGAAATGTGTGTATTGCCATATCTTAAAATAAATATATCTCACTTACATTATCATTAATTCACAGTAGACTTATTTATTAGGATTCTTCTGTAGTGGTGGTATCTCGTAGATATTGATGCTTTGGTCTTTGGAGACTGATAGCAGCATGGTCTGGTCTGGGCTGAACTGGACACACGTCGCCTAGGAGACAACGAATTTATTATTATTATTTATTTCTAGGAAAATCAACAGTTTTGTGTAATTGTGTGTAGTTACAGTGTAATTGCTTTAGAGAGCCTATTAGAGGTTCATACCAGGAATGTTGCGGATGCAGATATTTTGACACCCGCGGATGCGGATGCGATTTTTTGAAGTCTCACATCCGCAGATGCAGATGCGGATGCAAATCTTACGATGTTTTTAATAACTTCGTTTTGGTACAGAAATTAAACAAAAATATAAACTATTAACTGCAGAAAACTCGCTTAACATACAATACTCACAAATAACACTCAAAAACTGTAATGTTCATACGATAAGCGCAAGTAAACACATTATGATTGATTTACGAGATACGAATGATAAACAATAACAAACGCGTCGGATCTTGTCACCGAAATCATTTCTCCTATTGGTCGAACAGCAAGTTCCCACGGCACGCGGCACTCGCAAGCCCCATCCAATTTCTTTCTTGTCGCGACCTACGCTGCATCTGAATCCGCATCGATTATTGCGGATGCGGACGCAGATACCCAAATCAATGCGGAGGCTCCGCATTTGCGTATGCGGGTGCGAATATTCGCAATATCCCCGGGTTCATATGAATAACACATGAAAAATAAGGCGATGGTAATGGTAATGGTGGTGGTGTAGTTTTCTATCCGTGAAAGAATTTTCAAAATCGGTTCATCAGTTATTAAATACATACAGTGTAAACTCTATATAACGACACTCAAGGGACTGAGCATATTTTGACGTCATAGAGAGTTGTCGTTAAATGGAGAGAAGTAAAATCTGTATTAGAAAAAGAAAACGGTTATTTCTGATTTGTCTTGTTAAATAGTACCTACAATAAAAATCTGTTTTAACTTTGTTTACAATTTGAAAGTTTGTGAGCTACTAAGAATATGACAACGTATAGATAAAATCCATCACTTTTACTAACAACAGTCTGCAGCTACACGTGCAAGCAATCCCATTTTGTAAACAAAAGAACGGATTTCTTAGAAAGTTTGGTGTGTATGGTGCGGACAGTCGAGTTTATTATGGTCTAGGATAATAAAACGACAAAAGGATATACATACACAAAAACTGCGCAGCTGGCGCAGTTTTTACTAATTTGGCAACTTAAAAAGAACTTTTTATTACAAATTGTTGTCGTTATTGAGAGTGGGTGTAATACTATACAGAGTGTACCATTGTATGCAAGACAAGCTAAACCAACCAAAGCCGAGTGATTTCGACGCTTTAGAGAGTTTGTCGTTAAAACGAATGACGTTACATGGAGTTTACACTGTACTTACAAATTTTACCGTTTTATAATATTAGTATAGATTTCACAGATTTCTTATCTAGCCACAAGCTAAAAGCTTGTAATATGGGAACTAAAACATTTTTTTTGCAAATTATTAGAATACAATACCCAAAGAAACACCCAGATCCGGAACCAATATCTATAGATGATGCATAATTAGTTCCGCTGCGGGAATCGAACCCACATCGAAGTCAACAATTATGAGAGTACTTCAGTACAAAGTTCCATAAGTATCGGCACTGTTAGATTAAATAAAACTTACCGTCTGCAAATGTTCTTTGAAAACGTTTAGAACTTCGAGATCCAATAACTCCGCTCCACTCTTTTCCTAACAAACAAACATCATTATTTGGAAAGCTAATATAATATATTGCTAGTTTCTCACTGTACCCTGTTAAGTACCTGATAGAACAGACAACAGTGATAATTCATGAATTATTAAAAACACTTTATTATATACTCGTACCACAAAAAAAAACAAGCATAGAAATAAAAATAAAATAAAAATTGATGATGGCTGTTGTTTGAAAACATCTGCAATATCTGCCAAAGATTGTCTGGAAGAGATCGTTTTTAGCGATAAGACCGCCTTGTCTTTCATGCGTCTAGTTATTTGTTAGTTTTTTTTTTATTTATGTGTGATGATGTATCATATCCATCTAGGTATCTACTTTTTTTACATAAACATAACCAACTTCAAAAATACCATTATAAACCTGTTAGAAAGATCTACTTAATTTTTAAAGAGCTGTCCAACAATACCACACAGTGGGATGCAAGCAAAACATTTTCTTCATCCAGCCTTTTTCTCTCATCTTTACTTTAGTAATGAAAAAGAGGCTCAATTCAATGCTTGCAAAATGTAAGAGCTCTACAATTTAGATCAGGATTCAGCAATTGGCGGTACAAAATTATTTCTAGAAGACTCAGCACATTGGTTCTTCTTACGTGAGAAGAGAACCAAACTCTTTCTCAATTCAAAATCTTTGGTTCTAAGTTAATAGTTCTAATTAATAGTTCAAATAAGCTCAAGGCTGGAAGTGTTATTTCTCGCATTCATTTACATACTAAGAAAGCGAAAAAGTTATATTTTTTTCCTTTTTAGAATTTTGGGAAAACTTACAGCTTACTTGTAAAGACTAAACATAAAATATATGCTGAGGGCCAGTTATAAGTTTAAATATGTAATAAGGTTCCTGAGATATATCGGAGTGAAACACAGGCAGCTGGTTCAACCGTTTATTGCGACTGACTTGTCCACGCGACCACAGATTACACAGTAGCTAGTGTGAAACAAACTACTCACTCAATACACTACAGTTCCCGAAATAAAAATGAAAAATTAATTGTAAAGCGTTTTAGCACATTTTTTTCTTTACTCTCGAGAACAATTTTATAATGCATCCGTACCTCACTTGAATGATATACTCCAGGAGAAGTGTGCTAAGTCTACCGCCCCCAATTTATTTGCAAACCCCAATTTAGATACTACTAGCGACATCTAGTAGACTGTAAGGGAACTAATGTTCCGTTTACTTAGCCCGGCTTGTCCAACGACCCCTAAACGTATTTAACGAATAAACATGTTTAAATTTGACGTATTTGTATTATTTGACAATTCTCTAATCATATTTAGCCACTAAATAGGCAATCGTTACACAAGTCGCCCTTAAACTAACAGACACACGAGGCTTGTATGCCTATCACCTGTATGCCTCGAGTTGATGGACTCAAGGCAGTGCATTGTAGGGCACGTTCCTAAGGTGCGTGACCTACAAGGCAATACTTTATTACAGGCGATAGGTGAGCCATTTGCTTGTTCCTATTCCAAATATAAAAAAAACTTACAGTGGCAACTTCAACGGTCCTCACGCTTCCATTCGAAATAGAGGTCATTGTTGGGTTCCCTCCTGACTCCTATAAACAAAGGGTTGGTTATAAAATTTTAATATCAGACATAATTTTCTTGTATGCTATTTAACAAATTGACGTAAAACAAGACTGATCAAGTGCGAGTAAGACGCGCACCGAGGATTCCGTACCTAGTTTTATGTAATTTATGCAGCATTATTCGACACATTTTCATAATAACTCCAAAATAAAACGACATTAAGGGTGCACTATACCTGGGGAGACGATAAAACGACATTAAGGGTGCACTATACCTGGGGAGACGATAAATCGCTTATAGAGAAACAATGTTTTGTTCAACAAATTTTGTGCTTTCAATTTGTAATTCATATATGTTATAGTTAAGGATACGTGCTAGAACGCCTGTGTTGTGAAAACACGACTCCGTAAAATTTTCTCTATAGAAAAAAAATCCAAAGATGACTCCAAATTTATCTTAAAACCGTTCTTATGCGATGAATACTACAATTTAGATCTTGAAACTTTATACAGTAATTCTACACAATATAAATAAGTGCACATGTGTTTTAAATTTTTAAAATACTTTTTAATTTTACCCTAAAATGAAAATAACTAACTTTTGCACTAATGAAACCATTCGCTTCGGACGCCCGGTCCGCGATTCAGTCTGGCCTCGGCTTTCAGACGGGGTACCCGTGACGCTTGTCGCTCCAAGCGAAATTCATGTAATCACGTAATTCTTAGGTAGAATTTATATTAAGTTGGTTTTTGTAAAGAAGCAGTAATGAGAAATAAGCACAACAAGAAAATGAAGGGACTGAATGATAAAAAAACCGGCAAACATATGAACCATGGCGAGTTAGGACGTGCAGCGGCGCGCGGAGAAGCGGGGGTGAAATTCGAGTTTGGGCTGAGGTATAGTCAACTCTTAAGAAACGGTCTCGTAAAGTATTTAGTCTCCGTACTCCGTAGTCTAATCAGCTGGTCGTACCATAAGGGCGCCTTCAAATTTGCCGAAACGTGCCGCTCGGCAGCAGCTTTGTAAATCCATATAAATAACCGCGCGGCACGTTGCGGCAAATTTGAAGACGCCCTAAGGGCTTTTGTCCACCGCCGCGCCGTCACCGGGACATCACCGACAAACGAGATTACTCGTTTTTATTTTTACCAGTTTGGTCCAGAACTCTAAAAAGAGGAAAATGTAATTTTAGGCACCTAAGTATATAGAGATAAACATTTTTAAGTACCTACGTACACATCAAGTCCAGAGTGAACAGGTTCTATTGGTTCAGGTTCAGGAACAGGCAAGCGTGCTCCATATTCGACCACACCATTAGGTGAGGTAGTGGTCAAGCGATTGAGGTTCAGCAAAAACATCCTAGTCTGTTTGGGACGGTTATGTTTATTACTATGGCCTTACATCATCAGAGTCGCTGTGTTTGTGCGATAGAGGGCGCGCTCTCGCGACGCGCACGCAGCCTTTATCGTCGCCGGTCGCTATGCGCGTCCCGTCCTTTGAGAAACAAACGCCAATCGCCCAGTTTTTGTGGTCCAACTTGCCATTGAGTGTGCCATTTTTACTGAAAAAAAAAACACGTGTAATAATAATAATATATTGAAGCGAAACATTTTCCGTCGTTACACAGATAAAACGATACGTGATAAAACCCGTATTTATAATAACGATCGTAGAATCAAAGTAAAAGTACCAGCAGTTAAAACTTCTTCTGCAAGACGCTTCAAATACTTTTCTTGTCCTTTTATATAAGGTGTTGCAATTTAAACTACAAATAATGACGGAGTATATTTTTGAGACCATAATTAATGTTTTTTTTAATCCAAAAAACTTTATATTTCACATTTTGTGTCAACATTTAGGTAATTACCACCTTGCCGTACGCACCGTAAGCGCTCTGTTGACTGGTTGGGTACATTGCCCGGGCTGGGTCATTGACTGGGCGGGACATTGAACGAGCGGGGTTGTTGAACGGCTCGTAGTAACTTTTTAGTAATCTGTGGCATCGTACAATACGCTAGTCCTCTAACATTTCGCCGAGCAGCATTTTATACATTTATAGAAAAAAATTATAGATACTACTTTTATTTTTACTTTTTGTGTAAAAGACCGTCCCTTCAATTTAATTAGTTCAAATACATATATTATATCGCTGCGCCTGTAAGCACTGTAATATTTCCAGCTTATTTTAGAGAGTAAAAGTAAGTATATATATGTAAGTGTACAATGCACACACGGCTACACATTAAGCTATAGTTTTCCAGTATAAGCTGACCTCTCATTCAACGAAAAGCCTACACATTGCGAAGTCAGCTTATACTGGAATTGTATAGCTTGATGTGTAGCCGTGTGTACATGATAAATCCCGTATTTATATTAATGATTCCAATAAATTATGAAACTTTTCTAAGTTTTTGTTATTTTCAGTAACATATCGTAAAACTCATAGATTAGATGTATGATCATAGGTTATGCGTATGTTTTTTGTAATCCGGTTTCCCGCGATATAGGCTAGACCATCCGGGGATCATTAGCACCTTAAGTTTACACTTATGTTGTGATTTTTGGTAAATAAATTAATTAGTTGTCAACTTACACATTGTAAATCTTCACCATGCCATCAGTAGACGCCGTGGCCAGGAACTTCGAGTTGGCGGAAAAGGCGACTTTTCTCACAGCTTCCTTGTGTGCTTGAATTGTGTGTTTTAGGAGACCTTCGCGGGACATATCGTAGATTCGTACGACGCCGTTTACAGCGCCTGCAGCTAGCCGTGTGCCATCTGGACTCTAAAAATACCAGGCATCAATTAAAAATAGGAATTAAAAAAACTCTTAAACCTCTTTTTTTGCGTTGGGGGTTAGAACCTGACGTAACAAAGAACTACTCCAGTTAAACTAGTTTTCCATTCAAACCGCGTCCAAATCAGTCTATCCACCTCCGTAGCGCAGTGGGCTGAGACGCTGAAGGTATCGGGTTCGATTCCCGCCGCGGAACAAATGTTTGCATGATTTCCAGATATTTGTTCCGGGTCCGGTTGTTTCTATATATATTATAAGTATGTATTTACAAAAAAAAAAGTATATAAGTATTCTATCAGTTATCTGGTTCCCATAGTACAAGCTCTGCTTAGTTTGGGGCTAGATAACGCTGTGTGAAATGTCCAGCAATATTTATATTTTATTTTTTATATTTATCCGTTTGAGAACTACGATGCCACAGAGACCATGTGGTCTCTGTGACATTAGCTGGTGACATTAGCGTCTAACTTCAAATCAAATTGTATTTATTGTGTAATAAGGGTAATAACAAGGTGTTGTAGAGTTGTTGCGCAGGCGCAGCCATATTCAGCGTTTAACGCATGCAATGTTAAAGCTTTACACAGTCATTTTATTATAACGTTTTTGCATCTAAGCACAATGGCAGGGTTATTTATTTAGAATAATAAAAATTATTTTTCTGCAGCTCTTACCTCATATGAAATTTAAAACAACTTATAACTTATTACACCTCTGTTTGCGACGGGGCTTAAAAATGATATCTACCGTCTGAACTGAAAAGACATGTAATTGCAAAATCGGGAACACTTTTCGGTACCCTTCGAATGGTTTATCACCTTTTATTAATTTCGGTACAATCATTATTATAAATACAGGATTTATCACGTACCGTTATATCGGTGTTTCGACCGACAACGAGATGGAGGTCGGAGCGGATCGCACATACCCTGAAAGTTCACGAATTGAACCGAAACATTTTCGGTCGAAACCACGACATAACGGTACGTGATAATCCCGTATTTATAAAACTGATTGATATAGATCACAAAAGTTTTCTAAGTAAAATTTAGGTACAGGTTAATAGAACCAAATACTTTCTACACCTATTTAACCGTTTTTACAATTCGGTACCCAAGTATGCGCGAGCGCGACTCGTGTGCGGGGCGCGGGGGCGGGAGCAACAAGCCACTGCCAAAGCCAATAAGGCAAGGTTAAATTTCGGTACCGAAATTGTTGTGGTTCGATCTCTATGCAAACGTTCAGTGGGGATTCACTAGATAACTGAACAGCACAAATGTCTAAACATATGCGTATCGAATTAGTTACGTCTTATTATTGTCGTAAAATCAATAAAATTGCACACTTTCTTTTTCGGTTTTTCAATCCAGTCCATCCAAAGGTTCGCTTTGAGCGATAAGGCCGCCCATTGTATCACCATGTATTAATCTTCAAGTTTTCTATGTTAAGTAATTTTAATTTGGTGTAACAATAAAGAATTATCTCTCTATCTCTCTCTATCACTTTCATTAATAAATATCTGAGTATAGATAGATAGTTGATCGGTATAATTCGATCGGTATAAGGAAAATAACTCTGTCTGTTTGTAACGTTTTCACGACTAAACGACTAATTTCGATAAAATTTGGTAAACAGATAGGTTATAGTCGGGTTACTTACCCGACTGCGCAGGAGGGTATTGTTTTTACAAACCACGCATGCGAAGCCGCGGGCGGCAGATAGTAATTAATAAAATAAGACTTTTAAAACCCCTTACCCAAGCAATACTTAAGATAAACTTTTGACGAGCATTAGCTCTTGTATCTATAGTTTGTACTTCTAAATTTTTTGCCATTTCCCTGATTTCTATTTTGCCAGAATGCCCTGCAACAGCCAGGTAATCTCCTTCTGGTGAGAAGGCAGACGTCCAGGAGGCGTGATCAAAATACTCCACCTCGTGAACTTTGTTACCCGATAGCAGTTCCCAGATAATGAGGGTATCATCAATTGAAATGCTGGCTATTGCTGAAAACAGAAATAATTTTAAATTAGAATGTAATGACGAAATGTAAATATTATAACTAAATTAAAAAATTAAAATGCCTATTCTCACTGAAAACGGGATTTTTACCATGATTTGTGAGTTTTTTCTCTTTCACAGAGAAATCCTTGCTAGGAATGAATTCAGTAATAAAAAATTAAAAATGTGTTCTAGACAAAGTGCACATAAAATTATGTTTAGCAAGAGTGCATAAAAAGCATTATTACCTATAAGTTCTAGATTTACAACGTGAAATACTTATAAATAACAATTTTGTCAAAAGACTTTTAGAGGCGCACCAGCCTGTCGAGTCAGTGGATTATTAGGTGTTTTAAATACCTAGACTGTGTTTAGCGATATTTTTTTATTATGCATTTCTATTAATAAAGACCTCTGAAAACAACAAAAACTAATCTTATTACTACAAGAGAGGGATCATCCAAAGGTTGTCAGGAAGAGATCGCTTTTAGCAATAAGACCGCCCATTGTAATATCGCATATCTAGTTATATGTTTTATACATGATTTGTTAATTTAAGTGTGGTATAGATATAATAAAGCGTTTTTTATTCTATCACGACTTTGTATGTGAATGTTGGATGTCATTGCTGTCATCATTGTCATATCAGCCATAGGCTGTCCCTTGCTGCACATAGACCTCACCAAGACACAGATAAATTAAACTATTATTTATTTAAATTGTACAGAGTTATAACCAAAAGCATTATCTGGTCCATCTGGCATTATCCATCTGGTTTCCCACGTCCGAAGTTTACTCACTCTGCCAAGTTCCTACTGTACGTCAACTTTTTATATTACAAACAACCTCGCGCAAACACTCACAGCTTATCTATGACCCTAACATAACTGACTCAAAACGCAAATCGGATCTAGTTTGCAAAATTGAAAAACGGCTTTTTTTTTTTTTTGCAAAATTTGCCAGTCGTCATTTTTATTTCCTTAGCTCCACACTAAATAACAGAGTCAACAAACAAATTAATATATGTATTTCCTTTACCCCGCTATAAATGTCAACAAAAATGTCTTCAGTGGCTCATAACACTGTCGTATGAAGAAACGGAAGACCTTTTAAAAGTTGCTGTATAGAATGTAGGTCAAACACACGCAAGTTCACGCACACACACATACACAAACATCACACACACACACTAACACACAAACTCATAAACACATACGCACACATAATCACGCATGCTTAATCTGTATAATTTTTAAAAAATAATTGGAAATTTAAACTCGGAGGGGGTGTTAGTGTTCGCGACACAGTTTATAACTTCTGCGAATACTATCGTGTTCCAGTATTTTTGTACCATGTTTTTGTTCCAAAATAAAGTTATTTGATTTGATTATTCACTTACTATGTCCATCAGGGCTGACTGCAACTGACACCACTCCCATTTTATGACCCTTTAAAGTATGGATAAGATCTAATTGGGAGTGTTCAAACTGCCATACTTTTACCAATCTGTCCAATCCTCCGGTAACAATGAATTCACTGTAATAAAATATAACGTAAAATATACCTATCTTAAGAGGTGGGCAACAAATAAAAAAATAAGTTAACATGCAGAGTGCATAGCTTCAGCTAGCCTGCCCCTCATTTCTAGCAAATAGGAATCCTTTTTATCTAAATCAATATTGACCGACATGTGCAAAACTTTTATTATTTTCTTAGGGAACTTGCGTCGTTCTTTACGACGATGTCAGTTCCATAATTGTCTACAATATTATACAATTACAAAGCATCCTCCCTCAGCAGGTCGTATGTGGAACGGTAGAGCATGTTAGCCGAGTCAGATGTGCAAAACTTGTGACACTTGAAAGGTTTGGGTTAAAAAGTTTTCTCAAAATTCAATTAATTTATTTGTTGACTGATACAAATAATATCACTACAATCAACCAGTTGGTCGGTATTAATAAATTAATAATGCGTAATAATCAAAAAACAATATTAACAAGTCCAAAAAATCTTTAACATTATGAATTCCTGTGTCCTCAGCAAAAACTCAGAAGGGAGTATGACCAAATGATTTGAATGATTTGACAAAGAATTGAAGATAAAAGGTGCAAAATACACAATTTTTCCAGTAAATCTCTAAAAATAGTGGAGGCATTTTAAGGCGAACATGTTTTTTTCCATCTCTGTCTAAATTAACTGTCACTTATCCTTTTCTAGTTAAGTTTAACTACTCGAAACCCAGAAATAAAACACAATAATTTTCAATTGTTAAAGGCTCGATAACCACGACACCGATAGAAAGATGAACTCGACTCGTATATGGAAGACTGGACTACACACACGCATGATAGAGTGGAGTGGAAGAAAGGAAGGGAGGCCTTTGCCCTGCTGTGGGGCAGTACAGGCTCCAAATAATAACAATAGGCTAAATATCAAGTCGGTGGGACTCAAGGGGCTTGAGGGGTTGAAGTTGAAGTCAAGAAACTTCAACTTATAGAAATTATAATAACCTTTATACTTCTTTATGGTTTCAGACTTTAATAGTTACAGTTCCACCAGCAGATCTAGGCAAACCAGAAGATATCTGCTTATTCACGCAATTGACAATTTTGTTCCTATTGTAGCCTACCTCCAATCTGTAGCCACACTGCAAACTTTAGGGCCACCAAATCACTGCTGTATATCAGTAGAAGTACAATCAATAAATTACTCCAAACTTACTATTCTGACTGAAGCAATGGATTTAATCTTATGTTGCAGAGGTTTTATTTATCATATTATTGATGAGTTTTTTAGCAATATTGTTTCTACTTACTGCTTTTCTTTGGATATAGTTATCTGCGCCCATACTCCACTATAAATGTTGCTTTCGTGGGCTCTGTCTTCTTTGGCCAACAAGGCATACTGCAATGTTATGTGCAAATAAAATTTCGTATAAATTCTTACCTCTAAAGATTCTTTAGATCATGAACAGGGATGAAACTTACCACGGAGTTGGCAGACATTATTTTCCGACTACTTTAAAAATTTATTACTATCAGTTTCTGAAGCTCTGCTCTAGTGAAATCTTTAGTTTTAAAGATTTTCTTTACCGGTCTCGACTCACACTCAAGAAGAAAACCAAACCAACCACCAACGAAACCAAAGCAAACAAGCAAAGTTATGACATATGACATCTATGTTTGTCAAACGTCAAACAAAAAAAAAACGTCAAGTCAAAACTTTTCACTCGACTTTTTTTAGGGTTCCGTACGTTGAGTCTCCCTCTGTAAACACTGGCCAACCATTTCAATACTCGGAACTCCATCGTTTTACCATTTTTAACCTGTCAACTTGACATTGGCATAATTGTGGCAACAACTACCACAGAGGCCATACAACCAATAGTGAAATAGGGTTCCGTACCCAAAGGGTCAAACGGAACCCTATTACTAAGACTCCGCTGTCTGTCTGTCTGTCATCAGGCTGTATCTCATGCATGTGTCATGAACCGTAAAAGTTAGACAGTTGAAATTTTCACAGATGATGTATTTCTGTTGCCGCTATAACAACAAATAGGTACTAAAAACAGACTAAAATAAATAAATTATGGGGGGCTCCCATACAACAAACTTGATTTTTTTTGCTCGTTTTTGGTTAGTATTGATAACGGCAGCAGGTAGACGCTTAAAATTTTCACATAATATTTAGTTATATATTCACTTTAAAAATAAATAATTAAATTAAAATATAACAAATATTTAAGGGGGGCTACCATACAACAAACGTGATTTTTTGTTCGCTTTTTTAGATGGTACGGAACCCATCGTGCGCGAGTCCGACTCGCACTCGGCCGGTTTTTTTATTTGTTTTGGCTCGGATACTAGTCCTTGCACAATGCCATATCACAATGTTACAATGCCGTGGGGCGCCGGCAATAGAATGTTGCCCCTCCGCTCTTGCCCGTGGATGCAGTAGGAGTCTGCTAAGGGATACCTCCGAAAGATGGGCAGCAGCGTCTTTTCGTGTTTTCAAAACCTATACTGCGCTCGCCAACCCGCCTGCCAAGCGTGGCGAGTATGGCAACAACCCCCTAATGATAAATTTACAACATAAAACCAGGCCCCGAGTCCCCGGCGGCCCCGCTAATCCTGGCTATGGTAGCAGTCACGGTAACGGCGGGGCCAGGGGTGCTAAGAATCCCCGGGCGACGATCGGCTACCAAACCCTACGACGACCACTGGCCCTGGTAACACACAACATCCGCACTTTGAGGACAGACGAAAAGATTGTTGAGCTGGAAGAAGAAATTAGTAGATTACACTAGGACATTTTGGGGTTATCAGAAGTCCGTAGAGAGGGTGAGGACATGATATCCCTTAAGTCTGGTAACCTACTATACTACCGGGAGGGCGACCAACAGTCCCAAGGTGGTGTTGGGTTTCTCGTTCACAAGTCACTCATCAACAACATTATCACCATCGACAGTGTGTCGAGCAGGGTCGCGTACCTGACACTCAGAATATCTAAGCGATATTCGCTGAAGGTCGTTCAGGTATATGCGCCTCTTCACACCCAGATGAAGAAGTAGAGTCTATGTATGAGGACATCAGTAGAGCCATACATACGAACAAAACTCACTTTATTGTTGTTATGGGGGACTTCAATGCAAAGCTAGGCATGAGAAGCGATGATGAGTTGAGAGTGGGGCAATTTGGATATGGGCAACGGAACCCCAGGGGACAGAGGCTGGCCGATTTTCTGGAGAAAGAAGGACTCTTTATGATGAATTCTTTTTTCCAGAAGCCGCCTCACAGGAAATGGACCTGGATGAGTCCCAACGGTTCCACGAGAAATGAGATTGATTTCATCTTGACCAACAAGAAACGGATATTCAATGATGTCTCTGTGATTCACAGGGTGAAAACCGGCAGTGATCACCGAATTGTAAGAGCCACATTGAATATGAACGTTAAACTTGAAAGGTCCCGTTTGATGAAATCTACGCTCCGACCCACTCGCGCTCATATCCAAAACCTCGAGAGCTTTCAACTCGAACTTGCAAATCGCTTTGACTGTCTAGAAGTAGATGCATCAGTGGACGAGATCAATAACAGGTTCGTAGAAACCGTCCATACGGTGGAGTCCCAGTTCTTTAAGACCCCCCGTACCAATAGACCTCAGAAACTCTCTGATGACACCCTTAACCTCATGGCTGAACGACGTTCTTTGCGACTGCAGTCTCCCGATGATGCTCAGTCACATAGGCAGCTCAATAGAAAGATTTGGAAATCCTTGCGGCACGATATTCGTACCTTTAATACATGTCGTATTAAAGATACGATAGAGCGGAATAAAGGCTCCAAAGTGTTCGCGAGAGATAATTCTATTGGGCAGAGCCGCATGACGAAGCTGAAGAGGGAAGATGGCAGCATAACGTCAAGTAAAGCGGAAGTGTTAAGGGAAGTCGAAAGGTTCTATAGACGGCTCTACGATTCGGTCACTAAACCTGTTTGCAGTGCGGCCAACGACCCAAGAGCCAAACTGACCCGACATTATACCGAAGATATTCCGGACATCAGCCTGTATGAGATCAGGATGGCCTTGAAGCAGCTTAAGAACGACAAGGCGCCGGGCGAGGACGGAATCACTTCAGAGCTTCTGAAAGCGGGTGGATCACCGGTACTTAAAGTCCTTCAGAAGCTCTTTAATTCCGCCTTGCTTGAAGGTACGACGCCAAAAGCATGGAACGGGGGCGTGGTGGTTCTGTTCTTCAAGAAAGGTGACAACACCTTGCTTAAGAATTACAGACCCATCTCGCTTTTGAGCCATGTTTATAAGCTGTTTTCGAGGGTCATCGCGAACCGTCTTGAACGCAATGGTTTGATGACTTCCAGCCTCCCGAACAAGCCGGGTTCCGTAAAGGCTACAGTACCATAGACCACATACATACGCTGCGGCAAGTCATACAGAAGACCGAAGAGTATAACTTGCCGCTATGTCTCGCGTTTGTGGACTATGAGAAAGCCTTCGATTCGATCGAAACATGGGCAGTGCTTGAGTCTCTCCAACGATGCCGTATAGACTATCGGTACATCGAAGTGTTGAAGTGTTTGTATAAAAACGCCACTATGTCAGTCCGAGTACACGAACAGAGCTCGAAGGCGATTCCCTTAAAAAGAGGCGTAAGACAGGGAGATGTAATCTCTCCGAAACTGTTTACGACCGCATTGGAAGATGCCTTCAAGCTTCTGGAATGGAAAGGACTGGGCATCAATATTAACGGCGAATACATCACTCACCTTCGGTTTGCCGACGATATTGTGGTCATGGCAAAGTCGATGGAAGAGCTCAGCACGATGCTCGAAGGCCTCAATCGAGTCTCCCAACGGGTAGGACTTAAAATGAACATGGACAAGACGAAAATCATGTCGAATGTCCATGTCGTCCCTGCCCCAGTTATGGTTGAGAACTCGGCTCTTGAAGTTGTCGACGCGTATGTATACCTAGGACAAACAGTCCAATTAGGTAGGTCCAACTTCGAGAAAGAGGTCAATCGTCGAATCCAACTCGGATGGGCAGCGTTTGGGAAACTTCGCAACGTCTTTTCGTCCAACATACCTCAGTGCCTTAAGACGAAAGTCTTCAATCAGTGTGTGTTACCAGTGATGACATATGGAACCGAGACGTGGTCCTTCACTATTGGCCTTATGAATAAGCTCAGTCGCTCAACGAGCTATGGAGAGGGCTATGCTCGGGGTTTCTCTACGGGATCGAATCAGAAATGAGGAGATACGTAGGAGAACTCAAGTCACCGACATAGCCCGACGGATTAGCACGTTGAAGTGGCAATGGGCAGGCTATATATCGCGCAGAACAGATGGCCGATGGGGCCGAAAGGTTCTCGAGTGGAGGCCACGGACCGGCAAGCGCAGCGTAGGACGTCCACCCACAAGATGGGCAGACGACTTGGTAAGAACCGCAGGTCGGCGTTGGATGCAGGCCGCTTCCAACCGCAGTTCCTGGAGATCAATGAGGGAGGCCTTTGTCCAGCAGTGGACGGCCTACGGCTGATATGATGATGATGAATGTTACAATGATTGTCTCATGACTAGCTTGACGTATAATTCAACGGGTAGCCACTTTTATAGGAAAAATAAATAGTGATGTTGAAAAGTGAACAAGCTGAGAACTTGTGAAGTTGATCTGACTACTCATAGGCTCAGACTCATTAAGTTGATGCATGCTGCTGGGACTTTGACCAGTCAACTAAGAGAATCCTGTCAAGGATTACGCCAATACATTTTTGTATGGTTGTGGTGCTGCGATATTATCCACAGACCACTTATATTTAACCTACTAATGATAACGTCGTGCCGTGCCACGCCACATAATTAAGTCGATGAGAGTGACTCCACACGGTGGCGGTGATAGGATCGCGGCGTAACGATGCAGCGTGACCACTTTAAGTAGATTTAGAGTAAATAGATTGAACATTATTAGGTCAAAATGCCGTAGTAGATTTTGGTAGTTTTTACTCAGGGATAATTAGGTACATAGTGGCCATACTGTGATGGTTAACATTTAACCATCACAGTATGGTCGCAGATAAAAAAGTGGTCATGCTGCTGTAACGATGAGTGGCTATAACGAGCAAAACGTTAACGAATCGCCTTCGCCGCGCGATGCGACCTACTACCTGCGCTCCCGTCGCGAGACGCGGCGTTCTCGCCGCAAATCACACTAATATTATAAATGTGAAAGTTTGGATGTGTGTTTATTTAATTGTTTGTTACTCAATCACGACGTAACGGCTGAACCGATTACGATTAAATTTGGTATATACGTATATTATAACCTGGATTACCTACCACATAGGCTAGCTTTTATCCCTTAAATCAGTTCCCATGGGATAAAAATGGGGTTTCAACTCAAGTTGCAACAGCGAGTACCTACACATTTAGTAGTGTAACGCGTACGAAGTCGCGGGCAGCAGCTAGTATATAATAAATAAGAAGATTCTGATTCATGGTTCTGATACTACCTGTTGCGCTCTTGCCTGTACATAACAACTGCAACTCGAGTCGTTGCGGACTCGCAGCGAGTCGCGACAATACGCTTGCGGAATAATCGTCTCGTGGAGATTACACGACGATAGAAGAGCGAATTCGTCGCGATTCACTCGCTCGTGGAAATGGCGCCTAAGGCGCTGTCTCCACGAGCGAGAGAATCGGGACGAGTCCGCCCTCATATCGTCGGAGAATCTCCACGAACGAGCGATAATTTCGCCGCGTATCGTCGCGAGTCGTAACGGAATCGCAGCGTTTCCTTGACGACGCGTTGTGAAAGAAAGAATTCAGTTATGTGCCAGACGAGAGCGAAATAAGTAGTGTCTCAGTCGATAAAATAATTCTTTATTATGGATATAGTGTTGTGGGGTGCTTCTGCAAGTACGCTAGTGAATATGCAGTTATTGTTATTGTTAAGAAGGAAAAAAAGCGCCGTTGGTGGACACATCCCATGTTGCTACGTCGTGAAAGTCATGGACATTTCCATGTGAATTATGAAGAATATCGAAATCATCCAGAATGGTTTGAAGATGAATATTTAATGCCAATTCCTGTTTTCGATGAACTGTTAAGTTTACTATCAAGACACTTATCAAAGCAAGATACTAATATGAGGAAAAGTATCGGGCCATGTGAAAGATTAGCAGTAACACTACAGTCAGTTTAAAGCAGATTTATTTTACTTAAACGCTTACATAAAATCAAAACTTATAGTTTACATTCCATCAAAGTGTTCTAACATTTGAGCAATATCGTCCTCGCTTGTTGGTGTGGATGTACGAGAATAAGAGTCTAGCAGTGTATGTGATGATGGTGTGTATTTCTTAATTACGGCCATAATCTCAGTTATGGCATCAATTAAACAGTCTTCTTTTATTTTGTCCATAAGTGATAGCAACGAACGGAAAAATGCCTCATTTCCACGCTCGTCACGATACTGTGGTTGAACATTATTTCTTTGTATATCTATACTCTCGCGCATAACATTCGATATCTCTTTATTAGATTCCAGAAACATTTGTACTAATGTTTTCTTTTTATTAGACGTGAATGGTTCCGTGACACTGGGGGTGGTATTAACCGAACTGTCGTCGTCCTCAAAAACATCTTGACTATCCTCATTGAGCATATTTGACGATGTTGAAGCGTGTTCTGTGTGTTTCTTTAAAAAAAGTAATGCATCATAATGAATATACATACTTTCGTCGTTTTGAGGCAGCTTGACCGGATTTTGAACATTGCTGCAACTTTAACTCCTTACGAAATTGATCCCTTAAAGATTTCCATTTTGTCATTAACTCAAGTCCTGAAGCAAAGAAATAACTTTTAATTTAAACATTATAAGTATATATAAGTATACATATATTAATTAACTATTATGTATTTTAATAAAAAAAACAACACAGATTAATAAATCCGAACGCTTTGATGGAGTCTTCGTTTTTCATCCCATTTAAAAATAAACTTTCCATCAGGTGTGATTGCAAACAAACGCGAGCCTATTTTATATTAAAAAAAATATATGATAAAGTATATTTTACAAATATAATGTCATTTTCCAGATATCTCGCTTCTGGAACAAGTTATAAACGCCTTCAGAATAAGTACAGAATTTCGAAAAAAACGTTGGCTAAATTAATAAAAGAAACGTGGAATTATATGGAAAGTGCTAGCACCTACAGAAATGGCAGCCCCGAACAAAGAATCATGGAAAAGAATCTCAGAGGGATTTAAAGACAACGCGAATTTCCCACATTGCTTGGGAGCGCTAGACGGCAAACACATTCGAATTCAGTGCCCCCGGAATTCCGGCTCTCTATACTTTAATTATAAAAAGTACAACTCAATCGTTTTATTGGCTTTGGTGGATTCGAATTATTTATTTACTGTGATTGACGTAGGTTCTTATGGCCGTGAAAATGATTCTACCATATTTCAATCTTCAATTCTAGGCCAGAAGCTAAATGAAGAAGCTCTTGATTTGCCGGAAGAAGAAGAACTGGTATTTGGCGGACCCAAAATGCCATATGTGATTGTAGCTGACGAGGCCTTCGGCATTCATCGCAATTTAATACGACCGTATCCAGGTCGATGTCTTCCTACGGATAAAAAAATTTTCATCTACAGACTGTCTCGTGCGAGACGTTACGTGGAATGTGTCTTTGGACAAATCTCCTCAAAATTTCGCATATTTCATAATACAATAAATCTTCAACCAGACAGTTCAATTCTTGTAATAAAAGCAGCTTGCGTTTTGCACAACTTCATAAAGCGTCGAGCATTAAATGCCACTGACGGGGAAAATGAAGACATATCCAATCAACAAAATATGACAACGGTACGGTTGTCATATTTTGTTCAAAGGACAAGGAATTCGGGGTTGCATATTCGAAACTTATTTAAAGATTATTTTAACACAGTGGGCGCGGTTCCTTGGCAAAATGACTACATCGTTTAATGAAAATTATCTTTCTTATAATTATTGTTGAAACAACGGTTTCGTACCGACGAATGTATATTATTTTGTTACACCATAGACAATAAAAAGTAACAATTATAACAACAAAAATTACCTAAATAAATAAAATTGTACGCTTACCTTTTTCTTTTTTTTCTTTAGAGGTTAGATCATCCCACTCTGTGAACATAGCACTTCCCACATCATACCAATACTTTGCTTTAATTTCTCTGTTTCGATACTCGGCCAACTGAACATCGTAAAGGGCAGGTCTCTCTCTCACTTCAAGTATAAACTTTTCAATGTCAAACATTGTACTATTGTTTAAAAAACTTGTCGAAATGTCCTTGCTTGACGAGAGGCAACGCTGAAATGACGCTGCGTTTGACAGTGCGAGAGCGCCACGAGCGCGCGGCGGGCCCGCTGCTAGTCGCGACGGGCTAGCGACGATGTAACGACGTTTCGCGCGCTCGTTGCCACTCGTCGCATCGCGGCGATAATATCGCCGTGTGGAGACGGCTTCTAGAGAGTGTATAGAAATACGTGGCACGACGATAATTTCGCCGCGATTCTCTCGCTCGTGGAGACAGCGCCTTAGGGTCAGCTCACAAGTGCATGGAACAGCAGCAAGGTATTGCCTAGATTTATCTTTAAATAATACAAGTTATTGTTTTATGGTTTTATTTATTAAAATCATTTTTACTACCTATTGTGGACATTCAAAAACGCATATACTCTTATCTTCTGAAACTGATATAATTTGATTGCTGTCTGCATTGAACTTAACACCCCACACCTGAAAATAAAGAATATATATATATATATTAAATGTTACTAAAAAAATATCTATCTGATAAGCGAGGCAATGCAGCCAGTGTTTTGGGGACCTACGCGATAATGAAGGCTTTTCATTTTCGATAAACAAAAATCTAGTTCCAACTAGCGTAATAGATGGCGCTGTCTGGAGATACGCCACCAAAAATATGGTTTATATGCCAAGATTTCGAAGACGCAATACCAAAACTTGTCTAAAGCCATCTCACTTCGTCAGTTAAACAAACACAATGTTTGTTTTTTCATTTCAAATTCCTCGAAAATCAGTTCAGTTCTTGCTTGTGGCTACTGTGACTAGAGAGTGTCACAATTCCGCCAATGTCGATGTCACGATATTTTCATAAACTTAATAGGAGGTAGTGTAGGTCGAGAATATGACCGGTATTCTAAATTTGGAAAACCCTTGATAATTCTAAAACAAAAGAGACAACATGACGTATATTCCTCGAAAATAATGTTGAGACGGCAATTGACATTGACAATTCAGCGTATGACAGAGCAACGCCACCTGTAAGCAGTTATAACTAGTGGTTCGCCCCGAACTGAGATCTCGCTAGTCTCCCAAAACACAGGCCTTAATCTTTGACAAATAAAATAGTGCCACGAAATGCGTAACCAACAAATTTGATCTACAGTTTCATTCAAATTACAGGTTATTTGATTTTATTTATTAATCCACAAAACAGATTACAATTCACTAATTAAAATAAACCAAACATACAATTTTAGATCTAGATTGTGATCAAATATGTGAATACGATAAAGTATCAGCATGCATTAAAATTAAATAACCCTAAAACTAGAAACCGCAAATTTAGACAAGACGATAACGGGTGTTCATGTTAATTGGTTACTTTTTTTGGGGTAGAATTTGCAGTTATCTGGATTTCAGACTTTTTCCTATATTTGTGTCACTAAAGCTACACGCATACCAAATTTCAGCACTGTGGGGTCACTGGTGTACCCTGTGAATTTTATCAAAATTAAATTTTTATTATGGCTAATAACTTAAAAACTACAAGGTTTAAACTAATAATAAAAACGGGGTTGAAACATACTCCCAAATACCTTTTATTAAACGTGTACATTTTGTTTTTTTTACCCCTCTTGAACTCCAATATATAACAAACCCTTTTTTCTTTTGTGTTTGGGAGACTCGCGAGATCTCAGTTCGGGGCGAACCACTAGTATAATTATAGTTATATATACCTGATCGGTATGCTCCTTGAAGACATGCTGACACTCCATAGTATCTAGGTCCCAGACCCGCACGGTTCTGTCAGCGCTCCCCGACACGAAGCGCTTGCCGTCCGGCGAGAACGACACCGACAGCACCCAGGACGCGTGCCCGGAGAGCGTGCCCGCTAGGTTTGCTTGCACCCTGTCATTACAAACAACACCGGTCCAGCGCAACTGCAGCTCTCAATGATACTGTAGCTTTCTATCAAATCTAATCATTTATGTACAGTGCTTATGCAACGTAGCCAGGTTTTAGTATGTAATCAAGAAAATAAAACAACAAACATGCGTACGGAATGAAATTAATATTCATATGAGAGAACTCTAATCGGCAAGCGAACATTTTATTTTGCATAAAATATGCATGTAGAAATGTATACTCCTCGGCTCTCCTTATTTCAATATAATAATAATAATATTGCAAGGGGCGAGAGAAGTAGGGGGGAGGGGTTAACCCCCATTGAATGATTCTATTACCAAGTAATTTTTCAATAAAAATCATCGTCGTCAAAAAGTCGTAGTACATTTATTGTTCTTGGGGCCAATTCACGTACATAATACAATTTTAAAAACATAACGAAATTTGACCCAAATGAGATTGGATTATGAATTGAGTATATGTATATTGGCATTTGCTCCATGAATATTAGAATATTAGCTTGATATACATAAAGTGTATAATCGCATGTCAGTCAACTCATACCATTGTATTGTCAGTTACGTGAATACCGTTTAGGACATTTAATAGAACGAGTCGATACTCGAATTTTACTATTTTAAGTTACGGGAGGCTGTGTACAAAATAAGTGTAGCACAGAGAGCCATGGAGCGCGCCATGCTCGGCATCACACTCTTAGATCGAGTTCCCAATACTGAAATTCGCAAGCAGACTAAAGTACAAGACGTCAGCAAGGCAGGACACTTGGTCAGACGTAGTGACGACAGGTGGACTAAGGCACTAACAGAGTGGAGGCCGAGAACTGGGCATCGAAATAGGGGACGTCCACCAGCGAGATGGGTCGACGACATTCATAAGACCGTGGGTCGTACGTGGTTCAGACTGGCACAGGATCGGAAAAAATAGCAAAAACAAAGAGAGGCCTATGCCCAGCAGTGGGTCGACACGGGCTGAAAATGATGATGATGAAGTTACGGGAATTGGCCCCCTGGTAAGTGTCGGGCATCGACCCTCCTTGATAACATATTAGTTCTGGGACATCCTGTATTAGTTATACGAATATCTCAATTTGTGGAATTTAAATAGTGACTATGGACAGGACGTTCGAAAGCTGGTTTTTTTTACTTATATTTTTAAGCTGGTTTTGACGTTATTTTTCTTTATTCATCTACTACAAAAACTAGAGCTGATAAAATACTTTTTATAGCTTTTGCATCTTAAATATAACTGTAATCGCCTATTGTCATCGCCACTTGTGTTTATTTTGCCCTTTATTATTATACAGTCTGTCACCGCGTTCACGACATTAATTTAAAACACATATGCAGAACAGTATTAACTGATTTTAGAGAGTGGTTTAATACTGGTAACTTCAATATTTATCCAGTAATCGATACATTTCCAATAAACAATATTTTACGCAAATCTGCGGCGCCATTGCGACGATGCCGCTTAATAAGTTTAACAGGTACCTACCTACTTACATGATGAATGAAAATGATTTGTTTACCTATTTTATACAGGCTTAAGGCTTGAAATTAAGGTAGATTGAAAATTAAAAAGAATTCATGGTAATGAATATGAAAAAAAAACTATTTTACAACAATACTAGCCATCAGCCTTACCCGTGATTAAAATTAAATGTCGTAAATGCGGTGGCACACAGTATATATTTTATAGCCAAGAAGCTCATAGGCAACGACGAGCTAGTTGATGCAAGGCTCCTCAGCCTGGAGCATCGACGAAAGGTTGCTAGCCTCTCTAGTTTGCTTGCTAGTTTTATATCGAGTACATTTCGGGGAGTGTGCGGCGGAACTTTTCAACCTGATCCCACCATCTCCATTCTATCAACGGACAACCAGACGCTCTGCAGTGCGCCACCGTCATATGGTAGAAATACCTCCCATTCGCACAAAGCGGTTCTCTTCGACCTTTATTATGCGCACCGCCAAAGAGTGGAACGCCTTGCCAGAGTCTGTGTTTCCAGATAGCTACAACCTGGGTATCTTTAAGTCGCGAGTGAATAGGTTTCTTCTAGGCAAGCGTGTACCATCGTAGACAGCATCATCGCTTACCATCAGGCGATATCGTGGTCAAACGCAAGCCTATAATGCATAAAAAAAAATTATCACGTTAAAATACTTACACATCATACAGTTTCATATGGCCATCATCGGACGCGGTCAGTAGCAGTTGCGAATCTGGCGAGAAGCACAGACTCCTGATCGGCATCGCGTGACCTTCTAGCGTGTGCACCAGCTTGCCTTGCGCTACGTCGAATATGTTTATAATTCCGTCTAAAGCTCCACTTGCTATGTGTTTGCCATCTGGACTCTGAAAAAGTCAAATACATTAAAACTAGCTATTGCACTGGCTCCGTGTGTATTTGATGTAGCGAAGCGAGATCTCCAAATCAACTTGGGCAAATCGACGTTGTATGTATGTTTGTCTGAGGATAACTTTAGCAGCGTGGATCCGATCATCGTGAAATTTGGTATATAAGTAGGTAGTGATGGCACAATTCTGGTGTGACTAAATGAGCTAAAAATGTGGAGGGGTTGTTGAGATATTGGGGTTCAAGAGGGATAACAAAACAAAGATGGGACTATCCGATCAAGTCGCACATCTAATAAAAGGTCTTTATGAGTACATTTTGACCCCGTTTTTATTTTTAAGTTATTAGCTATATTAAAAACTGAACTTTGACAAAATTCACAGGGTACACCAGTGACCCCACAGTGCTGAAATTCGGTATGCGTGTAGCTTTAGTAACACAAGCATAGGGAAAAGTCTGAAATCCAGAATAAATGCAATTTCTATAGATAACCAATTAACATGAACTCCCGTTACCTGTAATGTGAATGAAACTGTAGGTCAAGGTTTCTGGTTATTATTTCGTGGCACTATTTTGATAGTCAAAGATTACAAATATTTTTTTTTGTTATGGGAGACTCGCGAGATCTCAGTTCGGGGCGAACCTCTAGTTTATATAACAAAGTATAGGTATATGACATTAGTAATATATTTTGGACATCAATATTATGAAATGTAATGCACCTAATGGTGAATAAATGATTATTGAATATTCCTTACGTAAGCAACACTTAGTGTGAACTTCCCTCTCGTGTCCAAAGTCTGCTCTTGTTTGCCGGTCTCAACACTGAATATCAATATCTTCCCAGCGTTGCTCCCTGAGATTACATGCTTGCCGTCAGGTGAGAAGTCTAGTGTCCAAACTTCATTAATTCCAGCTTCAAAGGTCTTTAATTTATCCCCGGATGCAATATCCCAAAGTATGAGTGAGGAGTCTTGAGAACTGCTGGCTAACGCTGAAATTATGTTAAATTGTAAATTATAACATTTTCTTTGAAAGAAATAAACTGGAACTTTGGTCTCAGTAGATTACTTTTATAAGAAAAATGTTTACAATATGTCCATAAAAATATTCTAAAAAATACCTGTAGAACTGTGAAAGTGTTGCAATAAAATATATTTAAGAAAAAACTGACGCTGTGGCTTTTAGACAATTGTTTTTAGGGTAATATTGATTTTTTTTTAATTTTATATAAGATATTGACTTTGTTAAATAAATAAGTACTAACAAATATTTGCACGCCTGCATGCTGGTTGAATACATTGAAAAGAATTGATTTAAGACCTTTCAATGTATTTTTTGTCTAGGAAATAAACGATTAAATTTGAAAAAAAATAATACTTTTTTATCTTAAATTCAACATAGTCCTCGCTCGTGTTCGCTCACTAGTACGCCTAAATGTCATCGATCGTTTACGGTCCTTGTAATAACAATATACTATTGTATTTTACCCACGATGGATGAGAGGTTGTTTGTTTGTTTGTGTGAGCAAAAACGAATGTTCCCATTTATCTTCAAAACGTTGTGAATGATTTTGATACACACGGTTTTCTGTAAAAGATTTGCGATTCATCGGAAATAGGTGTTATGTTATTAACTCGCCAGAAGGCGCTGATAAAGATTTTTGGTGAGATCACAGCTAATATAAGTGTTTAATATTTTAATAATATACATGTTTTGACTTTGACAAGTTATGAGAAAAACTTGGTTTTTTCCTTTAAGTGCTTGGGTGGTTGAAATACAGTGTATTTTGGGACTGGGTTACTTACTACGACCCGTTTCCCATCCGACCCGAATTAGATTACCAAATAGTTACTACGCCGCCAAACCGACCGACGGTACAGTTAGAGCCAAAGGTAGGAATATAACTTCTTTAATTGAAAAATATTAAATTCTAATTTTGTTCTTAATTGAAATAAAGTTTATTTTCGTTTAATAGCGCTATTTAACGACGCAGATAGAAACAAACTAGTTATTAATAAAAACATGCGTCAGGTAGGTAAGCTATTTAAGGGCCCATTTCTATCTATTGTTTTACCGGAGTGAAAAAGAGACAAATATACGTATAAGTTATCATTACTTAATACTTTCGCCCACCTGCATCGGTAAGACTATTCTTATTCTGCTGAGAATTACATTAATTTTAAACTTTTCATGACCTGTGCCTTGGAGCAAAGTAGATTGACTGATTAACACTAATATACACCAGGATTTCTTATAAGAACTAGCTTATATATAAATAAAAACCGGCCAAGTGCTTGTCCAAGTGTTCCATACCATTATCTATAAAAACGGCAAAAAAATCGAGTTTGTTGTATGGGAGCCCCCCTTAAATATCAATTTAATTTTAACTAAATATTCTGTGAATATTTCAAGCATCTACCTGTTGTCATTATCAATATCGAGCAAAAACATCACGTTTGTTGTATGGGAGCCCCCCGCAAATATTTATTTTATTCTGTTTCTAGTATTTGTTGTTTTAGCGACAACAGAAATACATCATCTGTGAAAATTTCAACTGTCTAACTATTACGGTTCATGAGATACAGTCTGGTGACAGACGGACAGACAGACAGCGAAGTCTTAGTAATAGGGTCCCATTTTAGACTTTGGGTACGGAACCCTAATAGTAAAATGGACGACTTTATTGCTGAAAGCGATTTCTTCCAGGCAACCACTGTATGGACGCGAAATCATCATATCAGCCGTAGGACGTCCACTGCTGGACAAAGGCCTCCCTCATTGATCTCCAGGAACTGCGGTTGGAAGCGGCCTGCATCCAACGCCGACCTGCGGTTCTTACCAAGTCGTCTGCCCATCTTGTGGGTGGACGTCCTACGCTGCGCTTGCCGGTCCGTGGCCTCCACTCGAGAACCTTTCGGCCCCATCGGCCATCTGTTCTGCGCGCTATATGGCCTGCCCATTGCCACTTCAATGTGCTAATCCGTCGGGCTATGTCGGTGACTTGAGTTCTCCTACGTATCTCCTCATTTCTGATTCGATCCCGTAGAGACACCCGGAGCATAGCCCTCTCCATAGCTCGTTGAGCGACTCTGAGCTTATTCATAAGGCCAATAGTGAAGGACCACGTCTCGGTTCCATATGTCATCACTGGTAACACACACTGATTGTAGACTTTCGTCTTAAGGCACTGAGGTATGTTGGACGAAAAGACGTTGCGAAGTTTCCCAAACGCTGCCCATCCGAGTTGGATTCGACGATTGACCTCTTTCTCGAAGTTGGACCTACCTAATTGGACTGTTTGTCCTAGGTATACATACGCGTCGACAACTTCAAGAGCCGAGTTCTCAACCATAACTGGGACAGGGACGACATGGACATTCGACATGATTTTCGTCTTGTCCATGTTCATTTTAAGTCCTACCCGTTGGAAGACTCGATTGAGGCCTTCGTGCTGAGCTCTTCCATCGACTTTGCCATGACCACAATATCGTCGGCAAACCGAAGGTGAGTGATGTCGCGTTAATATTGATGCCCAGTCCTTTCCATTCCAGAAGCTTGAAGGCATCTTCCAATGCGGTCGTAAACAGTTTCGGAGAGATGACATCTCCCTGTCTTACGCCTCTTTTTAAGGGAATCGCCTTCGAGCTCTGTTCGTGTACTCGGACTGACATAGTGGCGTTTTTATACAAACACTTCAACACTTCGATGTACCGATAGTCAAAACGGCATCGTTGGAGAGACTCAAGCACTGCCCATGTTTCGATCGAATCGAAGGCTTTCTCATAGTCCACAAACGCGAGACATAGCGGCAAGTTATACTCTTCGGTCTTCTGTATGACTTGACGCGAAATAATAATTAAAAATTGTTTAATTCAAGCCATCACAACTCATAAAGTTAAAGTAGTAACATAAGAAATGAATGGTGTGCACAGTTTAAAATGTTGAATGGTGAAGGACAAAAAAAAAAAAAAAAAAAAAAAAATATTACTTATTTATATATATAACTTATTATAAAAAACTTTTTTTAATCCCAATACATAAATCTGCTAGCTATCTTCCAGCTACCTCAGAGAGCGATTTGCATCCATATCAACTGAGGACAGAGCTGTGTGATCGTCTCGTCATTTCCAATTGATTACTCCACAGCATAACAAGGCTACTTACTCTGACTCTTATACCATAACTACTCGTCTCTGGAATAATATTCCACCTAACTATTTCGAGGCTACTTCAGTGGAAGCATTCAAATTCTATAGGCACCTTCTCGGTCAAACCGACCAAAAAGCAATTTAATCTTTCCTTATCACTTCTTCTATTGATAGGTATGTATTTTTATTTGATATTGGTATAGTTTAGTCTATCATATAAAGTATTTAAGTAGGTTAATTTATGTAGTATGTACCTATATTATGCTATTTGTATTAGTCCTGTACAAATTTTCATTAATTCCCTTTCCTGTGCACTACCTACACATCGTTATCTACAATACACAAAGGTTATCTGGAAGAGAATGCTCTTTAGCATTAAGTTCGCCTTTGTACTAGTTTTTTAAGTGCAATAAAGTATTTTAAATCAATCAATAAATAGGTAAATAATTGTAATGTAGACTAATATGTAGCTATGTAATTATATAAGTTGGTGTGCTAAGGAAATCTTACTTTTTCCATCAGGACTGACAGCCACAGATATCACTCCGAGCGAGTGTCCCTCCAGCTGTTGCTTCACAACCAATTTGCCGTTCTTTATCTGCCAGATCTTGATCACATCGTCCATGCCGCCTGTGATTATGAAGTTCTCTGATGTTTTCTCTGTCTCTTCTGTGTGGTTTGTCTCTCTGAAAAGGGAATATTATTATGCATTGAATAATAAAACCTTTTTAATTAGAAAACTTTAGTGATTTATTTAAATCATGACCTGATGAAGAATCACGAATTGAACCGAAACATTGTCAGTCAAAACATCGATAAAACGATATGTGATAAATCCTGTATTTATATTAATGAATAAGACCTTTCAGGACAATGGCTAGTACCTATATTTTATTGGAACAATAGATAGATAGCTCTTTATTGTTAAATACAGCAAACTACAATTACTATAATAACCTAGAAAACTTAAGACTATTATATGCAATGGTCCAATGGGTAGCCCGATTGCTTAATCCCTATTTCTGCTGCCACGCAGCATTCACAGCAATGCTGGGTGCAATGGAGCAAGCAATGGCCGGCGATGTAATTACAGACACATGAGGCTTTCCATCTGCATGCTTCAAGTTGATGGATGCAGGGCACTGCATCATAGGGCACGTTCCTAAGGTGTGTGATCTACTAGGCAATGTTTTGTTATAGGTGATGGTTACCACTTAACATCATTGTTTTATATCAAAGTTGTATAAAAAAAGCTATCTCTTCCAGGTAACCTTTGGATGAACAGAACCGCAGCAGGAATGGAACCCGCAACTGCTTCGCCTACCATGCCTCAGTGGTTGGCTGTCTTTTCTGCATTAGGATATAAAGTTATGTTAATTTAATAAAGTTGCTGCTTCGGGCTACAATATTTGTAGCAAACCACGCAAACAACAGCGTCTCTAGGGCATTATTCGTGCATTTTGAAGCGGGCTTTGTTGGTTAACTTACGGGTTATTTTCTTCATTATTTTCAGGTTCAGGCTCCTTGGGTTTCTCTGTGGTTATTTGGCTCCAGCCGCAGCACCAAATAGAGTCTTCGTGGGCACTTTCTAGCCTTGATTGTAAGTAATACTAGAACAAGAAAATAGCGTAAAGAAATATTTATAATGCCGGATAAAATATTGGGTTATGTTATTCACAAACCAGAGTTGTAATAGACATTTTGCTACCGGATCTCGTGCGTGGATATCGTTTATACGTAGTTTATTCCACGAGATAAATTTTTCGATTAAAAACTCGATTTACGAAGATCTGACTTTGTTGTTGATTGACTATTTGTTGACGAGGCTGTGACAGACACATTCACATGACATATAAATTATTATTTTTTTTGCGTTGCGCATTTTTTTCATAATCGACATCATGGGTCTTCAACACTTCGACCATTTTTGTTTGGGAAGTGTGGGTAAGGGTCGAACTTCCGTGCTTAACCCTGGCTTAAGCGTCAGACACGACTATCTCTGAGTCACGGGGTGATGTCCGGAGTGCCATCCTGGCTTGCAGTTTGGCCTCTCAGACGTTACGTGGCCGATGTCTTGGCTAACGTTGGTCCTTTTGTGGCATGCGCTATGGAGACAATGGTGAGTACAGGAGCTCCTGGGGCTCCAGGAGCTCCTGGGCTAATGGACGCCAGGGAGTTCGAATGTCAGGTGGCCGTGTGTGCAGTGGAGCAATGCCGTTAAGGTGAGCGTGGCGGCAATTGTCAGCGCGATCGTACATGCGACGCGCTAACATTACCTCAAAGTCTTCAACGCTGGACCGCAGTGTCTGACCGAAAATCAGGATTTTTGACAATTCATTTTCGTGCACCACACTTTTCAGTCACTATGTTGACAGTGCCAACTGTCAAGTAGTTCATTTCCGGTTGTTAGTGTTTGATTCATTAATTGGGGTCCCCCCAATTAAAAAAATCGAAACAAACAGTTTGGTTTGGTTGGTGTACTTGCTGACTGAACTGAAAGAAAACGTCACGAAAGAAATATGTTAACTGGTAGAGTTATTATTTTAAATTCTACAGAACTCTCCAGAGCTGCATTGAGAGGTTTGCCTCAGGGTTCTGTTTTAAGCCCTCTTCTCTATAATATATATACATATGATTTGGAAGCGTCTGTGAGTGACACAGTTAGTATATTACAATATGCTGATGATTTGTTAATATACTCCATAAGTACATAGTTTCATGGATATAGCTGCATCTAATAATGTAACATTTGCTCTGAGATTTTTAAAATTATGGTTAGATAAACACGGATTGGAACTATCACCTGCAAAAAGCACCGTGGTTCCTTTTAGTCGTAAGATTAACCCACCGCCCATAAATATTAAGTACGATGGTATTACTATCCTGACCTCTAAACTACACCTAACCCAACCGTATCTAACACATAAGAAAGACTTCCCAAACCCTTCTAATTCAGCTCCTCTCGACTCTATGGCTTTATATCCCACTGACAATGAAGAGGTAGAAAACATTATCTTAAACCTCAAAACGAAATGTGCCGCCGGTTGGGACGGCATGCCTACATCTGTCGTTAAGGGCTCCAGACACATCCTAGCTCCCATTCTCAACTATCTTTATAATTTATGCATGTCTACTGGCACCTTTCCCTCGGTATTTAAGAAAGCTTTAGTTCATCCCATTTACAAGGGAGGTGACAGAGACAGAGTCACTAATTATCGGCCAATTTCAGTTCTCACCGTATTGTCAAAAGTGTTTGAAAAAATTTTGAACAACCGTCTTATAAAATACCTTAATGATAAAAATATATTGGCAGATAACCAATTTGGCTTTAGAAGAAACAGGTCGACTGAAGATGCTGTTACTGAACTCACTACTGCGATTGTCAAAAACCTTGACAAAAAGCTTAAAACAATTGGTATATGCATTGATTTATCTAAGGCATTTGACACTGTCTCTGTCCCCATCCTATTGGATAAACTCGCGGAGATTGGTATTAGAGGTATTGCAAACAGCCTTTTTGAGAGCTACCTCTCCGACCGCAGACAGGTAGTCGTAATTAATCATTTGTCTAGCAAAGAAGAGGGTATAAGTTTCGGTGTCCCGCAGGGCAGTGTTCTTGGACCCACTCTCTTTCTTATATACATTAACGACTTGTGCAATTTGTCTCTCCCGAACTGCAGTATATTTACGTATGCTGATGATACAGCTCTTCTAATCGCAGGTCACGACTGGGCAGAGGCTAACTCACTTGCGGAATTTGCTCTTAAATCGGTCCTGACATGGCTCTCACAGAACCTTCTTACTCTAAATGTTCCTAAAACTAAATTCATAACTTTCTCCCCTAGTATCAGAACTCAACCTCCCTCCTCTTTCATTCTTCGTGCCCATGCCTGTTCTGCAGCAGGACCAAACCCATGCCACTGTCCCAAATTGGAACGCACTCTAAGTATTAAATATTTAGGTTTCTGGTTGGATAGAACTATGTCTTGGGTGCCGCATATTGAGTGTACAGTGTCCAGAATCAGAAAATTAATGTACATTTTTAAGCAACTTCGTAACAGCGCTGATATTCTTTGCCTTAAAATGGTTTATTATGCTCTAGCTCAATCGGTTTTATCCTATTGTATAACTGCATGGGGCGGTTCTACTAAGACTCTCATGTTGAGAGTGGAAAGAGCCCAGAGAGCTGTATTGAAGGTCATGACTTCTAAATCTAGACTCTTTCCCACTGCTACCCTATATTCGATCTGTGAAGTTCTTACAGTGCGTCAACTATTTGTCCTAGCGACAGTTTTGCGGAAACGGTGAACTTTCTTTCGATCCAGTTTTCAGCTCTCTTAAGCGTCGCTCTGATATGGTTTGCAGCATACAGCCCCGCAGAACTGCCCTAGCTGGAAGACACTACTTTTATATAAGCTTTCCTTTGTACAACAGAGTAAACAAAGCTATTGACATTTATCCGCTGTCATTCCACAGATGTAAAATTAAATGCAAAACCTGGCTTCAGTCACTAACGTACGATGATACCGAGAATATTTTGATCTCTCCTACCTAGCAAACTTAACAACAAGCGAACAAGTATGCACTCACGAACTCACACACAAACTCGCACACACACTCACATCTACACACACAAACACACACCACACAAACACTCACCACACACATACTCACACACACGCAGTATTCAACTTAAAATCATAATCATATTTAGAATAAACATTTCCTTGTATCGACTTGTTTTAAGCTGGAACGTTGTTCGGTTTGGTTTTGGAAGAGGGCGCTGACACTGCTTCTCAGTTTTTTTTTAACTTTTGCAGTTGTCAACGTTTTCATTTGTCTATTGTACTTTGTTTATGTTCCAAATAAATAAAAAAAAATAATTTTAATTTAATTTAATTTAATAATAAGAATGCGACTAGGGCACACGTGCTCGCCAGCTCATCTAGCGCGGATGAAAATCTTAGATGACCGATCTTGTAGTTGTGGAGATAAATTTGGTGATGTAAATCGCATTTTCTTTTCGTGTATTAACAATGACCACGTTCAATTTTACATAGATCTTATATCCCTTCATGTTCCGCTTACTTCAATAATATTAAAATCCTTCTCTCCTCCTTAGATCCATCCGTGTACCAATGTTTAGAATCTTTCATTTGTACAAATAATATTAATATATAAAAATCACAAATTTGTGAATGTCAATTTTGTAAATATCTCTTATCTTGTATACTTTCTCATTAAGGTATCCTCTCCTGATCCTTTCCTAGTTTAGTGTATATAACCCGGGTTTTGTATTTATTCTGTTTCCCTAATTTTTTTTATTTGCCGATGGCAAATGCACAAACAGTGCGACGCCACAAAAAAAAAAAAACGTCACGAAAGCAAAATGGCGTTCTTTCTTTCATGTTGTTTCTGTTTCTTTCCTGTGATTGTGTGAATTCTTAATCTATTTACTGCCTAGAGTTGACTGATTGTTTTAAAGATAAATCCTTGGATCCTTGCATAATCGACTAATCAAATTAATGCCACGCTTTGAATTAGTAAATATATCTCCTGCCGTGTACGATGGCAGTCTCAAAATCAACAAACACGTACAATCGTCAGAATTGGGAAGATGCCGTAAGTTTTTATTCACATTAGCCTTTCAGATGACAGTAGCTTCACACTCGATTTATCTAATTCTGGTTTCTTGTTTCCAGGACTTTCCCATTCTGTGTCAAACTTGCCTTGGAGATAACCCCTACATACGTATGGTAAGAAACCTTTTGTTAACCTATTTATTGCAATTTGGGAGCAATAATGTGTGCTCTAGTTAATGTATACCCACATTTATAAAGCAGATAATCTAATTTTATCTCTTAACTCTTATTTCAGACAAAAGAAAAGTATGGAAAGGAGTGTAAAATATGCTATAGACCATTCACCGTATTCCGCTGGTGCCCCGGGGCAAGAATGCGCTTCAAGAAGACCGAAATCTGTCAGACTTGTTCAAAACTCAAAAACGTTTGCCAAACGTGCCTTCTGGACCTTGAATATGGGCTGCCGATCCAAGTGAGAGATGCAGCCTTGAAGGTACAAGACGATCTACCTCGTAATGAAGTTAATAAGGAGTATTATATACAGAATTTAGATAATCAGATGGCTAAGAATGATCCGGCTCAACCAAGCAACTCTGCTTTGAAGTCTAAAGGAAGCTCTGATTTGTTGCTACGTTTAGCAAGAACTGCACCATATTATAAGAGAAACAGACCTCATGTGTGTTCATTCTGGGTGAAAGGGGAGTGCAGGAGAGGAGAGGAGTGTCCGTACCGGCATGAGAAGCCTACGGATCCTGATGATCCATTGGCTGATCAGAATATTAAGGACAGGTTTGTAAATCTTCTGTTACTTATTCAATTAGATTTGATAGATCTTCTTTCAAGTGGGTGTCAAACTTGTACCTGCAAATAAAAGGAATCAATGACCTCAAAAAAAAACTACATCCTTCTGTAAGATTTTCATCATCAACACTTCATTATTTGCATAACTATGCATAAGTTTTCTATGTATTACTCTCACGTTTGTTGCACAATTCCCACTATAAGGGCAAACCAATTTAATAAAATTCTGATCAGATTTAAGTGCAGGCTGTATATTATCATGTTTGAAGAGAAATGAACAAAACTTTTTCTGCTCTTTGAAGTTTTAGTGGGTCTTTGCCAAAAGGCAAAAATTAATTAAGATTAATTGCAAAAAAAAAAATCAATGTAAAATTATGAATTGTTAACCAATCTGAATAAAGGGCTTTGTCTATGTTATCTTTATTTTGTACCTTCAGATATTATGGCGTCAACGATCCTGTAGCCGACAAGCTGATGCGCCGCGCGGCCGCTATGCCGGCTCTGCCGCCGCCTGAAGACGGGACAGTGACCACCTTGTACGTAGGGAATCTCGCTGAGAACTGCACTGAGGAGGAACTGAGAGGACATTTCTATCAGTATGGAGAGATAAGGTTTGTGTGGTCCATTAATAAGCATTATGTAATTAATATTCCCCTTTTACTACTGTCTTGTTATCTGGTAATTGATTTCCACTAGATGGAAAGATTTTTTTTTTTAATCTATTTTTTTTAAGGAGCTTTGCGTCGCTTAACGACGATGTCAGCTCCATTGTACTTTCTATTAAATACACTACAACTACAATTATTTAAGCACTTTCATTTACCAGCTTGTATGTGAACCGGTAGAGCATGCTAGCTGCATCTGATGATTGTTAGGCCAACACGCTCTGAAACAGGCCCACATCGATCCGGTTGGCTTTGTACACTTCAAATAGCTCCTCTCTCATAGGTGTACTCTGGGCACATTCCACCAAAAGGTGGTATAGGTCATCTCTCACTCCACACGTATCACAATCAGGGCTATCCACCTTCTTCATTAAGAATTTTGAAGCTATTTAGCGGGATGTGTCCAGAGCGCAGTCTATGAGCGATCACAATATATTTCCTACTTAGTGAAGTGTTAGCAAACCACGGTATATGAGGGGGCTCGCACTGGATCGTCCTATACCAGATACCTTTCTCTCGAGAAGCAATATCAAAGTACTCTTTCCATTTTATCCTTACCATCCTCTTATATTTAGGCATTAACTCTACTAACTAGTATTCCAGTTTCATATGTACTTCAGCTCCATTTGATATTGCTTCCCGGGCCAGCATATCTGCCACCTCATTACCATGATGCCAACATGAGATGTTATCCATTGCAACCTCAGAGACACTCCCCGAGAAATCAGTACTAGGACTTTACTTAATATTTTGTAGGCCATCGATGCGCCTCTGTGTCCAGAGGGGCAGCGAGCCACATGCTGCAAGGCACTTCTGCTATCTGTCAGAATAATTGCCTTTCTGAGTCCCATACTAATGGCATGAGACAGCGCCTCCGAGATGGCAAATAGTTCCACTGACATAATACAGTTACAGTCATTTACTAATTTATATCTTTCCATAACAATTAAATTGGGGTCATAAAACGCCGCGCCGCTACCATCTTTTGTTACCGATCCATCTGTATATATTCTATGCCATCCATCATATTTATTATTTAACATGTGCATTATATTATATTTCAAAATACAGTGTAAACTCTATATAACGACACTCAAGGGACTGAGCATATTTTGACGTTATAGAGAGTTGTCGTTAAATGAAGAGAAGTAAAATCAGTATTAGAAAAAGAAAACGTTTATTTCTGATTTGTCTTGTTAAATAGTACCTACAATAAGAATCTTTTTTAATTTTCTCTCCCGCCTCTATCGCGCGTATCATCAAAACTTTTTCGTCAATACACAGTGGTTTTCTCTTACTAGCCATGTTTACAATTTGAAAGTTTGTGAGCTACTAAGAATATGACAATGTATAGATAAAATCCATCATTTCTACTAACAACAGTCTGCAGCTACATGTGCAAGCAATCCCATTTTGTAAACAAAAGAACGGATTTCTTAGAAAGTTTGGTGTGTATGATGCCGACAGTAGAGTTTATTATGGTCTAGGATAATAAAACGACAAAAGGATATACACAGCTGCGCAGTTTTTACTAATTTGGCAACTTAAAAAGAACTTTTTATTACAAATTGTTGTCGTTATTGAGAGTGGGTGTAATGCTATACAGAGTGTACCATTGTATTCAAGACAAGCTAAACCAACCAAAGCCGAATGATTTCGACGCTTTAGAGAGTTTGTCGTTAAAACGAGTGACGTTACATGGAGTTTACACTGTACTTATATCATAACTCTTTTTTGGTTCCATTATACATTGAAGTTTTGCTTCAATAAAGTCTGTCTTTATATTTGAAACCCAAGTATCCAATGTAAACATAGTCAATGGGTTACAGGTGGTAATCATTTCTTTATTGGTATCACTGTAAATACAAACAAGTAATGAACTTTTATTTTTACGGAAATAAGGTGCCTCTTTTAAATTAACCAAATTCTTAATTATCTCTATTGTTAGATTATTTGCCCAAGATTGGGCCTTGAGGCAGTACTTACTTGCTAAGTATACCCTGCGCAGATGGAGAGGCGGTAAACAGAGTTCGCACTCCATTACGTGAATAGGAGTGGTTTTGATAAACCCTCCTATTACACGTAATGCCATATTTTGGACTCTGTCCAACCTGAGCAGATGGGTTTTCGCAGCACTGTCATATATAAAGCAAGCATAATCTATTCTACTTCTTATAAGAGAAATGTAAATTCTTCGTATGTGCTTTGGATGTACCCCCCAAGATGCACCAGACAAAACTTTCAAAATATTAATTAATTTACATGATTTTTCCTGAGTCTCTTTGATATGTCTGTTCCATCGTAGTGAACTATCAAACCAAACACGTAGGTATCTAAAACAGTCTACAATTGGCAGGGAATGACCACCCACAACTATATCCACAATATATCTTCCTCGGCCTCTACTAAATACACAAACTTTAGTTTTTGTCAGAGAGATTTCAAGCCCAATTTGTGCAAGTAATGATGAAACACCAATAATACAATTTTGCATATCGCTTACACACTCCTGAAAATTGTTGTTTTGTACATAAAATGCAAAGTCATCAGCATATTGTAAGGTCTTAACGTGTAATGATTGACATATTTCAGATGTTATTATATTGAAGAGAAGAGGAGATATTGTGGTGGACTGGTAGAGGTCTGGCCCAAGGAGGGTCTCCTTGGGCCAGACCTCTACCAGTCCACCTCACAATAGTGTTGTCATTCTCATCTTCAATTCTCAAATACCTTCTTCTAAGGAACTCATATAAATATTTACATATTTTAGCACCTACCTTTAACTTGACCAACATTAGGACCAATTGTTCGACCAAAACATTATTATATGCACCATCAATGTCCAAAAAACATGCCAATGTAGGTATATTCTTAGCATACCCCATTTGTATATGTGAAACCAAACGTACTATATAGTCCACATTAGACTGGCCTCTACGAAATTCAGATGTAGTTTCTTGCAATATTTTAAACCTTTTAACATACCATTCAATCCACCTGTTTAACATTGTATGAAAAATTTTGCATATACATGAAATCAGTGAAATTGGTCTAAATGTAGGATCACTTATTGTCAGTGTTAGGTTTAGGTATAGGAATTACTTTTATGCTACGCCACTGTTCTGGTACAATAGAGTGTTTAAAAATTAAATTAAACATTCCGAGCAGAAACAGTTTGCCTTCTATAGGTAGGTGATAAATCATTGAGTATGTTATGTTATCTTCGCCTGGCGAAGTGTCTTTTTTCTTAAGACAGTTGTAGAGCTCCTGCGGAGTAAAATCACTTTCAAGCTGAGTATTTATCGAATCGAAAATAGGCGGGTGAGGCTCTACATAATCCGGGGCAAGAGAACACAAGAGCAACTCTTTCTTCTCATCAGTCGCAAGCACTCTATTTCCTCTGACACCCTTCATCCAGCGCATTTTTCGCCACATCTCAGTAGAACTAGTGGTACCATCTATTTCTCCGCAAAAGCTCTTCCAACTTTTTGATTTAGCCTGTCTTGAAGTTTTTTGTGCCTCAGCAATGCTTCTACTCAAAATGCTCTAATTATACGGAGTCGGATTTCTCCTAAAATTCTTTAGTGCCAAACGGCGTCTTGCAATGGCATGGGATACAGCGGGGCACCAATAGTGTTTAGGTTTGAATTGTTGAGTTGGACTCGTACATATCTTTACAAATGGTATACTTTGATCAGCAGAAAGATTTATCGTCTCTATAAAATTATCATACATATATTGCACTTTGGTACTAATATTCAATTCAGTAAGGGAAAAGCTAATTTTGCAGGTATCATGATACTGCTTCCAGTCAGCTACTTTCAAACGATACATAATAAATAGATGATCACTTTCTAAATTCTCTTTTGTGACATGCCATGCACTTATCAAAATTGCAATGTCTGTTGTTACAAAAGATACATCAGGAGCGCTTTTTTGTACCTCACCATTAACGAGCCTAATCCTAGTGATTTCTCCGCTGTTTAAACTCGCAAAATTATTTTCCAAACTAGAGTCAAGCATTTGTAGACCTCTGGCATCTAACTTATTGGACCAATTTGAATGATGACCGTTAAAGTCTCCAGCTATAATAGACTTTTCGCTAAATTTTGAAAAGAGCTCGTCCCAATCATGTTCTAACAGAACCTGGGCAATAAATTGATGTTATGTACTTAATATGTTTACAATTTAAAACCTGAACACAAATAATCTCAATTCCAGAGTTTGTAAGACTATGTGGATACAGTAGAGTTCTAATGGATCTATGTACTAGGATAGCCACGCCACCATATCCATCATCCCTATCTTTTCTGTATACATTAGTCTTTAATTCTTAGGTTTATTTCACAATCTAGCCAGGTTTCACTCAGTAAACATATTCCTATTTTTCCTGATTCAATTACAACTCAAACTCTTTGTTTTTTGGGGAGGAGGCTCCGAGAGTTCCACTGCCCAATATTTAGATATTGAGCAGTAGAACTCCCCGAGCCTCGTGGAACGCGGTTTCTTGAATGAATGGTATCCATCATAACAGAGATTCATTAGTTTTCTAATAATATCCCCATTACTGACGGTCCTAACAAAGAAGCTCATAATTTCTTCTAACAATAAATTCAAAACAAGTTTGATTTTTTCTTCGAAACTACCTCTTGCAAAGAATATATTTTCCAACTTTTTCAACATAAATCTAAAGTTATGTGTCTCTTCCCCTTGTTTTTCTGTCTTCTTCTTTTTTTCCTTTTCTTTTATGGATCTACTTGTTTCTTTCTTCTTTTCATTTAATGGATGTGACACCGGAGGTACTTTTTTCTTCTTTGATTTTCCTTTTTTCTTAGACTTCTGATGATTTATTGAATTTGTTTCTCTGTTTTCTTCTTCACTACTTCTAGAATCTTCACTATCCACTTGACATTCAAATTCAACCTCTTTTACGCTCAAGTCTGCATTGTGTATTTCCGCTTCTGTAGTTATTTTTCCTTGTTGTAATGATTCCCATCTCCTCACAGGTATACAATAAGATGTATCACTTTCACCTCCATCATTTTGCGTCTCAATTTCTTTAGTATCTCTTTGCCTCTTCATAAATCTGAATAACGCCATTTTATAAGTGCAATTTTCTTTGCACATAATCTGTCTTACAGCCTTTTCTTTCAGGAAAACAGGACATTTTTTATAAAATGCCATATGTCTCTCTTTATAACTGATGCACTTGTATTGAGTGGTTTCACAATTGGCATGCTCTTCGCTGCACTTGGGGCATTTTGTTTTTTTAGATGGACACATACGAGCCACATGGCCATATTTCCAGCACACCGAACACTGTGTAACAGGGAATGTATATGGCTCAACAGGAAATCGACAACCATACCCATACACATAGGGCGGGAGATTAGCGCTTTTGAAGCATAATCGTACCGACTCGCTGTCCTTCCATACTCCTGAGTCAGGAATGCGTTTCAGCCTTTTAACAGAAGTAACTTCGACTTCACTTTTAAATGATTTCGCTAGCTCTTCCTCTGTCATCTCCATCTCTATGTACCTTACTACTCCGTAACTAAAGCTTACTTCATTCATTCGTTAGTCTGCATCTATAACCTAACTCCATAAACTTTTTATTGTTGACAAGTTTAATTGCTTCATCTCTGCTTTCAAAGGAGAACGGGCATCCTGGTCTACAGTCCAATAAAAATGAGCAGCACATTTTCGAATTGGCATACAATAGTACATCAAAATATACTATTGGAACTTTCCCCAAAAGTCTGTCCGTTTTGAGTTACAGCCATGCAAATAAAGCCATAATTATATGTGACGGTACATATATATATATTAACAAAAGCTCCAACTTTTTGTTTCAACGGCTGTCATACAGCTTACACAAATATCAAAACTTGTTGAAGCCGTTTTTAATGGTATTCACGGACGGCTATATATTAGATGTCAAAGGGCCATTTGCCGCTACCAGAACCGATGCCCAGATCATGAGTGAAATAATGAATAACGAAGATGAGCCGCTGCATTGGTTACTCGAACGTAATGATGCGTTTATCCTAGACAGAGGATTTAGAGATAGTTTGCAGGATATAGAAGCTTGTGGCTACGAACATCATGTGCCACCAACTAAAGACAGAAGAGAAAATCAACTCACTACAGAACAAGCTAATCAGTCTCGTTTGGTCACCATGTGCAGATGGGTGGTGGAAGTAGTAAATGGGAGATTTAAGCGAGATTTTAAACTTTTGCGTCAAAACTATTTTAATAAAACGTTGCCAAAAATGTTTGTTGACTTCAAAATAGCTGCAGCCATTCTAAACCACTTCCACGCCCCCATCGAAGATAGTTCACACGCAGCAGCCTTTTTGAATTCAATAAGAGCTAAAATACACATACCAAACACATTGCACAATTATGTGGAAGCAAAGAGATTGAATTATAGGAGAGCAGACTTCATGCGAATCGAAGCAAATGAAATAGAAAACTTCCCAAGGCTTAGTGAAGAACAAGTCATACATTTTGCCTTGGGAACTTACCAGTTAAAGCTCGCTCGATCATATTGTAGCGAGCACTTACAAAATGGTCTTTATATAATCGAGACGTATAGAGATAACGCTCTAGAAGACTTGGCACAATATGATATCAACGAAGAGGCTTGGCTATTACGTGGACGTATACAGTCTCGACATGTCCGAGCCAGGAAATATTTTTGTTATATATTAATCAATAATATTAATAACAATATTACACAATATTATTGTACCTGCTTGACAGGGCGACGTACTATAGGTACTTGTGCCCATGTACTGTCAATTATATGGTACGTAGGTTATGCCCGTCATGAAGGGTTCAATGAACCTGCATTGTTCCTTAACAGTATTCTCATCGATGATGATGATGATGATAATGTTTAATAACATATTGTTTTGATTTTTTAAGAAGATGTTGTTTTTATTTGTATTACTACTTACCTAACTTAAATAAAATCATTACATTACACAAAATGTTTTTTTAATTACCACGATATTCAATGTTTGGCACTAAATATTATCAGATTCAATTTTTAGTAGAACTCAGATCGGACAATACTTAGAGAAATGCGACTTTCTACATATGAAAATACATAGAATTACCTTTATATTGACATATGACTCATTTTTATTGCAAGGTAGACCAGCTTCCATACACTTATGCCCGTTCTCCTTTCATCAATACTTTATTTGGCGTTTTGTACCTTATTTCTGATACATTTGGTATATTCTCCGCTGTTAATAACTTCGCCATTCCAATTTGCTTAGGCAAAACTTGAATCGATGACACAGACTTCGAACAAACTAAGATTTACGCTGCTCATTTGGCCCCTCAGGGCGCCGCCGGAGTCCCTCCTGTTGTTGTTTCTCTTCTGAGCTTGATCTCTCGACTCCTTAAATTTCTTGTTTTTCTTTTTCACCATAGTGAAACCTTCGTTGTTGTCATTATCATCACCCTCTCTCATCACTCGTAATTCTACTTCTTTTCTCGGGTTTTGTTATATCACTCATGCTTTCAGAAAATGCTAACTCATGTGAGTTAAATTCTTTTAACCCACACACGATGCTCTCTGGCACTGCATCCTCACTCATGTCACTAATTCTGGAGCGAAGCCTGGAGACCTCGTCCATTTTCGGATCGCACAAATGAGGGTACTTGTAAAAACTTTTGATACGAAAATAACCGGCTTCTCGTAATACGTGCGCTCACTGCGAAATAGCGCGCGCGACTGGGGAGATGGAAAGATGTCCACATACATAAACATTGCTGGGAGCTGTACAAGATTGGTTGCTCTGGAAATCTATGGCGAAGGCCTGTCCAGCAGTGGATGCTCTATGGCTGATATTATGATAAGGGTAATTACCATCCCGTATAAAAAAAATGGGCAGTTATATTCCTAAATACAGCCAGATGTTGAAATAAGTGACTAGATTGGAACAAATATCCTGTAAACAGCACTTTACAGTTTGATTAAAATCGCTTCTTAAGCTTCATAACATCGTTAGTGCCCTGTTTTTTAAATCGTAATCACTATTATACTACATGGAGATGGAACAAGGTGTAAGTGGTAACCATCGCCTATAACAAACCATTGCCTCTTAGACCACGCCCTTAGGATCGTGTCGCCTTCAGTCACAGAGTGGTGGCCAAGAGATGGACGTCGACCGCAGGGCAGACCACCGGCGCCCATTGGTCTGACGATCTCGTAACTGTAGTTGGACAGCAATGGATGAGACTTGCTCAAAACCGATTGGACTGGCGTCACCCAACAGTGGGTGCTGGAGGCTGGATAGATAGATAGATATAATATTAATTGTATATTCTATACTATAGTGTTTATTCTGTTTGTAGGACACTAACCCTGGTGCCCAGAGCGCAGTGTGCATTCGTGCAGTACACCACTAGGAGCGCGGCGGAACACGCGGCTGAGAAGACCTTTAACAGACTGGTGCTTGGAGGCAAGAGGCTAACCATCAAGTGGGGAAAATCACAAGGTATTTTCTCTTTTTTAAGCACTTATGCTGGTCGTAATAAACTAATTTATTTTGGTATTTCCCTCCATCAACACCACATATCTACATATATTATGAATGTTAATAATTATTTGAACTTATATCAGTTTAAGTTTTTGTGCTTAATGTGCTACTATGAGCGGTCATGTTTTGCTGCCTAGCACTAGCCAAGTTGTTTTCTTCCTTTGCCTTGGTATTAGTCAGTTCCATTGCTGCATTGATGGTACAGTGACAATAAGTGTTTAGCCATCATTCCATCTAAGGTACCATGCCAAACGACCTACTGCCATCTAAAGTGGTAATGGCAGATGGCATAATGATGGTTGTTAGGTTTTTTTTGCAGTTCAAAGTGATTTTATATTACTCATTTCAAATCAAATCAAAAAACATTTATTTGTGAACAACACCAATATTACAACAGAACAATTCACACAGCTAAAAGGTTAACATTAAATATAAATGCAGACTATTGCAGTGTCTCATTGTACTCACTGCACAAAAAAGCTCCAACTCAGCATGTGCTGAGTTCATTTATTTTTACATAGATGTTAAGCACATAAATGAAGTTTTTGAATCACATTTTGTTTCTAGTCCCTATCATTTATTTCCTGAATGGTACCGCGGATACCAAAAAACCATTTGCCAATTTTACCATGGCACCAACAACGTACCTAAAATTGCAACAGTACCATCAGTGGAACTGAGTAATGCAAAGTAACACTTTCCTTGTGGAATGGTCTCCTTGCCGAGGTTTTTCCCAGGGACTAGTATGGGGTTCTTCAAAAAAAGGCGTATTAAAATATTTAAATGGTCCGCAACTTACGAGTGTATGCCTTTGGTGTTACAAACGTCCATAGGCTACGGAAACCGCTTACCATCAGGTGGGCTGTATGCTTGTTTGCTACCTTAGTGGTATAAAACAAAAAGGTGGACGACAAAGGACTTATCCAACTGTTTTACAGGTCGCCAAGGCTTCAACGAGAGGAACGAATCGCCGCCGATGCTGGAGCCAGTGCCTGGTCTACCTGGCACTCTCCCGCCGCCTCCGGCTTATCTGCATCCATTCCCGCCCCAGGTAACACATCCGTCGTTTTTCCATCTAGTGGGGGCTGTCCTACAAACTATTCATACTAGAAATAGAAATATATTTATTGTAAATATATTATTTACTAATTTATAAATTTTCACTACTAAACAGCTGGACCAATCTTGATGAAACTTAACGAGGAAATACTGTGTATCATGAGAAAGAACAGGATTTTTGTTGAAGTCCGAACGACGAATAATCGATCACGCGAACTATGTCGCGGGTCAACAGCTCGTATCGTTATATGCGGAAACTTATTAATGGCCATCAATGGTATATCCATACTATAAATTCGAAAGTAACTCTGTCTGTCTAAGTCCGTTTGTTACGTTTTTACGACTAAACGGCTAAACCGATTTCGATGAAATTTGATATACTACGTGTTCTGTTATGTACGACATTAAATGAAAACACGGGTAGGACTAATGTCTGGTATTGTTAACTAATAACCATAGAAAGATTTAAATTTTCAAACAACCTTAATATTAAGTCCTAAAATATCAACTAAACAGCCTGTATAAAATAGGTAAACTAATCATATTCATTCATCATGTAAGTAGGTATCTGTTAAACTGACTAAGCGCCATCGGCACAAAGGCACCGCTTATTTACGTTAAAAATTGTTAATTGGAATGTTTATTGTTTAATGAATTACTAGATAAATTTTCAAGCTGCCGGTATTAAACCCACATCTAAAAACAGTTAATGCAGTGCCGGATGTGTGTTTTAAATTAATGTCGTACATGACAAAACAGGTTTTATAAATAGATTATAACTGGGGTTGGGACATGCTACACTGCGCAGACTGCGTGCTAAGTGTCAGCTTATTACATTACTGCCTTTCTTTTAGATGCCACCTCCAAACCGCCCCAACGACTTCTTCAACTTGCACCACTACCCCGGTCCAGGGCCGTGGGGTCCGTGGGGTCCCCCAGGGGTCGCGCCGCCTGTACCACCGCCCCCTGCTCCCATCGGCTTGCACTATCCTAGTCAGGACCCGAGCCGGCTGGGGGCGCATGCTCATTCGCAAGCTCCTCAGACATAAAGCCTTTGTTTGTTTTGATGTGTACTAGATTACGCGATGGGTTCTTAATAAGTCTCACCCTATTGTCTCACAATATTACTGGTTGGGATTTTATTTCCTAACGTGTTACACTGTGACTTGTTGAGAATCCTCTATAAAAAATCAGGTAATCAATCCTCTTTAAAAAAAATGTGACAAGTAACAGTGTAACTTGATGGGAAGACAAAATCCCAACAAGTGACACGATTGGGTGTGACTCATTGGGAATCCATAGATTAAGTGATGGATAATAAATCAATGAATTTGATCTTTGGTTTCTAATAATTCTTCTTGATTCCTAAAAATTTGTCAGTTCTAAATTCCCGCCTCAAGCATTATTTCAGTTTTCGTCTTAGCGGTAAATCGCGAAGAGGGAGAAGGAAGGATTTTGTCCGGCAGTGGGACAGTTAGGCTAAGTTCATATGAACTACCACCTTTATAACAAGATCAAACTAAATAGTGTTTATCGTCTACATTACCGCGCGCTAATAATTATAAAAAAGCATCCAGAAGACGTCATCATATCAACTATATGACATCCACAGTGAAGATTTCCAGAGCGAACTACGTTCAGCACCCAACGGCTTCCATTCTTTCTCTTCCGTTCAGTGATTTAGAAAAGTTATGTTCATAAGACCACAACAAGAGCCTCAGCCACATGAATTTGACGAACTCCGTGGCGCAGTGAGCGAATAGCCGGCTGAGACCCAGGAGGTAGCGGGTTCGATTCCCGCCGCGGAACGAATGTTTGCATGATCTACAGATATTTGTTCCGGGTCTGGACGTTTTTCTATAATATTATAAGTATGTATTTACAAAAAAATGTATACCTATAAGTATTCTATTAGTTATCTGGTTCCCATAACACAAGCTCTTCTTAGTTTGGGGCTAGATAGCGCTGTGTGAAATGTCCAGCAATATAAAAAAATTACCTACAACATATATTATATATACAACTAATATTAGGTATAAATAAAATACAAAAGCGTGTAACTGTCTTGTGTTTTTGACGACGACGGACGGCTGGAACGATTTCGACGAAATTTGGTACCAACATACATAGATTACGACATGGATTGAGACAGGCCACTTTTTATTGACATACATGGCGTGCGAAGCCGCGTGCGGAGGCTAGTACAAAATAAAACCACCATATCTGAAACTATATTTATTAATATTAATCATAAGTTCATAACATGACTTAACCGTTACAAAACAGTTTAAACATTTAGTTAAATGTATGTGCCTTCTCTTACCATTATCTGGGTAAGGACGGTATGTTAAATAATTTACATTAAACTAGGCCCAGATACTCTGCATGTGCTCTATTTAGGAACACATTTAATGTATTAAAGTTATAAGCATTTATAATTGTAGCCGATTATCCAAAGCTACCTTTTGCACTATCCTCAGATAAACTAAAAGCTTCATAGATCCCACATTGGGGACAATTTTGTTGGCACGAACTAAATAAATTTACTAAAATGACAACTGTCACTTTCTGTCTGTATAAAACAAATAAAAACCAAGTGCGAGTCGGACTCACGCACAAAGTACCATTATCTATAAAAGCGGCAAAACAATTACGTTTGTTTTATGGGAGCCCCCTTTAAATATTTATTTTATTCTGTTTTTAGTATTTGTTGTTATAGCGGCAACAGAAATACATTATGTGTGAAAATTTCAACCGTCTAACTATCACGGTTCATGAGATACAGCCTGGTGACAGACGGACAGACAGCGGAGCCTTAGTAATAGGGTGCTGTTTTACCCTTTGGGTACGAAACCCTAAAAAGGATGGCAATACTTCGTGTCAACAGAATAGCCCCCATTATCTGCAGATAGTGGAAGAGGTCCATAGTCAATTGACTAGTTAATATAATATAATTATGTTATCTTATGCTATTTTTATACAAGTTACGAAGTCTTGTGCATCTAGTCGAACACAGGGCAAGAGGGACTCGCACACACACCAATGGTCGATATATGAAAAATTACATTTAAATTGAAGATCGATTTGAAACTACACGCTCCTTTAAATGTTTGTCTTAACTTTATTGTATTAATTACGCTGAGTAACGTAATATTGTGATCAGTTGTCCAGTATGTAATTCAGCAACAAATATATTATTGAAAATATCAAACATTATTTACAATTTTGGAATGTTCACCGTTTTTCCTCATAACATTGTCTATAAGGTGTTGCAATTTAAACTCATTATATTGAAGGGACGCGCGGATGGTTCCTACACAAAAAATAAAAGTTCTTTTATTACCAAAATCTAGAGAAAATCGATGAAATTTTAGAAAACTAGCGTAATGTACGATGCCACAGATTAATAAAAAGTTACCCCGAGCCGTTCAACAACCAGTCAATGGCCTGGCTTTTAATGCACCCACCCAACCAGTCAATAGAGCGCGTATAGTGCGTACGGCAGGTCGGTAAAGCGCCTTTCATTAATTACGTAAGCGTCCCCAGGGGGACGGGAGTTAAGAACATCTATACATGCCTTTTCGGGGGGGGGGGGGGGGGGGGGGGGGGCATTCTTACGTAATATTTTACGAGTCGAAATTTATTATTAAAAATCTAAATGTGCACTTCGGTTTACCTCCTTAATGTTTATTAAAATCTTAAATATATTCATTTTAAATGTTATAATAAATTCTTTCCGCGTATTAATTTTATTATAATCAGTTGGAAAATAAAAATGATTCCTTTATTTTCATTACTAATCCATTCAGTCCAGACGACGATTGAATATCTGAATTGATCTAGCTTTTACTATGAAATTTATTTTATTTAAAACTCGGATCATTATTTTGATCGATAGTCGATTGTTATTTTAAAAGTGTTATTCGTGATTGTGTTTAACTGATTTATGTTTGTGCAGTTTAAGAATATTTAAAAACTTAATTTTAATTAAAATAACTATATTCCAAAGACTACATAGTTATCTAATAATATAAAAATAATCTATATGATAAAGTATTATCAGCTAGAAAATAAAAATATTTGATTTACGTCAAACTGTGAGTTTTAATGTAACTAATCATTTTCTAACGTTTTATTATTCAGAAAAATGAGATTGAATCTTACGTAAAAGAGGGGGGGGGGGGGGGTGGACACGCGACAGCAACAGCTCGACGACTAGAAGCGACGATAGACCGACAATTTTCATATATTTTGTTCAAAGCTCCTTGTCCTAGGCGAGTCGCGCGCTCGCTACTTGTCGCCGCGTCTAGTCGCGCGACAGCGCAGCGTCAGTCTCAGCTGAGGAAGGTGCACATGCTTATTTTATTGAGAATCACAACATAGATACGACGTTTGTCGTAACGACTGGTCGCCAACGCAAGCGACAGCTCCGCGTCTAGTCGCGGCGACAAAACGCCAGATGCAAACGACAACGCCGCGTCTTGTCGCGGCGACAAGTCGTTCAGTTTGCGATGGCCCTAAATTGCAACACCTTATATATTGTTTATATTCAACAAGGCCATGTCGGAAGCCTTAACTCGGCCTAAATACCTACTCCTCTAGAGGTGCCTAGATCTAGAGACAAAAATTGACAAAATATAAGAAAAATCACGAATTTACGTCTGAAGAATCATCATCTGAAGAATCATGCACACGAAGGCGCGGTCTCTAGAGGTCAGTATGTGGTCAACAGTCACTACAATGAATAAAAACGATAATTTCTAACAAAAGATTAGTGCAGTTCTTTTTGGCACTACAAATTTACACTATATTCACAAAAAGACAGACTATCTTGACAGGTCTTGATTCCTATAAAGATGATAATATTTTACAAAACAATCTAGTTAAAAACATAATCCCAATGTATCGGTAACTAAGACCGAATTTCTTCTAAATTTAAAGTGTGTGTAAGTAAGCTCACATTAATTTAAATTAACTTTATAGCTAGCAAAAACTAAATTATCTACTCTAAAAATGCGCCAAACTTAATAAGTACTGTGATTATACATTAAATATAACATGATTAAGTATTATAATTTAAAACTGCTGAAAAGGCTGACCTAAAATTTAAGTTGAATTATTTTTCAAAATGGTGCTTGGGCCGCTCCCGAACTATGTTTTAAAGTATTCGTCAAACTAACCTACAAACCATAAATGAACAATATTTCTACACATTTTAAAAAATATGGTTTATTTATGTTTTTTCTAAAATATAAATACGACTAAGAAGATTAAAAACACTCATAAATATATAGTTTTAAATTATCACACAGCCATTAAGATTTTGGCCGTAACTAATTCCATAACAACTGCAAAAGATCTTGGACATAAATACTTTTAAATTTTATAAACTTAACATTGCGCAAGATGCGAAGTCTATCATACATTGAAGAGTTTAAAAATGGATCGATTTATTTATATATAAATATCTTGAAACCAAATTATCCAATGAAGTATACGCGGTGTCCTTTAAATCGCAGTTTTCCCAGAACAAACGTTGTTCTGACCATGGTCTACAAAGGATTTATAACATCAAATTAAAAAAAAAATTAAATCGGTCTTTGAAAAACATAAAAAGTTGCAAACTTAAAACGTCTATTTGAACGTTACGCCCTACAACATGCCGCCGTATCGCCACAAAAATAATAATAGTAGGTACGCTACAGCTAGCGTGCCGATGAACTTTATGTCACGGCTAGTTTTTGAACAAAGTTAGACTTATTTGAGGTCTAGATTTTTTTTAAATACTCTTGTTTGATGCCATACACTGATAGTAGACCATGGTCTGAACGTTTGTTCTGGGAAAACAGTGATTTAAAGGACACCGTGTATTATATCTTGAAACCAAATTATGCAATTAAGTATATAGGGCAATTACAAAGTACAATGTGAATACAACATTCATCAAATGGGATTTAAACCCACTATCTTCCCCATGATACGGGGATGCGAAACCAATTTCGCTACGTGCTCACTGCAAACACATGATGTCGATTTACGGCTTAAAACGCCGCTGTTCTAATAATCTTATGATGATTACAGTTGAGCGTTGCCCTACTAGAACGCGATTGCGCGATCATGTTAGTTCGCGCGAATAAGCGATGCGATCTTCGCACATTCTTGTCATTTCACCCACAAACAGTTTAGTCGCGCGATCAGTTAGAACACCAATCCGACGTCAGTAATGATCGCGAATATATTCTATCATTTGGTAAAGAGCATCAGCAGAAGGAGATCTCTAAAAGGATCCAATTGGGATGGGCTGCATTCGGCAAGACGACATTCTTAGGTCGCCTAAAACTCCACAGTGTCTGAAGACCCGCTTATTCAATCAATGTGTTCTGCCCACCATGACCTACGGTGCCGAGACATGAACGCTCACGCAGGAGGCAGTGTACAGGTTAAGAGTTGCACAGAGAGCCATGGAGCGTACCATGCTCGGCATCAGACTGTTAGATCGAGATCCGTAGACGAACGAAGGTTCATGACGTTGGGATTCGAGTTATGGAGCTCAAATGGTCTTGGGCAGGACACTTGGCTAGACGTGGCGATGACGGATGAAGCGGGAAAATGACTTAATAGTGGCCGAGGAGCGGGTATAAGAAGGGTAGGACGACCAGCAGCGAGATGGGTGGACGACATCGTAAAGGTCGCGGGCCGTCAGTGGGTGAGACTAGCACAGGATCGTGGTGGATGGTTCAAACTTGAGGAGGCCTATACCCAACAATGGGTGAAGTCAGGCTGTGGATGATGATGATGAATGATCGCGAATTCGTACGAATAAAGTTCGAGCAAAACAGGGATTATCGCGCAATCGCGTTCCATTAGGACAACGCTTAAATGTTAGATCACATTAATTTATTAATCTGTCGTCATATCTTAACTAAATAATCTGTTTTATTAAAATCCAATAATGTGCATAATAATTACTGATTAAAACGGGTATTTATCGCGTACGTACGTAACGAGGACATTTCTAATTCTGAAGACCAAGTGAGGGTAGTTGCTGCAGCTGCCATCACTTCTCGACGGTAGCGCCCAGTACTCCAGTCCGCCCGCTACCACGGCTGTTGCAACACTGCCGAAACGTCGGGATAACAAATAAAAAAAGGTACATGCGGGATAAATACCCGTTTTAATTAGTTAACGCGAAAGTTTGTAAAATAATAATGTGAATAGTTGACCATTTACAATTTTACCGTGTTTTTAGGGCAACATAATCTTATTGTATTCGTTCCTCAAGCGTTATATATTATAAGAAACCTTAGCTTATTTATCATAAATTAAAATTAAAAACATTGATGATAAATTCATAGATATATGCTATATTATTAAAATGTTTATTGGCCGAATTAATACATTTATAAAATCCTAAACTAAAAAAAAAAATCTTTTCTCGGCAATGTGTAGCCGACAGTCATACTAATATTACAAATGCGCGTTTGTGTTGTTACGTTTTGAAGTCGTACCTGATGAACCGATTTCCATTAAATCTGTAGAGATTGATAGAGACCTGGATACGTTTTACTTACATAGACTACTTTTTATTGAGAGACGACGCGTTCGCAGCTAGAGGAAACTAGATGATCAATAGTGCCTTATTGCCCGTTCGTATCGTCCCAATAGGGGGGCAAAGTTAAATGCTAGCAATAATTGTGTCTCTACTATACTCTGACAAATAATTCAATTAATATTTTTGACGTTAACGAAATGCCCAAATGCGTAATTAAACAGCACAGATTTTAATGAAAGACTGATTGAATTCAGCTTAATTACAGTTAAATTTTCTTTTAGGGGACACCGGAGGGACAATCGCCCATACAACACGTGTAGTACGTGTTGTATGGGCGATTGTCCCCCCAAGATCATTTCTAATTAGAGCATATTTCTACCTTAATAAGGTATTATTTTAATTTGAATAGTATTTATCTAGGTTCCCAACCATATATTAGATCAAAATACTTACCTAAAATGAAATAGAATCGTATCGCATTCCGTATGTTTTTACGTCATAAAAGACCTGTTTTCAACCTAATTGTTTCGTATTAAAAACTACAACATCTTACGTATCCTAGTCATGGGAACATAGATTATATCATCTAGTTACAGAATAACAACACAATGAGAAAAATACAACCAGTTTTCAGTCATCATTTTTGTATTACGGAACACGGTCAAAATCTAATCAAATTTAGAATCGTTCTATTGCTATCACTGTCGCTCTGCGTGGCTAAATTTCGTCACTAAACAGGGATAGCGATATTCAGGCCGAAGTTTTTGACGCGGCCGAATTGAAGTTGCGCTCGGGGTTCGTCGGCGCGTTAAATGAAGTCAATATCTCAGCACTTTAACTCTCATCAACTCAATGACTTGCAATCTATGTATCTTTGTCCGGGTGGAATCTTGCAACTGAATTTTAAACCCGTTCTCCTCAACCGATTGAGCTGAAATTTGGAACACATATGTAACTTCGGTAGCAATGCAATAATATGGTACCATGGAGGTGGTCTCATGATGGAGACGGATGCCAGACAACGGAACTTCTAAACGGATTACAGTAGACTACTAGTGTTTGGGCTCATTTGAATCTGCTTGCGGTTCCGATTATGAGTTTTACAAAAGCTTGTTTCGAAAAAAAGTAATTTTTCAACAAAAAGATTTTCCCTCTAAGTGGCAACCCCGTAATCGTCTAAAACATGAATTGAATTATATATCAGACTACTAGCTGTTGCTCGCGACATCGTACGCGTGACACATACATCATATATCGTACTAAATGTATAGGTAACCTTGAAATCAAGCTGAACTCACTGTTGCAACTTGACTTGATACCCAATTTTTATCCTATGGGACCTGATTCATGGGATAAAAAGTAGCCTATATCTACGTACATACTAAATTTCATCGAAATCGATTCGCATGTATAATATTAGTGGGATAGAGCAAGTAGTTGGCAAAAGTTTGAGTATGCGATGCCGATTACTTGTTCCTGTTACCGGCTACATATTGCTGTGAAATGTCGTTATCAATCTCAGAGTCCTTTTAGGTCTGCATTCTACAACTTTGCTTGATTTTGTGACAGTTTTCGATGAAATAACAGTCAGAAAAAGAAAAACTATTACGAGTTTAGTTCTAGATTCAAAAAATCATTAGTAGTTTGCATTTAGTACAATAATTCTTTAGAATTATATAATATAAGCAAAGCTTTATAATCGAGTAATTATGAAGATTGGTTTCCACTAGTTACACTGTGGCCGTTATGATTTCTGAAATAAAATAGTTAATTTGTTTATAAAATATAACTCAAATGCTGTCATTAAAAATGGGTTATTGTGAAAAATGCTGTGAAAATCTTCATTAATCTCGTTTTCTTGTTTTTCAAGACGTCATACAGCAGACCATTTTATTCAAACATACCTGTAAAGAAATTCTTTGTTTCTTAGTTGTCCGGAAGAGCTCGCTTCTAGCGATGAGACTTTTATTGTGACTTTATTTTGAACCTCCAACTCAAAATGTTATAAGTTAGACGCAGGTCTGTGTGTCTGTGGCATTGTAGTTCCTAAATGGAAGGACCGATATGGACACGGTTTTTTAAATAAAAAGTTAGTTTAAGTGAGATGGTTCTTAGCTATGTCATTGTTTTACCCCCGCTGCATAAAGAGGGGGTTGGGTTTTTAAACTTTTTTAATTTATATTTGAGAGAGAGAGATAATTCTTTAATGTTTCAAACCAAATTAAAATAACTTAACCTAGAAAACTTAAAAGACTAATACATAGTGGTACAATGGGCGGCCTTATAGCTCAAAGCGATCTCTTCCAAGCAACCTTTGGATGGCCTGGATTGAAAAAACGTGTGTGGAAGCGGTGTTACAATAAATACCTATTTATGTAGCATCCAAATAAATAACTAAACCTAAAATATATTTGTGTGTCTTTATTTGATACTAGCTGTTGCCAGCGGCTTTGCACGCGTGGTTTGCCAATAAAAAGTAGCCTATGTATAAATCCAGGTTATACCAAGGCACATACCAAATTTCATCGCAATCGGTTCAGCCGTTCCGGCGTGAAAGAGTAACTAACATCCATACATACAAACTTTCGCGTTTATAATATTAGTAGAATTGATACTGTATTTTTATTTGTATGTTTGTAGGGGTAATCTGTGCCATAGGTCATCACTGGCAACACACACTGGTTGAAGACTTTAGTCTTCAGGCTCTGGGGAATTTTGCACGAGAAGATATCGCGAAGTTTCCCGAACGCTGCCCAGCCGAGTTGGATTTTTCGTGCGACCTCTTTATCGAAGTTGGACTTACCTAATTGGACAGTTTGTCCTAGGTATACATATTCGTCGACAACTTCGAGAGTATCGCCCCCAACAACTACCGGTACGGGTGCAACATGAATATTTGACATGATTTTCGTCTTATCCATGTTCATTTTAAGACCCACCTGTTGGGAGACCCTACTGAGGTCGCTGAGCATGGTACCGAGTTCCTCGAGCGATTCGGCCATAATGACTACATTATCGGCAAAACGAAGGTGAGTGATGTATTCGCCATTGATATTGATGCCAAGTCTGTCCCAGGCCAAGAGTTTGTCTTCAAGTCTTCAACCAGTGTGTGTTGCCAGTGATGACCTATGGCACTGAAACGTGGTCCTTTACTCATGGCCTCATGACCAAGCTCAAGGTCGCTCAACGAGCTATGGAGAGGGCTATGCTCTGGATTTCTTTGCGTGATAAAATCCGCAATGAGGAAATCCGCAGAAGAACTAAAGTTGCCGACATAGCAATAATTTTGACATAGCTCTCAAAATTAGCAAGTTGAAGTGGCAATGGGCAGGCCACATCGCTCGTAGAACCGATAACCGTTGGGGAAGAAAGGCTCTCGAGTGGAAACCACGGACTGAAAGACGCAGCGTAGGCCGGCCCCCCACAAGGTGGACCGATTATCTAGTAAGAATTGCGGGGAGCCTTTGGGCGCAAACGGCTACCAACCACTCGTTGTGGCGATTTAAGGCGGAGGCCTATGTTCAGCAGTGGACGTCTTCCGGCTGGTGATGATGATGATGAGAGGTAATCTCAGAAACTACTGAACGGACTGAAAATTCTTTCATTGATAGAAAGCTACACTATCATTATATTAGCAGCTTCTTTAGAGTAAACATTGTATTTCCTTTCGATATTTATTGTAAAAGTATATGTATGTATTTATTTATGTAAGTATATGTAGGTATATTTTAGGTTTAGGTATTTATCTATTTTGATCCTAGATCAATAGGTATTTATTGTAACACACACGTCTTTTCAATCCAGTCCACCCAAAGGTTGCCTGGAAGAGATCGCTTTGAGCGATAAGGCCGCCCTTTGTACCACCATGTATTAGTCTTTAAGTTTTCTAGGTTAAGTTATTTTAATTTGGTGTAATAATAAAGAATTATCTATCTGTCATATAATCTAGTTTGATAAAAATCCGAGGGAAGCCATTGTGGGTCATCTAGTATATACGTATATCTAATTCTTATTGGGTAGGGGAAAAGGATTTACATTGGGGTGTATCGTGCAAAAAATATCACTCTCTCTCTCTCTCTCTCTCACACACGTATGAACGTATCGTATTAAGTTTTGCACTGCTAAGGTATTTTAAAGTCGATATTGTTACGCTCATGCATGTCACAGAATAGGTAGCACCTACTGTCAAGCCACGTCATAGAATAAGCAATACCTACTACTAGCCTGGGGCGCGTTGTACACAAGTCGGGGTGCTTCTGCGGAACGAGCGCTTACTAGAATATTCCATATATTGTTGGATAAACCCCCAGCTCGTAGCAGTACTCACACGTATATGTGTATCGCTAGTAGCGGTTAGCGTTAGCGATCTGCGCGTTGACGGCGGCGGCGGCGGCGCTGGAGGCCGCCGTCTGCACGTGCTGGTTGCGGAGGATCTCAGTCGTGAACTCCGCCTGTGCTTTAGCCATGGATGCACCCGTTGATCTGTAGATACGGTGCACCTAAAAACGAAAAGGTTGCTACATTAACTTCATCATCATCATCATCCACAGCCCGACTTCACCTACTGCTGGGTATAAGTCTACATTAAGGCGAATATAGTAGCTCACGTGGCGATTAATTATTTTCAACTTTTCCGAATTATTAGAGGGCGGACCCTTAGATAGAAGGTGATTGCGCGGGCGACGGGCGGCAGTGTACCGCTGACTGTCGTACGGGAGGGTTGTGCTCGTCTGCCTCGCGCTCACCTATTTGCTGGTCGGTTAGATGCGTGTGGCGGAAGGTGCGATTGATGCGGGGCCGAAACAACCGCTACACCCATTCGATCAAGGTCATCGGCTACGGTTAGCGCCTTAACTTCATTTTGTTTATTAAAGCGTGAGAACCTCTAACACAGGTATTCTTACACTTAAAAGAGGGTCCCAAACCCATGAAATGTACATAGATTAAGTTTACTGAATTAAATATATTTGATTTGATACTAGAATTGGAATAAATCACACTAATATTATAAATGAGAAAGTTTGGATATTTATTTATTTATTTGCTTGTTTGTTACTTAATCACGTCGTAACGGCTGAACCGATTTCGATGAAATTTAGTATGTACGTAGATTATAACCTGGATTACGACATAGGCTACTTTTTATCCCATAAATCAGCTACCATGGGATAAAAACAGGGTGCCAAGTCAAGGTGCAACAGCGAGTTTAGCTTTATTTCTAAATTTCCTACACATTAACGCGTACAAAGTCGCGGGCAACAGCTAGTAACTAATACATATAACAGTTTTTAGTGAAAAATTATTTTCACTAAAAACGGGATTTTTACCATAACTTGTGAGATTTGAAATATCGGGATATTCAAAAATCATGGTAAATATTCAGTTTTTATTGTAGTTCATAAACATGATAGTTTCAAAAGTGAAATTCAAATGAATATTTTTTTTATTTCGTTTTTGGCGCGGCAGAAGTGATCAACAATTTAAATATTTGTGAAGAATTTTTTTTTTAAAAAAACTTACATTGATGAGACTTTTATTTATTAAATTTCACGTTTTTTGAACTTGGCAAGTACAAACAAAAAAACATAAAATTTTAGCCTCCCCTTAATTTAACTTTTATAAAAAGTATGGAGTATGATTTTGAGTTTAATATCTTACCTTAGCCATTAGCATAACATCAGCGACCACGCAAGTGATGAAGCCGATAGTGACCATCAGAGTAATGATCCCCACCGCGATGTTCGTTTGGAATGCAGCGATGCTGGTGATAAGACCGCTGAAAAGACAATGTATACTTGATTAGACTAAGTAACACTTTTTCTTGAAATCTATAGTTTGACTTATCAACTATAAAGTTCATTAAATCAGCTCTTTTTTAAACTTTGCGCTTTCCCTAGAACTCACCTTGCACAAACGCTTAAGGTATTTGATTTGACCTAAAATAGCTGATCAACAGAATTGTAACCGAACTCTGCTGATTTTTAACAAGAGAATTCACAAAAGTCGTAGAACATTTTGTTGTTCTCGTAAGTGTCGAGAATTCCTTCGGATTTCGATGTTGGGAACACGGACTGTTCAAGCTAACACCTTCAAAAATACCAGATTAACAATTTATATTTTCATTCTTTAGGGCGCTTTGTAACTAACTCACTCAAGGAGTCATTCAATCATTCATCAATCTAGTTTTACCATTTGTTCACTCACTTGTCATCATATGATTGTACTGGACGCACACATAATATTTATTATATTTAATCCTGCCGCAATTTTGGGGGTTTATTTGCACAGGAATATCCTCCAAAGATATTACACGGACTAAACTAACATAAATATCGGAATAACTAAGTACTCATGTTTATCATTAACGACGGTGAGGAGATGCATCGCGTTGTGTTAGCCAGATTTTTTTTTAATTGGACTCAACGTTAGGCCTAGCTTAGCTCCAAGCAACTAGCCAACCGAAGCCGCGGGAAGAAGGTTGTATACTAAAAATTATCTCACCATGAGCCTCCACCACTGAATCCAATCGACTGTACCAAAGTAATTAATATTTGGAACAGGAATATAAAGAAGAACACCATAAAGTTGAAGGAGGAATCGCTTCTAAACGCCTTGTAGATCGGCCGGTACCAGCAAATGAAGCTGAACGGAGTTAGCAGCACGAAGTAAAGGATGGACAGTCCGAAGGTCACGAACCCGTTGCCGGAGAACATCAGGGACATGGCCCCGATTATGTTCAGGGCCAGGATTAGGCCGTAGACTGTAAAAAGAAATCTAAGGTTATTTTTCTTTATTCGTCTAATTTTATAATGTATAATTTTCCACATAAAGTTTAAAATATACGGTTGGAGAGAGCGAAAAATAATCTATAGTTTATATTAAATTAAACACGGTATCCACATTCATCTCTCAAATTCTACTTTCCTTCCACCCGACTACTAACTTCCCATTCGACTACTTCACTTAAATTGTAAGTTAGAATGATACAGCCAAGAAATGACGCACGATGTGCTGAAACTTACGAGAGATATAATCACGTTGATGTCCTGGTAGAAGCAGGGTTGCACAGGCGGGTGGATAGAAGGGCCAGTGCTCCTATTGTCCTATTCACTACCTATCGCGCTATTTAAGACATTTTCTTTGATAACTACTGCTTCTCATCCGACTACAAAATTCCCACACGACTAATTCGCTAGTTTTATAGTAAGAATGATACATACACAACCACAAGTGGTAGAGATGGCGTACGATCCGCTGAAACTCAAGAGGTATATCCACGTTGATGTCCTGGTAGAAGCAGGGTTGCACAGGCGGGTGGATAGAAGGGCCAGTGCTCCTTCTACTAGACCACATTCTAGTATCTATTTGAGCGTTCCAGGTAATTGTCTAGTCCTATTCACTACATATCGCGCTATTTACGACATTTTCTTTGATAACTACTGCTTCCCATCCGACTAATTCGCTAGTTTTATAGTAAGAATGATACATACACAACCACAAGTGGTAGAGATGGCGTACGATCCGCTGAAACTCAAGAGGTATATCCACGTTGATGTCCTGGTAGAAGCAGGGTTGTACGGGACAGAAGGCGGGTAGTGGGGGCCAGTTGTTCCGCCTGCCGGCCGAGCCGGAGCGAAGTTCTGCCTCTCTTCTGGCTAGTTCTTCTGCTTTCCGCTCTAGCTCTTCTTGCCGCCTCTGAAGTTCATATTCAGAAAGCATCGTTTTAAAACAGAAATCGTTGGACACTTTAGGAATGCGTTGTGAAAAAAAAATAGCGTTTGAAATCAAACTAAATGTAACACAATATACTAAAAATACTTTTGATACAATCGTTTTAGTTTTTATAAGCGTTAATAATTTGAATGATTGCGAAGGAATATAGCCAGTATATAACGATCGCTATTTTGTTTTAAATAATTATCATGGTATTGACACAACTAAATTTAACGAGCCAAATCTTATTAACAGAGAATAAAATCACTTTAAAACAGATTCTTTATATTATGAACACAAATGAATAGGTAGAATCGAGGTCTAAAACTGCTCTCAAATAGAAGATTGCCGGCGTAATCACGCATAGGAAATTAAACCCACGCTATAGTTGATCCGAGCGAGGAGGTAGGTAATCATTTCAATATGATACGTTGTATGAGGTCTTCGCCATTATTAATGTATAAACAAAATAAATAAATTGATAGGTTAATATCAGTGTATAGTTTTGACTAGCTAGCTGATAACATCTAAGTATGTATATGAGAAAATTATACAAATTTATTTCAAGCATGCAGGATCTACGTGGATATATCTGGACTAGTTTCCGTACGTAATGGTTTATTTTAAATGCATGGCAGGGCGTAGCCAGGATTGGCAAAAACAAGGTATGCTACATTAAAAAAATAGGTTAGTTATTTTGGTGTTTACCTTTAGCTCCTGTTGTGCATTTTGGAAAAAGCAAAAAGTGCATTAATGTCAATAGCATGCTATATTTACACACCTATTCGATTAAGTGCTAGTGTTTGTGATATTCATATTCTAGCAGGAAATATGCATTAATATTCATAATTATTTATGTCAATATTTAACGTTATTAATTGTCGATCTGTGGGGCGAGGTGAGCGAGTAGAACAAGGGGACGAGACAAACAGCAAATATTTGCAATAGTGGTGTGTGAGTGAGAGACCACCTTTCTGATAAAACAAATACATTATTGCGTTACAAGCTGGGCCCCTGGTTGTTTTAAAATCCAGTAGCCAATGATGCCGGAATTAAAATTATCTGCCACAACGGCCAGCATCCTGTTGGAGCTGCCTTGGAGCTCATGAGGGACGCGATTCTTTCCGCGACTTATAATGCCAAAATCAAACGATTTGGCGTTTTGTCGTGAAACAATACATAAGCAAATGCCAAAATCAAAAGTTTTGCGTGTGACTATGTCTAAGACTGTTGTGTTATTTGTTTATAGACTAAACTTTTTCCTTATATGATTCAAGTGCGATCATTATTACTTTATTTCGTATTTTAGTATTATGCGACAAAAAAAGTTTTTTTATACGAGTATAAGAAAAGTTTAGTTAGATAGGTACTAAGAAAAAATAATAACTTTCTAATGAAAATTTCGTTATAAATTCTTTCCCTATAAGTTAAATAAGATGAGTACTGCACAATACACTTTAATGCAGTCAATGTAGATCATATTCCCTTAACCCTTTAATCACTTAAGATGCAAATTTAAATTAATTTAATTGTTGACTGAATGCTACACTTTTGCCACTGAATGTACCTACAACCATTGAATCTTTTTTTTTCTCTAGCCTATGCTGTCCCACCGCTGGGCAAAGGCCTCCCCCTCATCTCTCCACTTTTCTCGATCTTGTACGAAATTCCGCCAGTCCCTATAAAAAGCGTCCAAATCATCGCGCCATCGCTTCTTAGACCTTCCACGGTGTCGCTTTTCATCCACAGGGATCCATTCAGTTACGACCTTAGCCCACCTATTTGGTTGCATGCGGGAGACATGACCCGCCCAATTCCACTTCAACTTGGCAGCCTTGATACCGACGTCAGCGATGCCGGTCCTTGAGCACAGCGAGGTGTTCCGAATCCTGTCTATTCTCTTGACACCCAAAATGCTGCGCTCCATCGCTCTTTGGAAAACCCCGAGCTTGAACTTTTGAGATTCAGTCAGTGACCAAGACTGGATTCAACATCCTTCGTAATCCTTCCACGCCTTGTTATCTGAAGGAACGCTTAGAATTCCTTTTTTGCACAAATTCCCAAACTCTCCGATCCTCTGAAAACCTCCTTCTCAAAACCCCGATACATAGAACCAGTTTCTATGCAAACTCCTTTTCCGTCCAAGCTGTCCGATTATGGAACGCCTTGCCGGTCTCCATTAAGAAATCCCCCTCACCTTCCGTATTTAAAACTAGACTCAAAAACTTTTATCTCCATGAAGAGTCATGATTCATCTGATCTCTAATATTATTAATGTAAGTATAAGTATGTAAGTACATATTTATTTATTTAAAATTATTTATGTACCTAATATGTATATAACTAATTTCTTTTTGTATTATTAAGTTTATTCTTTTTACACCTCGGCCAATCTTCCATTAAGCAATGATCCTCTCCATCCAAAGGTTGTCTGGAAGAGATCGCTTTGTTAAGCGATAAGACCGCCCATTATGCCTACTTTTATTTGTTTTTTTCTTTAAATCTGTTGTGTCTAGCTTGTAAGGTATAATAAAGAATTTTCATTCATTCATTCAAGACTGGGCACCGTAGGTTAGGACAGGCAGAATACACATGTCGATGAGTTGATGTTTTAGTGATAATGGAAGGTCGCCTTTCATAAATGTCTTAATGGAGCAGTAGCTCTTCCAGGCATTGTCGATACGACGATCGATTTCTTTGTCCTACCTGATTTCGAAGGAAGCTAACTGGCCCAAGTAGATGTACTCATCGACATAGTGTATTTCTTGCCCGTCTACCACCACCCTACGTTTCATGCTATTGGTCATGATTTGTTCTAATTGTTATAACCATTGCATCTAATGACACATATTGTTTTTATTATACTATACGTAGATTGAGCAAGCTTATGGCCCACCTGATGGTAACCATCGCCTATAATAGAGAATTGCCTCGGTAATTCGTTCGGCCTCGTTTGATTGTTAATAAACGGGTATTAATCGCGTATATACTAACACAAATTTGACAAAAATAAATTATAACAGATTTCTATTCGAAATTCACAATGTATAGCGATCGAAAAAATTAGAAAAATTCTAATGACATACCTAACTTAAAACTAGGGTTTCACTTAATTTTTTTTTGTATAAATTATACACTAACTTTAGACCACGATCTCGCCTGTTGGTAAGCAATGATGAAGTCTGCGACCGTACACGCTTGCCTAAAAACATTCTAAATAAAACCATTATTCAGAGATTTCAACCAACCCTTACGTAAAACTTGTGTTAAATTCCCGAGTCATAGATTACTGGTTATCTTATCGGTAATAAATATGACACATCTTAAATATACGTATTTCCTGATAAAATTGTTTTGTATACTGATAAACGGTAAGTAAACACTTTCATGAAATACAACATCCATAATTCTGCCCTTTTTTTTTACGTGGAGGAATCCTCATGGATACCGCTCTGAACCCAGGGAGCGGTATGTCGGACTCCTACTGGCTAAACCTCCACGGCGTTTCTCCGCTCGCTTTAAACCGGGGACACGGCAACAGAAAACATTCTTCCGCGACCCCGGTGGCGTTAGTCCGCTCTTGCGGACCCCATCTTATAGGGTTTAGGGTCGTCTCTACTAACTATATACAATAGTATATAGTTAGGCCACTGCTATGGGGGATGGAGGTTGGCATACGCTCTTGCATACGCCCCGGTCTCGTGCGGCGGGTTGGGAGAGTGCTCCCAGATTCCCTGTCCCTCTCCGCTGCTTCCTTCTGCTGCACTACATTTTCGCAGAAATACTTAACAGCTTGCCACGACCTATCGCTCTCGACCATTGCGCAAACTACGGTCGAGAGAGAGAGAGGTCGCGACCTACCATGTCACTGAGAGCTTGGCGCTCTTCAAGCCAGGCAGGGCAGAACTCGAGGGTGTGCTGAGACGTGTCCTCGAGACATAATTCTGCCCTATACTAACATTTAATTTTGCTGTATCAATATCGTAGGTATTATGTATAGGATTAATGATTTTAACATCACGTCTTCATTTTTAAAGTTAGACAATAGCCCTGCTGGAACAAATATCTGCAGATAATGTGGAATATGTCACTCAACTCAGCAGGATTTGAACCCACAACATCTTGCGCCTCTACCGTCTACTCTCTCACCACACCACAGAGGTTGACAAGTTTATAAGCTTAGAAAATTGTTATAGTGGATCATAGGACTGTTTTCACCAATTCATTTGTCCAATTTTTCCTTATACCGGATGGTAAGCAGTTACCGTAGCCTATGGACATTTGTAACACCAAAGTTATCACTTATGCATTGCCAGCGCTACACATTACCCGTTACAGCTTTATAGCTATGGTTTTAATCACCATTTAAAAAAAAACTGGCCATCTACACATGAGGGCATTGAGAGCCATAAAGTTTATCATTTTTTTCCTTACTTATCATGAATGGAGTGAGGGCATTAACATATCCAAGTCCTTTTGATAATCTACTTAAAATTTAAGATACAAAGTTGTTGAGCAACATTTCTTAACATTAGTAGTTATTAGCCTTAGAAAACATTTTACCTGGAAATCAGCAGTTGTGAAGTTAGGAGGTGGTGCCTGGGCCTGCTGCTGTGGAGGGGATTGCCTGGTGTACTGGCCGCTTGCTGGTGGTGATACTGCTTGCATAATTGCTGGCTGAGATGGCTGTTGTGGCTGAAGGGTTAGGTATATTGATTTGTGTATATTTTTGTAGTTTTACTGTTGTTAACGGAGCCTCAGCTGCTGATTGAATACATTCAATCACAGAACACACTAATTTATAAATATGAAGGCTTGTTACTCAATCACATCACAACAGCTGAACTGATTTCAACAAAATTTGGTATGTTGATAGATTACTACCTGGATTGAAACATAGACTAGCATTTTTATTAGACATAAACCCCACGTGCGTGCTAGATATGGGTATGCCCATCAGTTTACAGTATTCACGATTTAACTAATATGATATATATGGATAAATTGGCACCAGAAGCTTTTATTAATTTATAAATAGGGCATGTTTCCTTCAGTGTCACACCAGCTTTAATTGATCGAGCGAAGCGAGATCTCCAAATCATCTTGGGCAAATAGGCGTTGTATGTATGTTTGTTTGTCTGAGGATAACTTTCGAAGAGTTCACCGATTTTATTTTTGTAGGCTTGTGTTTGACCACAGTCTCATCTGATGATTGCACAATTTTGGTGTGACTAAATGAGTTAAATATGTTGGGGGGTTGTTGAGATATTGGGGTTCAAGAGGGGTAAAATAAATATAAAAATGAGACTATTAGGTCACGTGGGATGTCAAATAAAACGTCTTCATTAGTACATTTTGACTCTGTTTTTATTTTTAGTGAAGTCATTGTAGTTTTTCAGTTATTAGCCATAATAAAAACTGATCTTTGACAAAATTCACAGGGGACACCAGTGACCCCACAGTGCTGTAGTTTGGTATGTGTGTAGCTTAAGTGACTCAAATATAGGCAAGTCTGAAATGCAGAATAACTGCAATTTGTACCCCAAAAAAGAATAACCAATTTACATGAACACCCGTTACCTGTAATTTGAATGAAACTGTAGGTCAAGTTAGTTGGTTCATTATTTGGTGGCACTATTTTGATAGTCAAAAATTACGAATAATATATTTTTGTTTTTATGTGAAACTCGCAAGATCTCAGTTCAGGGCGAACCACTAGTAGCTTAGTTATATAAAATAATTAAATATTGCTGGACAACAACACACAGCGCTATCTAGCCCCAAACTAAGCAGAGCTTGTAGGTACTATGGGAACCAGTTAACTGATAGAATACTTATGTACTTTTTCTTGTAAATACATACTTATAATACATAGGGAAACAACCAGACCCAAAACAAATATCTGTAGATCATGCAAACATTTGTTCAGCGGCGATATATCGATATTTAATGTACCTCTAACTATGGCCACATATACAGACTTTACAATTGACACTTAACCTGGAATGAGTCTAATCAACATATTATAATAGTTCAAACATTAGTGATATCAAACAGGTTATTAACTTCTCGATATCGATGATACCGTTGTACTCATAAAGCACCTACAAGATTCCCCATAGTGACTATTAGTTTACCGTAGCTTGATTTGCATTTTGCTGTCCTTCGAAGGGATTGTAGTCGTCGAGACCTTGTGTAGCATTATTCGTACTTCTAGCGACTTGCTGAACCGCCGGATCCTAAAACAAACCACCAGGTTAGCCAAATAACTGATGATACAAGAAATTTCCTAAAACGAATACAGGATACGTACAGCGAACGGATTGTCTATCGCTGGGTCACTGAAAGGATTGTCCTCGAATTTAGGCATATTCCTGTTTTAGTTCACGCCAGTTTAACGATAATTACGCACTAGAAACACAAAAGAAAGCAGTATTTTACAGATTTTCTGTAAAAAAACGCGACATCAATCAACCAAAATGACAGACTGCTGATGACGAAAGTGACAGTAATTTGACGGTTTGAATGCGTGTTGCAACAGCAAAAATAAGAGTTATGGTTATAAAAACATAGCTTGATCTCTGGGACAGCTGTCAGTAAAATCGCGCCTATGAAGTTCTGAATTTAACAGTACGGACAAACGTACCAGTCAATATCATACCTTATGGGCATGCTGAGCTATAATGTGTTATAGTGTTCATATTAATGTTTAGCAGGTTTTGTGGTAGATAAAATAGGAACCGGGTAGGTATGAATAATAATGTATTTTAATGAAGAGGACGTATATTTTTGCGAGAAAGTGTTAGAGAATGGCCAACTGGTTTATGGCCTATTCTGTTCCTTTGGAATACCTATATAATCATGAGAAAGTTAACAAACATCATCATCATTTTAGACATCGCGCGTCGTCGGCGTCGGTCGTCTCGTCTGTACTGTTGGAATAGGTCTCCACTCTTTATTGTGCCAATCTCTCCAGTCTCTGGCGAGTCTCCACTGATTTCCAGCCTTGAAAATATCATTCAACCATAGATCGGGCGGGGAATTTGGTCTGCCATTTTAGAGTATGAAAATAGAAACAATAGTTATGGGCCTAACACACTGGCAAGCTGCGAGCGTGCTTCCAGCTACGATTTGTGAACGTTCATGCTGAGTTCGCTCACTATGTAAACATGCGCACTCTGTTCGCCACATTCAGATAACTCAGTCATATTGTACAAACGATTGTAATGTAAGGTGTAATTTACGATTTGGAACCACGCGTCGCTCTTGCGGCGAGCTCGATCACAACTCACCAGGGTGATTTTTGCTTCAATAATCACGCCAGCCAATAAATTATTGTATGGATGTTTGTGAGGTTTGCGCGATTAAGAAACTTGACCTTCTAAGGTACACTACACTAGGAACAGGGAAATGAGGATTTTATTTCACAACACGAACATTCTTTGCTGTGTGATATATTTTTTAAAGGTTGGCATTGATACGTCGAAAATGAAAGTAGTTTTGCAGTTGGCAGCCGCGAACAAGTGTCAGTTGATTGAATGATTCTGTCAAAGTAGGTAGCTGTTTACGTTTTGTAGATATTTTGCGATAGTTTTGCAAAACTTTTATTTCATATTGTTTTTATGATCGTTTTTACAAAGACTTGTTCATTGTGTTAATCACTGTGTTCTTTCCGTTCATGTTAGCGAATCATGTCAGATGTCAAGAGGTGAATAGGTGTTTAGTGTTCTAAAACGTGTGAGTGACAGGTTTTATATTGTTTGGGATTTGGAGCAATAAACATAAACGGTGAGTGTTTCCTCTGTTAATTCTCAATTGGTAAAAGCCAACAGAATATCGATGAGGCTGTTACGTGGTTGTTAAAATGCAATGTAAACAGGTCAGTCAAGGAACTGGCCTCGGGTCGTTTTTGCAGGTTTGCGTAATTGCTAATTGTGTGGTGGTGCGATGGACTAAATAATGAGTATGGAGTATTGTTAGGATTTTGGTAAGGTTGGTAGCCAGCCTGCAGCGATGGAAGCGCAGCGCGGGCCTAGCTCGGACGCAGCGAAAGTTGTTTGATCTTGGATCAAGGAAGTAACGCCAGCTACAGAATACTGGTCTTACCACACCACACATTCGTTTTCTTTTTATTTATTATAATTTATGCGACATGTGATATATATCTATTCTAAGCCGGTTCTAAACTCAGGCAAATTTTGTAGTAATCAATAAATTAGATTGAGTAAATGTTTAGATCTACTTTATCCTTTCTTCTTTGGCAATATGTTAAAAAGTACTGAAATGAACCTGCATTTAATTCATCTAGGAGTCTTATTTACCATTCTCTTATTTAGAATCACACAATAACAAGAGGTCCATGTACTCTACATAGTATAATAATAGTACAAATAATAGTTAAATTAAATGCTACAGTTTCTATTAGATACCTGTTGGTATTATGTTCAATAAAAAAAAAACGATAACTAGAATTAATACAATATTCAAAGCTTAGTTAACTGTAATGAAATTCTTGGTATTACCCAATTGATAAATAAGTCAAAGATCATCATATTTAAAGCTTAGCCAACTGTAATGAATGACATTCTTGGTACCTATTACCCAATTGATAAATAAGTCAAAGATCATCAAACTTAACAACAAATTATCTATCATTGTTAACATGCCCATGGCTCGTCTGTGTGTTCAAATATTCGATTGTATTTGTAAAGTTCAGTAGGTACTTACATTTTAATGAAGTTGATTATACACTGCATTGTATTATTATTTTTAACTTTTAGTTTTTATTTTATTTTGTTAATAGACGAGTAGCATTAGTGCTGAAAGAGGCAGAATCAATTGTTTCTGGTAGGATGTTCCAATTATGTACCGCCTTGTTACTGAGGAAGTTATTTCCAATCAGTGTGTTACAAAAAGCACAATTTAGTTTAAGTTGATGTCCTCCCTCGGAAGGTCATAAGTATGTCTGGGAGATTTTAGATGAAATATAATATAATTTATTTAGGTACTACAAAATGCACATGGGTACATAGCTTAACTTAGTTATTACAAACACAGTTTTTTTTACAGGTTTAGTAAGTACAATTTTGTAGAGCATGGTAAACATTTCTAGAGATGCCTGTCGTCTCCTCACTAGGCTAGGCCTGTATCGAGGAAACATATGATGATGCAAGTAATAATCTTGTAAGTGCCACGTACTACATAGTGTAGTAATAAATCCCATCAAAAATACAAATGTAAAATGAGAGCCAAGTTCAACTTGGTTGTTGTCTTCAACGACAAAAGAAGTGAGATCGAAATGGGTGCCAAGTTCAATGGTCAGTTCTGAAATTTATTTATAACAACAAAATATTTTATAGCAACTTAAAATATCATTTCTTCTTATAACTTAGGTTAATATATTTAAGCCTAAAGGAAATGGGTTATAGTTTTGATCAGTCAATCAGCCAGTCAGTCAGTGATACAAATGACGATTTTTAGACGTTAATATCTAAATAACTGTTTGAGGTGTATTTATGAAAATTGGAGCACATATGTAAATAAATAAATATAACTGGACATTTCACACAGCTATCCCCAAACTAAGCAGAGCTTGTACTATGGGAACCAGATAACTAATAGAATACTTATATACTTTTTTTTTGTAAATACATACCTACCTACTTATAATATATAGAAAGAAAAGCATCCAGAACCGGAATAAATATTGTAGATCATGCGCAAACATTTGTTCCGCAGCGGGAATCGAGCCCGCTACCTCCTGTGTCTCAGCCGGCTATTCGCACACTGCGCCACGAAGGTCGTCAATCTCGCAAGTCTCAATATATGAGCCAAATTTGACATGTTTATGTGAAATAGTTTTTGAGTTTAGAGGTGGTCAAAAGTGGCTCCAAATGGTTAGTGTAACTCTTATTACTCACGGTGCTGCGCGCCAGTTCTGTTAGCTTGAACTTGGCTTGACATGCTACCGCGTGTCTAGAAACTGAACTTTAACAAAATTCACAGGGTAAACCAGTGACCCCACAGTGCTGAAAGCTTAGTGACACAAATATAGGTAAAAGTCTGAAATCCAGAATAACTAAAATATTTACCCCAAAAAGTTAATTCTAATTAACATGAACTCCCGTTACTTGTAATTTAAATGAAACTGTAGGTCAAGTTTATGGTCATTTCGTGGCACAATTTTGATAGTCAAAGATTGTACTTAATAATATTTTTTATGTTTTTACGGGAGACTCGCAAGATCTCAGTGCGGGGCGAACCTCTAGTTTATTAATAGTTTTTTATTTAGGTCTCTTGATCGTTAAAATAAAATGACACAAGTATGTAATCGCTCAGTAGTTAAGCCCACTGACGGTTGCCCGTTTAAATAAAAATAAATCAAATCTTACAATTTTTTATTTGGACACAAGAAAATACAAGTAAGTAGGTACATGAAAGTTGTTTATATCCTAGTTGATCTGGAAGGCAAGCTGCGTCATGGGCGTTAAATTACCATGATGATGACTGAACCCCCTTTTGCATCCGGTCTTTAAATTGGTCCATTATGCGTGAGACTTGGCTATAATGGTCAGCCAGCCCAACTGCGTCCAGAAGCAGAGGGGGTCTGCTCTGCAATAAATAAACGATATATTGCAAAAATCATCTTCTCAAAACTACTCCAAGGGCCTATGCATGCAGGTGCATTTTAAACGCGCAGACACGATGTGCGTTTTCGCGTATATACTTTGTACGTTCGTTTGAATCGATACAAATGCTTAAATCTACTTTTTGGGCCTCTATGGCGCTGAAAACCCGCGTCGTTTGCGCGTTTAAAATACCCCGTGTGCATAGAATCTAAGTTTCATCGTTTCTACTATCATTAAACGAAGGAACCGACGATATTGATTTAACAGGTTACGAAATCGATTGTCAAAGTGATATCGTTCGTTCTTGCGGTCAAATGGATAGTCGAAACGATTTAACTTAGCTTCCCCGTACACGAGCTACGGGCCACAGCCATAAAACGCCGCCATATGAAGCTGGTAGGTAGCTGCCACTTAGTAGCGGAAGCGCGCGACAGCTTCTCTTTAGGGTTCCGTTGCCAAATGGCAAAAAACGGAACCCTTATGGATTCGTCATGTCTGTCTGTCTGTCCGTCCGTATGTCACAGCCACTTTTTTCCGAAACTATAAGAACTATACTGTTGAAACTTGGTAAGTAGATGTATTCTGTGAACCGCATTAAGATTTTCACATAAAAATAGAAAAAAAAACAATAAAGTTTGGGGGTTCCCCATAGGTACTTAGAATTGAAACTCAATTTTTTTTATATCAAACCCATACGTGTGTGGTATCTATGGATAGGTCTTCAAAAATGATATTAAGGTTTCTAATATATTTTTTTTCTAAACCGAATAGTTTGCGCGAGAGACACTTCCAAAGTGGTAAAACGTGCCCCCCCCCCCCCCCCTGTAACTTCTAAAATAAGAGAATGATAAAACTAAAAAAAATATATGAATTTTGGTTCTGTATTGAAGGTATTCTGTATCAATGGTATTGAAGTTTGGTTTTGGAAATGGAACGAAAATTGGTTTGAACGAGATCTAGTAAGTAGTTTTTTTAATACGTCATAAATCGTAAACCGCGATTTACCTTTCATTCAATCAACTCAAATATAAAAAGTTACAACGAACTACAAGAACTTTTATATTATGTTACTTGCTGCTACGGAACCCTTTATGGGCGAGTTCGACTCGCACTTGGCCGCTTTTTTTTACTTTTTTCTTTCATTTTCTGTCGGTGGCGGCCAGACGATCACACGAAGCGAAAAGTGGCGTCTCGTGGCGTATAGAGACCACTGGCGTCAACCGTGTGTGGCGAGTTCATATAAAATGTACGAAAAATGCAGTTCGCAATTCGGTGGCGGCGTTTTGTGGCTGTGGCGTGAGACTCAGGTCCTAGGTTTGACAATATTGTCGCGATATAGCGTTTAATCATTTTGTATGCCCTATGTTTCTGGACGGAGTTGGGCTGGCTATCCATATAGCCCAGACTCACGCACTCTGGACCCCTAGAAGTTTCCTCGGAGGTCGAAGCTTTGCGAAGTGACCTCTCGAGTTTTTGAGACAGGTTGTGCAGATGAAGGAACGCCTTTCCAATGTTGTAAACTTTATATACTGTAACAATGTTTAATACAGGTTCGCTAACTTCACATGCCAATCATAACACAGCAAGCAATGTGCCCAAAAACAAACACGACTGCTGACGAATACGCTGCGAGAGTTTTGAACTCTATTCCTATCATTGTAAAGGATATTAGAGTTTTTAACGTATAATCGCCATCTGGTGGAATCATCTATCATGAGATGAATAAAGTTGGTTCAATGTTATTGAATCTGTATCATGTAATGTAAATGAATCAAATCGGAAATAGTTGACCATGGTAGGTAGCTACACTAGCTGCCTACCTACTAGCATTTCTTGTATAAGTAATGCTATATCAGATAAGAAAATCGTAGCCGTAGTAATACAAATACCATTCCAGTAGGTTTTAATTATCTAATTTTGAAGACGAAGACGAGATGTCGAAATCGACGATTGATTTCGGATGTTTTTATTTTCAAATAATGACAATCTTCCATTAAGCAATGATCCTCTCCATCCAAAAGGTGTCTGGAAGAGATCGCTTTGTTAAGCGATACGACCGCCCGTTATGGTTACATTTATTTGTATTCTTGTTATTTTTGTATCTGTTGTGTCTAGCTTGTAAGGTATAATAAAGAATTTTCATTCATTCATAGGACCCTGCCTGGATTAGGCCGGTCACATAGAATTAATGCCATTTTGGAATATCGAATCGGAATTTCGAAGGCAGCAAATCCATACAAAAGAGGTCCTTATCATATATGATAAGGTCCTCGGTACGGAGGTAAGGTAAAGAGGTACGGAACATAACGTACGTGTGTGATATGATTCATATAATTTTCGTAATTTTCCGTGAATTTTTTTTTCTGATTATGTATGGATTTGCTGCCTTTGAAATTCTGAAACGGAATTCCGTCTGTATGTACCGGCCTTAATATAGTGTTTCCACGTTATCTGTCATACATTTTATTACTCAATATTACGCCCTGGTTCACATTCTCAGCTAACGTCTGAAACTATGTAGGATCTAGGTAATTTCTATAGGCACATAGACTGCTAGATGACTAGCATTTTAAAATGTCTCTAGAACGGTTGTCTAGTTTTTCTGCATTCAACAAAACATCAAAATCTCGGATACTAGGGAGCTAAAATAAACTTTAAGTAGCGTCTTTATTTAAAGTAGCATAGAAGCACGTAAGTACCTACTCGTAGTAGTCTTTTATTTTCAGTGGTACCTTCCCTATGTTATATATTGAAAAGGGTCATTAAAAATAATAACTAACCTCACTTATTTCTCGCCTGATTCGTTCCTGGCTTGGCTGCAGAGGAACAGGCGGTAAAAATCGTTCAACGTCAGACGTTTCAAAGCTTGATCCTTGAGAATTTAATGAATAAATGAATATTGAATTTTAAAAGTAAAATGCAGCACACTGCTTTGTAATAATTGTGTCATAGGAGGTACAAAAGAGTTTGTTTGAAATGCGAAAACTTTTTGTATAACATCAGGCAGTCTGATAAAAAGTATCGTTTTGATGAAGTAGTTTTACTTTTACAGCCTCTACTTTGAGTACTAGAGTCATGACGCATAATACTGCTTTTTTATCACTCTTTACAACTCATATTCAACACTGGAATTTACGAACTGGCTACGTCATTACAACTTTTTCACTGTAACGCCCCTCAAGGAGACAAAGGCGCAATTTGGCTGTGGTCAGTTTCTACCACGGTATAGGGTCTAACAAGCAGTAAAGATACATACAGGGTTGATGTCTTGACCTACCATTGCAGAGGCCTTCTTTTCGTCAAGAGAGCCTATTTATTGATTGGTATTTACCTATGAGATTTGAGAGTACGTCATAGTAGTGACTCGGGCAGTCTTATCTGTCTCATTATACATTAACAGAACATTATAGACAAATAATCTGTCCTCAACTTTGCTCGCGTATAAGATTTAAAGTAAGTAACCTTACCGACTATATCTAGGGAAAATTTCATCTAAACCATGGCGTTCTAGAGCAATAACATCCAATAACCAGACATCAAAACGATAACTACTCTTATATGTATATAGAACCCATTTACAAAATAATCTTTATATATTAATATTTACAGTCGATTGGTACATCTTTAATATTACCTATTTATTTATTTTTAATTTACTTATTAGCATACATTTATTGTTGTGCAAGATGTGATCGTAAACGAGCACAGTCAAGAGGGGACTCTTCTAACACAGGTTAATGCAACTTAAAAGAAGAGTTCCCAACCCTAGTTTTAAATGTACTCTTGTAATACACATTAAAAGATTTTTGTTTTTTTTTTTTGATTTTGATTATAAAAGTAGCAAAATGGGATTATGCTTGGAACTTCCCTACTGGTTGACATCTATTGTGCCTGACTATACGGTCGCCAGAACGTAATGAATCGACGCGAAAACGCGTTATACTCGTATGTGTGCCGTTACGTAAAGAACCTCGAACTTTCCGGGCGACTGCACTTGTATAGAACAACTTTGTCGATAAACGACTGGACGGCGTCGTAGTGACTGGCCGACTGCTCCTTAAATATAGGCGTGAAACGTGAAACTCAGTTTAAGGGTCTGGCTCACTGCTCCTTAAGCGTGAAAGTCGGTTTATGGGTCTGGCTGACTTCATAGGCTTGAAAGTTTATGTTAGTTTTGACTCTGGATTTAAACGCTTAAATTATGGTAAATGTGGTGTGCTTAGTAAAGTTATCGCGCTCATCATTATCATTAACAACCTATAGCAGTCGACTGCTAGACGTAGGATTCTTCTAGGGCGCGCCATTGAGCCCGATCTTTGTCTCATCTCATCTAGTCTCCAAAAGGCGTATTCACCTGTAGGTTCATACTTACATTACATGCCTCTAAGTGAATACCCAGTTTAATTTGAGTCATGACAGTCTAAGCCCCGCTGGGGCGCTACAATATTACTTAAATAAATAATAATAAATAAATAAATATGGCGGGACATTTCACACAGTGCTATCTAGCCCCAAACTAAGCAGAGCTTGTACTATGGGAACCAGATAAGTAACTGATAGAATACTTATATACTTTTTTTTGTAAATACATACTTATAATATATAGAAAAACATCCAGACCCGGAACAAATATCTGTAGATCATATAAACGCGGCGGGAATCGAACCCGCTACCTCCTGCGTCTCAGCCGGCTATTCGCCCACTATACCACGGAGGTTGTCGTACTTATCGTATTGATGTATATTAAGTACTTATGACGTGTGCTGAGGTTAAATTTTTTCTTAAAATGAACTTGTAATTCGTCTAGTCAGTTACCGAAGATAAGTATTTCGTTGAATTCCCGACCGAAAGTTCCCAACCGAAAAGCTTCTTACAGCATCCAATATCAATTTTCTTCAGAGGCTTATTTAAGAGTCTACATCTAAAGGGTACTTGATAAGCTGATTGTGTGCTAGTTAAGTATCTTTGAATTAGATTTTCGTTCACTATGGAATGAAAATTTAATCTACTCTTTTAAGATTGTAATTTCGTTACACTTGCTTAGGATTTGGCGTGGGGGTGACCGCTAACCGTCCGTTGCGTGAAACCAATTGGTTTTTTCTTAGTTGGAAAAATAGTTTTCTCACAGAGTCTATTTTGTAATATTTTGGAATAAGTAATATAATAAGTTATTCTTTTATGATCTCATTTTAATATCAATACCTATAAAAACTTTAGCTCTAATGTTTCAGTTACAGTGCCTAACTACCCTCATTCCCGTAATTTTAATTTAATTTTCTATCGAATTACGTAATAACTACAACCTTTTAACCAACGTCAAACTTTACATTACATTTTATTTTTTATTTAATTTAATTTTTGATCGATCGAAGCGAGATCTCCAAATCAACTTGAGCGAATCGGCGTTGTATGTATGTTTGTTTGGGTGATGATAACTTTCGAAGTGTTGGTCCCATCATCATGAAGTTTGGTAAATAGGTAGGTAGTGATGGCACAATCCTGGTGTGGCTGAATGAGCTATAAAAGTGGGGGGCTTGTTGAGATATTGGGGTTCAAGTGGGGTAAAAAAAATCAAAATAAGACAATAAGGTCAAGTGGGACGTTTAATGAAAGATCTTCATTAGTACCTTTCGACCCCGTTTTTACTTTTCGGACAGTTTCGACCAAGAAATCTAGTTACGGCCTTAGTTTTGATTTTGGCCAAAAAATGGCCGAAACATTAGGCCGCGCCGAAATTTAAATTCTTTCGTGAATAATCGTGCGCATTCGGCGAACTTTGCGGCTAACTCGTGCTCCCCCGCCGCTCCGCCGCCGTCCATTGTTAATCGTGGGCGTTCGGCGAACTTTGCGGCTAACTCGTGCTCCCCCGCCGCTCCGCCGCCGTCCATTGTTAATCGTGGGCGTTCGGCGAACTTTGCGGCTAACTCGTGCTCCCCCGCCGTCCATTGTTAATCGTGCGCGTTCGGCGAACTTTGCGGCTAACTCGTGCTCCCCCGCCGTCCATTGTTAATCGTGCGCGTTCGGCGAACTTTGCGGCTAACTCGTGCTCCCCCGCCGCGCTGCCGCCGTCCATTGTTAATCGTGCGCGTTTGGCGAACTTTGCGGCTAACTCGTGCTCCCCCGCCGCTCCGCCGCCGTCCATTGTTAATCGTGCGCGTTCGGCGAACTTTGCGGCTAACTCGTGCTCCCCCGCCGTGCCGCCGCCGTCCATTGTTAATCGTGCGCGTTCGGCGAACTTTGCGGCTAACTCGTGCTCCCCCGCCGCGCTGCCGCCGTCCATTGTTAATCGTGCGCGTTTGGCGAACTTTGCGGCTAACTCGTGCTCCCCCGCCGCTCCGCCGCCGTCCATTGTTAATCGTGCGCGTTCGGCGAACTTTGCGGCTAACTCGTGCTCCCCCGCCGTGCCGCCGCCGTCCATTGTTAATCGTGCGCGTTCGGCGAACTTTGCGGCTAACTCGTGCTCCCCCGCCGCGCTGCCACCGTCCATTGTTAATCGTGCGCGTTTGGCGAACTTTGCGGCTAACTCGTGCTCCCCCGCCGCGCCGCCGCCGTCCATTGTTAATCGCATTTTTTTAAAAGTTTTTTTGCAAGAGTAAGTCTTAAGATATTTATTTACTTAGTTTGTATTTTCATTATATAAAAGAATAAAACATATATTTGTTACGTAGTTAAATGATTGTCGTTTTATTTTATTTAACATTATTTAACTGTCTGCATGTATAATATAAATTATATATGCAAATAAATGTATGAAAAAATCACTAGATTTCAGTACTTAGGTATACAATAGAACTTTTAAATATGTTTAGGTTTCGGTTTCGGCCGAAACTGAGAGCAAGGCCGAAGGTTCGGTTTCGGCTGAAAAACCTGTTTCGGTCGGACACTAGTTATTGTTTTCATGCCAGACTCGTGAGATTTAAGTTCGGGGCGAAAACCACTAGATAATTAAATTTAATGGGGCAGTGTCACCTTTCAGCTACCATTAAACGTTGTTTCGAGATTAGAACGAAACTTAAATCGGACTAGATTTAATTGATGACTAAGAATTGCATTGTTGCTGTTTCAAATAAATAAAATAAAAATCCAATAGCGTCAGCTCCGTTAACAACATCGTAAGTTCTTTCAACAAAGTTTCAACAATTCTTTCATATCATGAAAGGAATAAATGTCAGTGCACTTCTTTGAAAACTCAGTTTTCTTAGCTAGTGGATAGGGCTTTTTTTTCAAGATATTGTAATGCAACTGGCCGAAGTAGATTACTCTCGTCTAAATAAGTAAGTTGAAAACGAGTTTAAAGCGAGTGATCAAAACTATGACGAGAAAACAAAGTGTTAAATACAGTGTACTTATGTAATTTTTGGAGCAACGTGTATGTTCTTCAGATAACGATGGAATGTGAGCCGGCGGCGGCACACGCACGGCCATGTACGACGTACAGAACAAAACATATAAGAATTTCGTACATGTATACAAATAGTTATGTATACTGAAGAGGCATGTTGAATTTGCACTTAGGAGAAACCTACTAAAGTTGTTTAAGTATAATAATATTTTAAGTAAGTATATGCTTTTTAAAAATAAATAAAATTAAAAAAAATTGATTATTTCTAACCATTCTCTAATTCTTAAAAAAACTTTTCTGAATTAAATATTAATTTTATAACATACGGGAATTGGCCTCGTCAACATGGTGACATAGTTTTATAGCATTAAGCATACAATTAATTATGCTGACTTGTCTGTTTATTTCAATGAATGCGGATACAAAAAATGCAAACTTAAAATTAAGTATTTAATGTACCTCTAGCTAGCCAGTGAACGGTCGACCTTGCCTTGTCAGCCGCTTACAATGCTTAGCTTTTATTACAAGTAAGTACGGTTAACTTGATGATACAGTAAAAACTTTAATTAGTAATGCAGTTAACTCTGTACCCAGGTAGGCCGCTGCAGAAGTAACTTGCCTACATGCGGTGTAATTGATCCAATTCATGTCTAGTGTGAGACATGAGTGCGAGGCTACACAACGAAAATGCCGCACTTACTTCTCTGCGTCCTGTGCCCAACCTTCACTTGGGAACTGCTTAGTGAGGCAACTGATGCCATTAGACGTACCAGAGACTAGTAATATCAATAGACTGTCAATGTCCATATAAGAAATCGTAGCCCGCAAAAAGCTCAAAATCCCTTATTATTTGTAGATGGCGCTGTCCATAGCCTGGAAACTTTCATAGCGACCATTGCACCCAACAAATAAAAATAAACTTCCACTAAAACACACCAAAATATTTCAATATTTTTTAGAATAAGTAATATGGTCCATAAAATAAGATTTAACGATTTTATTTTGTGATTATTTTATGATTTACCACTTTCATATGCGTGGTAATCACAGATGGCGTGGGAAGGTAGCACATCGTTTTTACCTAGATGGCGTTTAACACAAAATCCGAAACAAAGGGAACGAAAGAGAACCGTGAACTGACTGACATTGACAGCCGAGAAGCAAGCAGAGTCACGCTTTTTGTCCCTAATTTTGTTACATGCTGTGTTGCCAAACCTCACTTCTCAAAAGTCGCGACTAGTAAGTCGATATTTGGTTGTACATAATGTATGTACATATTGTGTACGTATTGAGGTCATTATTTTAGTAGTAATGTTTCCAGTTCAAATTAATAGAACGTATTATCTTGTAGTAGGTATGCATTTGCCGGGTACTTACAAATTAATTTTATTTTCTTTCAAAAAGTGTTCTACTTATCTGTACATCACTATAAATATGTATTTTTATTTTACTAATATGTAGGTATTTCCGCATTTAAGTGATAATGGTACGATCATAGACGTATGTAATGAATTAAAGATATCTATCCTTTCCTTTCCAAAAAATCCCTATTTTGACGGAAACTCTCATGTTCTGGCAATTCTGAGAAAATGTGCGCAAATCTCTAAAAATTGCTAGAGACTAAAGTTTTAACGAAACTGAAGAGCGGCAACCTCGCACAACGTAAAGGTCACAACGTCGCAATAATATTATCGCGCACGTGTAATTGGAAATAGCGCCATCTATTTTTCTTCGTACCATTATGAGCGGTAGTAAGCTAAAGGTTGGCATATATTTAACGATGTGTAACTCTTAGCGACATCTCGCGTCCTAGCAGGTAATCAAATATCGAGTTACATTATCTTGTTTGAGACTGTCAGTCTATTTAAATTATATTGGTCTGTGGACGTACTGACGTTTGCGTATTTGACAACTCGTACTGACTCTGACCTACTTTAATTTGTATTGTAAAGTTTAAACTAGAGAACAGTTCAATTCAAAATTATGCACATATTTGGATGATACGCGTTCTAAGTACGTCAAAAACTAAGTAATTTTCTCCGTGTTATCGCGTGCTCAATCCAAATCGGTCATAGAGTTGTGGAAGTTTCTATGTAGATGACATACTGTATAATTTTAGTATGGTTTAGGTTTACAGCGTACTTATTGTAATCAAGGTTTATAACGATTTGAGTACATTATTATAGTGTCCTTTGAGACACTAGTTTCGCCCGTGACTGTCTTGTCGTTTCACGATCACGAACTACGAGTAGCCTTGACATTTACATAATCCAATTTAACGTCACCAGACTGTGTCTTCTACTTACGACTTACCCATAAAATATAGGTAATCAAATATACCTAACAACAATAAACGTATATCAGCTAAAAGAGGGTTAATATTTGTTTTGGCTGTTCAAAGGTTTCTGATATGACAGAACCACTAAAATGTACCCTATAATTGCTACTTCCGATCAACCATTCAAATCATACCGTATTGAAATGCGTTCATTGCCTAATTTAATTGTTAGTGACCAGAATACGACAGTGTTTTTCCTAAAGAATATAATCCGGGCCTCTAAGGTAAGAGTGAATAGGGTTCTTTTAGATCAGGGATCCCCAAACTATTTTGGACAAGTGACCCCTTTTCCAAAATGAACTGTTACCAAAGACCCCCACGGCCAAATTACCTACTTTTAAGATCAACCCCCTTATTCATAATGGTCCGCTAACTTAAAACAGCTGATACAGAGTGTTATTTTTCATTCTGACTTAGGTCAATAGAAGAAGACAGAGTGAGAATTAGCAATGCTTTAAATTAGTTAGCAGACTATTATGAATAAGGGGGTCTCTCGTTTTTTCCTATTGATACAAATTACCTAGGTACTAAGGTACCAATTGGAAAACTTTGCACTTGGTTAAGTGAGTAAAGTTGACTTCATCAAAATTTAACAAAATAAAAAGACAAACAATTCAGTAAATATCAAGTTTAGGTTATAATGATTATTACAAATTAAGTACTTAAATAATCTTAAGTAGGTAGGAAATTATATTTAAAAAAGTATTAATTCGCAAAAAGAAAATAAAACATTCAGTGTGATTGATGAACCTGGTGACTATCTACCAATCTAGCTACATCCGGTTCAATATTGGTGAGTTGTAGCCTTAAATCTCCACGTTCGTTGATTTTCAAACGGTTTCAAAATGTTTATTACCACACTGAAGCTTTTTTCAACTAGGTATGATGATGGAAAAGCGATAAGGTATTTTTCAGCAATGTTCCACAATGTAGGATACTGTGTTTCAATGTTGCGTTGCAACCAGAACTTCTGATAGCCTTGGTTGAACTTCTGCTTAAGCTCTTCGTCTGTGCTGATGGTAATCAACTCTTCTTGCATTATCACATTGGCTTCTTCTATGGCTGTGGTATTGTACGGATTTATTATCCATTGAGGAATTTGTAAATTTAAAAGATCCTCAAACCTCTCCGTAAAATCCTTGTGTAATGCGTGTGTGAGTGACATATAATAAAATGTCATCATCTTGAAGCATTTCTGGTAATTTTGACAAATGCGGAAACTGCGAATATTCTTTTCTGCCTAAATTTTGTTTATAAAGGATTAGTTTACCCACGAAGGCCGATATTATTGATTGTGTTTTAATCAAGTTAAGATCGTCACCCTGCAGCTGCAAATTAACTTTGTTGAATATTCAAAAAATTTCAGTCAAGTAATAAATATCTGTTTTACAATTGTTCAGATTATCTTTCAAATTCGGATCTTTTTCTTGTAAAAACTCCAACACAGATTCAAAAATGCCTGAAAATCTTTCTAAGCAAGAGCCTCTTGATAGCCAGCGAACTTCAGTGTGCAGAAGTAATCGAGTAAAGACTTCGTCGTTTTCCTCACATAGCTGAGCAAATAACCGAGAGTTCAAAGAATTGCTTCGAATCTTGTTGATAGCATTTATTACATATTGTAAAGACTTATGCAATCTAGGACTCAGCTTTTTTGCTACTAAATGCTGCCTGTGAATCACGCAGTGAATGACCAGTACATCAGGCAGTTGTCGCTTTAAGTGAGCTATAAAACCACGATGACGACCAACCATAGACGGTGGACCATCAGTCGCAACAGAAACAATGTTTTTCCATGGAATAGCTTTGTCAGTAAAAAAATGTTCCACGGCCTGAAAAATCGATTCTCCTCTGGTATCAGTCTCTAAATATGTAGCAAAAAGAAGTTCTTGGCACATATTTTCATCTTTGATATATCGAACATATCCTAACAACAGAGCTTCATTGCCGGGTAATGTAGACTCGTCCAACTGGAGAGAGAATCTGTTGGTCTGTAAGAACTTGCATAAAATGTTTTCCACATCCCGTCCCATCTCGTCTATGCGTCTCTGAACGGTGTTATTGCTCAAAGTTATTCTCTTTAAAGTATCATGTGCGGGTTTGTGCAATATATTGTTAGGGACCTCCGCAATGGCTGGTAAGATAAGCTGCTCTCCAATTGTGTGGGGTTTCCCCGACTTCGCTATTAGTAAAGATATATTATAGGACGCTCGTAAACCATCATCGTCTTTAATAGATGATGACGCAAACATCGATCTTATGGATGGTCTTTTGTCTAGTTTTTCTTTAAGTGCTTGAAAAAATGACATGGGCTTACTTTTTTTGTCAGCATGTACTCTTGATAAGTGGTCATCCATTTTTGAAGGCTTCATGGCATCGTTACTGAATACTTTTTCACATATGAGACACATCGGCAAGTGTTGATTTGATGGAGATGCAATAAATCCGAACTTCAAGTAGTCCAAACTGTATAGTCTGCATTTTTTTTCGTGTCTATCTGCATTGCCATACAATGGGGCAATGCAGCCTGCATTGCCCCTTTGTATGGCAATGCTGATGCGCTGTGCCGGATAAAAACTGTTTGGTACTTACCCTGTTAATTTTTCATAAACTGCAGATATTGTAGGGTTACCCTATTAACTCGCGGAGGGAGCTCAGCATTTTGTAAATTCTTTTTCAATCACTTTACTTCACTTAAATTAGCTATGTTATAACTTTGTAATCTCTTGAAATAAATGAGTACTTATATGAGTTATTATCGTTCAAGCTCCAACGAATTTCAAAACGCAAATGAACTTTCAACCTAAGTGCAAGCTCGTTAAATAGTAAAATATCGGGAACATGTTTGGGCTTGCAACTTGATCATGGATTCGTTCGTATTTAATCGCGTAAGCGTCAAATAGAGAGCAAGTCAAAACGCGCCTGAAAGACATACGCTCGAACTCATTATCTTGCACAAATTTGTCCACACTGACTTGCCGAGTTTTTCATCTTGTACAAACTTGAGACTTTACATTACTACATCGATGCTATTTCCTACAAAAAAATTAATTATTCTCAGTACACGTAACACAACATAAACAATACAGTACCTACCTACCTATCTTGAAAGATTTAAATAAGAACTTGTGTTAATTAAATAGGGGTCGATTTTTAGACCTCGTTGACCCCCAACATCAGTTTTCGTTTATGCCGACCCCTAGGAAACCGATATCGACCACTTTGGGAATCCCTGTTTTAGATCTTCGTGCTTCATCTTAGACCACATCATCGTTTACCATCAGGTGAGATTGTTGTCAAACGAAAACTATACAGTTTAAAAAAAAAGTTATAATTGCGCGCAAGAAAACCGGTATCGCAGATCTAATAAATAATTATAAAAAATGTCTTTACTTATTTACTTACCTACATAATCTTCTAATCCTACGGTAAATTGAAAGCAAAAGTCCTTAAAACTTGGGAGGGGATCTCTAGGTATCCTATAGTTAAATGTTCTTTAGATATCTATGAGAAAATATCACCACTCGGAATTCTTCGTAACTAAGTGCCTTTGAAAATCCTATTAACCTTTAGTATTCTTTAAAGGAGTAACGTGTTTGTTTGTTTGTACACACCTTTTTAAATTTTCGCGAACTATACTCATGTTTTTAAGACAAAACGGGTCTTTTCGCGCACAGATCGCTTTTTGACACCCGCCCGCTTCAGTCTCTCGTGACCACTGCCGATGTAACTTGGCCGAAACGTCGAGGTTAGTCAAAATCATAATTTTGATATAAATCTGTGCGCGAAAAGACCCGTTTTGCCTTAAAAACATTTGTACACACTCTCTGAAAAAAGACATATTTTTATTTATATTTTTTATTAAAAAAGAAAAGTACTCAATACCTATATAAGTATTCTGTTAGTTATTTGGTTCTCATAATACAAGCTCTGCTTAATTTGGTACTAGATAGCGCTGCGTGAAATGTCCAGTAATATTTATTTTCTTAGGTAGTAGAAATAGAATAGAATTTTTCAAAGTTTCGCGATCACTATAGGTACTTACTTAGGTAATTAGACTGATTTATCGTGTTTACTTTTTATTTACCCGTCTTAATCATTAATCTCAGTCATAGGTACCTACATTATAAACCAAGGTAATTTAATGTACGTGCCCACTTGCCCAGTTGCCGAGTAAAGCTCGGTCGTCCTATAGGTATTATTCTTAAAAGAAAAGGCATTTGAATAGATTAATCCAAGCGAGCAAATCGCGAAATTCGAGCACATAAAAGCCAACCATAAATAGGTCGCTATTACGATGCCGTGCCGAGTCGCTCATATTTAAAACTTGCTTTATTATTGTAATGCTACGAAAGAGCTTCTTTGTTATTATCAAGATGGAACCTTGACAATGACTAATATAATATCTCCTTCCGTGAAATCTCTTCTCAGCGCATTATAAATTCACCGTTGAAGCAACTACATCGTGATGGTGATAAATTGTCAGTCTGTTCGTCATATTTCGGCTTTTATTGTCTACGAAGACGTCTGACTGCCCGCGGCTGAAATCGCCGCTCGTTTACGTTTCTCTCACCGATTTATGGTATTTTGTGATGACATAACTCCGTTGCGAATTGCCGTATAAAAGCTATTTGTGTGACCGCCATTTCTGCAGTCTTCACTGCAATCAACTCCAATTAAGTACGTACAGTTCGTAAAATAGTAACACCACTATGTAACGCACACACTACAGTCACTTCACTGACCTTCTGTGCTCTGCCAGAAATTTACGCACACAAACGCACTTATGGTAAAAGGATATCAGCAGGCAAATTAGCATTAGCTTATTGTTTTTAATTGATTTATAAGAGTACCATTCATCATAACTTCATTATTACTTAATATTTTGACGACCTCCGTGGCGCAGTGGGCGAATAACCGGCTAAGACGCCGGAGGTAGTGGGTTCGATTCCCGCCGCGGAACAAATGTTTGCATGATCTACAGATATTTGTTCCGGGTCTGGTTGTTATTCTATATATTATAAATGTGTATTTCTACAAAAATAAAGTATATAAGTATTCTATCAGTTATTTGGTTACCATAGTTCAAGCTCTGCTTAGTTTGGGGCTAGATAGCGCTGTGTGAAATGTCCAGAAATATTATATTTATTTATTTATATTACGCTATAACAAGCAATAAGTAATACCAGGTGGAGCTCGAGAAGCAATAGGTAATACCAATATATACATTTTCACGACGACGAATATACTTACCTCAGAATGATATGCATACGTGTAAATAATCCACATTTAAATATCAAAGCCAATCTATTTAGAACTAAGTACTATACCTAATTGCTAGGTATCACCATCCCATTATACCATCACAAATTTCGCAGCAATCGAGATCGCAGAGTTTTCGAAAAGGTTTTCGGATGACGAGCGTAATGCAATGCTTCAGAGGGTACGACATAGGAAAATGTAATTTGCGATAAAGTTCACAGTTCTATGCCGTTACTGACTCAAACAAAACTAAAAACTACCAAAGTAGCAAAACTGCGTTGCTTTATAGGTTTGTGGGTCATTGCGAAAATAATCTAATGCGTCAGTATACAACGCAATCAAGCGATTAAATCAATGACGCTTCTCTTAATCCTCCGAATAGCCGTCTGAGACGCAGGAGGTTCGGGTTCGACTCCAACCACGGAACAAATCTTTGCATGATCTACAGATATTTGTTCCGGCTCTAGTCGTTTCTATATGTATTAAAAGTATGTATTTACAAAAAAATAAGGTATGTAAGTATTATATCTATCAGTCATCTGGTTCCCATAGTACAAGTTTTGCTTAGTCTGGCGCTGTATGAAATGTCCAGCATTATTTATGATGTACCAAAATATGTAATATTTAGGTTTATAAACCATCAGTTGTCTACAAAGCTGATGCCAACTTGGCTTATCTTTTTTATTGCCAATACACTATATATTATTATCCAGTTTTTAAGGAAATCCAGACATATCTCAAATACCTATGTAAAAAATATATCTTCATGCATAAAGCATGCTAAATCGTCAATTTCGTATGCGACACGACCGTGTGGTAAACGCAGTCTTCCTTAGAATTCACGTTGAAATCGCAAGATTTATTCACCGCAGATTTTGATGAATCACCTTGGGTTTTGTCTGATTAACTATCGAGAGTTTTGAAGTGCTTTTTCAATGAAAAACATGACTTTTCAGGATACTGTAACGGGTTTTTTTAACAAAAATGTTGTAGTTGCTTCAGTTCGCAAATAGCAAGCCAGGTATTTTAAAAGTCACAGCGTTGCAGTCTCAAAAACTTGGATTCTCGCCTTGGATGCAATTAAAGGACGTTGTTGAGGAAGAAACTTTACCAAAGTTATTTGTAAAATAACTTTGTATACTTAGTTCTTCTTTCACAAAAGATGGTATTTAATGCAAACTCACTGTGCAGCTTTTACAAGGTAGAGTTTTTTGTTCCGTGACATATTTTGTCCTATTTTAAGCGTGGGGGTGGTTCGTTTTTGTAATGTCGGTCTTCAACTCTCATTTGAAGTGCCTTTACAGAGGTAATGATTACAGGAACAGTCACGCGATTCCAAGCTTAGGGTTTCTCGAGGTATGTTAAGCGAGTAGTTACATACTTTGTGTATCAATTTTTGTGGTTCGAATTGAACGTTTAGGTTGCGGTCGATAGTCGCGAGGTTCTGGGAAATCGTTTATAGTTTCGCGGTTCTACGCCTCGCTCGAGGAGTGTTCAAGCTGAACTTGCTGCAAATAATATAACTTTGGTATTCCTTTATACTTTGTGGTCAAGCTCTATTGATCAGTTTCACCAACCAGGGTTAGCACTAATTTATAACTTGCTAGCGGACCTGCCCGCGGTTCTGCACGCGAGGGCAAAAAGGAGCCTAAGTCTCAATCCCGGTCATAATCTATCTATATACCAAATTTCATCGAAATCGGTCCAGCCGTTTATTCGTGAAAACGTAACAAACAGACAGATAGAGAGACATAGTTCATTTCGAATTTATAATATTAGTAAGCATTGTGTAATGTTACAATCCTGGCGTTTTTATCCTGCATTTTTTTTTATTGGTGATTAGTGGTCCCGCCGAACTTCGTATCGGTTTGACATGCATAGGTATAACGCGGGCTGTCAATATAAGTCACCCTGGTAGAATTGTCAATTGTTGTCCCCGGCCATCATTATGTATGAGAAAATGAATGACTTCCACAAATAATTCAATACCAAAATTAGCCAAATCGCTCCACCCGTTCTCGAGTTTTAGCGAGACTAACGAACAGCAATTAATTTTTATATATATAGACAATATATCTCGGGATAACTCCTACCGAAGCATCTGTTTCAAACGATATTCATTTTTTTACATCCTCTTTGACGATATTTGCAGCACGCATTCTGTCAATTCTATGTCAAACGTCATAAGGTTACATTATAAAAGCGCTAAGGTTAGATTATAAATAATTTTATATGGTGGTTAAGTATTCTTAAATTTTCTAATTTTTCGCGCAATTTTCTTAATTTTTGCTTTCATAAGAACCTTCTCCTGACAATAAGAAATACAACAAAAAAAGAATTGGCCAAATTGGTCCAGGCGTTGTTGAGTTATGCGCTTACCAACACATTTTGCGATTCATTTTTATATTATAGAAGATAGTGAAGCGCTTGACCACTACCTCACGTGGTGGTAAGTGATGGTTTGATCGAAGATGGAGCACGCTTTCCTAGAAATAATCTTTGTATCTTTGTTCAGTTAGTGCAACAAGAGTTAAAATGTGAAATTAGTTTTGCAATCGGGCTTTTATAAGAATTTCGGTAATCCCAGCTCTATTTCTTACACCTTTTTAGGGCATTCTACTAAACTTTCCTTGTAATGCGACGCATAATGACGTAAAAGTGGAGTCGAGCTCGACCGAGTCTTGTGGCACAAGTAGCCAGTGGTTCAAGTCTAATCCAATTTGAATATCCACTTTAATTCCACTAACCTTATTTGCCGTGAGAATGTCCTTAATGCTAATGGAAACAATGATTTGTACTTACCCACTCAGGGTTTACCGCTCAACAATCAGATTAATCGACTAGTTTAGTATTTAAATAGTAACTGTGTTAATTGGGTTGGCTCCTAAGGATATTTCAGTTCTATCCACATTTACATTTCTTTTTATCTAATCTGTAATGTCACTTTACTTGGCGAACACCTTTACCATTAGCTTCCAGGATTTGCGTCCGTTTGCCAGGCAGGCACCCACTGTGTGATGATGGTCGTTGATGCGCCAACCTCACGTGTCCCGTGACTTGCAATTATTCAAAACTGTAGTATTCGAATAATATTTGACCAATTTGGGGGATATTCGAATATTATTTGAAACTTTTAAATGACAATTTTTACTAGTTTTTACTATAGAAAAGCATCACAAAACCGTTTAGGAATAATCAAAAAAGGCTTTGTGGGGAACCCTTGTTATCAAAACCACAAAATGTGTAGAAATGGTATAAGGGTAAACAAATAAAATTAGATATTTAGGTATTGTATTTTGGCTAATAAAATCACACAAAACAGTGTGTTTAATAATAACAAATAATCAAGGCACTGATTGTAAGGTTTATCAAGCAAATATACTCATTTTCACCTTGGTAGACTACGGCTACGCGGCTGACTCTCATAGTTAAAATAGTTCTAATAACTAACGCTATTACAAATATTCGAATACAAAAATCTGTCGAATATTCGATTGCAAACCCCGTCTAATCCCATTTTAGCCTGGTATTCTTATCGGCTACCTTTTTACATAAATAAGAGTAATTAATCGGGAAAAGCTGGGACATAAAAAAATATAGAGCACAGAACGCCTTCTACGATAAATTTACACATAATCTCAAGGAAATCTACTTCTTAGTATGTTTCCCATAAACACAAACTATTTGGTTTACTTAAACAACATAGGTACTAATCTTAATTCTAGACCAATTTCGACGATTAATATACAGAATGTAATAACCCTGTGCGATGCGGTGGTAAGGAACGCTATGCCAGTGGTGGAGGCGAGATGTTTGAGGTTGCTACTTGCAAACGCGTTACTTATAGAGTGGCCGAACTAGTTAAGAGTCAGAACTGGCCAAAAGCGCTCATGACTCAGCTGACCTGGTTGTTAAACAGAACAATAAAGCTCTGCGCGGTAATCACATCAATATTGGCTGCTGAGGGTACGTAAAGATCTTAGTCCCGGCTATCATAAATAAAGCCACGCCGGAGCACTTGAGCGGCACCAAGATTGGTCAGTTGCGAACAAAGATGCGAACTTACAAGTCTAGAGCCTACCATCAGTAAATTGATTATTATAGTATAGTAGGTACTGCTATAAATATGATACATACTCGTATCTATCTATCTAATCAGCCCACATCCATCCAATGCTGGGTATCAGCCTGCTCATTGGTACACTATCCTTTCCAAACCTTCGCTAATCGAATCCAGTGACATTCCACCATTCTTATGATTTGATCTGACGAACGAGCTGTTGTAGGTACTGCCTGACTCAAATACTCCGATTTCTGGCATTTTATTTATATACTTACTCATGTTTATTTGTTACCTATCTGCTTTGACCAGAGGTCGGGTTTGCGCAGTCCTTTAGGTATTTCGCCATCTTCTTTTGCGCTTTTATTTTTGTTTAGTGTCGTGTCAAATAAATATTTTTATTTCCATTTAAATAGCCCAATAGAATGTATTGGGAAATGATCCATTACGTAGATCATCTCAACAGTCGTCTTTGATACCATTCCAGCTCAAATTCTACTAGAACACGTGAACGGTCCACAAGTAACCTAAGCAACTCGCCTAGTTAACAACTTCCAATGAGTTTGAATTCACGCGATCCAGTCAGGCGACATTTGCACAGTTGCACCAATAATCAAATTATTTTTTATCGATTGCATTGTATTTTTTTTTAACGATTTGGAATCCCCAGTTTATTGGGACTGCAGTACTCTTTATGGTGGTATAATGAGCCTGCACACTATACGTTTAGAAATTAAATTGTCCAAGTCTATACCATTGATTATAGACATAGCGAAATCATTTATTACTATGAATCTAGCACCTGGAAAACCAAGATCAAAAGCATAGCCAAGAGGATTTGCAAGTTGAAGTGGCAGTGGGTTGGGCACATAGCTCGCAGAACTGACGGCCGTTGGGGCAAAACGGTTCTAGAGGGAAGACTACGCACCGTAAAGCGCAGCGTTGGACGGCTCCACACTAGATAGAAAGACGACCTGATAAAGGTTGCTGGGAGCCGTTGGGTGTTGGTCGCACAAGATCGGTCGCTCTGGAAATCTATAGGGGAGGCTTATGCTCAGCAGTGGCGTCCTACGGCTGATATGATGATGATGATGATGAATTGCATTGCATAGAATATGCAATTTTTATCGCATTGCTGCGATATGCGTGCGATATCCTTAGTTATAATAAATCAATGGTTCAACCATTAAATCACAAGTGACTACAAGTAAAAAAGTTTATGAGTATTCTATCAGTTATCTGGTACCCATAGTAAAAGCTCTCCTTAGTTTGGGGCTAGATAGCGCTATGTGAAATATCCAGCCATATTTATATTCCCAGCAATATTGCCACTGCGTAATGCGTATGCAGTGGCAATATTGCTGGGAAAAAGTCTCAATTATCCTACTGGTCTTGTCTTGAGCAGTTTTTTACTGTTCACTAAAGTAAAGACATCGGGATAATCATTTTAGATAAATTATTTTACCTCTCTGCCTGCTTATACCTACTACTCTTAAATCAAACTAAAACATTTTTGACCGTCTAGAATTCAAATATCACCACGAGACAATGAAACTATTTTGATAACTTTTACAAAACATATACACCATTGAAATGTGACATCGTGTTCAGGTATTTTTGGTAACGCTCTAAATATGGACCAGCTGAGCTCAGTTTAACTTTTCACTTTCATTTCTTTTGTTATGTGAAAGTAACTGTTCCTCGTGACGAGAACATTCATTTACATTATCAATTACAATACAAACAACGTATTCAATTAGATAGCAAATATCTTAGTTGTAACCTCTAAGACATACTCGTATCATTGATAGACCAATATGATTAATAAAGCAAGATTAACTACTATTTACGAGTAATTTAATAGAACTGGGTCGCATCAATAAACAATTGATTAAATTATCTCGCATATGGAATAGTATCTTGAACAATATAATCTTTTAGTCTGGGCTTTATAGTTCTAGTTCTGCCTTAAAATTATCGTAGACATTTTAGTCCATTTTCATTGTACATTCGAACTAAACGGAGAACTTCTATGCGGAACTGTACTGTAAAGCTATTTAATAGATTTCAGCGTTGTACAATTTACAGCCGACCCACACAGCACTCTATACGTACAGTTATTATTTCAATGAAATATCACGGAGATACCAGCGAAAATGACTCCAGAAACTGGTACGAAATGTAGAAACATATCATAAATTCAACAATATAAGGTTTTCCCACAGCTAGTTGCCTTTTCGAGTGAACTTCCTTTCAGCCCCGGGAATATGTTCGCTTTGTTTTGTTGTGTTTGCGAGTTAGGAACGGCAAATTGTCGGATTACACAACTCCTAAGTTGCTCGGTCAACATTACTGGGCATCTTAAATTCTGGCTACTTGCGCGGTTTTTGTGTTTTGATGGCAACTTCTAATAAGCATAATACGCGCCGACTTCGCGTGTTTCATAATTAAAAACTCCCCCCTACTTTCTCGTCCCAAGAATGAAAAGTTCTCGATCGCAAACAAAGCTTTATTTTCCAAATTGCCTATTAGCAGAAACCTTTGGCGGGAACGAGCTGTTTTTCTGAAATTTGTTTTTCTTTTGCTTAAATAATAGCTAATATAATTTAAGATGTTTGTCGTGAATTTGGTGATTTATTTTTGTTTCTTTTACTGACCTGTTAGTTCCGTTAGGTTCTTTCGTGCTTCGGGTGGGGGCTGTGTAAATGAGGTTGGAGTTTTGCTTGCCAGTTTAGCGCTGTAAATTGTATGAGAAAAACGCAAGACTGGGCGGTAACCGCTCACCCGACGCCGAGGTCACTTACTTACATATGCATGAGATTTAAAAAATATCTTATTGCTCGAGTCGGCGTTTTACTTTGCATAGGATTAGCAGAAGGTGTCGTTTTATGTGGCCTCGATATATTTAACACGATTTTATCCTGAATGTATGTTTGAACATTGTAATTGTTCACTTTCAGTTAAAAACTCATTTCAGCATTCTCATCACATAGAAACGTCTCATCGATGTTTACTTTCAAAATTTCCGCGTGTACAATCCCACCGGGAGTGGCATCCGTTCAACTTCCTCCGTATCCCTCCTCGAGGTAAATAAGCGCCTCCCTTTGTTTGCCGGTTAACGGTTGTAAATTGTACGGTAATAACGGTGCGGTTGTGCGAGACTTGGCCGCCTAAAACGGAAGCAATCCAACTCTTTACCCCCCGTGCATATTCATAGGGCTGCGGGAAAAATTGCTCCGATCTGGATTGCTCTATATTTTATCACTATTATCTGAAGCTAGCAAGGAGTAGGGCATTTGAATAACTTTATTTCGGCTATATTTGTCGCATATCTATCGCATTATACAGCAGCAAAGAATTTTTAACAGTCCCAATGGTAATTATTTTCCTTTGTATATTATATTTATTATTAAAGTTATTGTTATCAACTCTACCAATTTTAACACAGTCGAAAGGAGCCACAACCCTAATTGCTCGGGGATCATGTTCGTGCAGATTGTTTCAACAAAATCTGTTTAAATTACTGAAGTCTTACAAAAGAAAACTCCATCAAAGGCAGAAGTTTGACCAAGTCCATGTCAAAGACTGGGTGGGCTAGGCGTGCAGTCAAAACTTCATTAAAGCCAGTCAGTTTGCGGCGCCGGGTGCTGGACAGTCAACCTTGTTAGGAACTCTTGTCACGTACGTGCCTGTCACGATCCGGGACAGTTTTTCCGTGGTCAGGAAACTCTCCGCAGACTTGGCGGGCCTTCAGTTCTTTGACTTCTTGTTATTGTGCTACTAGATCCGACTTCTTACAACTGGTAGCTTGTTGAACCAGTTTATCTGCATTGAAGTTTCAGTTACAAAAGGTGAAATTACCTGGTTTTGAATTGTTTCCTTTCTATTAAATCTTCGCCCGTTAAAAGCGGAAAGTGGACAAACAAACACATTTTGTCTGAACAATTCCGTTCGCGTCTGATCCCAGAACAACACTCTTGGCACGAGCTCCCTTAATTCAAAAGTTGTTCTGTTCCTAACGGTGATATTTTCGAAACTTTTCGTTTCAATTCAGCTTAGTTGTTCAGACGTCTAATGGGAGCACCGGCTTTGTTGTTTTATGTGAGCATGACATAAAATAAACAGCCATTGAAAATGCTGACATTTAATGGTAACAATAAAATGTTATTTCTTTCTTTGAGTAAGCTTTTTGGCTCAAATGAAAACAACGACTTTTGATTTTGATTCCATACCTAATGCATTGAAGCTCAAACGTGCATTTTTCATTTTTCTTTATTAAAATCAGCTTTCGTTTTCTCTACTATACTATTAGTTCATTGTTATATTTACCACTATTACAGTACTACTGTTTATTATTTATTTTCCACTCGGCCCTGGCGGAAGTTTCCCACCTGCCAACAAAATCAATTTCGCGCTCACTTTAATACTTGTCACTCTTATGTACAATAAACAATTCCACCAAGGTAGCGCTTACAATGCAGTAACAGTCTTACTTTATGACGTCGGCGTCTTAGCCCCGGCATACAAATTACTATGACACTTTCCAGTTTTACTGGATCGTTAGTTTGGGACGCGAATTGTCTATGGTGAATAGTGATGGTGTTGTGTTGTGATTTTGATGTAATATAACAATGGCGATACTCAAAATATTCTTGTTTTGTAGCGTGTCTATTCTTGAGTGTACAATTAGAATCAAATGTATCGTGAGTTGTGATTTTGCGAAGTCCTCTTTTATTGAAGAACCAGCATTTTAAGAACCTCCTTTATTGACAAAGTCCCTGTACAGCTGCAACCACTTGACATGTTATAATTTTAAGTTTAGATTTATTTATTGACAAGGCCTCTTTACAGCCGCTTTAATGAACTAGTTTTATTTTATTTTATTATTTTAATATTCTTTTGACAAAGCCAGTATACAGCCGCAACTAAAATATTATTGTATTAAAATATTAGTTAGGTAAATGTTTTCCTAACATTTTTTATGTAATGAAGCTGACGTAACTAAGTGTTCTTTAAGTCTCTATGGTTTGAAATAAATAAATATGAAATATATGAAGTTTAAACAAACGAATTATAGTACGAAAGAAAGTACATTTAATTTAGTTATGTATATTTTTATCTATTTATTTATTCGGATTATACAGTTTGTTTTACCTATGTCTTCTCTGTCACCGCTTACCTTACCCTAGCTAGAGGTAATATATTTGTGTATCCTTACCCTAGAAATATAATAACCATTGTTTGTGAGAGACCAACTCTCTTGCCTTTTTGTTGTTGTCATTGACGGGATCGAGATAATAAAGCTGAGTCAAGCGTACCCTTCTCGTTATTGTCTTGTTTCTCGGAGGTGTCTTGTGTATAATTTAAAGCTATGTTCAGCCAAACGTGACCATGCGAGTCGTTTCCATACAAAATACACCAATTAACGCAGTCATGCCGCATGCCGTTATTGAAAAAAAATTGCTTACAATAATAATATGTAGTTAGAAATTAAGAAATTATTTTGCCGATTTGTAAAAAAATACTAATAAAAGAATATTTTTTATTCTATTTAATGCGTACTTTTTCAATAAGTCATTTATCATTTATCTTCTTCCAAAAATAAACTGTATTTTATATTTTAGGTACTTAACAAAATAATAACCATGATGTCATGTACCTACTTTACAAATTTAAGAAAAAATATACTCGGGTCGGAGTTTCTTGGAATTTTAAGCGTCATCGTCAGTTGCTTAAATTGCTCAATATATAAGAATCTTGTAATAGGTAATTTAGCATTGCTGGATGACATAGACTAGACACATAAATTATTTTTAACATAGGTACTTAAAATAGGTTTTTTCAAGGTGCCTTTCTGGCCCACTTGATGGTAGTCCTAAATGTGCCTGTAATTTCTTGGCGGCAGAAATAGGTATTGTGGTAGTAGGAACTTCCCCGGGTGAGCCCTTTCACAAGGATTTCTACTACTGTATACTGCACTATAACTTTCAAAATCTCGTTTCTTAAAGAATAATTTAAACTTATCGACAAAAATCTGTTCGGTTGAGAGAATGCGTAAGATACCTAAATTACATTTGAATATGCCCAGTTAACCGCCATTTATACCGCTATACCATACCGCCCGAGATTATTCGACTCAGTTTGCGCTCGAGCCGTTTAATTTGTTAAATTGAAAAGAAACATCGTATTGTTCTGATAAAATTAGGTTTATTTGCGAAACCCATTCGGTCGTAACAGAAGATCCCTTGAAATAAGTGGATGGAATGAGTGAAATGACCTATAAAGCGGGATAGATGTGGCAGTTTCGATGGAGCTTAGAGTATTTTGCTCGCTTATTTCGTCGGCTATTTCTCGAAAAATTACACCCTCGGTTATGATAAAACCTAACGAAGGAAGTTTTGGCAGTCAGTGTCCTACATCCCCTAGTAGGATGACCGCTATTGAAACGTTTCTCTCTACCTAAGAATAGATTAAAATTACATTTCAGCGTAGAGCGTAATGTTTTTACTACCTACGCTAAAATTACGTTTTAATCTATTCTTCTACATTCATTATTTTTTTCTAGGGCAGTCATGCTAGCTCAACTGAAAGGTCTAGGATACCATACGCCTAGAGTTAGTTTTACAAAAGAAGTCTTGTGCCCGTTTGAGGAACTAACCGATATCAGAGATGATACTTATGTTGAAAATGTATTTTTCAAGTTTTCTTTCTTGATGAAATGAATCATAATCAATTAATCCAATGAAAACAAAATACATTGTGTGCGGATATTATCTAAAGTTACTTAGCACCTAAAACTTAGTAAATACAATTTTTAAGGACTCTAAAACAAAACAAATTAAACAAAATAAAAGTATCAATAACAGAAGAGTTAATGTCTATTTATTTATACGTTGTAATAAATTCAAACGTTAAAATGTCAGTAATATAAAGTCATTATCGTATAAGTTCATGCCATGCTACGCAATGATCTAAACTAAAATGATTTGTGGATATCAAACAACGTTAGGTACGGCGTTACCTTCTTCATTAGGTATGATGAGACGTGTAATCAATAACCTGAGACTGCCGAAATTATTCAACACTGAATTGAAACTTACCAACGAAGTCAAGTATCTCGGGGTCATACTCGATAGTAAATTACTGTGGAACAAACACCTTGACTACAAACTACAACAAGCATGTACCTGCTTCTTTCAATGCAGCAGAAAGCTCGGAAAAACCTGGGGACTCTCCCCAAAAATAACTTTGTGGCTTTACACCGCCGTAATAAGACCGACACTAACATACGGCTCCATTGTATGGTGGACCCGTACTGAACTTAGTACTGTTATTACGAAGCTGCAAAGGTTCCAGAGACACGCATGCTCTGCATTATCATGCTGCATGAGAACGACTCCAACAGCCGCCCTTGAGATTATTTTAGGGCTGGCTCCTTTAGATCTTTATATACAACAAGAAGCAATGATGGCCGCCATAAGACTTAAACACCAGGGACTGTGAGGAAACACAAGGAGTCAGCACGCATCTATCTTAGAGCGAGTGATAGCCTACGAACCACTACTCGCCGCCCCGTGCGACAAGATCCCAAGACAACAGATATTTCAAAAACACCATAACATACAACTCTACGAAGATCAGAGAGATCAATCAGGAATCAGTGACGTCCGCGTTTGCACCGACGGCTCAAAAACCAAACAGGGAACGGGCGCTGGCATTCATTCACTGGATCTCAACATAAATATAACATTGACACTAGGTACATACAGTTCCATCTTCCAATGTGAATGCATGGCCATTACCGAAGCAGCTACCGCAATAAACAGGAGGCAGATCGAAGACTACAGTATACGAATCCTCTCCGACAGTACATCAACACTCAGAGCTCTGGAAAGTCACAGCTGTAACTCCAAGCTCGTTTACGAATGCCACTTAGCCCTAGAAAGAATCGCCACGAAAAACAAGGTGATCTTACAATGGATTAAGGGGCATAGCAGATCATTGGGCAATGATGCTGCAGATGAACTAGCCAAAAGAGGATCGGAAACCACGGCTATAGGCCCACATCCATTCCTCCCTCTACCTTTCACACAACTACGAACTTGGATACGACGTCGTACTGTAAACCTACACAACGAACGTTGGGCACAGACCATGGACTGCAGACAGTCAAGGGTGGTTCTGCCGGCCGTCTCAACACGACTGACATGTCGACTGTTCAACCTTCAGAGACTAGACCTTCGAATCATCGTGGGGACCCTTACAGGACATTGTCCCCTCAACAAACACCTCTACATCATGGGAACAACAGACAGCCCACTCTGCAGGGGATGTCTCACCGAAGAAGAATCAGCAGTCCACGTAGTCCTGGAATGCGTGGGGGTAACAGCACAACGTGCAGAAATCCTGGACAATCCAAGGCCACTCCGTGAAGCCTGAGAAGAACCCAGGGAACTTCTGCGCTTCTGGTCGGAGTTAGGCTGGCTATCCATATAGCCAACTCTCTCACGCATAATGGACCACTTAAGAGTTCAAATGCGGATAAGGGAGCCCACCAACATAACATAACATACGTGTAATCAATTTCATAGTCTACTAATACAGAGCTCATTAAAGTAGTCATGAGACAAAGACACCCATGTCTGGTTGGGGTTAGTGTTATGAAATAATTACGTGGCTTAAACAGTTGCAGAATTCTCCAAGCCATGGATTAGATGAGTTTGCACTGTGAAGTAATGATACTTAGTTGTTGCCTGCCTTCAGTTTATACTCGAAGATAGGTATCTTCTTACATGCCTACTATATTCATAGCAGAGTTCGGATATTCTTCTTGAATACTTGTGGTATTCTTTGAGGTAAGTATATATTTTTTTGTGTGTACGTACAGAATACGAAAACAAAGCATCTTCTTTCATTTGTACGTCGTTTTTTCTTGGTTACTGGACGGGTTGTAATTAAAATTAAAATTAAATATGCCGTATTTGTAGCCGATGGAAGACCGATGACATTGTTTGACGACTAGTGCTCTTGAAAAGGTCTTTGTAGCCAATAGTTGACCTAGACGTCGAGTACGACCTGAGGGCTCGTACACAAAACTACGATGCGACGCGATGCGAATTCGCAACGCAGAAAATTGCGACACGAATTGCTGCGATGCGATTTCGTGCGGCAAGGCGTCTCCCAAGGTGACCATTCCTTCGACGACCGTCAACCGTACTGAACGTATTTTGAAAACTAGGTCGTGACATGGATCGTAAAAACAAGTGTGCACTTTTGTTATTGCTAAGGAGATAAAGGAAAAATGAGATGCGAATCAATTCGCAAGTTCTTGCGATGCGTTTTTACGATGCGACGTCGCATCGCAGTTTTGTGTACGAGCCCTAAGGATACAATTCTAAAGCCGGAATCATACGCCATTGTAGCACTTAATGTGACTCTGATTTATACAGGGTGAATTTGTAAACCGTCGACAAATTTAGAAGAAATTTTGAATTTATGTTCATTTTAATTCAATACATATAAAAGTTAAAAATCCACTGTTCTATACAAATTTTTCATTGGTTAATGTTCCAATTTAGCCCGGCTGGACCCTGAAACTAACAATGTAGGTTATATATTCCTAGACGTACATTTCTGTTCTTGTTTCACAAAATTTGGGAACAGAATTTTGTACAAGTGCCTTCGCAGAACCGTTACGTTTACAGATCATAAGGTCTTTATTTGACAGATAGATGTTTGAAGAAATTACTTTGTAACTCGTAATACACTACATTCCTGGTTAGGTCGATGTAGTACCTAATTTTGCGTGAAATGATAAACATGACAGATGCCGCGACATCGTTAATCTATGTTGTATGATTTGACACATTTACATAAATAGCACTTTAACAGTTACGACAAGCTGGCAGAATTTATGATGTTTGATATGTAACGTATTTTGGGGTGAGATAATGTTATTTATTAGCAAGGATGAGTTATGGCCTCTGTAGCTAATATCATCAAGTCTTCAAGGCAGGCGGTAGCTTCAATCTTTTCAACACACTAGTTCCTTCAAAGTAAAGATGATCAAAGATTTTTAAAACCATCTTAAAAACTTTCAAGCCAGACGGAACTTGAACCTGCAACCGTCCTCTTGATACGAGGATGCGCTGTCAATTGTGCTACAGGCTCTTGTCACATCAGGGTCGAAATTAGTGAGGTGATTCAGATTATGACTCAAAGCGCCGTGAGCTCCATCTACAGTAAATCTTTACGGTTTCCCGTAAGTGTTCGGATAACACAATAAAATAAAAAAGATCTGATAATAAAAAAAAAGTATTGAAAAAACAAAAAACCCGATTGCAAGAAACTGAAAAGAGATAAACAAACTTGCATTTTTTTAATGCTATTTGTGGGGAAACAGGCTTACGTTACGGCCCACCTGATGGTAAGCGGTCACCGTCGCCTATTGACACTGGCAACACCGGGGTATTGTCGATGCGTCCCCTACACTGTAGAACCCTCTTTACATTTCTCTTGAAGCGTGCCATGTCGTAGCCTAATGGGAAAACCTCAAATGGTAGCTCATTCCACATCTTACAAGTATGGGGTAGAAAAGATCGCGTGAAGCGTGTGGTGCGCGATACCCAATTGTCGATGATATGTGGATGAGCTTAGCATAGTTTGATAATCGCTGGCGGGGAGTACCTATTGACGTGGGTGCATCTTTATTGATGTTGATTATACACACAGACAAGTTCGTCTAGGTATACGGTTCGTGAGAGCGGAATATCTGTAAATAAACATGTTTTTAACCGCCAACTGATACGTTTTACCTAAAGTTGTTATTATATTTTTTGAATGGCCATTTTTCATAAAATAAAGGTATTTGTAAGACCTTACAAATACCTTCATTTTGATACTTCACTCAATTGATTTCGATAATTTTTTTTTGTCATTGGAAATCCAAAATGGCAGATGCAGCTGCCATATTGGATGTATATTATAACCTATATCACTAGTGGTTTAGAATGACACCTCATTTGTCAAAATCCTTCAAACCGTTTAGCCTACAGGTGCTACGGCCAGCCATTGTAGTCCTATGATTTAAAAGTGTATTTTCTTTAATTTGTTATTTGTACTGGTGTACAATACATTATCTATCTGTCTATCTACAGGATATTCCAAATGAACAGTCGACAAATACACCTTAAAACATTACTTACCTTTTTGTGAAGTCGGGTAAAAAAATATTATACGTTAAAAAGATAAAGCCAGGTAGGAACTCGTATTTCGATTCAAATATAACAACGGACAACCTTATTATCTATCTATCTACTGACTAACCAAACACAAATTTATACTAATACTCGTGGACCCGCCGAACTTCGTACCGCCTTGACATGCATATAACGCAGGCTGTCAATATACGTCACCCTGGTAGAAGTGTCAATTGTTGTCCCCGGCCATCATTATGTATGAGAAAATGAATGACTTCCACAAATAATTAAATACCAAAATTAGCGAAATCGCTCCACCCGTTCTCGAGTTTTAGCGAGACTAACGAACAGCAATTCATTTTTATATATATAGACAATATCTCGGGATAACTCCGACCGAAGCATCTGTTTCAAACGATATTCATTTTTTTACATCCTCTTTGACGATATTTGCAGCACGCATTCTGTCAATTCTATGTCAAACGTCATAAGGTTACATTATAAAAACGCTAAGGTTAGATTATAAATAATTTTATATGGTGGTTAAGTATTCTTAAATTTTCTAATTTTGCGCGCAATTTTCTTAATTTTTTCTTTTATAAGAACCTTCTCCTGACAATAAGAAATACAACAAAAAAAGAATTAGCGAAATCGGTCCAGCCGTTCACACGTGATGGCGTGACCAAGGGAAATAGGGATTCATTTTTATATAAAGAGATTATAAAGAGCAAAGATTTGTTTGTTTGTATTGAATAGGCTCCAAATTTACTGGACCGATTTAAAAAATTCTTTCACTGTTGTGAAGCTACACTATCCCCGGGCGACATACTCGTAGGTTACTTTTTACTCAACTTTTTACTAGTATGTATAATGTTATTATACACCTGCGTTACCTGCGTGCAGTGCCTTTCCTAAAAAGCCTACAATCAAATTGGTATATAGAGCGAGAGAAAGAAAAGGAACAGATTAGGCAAAAAACAAAAAAAAGTGAAACTGAAACTAACCTAGCTAGATTAAGAACCGCTACATTAGTTTTTCCTTTTTGGTACTTTCACAATTTTAATAAAGCCAGCTAAAATTCGTATCGATCACATTTGCCGGTTCGTTTTATAGCTCTATGCGTAGCAACCTATAATAATTGCGTTCAACACGTGTATACGATACGCCTAACAAGTTCCGTACACGCATCGATTATCTATACGATGTATTTTGATAGCCGATGTGGGAGCGATTGAATATATTAAATTAAGGAATTAATTCCAGTATTTAGTCCCAAAATTCGGCAATTAACGGGCGATGTGTCCCGTCGCGGTCTGTTTACGACGTGCTAAAAATTGTCGAGTGTATATTATATGCGGAGGGCGAGGGAGGAGTGGTCTACTGGTCTGTTTGGTAGCGTGCCGATGTTGAGTTGCCTTATCTTTATGATTGCCTTCCCACAGCTACTGCAAGCTTTTATATCCCAACGCTGTAAAACTCAACAATGCCGCGGATTTCAGTTACAACAGCATAAATCTGATGTTATTTTTGCACGCGAACCCTGCGCATTCAAATCTCTACCTTTTACCGTTGTTATTAATGTTTACAATCTTTTATTGTTACAGGTACGTAAGAGATGATTCTGCGGATGATTTAATAAGAGGTCGGGTCAGCGCGTGTTAGTACTTCTAATAGTTGAGAAATGAGCCGTGAGAACCGTGACACGATTTAATACAATCGTTCTCTCAATGCACGTATGACTGGTTACAATGCACCTGCCTGCGACTACTGTTTAGATTCATTAGTATTTAATCATCACTTTCTATCTGGGTTGGCTGGCAGTTTAGTATAACAATACTTAGTTAATTACTTGTTGGGATTTTAATGTTTATATACCTACCTACCTATTTTTTGTTACATAACTACCTAAAACAGTGTTAATCTCCAACTCGACAAAATACTAATGGTTAAAGTTTATATACCTAACCTTATTTTAGTTACTAGCTATTATTTATTGGCATAAATATCACACTAATATTATAAATGTGAAAGATTGGATCTTTGTTTGTTACCCAATCACGTCGTTAACCGCTGAACCGATTTCGATGAAATTTGGTATGTAGGTACGTAGATTATAACCTGGATTAACACATGGATTAACACCTAGGTTTTTTATCTAATGTCCCATGGTACAAAAAGGGGTGTCAAGTCATGTTGCTACAGCGAGTGTTGCTTTTTTTAGGCTTAAATATCTAAACCACTTAATCTATAATACACAAAGGTTAGCTGGAAGAAAATTCTAATTAGCATTAAGTTCGCCTATGTATTATTTTATTGGTGCAATAAAGAGTTTTCTTATCTAAATAATTACGCAAACCGAAAGGATAAAACGTACCCACCCTAAAGGGGGTGGCGTACTGAGGCCCCGCTGTCTGTCGGTCCGTCTGTCACCAGGCTGTATCTCATGAACCGTGATAGTTAGATAGTTGAAATTTTCACAGATCATGTATTTCTGTTGCCGCCATAACAACAAATACTAAAAACAGAATAAAATAAATATTTAAGGGGGACTCCCGTACTACAAACGTGATTTTTTTGCTCATTTTAGCTCGATATTGATAACGGCAACAGGTAGACGCTTGAAATATTCACAGAATATTTAGTTATTTATTCACTTTAAAAATAAATAATTATATTAAAATAAAACTAATATTTAAGGGGGGCTTCCATACAACGAACGTGTTTTTTTGCCGTTTTATAGATAAATAAATATAAATATGGCTAGACATTTCACTCATCGCTATCTAGCCCCAAACTAAGCAGAGCTTGTACTATGGGAACCAGATAACTGATAGAATACTTATATACTTTTTTTTTGTAAATACATACTTATAATATATAGAAAAACATCCAGACCCGGAACAAATATCTGTAGATCATACAAACATTTGTTCCGCGGCGGGAATCGAACCCGCTACCTCCTGCGTTTCAGCTGACTATTCGCCCACTGTACCACGGAGGTCGTCAATAGATAATGGCATGGAACCCTTCGTGCGCGAGTTCGACTCGCACTTGGCCGGTTTTTTCCTCAATTAGTACTTGTTTATTGAGTGCATACACGAGAACCCTATCTGTGGCGAATAATGAATAAAATAATGAATTTTACTTAGAAAACTTTCGTGATTAATTACAATCATTATTATAAATACGGGATTGATAAATAATGAATACTGACCAGCATTAGTTACTAAAGTTATCCATCCTTTGTAAATATGCTTACAGATATAATGCTTATTAAGATACCTAGACCTAGATCAAGATATTTGAATTTCACATCAGGAAAATAGCTTTAGAGGCAAAGTATATGATATATAAGTTTGTTTTTATTAGGTACAAACATATTTAGGTAGATTAACTGAAGAAGAGCAGAATTTGTGTGGGCGAGATGCTCAGTTTTCTTGGTCTTGCTTTAAATTTCCGGAAATAAAAGTAATATTCAATAAATTTGTTACAAAAAGCAAATTGCGGTTAGTTCAAGTGACAATATAGCTAAGCTTTGTTCAGTATGGCTTCGATTTCTCTAAGGGCACAAGCATCGGATCAGTATCCAGTTTAAAAAAATTACGACCAATGGATTTCGACTTCAATTTAAATATTGCAGAATTTTCATTTTTAGATACGAATATACCGGCTGCAACTTGTTTCAAGCTTTCCACGTAACGAAAAAATATCAACATTTCCGAGTCTTGTTGTGATTTTAATTAATCCCGAAAATTTTATTCCAAAATGTCTCTTTGAATACTGTCGAGAGTCATATTCATTAGTTAGTGACGATAGCCGTATTCGTAATCCATATTAGATACGCGTCATGGATACTTTTAATCTTGCTTTTTGATGCTGGTTGTGTTAATCAGTCAAAACATACATCTAATTTATACGACATCAGTGTATACGATTGCTCAGTGTATTCTACGGACTGTATAATGGGGAATGTTTTGAGAAGCTATTTGATCTCATCCCGTTGTCGAGATTTTACCACCGCACTTCTCGACAACGTAATAAAGCTCCACATATCATCGACAATTGGGTATCGCGCACCACACGCTTCACGCGATCTTTTCTACCCCATACTTGCAAGATGTGGAATGAGCTACCGTCTGAGGTTTTCCCATTAGGCTACCACATGGCATGCTTCAAGAGAAATTTAAAGAGATTTCTACAGTGTAAGGAACGCATCGACAATATCCCGGGTGTTGTCGGTGTCATTAGGCGACGGTGACCGCTTACCATCAGGTGATGAAAAAAACATAAACCTCATATTTTTGAAGCGAGATCTCCAAATCAACTTATTGAATCGGCGTTGTATGTTATTTTATGTATATATGTTGATTTGTTCGAGAATAAATACCTCCCCCTCCCCGGTTGTTGAGATATCGGGGTCGAACAAAACGTCAGTCGTCCGCGCGCGTATTTCTTGCATCTGCGGGGCGCTGTTACCTTGACGCATTTTGGCAACATTGTAATTTAATACGCTTGTTGTATAGAAACGACAATTAGAATGACATATTAACGTCGCGCGTTAACGAATTTTTAAGTTCATCATCATCATATCAGCCACAGGGCGTCCACTGCTACAGCAACCTTTAACATGCCGTCTTTCTATATATTGGGGTCCTTTCTGCCCCAACGGTCGTCAGTTCTTCCAGCTATGGGCCCTGCACACTGATACTTTATTAAGTTTTATTATTATTTTAATATTCGGTTATTTTAATTAATACTCCATACTCAATCATTTATTGTTTTCCAAACACAATGTAATAATATAAATTTTATGTTATTAGTCTCATATTTCAACGCGTCAGGTAGTTTTGTGTTTATTAATGATAATTTTCAAAAAAGACAGATTTATAATTGTGATACATATCTAAAGCCTCGTGATTGTATAGGAAACATTAAAATAAAATAAAAACATATATAAATAAATAAATATTTCTAGACATTTCACACAGCGCTATCTAGCCCCAAACTAAGCGGAGCTTGTAATATGGGAACCAGATAACTGATAGAATACTTATGTATATACTTATTTTTTTTTGTAAATACATTCTTATAATATATAGAGAAACAACCAGACCCGGAACAAATATTTTTAGATCATACAAACATTTGTTCCGCGGCGGGAATCGACCCCGCTACCTCCTGCGTCTCAGCCGGTTATTCGCCCACTGCACCACGGAGGTTGTCATATGTACTTACCTAGAAATGTGACGTTCGTTTTCAGCGCCGTAGTGGGCCAAAAAGCAGATGGCAGCATTTGTATCGATTCAAACTATTTCAAACGCGTGTACGGCGCCGGCGCATACCCCCTATGCATAGGCCCTTAGAAGTGCCAGCAAATATGGCATAACGTATTCGACAACTCGAAGTCTGCAATGTATGACTTATTTTAGTAGTTGTGTATTTTATTTTAGTCTAGGGTTGCTGGGTTGGTATAGCACCCTAAGTACTGACCGGGACATTACCAGTAATTGACTGAAAACCTATATGTAAAAGAAAAATACATTTATATTTGTTACCATTTGAACTTTATTTTCATCAATGAACAAATCGATTTAAATTATTAAAAAATAAGTTAGATATCTACAATGTAGATTATAGTATAATCATATATAGTATATCATTATAAACATGAATGAAACACTACTTAATATATTTTTCAGATTTCTTCACCTTATTTAGCAGGTCCGGTTTGCCCTTACCATACTTATAAAATTCTGGGCATGTCATTTTGTAATTGAATTTGACTTGAATAATGCTTTCGACCGTGTCTACGTGAAGGCGATTGCGTTTTTAGTCCATTGTGCAGCTACTAAAGAAAATATTATTTCTATATTAGCACTATGACCAGGGATGGCGTATAAGTATTGGCACAACAAAATTAAAGTCTGTTTCCTTTCCAATATATCCGTCTCTTGAAAAAAACATAACCATATTTGGTGCATGTTTTTTTCGTCCCATGATGCGTTACCTGTTTACCTCTTCTCTGTTCTATAAAATCTTAGAGGTAGGCTATTTCTTCAAATGCGCTGTCGACAATAACTATTCCCTTTTCTTGTAAATAATTGACTGTCTTTACAACATCCTTCCATTGCGGTGGGACAGCGAGATTCATCCATGAAAATATATCATATTTTGTGAGTGGAAAACTCCATTGTTGTAAATATTCCAAGCCGTTTTGTAATAATTATCAATTTTTACGTCGAACGACTTTATTAAATTTGAATGCTGAGGGATTTTCGCTATTTTGTCATATTCAGTTTTAGTTTGAATCACCAAAAATTTTGCTGCTGCACGTTCTGACAGTGTTTTTTTCCAGACCGTTTATGTGTTCTTTAACTTCAATAATGGTTATATTTGATTTTTCTATTTTATTTATTTGTTTCTCAAATAAAAACGATTGGCTATGTAAAAACAGAAAATAAACTTGTGACAACGGGTGGTTAAAGAAATCGACTAACGCTTTGGGCGGTCTGGTTTCAGCCAAAAAAAAAGCTTTCAATGGTTCCCACAGTTTCAGAATACTTTATATCGCCGGCAATAATGACAACCACCTAGTTCTTGAGTGGGATTGTAAATTAGCATAAATGACATCAGATGTCTCACAAAAATATTTAAGACTTTCATTGCGTACTGTAAATATCGAAAAATATTTGTAAATCTTGAGTACCACTGACTCCACATCAACTGAAAGGACGTCAGCAGATGTCGATGCTGTATTATGTAGGATGTGAGCAGGACACCCAATGCTTTCGAAATCTTTCGAGAGCTTCGATTTCAGTTTGAAATGAACGTTGTTCGTCCCATGCCTCTCTCGTCCTCCAAAATTTGTGTTAGTATTATCAGTGCTGTACGCGATTAATTTTTCCAATGAAATATTTAGGTTATTCAGTGTATTTATGCAGAAAGAAACAATAGTTTCTGATGTTTCGTTTTCCAAAGAGACCAATTTCATCAATTTCAGCTGCATACTATCGGTTTCCGAGAAATACTGAATAAGTAGGGGAAACAACTTTTCAGCGTTATGGTTACTTGCATCAGTTAAAATTCCGTAAAATGAAATTTTCTCTAGGTCTTGTTTAGTATTTTGCACAGAATGTGGTGCCAATATGTTTTTAATTATTGCTGTAGCTTTGGTTCGCGCAGTTGACTGGTTTGCGGCAATTTTTGAATCAGGATACAAGGTAGCGTTCAATTTAGTGTTGCATCCAATGAATTGAAATACTGATGGTGGTTAATAACTTTGTAAGCCGTTGTTAATTCTGCTTCACACACTAAAGTATCTTTTGGTGTGTTTTCTCTCACCATATATGATGAAATATCTCGTGAAGTAGGTAGAAGCTATCGATATCTTAGAATTATGTCAATTAGATTTAATGTGGTCCTGTATCGAAGTCTTACCACTATGGCTCACGGAAATAAATAAATTACATACTGTGCAGTGCGCTTCGAATTCATTTCTGCCTTTCTTTATAAACGACCACTCTTTTGTGTAGTCATCTGAAAAATGGCACTTACGGTAGAAGGGACAGAAGTTCCAAACCGGTGACATGTCCCGGTGTACCGGGACGGATGGCAACCCTAAAAGCAAACTAACAGTGTACCTCAATGGCTCAATCATATTGCACAATAATCATTTTTAACATTTATTTTTGTTACATCCTACCAAATATCAAAATATAGAAAATAATTAGCAAACATAGTTCCATTTACAATTTTCCTCGTGTGGGTTATTGTGGATCCTCACAAAACCGTGTATGTATGTGCTATCAAACGTCACAATGTCAATTACGTCTGCTTTCGGAAGTTTGCGTTTGACGTCGGATATGCCCTGTATGCTGACGTTACTGGGTTGCAGTTAGGCCGGAACAAACCAGCAGCGCACGTCAATCGTGTTCACGGCAAAAACAAACCCAGCTATTCACTCTCATTCACATTATCACAATGAAAACAGCCTTCAGGGAATAGATGAAGCAAATAATAGCAGGTAAATCTAAACTATACCTAAAGAGTAAATAAAAGTAGGTACGTCCAGCTTCACGTATTGTTGATCTCAAAAATCTTTTTTCATTTACATACAAACTACAGAATTCCTAATTCGGCAGTCGAAATTGTTTTCTCTTTACGATTCATCAATTTAGAAGAGCAATCAAGCGAAATTGGATTCGTTACGGAAACGGGCCACAATTGGCACTTTTACACGTCGATTTGAATCTACGGAGATACGACTGATTGTAATGTTTTTGTACTAAACTTTTTAGCTTTATCTGTTTTCGTTTACAGCTTTCTGAATTATGATTGGATTTCCTTCCAACATACTCGTATCGATCGCGCAGTTTACATGCCAAGTAGAGGGGAAAGATGTGATAGTTGTTAGTTTTGTTTGGAATGGCTGTTGGTAGACACACGAGTTTACGGTAAGCATAAATGTAGGATGGATTTGCTTCGCATAAAATGTAATTCTTTCAAAATGAAAAGGAAATATGGACTCCCGTGCCAGTGAAAACTGTAGTATCGGATGGGAACTTCTAAATAATCAAAATAGTATAAATTAAAACGTAGAACTCTTGACACGCTAAGAAGAAAAATAATAGACATTTGTCAATTCATGCCCGAATTATCTATGCAGATTTTAATCTAGAATATAAATAAATAATAAATAATGCTGGACATTTCACACGGCGCTATCTTGCCCCAAACTAAGCAAAGCTTGTATATGGGAACCATATAACTGAATCAAACTTTTTTTTTCTGTAAATACTTATAATACCTATATAGTAAAATATGCAAACCCGAAACAAATATAAAGAAAGAAACAAGAAAGAAAGAAAAAACATTTATTTGTGATAAAACATACACAGCACACAAGTAAGATACACACAATAGAACAAATTCATAAACACAAAAACAGCAATACCCAACAAATGTGTGTCTCACAATTACCTATAATACATATATAAATGACCGAAGTCACAAAAAGGCGTCCAACTCAGCATTTAAAAATAGGATGTCACGAATGACTGCCCGCACAAAACTTTAGACAACAAATAGCTTAAGACCGTGCAAAAAATTGTCCCGCAGCGGGTATCGAACCCGCTACCTCCTGCGGCTCAGCCGGCTATTCGCCCACTGCGCCACAGAGATCATCACTATATTTATGCATGTGTAATATGAGTTTTTTGCTTTCTATACATTTTATATTGCAAGACGATAAACAATTCAATTTGTGCTTCCGATGTCAACGTCTTCGCCAGCCTTCTTCAGTCTTCGTAGCCGTCTCCGATGCCAAGTATGCCTCTGACATCGCAACGAGCTCTATTCACCCAGCCTTATCATCTTTTGTCTACACAGAGGACGCTCGTATTACTATCGTAATAAGGATTAGAATAACGAGGAACTGTTACCTCACTAGTGTCTATTACGCGTTGTTTAGACGTCTCCTTTTGTTTACATGTACTGACGTGCGTTGCAGATTGTGCTAGTAACATTAAACTTCAGTTTGTTTACAGTAGTTGAAAAAACAACCTTCAAGCTTTGCCATTATACAGCCTTTACTTGATACTGCATAGAGCGCAGAGTATTATTCATCAATATTAAATTACAAATAGCTCTACGAATAATGAATGAATGAATGAATGAAATTAATGAAATACTCTTTATTGCACACCAAATAAAAATACAATAATGGAAATAAACAATAAATAAAGGTACAATGGGCGGTCTTATCGCTAAAAGCGATCTCTTCCAGACAACCTTTGGATGTGTAATAATGTGTTTAGTTAGAGGACATTAATCCATCAATTTGTCGCAGTTTGGAGTCAGTCCAAAAGATGCTCTATAAAAATTATTTAAGCTAGTTAAACAATCATTATAACTTCCTGTGTACAATTTCAAAGTATTTTTTTACAAAGCAACATCTGCCTCTTTTATTTTTAAAAGTGAAGATTATGCTGCGGCATAATCTGCAGAACCATCATGATGGATTCTCTAATCCCGCTTCTAAATGAAGCACTGCGGGAATTAAAACATATGAACGCGGTTCCATTAAATACTGAGACTTGCATCCACTTAACTTTATCTCGACCGCAGCTGTAATGCGCTCTTATAATTACATAATATGAGAGCTGAGAGTACAGAGTACAGTCAAGCACGATGCACATTAAGCGAAACGATGCCCTATCAGATGGTTTGAAGTTTCCGCGTCGGCGGGTTTGTATCGAGGAACTTCGCCGATTAAACAATTGAGGCCGGTCTGCCTGAGGGGCCTAGATATTGCGCTTCTACTAGCCAGCAAGTGCCAGGAACCGACTGGCCAATCGCCTCGAGTGCCGAATATTAGAACGTGCCCGTAGTGCGACAAATCGCATGTTCGGATAGTTCGCCCGACGGCATTCTTGTGCTTTTGATCGCAATATACACGGTTATTCTCGGACGTCGGAACGGCCAATACAGTTTAAATCGAGTAGTCGATGGCAGATTTGCATTCTGGATGATATTGCTGTGACATTCTGTAGTATTCGTAACTGCTATATCAAACGGCTGCTGTGTGCCAATTTATTAGCAGATATCAATGAAACGTGCTGCAATAATGCATTACGGCTGATCAAGTTCTATTTGAATATGTTGAATTTGTACGGTAAAAAGGTCCTATCCATTTGTGTTGTAACAAAGACAGAACGATACGGTCATGCAAAAACGATCGGAGTAGCCCGTCTATTCCCGGAATATATTGCGAGGTCAAAAAACGTCTCACGTTTGTATATTGTACCTACGATACCATCTGCCGGTCGAGTTTACTAGAATTTTGGCGTATTCAAACATTGAGCATGCAAATACAAACAAACTTATCGCATTGGTAAACGGAGCGAAACTTTTTGTTCGGAATTTACTTTAAGTTAATTCTACACATCGTATAGCGTGAGAGACACAGTTCCGTCTGTATGTTTTCTTTATTGTACACAAGATAATACATTAAAAAGTACAGAAATAGAGCATATGTGCAAAGGCGAGCACTAACAAGGTAGGTAAGTGTACAAAAATCATATAGTATATCTTAAACAAATATAACGAAATACAAATAATAATATTGTGATTGTAGTAAATAAAATAAATAAACTAATATATACAAATATATACCTACAATAAAAAAATTACATAGAAAGATAGTGCTCATTAACTTTCCGTTTGAAAGTCTAAAACGATGAACTGGCGCGAACTTCATGAGGAAGGGCATTCCAAATTTTCATAAACGGTAAAGCACTCACCATAGCAGCTTGAAGCGTGTTGAGGTGTTTTGAGGAGAAGGTACCTACTTAGAGGACCGGCACGGCATACTGCGATGGATAAGGAATTCGAAGCGGTCACAGAGGTAGAGAGGAGAAAGTGGCTAATATAATACTAAATAGGAGTGATAGAACGTGTAGATCACGACGAAGACGAATAGGGAGCCATTTAAGTTGGGATATGAACATGGTGATCGAACTGGCGCAGTCCGAATCTAAAACGAATGCACAAGGTGTGTAGACGTTCCAGTTTATTGAGAAGTTCCTTCGTGGCATCAAGAAAGCAGATATCTCAATAGTCGAGAAGGGGTAGCAACTAGGCTTGGGCGAGAGTAATTTTTGTTTCAAAGGGAAGACATTTCTGAAGACGTTTGAGGGATTGAAACGAGAAATGCACCCTTATGCTAATTTCATTGATGTGACTGGCCCAGGGTAGATGATTGTCAAAAATGACACCAAGGCTTTGCTCGAGTAAGGTATAGGCACCTGATCAAACAGGACTTGAGGAAACGTAGACTGGTTGATAACGCTGAGCATGTATGGACTTCCTAAAAGTAGAATCTGGGACTTAGAAGGGTTAACCAATAGACCAAAGGTTTTAGCCCATGTGTTAATACGGTCAAGGTCAGCCTTAATTAGATTAACTCCCTCCAATATGTCCTCTGCTTTAACGTGTCGTTAAACTCGTGGGCATAAAGATGGCAGCGAGAGGAAATAACAAGAGTAATAGAGTTAATGAAAATTAAAAAAATAACGTCTCTTTGCCTTGGAACGCCAGCAAATATTTACCTGTCAGAGCAGGCCTCGTTCAAGAGTACACACTACGACCGTCTGGAAGAATATGAGTGGAACAGGTTACTTGATGAGAAACATTTAGGGAGGAAAGGATAGATAGTACGATATCATAGTAAACTGAATTGAAAGCACTACTGAAATCCAATAGCACTAAGACAGTAAGGCACTTATTGTCAATACCCCAACAAATCTCGCCAGAGACTTTCGTATGGGCGTTAACGGTGTTGTGGATAGGTCGAAACCCAGATTGGAATCAACTCAGCACTACTCAGCAGGCTATTTTAAGTAAGAAAGAGAGAAAGTTGTATATTAACAACTTTTTCGAGAACTTTGGAAAGAACAGGTAAATAGGAGATTGAATGAAATTGGGAGACAATGGTAGGATTAGAGATTTTAGGCGAAGGAAGGAAAAAAGCTATTCTCAAAAGCGGCTACTTTGTCATCTATCCCCCCACAGCATTGATGACAGCAATCAATGTTACATGACATATGTCGGCTCTTAAACGTTCCTGGTAAATGTCCTTAAAACTGCGAAGTAGAAATATTTAGGTTTTTGTCGAGGGCAACTAATCTGAATGGTAAATATGTATCCAAAATATGTACGTCCAAAAATATAGCGCTTTTGAAACATTAATAGAAATAAAACTACACATGTTATTGTTTTGGTTATTTATTTGTTCAACGTAAGGCCTATCTAATGCAATTTTATTTCCAAATAACTTTTTTGAAATGTATCTTGTCTCGACGTTGGCACTCCTATTATCAACTACGCAAATTTTTGAGAACCACTGACACAGGGGGTAGGTAATTGCGACTACCTATCTTCTCGTGCATGTTTTGTTTTAATTGGGGTATTGTCAGATTTGTCAGGTATCCCTACAAGAAAAAAAATGGCAAAAAATAAAGAGGCGACGTAGTAACGTAGAAATCGATGTTTTTATGAAAATATTTAACACAAAAAGCACGTCCTTTTACCGTAAAGCGCTTCATTGTTGCTAAAACTGCATGAAACAACGCAATTTATGCAGCGATCCGCGCGCTCCTCCTAACGGTTTTTGAAAAATTCTATGTTTGCAAACACTTTTGGCTATATATTCAGGTACCAGAAAAAACATGAATCGCTCAGGGGCAGAAATGAATTGATTGTACCTATTCAGGTCATAAGTATTGTCACACAGTAAAAACTTTTCTTTTAGAATGCTGGCCACAAAAAAGTTTATAGAATTCGAATTTCGAATAGTTCATGAAAATAAAAATGTATACTTTTTAGAATTTTACTTATTTTTAAATATGGAGTGGACGCTTAAAGAAGACCGTGTTGCAGTTATTGCGTTGCATCGTTGCGGTTGCGCGCCAATTAAAATTTTTGACATACTGAAAAATTTGAATATAACCAAAAGATTCGTTTATCGCACCATCAAACGATACAATGAAGACTCTAGTGTAGATGACAGGTCAAGAAGTGGTCGCCCTCGGTCTGTTAGGACTCCAGCAGTGATAAAAGCTGTGAAGGCGCGAATTCAAAGAAATCCCAAACGTAAGCAGAAACTGTTGGCCCTTCAGATGGGGTTAAGCAGAACCACTGTGAAAAGGGTGTTAAATGAAGACTTAGGGCTTCGGGCATATCGAAGAAAAACAGGACATCGTTTGAATGCTCGTCTAATGGACCTGAGACTGAAGAGATGCCGCGCTTTGTTGAAGCGGTACGCGGGAAAAAAATATAGGAAAATTCTTTTTTCGGACGAAAAAAATTTTACCGTAGAAGAGAGCTACAACAAACAAAATGATAAGGTGTACGCACACAGTAGTGAAGAAGCGAGCAACCGTATTCCGCGTGTCCAACGAGGTCATTTTCCATCCTCGCTCATGGTATGGTTGGGAGTTTCTTATTGGGGCTTAACAGAGGTACATTTTTGTGAGAAAGGTGTAAAAACGAATGCAGTTGTGTATCAAAATACAGTCCTGACGAACCTTGTGGAACCTGTTTCTCATACCATGTTCAATAACAGGCACTGGGTATTCCAACAAGATTCGGCGCCAGCTCATAGAGCGAAGAGCACACAAGACTGGCTGGCGGCGCGTGAAATTTGAATTCATCCGGCACGAAGACTGGCCCTCCTCCAGTCCAGATTTGAATCCGTTAGATTACAAGATATGGCAACACTTGGAGGAAAAGGCGTGCTCAAAGCCTCATCCCAATTTGGAGTCACTCAAGCCATCCTTGATTAAGGCAGCCGCCGATATTGACATGGACCTCGTTCGTGCTGCGATACGATAGACGACTGGCCGCGCAGATTGAAGGCCTGTATTCAAAATCACGGAGGTCATTTTGAATAAACTTTAGTGTCATAAGAATCTATGTTTTGTTAAGTTCATTTTGGTATATAAATGGTTACATAATGAATAAACTTGTTTCAATTATTTTATATTAAACATGTGACAGAATTTATGACCTGACTAGGTATTTGTATTGAAATATGTATTGTAAATGGTTGAAAAGTATATCAACAAAACATTGTTTACCCGCATGGCATACTGAGCTGTATCTAAAGTGAACATTTCTCCGTAAGTACTTGAAAAGTTCTAAACATTTATGATTTAATGGTCGCGTGGTCGGTCAATTTGCGTGTGGCGCCTCGGAAGTAATTTTCCTCTGTCGATAATAGACCCCGATCATCTGAATAAATGGAGAAAAGTGTAAAATTTCAAGGTACTTGGCCGAGCCTTTTCGACATCGTCGTTTAGGTTTTGGTTTTAGCCATCGGCAAATGGTATTTACTTCATTTAAAAATTAAGTATATCCTTGGTATTTTGCTTTTTCAAAAGAAAATAAAGCTTCGTTTTCTTCCTGAAAACTAGTATTCTGGACTATTTTTTACTTGAGGCGTTTTTCAGCATTAAAATATTTCTAAGGTTGCACAGAAAAGATCGCTGTTTGCTAAGACCGCCCATAATTAACTTTTTAACATTAGTTACCTAGTTGTTATAAAGTTGTCCTACATCTTATAGCGCTTAAAATGAGTTTTTCAATCAACCTTTCATCGCAGAGTTGCTAAACAATATTGCTTTGATGTTACACTGAAAGGATCTCACAAATGAAATGCCATCAAAGATTGAAATTTTAAATCCTCTGATGAGTTTTCCTCTTCTTGCGCAACGGATGCCATCCGTTAGCGCGAATTTTCTATTTTATCTCCACTTAGATGCAATTTTATTTCTACGTCCTCTGAAAATTGCAAAGATAAAATATCCTTATTGGCACAGAATTATCTGATCCTCTTTGAGGCTTTTTCGCATATTTTCGCAAACAGAGTTGAATGGGACCGTTGAACTCTTGATTACCTTCCTTTAGATAATCGCTGATAATCGTAAGACGTTTCTCTGTCATTTCATTTCGAAACGCTCACTAATGACAAAACACAAAATTAAGAAATTCCTTGTGGAATTTACGCTAGTAATACCTGCCTAGTTAGTTTAATTAGCACCGATTGCTTACTCCTCTGGTGTATTTTATTTTACTCTTTGAAAATTATATCGAGTGGGTTTAAAATATTTCTTCAAGGTCTGTGTACTGTACACAAAGTATTTTTGTTTAATTACTATGAAATTTCGGGAGATAGATAAACTTACTTGCTGTGCCAAGTGAGGTAATGAAACACGCACCCACCGTGTATGCACTGTTCGCGTAACATATACAATTTGTGATTGTGTTTTGCACAGAAGATAAGGTGTTGCAATTTTAACTACAAATAATGACGGAATATATTTTTGAGATCATAAATAATAAATAAACTATTATTTTTTTCATCGAAAAAACTATAAATTATGAGTTTTTTGCCTAACATGTAGGTATTTACCGCCCTAATCTGTGGCATCGTACATAACGCTAGTTCTCATGTCGAGCAGCATTTTATCGATTTTCTTGAGATTTTGATAATATAACAAGAAAATTTTATAAATACACTTATTTATTATTATTTGTGTAGAAACCATCTCTTCAATATAATTAGTTTAAATTGCAATACATTATATACGAGTAAAAGAGCTTTGTTCAAATCTGTAATTATTTAGACCATGGGCCAATTTAATATGATCATCTTCAACCACAGCTTTACTTCACCCACTGCTGGCTATAAAATTCCCTAAATCTGGTCCAACCACTCGATTTTGCGCTAGTCCATCTTGCTGCCGAACTTGCCGGACAACTAATTATATTAGAAAGTTCTCTTGCAGTAATTATAATATGAACTTGCACCATGCAAAAGGCCCCAATATGACTTTATCTAAACTCAAAACTCTACCGCACGCTTCACATATTCCCCCAACACCCCCGATCTAACTACAACTAATTTCAAGAGTTTAAAACTTCATGATATTGCAAAGTTCCAATGAAGTAAAGGTCTTGTTTTCCTACCCTCCGTGACTTGGCTCCTAGGAGTTCTTGGCTTTCATCCAACGCCTGATGACGTCTCCCACACGTTAAATTGATATTGGCACTTAGTGCAGCGTCCACTGTCACTGATCATGCTTTAGAACCTGCAAATTTTCGGACACTGCGCTGTGGTTTAAAGTTACAATTGGTATCCCCTAACTTTTAATTTATTGTTGCGGTGCGGTAATTTATTAATGTGTTTTGCGGCTTTTACCATTCTCTATTTGCTAATTCAATCTTTCTCTATTTCAATCGATTGAAATGTTGTAGCTTAAAAGGTTCCATCCATGCCACTGCCCTGTGATCCAAATGTAGCTTAGGTAACCTAGCTCAAGTGCAGATTGTATGCAAAGTGGAAGCCGTTTAATTGTCGAATTTTCACTTAGGACAAACCTACTAAGGTTTTTTAAGTGTAATAATTTCATAAGTATATGTTTTAATAAAATTAAATAAATAAATCGAGAGTTCTATCTCCTTAACTTGCAAAACATTATGACGATACAATAAATAGACTACGCAAATAAATTCCATCTTTATAATGGTTTCGAGTACATCAAAGCCAATTAGCGTTGCTTCAATGGAAAGTACTTAAGCTTATGTAAGTACTTGGCGATGCTTAAAGGTCACGGTTCTCGTTGCGCAATGCGACTCATTGCCGGTAATGATGGTGTGGATAATGACCACGCTGATGCGTAAAGCAAGTTATTGCTATCTGATTTATAATAACTGGGAGATACAACTGCGCAATGTTTTTAGGAAATTGTCTATTGTCCCGGACTTCTTTGTTAAACCTAACGAGTTTCCTCTTCGTCATCTGTATAAGATCATCGACATCATGACTAAATTAGATAGATGCAATTTATCATGTGACGTGTGGAAATGATGGCACTTTCCTTACAGTTATTCATAAACTTGGCAAAATCTGGTAACAGATGCATGATGATGAGCTTTAAAATTCTTTAGTGTAATTAGCTCCGATGGAGTCAGTTCCCCATGGACTGAAAATAAACAGTCTTTATGTCAAGTCCTAATTCCAATTCAGAGACAGTAGCCAGCATCAATATGCAAAATGAGTCTCCAGTCGATCATTAGCGACTAAGTTAACTTTATGATCTTATCAATTAAACTTCCAGTTCCATTATCTCTAGGCATCCGTAGGCATCCCGGATATAGCCTCCCACTAACCAGGGTCGCGGTCTTCAGGAGATAATTGATCGAGCGAAGCGAGTTCTCTAATTGCGGGTTCCTATATCCGTCAGTAACCCGATACATACATACATACAATGCCAATTTGCCCAAGTTGATTTGGAGATCTCGCTTCGCTCGATCAATAAATTAAAGTAATGGGTGCATTTAAGTTATTTTGTGGGCCAATCGCAGGGTTACCTTTTTTATTTTAGATAATCTGTCAATATCAACAGGACCTCCAACTTAGAACAGTAGTTAAGAAACAAGAGAGCTCAAATACGAGTAGGATTCGCGCATCGACGGTTCCGTACTTACCCACCTACTTATATTTATGTTAACTTAGCAGAGCTATCTAGTTGCCGCTAAACTCTACGATGGAATTTGATCAGATTCTCTTAAATTCAGAGAAATACGGTTTTGAACCAAATTGGTCAAGCGTAGCGAGATCACCAGTAAAATTTTGACGAGTCCGTGGGAATGTAAAAATATGATACCAGTAGATGGTATAGTCTATCTATTGCTAAGTTAAATGGTTTCATAACTTTTGAAACTATCATGGTTATGAACACTATTTATACTAAAAACAGGATATTTACCATGATTTGTGAGTATTTGAGATTAGTTAACTATAATCCGACAAGTCGAACGCAACGTAATACCCAAAAATTAATCAAGGAGTGTCAACACGCCATAGGTGAGGAAGTTGCCAATTTCCTCTTACGACCAAGAAACGTCCAGCCGCCTAAACTGTATGGTCTGCCAAAGGTACACAAGCAGAATGCCCCGCTACGACCTATAGTGAGTCAAATTGATTCTCCTACTTATGAATTAGCGAAACATGTAGCTAAAGTATTGCAACCGACGGTGGGACGAAGATCGTCTTTTGTAAAAGACTCGCGGCATTTCATACAGATCCTTAAGGAGACAGAGGTACATGATAATGAGATGATGGTCAGTTTTGACGTAGAATCCCTCTTTACGAAGGTCCCCGTGGCTGATTGTATGAGGGTAATTGAGACGAAAATAAAGCAAGACAGAGCAGAGTATGTCAAGCTTCTGGAGCATGTTCTTTTCAGCAACTTCTTCATATATAAAGGGCAATACTATCTTCAAATAGATGGATTAGCCATGGGTAGTCCTGTTGCTCCCGTGGTGGCCAACATTTGGATGGAGTATTACGAGAATATAGCCATCTCGTCTGCCCCTTTACCAATCAAGTTGTGGAAGAGGTACGTGGATGACGTCTTCTGTATTTTGGAAGGAAAAACAGCCGAAGTGGAACTTATTTTGGCACACCTCAACGTCGTACATAGTAAGATCAGGTTTACGTACGAGAAAGAATGTGATCGACGTTTGGCGTTTTTGGACGTATTGGTTCAGGTTCGAGAGAATGGTAGTTTGGGCCATTCAGTTTACAGAAAACCTACACATACGGACTGATACCTACATGCGGTTTCACATCATCACCCTCGACTACTTAATTCGGTGGTAACATCACTTACCAATCGTGCATTCGACCTGTGTGATGAGGATCACATTCAGAGTGAATTTACGCATGTCCGAAATGTGTTGGTGAAGAACGGTTATAAACTGCGGTCCTTACCAGCTCGACCAAGACCTAAAGCCCACAGTTGCAGAGTGGAACGAAAACCTGCTTTTCTACCATATGTTAAAGGAGTGACAGATAAAATCGCAAATATTCTACAAAAATTTTCACTTAAGACCATCTTTACTCCTTTAAAAAAATTACACACTACCTGCGCTCACCAAAAGATGGTTTTCCACTAGAAAAACCAGGAGTGTATAAAATAGACTGTAGCTGTGGGAGTTCTTATATTGGTCAAACCAAACGCACTATAGCTTGTCGGGTGAAGGAACATATCAGGGCGGTGAAGAATGTTGACAGACAAAAGTCTGCCATAGGGGAACATCTGCTGGACTCAGGCTCAAACCACTGGATCGAGCTACACAACCCACAAGTAATCTCAACTGAGCGACATTACATGCCAAGACTGGTTCAAGAGGCAATTGAGATTGCCAAACACAAGAATTTCAATCGTGAAGATGGTTTTCAATTATCTGGAGCCTGGAATCCTGTGGTGAGAATGTGTAAGAACAGAAGAAGTGAAGTGTCAATTACGCGTCCTGATACCGTTAGTGTTGTGTGTCGGAATCGAGTTATGATCGAGAATGAAGCCGGTGGTAGTAGTAGAATTAGCGAATTCATTCCTAGCAAGAGACTAAGAAAGAGGGTAGATCGTTATATCTGCCAATAACTACCTACTCGCAAAGACTTCAGTTTACCCGTGATCATGGCGCATGCAACTGCGCCGAAATATCGGGATACTCAAATACTCACAAATCATGGTAAATATCCCGTTTTTAGTATAAATAAATGGTTTCATATCAGACAGATAGTACCAAGTTGAGCACTTCAGAAATAGTATGTTTTTAGCGGTAACTCAACTCCTTCAACAGTTCAAATTACAGGCTGATCAAACTGTTCCCTCACCAGTGGTTAGACTTCAGAGCCATTCAGAACTATAAAGCAATCGAAATAAAGTTAACGTGAACTGAAACTACCAAACTTCTACAAAGCGTTTAACTTTTACCATCTCTCTCTGAAGTTAATGATGCGAAAATTTCATATTTGGATACGAATAAGCGACTTCATCAGAGCAGTCGTGCTACAGTTTCTGAAATAAATTTCGCACAGTTTTTGCTCTACGAAAATGTTATTCTTGACCTAAATATTGACTCGCTTCGGAAGGACAAAGTTTCTTATCAAAAGCAGATAAATTCCGGTGGATGGAATCTGTGGGCGCCCAGTGGTTTGAGGTGACGATCGCTGGAATTTTGCCAGTGACCGGTGCATTGTTGGCCTGCCACCTCAGTAAATTAATATCGCAAATAGAGCCAGAACACGGCAACTTAGTCTGATGTATGTGCTACATCAGTGGAAAATTCTCAGTTTCTTCCTTATGAGGTTTAGGGTTTCTTGCCAATTTTGTTCGCATATTTCTAATAGATTTTGACGTGATAAACGTCTTATAAATCGATGAACGCCGGCTGCACGCACGAAAAAGTGTCACGTTCCGCCTAAACCGAGCGTGCAAGCGAAAGCGCTGAACAAGCGATAGAGAGGCACGATCGGCCTACGCGTTCGGCTTGTGACGCTATCTCTCTTCCACTCGTTATCACGTAAAATTATCGTCTGTAAACCGACTTTACAGACAACCAATTTTTTTGTTGTTGCTTGCTACCAGTACTAGTATTATAAGAAACTCTTTTCTATACAATTAGTGAATATTTTGGGCAGAATCCAACAGTGTTTAATTCTTTCACTGTTTCCGCCGGAAGTAATTTTATTTAACTTTAGGTTTTATCAGTTCCCTTGTAGCTTTGCTAAAAGAACCGTAGTCAATCCGCTTGAATTGTTTGTTGTACAAAGATTTGTTTGAATAGATATTGGCTCTGATAGAAATTTCAAGGTTGGCTTTGTGTACTTGACACGCTTAGCATTTGTACCATTTACCAACTAGTTTATTGTTGAACAATGCTATAAAGGGTAAAAACTTTATCTAAACTATGTTTTTCGCGTTTTTTACACCATCTATTGAGTACGATTATATGTATAACACCGCAGTCGCAAGTACGCAACCGCTGTAAATCCTATAACAGGTTCGTAGAAAGAGTAGGTTTGTCCTAATTACTTGGCATTACAAACAAAATCTTCTTGCAAACAGAATTATACTGTTTATTTGATAAATAACGAGGAGTTACATTAGTTCTTACATTCTTATGATAAATCCAAAAAAAATAAATTCTTATTTCAGTTCGTTTGTGTTCTTACCATTGGATTAACCTTTAGTGCACTACGTCTTGCATGTTTTAAAGTACAGAGTTCTTTGATATACGACTGAGAAAACAATGCTAGTACAAGTCTGGAAATTATTATTTGGTTATTCTGTCTGGCTATAAGCCGTCTGGCGCGTCCGCTTTCCGGCTTAGTCTCCTTAACTTTGGCTTAACTAGCACGAACAAGACGCTGCACTGACGCAGGAGACTTTTGGAATAACTGGCAAAGGTAACTGGAACATTGCAAAATGTGGAGGTGAATTTTTCATTGCGAACTTGGAGTTGCATCTGAATTTGGTAATTCGTTCACTAGGTGGTTCTTTATTAGGCACTTTTAGGCAGGTTTTTAAACGCGTCGTGGTAGAAAAATAAACAAATCCTTGATACAAATCCTTATGAATATAGTTAACGTCAACAAGTTATTATTATTTGAACATAGGTAAGTATCTAATTGTGGGAGAATTCTATTAAAAAAAGTTGTTACTATGTTTTTTCGATACAGACCTAGCCTAGTGAGGAAAAAGACAGGCATATGTCTACAAAAATGTACTGTTAAAAAAACAATGTTAAACTTAATTCTGTACTTGCCTAAGTTAAGCTATGTGCCTATGTCAATTTTGTGGTAATAAATAAAGTTTTCATTTTCATTTATCATTTTAATTTGCATAATGTTGTCGCTATCTTAGCTTCTTCGTTAAGGGACGTCCTCAGGGAACTCAGGAACGACTGATACATTTGAAGGTTTGAAAGAAGCCGGGGTTTGTTGGACACGAACATTTGCAGATACGAGTAAAATTATATCTTAGCTCGCAATGATAACATGGTTAATACAAATGAACAATGCAAGAGTTACTCAAAGCCTCTGATCTCATGATTGTTATTATATTAGTCGTGGTCTGTTTACTGTTGTTGGTAACACGCACTCCTGCTCGCGTAATTCGCGCTGTCTATCTGATGTCACGTATGTGCATGTGCATTACGTGACGACGGCTTCACAGTACCAGCTAACTGAGGGGTTCTCTTGTTCCGTATGCATTATCCAGCCTTCATTTGCCCATCAACTGCGTTTACTTACAGTGACTTTTTCGAAAGGAGATGATAAATAGAGCGGTGATATGCGCGCGCACCTTGGGAGATACCTACGTCCAGCGGTGGACTGCTATGGGATCATTATGATTATGACGAATAAAGAACGAACGAAGAGGCTTCCCGGCCAAATTCGATAACGGGAACGAATCAAAGGTTTAATTAACGTGCAGTTGTTCGATTTTTACGCAGTTTTCAGTTGACTGTTCTTGCTTTGTTTAACACGTGTAAGCAGTACACGAATAGTCAAGTGGAGTTTTTTTCTTAATACTAATAGTAGATGGAACAATGAAAACGACCTACCTGATGTTAAGTGGTAACCATCTCCTGTAGCAAAGTGTTGCATCATAGGGCACGTTGCTAAGCTACGTGTCCTAAGTGGCAACACTTTGCTATAGGCGGTGGTTACCACTTAACATCAGGTAGGTCATTTTCATTGTTCCATCTCCAATTATATTAAGAAAAAAACTGGCCTACGTCCATCAACTTAAAACATACAGGTGTAAAGCCTCATGTGCCTGTAATTTTACCGGCAACCATACCCTTCAAACCGAAACAGCAATGCTGCTTGACGGCAGAAATAGGTATGGTGGTAGCACTTCCCCAGGCGAGCCCTTCAACTAAAGGTATGGGTTGAGAACTTGGAATCTCAGAGTTTTGTATGACTGTCCAGCTGAGGAAAGACATACAATCGTGCATGCCAATTAGAGCGTGAAAACGTGCTGACTGGCGTTTCAAGGTCGGTGTTTGACAAGAGGTGCAGAAAACTAGGTTGAACGAGAACTGTGCAACGTGAAGTGCAAGCTGCTTTTAATTTCCTTGTTTGCATTTGTCTAATGAGACTTTATTCGTATTCGATTCAAATATGCTTAAGCTAGAATGTAGGAAGCAACTCGGAGATAATCTTTCGAAATTGTTCTGAATAGCTATATAATAATACGTGAAGAGAAAACTTTGTACCCCTTTCTAAGCTTATTGCACGCACGAAGAAGTATAGTTAAAGTATACGGAGAAAAGGGATTAGTCCCATCTGGCCCGGTGGTCCTGGCCCGGTATACCGGGCCAGATTTGAAAAATCGTGCCATCGGACCCGGTGATATTAATAATAGGCTATACTAATATATGAATGGGGAGCGAAGTATACATGTTTCTATTTAGTTTGGGGCAAGATAGCGCTGTGTGCAATGTCCAGCATTATTTATTTATAAGTTTTTTTTTAATATATTTTATAGGCTTGCGTTTGAGCACGATCTCGCCTGATGGTAAGCGATGATGCAGTCTACGATGGTACACGCTTGCCTAGAAGATACCTATTCACTCGCGACTTAAAGATACCCAGGTTGTAGCTATCTGGAAACACAGACTCTGGCAAGGCGTTCCACTCTTTGGCGGTGCGCATAATAAAGGTCGAAGAGAATAGCTTTGTGCGAATGTGAGGTATTTCTACCATATAGCGGTTGTTATGAATGTGCTTATTATCATGTGTTTTTGTTTAATGTATGTGTTATTGTTGTTGCAAATCAAACACTATTCAATTATGTAAGGTGATTAGAAATTCTCTTGTTCCTGGGTAATCATTTAACAAATTGTTATTATTTCAACGAAGAGATATTAGGTATCTATTATAGGCACAGACAAGCTAAAACTGCTCAGTCATTAAAGGTCTGTATTTCAGAACGAAGTTATGATTTTTGTGGTGGAAAATATTTTTAGGAATTTTCAGGCCGCCCGAAAGCCTCCGATATGGCTTTACGACTTTTTTGACGGATCCGATACCGTAACGTCCCTCCGGAAGCGCTCTGTTGAAAATATCACTATCGTTATTTTTATTTTAAGGTAAACTAAATCTCAATAATAACGCGTCTGACGAGTAGTGATCCCGTTGCGAAATTGTCATCGCATCCTCGTATCAAGAGGAAGGCTGCAGGTTCAAGTAACGTCCGGCTTGCAATTTTTGCGACGATTAAAAAAAAGCGGTCAGCTATCAAAGTAGTGACCGCGCGGAAGCTGATCTGCAACTCTTCAGAGCGTTTCAGTTCTTAATAGAAAACTATTACCTAATCGAAAATCGCTTTCTTATCGCTATCTTTTTAATCAATTTTTTTTTAAATCTTTATATTTTAGTTCTGGTATTCTGACCTAAAGATATCATCGAGGTGGTCTTTATGCCACTGACTTTTTGTGTTTTTTTATACGAATCGGAGATGGAACAAGCCTATGGCCCACCTGATGTTAAGTGGTTACCATCGCCTATAACAAAGTATTGCCTCGCGGGTCACGCTCCTTAGGAACGTGCCCTACGATGCACTGCCCTGTTTCCATCAACTTGAGGCATACAGGTGTAAAGCCTCATGTGCCTGTAATTTCACCGGCAACCGTACCCTTCAAACCGAAACACAGCAATGCTGCTTGGCGGCAGAAATAGGTATGGTGGTATTACTTCCCCGGGTGAGCTCTTTCACAAGGAATTCTACTATTCTTAAAACACTGTTTAAAACACTGCTATGACCAAATCTCTAAAAGTAATTCTACAACTAATTATGTTACTTTGGTTAATTTCATACCATAAAATGTCGACTTGCTCACTAGCCTGCAATGTTTTGCAATAATTCTCAAGCCAAGAAAATATTCCACCTCCTATCTTGAAGGTTTATCAACAGATTACCGACTCGTAACTTCCCTTCACAGATTATTTCCACGCGTTTTAATTTCGCGTGAACGATCTAAGTTGAGCCGCGCCGTCTCGCTACATTCGTATTCCTGTCGCGTCGCCCCACTCCGATTCCGATTATTTCTTATCAGAAGCGATTCCAGTTGCGAACAAGTCGAGTGTACCAGTGAAGTATTCCCCGGGTCGGCAAACTTCGTTCACATTACACGATAATTGATAAAGTTTACCATATAATGTGGTCGGCACGAGAGGCCAAATATTAGTAAAACCGCTCACTGGAGCAGACTCTGACTTTGGAGTTTAATGGGTGGCGATGGCGACACAGATTGCTGATTACACACATACACAGTAACTGATAGTTTGTGCTTGGTGAACATTGCAGTTGCACCTTGCAAATTGAAATGAGTCAGCAAATCTTGAACTCGAACGAAACAATTAAGTTTCTTAAATTGCTAGCAATTAGCATTTAGCACCCAGCAATTGTTGAAATGACTATAGCTAATAACATACTGCAATTTGATGAAACGTTAAAGATATAACAAACAAACAAAGAGCAGAAATAATAGCATCTTTTTGTGCATTGTTTTTCTACATTATCCTCCAGACTTTATACCTTCTATTTCGCCTATTTAGAATTCAGTCGTATTCATAAATTAAGTGGTTCTATGTAAAATATTTTGAGTAAATTACACAAAGTTTACATTCTAGAATCCTGTTTAGTTACCGGTTCGAGACTGGCATTGCCTTTGACCCCTTTGGAATTACATTCACTACCGAAAGGGCAAATTTCAAAACGCTCCGTACTCCGTTCTACTAACTATTTAGCGTTCTGATTTTATTTTAAAGATTTTACAGAAAGTATTTACAGTTTATGACTTTCGTAATGGCACATCGTAAGGAATTTGAGACCAATATACAGTGTTTACTTATCTGCTCGTCACTAGCGTTGTTACTTGTCAAACTACATGTGTATTTAAGCCGAGGCGAGCTACCGTTTATATATCTATACTAATATTATAAAAAGGAAAGATATGTATTTTTGTGTGTATGTTTGTAACGAATAATCTCAAAAACTACTGGTCCTATTTCAAAAATTCTTTCACCATTAGAAGGCTACATTATCCCTAAGTAGCATAAGCTACTTTTTACCCGACTACGCAGAAGGAGGGTAATGTTTTTATTGAAAAACTACGCGTGCGAAGCTGCGGATTGGTCAGCTAGTATATTATATTAAACTGAGTTTACACATTGATTCATAAAAAGTATCTACAAATCGAACTTTTACTGAACGATACAAACTGTGAAATTTTGTGTCTAACGGAGACCTGGGCATACAACCACCAAGTACAAGCAATGCACATAGAAGGGTATGAATTTGCAACATACTTCAACAGACAAATATTTGAACACGGGGGAACGGCTATATTTACAAAAAGAGGAGTAGATTACAAAGTTAGGAGCGATTTAAACCGATTATTAATTGAAATGAACTGTAAAATTTCAGCGATAGAGCTCAGGCGACAAAAGATGGTAGTTGTTTGCATTTATAGAGCCGGTACGGATATTTCCCTATTCTTTGACATATTGACGAAACTTCTACACAGACTTTGTCGAGAAGGTAAAAAGATGGTACTAGCTGGTGATTTTAATTTAAACATTTTGATAGAATGTAGTAAAATAAGAAAATTATTTAACATCCTAAATAATTTTGATAGTCGGTTTATTATAAACATGCCTACAAGAACTAAAAGCACACGTAAAGGGGTCAGTTCTACGTTTATTGTCAATTTTATAGTAAATTTCGACAATGTTGAAGGAAGTGTGTTGGATTGTAAGCTATCGGAACACAATGTTATAAAATTAAACTATAAATTTGAACAAAAAACTTTAAGCGGAAGCACTGAAAATAATTTAATTAGATCTTTCGGAAAACAAAATATCGATTATTTTCATTTTCTATTTATGCAAGATAAGTTAAAAAGTAACATAGATGAGACTATGGACTCCAATGTTAAAATGGGTATTTTACTAAACGCTTTACTGTTTTATTATAATGTAGCATTTCCTAAAAAGAAAGCGCGGCAGACTACGGTAAGAAAATGGACTACAAAAGGTATAAAAGTGTCTAAGTTGAATCTTGAAAAACTAGAGCTACTAAATGAACTAAAGCCAAATATAGAATTAAATAGAAAAATAAAAATGTATAAAAATGTATTGAGAAAGGTATTAACTTCAGCCAAGAAATTACAATACATACATAGAATCAAGAGATCACAAAACAAGGAATCTTGGAAAATAATAAATGAACAAACATATAAAAAGTCTAGTCAAAATAAAATTATTCATGCAATTAAAAATGAAAATAACGAGAAGTGTAAAGACCCTCAAACGATATCAAACATATTCAATAACTTTTTTGGTAATATAGCAAAAAAATTAACAAAAGACACTAAGATTGACAAATTAAAATGCATAGGATACCTTAATAAGATAAACAAACCTACAACGAAAATTGTATTTGATTTGATTACACATTAAGAATTAAGGCAGGTAGTTAGGGACATGAAAAATAAAACATCAGTAGATAGATATATATGACATGAATAGTAAAATGGTTAAGGACTTATTATTAAGAAATGACTTGTTACTTATTTTGGTTTGTAGTGTGATTAACACATGCATACAAGACGGAGTGTTCCCTGATGTACTTAAGGTGGCTGGACGGGTAATACCGCATTTTAAAAAAGGTGCATGTTGTGAATTAAATAATTACAGACCAGTGTGCATACTACCTTTTTTATCAAAAATATTTGAAATGATAATTAAAAGGAGAATTGTAGACTACTTTGAGAAAAACGACTTATTTACCAAAGCTCAGTACGGTTTCAGAAAAAACAAATCCACCGAAATGGCCATTAGAAACGTCAGCTACTTTGTGCTGAAGGCACTGGATGAGTCGCAAAAGTGCACAAGCATTTTTTGCGATTTATCGAAGGCCTTTGACTGTATAAGGCATGATATTTTAATAGAAAAACTTAAATATTACGGCTTCGATGGTAGAGAACTTAAAATGATCACCACATACCTGCAAAACAGATTGCAAATTGTGTCAGTTAATGGGAAAAAATCGGAGGCAGGGCATGTTGACTTAGGTACCACAAGGGTCAATTTTAGTTCCGGTATTTTTTCTGATTTATGTTAATGATTTAGCAAATTGTGTACCCGATTGGGCTTTTATAAATCTATTCGCAGACGATACACATATTGGATTAAAGGAAAGGACATCACAACAGTTAGAGGATAATATAGACAAATCGCTCCAAATACTGACCAGTTGGTTCGAAGCAAATGGAATTATTTTAAATGCTGACAAAAGTGTAGTATTAACGTATCAAACAAGAAACACAAAAAATACGGTCGTAAATACAAAACATGTTTTCCTAGGGTACTCAATGGATCACACTATCAGCCATGTATCACACGTTGAAAAAGTTTGTAAGAAATTAGCAAGTGCAAACTATGCCCTTCTTAAGTTAAAACCTACAGTAGTCAAAAAAACATTAATAACAGTTTATTACGCATATGCCCATTCAATAATTAGCTACGCTATAACGGTATGGGGGAATAGTTCGAACAAACGCAACGTGCTTATTGCTCAAAAACGGGCATTAAGAATTATATGCGGGTTAAGAAGGACGACATCAGTAAGGAAATATTTTGAGCAACATAAAATAATGACTGTAATATCCCTGTACATATTTAAAAGTCTCCTCGAAATTCACCAAAACAAGAATACAGAGTATATTAAGAAAAAAGACACACACAACTATAATTTAAGGAATAAGGAGACACTATATCAACCAAAAGTAAGACTAGCTAAAGTGCAAAAGCAAGGAGAATATAATAAAATATTAATGTACAATAAACTGCCAACAAAAATTGTAAATTTAGAATATATTTCAGATTTTAAACAAAAAATCAAATGGTTTTTTGAAAGACATGCTTTTTATTGTTTAAATGAATTTATGAATTTTAATTTATTAGAATCTTCCTTTGACGCAATTATTTGACATATTCTAACATTATATTTTCTATTATTTTAATTTAGTTTTGACATACCGTTTTAGTTAGGATCTTATAATTTTGTTTTGTGTATCTCTAAATCGACCTATCTACCTATCTGTTTTGTTTTAGTATTTTGTTATGACTCTATTTATAATTATAGGTATTATAATTATAATTTTTGTTGACATGATCTTTAATTATATTATTTTAATTTAATTATTATAAGTTTTAAAATGTAAAAATGTACATGCCTGTAACAACCAATGTTATAATTAAGGTGAAATAAATAAATCTGAAAATCATTCGCGCTCTATACGCCCGAACGAGACGAGTCCGGTCTTGTCACTCAATACAATACAATCATTCATTTATAACTCCATAGTTACACGTCATTAATATTATTAGTATAAATCACAATAAAGATGTATAATTTAATTATAATAAAATTAAGTTTAGTCCTGGTTCGATATTCTACAGTGTATCGTCACTCGCCCTGTCGCTCTCGCGAATATGTAAACGCGGTGATAATTCCGCTCAAAAAGACCGACTAGATAAAAATATATAGTTCCGGTTTTTAAGCACTTTCTCTGAAAGATGCTTTTTCTCTTGCAAATGAGAAATACAACGAATTAAGCCAAGCACAGGCATTAACCACATCTGTTCGAAACAAAAGCCGGTAACTGTAAAACATTTTGCGCATCGATTAACTCCTTTCACCTTTAATGCAAGGTCTTATTAACTTCGGAGTTTGGATGTAGGAAATCGGATCACGAATGGATTTACTTTCTCCGCATGTCTATTATGTAAACACTGGCGAAACGGCTATGTTCGTGGATCTCCACAATACTGGCCGGTTCTTGTTTCTTGTGAAATCGGTTTATTTTGGTGATTCAACTCTTGTTTCTTTTGTGTTCTTTGAAATAAAGTTTTATAAAAATATCTGGTTGCCTTAAGTAACATGTATACAATACACATTGAAACCGCCAACGAAATGCAGTTCAGCCTCATAAGTTTACTGTAAACGTTCCTAATTTCCCGCTCGTTTCATCTGTTGATCTCTTGTCTTATTGTATACCGTTTTACAATTTGCACCTGGGTAACAAAACTAGCAACTACCATTAACAAGAAATCCCTTTGCGCAAAGATTAGCCCCTAAACCGAAGCTGCCAGGACAATGAATGGACATCGTCGGATCACCTGTCCAAGTGTCTTAGGAAGCCGCGGTGTCGTTTGTCAACGTCGAGTCTGAAGAGAATGCCGAGGCTCCCATTGTCCGCGTGGCCAGCCATTCCATTTTCAACCTTTAAATTTCTGATTAAGTGCGACTTGCGCAATGATGCCTATTTGTAAAATCATACAAATACGTCATATAAAAAAAATAGTCGTTAAATACGGTTTAGAGATCGTTGTGCAAGCTGGCCTAAATATTGTTTACTTGATTTTACTGAGTAAGTACTCGGTATACGTGGTTCTATATTTTCCCTAAATTTCATATTCAATAATACAAATAATTATGAACAATTCGGTTTTAATAAATAAATATTGCTGGACACTTAACACAGCACTATCTAGCCCCAAACTAAGCAGAGCTTGTACTATGGGAACCAGATGACTGATAGAATACATATACTCGTTTTTTTGTAAATTCATACTTATAATATATAGAAAAACAACCAGACCCGGAACAAATATCTGTAGATCTGATATCATTTGTTCCGCGGCGTGAATCGAACCCGCTACCTCCTGCGTCTCAGCCGGCTATTTGCCCACTGCACCACGGAGGTTTAATCAGTTCCACAAAACTCATACTTATTTAATCAGACCACTGGGACACGTTGAACGTATTTCAGTCGTAGGGATTAGGTATACATAACTACATATTTTAAATGTTCGTTGAATAATGAATTTCTACACGTACTCGTACCTATTTAGCACTAAAATGTTCCTCAGTCTTACGTCAAAAAAGCTTTTTTGAAAGTTGATTTCCCGTTCATTATTTCTTTTTTAAGTTTTCGAACATCAAGTAGTCGAAACAGTATGCTAATTAAAGACAAAGCCATACAAATAGTATAAGTGGACTTGCTACTCTGGATAGTCGTGATCTGCGAGACTGCGACCAAGCTAAGATCGACTGACCAACTAAAAAAAATCAAGCCTAGCAAATAACAATTAAATAATATTATAAATGAAATTAGCGTTTTGTACGGCAAAGCAAAACTATTTTTTTAAAAGGAAAATATTTTAATTAATCAATCAGTGTATGTACCATTGTTATCTATGCACTTTAGCCGTTTTATCGGTAGTTCATTGATTCCTTTGCTGAAAAAATTGTGGGAGCGAGAATCAATAAAATCTTTGAAGACGTTTCTGACAGCCTCATCGGAATTGAGTTTTTTTCCTTGCAAGAAGTTGTGAGAAATTCCAGAAAAAGTGGTAATCTGTTTGAACAAGGTCCGGGGAGTACGGAGGGTGTCTGTGACAATGCAATCGCAGCTACTCTAATTTAGCGACCGTCTGTTGTGCATTGTGTAGTCTAGCGTTGTCCTGAAGCAAAAGTGGGCTAGAGCAATTGACCAGTCTCGCTTGTTTAACGCCTAGCTTTTTCATGATGGTTTGCAATTGTTGACAATACAGATCTGCCGTAATCGTCTGGCCAGATCTTAGGAAGCTGTTGTGAATGACACTAGCATGGTCCACCAGACACTTAGCAGTACCTTTTTCTGAGTCAACTTTTGCTTGGGGCAGGATTTGGCCGGTTCCCCTGGGTTCAACCATTGGGATGAGCGTTTACGATTATCATACAGGATCCATTTTTCATGACAAGTAACGATACGATTCAAAATCCCCTCATTATTGTGACGGTTGAGTAATGTAATGCAGGACTCGACTTGTGTTTGTTGGTTTACTATACTCAATTCATGCGGTACCCATTTTTCGAGCTTTTCACTTTTCCAATTGGTTTCAAGTGAATTAAAATTGTTTTATCACTCACACTGAAGCCTGCCGCTAACTCTGACGTGGTTTGCGATGGATCCGCTTCCACGATCACTTTTAATTCTTCATTATCAACTAGGGTCTCCGGCCGTCCACGGGCTTTGTTCTGTAGGTCTAAATTTCCAGAACGAAAACATTGGAACCAAAAACGTACCGTGTTTTCTTTTACGGTAGCATCCCCATACACATCATTAATCATTCGAGCTGTTTCTGCAGTGCTGGTGCCACGGTGGAACTCGTATTCGTAAATAACACGATATGTTAAGTTTTCCAGATTGTAGACAGATCGATGTCAAAGAAAAATCAAATCTCGTGAAAACAAATGAATCGCTAAATTGGAAACACAAATATACAAGCCTAATTTAGAAATAAATTTGAATATGGAATTCCTAACCAAACGTCAGATATTTGAGATCAAAGTGACCAGTTTGACAAAACGCCAATTTCATATTGTAAAGACCTAATATCCTACTAATATTATAAACGCGAAAATTTGTATGTATGGATGTTTGTTATTCTTTCACGTCGGAACGGCTGAACCGATTGCGATGAAATTTAGTATGTACGTAGATCATAAGCTGGATTAACACATAGGCTACTTTTTATTGGCAAACCACGCGTGCGAAGCCTCTGGCAACAACTAGTATAATACAATTAAATAATATAGGTAAGAAACCCAAGATCTACAAATAACACACGTTATCATTAACGAAATACCCGTTTCCACATAAGTTTCCGTCCTTCAAGTTCCAAACAATTAGTTAGCTAGTTACTTATTGTCCTCATTTAAGTTGTTGCCCAAATAACTTTGCAAGTGTGGAGCGGAGTACTGTAACTGAGACTGTTTCAGTCCAAATCAGATTTTACTGAAAAATGAGTTCTATCACCCTGGTTTTAAATTCTATAGGGCTCGGAAGCAAGGTCTGAATTGCTCGAATCGTATACATGCTTGTGCTGGTTACGAATGAAATGATTCCTAATTACTGTTGAAATCTAATTTGGCTGACGCATGTTAAATACAAATTAGGATATCGCTTGGATGAATCTGTGGCACGTCCGGCCACGGATTCATTCGAGCGTGTGTTTTAGCAAAGTCGGAGTGAAACTTCTACACTCAAATACTATTTCTCGTGCGCTGTTTATAACTTAGGACGGAACTTGTTTAGAGTGTCAATGGCAGCGCTGCGTTATTCACTCTGCAACTCTGGAACTTTATTGTGCTGATCTGAATTACAATGGCTGCACTCTCGTATGCACGCGCCGTACTACCCTCAAACTTCCCTCTAAGTAGCTGAGCGAAACGTCATGCGGGGGTTGCTGACGGTAAGTGAATAACCACATGAAACATGATAAATAGAAAAAGTTTGCTTTAGCCACTCCAAGCACGGTGAGTAATGTGTTTAATGCAAACTGTACCTATTCTTTGCACCGTCTTTGAGAAAGCGTATTTTGGCTGTTATATTTATGGTGTCTGACAATTCTGTTCTCTGCATCAAGACTTATCAAGCATGACCGCTGTAATGAATAAATGAAGCCCGTTTGGACATGTTGGTTTCTTCATGTTGTTGTTTGTGCCACATACATTTTCTCAGAGGCAAAATCCATTGGAGCACGTTGTGCAAAACCGGTTGATAAAATCAATCTTCAGTGATAAAATAAAGACATCTAAATTGGCCTAAACTCGATGGAACCTATGTCGCTACATCTTTAATAACGGTACAAGACGGGAACACAATGGGTTGGATAGACGTCAATTGTATTACGACAATGCACTCTACTGAAGCAATTACACTGGATCTATTGTAAGGAAATATTGCCAGCTCTTGCGATCTATTATCACTCAGTCAACGGTGAAATGTATGAAGATTGATTCCGCTCGTGTCATTGGAGCCGTTGTGTGCAGCCACGGTTAAGTTAATCTTATTTTGGCATCTTAGTGGAGCGGCCTGAGGAAATTGCATGACATTATCCGTATTGGATTACGCGTTAGATGAGGGGTGGTATTGTTTTCTTTGGGGGGAAATTACTTTTTTGGCCTGGTTTTTGTAAGTTACAGTGGAATGTTCGGCAATGTTTTATACTAAATTGATTTGTGCGTAGGTGTTTTGTAGATATTCCGTTCGAATATAATTTTCGGAGCTTCTTGGGTTTTGAGAAGCTACGGATGAGCAAGTTACTAAACAACAGCTTAAAAGAGACAAGGCCACATATTATCACTTCAAATAAACTAGTGGTTCACCCCGAGCTGAGATCTCGCGAGTCACTCAAAAAACAAAAAAAAATATTACTCATAATCTTTCACTAATAAAATAGTGGCACGAAATGCACAATCAAATAACTTGACCTACAGTTTCATTAAAATTACAGGTAACGGGAGTTCATGTTAATTGGTACAATTTTTGGGATAGAAATTGCAGTTAATCTGGAGTTCAGACTTATCCATATATTTGTGTCACTAAAGCTACAGGCATACTAAATTTCAGCACTGTGGGGTCACTGGTGTACCCTGTGAATTTCGTCAAAGTTTCATTTTTATTATGACTAATAACTCAAAACCACAAGGATTAAACTAAAAATAATAACTGGGTCAAACGAAATGTACTGACGAATACCTTTTATTAAACGTCCCACTCCCATATGACATAATAGTGTCATTTAGATTTGTTTTGCCCTTCTTGAACCCCAATACCCCATATCAACACTACCTACCTATATATAAAATTTTACGATAATCGGATCAACGCTTCGAATGTTATCCTCGGACAAACAAACATACATACATACTCGTACAACGCCGATTTGCCCAAGTTGATTTGGAGATCTCGTTTCGCTCCATCAATAAATGAAAAATATTATAAGTTATCACGAAATATTACTTAGCAAAATGAGAATACCTAAATGTGGGGCTATATCTATCCAAGATTAGAGTCACGTGAACAGACTATTAGATTTAATCGTCTAACTATTAATTCACTTCAATCGATATTGTTATAAATCCGCCATTTAGTATTTACAATTAGTTGATTACGCTCCTCACAGGAATAAAAACAAAAAAATCTAGGTAAGTAATTAAACTGTTTATACCTACTTCGCTTCGCTAGTTACGTAACAATTCTCGTTAAATCTCAGCCACAAGTTACTTATTATTAGGTAGGCGAGTAATTGTCGGTGATTACGAGGAACCGCGCCGTTTAGTTTACCGCAAATATATGATGCATTATTATGAATATTTAATTAGTAAGAAGTTCTTATAAATATATACTTTATAGATAATAAACTAAAAGTCACTCATGTTATTATTTATATTCAGTCTGTATTATCCCATTGTAGGTTAAAGGCCTTTCTTCCTTTTTTAACTCTTTCTGTCCCTTGCTGTGTCTTCTCTTCCTTCTTTCCAGTTTTCTCTTTCCCCATTAAATCAGGCCAATGTACATTAAATTCATGATTTTGCTATTAATAATTACTAATTCTCAATTCAGATACTTCTCTGTCATGTCATGCTGCTCTGTCTGCTCTGCTAAAACCCGGAACCTTTGGGTATGCAGATGATAGCACAGTTGTGGAGAGTTATACCTCTAGTGCACGAGCCAGTAGAGCGCAGATTCAGTCACTCAGGGAGGCCATGGTCGAACGCTTAAACTTGTCCTTGAGGCAATCTCCGACTGGGGTGATCCAATCTGGTCAAGTTCAATGCGAACAAGACCTAGGCGTGTCTGTTCTCCGCAAAACGAAGTCAATTAATATGACTACTTTCCGAAATGTATCCGAGCCGATATCTGACCACCTCGAGCTTCTTGGTATGGAGTCGGAAGCCCAGTAGGCTGCTAAAAGGCTGGGTATACCCGCAAATATACTACTTTACACTACTTCACACCGGGACAGTTGCTGAACTGGTACCAATCACGAGTCCGTTCGTGTTTAGAGTACTGTTCTCATCTCTGGGACAGATCAGCGAAGTACCAACTTGAAGCTCTGGAACCAATTGAGAGAAGAGCCAAGAAGCTCATAGGCAACGATGAGCTAGTTGATGCAAGGCTCCACAGCTCTCCTCCCAGCCTCCCTCACAGGAGGGGGACAGAGGGGTCCGCTTAAGGCGGACATTCACCGACAGGGCCGCGGTTGAATCCAACCGGGACCCCGTGACCTTGTCAGGTGCTAGTGCAGCATCGAGCCGCTCATCCGATGGGCGGTCGAAATATCGGTGTATCGGTAACGCCCAAAAGTTACATACATAGTCCTTACCTCACTCTAGGAATCCTTGTGTCATGGATATCAGGAACTACTATTGTACCACAACACTCAGATCCCGAAAAACCGTGTATTTGCTTGTTACTCAAACATTTGCTCCACAGCAGCGAACGAATTCGCTACCTCTTGCGTCGCAGTCGGCTATTTGCCCGCCGCACCCCAGAGTACATCATTAATAAGTTACCAACCCGAGCTCCTAAGTCATGTGACCCACCCAGCTCAATCATATACCTAACACACTTAGTAACATTAAACCCGTTTGATCTGTTGAACTCTACCTGACAAGACGGAATCGATCTCTAACAAAGATGATCACATTACGCTGAACTACTAATTCAAACTTCACTTATCCAATTCCCACAATTCCAAGGTTCCCGATGAGAGATGACGTCACTGTAATCGGATCGCCGAGTGTCCTGCTCGTAAAAGGTGCTCTGCCAAGTCCCAATTAAATTCTGATTGAGAGCCGTCAGCGCTAGTCATTAAACGATCTTTTGTTGCCGCGCTAGGATCGCTACGCTACGCTCATCGGCAATTTACTTGAACAACGTAGCCTATTCGATTTTCACTAGCAAGGATAAGAGTAATCCGTTTAACTGAAAATATTAAGCGAATGTGCGCTGCGAATCTTTACTCCCTATTTATGTGACTTGTGTTTGGCAGTTTTATCTTAATAATATCATTTTATAGGTTAGGCAAGATCTGACGACCGTTGGGGCAGAAAGGTTCTCGAGTGGTGAGCATGCACTGGAAAGTAGAGCGTACCACTAGTTGGAAAGACGACCTGTTAAAGGATGCTGGGAGCCGTTGGGTGCAGGCCGGACAAGATCGGTCGCTCTGGAAATCTATAGGGGAGACCTATGTTCAGGAGTGGACGTCCTGTGGTGATGATGATGAATATCATTTATGTTAGGCGGTTCCCTTTGGATCCTAAAAGTTGAGAATCAAAAAGCAAATAATAATACTGCATTTATCACCTGTACCAAATTGAACAATAGAAAAAAAAATACTTTAACAAATTAATCTTTTTTTTCAAACACAGCTTTATGTATTATTTGGTTCCACTAGTTGGGTATGAAATGTTTTTATTGAGAAGTTTCATAAAACTGTTGTAACTTATTTAGTAAATTTCCCCTTTCTCCAAGTCCCCAACACAATGCATTACGTTGTCTTGCCTTGTATACCTTGTAAAATTTTGCCTGCAACTTTATGCAAGTGTCATTCCTCAACTTTGCAACTGAGAGTAAAGTCAAAACTACTAGGTACAACTACACGCTAAGTAAAATGTGCCGTCAAAACTTGCTAACTTCATTTAAGGCTGACTAATGGAAAGTTGGACAACTGACTTTTTGCGAGCTTAATTTTATCGTGGAACTTCTTAAATTGGTTTTTGAATATTTTTAATTTATTTTCCGAGCAGACGATAAAAACGGATGCGGACCGTGCAATTTTTTCACGAACTTAATTGACGAACTTGGCAGATGGTTCGGCTTTACCACTACAACTTGACCTGAAGGCAACCTTGTCATACTGCATTGCGTTCTATACTTTAGTTAGAACATTTGTGTTTGAACTCATTCCTGCAAATCTAAAGATTAGTAGATAGGTTAGTGAGTGGCATTATGCCCTCTATCAAAGGAATAGGTTGCTCCGACATTGCTTGTTTGTGAGCATTGTCCGTCATCTTGTTCCAAGTAGTGCACATCCAGGCTTCTGACACGTTACTACCTACTACTGGCTCCGACTATCTACATTATAGCTACCGTAAATCTTTAGCCGCAGGCTACGTTCAAAGTCATTCAATTACATTAGGTATCCCATCGAGACCTACATCGTCACTGGCGCGCTAGGTCGGATCTGGGTACAGTGTAGCCTAGCTCACTAGATAAAATACCCTTTTTGATAAAAATGTTAGATGTATTTAGGTGATCAAGATCACGTATGCTGAAGGTCCTCGTAAAATCGCAATTACTTAACAATTGCCCGTACTATCCATTAGGCTTTAGTAATCAACTGCGTCCAAGCGACCTACATCCGTCTTATTTAACGAGTGTACCCGTTATACTGTGCAATCGATAGGAAAATCACTTTAAGTGATTTAGGGGACGGTCCCATTTCCGGCGATTTCGAGTAGCGATTTGGCAAGATTTTGAATCAGTAAAATGGTCTGATTGTAGACAATGAACGTAAGGAATAAATTTTTGGAACTGGCGGATGGCCCGCGTAAATTGTGCCCATTTCAATTGCTAACATATTTTCTGATATATTCTGCTCGATTTGTTGTGGACAATATTTTTATTTTAATGTAGGTAATCCTAATCAGTACAGAATTTTGCCTATGGGAGCGTTTTCGATGACGTTTAATATTAACGTCAATTTTAAGAAATAAACACCAACAATGTTTAGTTAGCTAAAACACAAGACCTTACCATTCGAATCTACTCTAGTTTTTAGCCCACAAGTACGTGCATTCAGTACATAAACATACTACGTACTTAATATAGAGTGCATTAGTGGAGCTCTTACATTAAACCAGCCAAGTCAACGAGTTCAATTCAACTCTTGCCACCTACTGCAGTTCCTAATCTGCATAATCAAACTAAAGGCACCGCTTATCGCCAGCAAAGCGAACAACCCCCAACGAACCCCAAGTGTAGTTAGTGTGAGTTGCGTGTGTTTGCTTTATCGAATTGGTAATTCCTATGGCGGCGTTGTATGAACTTAGTTATAACTAATCTACTTGTTTGCTATGTTACTGGTTCTTTCATGGTGAACCTGCATTCGGTCAGAGATTTGAACTTCAGCCTACTTTCGGTGGCATTACGATTTTAAGAAGCAGCATCACCTTTCAGTTACTTCAAACGTTGCATTGACTTCAGGGTCGAAACTTCTTTTTGACTGGATGTAATTATAAGAATTGGCCTTAAGCTTGAGGTATGGTGCCCTGCTTCTCTCTCGCCGAGCTGGAGGACATGCGTGAAGCATTTTCTCAACGATTAAAAAAAATGGTGCCCTGTTTATATCAAATAAAGAGTATGGTGCAAGGATTTAACGTGCTACTCGAATGAACATGATGATACGTTTTTCCAGTATTGATCACGAAATGGATGAAAATTTACGATTGGAAATCATCTTAAAAATAATATCAAAGATTTCACTTAATTAAATCATTTGATTCTGAAATACTATTCCATCGAAAAAACTTTGAGATATAAATTGTATCTGACTTCCTGTCACTGCTTCGAAATATGTTAAATGAGGGTATCGCTTACAGTTACAGCATAGAGAAAGGCCAATTGAAATGCTACACTTCAAGCAAGGACTTTTGCTCACTTCTGTGTATATGTTAACCTTATTATAAAACTATTAATTCTTATAATCCATTTTTATATCGTCACTAAACAAAATTTTGCTTATAGTATTACTCTGGCTCGATGGACTAAAATAATGTGAGGAAAACCAGTAGGACTTAGGAAATGCAAACATGAAAAATTACAGCAACTAAAGAATTTATCATATTCCATAATCAGTTACACCGTTATAAAACAGCATCGTCCTAATCTAATTGCATCATTTGACGATAACCTTCGGAGATTAGTGTTTCATGTTGACATAACATCCGGTCTTAGAATTACCTAATGAAGGAAAATCATTATAGATAGGTATCTGTTATTATTACCGATTGTCGGAAGCTAGAGTGACAGTTTCTTCCTTAGATCTGTTTTCTGACTAACGGAAATGCTAACAGAATAGATAATATATCAATAAATATTATCGCACAAAATAAATGAATCTATGCATAGGCGTTATGACTTGCTGTCGATTCGGACAAAATATATTGGGACGTAATGTCCCAATTGACACTTTTGATTTTAATATTTTTTTTACACTGTGTCCTAATAAATTTTGTCCGTATCGTCAGCAACTGAACTTAGACTTATTGAGGGGTTTTCACGGCCATGTTTTTTTAACTGCTAACAGATGGTGTTGCTCTGTTATACGCAGATTATAAAAGGAAAGTAAATGGTCATTGTCAATGTGTTATCATTATTTTTCGAGAATCTTGAATTAAAAAAAAATGTGTTGGTTTAGCTGACGAAGTGAAATTGTTTTAGAGAAATTTTGATATTGTGCGTTTGAGATTTTTTTGACATATAAACCTAAATATTTTTTGCCAGTGTTTATCCAGAAAGCGCCATCTATTACGCTAATTGGACCTAATTTTTAGGGTTCCGTACTCAAAGGGTTAAACGGGACCCTATTACTAAGACTCCGCTGTCTGTCTGTCTGTCTGCCCGTCTGTCACCAAGCTATATCTCATGAACCGCGATAGTTAGACAGTTAAAATTTTCACAGATGATGTATTTTTGTTGTCGCTATAACAACAAATACTAAAAACAGAATAAAATACATATTTAAGGGGGGCTCGCATACAACAAACTTGATTTTTTTATAGTCCTACTCGCACTTGGCCGGTTCTTTTTAAATCGAAAAGCCCTCATTTTTAAAAGCATTTTCTTCCAGTTAACCGTTGTTTAAAGTGAAAATACAATTTTGTAGGTACTTAGAATAAATCTCACGGGAAGAAGTTACGACAGACAGAAGCCAAATAATATACATACTTTCATGATATAAAATATAGCAATGTAAAATACGCAGTATAAGTAGATAAGGTACTGGTTAGTGAAGAATAAGTAAGAACGTTAAATACCTTTTAAATGCTTACAGGCGCATTTTAGCCGAGACCGACAACTCAGTTGTAAATGTTACTATTATACTTCGGCCGTTCAGAGAATGCGTTCCTGACACCTATCAGTTAGTCATATAAAGCGCTGACATAACCTTGTAATAGCGCAGTTTAGATTTAGAAAAATATTGTTTACCAAGTTATTTGACACTCAGTTTGGCACAAAATTATAACATTAATTGATTATTGATATAATGATGTTGTTTTAATGCTCATCAATTGTTAAAACGGTAAACAACCAGCAATAATATTTTTATCGTAACTGCAACGCCATTACAAAGTTACTTCGTCAGTTCAATCGCGACGTGTCAGGAACGCATTCTCTGAACGGCCGTAGTATAATTCCAAATTCTGTTACACGAACCAATTCAAGCATAATTTGTCGCATCACGATTACGGTAATGGTTCTCCTCGAATAATCTTGTACGTCCAACTAGTAAGCGTTTGATTCATGTATTGGCAAGGAAATCTGGACGTTCGCCCGGATATTGTCTCATCATATCTGTAGCAAAGCGACGGTCGTATGTAAATTCAGCATCGATGTATCAAAGTCGAAATGTATGGCGAATTGGCAATTCGTTGTTTCTTACAGTCTCAAAATTGTAAATCGTCGTTAGAACAATAATAATAAAAATAATAAATTTATTTATTTTCTCTTGACAAAAGGTTAACTAATATAACTTATATCTAAGGGTTCTTATGCTGAAGTACACCTGTTTTGCGAGAGACTGGTGCCTGTGATAGGTATATAAAACCTGTGATACAGGTCACTAGTGCCCCACTCCGCTGGCTCACTTACATTTATTATTATATTATACAGTAATGCGTACGAATACATGCGTGGGTGTGTGTTTATGAAGATGTGTAAGGGTGTGTATGTGTGTGGGTCAGTGTGTGTGTGCAAACTTTTGGTTTGTTCTTTTTTTTTTCTAGATCTATATTTATAGAATTCAGTAAGGAGTCTTATTTCAGAGGGGTCATGAAACCTCCATTTTCTTCGTAGTTTAGAGTTTTAAACCATTCACTTATTACTTTTTTGCATTTATATTTAGTGAGGGGGTAAATTGAGAGCAAGTTGTTTATTTTATTATATATGTAAGGTCCTAGGAAGCAAAAAAAGTTATGAGACAGGCTAGTGCGATAGGAGGCAGATCGGCATACAGTACCCTTCCTCCGCGTTCCTTTTATCGTTTCTGGATTGTAACTTAGCTGAACGTGTTTACTAAGTGTGATATGTAGTAAAAAAGTTTGCCTGACTATAAGGACATCCCATTTATTATAGAGGTCCACAGTAGGAAAACTAGGTGTATGAGATGAGTTTTAGCTGCACCACCCCAAGAGGTGATGCTGTATTCGACAATAGCTTGACAGAGGACCAGGTATACCATTTTGATAACTCTGCGTTCGGCTACATTCTTCAGTGCTTTGAATATGAAAATGAGTTTGCGTAGCCGCGTGACAAGGACATCAATATGCTGTTTAAAAGTGAGAGTCTGATCAATAGCGATTCCTAGATATTTTAGGGGGACTGTCCTTTCAAGGCAGGAACAGGTGCAATTATTCGTACAATACATATCATTCGATTATTTCAGTAATTTCTAAACGTAGGTACCCATATATTAGTGCGAACTTATGTTCGTCTTTCGGTTTCTTCCTTTGTAATGCCACTAAAAGAGGCCCAGTCTCGACAGTTTCAGGTGCCACCAAATTTTTTGTAAAAAATCGGCTACAAGTTTCTGTAGTGCAGAATTTCATAAAACAATTTAACAAGTTCAAATCCGTTTATAGACTCGATTCAGGTGGATTGATAATACTAACTCGGGCGAATTTCTTAGATTGTGTCATCGCAAAAGGAACTCGCTTTGAATGAGTACCTAACCCCGCACTAACTTGTGATCAGTTTGGAGTTAGTTAGATTGCGGTTCTAATCCAATTTGATGTTCATGAACTCCACAGTTGACACAGGGTCACGACATAAATGAGAATTTGAAGATTGATATTGTGTTGTCTGGTCTACTGAGTTTTTATGTAACGCGTATTAAAAATTTAAAATGCGCATAAAAACTTTTTGTTTTAAAGTTCAGACAATAAATAACAGACAGTAAATAACAAAAAATGCGTTTAATTTCTGAATTCAGAAATTAATGCATATTTTCGTCTGTTCTAATACAATTAATTTCATCTTTTTCAGAAGCTACCAGGGCTTATAAAGTAGTGTTTTGATTTATGGAATATGTTAATTCTATTAAATGTGATTTGATGAAATGTTAGTAAAGTACTTCAAATATCGTTCGCATGAATAGTTCAGTGACGCTTAATAGGTATTTAATGTATATTTTAGTTAGTGTAAAAGGTAGGTCGTCATGATACGGGTTTGATCTGACCACATGATGAAGCACCAATGCGAAAAAGGATTTCAGTTCGATATGTCGAAACCGCAGGCAATGTAAACATTTTGAATGTACAAATAAATCGATGAACAAATTGGTAGAACATGTTTGTGGTTGAGTAAAAATTTACATTTCTGATTGGAGACATTTTGTCTTCATTTGTGTTCAAATAGATAGAGACTTTTGGAACGCAAGTTAGTGAACATACAATTTCAATAATAAAATTGTATCTTTAATGAACGATTTTTATGAAATCATAAATTTTAATTTATATCATAATCACTGAAATTACAGTTACTTATAATCATAATCATTTATTCGCATGAATGCATGTACAATAGTTCGTACGTATGTCAATTATAAAATAAGATTCATTTACATTCTGCCTTATCGAGGCGTGCCAAATTCTAAGATAAAAAATAATAATATTAAAATTTCAAACTCTCTAAGATAAAATTAGTTAGAAATTGGCACTTAATAAAAACTAAAAGAAAGCTTGACTAGAGGTCCGTAAGTCCGTAAGACACCATCGGGGTTCGAGAAGTACAAATCACACTCACGTCCAAAAACGCGATGTGTCGAATTGAAATGGACTGTACGTACAAATGGACAGTTGGGCTGATGATACTTCTTGGATTACCTACCTGACTGTGTACTCGTATGTTATCTTATTAGGGTTCCTAACTAAAATACTAAAAACGGAACCCTTATGGTGTGACTAAGGCCATCTATCATACCAGATTGTTTCAACATACTGAAGCTATAGACTTGAAATTTGGTATAGTTAGTTATAAATAATACTAGACACCTCAATTACAAGTAAAAAAAATCTAAATATTTGTGTTTTTATTACCAAAGGAGCTAAAATAAGGTCAATATAAAACAGCTTAGTTTACACATTCCAAAACATTTTTTTTTATTTTTATGACATGTAGCGTTAGATTTTTATGACATATGATTTAAAAAATACGGTATATCTGAAGTTTACAAAGCATAAAAATCGGAAATTAATATGATTGTTAGAAATATTTACAAAAATTACAGGAAAATAAAGTCTATCTAAAAAAACTATTTTAGAAATGTGCCTTATAAGTTTACTTGGTTTCTGTAACCACTAGATGGCGTTGAAAAATTAACATAAATAGGTAGGTACGGAACCCTCGGTGCACCAACTCACTCGTACTTGACCAGTCTTTTTTTTGTATGCTGTTCATTGTATGCCTCTCTTTACCTACTTATTGTACGGTTTTTAGTCTTAGCTGTTTAAAGCATCGGTCTTTCTTTCTTTATAAGTGCTTAGATGGCCAAGTGATGCACGAATTAGGTCTTCTTTACCGGTACCTACTACAAAAGACCAACTATATTCTTCACTTAGAATCACATATACCACTGCTGATTCATCAACATCATTATATCAGCCAAATGACGTCCACTGCTGAGTTTATATATTGGCCTTCCCCGTAGATTTCCAGAGCGACCGATCTTGTGCGGCCTGCACCCAACGGCTCCCAGCAACCTTTATCAGGTGTCTTTCTATCTATTGGGGGCCGTCCTGCGCTTTCCAGTCCACTACTGATTATAGGCTTCTATTAGCTTCTATACTTCCCGGAAAGCTGGAACTAAAATTGGCTAAATGTACGCGATACTTATAACTTCATCATGTGTGCACGCTTTAGACTCAGGTATAATAGACCGAGACGTGGTCCTTCACTATTGGCCTTATGAATAAGCTCAGAGTCGCTCAACGAGCTATGGAGAGGGCTATGCTCGGGGTTTCTCTACGGGATCGAATTAGAAATGAGGAGATACGTAGGAGAACTCAAGTCACCGACATAGCCTGACGGATTAGCACGTTGAAGTGGCAATGGACAGGCCAAATAGCGGCCGGAAAGTGGCAAGCGCAGCGTAGGACGTCTACCTACAAGATGGGCAGACGACTTGGTAAGAACCGCAGGTCGGCGTTGGATGCAGGCCGCTTCCAACCGCAGTTCCTGGAGATCAATGAGGGAGCCGTAGGACGTCCACTGCTGGACAAAGGCTTGTCCAGCAGTGGACGTCCTACGGCTGATATGATTATGACAATAGACCGAGCTACCTAATGTCCCAAATTGAATTTTGATTGTTCGATATTTTGGGGTTCAACCTATTTGATATATAAACCGTGATTACCTATGGTTTCGTATTGAAGTTAGGTCAATTATACCTTAATTTAATATCACTTTACCAATTCTCGGTAATGCAGGGGTCTACTTTGATTGAATATAATGTTCTCAGTTCCTATACAGTTCTCGCTATTGTGTTCATTATAAACGCTATATTCTGAAGACAAACAATTATACTCCAAAACTTATTCATTAAATCGACCTCGTAATTGTTTGTGCTTTTGAAAAGCTCCAGTTTTCAACGGTCTTGAGGACTTTGCTCATAAAATCCTTTATTTTTTACGGATTTTTTCTGAAATAAAGACCTAACTGTATTTTATAGTTGATTAAGTTTTTCTCCAAAACACCGGACGGAGGACAATAGCTATCAAACTTACCTATTATGTTTTTTGTAGCAAAAAATTACAAGTAGGTATTGCGCCGCTTTAGTAGATCGTTGACCCGGCCTTGTTCATTCGACACTCTTTTTACGAGCTATGTATGCGTCGTTTGTTTTTCGATTAAAAGCGTCAATCTCGTCATATTCCCGTGTGTCCGGGAAATATCACTCCGAAGAGAATTTCGATGCAAAATAATCTTTATTGCACTGGTTTAAGACTCAACGTTGCTCGAATGTATGCAATCTTACCAGTCGAAAACATGCCTGCCTGCGGGCGTTTATCGTCAAATGGAATTGAGTTGTATCACTATCACAGACACAGTACTGTTTTTGCCGGTATGAAAATTCAGTACGGTACTAATTATTGTTTGGGCCTTATACCCGAATGGCCCCGGTTATTCCTGTGACACTGTTAACGTCGGACGTTCTTTTGAATACAGCGCTCGTTCTCCGTTGATTTGTTTGCTTAGATTAAATTACTAGTGCTTGTGATTTGCATTTATTTAGGATAATTGTGCCGTTTGTAGTTTCCACCAGCATTTCCGCTTTCTAGCTAGAGCGCATTTGTGAATTCAATAACCTCAATTCGGTAAAGATTCTCTATTTGTATTAAAGCTAACATTTTAAATTGTCTCTCACGGGTTTCTCTCAAAAGAAAGCTTGTGCTAAATTAGCTTTTCCTTGTTCCAGGTACGTAAGATATTAACGTTTTGTCTTATTACGACGGATCTCGGAATTGGAGCTGCCGCTGGTTCAATTTGCTCGATTCCACTCGCGGCCAATTCCAACGGACACCGACCACGAATAAAAAGTATCGAAGTGCAATAAGTGCCGCCATCAATGTCGCGTTAGCGCCAACACAATAAAATAGAAAGTCAATTCGAATAGGAAAAGTCTAACGCTTGAATGTTTTCAATGTAGGTAATGTGGCAGACATCTGGTTTGATTCTTGCATTTTCAACATATTATCTGTGGGAGCGCCCGTAAAATAGGCATTACCGTCTATTTTAATTGATCGAGCGAAGCGAGATCTCTAAATCAACTTGAGCAAATCGGCGTTGTATGTATTTACGTGTATGTATGTATGTTTGTTTGTCCAAGGATAACTTTTGTAGCCGATCCGATCATCGTGAAATTTGATACATAGGTAGGTAGTGATGGCACAATTTTGGTGTGACTAAATGAGATAAAAATGTTGGGGGGTTGTTGAGATATTGGGGTTCAAGAGTGGTAAAAAAAATGAAAATGAAACTATTAGGTCAAGCGGGACGTCAAATGAAAGGTCTTCATTAGTATATTTTAACCTTGTTTTTATTTCTGGTTTAGTCTTTGCAGTTTTTGAGTTATTAGCCATAATAAAAACAAAACTTTGACAAAATTCACAGGGTACACTAGTACCCCACAGTGCTGAAATTTGGTATGCGTGTAGCTTTAGTGACACAAATATAGGCAAAAATCTGAAATCCAGAATAACTGCAATTTGTACCGCAAAAACAAAACCAATTAACATGAACTCTCGTTATCTGTAGCTTGAATGGACCTGTAGGTCAAGTTATTTGGTTATGCATTTCGAGCCACTATTTTATTAGTCAAAGATTAAGTCCGGGTTGCACAACGATCCCTAAACGTATTTAGCGACTAAACATGTTTAAGTTTTACGTATTTGTATGATTTGGCAACTCCTTAAACCATATTTAGCCACTAAATACGTTTAAGCATCGTTGCGCGAGTCGCCCTAAGAATATATTTTTTTGTGTTTTGGGAGACTTGCGAGATCTCAGTTCGGGTCGAACCACTAGTATATCTCATTTAAAGAAATACTTGTCACTAAGAAGCAATCCTTAGATTGCTTTAACATTTTTATTTGAATTCTTAACAGATCGATTTTATATCATAAACGATTAGGTTCCTAACCTCTACCTAAAATATATGTTAATATCCAAATCAAATTACACGGAAAGGAGCATAAACATAATACGGCATTGCAGCTCCGATCTGCCCAAGCAGCGGTATCCTAGGAATGCCTTTATTTGCTACAAATAGTCCGTAATAGTCCGTATCTGGTTTCCAGATTCGCAGAGGTCCGTAGCTACACTACTACATGCAAATATGTGCGCTCAACTTGCGCTCTCTATAGATTCCGTTGCGAAATTTTGCATAATCGAAATCGCGATATTGCGACCTAATAAACATAAAGATTGCATAATTTTGCTAAACGTGATATAGGTAATTTACATCTGTCGACGCGACGATCCCGTTTTTTTCAGCGGAAGTAAAATTACTTCCTAGTTGTTTCTGAAAATTCTATATCTGCACAAGTTTAACGTCCATCAGCAGATTCGCACGTGATTTCACCGGCCACCGAACGCATGCACTTTTGCAAACACAAACTAAGCATAAAACGTGCTCGATTATTCCACGTCCGTTAGAAAAATCTTATTGAACCGAACCGTCAGTATTATGCGGAGAGGTGTATTTCGTAATTGACCAATTATTATGACAATCACACATAGCGCGGTGCCACAACAGCCGAGACCTCGAGGCATGCGAAATCGAGAGTCTGACCGTAGTGGCCGACCGTTCACTTTCACTGCCACAAAGGCCTTTGCATGTAGTCTGTATTTAGCGTTATCTTATTAGCACGGTTGCCGGGTCCGTTTGTTTTCGGTGCACGTTTTGTAGTGACTGTATAATCGTTCGTTTCGCGGTTTGGTCGCATCGCGTCGTGCATGCCCACGCCCGGTCGGGAGTTCGATCAAAGGTGATTTGGATTTTCACGCCTGGATTGGTCGATAATGATCTCTTCGTAATTTTCAGTGATAAGTGCGCTGTAGTGTTCTGAATTCGAGTTTGTTGCAGTGAATCGATTTCGGCTACATTTTGTGTTTTCAATAATCTTGTTGTGAGCTTGGAGCACCTGCCTGTGATCTTGGGATAGATTTTAAAAAAGGTAAGGATTACACATTTTCTATTTTATGTTGAAAAATTTAGAAAATGAGTTCGCTCACAGATGATAGTATTTTGAAATATTTCATGCAAAAATGATTTTTAAAAATAAACAAACAACTTGTAATAATCACACCAGCAAGTGTGACGGTAGGTACGAATTAAGATTTTATTTTAACGTTTCTTTTTCATTCTAGCATTATAAGTAAGTATTTAATTTATACAAGGTTTTTATCATACAAATGTTTTTATCTGCTTATCTTAATTATGCCAGTCCAAAGGTTGTCTAGGAGAGATCGATTTTAGCGATAATACCACCTGTATTTCCGCGTGCCTAGTTATTTGTTTTAATATTGTTGGTATTTAAAGTGTGGTGTACAATAAAGCATTTTATATCTATTTATCAATGATTATGTCATAAAATTCTAATTTATGACTTAACTTATCGTTTTATTATTCACCATCTATATACTGGATAGAATTTAAAATATTTATTGATATTTAATTGAATAATATTGATGTAAGAAAGTAGGCTGGTACTCATTGTACACATATATTTCATTGCAATAAAATACAACGAAATATAGCAAGGATTTCAAAATCGTCATTGCGTTTGTGTAAATTTTGTTCCGGCATCCAAAAATTAGTGGTTGGTACCACTCTTTGTGTTCGACATTGCAGCATTTTGTACTATTTTATAATAATAATAAAAAATAATGCTGGACATTTCACACGGCGCTATCTAGCCCCAAACTAAGTAAAGCTATGGGCATCATCTATAACTAATAGAATACTTATATACATTATAATCACACTAATATTATGCGATGGTTTGGATGTTCGTTTGTTTGTTACTCAATCACGCCGTAACGGCTGAACCGATTTTGATGAAATTTGGTATATACGTAGATTATAACCTGGAGCATCACATAAGCTACCATTTATCCCATACATCAGTTCCCATGGGTTAAAAATGGGGTGTCAAGTCAAGTTGCAACAGCGAGTTTAGCTTTATTTCTAGGTTACCTACACATTTAATAGTGTAACGCGTACGAAGTCGCGGGCAATAGTTAGTAATAATAGAATTGGATATTTGTTTATTTGTTTGTTACACAATCACGTCGTAACGGCTGAACCGATTTCGATGAAATTTAGTATATACGTAGATTATAACCTGAATTATCACATATGCTACTTTTTATTGAGAAAACACGCATGCGAAGACGCGTGCGGTAGCTAGTACATTATAATACAATACAAACATTGAAACTCTTTTAGCGTTCACTTACAAAAGGCTTCCTGCAACGTAAGCTCCCTATCGAAAATCGAAATAGAAGGAGTCCTTATAGTAAATTATATCTATTAAAGCTATTAAGATGGGACGCGAGTCTGTCGTAAATGCATTTACGCGATTCCAAATCCTATTCGCGATACTTAGCTTATAAAGCCATCACTGATTCGCTTAACATTTCAGAATTCCAAGACTCGATGTACAGTACGCTATTCGAACACCTGATAATAAAATTTGATGACTGCATTTGTATCGTATACACATTCATGTATCGTTTCGCTCCAGTTGCAGAGTTTTCAACGGTCGCTGTTTCAGGTATTTTTTTGTATCCCCACACCGTCGTTATTCTGGCGTTATTGAGGTTGTAATTTCATACGTGCCCCAAATACAATGTGTGCTCGTAGTTCGTACACGGGTATCACGGATTAATAATTCATTTAAACAATGAGAGCTAGTTCGCTTTCAATTCGTGTTTGATTCATGATAGCTAGATGATAAAATACAATCTAATATCTTACAATGGTACCGTTGAATAAATAGGTCCCTTTCGGTGTGCGGTCGTTTGAGCCGGAGGGTTTACCGATGTACCGTTTATTAGGAGGCGAATATTCGTCCTATAGGATATCACACAATAGTATCAGGTAGCTGACACCTTGTTAGAGGTCCCTCCCCTCGAATGTAGCCTTCATTGCTTGAGCTGGGTCGCGTGGATTCTGTTTCAAACGGGCCACATTCCCTGCTCCAAATAAATGCGTCTCGTGTTTAATTAGAGTTATTCGTAGTAATCGTACACACGGCTACACATCAAGCTATACATTTCCAGTATAAGCTGACCTCTCATTCTACGAAAAGCCTACACAATGCGAGGTCAGCTTATACTGGAAAATTATAGCTTGATGTGTAGCCGTGTGTACCTATATCGGGCTACCGAATTTCGCTAGATGAACAATACACATTATCTATTATTATTTTCTGGGTTGCAGGCTTGCGAGCAATTTAAATAGATGTTTTTCCTATTCAGATTGAGTATTATCGTATAAGGTGGAATGATTCTCTAAAAATGTCCTCGAAAGCATGTAGAGAGGTGTCTAATACACTCGGGCAGGCCGTCTATAACTCATGAGTGGCCGGGGCGCTCGCAGCGGCGGCGTCAATCGCTCAATGTCAATTCGACCACCGACGCGATCTTGCACCCTCTACGGCACCTACAAAGAAATGTACGCCATTTTTCTCCGAGAAATGCAATTAGAAAGGATGCATTTCTCTTTCAAGTCTCGTGTTGCGCTCGACGGACAACGCTTTTGGATTTTTAATTAAACACTCTTGTTAGATTTAATCGTTGCAGGATACTCCCAGCTCGATGTTTGTCTGACCAAAATTTGCGTTTGGTTTCTATGATAACGCAATTAGTGTCTGCAATGAAATAATAGTGACGCTGCTTTACGAAAACGATTCCCTATTAATTGGGAACACGAAGTATCATAAGCTATACGCAGAACATCTACAGAGAATTAAGACGATCCTATATCCAAGCGTTCTTCACCAAGCGACAAGTAAGAATATTTTCCGCTGGTGCAAAGTTGTTCTTATTCCGGTATTACTTGATACTTCCTGTATTCTAGTTATCTCCCATCCCGCGGGAAGCATCAGAACAGAATTTGAGCTTATTTTAGCGAGTGATAAGCAAAAAGGTGCGCTTAGCGTTTGCGGTCTCCGCCACGCGACTCTCCAATTTGTTCTTGTATTTGTGTTTGTTCAGAAATTGCCTGGGCTTCTTCCTTTTTGTGTTGTCTCGGTGCTGGCTGTTTGCAGTGTTGTTTTAACTTTATATTTTACGGAATTGTTTGTAAGTGGCTTTTTGTACCAAATACAAATTGGTTTTACCTCCTAAGTGAAATAGTGTAAGTATACATGGCTTAGTTAAAGGAATGCTTTGAAAAACAATGCTTAAAGTATGAGACCATAACGTGCCAGTATTCACATTGCATGGTCATAAATATTAAATTATGCGACTCTTGTTAGGCAAAATCATGTTGGAATTTATTTTAGTTGCGCAAATTTTACACACACCAAACCTACCATACCTATAGAATAATGGTGTTGGAATGCAACTAATGGCGTACAAAACCCTGTCATTTGGCCGTATAGCTATGTACCCATGCGGGTACGTCAAAGATTGCATAAGCCGAACGATTTATAAATACTAACACATACTGACATAGGTATCGTCAAATCCTACTTTTTCTCTGTATTTAATGTAAAGAACCTACACAATTACAGATAAAAAAATATAAAACATAAAACGTTTATAACTTTATACAAAGTTACATAAGCGACGATATTCGTAAGCAATCACATTACAAAAATCCTCTCCATCGCAAGGTTGTCTGGTAGTCATCGCTTCTAAGCGATAAGACCGCCCATTGTACTTGTTGCTTTGTCAATTTTAATTTTATGTTTATTTATTTTGTGGTGTACACACGGCTACACATCAAGCTATACAGTTCAGTATAAGCTGACCTCTCATTCTACGAAAAGCCTACACAATGCGAGGTCAGCTTATACTGGACAGGTATAGCTTGATGTGTAGCTGTGTGTACAATAAAGTGTGTTCATTCATCCATACTAATACCTAGTCAGGTCATAAATTCTGTCACATGTTTAATATAAAATAATTGAAACAAGTTTATTCTTTATGTAACCATTTATATACCAAAATGAACTTAACAAAACATAGATTCTTATGACACTAAAGTTTATTCAAAATGACCTCCGTGATTTTGAATACAACCTTCAATCTGCGTGGCCAGTCGTCTATCGCAGCACGAACGAGGTCCATGTCAATATCGGCGGCTGCCTTAATCAAGGATGTCTTGAGTGACTCCAAATTGGGATGAGGCTTTGAGCACGCCTTTTCCTCCAAGTGTTGCCATATCTTGTAATCTAACGGATTCAAATCTAGACTGGAGGAAGGCCAGTCTTCGTGCCGGATGAAGTCGATTTCACGCGCCGCCAGCCAGTCTTGTGTGCTCTTCGCTCTATGAGCTGGCGCCGAATCTTGTTGGAATACCCAGTGCCTGTTATTGAACATGGTATGAGAAACAGGTTCCACATGGTTCGTCAGGACTGTATTTTGATACACAACTGCATTCGTTTTTACACCTTTCTCACAAAAATGTACCTCTGTTAAGCCCCAATAAGAAACTCCCAACCATACCATGAGCGAGGATGGAAAATGACCTCGTTGGACACGCGGAATACGGTTGCTCGCTTCTTCACTACTGTGTGCGTACACCTTATCATTTTGTTTGTTGTAGCTCTCTTCTATATTTAAAATAAAAATTTTTTCATCCGAAAAAAGAATTTCCCGATATTTTTTTCCCGCGTACCGCTTCAACAAAGCGCGCATCTCTTCAGTCTCAGGTCCATTAGACGAGCATTCAAACGATGTCCTGTTTTTCTTCGATATGCCCGAAGCCCTAAGTCTTCATTTAACACCCTTTTCACCGTGGTTCTGCTTAACCCCATCTGAAGGGCCAACAGTTTTTGCTTACGTTTGAGATTTCTTTGAATTCGCGCCTTCACAGCTTTTATCACTGCTGGAGTCCTAACAGACCGAGAGCGACCACTTCTTGATCTGTCATCTACACTAGAGTCTTCATTGTATCGTTTGATGGTGCGATAAACGAATCTTTTGGTTATATTAAAATTTTTCAGTATGTCAAAAATTTGAATTGGCGCGTAACCGCAACGATGCAACGCAATAACTGCAACACGGTCTTCTTTAAGCGTCCACTCCATATTTAAAAATGAGTAAAATTCTAAAAAGTATACAGTTTTATTTTCATGAACAATTCGAAATTCGAATTCTATAAACTTTTTTGTGGCCAGCATTCTAAAAGAAAAGTTTTTACTGTGTGACAATACTTATGACCTGACTGGGTATTATAAATGCGAGAGTAAGTTTGTTTATTTATTTGTTTGTTTGTTACGTTTTTACTTAATAACGGCTAAACCGATTTTGGTTAAATTTAGTATATAGATAGATTATGGTTTCAATTGAGACATAGGCTACTTTTAATTGACAAACCACTCACACCAATGATTTGCAAATCTACGTCATACTTATCAAGCCTACCTTGATTATAGATATATATATTTTTCAGGCTTTCCCTCTTAAATTCGCTAATTGCCGCGGAACAGTATGGAAGCGATTTTTTGTAACGGAATACAAATTAACTTTATGTCAATTGTGTAACGTACTACTAGATATGAGCCAAAACACAGGTCGAGCGTCTTCCGGAGAATTCTCGCGCATTTTCGGGATTAACTGACATACAATACAATTCATACAAAAGCAAAATGGATTTTCTTTTTGTATTGATATTTTGATAATTGATCGAGCAAACAAAGACCTCGTGAGTCACGTGGTCTTTGTTTGCTCGATCAATTATTGATTATTTTACGAGTGGAAAATTGCGGTCGTACGTCCATTGCCCAAAATAGATAACCCAAGTGAAGTTAAACATTTAAGACCCATTAGTATACTTCCTTGTATATCCAAAATATTGGAAAAGGTGGTATGTATGCAATTGACATCTTATTTAGAAAATAACCATATTTTACCGGATGTACAATCCGGTTTCAGACAAGGTAGAAGTACATCAACTGCATTACTAGACGTTACAGACAACATCTTGTGTGCACAGGATCAAGGGTTATGTACAATTCTGATACTGCTTGATTTTTCACGGGCATTTGACTCCATAAACACCACGCTTCTGCTGTCCAAACTAAGTTACTATGGTTTCGACCACGCATCAGTCAAATGGTTTGATAGTTACCTGAGTAATCGTCGCCAATTTGTAGAAATCTGTTCAAGTAATGGGGTACCAAAAAAATCTAAAGTTACTCCTGTACCTAGAGGTGTGCCCCAAGGATCAATTCTGGGACCAACTCTCTTTAGCTTATATTGCGCCGACCTAGTCAGCTGTATCAAGAGTTGCAAGTACCATATCTACGCTGACGACGTGCAGGTATACTACTCGTTCAAACCAGTAGATTTAGACAAAGCCACTGCACTTGTAACTGACGACCTTAATAGGATAGCAGCGTGGTCAGAGAATAATAGCCTAATATTGAACTCTTCAAAGACTAAGTTTATGATCTGTGGAAGTTCTCACAATCTAGAAAGGCTAGATTCTAATTCATTAAGTGTGTCAATAATGGGTACGCCTATAGAACGGGTATTTGAGGCTCGTAATTTGGGTTTGTGTGTAGACTCAAATTTGCGGTACGAAAAACACATAGCGGATAGCGTGCGGAACTGTTTTTATAGATTAAAAATATTGTATAAAATCCGAAACTACTTAAGTGAAGAACTTAGACTTCAGCTAGTGGAGTCGTTGGTCCTTTCTAAACTGAACTACGCTGACACAGTGTTCGGTCCAAGACTTCTAGCTCGAACACAGAAGCTTGTCCAAAGGGTACAAAACGCCTGTGCTAGGTTTTGTTTCACGATTCCGCTAAGAGGTCACGTTACTCCTTTCTTAAATAATCACTTTGTTTTAAAGATGAAGTCCCGTCAAAAGTTGCATTTAGCGTGTCTCCTCTTTGGCGTTATCTACGAAAAATTGCCTGCATACCTACATGCCAAGCTCAAGTGGGTGACGAACCAACGAATGGGCACGGGAAGACAGTGCGCTGTGCAGCTGGCAACGCCGCGTCATAAATCTGCTGCATTCCGAGGTAGTTTCCGATACGCAGCCACTAAGTGCTGGAATAACATCCCTCCGCCCATCAAAACCCTAAAAAGTAGGTTTGGTTTTAGATCTAAGCTAAAACGTTTTCTTCTTGATGAACAGAAAAGACGTGAAGGCACGAATAATGACGCTTCAATTATATAAAGGTATATCTACCATATCATATTTTTAAGTTTTTTAATGATTTGTTTTTCTTTAATTTTATCATAGATTTAATTATAATTTCGTATGTGATGTGATGATATATGATGTATAATGGAATTATTGCTTTACTATTTACAACTTGTGGAGGGATATAGTACAAATGCGTCTTTAAAGTTGCGATCCAGCGGGACTCGAACCCACATCTCAGGCATTCGTTTTATTTCATATGAACGGCATGACCTCCTCAATGATGATTTGTTCCTCAGATAATGGTATGGTAATTTTTAATTTTTTTTTTTTGTTTATTTGTATATTATATTCAGAATCACAGGTAGGATTATAAATTTGTTTCTTTGTATATACATAAAATACTAGGCTATATAAGTATGTATATTTATTTAAGTATTTTTAGTATTACAAGCTGTTATAATGTTATAAATTCTGAAGATGGTAAATATGTGGTTATGTGTATATATGTGTCATGTATATAATATATTTTTTTAGACTTTTACATGGGTGGGTAGGTAGGTAGGTGCTACACATACCTACTTTCACTCAATCCCCGAGAGCAGTGCACGTTTCTGGCGTCCGTGACGACACTATCTGGGATCAGCAGAATACCAGCGTTAAGTAGCTAGGTTCTAGCCTACCTTCTTGGCACATGCTGAGCTGATGCCATTTTGGCATGATTGGCATGGCATGATAAGTGGCTAGAGCAGTACTGGCGTTTGTGACGACACCATCATTATTTGGGGTCAGCAAAAAGCCAGCGTTAAGTAGGTACGCTTATAGCCTACCTGCTTAGCACATGCTGAGCTGGTGCCATTTTGGCGCGACTATTTATAATTAGGTAGTTGAAAGTTGCGTGGGATGTTTCTGTTATCTAAGCATTTACTTATTAGAACTTCTTGAGGTCTGGCATTTTTGTCTTAATTTATGTACAAAATAACGTAATTAACCAGAAGTCAAGGTATCCCATCATTTGTTACTTTTTTGATTGTGTATGCCATGTCGTCGTGTCAAATAAATGTTTTTCATTTCATTTCATTTCATTTCATTTCATTTCATTTATTTAATTTTGGTGCACATTCAATGCTTTGTTTACTAATATTAGAATTTACACCGATCATGTCTGTGTATCACTTAAAACATATTATGCAAAGATGTTATGAACGAATTGAAATAATATAAAAAATCCACGAAATATTTGTTTTATATGTATGTATTAGTTACAAAATAAATTTATCAGGAAGGCACGTTCTGTGGGGCCAAACAGTATCGGCGGGTTTTTTCTTCGTTCATTAACTGTTTCTGAAGTACCATTCGCATTTCTGAAAAAAAAAACAAAAAAGTGGTTATCTCCTAGCAATGTTGCCTCAGCCACATACACCGTGTGTCGTTCTTGGTAAAGTGAGTGGCGGCAAGCAGCGTATCTTGGGCGACCATTAGTGATATAACAACGCCTCGGTCGATGCGATTCAAAGTTGGCCTCGCAAATGTGTCCCGATACATTTGCTGCCTATTAAACTTATCGCTTTATGGTTACTTCTGCCATCGCAGCATCACTGGTGACATTCCGTTTTACAGATCGATACATAATCTCGTGCAGTCTGTGGGCGAAGTATGCGCATGCGATGTACAGGGCACTCCGCATCCAGTGTAACGATGCATTCAGGGTGGTGCTGGGGCTGCCCCGCTACTGCAGCGCATCGCGGATGTTCGCGATGCGCTGCGTCATGCGCAAGCGAGCCGCGTCTTTGGTGCGCAGGCTGCGGGCCAGCGCCAACACCGTCTTGGCAATGATAGCCGGCAGAGTAGACTGCCCGTACACCAGACATTGCTGTCACAGGCTTATTCTCAAAAACCCTGTTTAATATAAGCAGGTATCTACCTTGTGTTTGTTTGTTTTAATACTTTATTGCACAAAATATAAATTACATGTACAAAAGGTGGGCTTAATGCTAATAGCATTTTCTACCTGCCAACCTCAGAGGTAACAAAAAAGGTTGGCGTGCTAACTTATAACAATATTACTGATAATTAACAAAACAAAAGAAACACAAATAACAATAAACTCCAATCACAGTTATAATAATCACATAAACCTACTTGATATAATAATAATAATACATAGAATATATAATTAGATGACAAATATAACAAATATGTATATATATATATATATATATTTATAGATATAAAACAAAAAAATACTATTACATACTATACTACACATACTACTTTCCATATATTTAGTCTACAGTCATTTCTTGCAGTCCTCCACTAGCTGTCTAGTAGAGGACTGCTAGAAATGACTGTAGACTAGTCGTCCGAAAGCCGGTTTACTAGGCGCCTTTTTAATATGAGTAGAGAGAGAGTTCCATAGACCGACAGCTACCTACTCAAAAGAGTTGCCACGGAAAGACATAGAGTGTTTCGGGGTAACAAGAAGGAGAGAATCAGTGGATTTGGTCGTGGGTGTCAGAGAGGAAGGAAAATTTGCATTTTAGATAATGAGGAGTAAAGGGGTCCCTAAGGATTGAAAATAGAAGACATACAATTCTTAACTTTCTTCTGTCACGAATTGAGAGCCAATTCAGTTTGGAGCGATACTCAGACACATGATCGTACTTACGGAGACCGTAGATGAACCTAATGCACGTATTGAGCAGTCGATCCAATTTGTTAAGGAGGTCCTGATTAAGGTCTAGGTACGATATATCCGCATAGTCGATTATAGGTAGGAGCAAAGAGTTGACTAGGGATATTTTAGTACTTGTGTTGTGTCCTTCCTTATATAAGTTACATAATTGCTTGAATCGACTAGCTGTTACCAGCGGCTTCGCACGCGTGGTTTGCTAATAAAAAGTAGCCAATGTGTTAATCCAGGTTATGATCTACGTCCATCATACCAAATTTCATCGCTATCGGTTCAGCCGTTTCGGCGTGAAAGAGTAACAAACACCCATACATACAAACTTTCGCGTTTATAATATTAGTAGGATTCCCATATAAATAGATAGAACACGCTTTATTGTATCATCATCATCATCGCCAGCCCTTCTCATCCCTCTGCTGGGCATAGACCTCACTTCGTTGTCGCTATTCGCCTCTATCCTGCGCAGTTCTAACCCACATACGACTTGCGATTTTTATAATGTTGTCGACCCTTCTTGCCGGTGGACGACCTGCGTTCCTGGTTCCATTTCGGAGCCACCACTCAGTCAGCATCCTGCTCCACCTGTCATCACCGCGTCTGGCCACATGCCCTGCCCATTCCATTTGAGATTCAATATACGCTTGCGCTTGAGTTCAAGATGTTAATCTTGAACTTTAGTCCGCTTGCGAATTTTGGTATTGGAGACTCGGTCTAGCAGTGTGAGGCCGAGCATGGCGCGCTCCATGGCTCTCTGTGCACAGTCTTCTTCGTAAGCGTCCATGTCTCAGCACCGTAGGTTAATGTTGGCAGGACAAATTGGTTGTAGAGGCGGGTCTTCAGACATTGTGAAACGGTGGAAGAATTTAAAATATTATACAGCTTGCTGAACGTCGCCCATGCTAACTGATTTCTCCTAGATAACTCCTTAGTCTGTAATTCCTTTCCGAAAGATAGAACATGACCAAGGTACACATAAGATTCGACCATCTCCAGGTACTCGTTTCCAATAGAAATGTATACCACACTTAAATTAACAAATCATTTTTTGAAACTATCATGGTTATGAACACTATTTATACTAAAAACGGGATATTTACCATGATTTGTGAGTATTTGAGTATCCCGATATTTCGGCGCAGTTGCATGCGCCATGATCACGGGTAACACCCGTGATACCCGTGATCATGGCGCATGCAACTGTATTCCGTTCCCGTTTTTAGTATAAATAAATCATATTTAAAACATATAACTAGACTCGCGATAGTACAATTGGTGGTCTTATCGCTAAATCTCTTCCAGACAACCTTTGGATGGAATGGATTTTACGAGAACGTTAAAGGACGGTAGCATTATAAATAAATGAGGAATTTACTGTGTACTTAATGTACCGGATTATGTGCAATTTATAAAAAAGAGGATTATACTTACCCCTACGAGATCAGCCAGGAAACTGTCATATACATTATAATAGTTTTGACTGCGGCGCCTTTGAAAGAACTGCCTCTTGGCTACTGACAGAGCATCCTCGTGATACTCCCGGGCTTTGCTCCATGATGTGAAGGCCCAATACCAATGATCGCTTAATGCGCGATACCTGTTTAGATACGCCCAGTATCCTGATGTGACAGCTTGCTCGTTGGCTGAGTCGTTTATTGTTTTCATTGTTTCATAATGGTTTTTCATCGTCTACAAGTATAAATTAAAAATTTGAAAAACCCCGTCATATAAAATACTAGTACTTAATAAATTTTCATTTTACAGCTTAGCTCTGTTAACCAAAACATATTTATTACACCGCCCTCTAGCGAGTTAACACAATAAAGAAAGAAATAAAATACATCCATACAATACATAAGATATCGTAAGAAATAGAGAGAGAGACTACAACTAACACCTATCTAAGATCCATCACCGATGATCACAAATATTTTTACAGAAAACCGTATCTAAATCGGTCAAGAACATTTGTTTTTTGCGCACACACACACACAAACAAACAACCTCTCACCCTAAACAAAAATTGTACGTGTTATATTAATTACTCTGAATTTTTTTATGATCTATACTTCCTATGAGTATACCTACTATGTTGGTATGTTTTTAAATTGTTCAGTTCAGAAACACCCACTCCAACGCATGTCCTAGGATAGGAGTTGATAGAGGTTTCTTAGCTGTTTTGTAGCACTTAGACCAGTAAATTAACAAGCACCTAATATTAGTACCTATTTATGTACCTAATCTGTATGTTTTTAAGGTTAAGTAATTTTTATTTTTCTATTATTAAGTACATGTATTCTTTTTACGCCTCGGCCTATCTTCCATTAAGCGTCTGGAAGAGATCGCTTTGTTTTGCGATTAGACCGCCCATTATGCTTACGTTTATTTGTATTTTATTTCTTTTTAACTGTTGTTGTGTCTACCATGTAAGGTATAATAAATTCATTCATTCATTCAAGCAGGTAAGTATTTATTATTATTATTGGAACTCAATTTGATGTAAGTATTATACATACCTCGTAAAGGGTTGTTAAGTTATCGCCGCAAAGTTGTTTAGGTGAAATGGAATCAAGTGCAGCTTTTTTGGCATACTCGTAATCGCGCTGTAAATCATTTGGATGCATGCAACGATTCCGCAGATCGCTCAATTTCGTACTTCTCTCATAATACATCATTAACGCCAATCCAAACAAATCTTTGTTGGCATTGGCGTTGATTCGTTTAGCTTGATTATATTGCAGCTCGATGGTCTGAAACAAATGAATTCTTGAAACTGCTGAATAGATTGTCATTTTTAGGGTTCCGTTGCCAAAGGGTAAAACGGCACCCTATTACTAAGACTCGCGTCTGTCTGTCCGTCTGTCACTAGGCTGTATCTCATGAACCGTGATAATTAGACAGTTAAAAGACAGTTAAAATTTTCACAGATGATTTCTGTTGCCGCTATAACAACAATTGCTAAAAACAGAATAAAATAATTATTTAAGGCGGCTCCCATACAACAAACGTGATCGATATTAATAACGGCAACAGGACGCTTGAAATATTCACAGAATATTTAGTTATATATTCACTTTAAAAATAAATTATTAAATTAAAATAAAACAAATATTTATGTGGGGCTTCCATACAACGGACATGATTTTTTGCCGTTTTTATAGATAAGGGTACGGAACCCTACGTGCGCGAGTCCGACTCGCGCTTGGCCGGTTTTTTAAATGCTTAAATTATACGTAACAAGCTTTTGCCCGCGGCTTTGCTCGCGTGGTATGTCAATAAAAATAGCCTATTCAGGTATTACTCTATCCATATATATACCCAATTTCATCGTGACAACGTAACCAACCTAGATAGGCAGAGTCACTTTCGAATTTATCATACATATTAGTACTGATGGAATAGGCATAAAAATATAAGTTTGCTAGTATCCGCCAGCGGCTTCGCACGCGTTGTTTGTCAACCAAAAGCACCCTATATTTGAATCCAAGTCATAATCTATCAACACACCAAATTTCATCGAAATCGGTTCAGCCATTACGACGTGATTGAGTAACAAACAAACACGTAAATAAACAAACATCCAAACTTTCACATTTATAATTTTAGTCTGATGTGCTTTTATTGGAAATATTAACAGTAAATCATTAATAGGAAGCACCTCTAGCATATTGGATTTATAAACATCTTGCGTATAGGAATTGGGTAAGTTTCTTCTAGATTCAAACTCATGGAGAGCTTTATCCTTAGCTTGACGATGCACACGAGCGAACGAATATTCACAGAGGTTGGGTTCACTGGTTACTTTGCTCATTATGTACTCGATGTACTCGGCATTCAGTTCTGCAACCATCGTCTTATTATTCTGTTCATTCATAAGATAGAGCGCATCGTATTTTGCTGTCAAATTCTGAAACGGGAACAACATTTAACGTTATTACATAGCATACTAGTAATAAGTTTTATTATATGAACCATGACCCATGTTTATTGTATTTTGAACGCCTTCGCCGTTCAAAATCGATAGACTGTAAGTACTGTTCTCGATTCGAGAAGAGGTTTTTACGGAATCAACTCTCCAAGCAATACTTTCTCAAGTTACGGTAAATCAAACCTTTGCAAACTTGTCTTTATCCGCATCCTGCCCGTCAGGTTCAGTTTTTCTGTTCTCGTTGAAAGCATTTAAAGCAGCTACGATGGCGGCATCATGTATTTGTTTAATATCATTATCGTGCACACACAGTGGCTTCCCCTTGGTCACTTCTTCTATTGCTTTCTCATAAGCTGCATTGCCTTTTCCGATATCTTTCAAAGTTTTTGACATGTTTATCTCTACGAATTCCTTTAGTTTGTCATTCAGCTCCTGGAAAATTTGTAGAAAAAAGTAACAAACAGACCGACAGAAAGGCAGAGTTACATTCCTGTTAGTAAGTTAGTAAGTATAAGTATGGATAATATTAGATTATTAAACGAGGGGATAAAACAGTGTGTTGCGTCACGGGCGCTTTATTGAACGTAACAAAGGATTCTGGACTAGAGTTAACTCACGAGCGGAGCGAAGGTGTTACTAGAATCCTGAGTGCAGAGAGGGATATAAGCACGCTCAAGATGCAGACTGCTTTATCCACGAGGAGAATACTCTACTTTTCACACTTTCTGCGAGACAATAAAAACGAAATCACGGTCGATTTACGAATAAGTTCTTATTATGTGGGTCTTAATTCAAATTTTAATACAGATGAGGTTCCAAATTCAAATCACGTAATGCCCGCAGCAAGTGCATAATGAAATTCAGTACAACTTTACTCCCGGCTCAGCCGTAGAGATATAATCACCTATTGGTGAGGTTTACATGACATATAATTTGACATTGTGGAGCAGGTGGTGTGAAAAATAACATTAGGTATCATGACTGTTACTTTTCATATCCTTTTTGTATAAAATCCAATCATTACCAGCATAAGTTCATCGATTTTTTTATCAATGTTTTCTTGATCTCCTAACAATTTCTTGGCTTTAAAAATGGCTCGTGCGTGGGTTAACTCTTGCTGATGAATTTTATTAATGGCAGACATTGGAATACTCGGTGCCTCCAACCCGCATGCAAGTTCCATATTTTTTTCAAACTGCTCTCGAACCTGATTTGCTGCCAGCAAAAGACCAGCCTCCGACGTTTTCTGTACATAAACAACACATAAATACGGTTCGGTAAAATTGATCGCAGATTTGATTTTTTTTAAATCTTTCTAATACTACTTACCTAATGTGTATACCGAAATTAAAATATTATTTTCAAAAAACCCTTCGCTTTATATTTAACTACCTGTTGCCCGCGACTTCGTTCGCGTTACACTACTAAATGAGGTACCTAACCTAGAAATAAAGCTAAACTCGCTATTGCAACTTGACTTGATACCCCTATGGGATAAAAAGTAGCTTATGTGGTAATCCAGCTTATAACTTACGTATATACCAAATTTCATCGAAATCAGTTCAGCCGTTACGACATGATTGAGTAACAAACAAACAAACATCCAAACTTTCACATTTATAATATTAGTGTGACAAACGCTTAAACAAATATTACCTGTAAAACATGCGATGGCTTAGGAATCTCGTTGCTATTAAAGATAGTTAAGTAAGTCTTGAAGAAGCTAAACAACTCGTGGCTCTTAACAATCTGCCCGTTGAGCTGTTTAATGCAGAGCTTTTCCGGGCTGAAGATGGAAGTCGCAAGCTCCTTCAGCACACTCACGAATTTTTGGGAGATTTCTGCAACATTTAATTGAATGATCAAGTTTTAATCACACGATCTGTTTAACAAATATTACTGTTTCCATCGTTGTTATTTATAAATGTCAATAATTCCCATCTTCCATCTCAAAACATAGTTGTTCCGATGTTAAAAGCAACGTGGATTTTTAAAAATCTAAATGCGGGTTTTATAGTGCATCCGTAGAAGGATATATGCAAGTGGAACCTACCATTAAGTTTCCCCTTGAAATTAGGGTTCGCTATCTCAAGTCCTGGATGCGCCATAAGAAAACAGGTGACTTTTTCAAAACTTGCTAGAATGTCTTTCCGCAATTCTCTCAGTTCATTTGGTTGGTTTTCGTCGATCTGAAATATATTAAGTTAATTTAGTAGATAATTTCAAAAAAATTGTGCATCAATTATTATTAAACTTAGCTAAGAACTATCCCAAACATTTTAAAGCAACGGATAGACACACCCTTCTTTTCGCGTCGGTGTTAAACACCGAATTAGTTTAGTTCAAAATACGTTCAAAAGGAGTCGTGTGTAAATATTTGTCTTATGTCCTTATCGTATAGTTACCGATCACGATAACCAAGATTTAAAATAATTTTACCTTGAATTTATTTGCTAAGTACAATTCTCCACCGGCTTGTCCATAAGGATATTCCCATGAGTTCATCCAATCCCTGATGAGGAATTCAAGTACTTGGAATGGTTTTCCACTTTGATCGCTTGTCATCTTGCCGATTTCGGTAAACAACTACAAAACGAGAACAAGGAAAGTCAAGGAAACAATCATCATCATCGTCAGCCCTTTTCATCCCACTGCTGGGCGTAGTAGGCCTCTCTTCGTTGTCGCCATTCGCCTCTGTCTTGCGCTGTTCTAACTAAACCATACATGCACAAGGAAACAATATCTAACGAAAATACTCCCGAGTTTTGATCTACTCGTAGCTAGACACAAACGTGGTTGTTAATTTCACTGTTTCTCTTTGTGCTAAACAAATCGGTGCTATTCGTGGAATCCCTCACCACCACTAGTGCATGTTGAAGGTCAATATCTAACGAAAATACTCCCGAGTTTTGATCTACTCGTAGCTAGACACAAACGTGGTTGTTAATTTCACTGTTTCTCTTTGTGCTAAACAAATCGGTGCTATTCGTGAAATCCCTCACCACCACTAGTGCATGTTGAAGGTCAATATCTAACGAAAATACTCCCGAGTTTTGATCTACTCGTAGCTAGACACGAACGTGGTTGTTAATTTCACTGTTTCTCTTTGTGCTAAACAAATCGGTGCTATTCGTGAAATCCCTCACCATCACTAGTGCATGTTGAAGGTCAATATCTAACGAAAATACTCCCGAGTTTTGATCTACTCGTAGCTAGACACAAACGTGGTTGTTAATTTCACTGTTTCTCTTTGTGCTAAACAAATCGGTGCTATTCGTGAAATCCCTCACCACCACTAGTGCATGTTGAAGGTGGATGCCAAATGTGAATAACCGCTGTTACTTGTTGAATACTGTTGTCAAAATACATGTTATCGATTTGATTTGTTTCATAATAATAATTTAAAAATATTCTTTGAAAAAGCATTTTTATTTCGGAAAATAGCGACTTTAAAGGACACTGGATAGTTTTTTTTAATAGTTCTACATACTGTATTCTATCTAAAAAAATCACGATAATGCTGGTGTGAAGCGAAATCTCAAGTTTAGATATTGGGTTTCAAGAGAGGTCAAAGAAACAAAGTGAGACAATCATGTCAAATGGGATTTCTAATGAAAGGTTTATGTGAGCACATTCGAATCCCATATATATTTTTAGTTCAGGCCTTGTAATTACTTCAGTTATAACTACATATTAATCAAAATAAAGAATGAGTTTTGAAGAAATTCAAATTTTAAGAATCTTACAGTGCTGAAATTTAATATGCTTGTAGTTTTAGTGACACAAGTATAGGAAAAGGAAAAGTCTGAAACACATAATAGCTGCAATTTCTTGAATAACTATTATGTTAGAATAACTATTTATGTATTTGAATTATAAATTATTTACTTAATCTTTATTAATAGGACATTCATTCACCAATTATAATCTATAGTAGGTACACCGCACTCCGTTATAATCTCACTAATTTCTTTCCATCTAAAGGTTGCCTGGAAGAGATCGCTCTCTGCGATAAGATCGCCCATTGTATTGCCTTTTTAGTTTTATTTTTGTGTTATATTGTTTCTGTGTGGTAATTACAATAAAGAGTTCTTATCTTATAACTGCAATTTCTAGCCAATAAATTGGGATTTTTATACACACGCGAGGGATCTCAGTTCGGGTCACAGACCACCAGTTAAGTAAAGGTACCTGAAGATATTGCAGATCTCCCTCAGTGATGTTAGCCTTGAGGTTGTAGATCTGCGTAGAGGACAGTAGACTGGACAGTGCGAAGATGGTCGAGCAGTCCTTAACAGTGCTGGAGCTGTCAAACGTTCCCTGCGTGTCCATCAGGAGCACTGCCACCTGCACATATATTTAAGTGAATGATTTAGCTTGATTTGTAGATCAGAAACGTTTCCAGTATTACTAGGATTGACCGTTAGTGGAATTTACAATTGAGCTGTTCCATTCTTCGAAAGGTCTCGGTTGGAACAGACGGGAGTTTTTGGGTGGCCTGAAAACTGAGAAACTACCATTGGCCACTACTTTAGACGACCTTAATTTATCATCTAAATCACGAAATGAGAAATACCCCTAAGTTAAGACATTTATATGCGTAAGCAAAAAACGAGTATCAAATAAACGATATTAAAAAAGAGTTCACGGAATTTAATGTAACTTATGAAAATTCATTATGTACTCGTAGGTACGCACTTTTTCTCCGGAAGGTACAGTTATCAAGAATGGTTCGGACCAGAGCAGAATGCCGGTGGTGTTTCTCTCAGTGCCACCTCGCCAGCTGAATCCAGTAAGCACTTCGCTGCCTTCACCTATCCATGTTCCGTCTGAGCGAGCTGATGACTGAAACAAAACAGCGTTTGCAATAGAGATTTGGTGTTCCGTATCGCAAAAGGAACCCTTATAGAATCACTTCGTTGTCCGTATGTCAAGACCCTTTTTCTCATGTACGCGTGAAGATATCAAGTGGAAATTAATATCATATACGTAAGTCTACGGTCCCTTGAAGCTGTTAAAACATCAAGTTTGTAAGATGTGGATGTCGTTGAATAGGTCTTTTAAAAACATTATAAGAACTGTTTAACACTTTTTTGATACAAGAGCCCGTTTACGAAATATAGAGCCTCAAAATTGGCATTTTCGTATTAGTCGTGTCATCCCCCCTTCCAGCCAACATGCTATTCTTGTATGTCTAAAAAGTATCCATACAGTATATAATATACAGCTACAGTTGTTAGAAATCTAGTGTCTAAATAAAAAGGTTTGTGGATTTTATTAAACTAAATAAAATAAAAATAGAAAAATTATCAAAGCTGAGTAGACTTTACTAGTTTACGAGCAGTAGTCGACCAACTTATGTCTGTAGTTGGGTTTGTAAACAATTTATACAATGTTCATACAAAATGACTAAAATCAACCCATAAAAATAATTGCAAAGTTAACTTTGTATCAAAATATTTTTATTCAAAAACCACAAGGATCACTTTGAAACGTCAATTTTACTGCCTGTTCCTTTGCGACCAAGCCAGGAAAGAAATTATATTAATATGACTAAGATACAGCCGTTTTGGTGGAACTGATCAGCCGAATGACCTATTTATGTATTAGCAGTTGCCATCTGGCGACCTCCGTGGCGCAGTGGGCGAATAGTCGGCTGAGACGCAGGAGGTAGCGGGTTCGATTCCCGCCGGGGAACAAACGTTTGCACGATTTACAGATATTTGTTCCGGGTCTGGTTGTTTTTCTATATATTATAAGTAAGTATTTACAAAAAAAAATGTATATATGTATATAGTAAATGTAAAAATGTATATTAGTTATCTGGTTCCCATAATACAAGGTCTGCTTAGTTTGGGGCTAGATAACGCTGTGTGAAATGTCCAGAAATATTTATTTATTTTATTTACTTACATATATAGATATAGATGTCAGAGCGACCCATATTTATGTATGTTGTTCCTGCACCCATGCGATTCCCAGCAACCCAGCCTTCCTAGCAACTTCTTTTGAGTTGGGTTACCTTGCTCTTTCTAGAGCGTGGTCTTTACTCGAGAGAAACTAAGTGTTAAGAACACTTAGTGTTAATAACACTAGAGTGAAGACCACAGGCCATCGGCCATCCTTTGAACAAGAAGAAGCGAAGCTAGTACACCATTCAGATTCTGAGTCAATCACTATTAGTTTTTCTCTTACCGAAGCAGTCAGATATCTCAGGAAAAAACTGAGCAGAAAGGATTTGCCGCTGCGGTATGCTCCAGCCACGCTTACTACTGCCACAGGAAGGTTCCTGATACTCTTATCCATCAGTATCTTCTCCAGTTCCGTTTCGTTCAGGCGGTAGGAGTGGTCATCCTCCACCGATACCACTTGTACGCCGTGTGCCTCCATTGTCTCCATTGTTCTAATAAATACATTTTGAACGTCTATTTATAAAGTTTATCAATTTAATACCAGCAATTGGCTGCAATATTTAGTTACAAACAAAACCAATTGGCGATGCCAATGCTTATAATTAATCCTATTGTGCTGAATAAATAATGATGAGACGTGGACGACCTGTATCGCGTGCGACGTGGTTAAGTAACCGACTGAGGCAGGAGGTCCGATTCCTGCTTCGCGACAAATGTTTGCGTGATTTGTAAACATTGGTTTGGTGTTGTAGTTCCATGGTACTGGTAGTTCCTGCCTGATACGATGCAGGAAATGAGGATTAGGTATATATATGTGAACATACCTTTGCGATATTGCAGAAGATCACTTTATGAGTATCTCACTAATATTATAAATGCGAAAGTTTAGATGTTTGTTTGTTTCTTTGTTACTCAATCAGGTCGTAACGGCTGAGCCGATTTCGATAAAATTTGATATATGAGTAGAATGTGACCTGGATTAAAACATAAGCTACTATTTATTGCGATATATTATTATATTTATTGAGATATCGCGAGGCGTGTAACATCTGCCCCCAAAAATAATGTTACAACATGTTGACCACGACCGCTCTGTCAAGAGCGTTACGATTGAGAAGAAGTACTATTTATTGACTAGTATTTTTATAATATGCTTTAGTGAAAGAGCTAGTGGCCGACATGATTAGAATATCATTTTTCAAACTTTTGCGATCACTGTACATAATTAGAACTTTTTAAATTTTCGCGAACTATACTCATGTTTTTAAGACAAAACGGGTTAGTCAAAATTATAATTTTGATATAAATCTGTGCGCGAAAAGACACGTTTTGTCTTAAAAACAGTACATAATTATTGATTAAAATGGGTATTTATCGCGTATGTACCTTTTTTATTTGTTATCCCGACGTTTCGGCTGTGTTGCAACAGTCGTGGTCTCGGGCTGACTGAATAAAAAAGGTACATACGCGATAAATACCCGTTTTAATCAATAATTATTATTAGTATAGTTAAAGGTTCGGTAAATGTAACAAATCTCACTTACCCAATATGTATGGGGAGGAAGGGGGATAATATATATGTATAATAGCTTCGCACTTGTAAATATCCCTGTAAACAAAACGAAATAAATCATAGAGAAAAACGAACCGGTATTTATACGAAAACTATTTGTGGTTAGTTGATAGTGTCTATAGTCCTAGGTCCTAGATAGTGGTTATGTCCGGATAGTGATAACAACTTATCACGGTCATGTTAGGTATAGGAAAAACAATATTTTATACCCTGCAATGTGGTCACACAGAAATAATATATCTCTATTGTTTGTGAATTTAGATACTGCTCATAATGACAACACCAAACAACATAAATATTTTTGGATGATGTCAAAATAACAGTAAATAGCCTAAGATGGGCGAGGAATTTGTAAAAACATACTTATTCCTTGACGACAGGTCACCGGGGAGGATGACACCCTATTTCCAAAAAAAATATGAGTAGGTACCTACAATTTTCAGATCATCGAGTGAAAGTTTGTGTACATTTTATGTGATTTTGTTATGTTGCAGTGGTGCTTTACATCGTACTATCAACGTCCGGCAACGTTGTATCTAAAAAACTGAAATATCGCTATAGTCGAAATTGCAAGTGAAATTATTAAAATATTGTTTTTATTTAGTACATTTTATGTGATTTTGTTATGTTGCAGTGGTGCTTTACATCGTACTATCAACGTCCGGCAACGTTGTATCTAAAAAAACTGAAATATCGCTATAGTCGAAATTGCAAGTGAAATTATTAAAATATTGTTTTTATTTAGTACATTTTATGTGATTTTGTTATGTTGCAGTGGTGCTTTACATCGTACTAACAACGTCCGGCAACGTTGTATCTAAAAAAACTGAAATATCGCTATAGTCGAAATTGCAAGTGAAATTATTAAAATATTGTTTTTATTTAGTACATTTTATGTGATTTTGTTATGTTGCAGTGGTGCTTTACATCGTACTAACAACGTCCGGCAACGTTGTATCTAAAAAAACTGAAATATCGCTATAGTCGAAATTGCAAGTGAAATTATTAAAATATTGTTTTTATTTAGTACATTTTATGTGATTTTGTTATGTTGCAGTGGTGCTTTACATCGTACTAACAACGTCCGGCAACGTTGTATCTAAAAAAACTGAAATATCGCTATAGTCGAAATTGCAAGTGAAATTATTAAAATATTGTTTTTATTTAGTACATTTTATGTGATTTTGTTATGTTGCAGTGGTGCTTTACATCGTACTAACAACGTCCGGCAACGTTGTATCTAAAAAAACTGAAATATCGCTATAGTCGAAATTGCAAGTGAAATTATTAAAATATTGTTTTTATTTAGTACATTTTATGTGATTTTGTTATGTTGCAGTGGTGCTTTACATCGTACTAACAACGTCCGGCAACGTTGTATCTAAAAAAACTGAAATATCGCTATAGTCGAAATTGCAAGTGAAATTATTAAAATATTGTTTTTATTTAGTACATTTTATGTGATTTTGTTATGTTGCAGTGGTGCTTTACATCGTACTAACAACGTCCGGCAACGTTGTATCTAAAAAAACTGAAATATCGCTATAGTCGAAATTGCAAGTGAAATTATTAAAATATTGTTTTTATTTAGTACATAGAAATAATAACATTTAACCTATTGTTACAGATATCAGCTACACTAGCGTCGCGTATAACTTTAAACTCGTGTTTAGGATTCCGTACCTCAAAAGGTAAAAAAAGGAACCCTAATAAGATCACTCTCTTGTACGTCTGTCTGTCCATGTGTCACCACCGATTTTCTCAGGAACGGGTGGACCTAGCAAATTGAAATTTATACCAGATACTGAGGTATATAGTCCCTATTAGGTGTATAAAAATCAAGGTCCTAAGTCAACACAATAAAAAGATATGGGCAAATTTAGATGTTCGCGAAAACTTGTAAATACCAAAATTTATCTTAATTTTCAACTTATTTTTCGTAATTTTCCGTGCTGTAAGATCTTGCTTTTAAGCAAAATTGACAATTCTAGGTCAACCGGAAGTACCCTGTAGGTTTTGGGTCGAAAATCTATATGGTAGTTCCCGTTGACCTGTAATCACGAAATTTGACAAAAGCAAGGTCCTTACAGCACAAATAAAGGAAAAATTCCAAAAAATAAAAAAAGTTGAAAATTATACATACATAGTTGACGCCAATTAAGAGTCCTCTGAGTTGTTGTTGTTGGGCGCTCATACAATTTAGAGGACGAGCTTAATCGGCACCAACCTCAAATAAGGTAATAAAATAAATATTGTAGTCGGGCTCCCAAACAACAGACATGATTTTTTTACCGTTTTTATAGATAATGATGCGGAACCCTTCGTGCGCGAGTCCAACTCGCACTTGGCTGATTTTTTATTCTTCATTTGAATAATGAATCAACCGTGTTGCAGTGAACGTGTACGATTTCACTTATACTTTGTTTTAAATAGTTTAGAAAACACCATCCATGTTTTTTTTTTCTTAGAATAGTCTAGTCTAGCTTAATAAAGGAGGACGTAGAAAAAAGTTGAGACAATAAAATAAGACGTAGATAGATAGCGCTTTATTGTACACTAGGTGACCAATCCGCAGCTTCGTACGCGCAGTTTTTCAATAAAAAACTTTACCCTCCTGCGCAATTGGGTAAAAAGTAGCCTATGTCACCCGGAGATAGTGTAGCTTCCCAACAGTGAAATATTTTTTTAAATCGGTCCTGTAGTTTCGGAGCCTATTTAAAACAAACAAACAAATCTTTCCTTATTATAATATTAGTATAGATCACACTTAAATTAAAAACACGAATAACAAGACACGCGGAAATACAAGTGGCGGTCTTATCGCTAAAAGTGATATCTTCCGACAACCTTTGGATGAACTGGGTTTCACGAGAACGTTATAGGACGGTAGCTTTTAATCAAATAATTGAATAAACAGTGTACTTACACGTAATAGCCGTGTTGGTCTAATCGGATGTACTCCCACTTCCGTTTCGGAGGTTGTGGGTTCGTGTCTCGGTCATACCACCAATGGATTATTGTTAGTTATCTCTGCACGTATTTCCCAATTTTACCATGTCTTTCCTGCTGATTCAGGTTGACAAAGCTGTGAGAACGTCATAAGTTTTGGGAAAAGAAAAAAAAAGTTAATTCATTAAAATCACAAGGATCTTTTTGAAAAGTAATTTTATTGCCTGTTCCTTCGCGATCGAGCCAGGAAAGAAAGGCAAGAAAGAAGACTAAATGTTCTTTTTAATGATCCTTTTAGAATGCATAACAATAAAGAAAATAAATTACGTCTAAATTGTAACATTTTTGAAACGAGTTGGTTCAATTTCAATCCCAAGCTTCTCTATCATCTAAATAATAAGTTGTAGCTGCTTGTTAATTCATCATAACTATTTTTATAGTTGCTTATTGTATTAAAATTAAACTGGTGTTAGTACTAGTATTTTAGGTTTATAGTATGTAGGTATGTTTTTAATTGTATATAGATGCACCGCCGTCATGTGATACATTATAATCCTGTCCATACAAAGGTTGTCTGGAAGAGATCGCTCTTAGCGATAAGACCGCCCATTGTACTAAATCTATTTTTAAGGAATATGTTTCGTATTTTACTTTGGTGTACAATAAAGAGTTATCTTAATCCGATATTTTTATTACTAAAATTCAGTCACTCACTGGTAGTGTTGCCAGGTCCAGTGTGTCTAGTTTCAAAACGGAAGGTTAAAATAATCGTAATAAAATAATTTTGGTTTTCAAATCGGGACAGCTACAGTAACTACTAAAAAAAACTGGTTTTTGCGAATCATCATTTATTTTTATCTGCCGGTCAGTTTTTACAAACTTTTTATTAACTTGCAATGTATGTATGTTTGTCCGGGTGGAATCTTGCAACTGAATTTTAAACCCGTTCCCCTCAACCGATTGAGCTGAAATTTGGAATACATATGTAATTTCGGTGACAATGCAAATAATATGGCACCATGGAGGTGGTCTCATGATGGAGACGGATGCTAGACAACGAAACTTCCGAATGGATTATAGTAGGCTACTAGTGTTTGGGCTCATTTGAATCTGCTTGCGGTTCCGATTATAAATTTTTAAAAGTTTGAAAAAGCAATTTTTCAACAAAAAAAATATTTTAGTAGTCATGTAAATAATGTAATAAATACGGACTAAGGGGGTTAGTGATGGGTGGACGACATCGTAAAGGTCGCGGGCCGTCAGTGGGTGAGACTAGCGGACAGGATCGTGGTGGATGGCACAAACTTGGGGAGGCCTATATTCAACAATGGGTGAAGTCAGGCTGTGGATGTATCGGACATTCGGCGTCCCGATCAAGGGTGAATCGGGACTTGTCACCAGACCTCTAAAAATCGGGATGTCAAGCGCAAATGCAGGTGTACCGACACCTGGCAGCACTAGTCACACACAGGGTAGTAGCAAATCATCTTCAATTGATATCTTTATTACCTTCGTCATCTGTAAAAGTGTCGTGTATAAGGCCTCAGTGAGAAGAACGATTTATTTTTTATCCGGTCATGAAATCAGAAACAAACCTTTAGGTCACTATAAATAATGGAATCAAATATGCACCCAATTTCAATAAACCTTAGTTTCAGTCTCGTCCATCGGGTAAATTATGAGTGACAGACACATATGTTCAACCCCTCCGACGCTCTTTAAATTTTCAGCGGTATATGTGACACAATGAATTATACTGGCATGTGTCATAGGCCGTGTTTTATTATCCCTGTCGATTCGCTCCGTTATTTTTACAGGCCATTCATCAAGTGTCGAGCCATTTAATCTAAACATCATGAATTTTTCGAGCTTGACAAGTATATTGTATGGGATACAATTTTATTGCTCACAATTCACACTTTGTTATAGGATTAAATGGACACAGATACCTTTTATGTGCGAATGGTAGTACAAATGTACAGTCAGCGACATAGTGATTAACAATTTGAGATTTTAAAATGTTTATTTCACGAAAAACATATTTTTTACACGAGATTAGTAACGGGCTAAGGTGTATCTACAAATACAGTGTTAACATTTTGTTGAAAAATGCCTTGTTTAAGATTTATTTTGATTTTAAAAACTAAAACTGTTAACCAACTTATGTTGCTGACTGTACTATGTATTTTGCAAATACTTATAAGTGCATCTAGTTCTAATAATACCCTAACATAAAACATGTGGGTAATATGTTTTATGTTATATAATTAATTTATGACATTTTTTTTATTTCTGACTTTTTAACTTAAGTGCTGTTTTTTATTGTAGCTTGTGTTTTGAATTGTGTCGGTTTTATTGATTATTTTTGTATTTTGTGATGATTATTTTGATTATTAAATGTATAGTTACTTAGCATAGTTTAATGTATAATGTGGTTTCAAATACAATTGGTTAATTGTTTTATATGCAAATAAATGAAATGAAATGTTAGGGGGTTATTAGAACTGGATGCACATCCTGAATTAACAGCGCCATCGAGCCCCAAACTAAGCAAATATATCCTTTATATCCGTACTAGCTGACCTGCCCGCGTCTTTGCACGCGTACTTTGTCAATAAAGACCCCCTCCCTCCTTCTGCGCAGTCAGGCAAAAAGTAGCATATGTCTCATTCCCGTTCAAAAATAATCATAATCGGTCGAGCCGTTTAGTCGTGAACACGTAACAAAGCGAGAGACAGAGTTACTACGAATTTTTTATATTAGTATTGATTTTATGACATAATTAGTAAACAACTGGGTATTAAAAAATAAAAATATATATAATAAAAATATTTTATTTCAGACAACTAGAGTCCATATCTTAAGACTAACATACACACACAAAATAAACAACAAAGATGAACAGCTAAATATACAAAAATAAAAATAGGCACTGGGTGAAAACACCATTTTGTGCCAAGGGTGACTAACTGAGGAAATTATTTCCTTCATTGATCACCCTCCGCACATAACACTTCCAGAGCGGAGATGTGCAGCACTCAGCCACTGTCCTCAGGATGCTGTTGCGACTAACTGATTTATAATTGGAAACAACCTCAATGCTTGCTTGAATGAAATCATCGAACTTCGAAAAGTCGTACAAAATTGCGTTACGATTTAGCATAATTACTCTGAGCACCTTTTCTTTCACTAGGTGATATTTCTATTAGGTTATTATTAATTTAGATAGCTATGTATATAACTCTCATATTGTTTAGAACTTCTCCGATATTTCTATTAGGTTATTATTAATTTAGATAGCTATGTATATAACTCTCATATTGTTTAGAACTTCTCCGATATTTCTATTAGGTTATTATTAATTTAGATAGCTATGTATATAACTCTCATATTGTTTAGAACTTCTCCGATATTTCTATTAGGTTATTATTAATTTAGATAGCTATGTATATAACTCTCATATTGTTTAGAACTTCTCCGATATTTCTATTAGGTTATTATTAATTTAGATAGCTATGTATATAACTCTCATATTGTTTAGAACTTCTCCGATATTTCTATTAGGTTATTATTAATTTAGATAGCTATGTATATAACTCTCATATTGTTTAGAACTTCTCCGATATTTCTATTAGGTTATTATTAATTTAGATAGCTATGTATATAACTCTCATATTGTTTAGAACTTCTCCGATATTTCTATTAGGTTATTATTAATTTAGATAGCTATGTATATAACTCTCATATTGTTTAGAACTTCTCCGATATTTCTATTAGGTTATTATTAATTTAGATAGCTATGTATATAACTCTCATATTGTTTAGAACTTCTCCGATATTTCTATTAGGTTATTATTAATTTAGATAGCTATGTATATAACTCTCATATTGTTTAGAACTTCTCCGATATTTCTATTAGGTTATTATTAATTTAGATAGCTATGTATATAACTCTCATATTGTTTAGAACTTCTCCGATATTTCTATTAGGTTATTATTAATTTAGATAGCTATGTATATAACTCTCATATTGTTTAGAACTTCTCCGATATTTCTATTAGGTTATTATTAATTTAGATAGCTATGTATATAACTCTCATATTGTTTAGAACTTCTCCGATATTTCTATTAGGTTATTATTAATTTAGATAGCTATGTATATAACTCTCATATTGTTTAGAACTTCTCCGATATTTCTATTAGGTTATTATTAATTTAGATAGCTATGTATATAACTCTCATATTGTTTAGAACTTCTCCGATATTTCTATTAGGTTATTATTAATTTAGATAGCTATGTATATAACTCTCATATTGTTTAGAACTTCTCCGATATTTCTATTAGGTTATTATTAATTTAGTAAGCTATGTATATAACTCTCATATTGTTTAGAACTTCTCCGATATTTCTATTAGGTTATTATTAATTTAGTAAGCTATGTATATAACTCTCATATTGTTTAGAACTTCTCCGATATTTCTATTAGGTTATTATTAATTTAGATAGCTATGTATATAACTCTCATATTGTTTAGAACTTCTCCGATATTTCTATTAGGTTATTATTAATTTAGTAAGCTATGTATATAACTCTCATATTGTTTAGAACTTCTCCGATATTTCTATTAGGTTATTATTAATTTAGATAGCTATGTATATAACTCTCATATTGTTTAGAACTTCTCCGATATTTCTATTAGGTTATTATTAATTTAGATAGCTATGTATATAACTCTCATATTGTTTAGAACTTCTCCGATATTTCTATTAGGTTATTATTAATTTAGATAGCTATGTATATAACTCTCATATTGTTTAGAACTTCTCCGATATTTCTATTAGGTTATTATTAATTTAGTAAGCTATGTATATAACTCTCATATTGTTTAGAACTTCTCCGATATTTCTATTAGGTTATTATTAATTTAGATAGCTATGTATATAACTCTCATATTGTTTAGAACTTCTCCGATATTTCTATTAGGTTATTATTAATTTAGTAAGCTATGTATATAACTCTCATATTGTTTAGAACTTCTCCGATATTTCTATTAGGTTATTATTAATTTAGATAGCTATGTATATAACTCTCATATTGTTTAGAACTTCTCCGATATTTCTATTAGGTTATTATTAATTTAGATAGCTATGTATATAACTCTCATATTGTTTAGAACTTCTCCGATATTTCTATTAGGTTATTATTAATTTAGATAGCTATGTATATAACTCTCATATTGTTTAGAACTTCTCCGATATTTCTATTAGGTTATTATTAATTTAGTAAGCTATGTATATAACTCTCATATTGTTTAGAACTTCTCCGATATTTCTATTAGGTTATTATTAATTTAGATAGCTATGTATATAACTCTCATATTGTTTAGAACTTCTCCGATATTTCTATTAGGTTATTATTAATTTAGTAAGCTATGTATATAACTCTCATATTGTTTAGAACTTCTCCGATATTTCTATTAGGTTATTATTAATTTAGATAGCTATGTATATAACTCTCATATTGTTTAGAACTTCTCCGATATTTCTATTAGGTTATTATTAATTTAGATAGCTATGTATATAACTCTCATATTGTTTAGAACTTCTCCGATATTTCTATTAGGTTATTATTAATTTAGATAGCTATGTATATAACTCTCATATTGTTTAGAACTTCTCCGATATTTCTATTAGGTTATTATTAATTTAGATAGCTATGTATATAACTCTCATATTGTTTAGAACTTCTCCTTTCAAGACGTCGAGTGTTTGATCTTTCCTATCTTATCTATCTTGCCATACAAATTTGACAATGCACTACTAACTAAGTACTGAAACGCTCTACACAAGCAACATTCTATTGGTTTCCACATCCAGGAAAGAATAGGATGTCTCCACTATTATCTCGTCAAACCCCTAGCTTCTGCTACAATAGCTTCTGAAGCATAGAAATACAAACATACCTGAACAGAAATACGACAATCGTCCCATTCCATATGCGTATTCTGTACGACATTAATCTTCCATATTTTTTTAATATTATGCCCCGTATGAGAAGAATACGTTGTCATCATTTTCAACTAAAAACTTTATGCATTAAAGCAAGACATTATACTAACGGTTGGGCGCTCCGCTATGCTCCACTTACATTAAATCCATCTGAATTAGCGCAACGACAACGCGAGGACATTACAGCTCGCAAGTCCTTGTACTAAATCAAGCGCACATTGCGGCGGCTAAAAGGTATTGCAACTGGAACGGCCGATTCATCTCCGGACATTCTCGCAGATGTATGTGTAACATTGCGAGGATATGCCGGATTTAACGCAACTTCATGACCATCAGTCTGATGAAATCCACTTTTGGATATAGAACTAGGTTTTCCAGGTTTTTGCATTTCTTTATCTCTATACTAGCTGACCAATTCGCAGCTTCGCACGCGTAGTTTTTCAATAAAAACATTACCCTCCCTTGCGCAGTTGGGTAAAAGTAGCCTATGTTACTCAAGGTGAATGTAGCTTTCTAATGGTGAAAGAATTTTTGAAATCGGACCAGTAGTTTTTGAGTTTATTCATTACAAACATACACACAAACATACAAATGTTTCCTCTTTATAATATTACTATAGATATAGATTACGAGTAGATAGATAGATAATTCTTTATTGTTGCACCAAATTAAAATAACTTAACCTAGAAAACTTAAAGACATGGTGGTACAATGGGCGGCCTTATCGCGCAAAGCGATCTCTTCCGGGCAACCTTTGGATGGACTGGATTGAAAAGACGTGTGACGAGGCGGTGTTACAATAAATACCTATTTATGTAGGATAAAAATAAATAAATACCTAAACCTAAAATATACCTACCTACTTTATACTTACATAAATAAAGAAGAACAGTAATACATGAAGAGAAAACTTTGTATCCCTTTTTAAGCTTATTGCGCGCACAGACGAATCTAGATTTGGCTGAGTTAAACTTAAATAGAGAATGAAGGGCATTAGCTAAAATAAACTAAAAAAAACCACAGGAGTCCCTGTATCTTGGATTTCAGGAATTGCGAATACCATAGTACAACACCCAGATATATATTGCAGATCGTGCAAACATTTACCGGCAGGGAATCGCACTTCGCCCATTCTTTGGGTTTTTAGTCTCTGCATTGCATAACTTAGGAGGGAGGGACAATGAGGCTCATGCCTTATTGTACTCTTGCATCGTGTGCGCTAAACCGCTACGTTGTATCGATGGCCGTTTAACGCGAACGCGTCCTAGCATTATTTTATACGTTGCATAACCAAATGGTAATGTGCGCCTGCTTTTGGAAATGTGTGCTGCATCAGCGCAGTGCTGCACGACTCAGAGCCAAATCTATAACGCCCAACAGTCACGTGTGTGTGGTACGTACACTACGTACACACAGTGATTCGTTCACTACTGCTGTAATAATAATAATAATAATAATAATAATCCTCCTAGCCGATTTCGGCTACAGAGACTTGACTTTGTGATTATTGGCCTAGGTGTTTAGCCTGTATGTGGCTGATGTACCCTATTTTTGCGCTAAAAGTCCGGTTACAATGAACACAAGTTAAGGCGCCATTAATGTAGTTGTAATTGATATTAGCCGGCGGTCGACTTTTAAGCTGATCTCGTTTTAAGTCTAGTTCTTGCCTCCTTTCTTCTTCAAACTCGTACACTTTGTCCTGAACATGACGCCTCCATTCAGGTCGTTTTTCAGCGAGAGCCTCCCAGCGCGACGGATCGATACAACACCTCTTCATGTGCCTCTTCTGTACGTCTTTGAAACGTAGGAACTGACCTCCGCGTTTCCGCTTACCATGTTCTAGTTCACAGAAGAAAATGCGTTTCGCCCTTCGCTCATCAGACATCCGAGACAGGTGCCCGCACCAACGCAGCTGACGCCGCATCAAATATGCCTCTATGCCACAGACATTAGCCCGTCGTAGAACATCAGTATTACGGACCCGATCCGACCACTTGATGTTAAGAATGTCGCGGAGGCATTTCAGATGGAATCTGTCTAACGTGCGTATGTGTCTGCGATACAGGCACCATGTCTCTGACGAGTACAAGATGTTAGGAAGTACAATAGCCATATACACCTTAATCTTGGTACTCAATTTGATGTTATGGGAGCGAAATACCTGGACTCGTAGTTTACCAAAAGCAGCCATAGCGGAGCCAAGTCTGCTGTTGATCTCCGAGTCAAGGTCGCATTTTGTTGTTATGCTGCTTCCCAGATATCTGAATGTATCGACCTGTTTTATGGGCTTTCCATCGATTTGCAGATTCAGTGGAGCTTGGTTAACAGTGTCCATGGCCATCACCTCTGTCTTTGTAATATTAATTTTGAGGCCAAATCTACAGCACGCAGCGTCAAGCCGAGTCATCAAGTCCTGGAGTCCCTCAGAAGATTCCGCAACGAAACATAGGTCATCAGCATACATCAATTCGGTAATGAGGTCATACGATACCTTTGTGTGCGCTTTTAACCTAGCCAGGTTAAAGATACTGCCATCTGTGCGAAAACGTATGCGGATCCCTTCGGTGTTGGCTTGTAAAGTCTCCCTCACGACAACGGAAAAGTACAGAGCAAAAAGAGTGGGTGCTAATACACAGCCTTGTTTTACACCACAAGTGACAGGGAATTGCTCTGTCTGCTCACCATTGACGGTTACGCAACAAGTCATGTTGTCGTGAAGAAGTCTTATCAAGCGTATAAATTTGTCGGTGCAACCAAGTTTCGAAAGCACAATCCACAAAGCTTCGCGAGGTACACTGTCAAAAGCTTTCTCCAGATCAACAAAACAGAGAAACAGAGGTTGACACTGTTCCCTGCTTTTCTCTTGCAGTTGTCTAAGAGAGAATATGGCCTCGCATGTGCCGCGATTGGGTCTAAACCCAAATTGCGTTTCAGGCAATATACTTTCAGAGAGCTCCATAAGACGATTTAAGAGTACTCTGGCAAAAGTTTTTCCTGGAGTAGACAGAAGTGATATACCCCTATAAGAGTTGCAAACAGATCGATCACCTTTATTTTTATACAAAGAGCAAATTAGTGATACGCCAAAACTAGGAGGAACGAACTCCATTTCCCACATGCGCTGGAAAAATTGCCAAATCTTGTAGTGCAACTCATCTCCGCCATATTTTAATAGTTCTCCTGGTATGTTATCGATGCCGACAGCCTTATTGTTTTTCTGCGCTTTGATGGCGATGATAACTTCCTCAAGAGAAGGAGGCTGATCCAGATCTACGGCTTGTGGTAAGGCAGGAAGTGATGCTAAATAGTTTATGTCAGCAGAACGATCCACATTGAGTAAGCTGTTATAGTGTTCTGCCCAGCGAGTAAGAACTTCTCCTTTGCTTACCAGGAGGGTACCTGAAAGTGATTTCAGTGGTACGTTTACTCGATGTGGACTTCCTACTAACTTTTTAATCTCGTTAAAGAAATCGCCGAGTCTATTCGAATCAGCAAGCCACTGAATATAGCGAACCTTGTTCAGCCACCACTCATCTTTTGCGTTTCGAGTTAGTCTCCTTATTTGGCTCGTACTCTCCTTTATTTTTTCAGAAGCAGTTGTCTGATTTCCCTTTCGAAGGAGCTGGCGGTGTTTTTCTAGGGCGACTGTCAATGTATTATCATTTTCGTCAAACCAGTCTTCACAGACACGAGGTTTTTGGCCTAAGATCTCAGTAGCCGCATTGATGGTATTTGTAGTTAACAGTTTCCAGCCCTCGTCTAACTGTTCATCTTCGGGGTGTATGCCTGCTGTAAAGGTATTGACAGCTTCCCTGTAATTTGCCAATATTTCAGCAGACTCTAGCTTTTTCAGATGAAGACAGTTAGGCTTAGCCCTGCGAGGTCTACGGCAAGGGCTAAGACGCAAAAATAGTTTTGTAACAACAAGTCGGTGATCCGACCAACAGTTTGCGCCCCTCATTACTCTCGTTACTTTGACATCCGCTATATCCCGTTGACGGACTATAGCATAATCAATAAGATGCCAATGCTTGGACCTTGGGTGCATCCAGGTAGTTTTGTATTTATTTGGGAGTCTAAACATGGTATTGGTAATACCCAGATGAAATTGGGAACAGAGGCTTAGTAACAGTTGCCCATTACTGTTCATGTTACCAATGCCATGTCGCCCTATCACCCGAGGCCAAGCTTCAAAATCACGTCCGACGCGAGCATTAAAGTCGCCAAGAAGCAAAACTTTCTCACAGCGCCGGATTTTAGTCAGCACTTCTGACACTTCCTCATAAAATTTGTCCTTGACGTCATCACTTTTGTCGAGTGTTGGCGAATATACGCTGATAACATTTAAGTATTTATTGTTTCGAAGATGGAAACGTAAGGACATGACACGATCAGAGATAGCAACTGGATGTTCTTCCAACTTAGAGGCTAAAGTAGTTTTAATAGCAAAGCCTACTCCTGACCGTCTAGGCTCAGAAGCTGGTGTGCCTTTCCAGAAGAAAGTGTACCCACCACCACGTTCAACAAGCTCACCTTCGTCAGCTAGATGTGTTTCGCTGAGAGCGGCTATGTCGACGTCATAGCGTTTGAGCTCGCGAGCCACAATGGCGGTTTTACGTTCTGGGCAGAGGTTGTTGGGTCGGTCTAAAAGAGTACGTACATTCCACGCACCAAAAGTCATATTCATCTGCATGTTTTTAGATTTATTCTTATTGCGAGGAATGAGCGTTTGTTTAGGGCACCTTTTCTAGCCCCCTCCCCGGCTGAGCGAGGAAAGCAGTGCCTCTCTAAATAAAGCTGCTTTGTCTCAAAGAGTGCTGCCGAACCACACTGTCACCCCGATGCAGTGCTAGAGCGACCACTCTCCTCTACTTAGGCCACCCGTGTCCAGGTATTAGACCAAGCCCAGGACTTTTTTAAACTCGGAATGACAAAGCCAAGTCAGATGCGCAGGATATATTAAGTTGCATAAGTGTGCGCGCCGTACACAGATGCACCCTCTCCTCCTTACTCCCCTTGACCCAGTGGAACGGAGAACCGCTACGACTGGAAGGGAACAGGACGCAGTATCTGGCAACGATAAAAACTCCTATCGCTACCTTCAGGCCTTCTGCAGTTGCCTGGTTGCCTCGCCACTTGAGGTGGATTGAAACTACTGCTGTATTGGATACTTAAAAACATTGTTTTTATTTAGATTTTATTGATTTCAGGTAAGTCCACCTGAAGTGAGTCTCCAAAGTGTAGTAAGTAAAAGTTCACAACTTTGATCACCTAGGGTCCAATTCAGCTAATTTGAAAGAGAAAGGATTGTGGAGCCATGCCATTATTAAACAATTATGTCATACATAACTCATAAGACAAGTTATAAGTTATTATTATCATTCTTTGCTGATAATATGTGACAAAATAAGGTCTTAAATTAAATATGACTATAGTCTAACTTTTTATTAGCTGCAGTAAAATGACGTTTTGTGGGTTGCCGTTTTTTGAAGAAAAATAAATAGGGAGGTAGCTAAATGAGTGAATCATAAATGAATAATCAGTTTGGTTTTTTTTTTGAGATTTAATATTAAGTTGTAATGTATTTTTTTAACCTATTATTATTACTATACTAGAGGATTGATCTTTTTTAGTGGAAGTATAGGGAGGTACATTCAAAATGAAACAAAAACGTCATAATAATGTTATTTAATTAATTTTTGTGAACTGAATCACATCCCTATTGAGATTAGGCTGGCAACATTATTTTACGGAATGACATTTAGAAACGTCGTTTTACTGCAGCTAATAAAAAGTTAGAGTATAGCGGTTCGCCCCGAACTGAAATCTCCCATAAAAACAAAAACAAGTTATTTGTACCTAATCTATGACTATCAAAACTCAATTATTCATTTCATTCATAAGTACCTATTTATAATTTTCACTAATTTGAAATGTAATTAAAAATGTGATTTCTTCGAGTTATTATGTCTTTTATGAAAGAATGTGTGCTATTTTATTGATTTGCCGACAATAATAAGACGTAACTAATTCAATACGCATATGTTTGTACCTTTGTACTGTTCAGTTATTAAATAACATTTATTTGTGACAACACCAATAGTACGAACAGAACAAACCACACAGTAGATATAAAAAATGAAAAGTAACAATAGCTTAAGTTTTAAATATATATTAATAAACATGAAATATGAAAAAAAAAAATATTGCAGTGTGTATCACAAAAAGGCTCGAACTCAGCATGTGCTGGGCTGCACTGGCTACCCAGCGCTGGTCTTCCGTTAAAGCCTCTGAGTGGAGCAATGATATCCGGCTACTAATCAAACAGGTGACAAATAAACAAAATGGCGTGAGGACAAATATATTATTATAATATGATATGTATGTTTAGTTCGAACAGTTTTTGGACTGCGTAAAAATGCGTGTAACTGTAGTACTTTTCATACCTGCTTGTCTAGCATGAACAGTAAACACCGTAGAAAAGCTTCTCTCTACTCAAGAATATAGTAGAATGACGTTTTGGAATAGAATGTGGAAACATTTCTAAGCAAGACCTTCCGTAGAGAGAATAATTTGTAGAGGTTAGTTTGGCTTCTTAATACTGTCATGTTTGCGTTCAAGTTTCGGAAACCAGCTCTCCGTACTTGTACACACGGCTACACATCAAGCTATACATTTCCAGTTTAAGCTGACCTCGCATTGTGTAGGCTTTTTGTAGAATGAGAGGTCAGCTTATACTGTAATTGTATATAGCTTGATGTGTAGCCATGTGTACCACACTATCCGATCCGCAACTTTTTTGCATTCTTGTCCCGGTTTTTCTGTATCTGCAGTATGACGTATGGCGGATCGCAAATAAATATTGCGACATAAATGCATATCGCGTTTTTCATACGCGCGTTACTGATTGTATTTGTTTTTGCGGATAACGCCGTGTGTCGCGTGATTTGCGTAATCGGCTTTTTATTTATTATTTTTCGTGGACATTTCTGTATTTATATCACAACGCGTCGCTGTAATTTTAAGCAACGAAACCTCTGTACTGTGGTTAGCTGTAAATTACTGTAGTAATTTGTATAAAATTTTATCTCTTGGTATAATATTGAGCACATTTCCAGACTTAGGTACATTTACAACAAAAAAGACAACTTAGGTGTGATAATCGAAAAAAAAATGTTATATAGACGTTATAGGTACAAGATCATCATCATTATATCAGCTTTAGGACGTCCACTGCTAACCAAGAGCCGCCCTCATAAATTTCCAGAGCGACCGATCTTGTGCGGCCTGCACCCAAATACTCCCAGCAGCCTTTATGAGGTCGTTAGTCATGATGCGACGTTGTTATCTTGTCAAAGAGATTTGATTTGCCCCGATGGACACTAAGAAATGACCCTTATGAAAAATCAACCTTGTTCGTTCAGCGCCTAGTCGAAGATTTCAAAACATTCAATAACATTACGGTACATAATACTTATTCAACCAATTTGTTCTGCCCACCATGACCTACGGTGCCGAGACATGGACGCTCACGCAGGAGGCTGTGTACAGGTTAAGAGTTGCACAGAGAGCCATGGAGCGTACCATCAGACTGTTAGATCGAGTTCCAAACGTCGAGATCCGTAGACGAACGAAGGTTCATGGCGTTGGGATTCGAGTTATGGAGCTCTTGGCCTTGGCTAGACGTGGTGTTGACAGATGGAGCAGGACAGTGACTGAATGGTGGCCGAGGAGCGGGTATAAGAAGGGTAGGACGACCAGCAGCGAGATGGGTGGCCGACATCGTAAAGGTCGCGGGCCGTCAGTGGGTGAGACTAGCGCAGGATCGTGGTGGATGGCACAAACTTGGGGAGGTCTATACCCAACAATGGGTAAAGTCAGGCTGTGGATGATGATGATGATGACATAATCAGTACAATGGTTTAATACGGACATTAATATGACCAAAAGCGTTTGAGTGTTTCACTACGCTAATCCATAATTACAGGTAACGCATAGCCGTGGCTGTTTGTAATCACAAAATGCGGTTTCATTTGATAGTGCGTGTTTTTGATAGATAGCTTGTTATAAAGCAGGCAATCCTAGGTGAGCCGTAGTGGCCTATTGAGGTGTACCAACTTCCTATTGTGGGTTCGAATCTCGGCCAATGCACGGTGTACCAATAAATAAATAATAATCCGACACCTAGCCCCAAACTTTGTACGGTGGGAACCATAAAACTGAAAGAATACTTTTTTAAATACATATTTATAATATGCTAGCTGACCAATCCGCAGCTTCGCACGCGTAGTTTTTCAATAAAAACATTACCCTCCTTCTGCGCAGTTGGATTAAAAGTAGCCTATGTCACCCCGGGGATAGTGTAGCTTCACAACAGTGAAAGAATTTTTTAAATCGGTCCAGTAGTTTCGTAGCCTATTCAATACACACAAACAAACAAATCTTTGCTCTTTATAATATTAGTATAGATAGAAAAACAACCAGACCCGGAATAAATATCTGTAGATCTTGCAAACATTTGTTTAGCGGCGGGAATCGAACCCGCAACTATTGTTAAAAATTACGGACAAACTATTGGATTATTTTATTCGAAAAAAAAATATGTCGACATGCACGTGCACAAATCTACGAAGAAACATGGTGAAGAATTCCTGCGGGTTGGGGCTGACTAAGCTAAGAGGATGGTATTCCATTCCTGACACAACAGCGTGACTTTGACACTGACGTGACAACAGGGTTAGAATCCCGGGGAAGTACTACCACCGTATCTATTTCTGCCGCCAAGCAGCATTGCTGTGTTTCGGTGTGAAGGGTATGGTTGCCGGCAAAATTAAAGGCACATGAGGCTTTTCACCTGTATGCCTCAAGATGGGCCAAGAGCAGTGCAGCGTAGGGCACGTCGATCTAAGGTGCGTGACCTACGCGGCAATGCTTTGTTATAGGCGATGGTTACCACTTAACATCAGGTGGGCCATAAGCTTGTTCAATCTGCAGGTCGTATAAAAAATAATGATGATAATAATATTTGGCCGCTGCCGAGGCAATCTAGGCAAGTGAGGCTACATCGACCCATTCCGGAGCCAGTGCCACTGCGGAGCCACCATATAAACAATGGCCCACCTGCTCTTATGTCCTCTATGCCCTGCACACGGAATTACTTGTACCAGGCAACAGAGAGGGGTGTGGAAGTTGCTCTCTATTGGGCTAATCAAATTTAAAAGTCAAATAACCATTGACTCGAAAGAAGAAGAAGAAGAATAATAATAATAATTAAGGTGGATAAACGTGGTCTGACTATGGGCCTCATAAGAAGACTCAAGTTCGCTCAGCGTGCTATGGCTCTCCAGAAACCTCTACCAGAAACTAGAGAAACCTCTACGAGATCGAATCACAAATGAGGAGTCCCGTAGCCAAACCTAGGTCCCAGACATAGCCAATAAGATGGAAGAGGCATGCTGACGTGGCAGTGGGCGGGGCACATAACTTGGACAACGGATGGTCGTTGCCTGAAGGTTCTAGAATGTATACCACGCACTGGAAAGCGCAGCGTAGGGCGGCTCCCTGGTGTGATTCCTCGCGGTGTTTTCCCCCCACCCTTTTTGGGGAAGTACCCTAACAAAACTGATACTCTTAGAGAAATGTATTGAAATTATTTTGCATCATTCTATCCTATCTTATAGAATTTTTCATGTTATTTTCTATCAAGTTTAGCACGAATGGTCGGTAACTTAATTTGGTCGACATAAAAACATCGTAAAGCTGCGTTATCACGACCATTCCTGTCGACTCGTTAATATGAAATTACAGCCAGTCATAATTAGCTGTCGTTAAATAAAATTAATCGTAAAACACTAAGTTATTTCTCTCCAATAGAGTTATTGTAGGAAAGTTCGTTTTATCGGTACTGATAAAAACGACCTGTTAAAGATTGCTGGGAGCCGTTGGGTGCAGGCCGCACAATATCGATCACTCAGGAAATCTATCATCATCATCATCATTCTCAGCCCGTGTCGACCCACTGTTGTGCATAAACCTCTCTTTGTTTCTGCCATTCTTCCCGATCCCGTGCCAGGCAATCTATAGGAAAGGATCTAGATTCAGCAGTTGACGTCTTATGGTTGATCTGATGATGATGGATATTTAGGTTGCTTTCCTTCGAGGGCCAGTTTATTATTGTCATCCTGTATGTTCCATTGCTCACTTTCATCAGTTACGAGGAATGCCCTTTAGCAAGCAGTACTTTAGTGCCGAGCTAACTGTTTAAAATACTCTAGGGATAGAGTAAACCTAATTTATAATAAGCGTTAAATTACGTAATGAATTCCCAGTTGAATTTCGTCATAACGAGTGAAAAGGTCGGGATGAGATATAGATTTAAGAGTACAGCTGGTTCACTTCATGCTGTCTGGTATTTTTCTATCTGGCTCGATCGCGTTGGGGAACATGTGTAATTTGACTTGTAAGGTGATTTCCTCGTAGGTCACGCACCTACGATGTTGTTTATAATTTTATTAAAATATTAATATTTTTGTTACTGTGATTCTCTGACAGAGAATAATATATATTACAGAGCTATTTAGGCCTTCGTTCAGGATACAAAATACACAAATGCCTTGCCGTGCGTGTGTAATGGTCACCGTTGGTAGTTCAGAATCATATCCCATATGCATGTAGCAACATTGAGTTGAGTACAATTTGAAAAACATGGCGTTGATACACTAAATAAAAAAAACACAAAGTACAACATCATCGTCATCAGAAACAGGACGTCCACTGCTGAACATTTTATTGTTATTTGGTTTTCATAGTTAAAGTTTTGCTTAGTTTGATGTGGGATAGATAGCGCTGTGTGAAATGCCCAGCATTATTTATTTATTATTCACAGCCTATTTTTATGAAACAGCCATGCGCATCTAAAATAGTGGAAAAGTTTAAATATAATCTCTGAAATACACAGGTAATGTTGTAAAAGACATAGCCAGGCTCATTGCACTGTGGTTCATCTCTACTGGGAGAGCCGCTATTTAAGCAGAGTTAAGGTTTATTGTGTGAGCAAACCGATTTTAGTTTCAAAATGACTGGAATACGCAAGTGAAATTATTTACCTACTATTTATACTTAGATATCTAAACCTCATCTTAGGTTTACATGTATTACTAGATAGAAAGAAAATTAATTTATTGGTCACTTACGGAGTTTTACAGATAATACTACCAAATAAATCACAAAATAAATACAAAAGTAAGTAGGTGCAAAGAAACACAGATAGGCAAGTAGATGAACCTAAAGATTGTGTCTCAGCATAATGCTGTTACTAATATAGATTACATTGGCTGGCTTTCCGACACGACCAGGGGATCCTGTCGGAAAGCCAGCAGGGACAGCAAGACCTATTCTACTGAACAAATCGCTTCACTATGACAACAATGGCATCGTCGCAAAATGCTCACTATAGATACTTGTTGGTATTCTACTAACACAATCTTTTTTCAATGACTGCCGTTGCTATGACAACTCCATTGAAAATTTGGCAGCTTGTGACAGGAACAACAATCCTAATCGTTAAATAATGGTATGGCTACATACTCGTTTTTCTCTCTAAAATATCGAACGAAAACCTTAAAAAAAGCATAGCGAATCCTAAAACAAAAACATTTCTCGTGTTAAAAGCGACTGCGTTTTAATTAAGATCCGATTTCCCGACTTAACTAGACTTAAACAACTGTAGCGAAGCTTATTTAGCTCAGGTGCGCTTAGCCTGGGGAAATCTATTTAGAACGGTGGATCTTTTGAATAAATACCGCAAAGATCTCGAGATAGTAGGAAGATTGATAGCCGCGTCGAAATGTAAATGTCGACTATTCTCAAAGCATAATAGCGGTTATCATTCATAGATTTCCATCAGGAAATGTTGGTGCTGAAGAGTCGGTATCGTGTACGGAATTACCTCGTTTTAAGAAAAAGGAAAAATGCGACGACATCCGACGACGGTCATTACGTTAATGCGACACTAAACTTGATTGATGATCTTGTAGAAATCGGACCTCAAACCCCTCCAAGGTGCCTTAAGGTTAGCTGTCTGTCACTCGTGTATTACTGGCTTAGGTATAGGCTAGACAGAAAGGACGTAACCGTAAGGCGAGGACGAGGCGAAGACGCAAAACATACAAGAAGACGGGACTCAGGCGCGACGCTTTTATACATTTTGTCTAAAACATTTGTTTTTCTTAAAGTATAAGCTTATTATTTTTAAAATCATCGAAAAACTACAAGCCGGGTTTTAAACCCGCAAGCGTTCTCTTGATATGACGGTGCGATACTAATTTCGCTACGGGCCCTCTACACGTCACGTGAAATTAGCGAGATGCTTAGAGAAACTATACCTACTGTGTAGATGGAACTGAAAGATGGTGGACTGTAGATGGAACTAACGGCGCTTTAAAGTACAAAGAAACATCGTACTAATTTCGCGCCTGACTAAAGTCCGTAAGATCAATAGCAGTTTAAACTAAAATTCGAAGCTTAAACTAAAACTTTTCTTTGTCATTGATGGTTTAAGCTTAGAATTTTAGTTTAAACTGCATTCTAAGCTTAAACCATCAATGTCAAAGAATTTTTTTTTGTTTAAGCTTAGAATTTTAGTTTAAACTGCTATTGATCTTACGGGCCTTAGAGTGTCGTCTTCGCCTTAGGTCTCCTCTGTCTGGCTTGCGACTTAGAGCATAGAACACATGGCGTATTTTTTACGCGCATATGCCGCTCGTTAACGCACTTAAAACGAGATTCTAAACCTATTATTTTTTGGCACTGTACGGCGTATGCCGTAGTATGCATAGGTCCATAGTATTCTGTGGGCGAGCGCCTTTATAGGTGAATCTTATTTTATACTAGTTGAACCGCCGAACTTCGTACCGCTTTGACATGCATATAACGCGAGCTGTCAATATACATCACCCTGATAGAATTGTCAATTGTTGTCCCCGGCCATCATTAATAAAACACGATTTTTTTTAAATATATATTTAATCATAATCATTTATTTGGTAAGAATATTACACGTCATAATTAATTCGGTACACACTGTACACATTTAGTATAGTTCGTACAATATTGATTATAACGAAAATATTAAATAATAAAAGTTATTTAAAATAATAATAAAAAACAAACAAATATGGATAAAAGAATTACACATTTACAACCATACTAAACCATAGACAAAATCACGTCGTTTGCGTTTTGTTATTACATGTCAGATGCGTTTTTGTTATACCACGTTTTATAGTGACTTGTATCCTCTTTGACGTTTTATGTCACGTCACACGGGAACGTGGTCGAACGGGATAAAAAATATCCTATGACCGTCTCCTGGTTCTAAGAACGGAATAAAAAGTATCCTATGTCCGTCTCCTGGTTCTAAGCTACCTCTCCACCAATTGACAGACAAATCGGTTCAGCCGTTCTTGAGTTATAAATAGTGTAACTAACACGACTTTCTTTTTTATATATATATATAGATGTGTTGAATCATTGATTATGAATGTTATTGTTTCCTGGAACGGCGTCGGAACAATTATGTTTAACAACGGCGAATTCAGATTTACAAATTATACGAAAATACGGCTTGGAGCTTGAATGAACATAATTTGCATTGAATAGTAGGTACCAAATTATCAGGCTTAATCGAATTTCTCATTAATTCGTTTCTTCTTTAAATTAACAACGCAAATTGATTTTACAACTCCTGAAAATTTTCATAATATTCATATCCCGATACCAGATAACATTGAACAAGTATTTTTTTTTGTCAACCTATATTGTCCCACTGCTGGGCAAAGGTCTCCCCCAAGTCTCTCCATCTATCTCTGTCCTGTGCGACACTCCACTCCTGCTTGAAGGCAACAAGATCGTCTCGCCAACGCTTTCTTGGCCGACCCCGACCGCGTCTTCCATCAGGGCTCCAGGTTGTGGCTATATTAGCCCACCTATCGGGGTGCATTCTACAAGTATATATAAAACAAGTGAACAAGTATATATAAAAAAAACAGACAGGTCTGTCTAGCAGGCGAGTCTGGCTAGCTCACCGAGGGTTCCGTAAAAATATTTTATTTGTGTGATATAGGTACAAATTAACGATTTCCGTATTTTTTCCTTTACTTGTGCAGTGAGACCTTGCTTCTTTTCTTAAAAATTTCTAGGTCAACGGAAAGTACCCTATAGATTTTAACTTATTGCCGAGCAAAATTTATATGGCAAAAGTTGCCCTTGACTTAGAAGTTTAATTTTTTTACAGCTCCGAGTGACCGTAGACCTACATATGTATTTAATATTTTATTATTTATTTTTAACCTGTGTTGTCCCACTGCAGGGCAAAGGCCTCCCTCCCTTCTTTCCAGTTTTTTCTGTACCCTGCTGTAGTGGGCCAGTCTGGTAAATGCACATCCAAGTCATCAAATGTATTTGATATTAATTTAAATTTGATACCTCGACGCGTTCACGAGTTCAACTTGATAACTCCGGACGCACGGACAGACAGACAGATGGAAAGTAATCCTATAATCCTATAAGCCTTTTTCCTTTTGAGGTACGGAACCCTAAACATTAAAAAATCCTCGACACCTAAAAACCCGTAATAGTTTTCCATTTTGCAGGTGAAATCCCTTCACCAAAAAGGTACAATGCTGATATCTTCGGATTGGCTGACCTGATCATCATCACACATAGCTAAGAACTAACACAACTAAACATTAAAACCGCGTCCGAATCGATACGCTTGGGAACTACGATGCCCTGCACACACACACACACGCACAGACATAGCCGTCAAACTTAAAACATCCGTTGCATCGGGGATTATAAATAAAAGAGTTATATCACATTTTACTTTATTAGGTAATTACTTACTGATCAGCATTCAGATTATAACAATTAAATGTGTCGTCTAAGTGACGTGTGATTAGGGCTTGCATTATTCATAAGATTTTGATATCCGAATAATACGGATATTCGGATATCCGAATTGAAAATCTGGGTCAACACATAAGGATTGTTATTCAACTAGGCAATGCAGCCGGTGTCTTTTTATATTTTTATTTTCATTCCTTCATTCATTACAGAATCAACAGCATTTGATATCAATGTAAATGTAGGGATCGAGCAATGCTGAGGCAAGCAGTAATGTAAACAGGAATACAGTCGCAGCGCTCGGCCCGGCAGTCATTTCCCGGCGCTCATTCGAATAACTTGTAATTTTTGTATTGACTTGTGTACCGTATAAATAAATAAATAAATATTGCTGGACATGTCACACAACGCTATCTAGCCCCAAACTAAGCGGAGCTTGTACTATGGGAACCAGATAACTGTTAGAATACTTATATAATTATTTTTGTAAATACATGCTTATCATAAATAGAAAAACATCCAGACCCGAAACAAATATCTGTAGTTCATGCACACATTTGTTCCGCGACGGGAATCGAACCCGCTACCTCCTGCGTCTCAGCCGGCTATTCGCCCACTGCGCCACGGAGGTTGTCAAAAAATAGACAAAGAAATGGATTTTACTTTGCATTTTAATTTAATAGGCAATCCTAAATCCTTCTGGTAAGCTGCAACTTGAGCATTCCAGCAATAAAACTCAACATTGAACATACAACTCAACAGTAAACAAACTCTTATTGCTAATGCTAAATGCCAATCACAGATTCTCATTTTATAGCTATAACTTTTTAGAAATAAGTCGCCTAAAGAGAATTATTAAAACACATTTTTTTAAGGAATTTAGTACGTACGCATCTGAAGAAAGTAAGGGTGAGAGGGATGTTGTGTAAATATATATATGGGCGGTGAAGGAGAGAGGGGAGTGTGTAATTTGTGTGAGTTTCTGATCTCTATTGAGGAAAATTCCTTGTTATAGCTATCTAGTGGCTGGGGGACCCTTTAGCCTGGTAATAATCAGGCGATCTGGGCAGATGAGCTGTTTATAGGTTTTATTGGCAACAGTTTGGATAGGTCACTGTATGTTTTAAATATTTGTAAATTTTGTAAATGTCTGTTTTGTGTGTAAAATTTATTTATTTCCATAATCAAGTTTTACACGGTCGTAGATTGACTTACCGCCGCCGCCTAGACCACAATGCAAATGGACCCCTGTCACGTGAGTTACTGCTAAACCTTGAATAACTAAACACGCTGAGCGTTCCGTAATGTGAACAACGGAATGGAATATGCTTTAGGGTTTTGGAAGGGTTTCATATGAAATTATATCAGACATTCCCATGTCATGCCGTATTTGTTGCGGTGCCCTACCAGATGGATTTGAACTAATTTGACGGGTAAGGGTAGGAATAGTAATTCTATCGTATGCAAATATATTGTATTATTCTTTTTAATGTTGCTGTGAACAACCATATGGATTACTTACTCCAAAATAGCTAGAATCAGTTTAATATGTTAATTTTAGTGATGTCTATTTTAAAGCAGTGTCTTGGGAAGACTTCCACCTGGTAGTGATCTGGAGCAGTTGAGCTTTTTAATAGATCATTTCATTTCATTTATTCATTTCGAAAATGGGTCCAATAACATACCATACCACCAGATGATAATATAAACATTCAAATCATTTGCAAAGGCTTTTAAATTATTTAATTCTTTATTTTGTTGTTTAAATTATTATGTTTATACTTGTTTCTTCTTTCTGTTAATTTATTTTATATAGTTTGACAACAGAACTACAGTCATTGTAGATATGACTGAGAAATAGAAAAATAAAAAACTTAATATGTACGTAAAGTGCTATATTTTATATTAAAGTCGTCAATGCTGACTCCTTCCATATAAACTGCTGGCATTTGAAGTCATTAACACTTCTACTTGAGTTCCACGCTATAAAGAATTGTGCTTCGAATATGGGTCATCATGAGTGAATTGCGGACCAATGCCGTCAATTTCCGATAAAAACGTAGTAAAAACGCCACTTTATCGCACGCAATTATAGTTCTCAATGATATTAGGTTTCAATTGTTTCTGAGTGGGACACGAAGATGACAATATACTCTTGCAGTTTTTGCAATAAAAGTTAATAAGGTTGATTTTGTTCGCGGAAAAAATGGCCGAAGTCGGTGAAAAGTCCCCGTGCTCAAAATGGGTAGTCTGCTTTCATAATTCATATACTTGCTTCAATGTGGTTTAACTATGTACATAGATCTTATAAAATAATGTATAATTCATTAAGTTCATCAATTATTTTTCAATTGTTTCGGGTGACAACAAGTAAAGTAAATATAAAAATATATAAGTTTTTTGTTGAATAATTACTTTTTCAAAACAAGCTTTTATAAAATTCTTAATTCGAACCGCAAGCAGATTCAAATGAGCCCAAACACTAGTAGCCCACTACAATCTATTCAGAAGTTCCATTGTCTAGCATCGTCGTTGTAGTGCTCGAGCCGTCGTACAGTGCGGACCTCTCTGGGGCGTCGTTACGCTGCCCGTTGAATATACGAAGATTCGATCGTCGTTAGTGGTCGAGGCAACATCGCCTATAAAAGGCTCCTCAGATCGCGCGGCACGCATTCGATCGTCGTTAGTGGTCGCCGCTATAGCATGCAGCGGCCACACCTTAGGAACCTAGGCTGGTAGAGGGGGGCTCGAGTGCCGAAACACTTTGTTGTAGCAACGGCGTGTTTCGGCCCTCGAGTCGGCACGGTCACTCCCCGTGCTAGTGCTCGTTGCTTCGGCGTCAACGCAATCCACCTCAAGTGGCGAGGCAACCAGGCAACTGTAGAAGGCCTGAAGGTAGCGATAGGAGTTTTTATCGTTGCCAGATACTGCGTCCTGTTCCCTTCCAGTCGTAGCGGTTCTCCGTTCCACTGGGTCAAGGGGAGTAAGGAGGAGAGGGTGCATCTGTGTACGGCACGCACACTTATGCAACTTAATATATCCTGCGCATCTGACTTGGCTTTGTCATTCCGAGTTTAAAAAAGTCCTGGGCTTGGTCTAATACCTGGACACGGGTGGCCTAAGGAGAGGAGAGTGGTCGCTCTAGCACTGCATCGGGGTGACAGTGTGGTTCGGCAGCACTCTTTGAGACAAAGCAGCTTTATTTAGAGAGGCACTGCTTTCCTCGCTCAGCCGGGGAGGGGGCTAGAAAAGGTGCCCCAAACAAACGCTCATTCCTCGCAATAAGAATAAATCTAAAAACATGCAGATGAATATGACTTTTGGTGCGTGGAATGTACGTACTCTTTTAGACCGACCCAACAACCTCTGCCCAGAACGTAAAACCGCCATTGTGGCTCGCGAGCTCAAACGCTATGACGTCGACATAGCCGCTCTCAGCGAAACACATCTAGCTGACGAAGGTGAGCTTGTTGAACGTAGTGGTGGGTACACTTTCTTCTGGAAAGGCACACCAGCTTCTGAGCCTAGACGGTCAGGAGTAGGCTTTGCTATTAAAACTACTTTAGCCTCTAAGTTGGAAGAACATCCAGTTGCTATCTCTGATCGTGTCATGTCCTTACGTTTCCATCTTCGAAACAATAAATACTTAAATGTTATCAGCGTATATTCGCCAACACTCGACAAAAGTGATGACGTCAAGGACAAATTTTATGAGGAAGTGTCAGAAGTGCTGACTAAAATCCGGCGCTGTGAGAAAGTTTTGCTTCTTGGCGACTTTAATGCTCGCGTCGGACGTGATTTTGAAGCTTGGCCTCGGGTGATAGGGCGACATGGCATTGGTAACATGAACAGTAATGGGCAACTGTTACTAAGCCTCTGTTCCCAATTTCATCTGGGTATTACCAATACCATGTTTAGACTCCCAAATAAATACAAAACTACCTGGATGCACCCAAGGTCCAAGCATTGGCATCTTATTGATTATGCTATAGTCCGTCAACGGGATATAGCGGATGTCAAAGTAACGAGAGTAATGAGGGGCGCAAACTGTTGGTCGGATCACCGACTTGTTGTTACAAAACTATTTTTGCGTCTTAGCCCTTGCCGTAGACCTCGCAGGGCTAAGCCTAACTGTCTTCATCTGAAAAAGCTAGAGTCTGCTGAAATATTGGCAAATTACAGGGAAGCTGTCAATACCTTTACAGCAGGCATACACCCCGAAGATGAACAGTTAGACGAGGGCTGGAAACTGTTAACTACAAATACCATCAATGCGGCTACTGAGATCTTAGGCCAAAAACCTCGTGTCTGTGAAGACTGGTTTGACGAAAATGATAATACATTGACAGTCGCCCTAGAAAAACACCGCCAGCTCCTTCGAAAGGGAAATCAGACAACTGCTTCTGAAAAAATAAAGGAGAGTACGAGCCAAATAAGGAGACTAACTCGAAACGCAAAAGATGAGTGGTGGCTGAACAAGGTTCGCTATATTCAGTGGCTTGCTGATTCGAATAGACTCGGCGATTTCTTTAACGAGATTAAAAAGTTAGTAGGAAGTCCACATCGAGTAAACGTACCACTGAAATCACTTTCAGGTACCCTCCTGGTAAGCAAAGGAGAAGTTCTTACTCGCTGGGCAGAACACTATAACAGCTTACTCAATGTGGATCGTTCTGCTGACATAAACTATTTAGCATCACTTCCTGCCTTACCACAAGCCGTAGATCTGGATCAGCCTCCTTCTCTTGAGGAAGTTATCATCGCCATCAAAGCGCAGAAAAACAATAAGGCTGTCGGCATCGATAACATACCAGGAGAACTATTAAAATATGGCGGAGATGAGTTGCACTACAAGATTTGGCAATTTTTCCAGCGCATGTGGGAAATGGAGTTCGTTCCTCCTAGTTTTGGCGTATCACTAATTTGCTCTTTGTATAAAAATAAAGGTGATCGATCTTTTTGCAACTCTTATAGGGGTATATCACTTCTGTCTACTCCAGGAAAAACTTTTGCCAGAGTACTCTTAAATCGTCTTATGGAGCTCTCTGAAAGTATATTGCCTGAAACGCAATTTGGGTTTAGACCCAATCGCGGCACATGCGAGGCCATATTCTCTCTTAGACAACTGCAAGAGAAAAGCAGGGAACAGTGTCAACCTCTGTTTCTCTGTTTTGTTGATCTGGAGAAAGCTTTTGACAGTGTACCTCGCGAAGCTTTGTGGATTGTGCTTTCGAAACTTGGTTGCACCGACAAATTTATACGCTTGATAAGACTTCTTCACGACAACATGACTTGTTGCGTAACCGTCAATGGTGAGCAGACAGAGCAATTCCCTGTCACTTGTGGTGTAAAACAAGGCTGTGTATTAGCACCCACTCTTTTTGCTCTGTACTTTTCCGTTGTCGTGAGGGAGACTTTACAAGCCAACACCGAAGGGATCCGCATACGTTTTCGCACAGATGGCAGTATCTTTAACCTGGCTAGGTTAAAAGCGCACACAAAGGTATCGTATGACCTCATTACCGAATTGATGTATGCTGATGACCTATGTTTCGTTGCGGAATCTTCTGAGGGACTCCAGGACTTGATGACTCGGCTTGACGCTGCGTGCTGTAGATTTGGCCTCAAAATTAATATTACAAAGACAGAGGTGATGGCCATGGACACTGTTAACCAAGCTCCACTGAATCTGCAAATCGATGGAAAGCCCATAAAACAGGTCGATACATTCAGATATCTGGGAAGCAGCATAACAACAAAATGCGACCTTGACTCGGAGATCAACAGCAGACTTGGCTCCGCTATGGCTGCTTTTGGTAAACTACGAGTCCAGGTATTTCGCTCCCATAACATCAAATTGAGTACCAAGATTAAGGTGTATATGGCTATTGTACTTCCTAACATCTTGTACTCGTCAGAGACATGGTGCCTGTATCGCAGACACATACGCACGTTAGACAGATTCCATCTGAAATGCCTCCGCGACATTCTTAACATCAAGTGGTCGGATCGGGTCCGTAATACCGATGTTCTACGACGGGCTAATGTCTGTGGCATAGAGGCATATTTGATGCGGCGTCAGCTGCGTTGGTGCGGGCACCTGTCTCGGATGTCTGATGAGCGAAGGGCGAAACGCATTTTCTTCTGTGAACTAGAACATGGTAAGCGGAAACGCGGAGGTCAGTTCCTACGTTTCAAAGACGTACAGAAGAGGCACATGAAGAGGTGTTGTATCGATCCGTCGCGCTGGGAGGCTCTCGCTGAAAAACGACCTGAATGGAGGCGTCATGTTCAGGACAAAGTGTACGAGTTTGAAGAAGAAAGGAGGCAAGAACTAGACTTAAAACGAGATCAGCTTAAAAGTCGACCGCCGGCTAATATCAATTACAACTACATTAATGGCGCCTCAACTTGTGTTCATTGTAACCGGACTTTTAGCGCAAAAATAGGGTACATCAGCCACATACAGGCTAAACACCTAGGCCAATAATCACAAAGTCAAGTCTCTGTAGCCGAAATCGGCTAGGAGGATTATTATTATTGTCTAGCATCCGCCTCCATCATGAGATCACCTCCATGGTACTATATTATTGCAGCATCACCAAAGTTAAATATGTATTCCAAATTTAAATGCGTATACAATGTTTCGTGTCTGTGCTCTTGGCCGTTGAGGAGTTCCTTCTTAAAGCCAACCCCGAGTACAGCAGACATGACATAGTGGACCTTAGAACGGGCTATCATAATTAAATGTGTATGCTACATTTCGTATCTGTGTTGTTGACCGTTGAAGAGTTCCTTCGTCTGGAGCCAATCCAGGGAGTAGAATCAGGTCATGGTTACTATAAATATGCATTGTTCTTCAAAATAAGCGTGTATACCGAATTTCAACTCAATCGGTAAAAGATAACTGATTTAAAATTCAGTTGCTAGATTCCACCCGGACAAACATACATACATTGCAAGTTAATAAAAAGCTTGTAATAAGTTTAATATTTAATGTTAAGATAAAATAAAAAATCAAAATCGAACTTCTGCACCTATCTAGTTTGTGCTGGCATCATCATTATTAATAACATCTAACAGACCCATACATAGTCCTATATGTGAGGGATTGATGACTGTGCAATGAGGGCCCACGACGGGCGTAGTATTTACAAGATCTGCAAATGTAATTAAGGGTGTCGTGGTACCATCATCTAAGTCTACACTAAGAGTCTGTATCAACAACAAGAGCACCGTGGTCATCAGTTCTGTTCAGGTAAGTAATAACCTATGTTACCTAATAAAGCCTACTAATATCGCTAATAGGCCTGTCTCCAACTGGACCGTGATGTCCAGCAAGGCGTAATTCCCATCAATATCCTAATTACTCCGCGCACATACATAATGCGATAATGGAGCTACTGCGGATCTGCATAAGCTGCATTTTCGTAGAAACCAGTTTGCCAGCACCTGCAAAGCAACACTGCGCGGTTTTGTGACTAGAATCACAACTAGCTGACCTGCCCGTGGCTTCGCACGCGTGGTTTCTCGATAAAATTACCCTTCTACTGCACAGTCGGGTAAAAAGTCCTATGTCCCAATTCTATATCCAATAATCTATCTATACATCAAATTTCATCGGAATCGGCCCAGCCGTTTAGTCGTGAAAACGTAACAAACAGACATACACAGCGACAGAGAGATAGAGTTGCTTTTTAATTTTATTGGTAAGGATACCACACATCAATTTTATTGGATCACAGATCTAAACAAGCTACGACAAGAGACCAAAATTAGGTAAACAGGTTTTTTTTTTAAATTTATTTATCACTTAAAATTTTTACATACAATAATGTTTAAAAAAATAGCACTTATAAACCACTAAGGTTTGTAGGGATAATGCTATCTTAATTAGAGTCTACATCATAAAGGAACTCAAGCTCGGAAGCGCTCAGTCTATAATACACTTAATATACCTATATATACATAGCTTAACATAATACATGATTGGAACCAGGTAAATACATAAATACATTATACTTGGTACAGCTCTAAATTAGATAAAATATTATTGAATTTAAAATTTTATGTCTTTTAACGTAATTGTATCAGTTAGGTCAGTTGGTAGTTAATTAATTAACCGGGGAACTAAATAGTTAGCTCTCCTCTCGCCGTATGAATTGTTTGCGCGCGGCGTATATAACCGGTTAACTGTTAGTTAGCTAGAAACGTCAATTACGACGACCTTCATGGCGCACCGGATGTATAGCCGGCTGGACGCAGTAGTTTGCAGGTTCTATTCCCGCTGCGGAACAAATGTTTGCATGATCTACAGATATTAGTTTCAACTACATATTATACATTCTATCAGTTATCTTGTTCATATAGTACAAGCTTTGTTTGGGGCTAGATAGCGCTGTATGAAATGTCCATCATTATTACATCCGACCAAAAATATTATTAAATATCTGTAAGGATACCCTAAAGTTGCATTTCTTTCTCACCAGAAAATTTAAACAAGATCTGACCAAAGGTTTTGTCGACGGTAAAAAAAAGTAATAAAATAGCTTTCATTTATTTTCCACAAATTAAAACAATAACAATATTACAGTACATTATAAAGGTGAGGAAATGAAAAGGTCGAGAGCTTAGCCACGTTGCTTTTCAACCTTGACTTTATTTAAATTTGCTCGAGAAATATTAAAGACTAGCTGACCAATCCGCAGCTTCGCACGCGTAGTTTTTCAATAAAAACATTACCCTCCTTCTGCGCAGTTGGGTAAAAAGTAGCCTATGTCACCCGGGGATAGTGTAGCTTACCAACAGTTAAATATTTTTTTAAATCGGTCCAGTAGTTTCGGAGCCTATTCAATACAAACAAACAAATCTTTCCTCTTTATAATATTACTTAGTATAGATGTTTATAAGTAAAGAGAAAACATTTGTTGTTCTATTCTCTGAAGAGAAGAATTAAAGTCAATCGCCCAAGAAAACATTGCCAATGTTTATTTTAATCAAACATCAACTCTATTGCAAAGACTATAAGTACATAGAATTGGCAAAAGTGGTTAACCATCTATTGATCTGGGTTACATGCGTTAATGTACATGCGATTTGACCACCCGTCCGCCTATTACGCATAATGCATAGGTATTGTTGCGTCTTACTTAGCATTAGCATTGAATCGATTGCCCTATGCATAATACGGACGCGTCGTCATTATGATATCAGACGCAGGACGTCTGCTGCTGAACATAGGCCTCCCTCATAGATTTCCAGAGCGACCGATCTTGTGCGGCCTGCACCCAACGGCTCCCAGCAACCATTATACTTCATCTAGGGGTGGGAGGAATCATTTGTTTAAATTTTAAATTGTCCGATATCGGTCGCTATCAACGTCGATACATCGTCTGTCTTTAGTATGACCACTCTGGCGAAAATTCGGTGATTTTAGTTAAGCCGTGTTGACCTAGTAGGATGTACTCCGACTTCTGATTCGCTGGTTGTGGGTTCGTATCCGGCCGCTGCTAGCCTAAGTACAGTACAGTACCTTAAAAAATCGGCATTGCTTCTGTTCTACAAGGTTAGTGACGGTCAAAGTAATGCACTACTTAAAAAATAGGACCAATTTTGTTTGTAATGATTTATAGTGGGTTCCTATATCCGTCGGTAACCAACTACGACTCGTATCTCCTTGAAAAAGTGTCAAACTTTTGACACGCATTAATTGATCAACATTATCTATAACTAAGGATTGCCTCGCGTCACGCACCTTAGAAAGTGCCCGACGATGCGCTTACCTGCGTCCATCAACTTCTGCATTCTTATTTAAATATTTGATCATATCTTACTCTGTTGTACCTTTTCAGAATAAGGCGAGAGATTTGCATTCGAATATCTCTGTAGTGTTTGACTTTCGCAACAAAGTATGTTGCAACAATTTAAGAAAACATTTCGAAATAATATTGCCAATTTGAAAACAGTCTCGGCGGAGAAAGCGAAGCTGACGCACGCCATGTGATTTGGCTGTTGAAAAGTATTGACGTCACAAGTATTAACGATTTTAATAACACTTCGGTTAATGTTTATTACCTCACCTCATAATCATTGAGAAATTTAATTACAACATCAAAGCGGGAAAAAAATTCCATATTATAAAAAAACGGATTCACCAATACAAAGAAAGTCTGCAATAAAATAGCATTCGTAATTTCTCCGTTAACATGTTTGGAATATAATAGAACAATTTATTAATATATAAACTTCTATTAGAAGAAAAACCTAAGTAAATAACCCTTAATTAATACATTGGCTCTTTAAAATAATATGTGTTTGCATACTAAACAATTTTAAATAATGAAATTTTAATTCCGGCGTATTCCGGGCATTCGTTTCTAAATAAATTAATATAAAATGTTTACCAAAATACTTTCATCATAATGGATTATGGTTAATCATCATAAATAATCATCTGAACAGAATGAACAATGAACAAAATATGCTTAGTACCATTGGTTAGAACAGAAACCACAATACAAATGGTACGCCACGAAATCTCAATAAAATACGTGATATGCCAAAAACCTCTCCGCAACCTTTCCTCCGCATCGATTGGAAACGTTATTGCTTCACTTTAATGAAATATCATCACGAGTGACACGAATGCTCTTATAGAATGGTTATGAAGTCACTTGTCGTCCTTGCTAGAACACGTTGCAGCGGCGATTAGATATTGTGGCTTGTTAGCTGTGTTTTACATCAGTGTGCTGATATTGTGAAATTATACCTAATATGCTGCCTAGATTACAACTTGGTGAGCTGTATTGGCACTTTCACTAGTTTTTGGTTCCTGGTTGTCTCACCTGGCTATGTTTTAGTTTGGCTATGTCGCGACGCTTCTGTACGCCGCGTCTTTGCCTCGTCCTCGCCTCGTCCTTGCATTACGTCACTTCTGTCTGGTCTTAATCTTAAACTTGATTTATAACTTTATAATATGATTACCTTAAAGCCTAGGATCGATCTGCATCGGCTTGAACTACGCAAAAGTGCAACACTTCGATAAATTAAATGTTCTACGGCAAAAATAATTTTCTAGATATTCATCTAAAGTGGAAGCGATTCGGGCCGGTGTTTTAGTCTAAAAATAACCCATTCATATTTGAACCGGGCGTAGTATGCTAATTTAATTGAATACCTAATAAAACTCGCTCTACAATTTACCGCATAATAAAGTCATAACACAAATCTTACTTTGGCGTAAGAAATGGTACATCGGAGAGAAACTTCTGTCTCACTCCAGCGACTGGGACTTCATGGGACTGTATGAATCTTCGAATATATTTTAGGCTATAGACGAACTTGGTAGAAACAAATTTACAAAACCTAAACATGTACTTTGCATACATACATCATAATCTCTGGAGTGAACTTCAAGTCCAGAGTGAACCAGTTTTGTTCTTGATAAGCTTACTCCATCCTCGTTCACACATCACTAACCATCGGTAAAAAAGGCAAAAAGACTTTAATTTTATACAGATAACTTTAACAAGTATTTATTTATATAATACAAGCTGTCACCCGCGCCGCGGTACGCGTGGTTTGTCAATAAAAGTAGGCTATGTCTCAATCGGGGCATAATCTATCTATATGTATACCAAATTTCATCAAAATTAGCCTAGTCGTGAAATAGACAGACAGAGAGACAGAGTTACTTTCGAATTTATAAATTAGTATGGATTAAAAGTTATAAAATGTAGTAAGGAAAATGTTGTAGGTATGTGTAATACAGGTAATTATAAAATATCGAATAGAATCGATTTAGAGGACCGATTATTCATAACATAAATGATTAGATCCATGTCCATGTCGTCCCTGCCCCAGTTATGGTTGAGAACTCGGCTCTTGAAGTTGTCGACGCGTATGTGTACCTAGGACAAACAGTCCAATTAGGTAGGTCCAACTTCGAGAAAGAGGTCAATCGTTGAATCCAACTCGGATGGGCAGCGTTTGGGAAACTTCGCAACATCTTTTCGTCCAACATACCTCAGTGCCTTAAGACGAAAGTCTACAATCAGTGTGTGTTACCAGTGATGACACATGGAACCGAGACGTGGTCCTTCACTATTGGCCTTGTGAATAAGCTCAGAGTCGCTCAACGAGCTATGGAGAGGGCTATGCTCGGGGTTTCTCTACGGGATCGAATCAGAAATGAGGAGATACGTAGGAGAACTCAAGTCACCGACATAGCCCGACGGATTAGCACGTTGAAGTGGCAATGGGCAGGCCATATAGCGCGCAGAACAGATGGCCGGTGGGGCCGAAAGGTTCTCGAGTGGAGGCCACGGACCGGCAAGTGCAGCGTAGGACGTCCACCCACAAGATGGGCAGACGACTTGGTAAGAACCGCAGGTCGGCGTTGGATGCAGGCCGCTTCCAACCGCAGTTCCTGGAGATCATTGAGGGAGGCCTTTGTCCAGCAGTGGACGTCCTACGGCTGATATGATGATGATGATGAAATGATTAGAAGATAAAAATGAATGATTCTTTACCACGAATCGCGTTTGAAAGTGAAAGGACGAGATTATTTTATGTATAGGTACCTAACCGATAGAATCCAGGCTGGTGTCCATTTGCAATCGAAGTGGACGAAACTTGACCAAAACACTTTCAATTGCCAACGAATTGATTTGTTTGGACAAAAAGTTTGATGATACTCGTTCATATTCTGGGGAAGTCATTATTTAGCCGTTTGTTTATTGTTTTTAGGGTTCTTGTAGTATGTAGGTTCATAATGTATTGAAATTGTTTTAATTATCAAAGCTGAGTAGGCTCTTCTAGTTACGAGAAGTCAACAAACTTTTGACATGAATATAAAAAGACAAAAATCAACTGCAAAATTAACATTGTATTATAAACTTACTAAGATATAGCTTTCTGTGCGTGGTGCAACATGCGCTTAACCAATTTATTTAATATTCTCTGAAAACTTAAATGTAAATTCAAAATTCATATTCTGTTCGGCCATCAGTTTTTCGACGTCCGAAGCCCTGCAATCATCTTTCGTATGAAACATACGAGCAGACATCAATTATACTGAATGATGGATGTATGCTCGTCTCCAATGTTCGAAATATATTCAAAAATATGTTTATAAAAATAGAATAAAACTAGAAAATATTTGTTTATGACATTCATGATTAATCTATTTCTTCTCTATATATAAAACAAAGTCGGGTTAGTAACACCATTCATAACTCAAGAACGGCTGGACCGATTTCTATGTACTTTGATTTGTTGGATTTGTCTCCGCCCCGAATAACAGAATAACTATTAATATATCGGAAAAACTCACGCAAAAAGAAATTATGAATAAATTAATTTTCAGCTAATGATGGCCGCTTGACAATTCTACCGGGGCGTCATATGCATGTCAAGGCGGTACGAAGTTCGGCGGGTCAGCTAGTTAGACATAAAAAGAAAAGTCTTATCAAACAAAATTATTGTAATCAATAATAGGTTACCACTCAGCATTTGCTGCAGCAGCACAGCTGCTACAGCGCTGGTATTCAGTGGCACTGCAAAACGGTATACATAATTATAACACTTACAGTAAAGTATTCATTTTTAACCCCTGACGCAAAAAAGGAGTAAGTAAGGGACGCCTATAAGTTTGACGCCTATTTTTTTTTATTTGATGATAGCCAAGCGCTTGCCTACTACCTCACCTGATGGTAAGTGAAGGTGTGATCGAAGATGGAGCACGCTTGCCTAGAAAGAACCTATTCACTCTGGACTTGAATACTCCAAGATTATACTGGTTTGGAAAAACATACGCCGGAAGTGAGTTCCACTCCTTACTTGTGGTAACAAGAAAAGTTGGAGCAAATCTTTTGGTACGGCAAGGTGGTATGCCGACCAGGTATGAGTGGTACTTCTCGGTGCGTCTGCTTGTCCGGCGGTGGAAGGGGGAAGGAGGGCCTATGTTGTGTGTCTGTTGCAGCGTAGTTCCCAAACGGAATCGATTCGGACGCGGTTTTTTTCATAAAAAGCTAGTTCAACTAGGGTGGTTGTCATAAATTTAAATACTGCGGTTTGTATATATCTATAAGAATGGGCGAATGCTTAAATTAGTTTGGGTCTAATTTCAAACCAATGTGCACAGTCTAAATAAAATATTGAACAAGTGAAATATGATAAAACATTGACTTACATACTGATAATGTCATCAAGCGATATTTACTTGTAACCTTCGTGGCGCAGCGGGCTGAGATGCAGGAGGTAGCGGGTTCGATTCCCGCCGCGGAACAAATGTTCTACAGATATTTGTTTCGTGGCTGGGTGTTTTTTAATATATTATAATTTATAAGTATGTATTTACAAAAACAAAGTATATAAGTGTTCTATCAGTTATCTGGTTCCCATAGTACAAGCTCTGCTTAGTTTGGGGCTAGATAGCGCTGTGTGAAATGTCCAGCAATATATATTTATTTTGTATTTATTTTATTTAACCTATACATTTTGCCCAAAATGTTAAAACGAAATTGGACGAATTTCAATATCAATTCATTTATTCAATAAAATCATAGGGATCATTTAAACATTTCGTCACGTCGTTGTTGGTGGCAGGTATTCATAATCTACGTAGGAAAGTAAATTAACAGTTTACATTTAGTAACAGAAAAACGTAACCATTAAAAAAAACAAATGAAACGTAACTAAAATTAAACGCAAATAAGTAAAATAGGCTTAGCTCGATTTAGTGTTTCTAAGTTGGCAACTAAACAGGTTTTGTCAGAGCTTTTATACCATTAGTCTTCTTTGCTCGACAAATAAAAGTACGTGGCCTGTGTACTGGTGTGCCTTAATTTGATTTATATACCCTAAATATACGATGGCTATTAATCTAATTTAGACAAAAATATCGTTGCATGTCTACCCAGAAAATAGGTGAACATAGTATATCCATACTATCTATACTTCTATACTAATATTATAAAGAGGAAAGATTTGTATTTTTGTGTGTATGTTTGTAATGAATAAACTCACAAACTACTGGTCCTAATTCAAAAATTCTTTCACCATTGGAAAGCTACATTCACCCTGAGTAACATAGGCTACTTTTTACACAACTGCGCAGAAGGAGGGTAATGTTTTTATTGAAAAACTACGCGTGCGAAGGTGCGGATTTGTCAGCTAGTAATATTATAAATTCGAGAGTAACTCTGTTTCTCTGCCTGTCTGTTTTTTACTCTTTCTGTAACAGTTTTTGTATGAATTAATTAAAACACATCATTGTACACCATAATTATAAACAAAAAAAAATACAAACAAAACAGAAAACACAGAGCAAGTAGTATTTGTAATTGTACCATGCTTCTAGCAAATACACTTTCATTCTTTCTAAGTTTAACATCCCCGCTCAGAGATGGCGCTATGTGTACCTAAAACCGACATCGCATCGGTCTGCTATAGCTAAGCAATTATGACCACTATTCCCATTAATTTTGAACGTGGCTTAGCCTGTATGTTTTAACTATATTCTTCTTATTTCTTAAATAGGGTACAATAAGGAAAAAATAAGTTGAGATGTCTCCAGGTCACCACTGTTAAACATGTTTCTAAATCTGTTTTCTAGAAAGCATTACTACTCAATATCGATACTAATTTTATAAATTCGAAAGTAACTCTGTCCCTCTGCATCTCTTCTGTTTGTTAAGTTTTCACGACTGCTGGAACGGAAACAGCTGGACCGATTTTGATGAAATTTGGCACATAAATAGATTATGTTCGGGATTGGGACATAGCCTACTTTTTACCCGACTGCGCAGACGAAGGATAATGTTTTACTAACAACCACGCGTGTGATGCCGCGGGCGGGTCAGTTAGCTAGTACAACATAAGGAACAAAATGCAAATTAGCATTAAGTTCGCATATGTATTATTTTATTTGTGCAATAAAGAATGATCTATATATCTAACATAGCTCTCCTTTCTATCTTTTTTTTATGTTATTTGTGGGGAAACAGGCTTACGGCCCACCTGATGGTAAGCGGTCACCGTCGCCTATTGACACCGGCAACACCCGGGGTATTGTCGATGCGTTCCCTACACTGTAGAAACCTCTTTACATTTCTCTTGAAGCGTGCCATGTCGTAGCCTAATGGGAAAACTTCAGAAGCTCAGATCTTTTCAAAGTGAGCGATTTTGTGTTGTTGTTTAACTGTTTAGGGCAATTCACTCCAGGATTCAAGCTGAGTATGCTTTGAACAATTGTAGCGAATCTTGGAATGTGTGTGGGGAAACTGTATGGATGTAGATCGTGCATGGGTTGTTTGTTACAAATACGAATAGCTGAAAATGTAATAAAATGTAATAATTGCTCATGAGAGAGAGAGAGAGAGAGAAAGAGAGAGAAATAAAACAATCGCCAAGAATGAAATGTAAAAATAGTTTGTATATTTTCTGTCGATAAGAGACAATAGCGCAGAAACAAATTGGATGGCACAAAGTTAGAGAGGCCAGACCCGGCGTCGGCGGATGGAGAAGTCAGACAGGCTGATGATAATTATGTTCTAAATAAAATCTTCTCACTTAACTCATCTTAAATTCTTAACCCATAAATTTCTTAACACGTTTCGTAAATTGATTAAACAAATTTAGTTAATACAAATACGTACCTTAAAATTCAATAAATGAAGTTGAATAAGTTTAAAGTTGTTACAAAGTTTTATCATGTAGGCTCATATTTAATGAGAACACATCAAAAACTCATTGAGTACGAATCATTATACCAGTTTAGGCCTTAAATTGTCACGTACGTCGAGGCCAACGTGAAATACGAAAACGTAAAAAGGAAAACACGTATTATTTTTACTTTATCTGTTTTTAAAAGGTATGGTTTACTGGGAAATAATGGGCACATTTCGATCGCTCACAACGTTGAAATCGATTGTTGGAATAAAAGCATCTGAATAAAGGAATAAGGACATGGCGTGCGGCATCGCCGGGCATGGTGCGCCAAACATCATGTGTTGCGATTCTTTCAGTGATAGCAAGTGAGAGACAAAATGTGCGACACGTGTCTCGTGACGTCGCGTCGCACGATGTCCGGCGACATCACACAACATGTCCTGCGACACGTGTCTCGCAACGTCGTATGATATCCGGCCACATCATACGACATGTGTTTCGGGACATGTGTCCCCTAGTGAATACAAAGCTTAATAGATCGCGATCGCGCGAATAAGAGATGCAATCATCGCACGTTCTCGCGATGATAAGAACCGGCCCCCTTTATTACCTAAGCCAAATTGGCCATCCCTTTCACACGTACAGTACGTACCTCACGTGTGAAAGGGACGACCTGACTAGCGATTGCGAAGCGACGGAAATTTGGCTTAAGTAATAAGGCTACGGGAATCATAATGGAACGCGACCCGCGGGCGGCGCGACACAATAGCGTTCGCGTGACTTTCGCGCTACTGTCAGGGACTCCTGTTCGGCATTAGTATGTTTGATCGCGCGTTCGTACGAATTATGTTTTCGTTTTAAAACATTTTAATCGCGCGGTGTGATCGCGTGTCTTCCAGTTAGGACACCAAATCGACATCAGTATGTATGATCGCGAGTTTGTACGAGTTTGTTCGCGCGAACTAGCGATGATCGCGCAATCGCATCCTATTTGGGCACCGCTTAGATGACGGCTTAGATGACTTGATGTATTGTTATAATTCCCACTGCGGTACAAATGTTTGCATAACTGCAAATATTTATTCAGAATACTTACTGTAAATGGTATCCACGACACAAGGAGATACATACAGGAGATCCTATTGCGGGGTCAAGCAAGATTATCTTTGTTAATTTGGAGGTGATCAATATACATATTTATATTAACCCCTAACGCAAAAGGAGGGGTGTTATTAGTTTGATGCCTAGGTATGTGTATGTGTCTGTCTGTCTGTGGCATCGTAGCTCCCAAACGGATATACTGATTCGGACGCTGTTTTTTACAAGCTTTTTTTTATTAACTTGCAATGTATGTATGTTTGTCCTAGTGGAATCTTGCAACTGAATTTTAAACCCGTTCCCCTCAACCGATCGAGCTGAAATTTGGAATGCATATGTAACTTCGGTGACAATGCAATAATATGGTACCATGGAGGTGGTCTCATGATGGAGACGGATGCTGGACAACGGAACTTCTGAATGGATTATAGTAGGCTACTAGTGTTTGGACTTATTTGAATCTGCTTGCGGTTCCGATTATGAATTTTATAAAAGTTTGTTTTGAAAAAGTAATTTTTCAACAAAAAAAATATTTAACAGTAAGCTTATTTAACTAGGGTGGTTCTTAGCTATATCTGTTTTTAACCTCCGACGCAAAAAGAGGGGGTAGGACATCGTTAATAATGCGTTACAATTTAAACTAATTATATTGAAGGGACGGTTTCTACACAAAAAATAAATGTATGTATAAAATGTTCTTGTTTTATCATCAAAACCTCGAGAAAATCGACAAAATGCTGCTTGACGAACTGTTAGAGAACTAGCTTATTGTACAATGCAACAGATTACTAAAAAGTTACCGAGCCGTTTAACGACCCCGCTAGTTCAATTACCTCGCTCAGTCAATGTACCAAACTAACCAGTTATCAGAGCGCGTATAGTGCGTACGACAGGGCCTACATGTTAGGTACAAAAACTCAAAAATAAAGTTTTGATTAGAAAAAACATTATTTATTTATTTATTGATCGAGCAAAGCTAGATCTCTAAGTCAACTTGGGAAAATCCGCGTTATATGTATGTATCTATGTTTGTTTATCCGAGGATAACTTTATAATCGTTTATCCGATTATCGTGAATTTGGTATATGGGTAGGTAGTGATGGTATAATTTTGGTTTGACTAAATGAGCTATGACTTATAGCTTAACTTATAGCACGTTGAAGTGGCAATGGGCAGGCCATATAGCGCGCAGAACAGATAGCCGATGGGGCCGGAAGGTTCTCGAGTGGAAACCACGGACCGGCAAGCGCAGCGTAGGACGTCCACCTACAAGATGGGCAGACGACTTGGTAAGAACCGCAGGTCTGCGTTGGATGCAGGCCGCTTCCAACCGCAGTTCCTGGAGATCAATGAGGGAGGCCTTTGTCCAGCAGTGGACGTCCTAAGGCTGATATGATGATGATGGTGAAATGAGCTAAAACTGTAGGGGGGTTGTTGAGATATTGGGGTTCAAGAGGGGTAAAAAAAAACAGAATGGGACTATCCGATGAATTGGCACGGCACGTCTAATAAAAGGTCTTTGTGAGTACATTTCGATCCCGTTTTTATTTTTAGTGTAAACCTTGCAGTTTTTAAGTCAATACAAATTGATTTTGTGTGAAGTGCTGAAATTTGGTATGCGTGTAGCTTTAGTGACACAAATATAAGGAAAAGTCTGAAATCCAGAATGACTGCAATTTCTACCCCAAAAAAGAGGTACCAACTTACTCGAACTCCCGTTAACTGTAATTTGAATTAAACTGTAGGTCAAGTAATTTGGTTACGCATTTCGTGGCACTATTTTATTAGACAAAGATTAAGGCCGACTTTCACAACGATCCCTTAACGTATTTAGCGACTAAACATGTTTAAATTTTACGTATTTGTATGATTTGACAACTCCTTAAATGATATTTAGCCACTAAATCCGTTTAGGCATCGTTGCGAGAGTTGCCCTAAGAATATTTTTGTTTGTGTTTTGGGAGACCACTACTAGTTATTTAACCACTAGTTACCACTATACCACTACACCACTAATAACCACTAGTTATTTATGGTCTCAATAATATACTCTGTCATTATTTGTAGTTTAAATTGCATCACCTTTTAATAAAATTAATGTTTAATGTTTGATTTAATGCGTTATCGAATAACACAGATACGTATATTTTTAATCATTTGAACATGTATAGTTGCTTAGTGTGTTTGGGGGTCGTTGTGCAGATCCCGTTTTTGTTTGTTTACTAGACAATCAAATTAATCTCTGGCTTGAAGTGGCCACCTATTGTACTATTAATATTTTACCTTCTTACCTAGTTACGATACCTACGTGTATGTTTACCTAACTAAAATGTTAGATTACTGAGCATGTTGTGTTTGCCTGTTACTGGTTTCACATGTAGCATAGAGCATTTAGATAATAAGTTTTTTTTGTAAGAAATCATGTGCTTAACTGTTGGTAAACCTAATAAATAAATAAATATATACGTGTAGTATTAAAGGCATAAAATCAGCAAAAGATACTAAGCGTCCATTCCGACCAATTAATTATGGCGTAACTTTCACACAAACTCGATTTTGCGAGATGAACTCAAACGCCGTCACAAAATTAAGCACAAGTAAATTTCAAAGAATATTTAAATGAATCCTCAGTAACAAACTACCAACTAAACTGTTCAGTTTTACTTTGACCCACTTGGGGCAAGTTGTCGACTTTTAAGCGAGGGTGATTAGAAGGTACAGAAGTTCAAAATGACATTTTCCCTAAATTACGGTTAAGTGGTAACGAATGGTCGTTCGGTTTAGGCCTAATAGTTTGTTTCGTAAGCCACGCGTCGCTCGTTCCGATCGGGTTTTTGTTATTTTTATTGTTGTTCTTCTTTACGTGTTCGCGGCTCTACTGAAATCTGTTGCCCAGTATGTAGTAATGTTACCGCCGATGTTCCAAGTTATTGCTAATTTTACCTACTACAAAATTACTAATTGAGCGTAACCTCGCGAATAGTTCGTAACCTGAAACAGATATGAAAAGGTTATAATCACTATCTTGGTGGTCAGCAAGACCACCTGACTCATTAATAGACTGATCAGTATTCTCTTTGTTTTTTTTATTAATAGTTGTAAGTTTTAGAACTGTGTTTTATTTTAATTTGTATTACTCGTGTGCGATAACTTGGGACCTGCTAGGAATGCGACTCCCCGACCGCTTCCCCTGCACTTCCCCGATGGCGCCCGTATTGTACCGTTCTCATCACTATTTTTTACTAGGGTTTTTAGTCTCGCACTGGCCTACGTCACGTAACGACGCGCTCTGGAATTCTTTTAGTTTTCGTTTGTGTTATTGTTTTGTTGTTGTAGTTTTTGTTGTTATAGTTTGTAAAAAGTTTGTAAAAAGTTTGCCGACAAAAGTATTAGGACGATGACCTCTTACAAGAGACGAATGAATCGCAATTAATTGTAAATTTATCGGATACCTCTTCGTCAAGTGATTATAGTGAGACTGAGGACGAAGAACAACCTCTAGAAGGCATAAATCCACTAAGTAGTGACGAAGATGAGATAATGTAAATAATAGATAAAATAAATGTATAAACTTAAACATTGTATTTTTATTTTATTCAAATAGTGTAAAAAAGATTAGATAAAAAGCAGCGTCCTCCCTGAGTAACATAATAAATTAGGTTAAAAAAAACAAAGACGAAGCCACGGGCGGCTGCTTGTTATGTTCGCTTTTTTGCGGGCGGTACAAACACGCCAATATGACGTCACCGCGCTCAGGTCCCAACTTATCGTGCACGGGTAATACCTATTATTTTGTTTTCTATTCTTCTGTGTTTTATAAAATACTTAATTGCCTAACTTTTTACTTAGAAAACTTTCGTGATTGATTTCAATCATTATTATAAATACGGGATTTATCACGTACCGTCTTATCGGTGTTTCGACCGATAATGTTTCGGTTCAATTCGTGAACCTTCATCAGGGTGAGTGCGATCCGCTCCGAATAACGTCTCGCCTCGCACGATAAGACGGTACGTGATAAATCCCGTATTTATAATAATGCCTAACTTTTATTTGTTCAATATTTTATTGTAAATGCTGTGCACGCCTGTTATTGGCACACATTTTTAGAATTATTTTAAAAATACCTTATATGTAATACTATATTTACTGTGTGTGCTGTTGGCCTTGCCTAAATAAATAAAATAAAATAATAAGTGAAGTGCCAGTGTCATCCACAAACCAGCGATATCTGTTCTACGTATAGAAAAAAATGTCTTAAAGTTTCAATCGCTCGAATGTTTGCCATTTAAATAACCCCTCTATCCATGAACAACCAGCAGCAAACTGTAACAGAATACTAAAGCTATGTACCCTGAAATCTGACTAAACATGGCTGCGGTTCTAGATAACTCAGTCGGTGTTTGTTTTCGGTTTCAGAGCTTAGTGCCAAAAGCAAGACGGGCTTATGTGATACATACGCAATACTGATCCTTGAAATGTTTTTACAATCTGCTATTCTGTTAACTGTCACTGCTTTGTTTTCTACTAATGATTGCGCACAATGTTTAAATGCCAGCGTATACACAAATGCCGAACAAAAATACATCAAAACGTGTCACACTATTACTTATTAGGAATTATTTTCCCATCAACTTAGACCATCAGTTAATGCGTTCACGAACTATCCTGCTACAGTGGAGTTACCTGATTGGAACTCATTGATGTAGGAGGGCGTTGGTGTCTGTATCCCAGTTTTAATACTTAACTTACATAAGCATCATCGTTTCAAACTGTACCTACACATGATTTTATATTTGTTGTTCCTCAATAAATGCTATTTATTTTTATAGTGAGATCGATAGATAGGTTTAATTTATACGAGTATAACACCCAATTTTACGTAGAGTTTAAAAATATAACGTAAGATACATGAGAGCATGACAGTCTATGAAAGGATTTTCCCCACTTTCCATATGAAACCACTAATGAGGTTCCTACCTCGAGGTAGAAAATATTCCCACCTTAATGAATGAGAGGAAATCTACTAAGTCGGAAAGTGTAAAGATAAAACTCCCCTTGCGAAATACGCTTTCATTTTCTTTATGTGTATTTTTTCGTCATCTATCCGAAAATATTGAAGAATTCCGGTTCAGTGCTCTTTAAAACTAAGCACCAGATAAATGGGCTCCTTATTTATCTCGCTTTATTAAACACGCACATAATAAAAAAATACAGTTTACAAAATACGTGTAATCTAAATAGTCACTAAAATTTTCGCTTTGTTCCCCTTTGCAAGTTCTTTTTCGCATTGCGTCCATTCATCCTTATTCCACTCCATTATGAAATAGACGGTGTTCCAAATCAGAAAAACAAAAGACTACATTTATCAGAAACCCTTTTCAAGGAAGGGTGTTAGTAGGTACATAACTTTGAGATGTGCATATTGTGTGACGGCGTATGGACGGACATACATATTTTAAACGAAGGGACCGACACATAACCCGGACGCCTCGCACGGACTTTCTTTTAGTCAAATGAGGCATAATAAAATAATGGTAGGAAAAAGGCTCCTCGAAAAAGTTATGAAAGGGAGATCCAAAAGTTTGGAAACGTCCGCCCCTTTCACATTTTGTGCATTCTATCCGCTTTGGCCTTGTGTTATTATTTATGTTACGTTTTCGTCTGACCGCACCGCTTCTGCGGCGCTGTTTTTAATTAATGCTACCCATTCCCGTACCTTTCTAGTGTTACAACAATTATTCTACCAACCTCATTAAGAAGTTTAATGCCGGTAAGAAAAATATTCTCCGTGGGGTTTCCAGTTTCCTCCTCGCTGTGTTGCCTTTTGTTGTGTCCCGTGGCTCCTTTGTGCTATTGTGATACAGTCTCAACAACTTCCGGATTCTTTTTATGTCTTCGATCCCTTCGTTGTTTTTTCCCCAATAGATGCTTTACTTAGAGCATTTTCAAAGTGATTGATACAATTGCTAGGCGGCATTGTTTCGCATCAAGTTTGCGCTTTTAGATAATTTTAAATGTTTCCTTTGACTGAAAATATTATCCATCGACTTTCTGATAAATCGTTTACTGTATCAATAAAGCGATAAAAGATCTACGTTATGAGTTATTTTCGACGACAAAACAAGTTTATTTATTCACTGATGTAAAATCAACACTTATCGATGCTCAATAAAATTCAGGAATGAAACATGCGAGGGCTGGTATCGGGGTCGTTAGTGGAACAGTTAGGTCGTTTCGTTATTTACCATCGCTCGTTCATCATGTTTAATCGCGTCGCGTACGGTGCCCGCCCGTGTTTTTGCTCTCCGGCGATGATAGATTTGAGTGTTCGCTCGCTTGCTACAACGTTGCTTGCCAATGTTGCACCTCGACTATTATATGCGGGGAGCGGTCTTATATAGATTCGTACAGCTGCCAGTAGTCCTACTCAAATCCTGAGAATTTGACCATTTGAAAAAGAAAATGGTCGATTGTTTCATTTGCTCAACTTTTGGCTTTTGGATGGCCTAAAAACACTGACACCAGCAGCCCTCTAGCTCAACACACTTGCTTATAAACTTACTCTATTGCGAGCTATGAAAAAGTATTCTCCAGTTTGAGACTACTATCATCGTTTGACTTAGATGTTCGATCTTATACGTATATGAGTATCTAACTTAAATTTTGCCAACTGAAAAATACGTTTCAAGCGAAGGTTCGCGTCAGTATTCGGCGAATGGCATTCTCCATTAGCCGATCGGCTCGTCCGTCCGAATCTGCGACACGTGTCGTCGCGGCGACGTTTTGTTTCTGCCGACGGACGTGCCGTGATGGATCGCACACAGGGATTTTCAGCTACAATTTCTCTTTAAAATATTATTTTCGTATTTCATAGCCACATCGACACGTACGTCGTCGTTAAACGTCGTTGTATTTCGATCACGTTATGATTTTGATGTCATATTTTACTACTATCATCATAATTTTGGTTTTGTATTTTGCAGATAAAATCGGGAATATGATTTTTATTGTGAAATGAGCTTTCTTCACACGTCTTGCCTTTGTAAGTCGAGATGAGACTAGAGGGTTCACGTACGCCAGACAGTATTGTGTCTCGACATTGTAATAACAATTGAAATTCAGCCATTTTCTTTCATCCAGAGGTCAGTATCAAACCTAGCTTTAGTTTTACACGTCAAGTTTTGACGCCTTCATAAATCGTAGACATGATAAATCCGAAAAAATGTTTAGCTACAAAAATATAACACCAAAGTGATATTTATTTCGATGAGCGTTAACGTATAACCATGATCATAACTTTGAAAGTTTCTTACAAGCTTTCATATTCAAACGGCCTGACGTGTCAAAAAACTTTAGCCATAAGGAAATTGCATATCACAACACTAAAAACATCAGCCCATTCGGTGTCGCCTTAATGTGTTAAGGTTCCGTGTTCCTGGAAATTAACGGCCGTGTTTAGAGTAATTGTTCGGCGGTAATCGCTTGTATAGTCCTGTGTAAAAGTTTTGGTAATGGTAATGGTTGTAGTTTCGATGGCTTCCTCTATAAAGAGGATCTTGTGAATCTTGCGATTGCGCTACTGTCGTGCTGATCATTTTTATGAATTCCTTACTTATGAATAAAATAGTTTTTAAGTAGTTATCCGTAGCCAGATGAGTGGACGACATTGTCGTAGTGACGGTTCGTCTATACCTACCCAGCAGTGGGTGAATGCTGATGATGATGATTTAAAGTTCAAGTTGTACTTACCTTCTGTTTTGAATTTATATTGGTTGCACTTATTGGATTTGGTTTTGTTTCTTGTTTCAATTTTATATACATGCTTTAAAATATTAAGTAACTAGCTGACCAATCCGCAGCTTTGCACGCGTAGTTTTTCAATAAAAACATTACCCTCCTTCTACGCAGTTGGGTAAGAAGTAGTCTATGCTACTCCGGGATAATGTAAAATTCTAGTGGTAAAAGAATTTTTTAAATCAGACCAGTAGTATTTGAGTTTATACGTTACAAACATACAAATCTTTCCTCTTAATATTAGTTAAGTAATAGATTTCATAGATTGTAATAACGTTTTGGTTGTTTCTTGTTTGATTTTTGTATATTTTTTTTAAGTTATTGTATTAAACACTCACTTTTGTGATGACGCGTGTCTGCTGCACACTGCGGTGCCACTGAAGAACAGCGCTGCAGCAGCTATGCTTCTGCAGCATATTCTGAGTGGTGGCCGAATTATGGTCACATAGTTTTTATGTTTGCTTCTGTCTTTTATTTTGTTGTGTACTTATGTGTCATGAATAAATATTTTCTATTTCTATTTATACGTACACACGGCTACACATCAAGCTATACACGTCCAGTATAAGCTGACCTCGCATTGTGTAGGCTTTTCGTAGAATGAGAGGTCAGCTTATACTGGAAATGTATAGCTTGATGTGTAGCCGTGTGTACTAAACCTTAAGGGTTTCAGTTTCAGCCCTCACCCGAAAAATGTGCTGCTGGAACGATTTAAAATTCCAAGCGTGTATTTTAAAATAGAAACAATTTCTGTTATCAGATTAAACGAAGGCCAAGTTGAGTCATAAATAATAGATTTTTCAAGCATTCCAACATAATATTAATTTCTAAAATACTCCCTCAATTTTAGTTTTTCCTAGGTTAGTAATTATTACACATAAAGTAGGTTTTGTATAAATAAATCTACATGGAATTTCCATTATAGAATATTTGTAATTAGTCTTTGTCTAACTAAACCCTTTGTAAAATATAGGTATAGATAAATTTACTTAGTATTTCCACTTGTATAATATTGCTTAAATTTGTTAATCTTTCGTCTAAACACTTTTAGCAGTTGCTTTATTAGATTAATCAATAGTTGTATCTAGTTGAAATCATTTCTAATTTGTCCTATTATCCCAAACTTGGTCATTGACAGAATCTCAAAAGTACAAATTCAAGGTTTGCCAAAGAGCCATGGAACGCAGCGTGTTAGGGGTAAAGATAATCGACAGGATCCGCAATATCACACTGCGAGCGAAGACCGGCATCGCAGATGTTGGCGACAAGACTGCCAGGCTGTGTGAAATGGGACTGGGCGGGTCACGTCAGTCGTATGGTCAAATGGGCAACAATCGTCACACAATGGGTGCCTGCAGATGGGCGTCGAAGCCGGGGCAGGCCGAGGAAGCGTTGGCGTGACGACCTCAATGCATTCCAAGATGGCTGGTGGGACGTGGCGAGTGATCGTGAGATGTGGAGGAACATGGGGGAGACCTTTGCCCAGCAGTGGGAAAGTATAGGTTAAATAATAATAATATTATCACATTAACGCTCGTATTCTAGAAATAGACTTAGACATAGACAATTATTTATTTGCTACGTATCACACACAATACATTTACAACACAGATGAGACAAGAGAAAGAAAAGAAAGCGTATACATATATATATCTGAAAATTCATCGAAAAATATTGAAAAGTTGACGGCTTAATAGCTTGATACTCGATCAAAGCTTTAGCATGGTTGTAGTTTATGTATTAGAACGAAAAGTACCTACCGAGAACATTTTTACTGTGCTTCTGCCTCGGTCAGCCACGTCTCATTTAATATTTGTGTATCTATTAGTATGCCTATTAGCTAGGTGCTACACTATCAAGGGCCCAATTCTGCTAATTATTAAGCTAAACTATTATAGAGCCATACCATTATTTATCTATTATGAATGGTGTTCTTGTTATAAGTCATTGAAAAATATTGTGTTAGAAGAATACCAAGAAGTATTTATAGTGTCCATTTTGCAACGATCCATGGTCATAGTGAAACGATTGGCTTAGTCGAAGATACATGACCCAGACAGATAAAAGTAAGCTAAGAGCAATATACTGGATGCTAAGGAAACCAAGTAATAATAATAATATGGCGGAGGTTCCGTACCCCAATAACACCTATTAACTAGGCATCTTCAATCTCCAGCTAAGCTACAAGGAAATCTTCTTCCTTACTTCCAAATCTCGTCTTACATCCAATTGTGCGTAATAACCCATCTTACCCTTACATCGGCCATCCAGAAAAACATGCCTTTCATCCACGAGTGACTGTCACGTTTTCAATTAGTGTGTTCAAGGCTGAGGATTAAAGATATCGCAGGGTGCTAGTACGGGAACACTTGACGGTATTCTTACCTCAATATAGAATAGATTAAAATACTTTAAACAACCAACTCGTTACCTATGACTACAATAACGGTCGTCTGGTAGAGATCGCTACTAAGCGATAAGACCGTCAATTGTATACATTCATTTGAATAATGATAATTTTAATTGTTTTGTTGTTTATGGTGTGCAGTAAAGTATTATCTATATATCTATCTATTTACATATCTACAATGGATCAAGGTCGATATTTAGTGTGTCGTTTCTTTTATCTAAATGTTATTTACCCGTAGAACTAATCATCTAAAAGCTAGTTGAAGTATAGAAACTTGTTCTAGTCCGATACATGTACCAATATTTTACAATACTTACCACTTCCGCAATTATGCCAGACTTTCAACCTTTGATAAAGCGGAAAAAATCCACTCGCGTACAGAAATTATCACTAGCTCCTGATCCACAAGCGTCGAAGGCATTCATCTAGGCGTCCAAAGAGAGAAAATCGTGACTATTCGAAGCTTTGAAGGGTCCCTGCAAAGTACTCGTAGCTATTACCGACTTTCATGTTACTTAATAAAAGTATTTCTTGAAGAAGCGCACTCATTTCCCTGCCTGCCTGAAAGCGAATCGCTGGCTTGAGAGAAAACCAGCGATTGCTCGGCCGTGCGAGAAAAGAACTGTATAAATATTTGTGCGCCGAGATAAATAAGGTGGAATAGTTCTACTTTACAGAAATACGAAAGTTTGAGATGAAAAGAAAAAGTTTCTTGGTGATTAAAGGGACTTGCTATTGCAGGTGAATTTGCTTGTGATACATGTTGCACACTTTTTTGTTGAGCTTTTTGTATCAGCCGACTTTAAAAAAGGAGGAGTTTGTCAAGCTGTATACACAAACACTCATACACTCACTCACACCATCACACCCTCGCACACCAATCACTCATACCAACATACACCCACACTCAAACATATATTCACGGAACCATAATCCAGAGGGAGGTATAGGTATGGCATCATACAGGTCCATCCTAATTTGGGTACCTATGTTTTCTATCCTGATTTGTATTCTACCTAGTAAACCATTGTAATTTTCGTTTGTGAAACATCGAAGTTTATTGCTGAAGAAATAAATTATTAGGAATTTTTTGTTTTAAATATTCCGTAATAAACGTTGCTACTAGCAGTACTTTCTGTAAAACATACTAAAACACGCTTCTTCACTCGCACATAAAACTGCGGCAACGTGTGAAGTCTTTACCACCTGAATTATACTTCAACTCGTAACGTTCCGGAGTGTTTTCCTTCTTGTCTTCGGTAGAGGACTCAGTGCACGAGCTCACAGTGCAAAATGTCGTGAAAACATTTACGAGCTGGGAACATGATTTGGTTGACTCTGAGAATATTTGCTTATTTTTTTAAGACAAGAAACAAGACCGGTCAAGTTCGAGTGACACCACATAGTTTTATATTAATTTTGCAGAGCCAACTATAAGTTATGTGAGCGATAAACCAAGAAAAAGATTAAGGCAGATTTCAAAAAAAATGCGGAGTGGTAGTTTTTAAATGACCCATCATAACTCATGAAAAAAAAGCAGATAAAAATTTCAGATCATGCATACATAATTTCGGAACGACAATTGAACCCTCTTGCTTTTTATCTCGATCGCTTGCCTACAAAGAATGTCACGTCACAGTATAACGTAATGACGACCACCGTGGCGCAGTGGGCAAATAGCCGGCTGAGACGCAGAAGGTAGCTGGTTCGATTCCCGCCGCGGAACAAATGCATAATCTACAGATATTTGTTTCGGGGCTGGAAGTTTCTCTACATATTATAAGTACAAATTTAGAAAAAAAAAGTATAATGTATTCTATCAGTTTTTGCTTCCCATAGTACAAACTTTGCATAGTTTGGGTCTAGATAGCGCCGTGTGAAATGTCCAGCATTTTTTGTTTATTCGTTTATAGGACGAAATAAAATAAATAGTTGGACATTTCGCCATGTAATTTTGATTCCAATATTTAGAATTTTATTTGTGAAATCAAAGCATTACTATGATTAACAATAAAATAAAACAGCTTTAGTATACCAATTACAGAACGAATTAACTTTTAGTGTAACACATAAAAAGCTTGAATAACACCTACTTTTCAAACAATAATTACCATTTAGGTGTGTAAGAATGTAGCAATATAACAGTTATAAAAATATATATTTTAATGCTTGTATAAATGTTTATTGTGATTGTCGGAGCAATTAACGTTGATGGATATCGCAGGCAGCTATAAAAACGAATTGAGACATTCACCTTTGTCCATTTAAAACCCGATAGTATATTAAGTTGGTATTCTATCACCTTAGTTTGGGGCTACATGGCGTTATTTCTTTATTCGGGCTAATGAAACTTAGTATTGATAAGTAAAATTTGTAAGTTTCTTTATTTGTGTGGTTCAATTTAACTATTGCAAGTTGATGCTGACCACGTAGGAAAGTATCCTGATATCACGATTTATGTAGCATTTTACATAACATTTTTCTTATATTTTTGAAATTAAAATAAAACTATTTTTTTATTTCAGCTTCTCTTTTATCTTATCTTCAGCTCTGCAAATATCGAGGCTAGAACTGAGACTGAGAACTCTGTAAAATTTCAGACAAAAATTTCAAATCTACATATGTTTTCTTTGTATACATATAAATATTCTATCATTTATCTGGTTCCCATAGAGCTTTGCTTAGTTTGGGGCTAGATAGCGCTGTTGAAATTACCAGCATTTTTATTATTATTCACAGATATTTATTTTAAAACGCATTGTAAAAAATCACTACAAAAGCAGCTTAAAAAACAAATATTATAGTAAAGAATATATTTATTAAACGGTAAAGCATCAGCCGCAAAGCAAGGTCCAAGCGAACCTCCTGACTACCGTCAGTCCAGGAGTACCGATTCAACTTCCTAGCGAGAGCCTCTTAAGGTATTGGTCGAGGCACTTCGCTATCAAACTCATTATTATTACTTCTGGATGTAAATCCTCTTCCTTTGTATCAAAAGGATGTCCGTTTCAATTTACGAAGGATCAATAACCTTTCATATCATTAGTTATCCGAGAACATCGGTCGGCGTCTACCAGTCCGCACTTGTATTTGCGGGTAACCCGATCAGAAATAGCTTTAGTAAAGATGATACCTATATCCGAATTGCCTTTTGAAGTGCCGCCCGAATCCCGAGCACAGTGATTACTCGATGGGGTTCTAGTGGGCTTTGTAATTAAGCACACTTTCTCTTGAATTGATGGCTTGCGGTGTCTGTTATTATGTACGGCACTAAGGGTACCTATAGTGGTGTACATTTTCCGATTAATTTTGGAAATGCTCGTCTTTTTGACAAATGTTCATTGCTGGTTGCGGGTTTCTGGAGTATTGGATTAGACGGAAATGTTTGTCTTACGATAACGGAGTTAAATAATGAGTTGAAGATTGTTTTATGCTTAAACAGTGGTGGACCCTTTCCAAATGTAGCTATATATATTTGATCAAGACTGCACCAAATTATGAAATCATACAATATTTCGGAACGCTTTTAGATATTATATCAAAAGGTAAATGCTCTAATTTAACACAGTGTGGTCAAAAATTAGCGTAGATATTTGTCGTTGGTTTTCTATTCTCAAAAGAGCTAGGACAACCACAGAACTATTAAAACGTATTAATAAAATAAATTGTACATTCGCGGTTACCTGCTGTAACTCTTGAACGCGTCACAGCAACCAATTATGAACCCTCATCTGTAGGGCGGCTGGAGTGGATCTTATCGTGAATATTGCCCTGATGAGGGTTGACATGTGTCCATTCGTTCGTAGTTATTGTAACTTTGTGATACGCCACTTAATTGTATACGGAAATTGAAATAACTGACCGGATTCCAACCCTATGGTACTTCAAATATGGATCAAAGTTAGCTGTGCTTGTAAATGTCTAGCAAGGTATTTTTGACTTACGTAGTCTGATTTACAATACCTCAACGATCAGGTACGATTGCTTGTTGAGGAATTAGGTGTTCTTGTTCTTGTTGTGTGTATATTTTGTTACCTTGTTATTACAGTACATGAGAACAAACACTACTGAAAGTACCAACACCTCCATGGACAACTGTTCGCTTTAGTGGCAATATAGGTGTGAAGGACAGTGTTGTGACCGCCATTATTGAAAATAAATTAAAATCTTGTTGATTTGAATTTTGTTTAATTTTATTATTTAAAGAAGTTATATGTGTTTTTGTGGTTTTTGTATATTATCGTGTATTGTATAAATATTTTTTTCTGGAATAAATGACTGGGACTAGCAAAATGCTTAAAGAGTTCTCTAAACCGTTAACAAACAAAAATAAATGTGAAAGTAAGTCAGGATATAGTTAGGATCGTAAAAAATAGGTTCAGTTGCCTCTCTGGGAAAGAAGAAGTGTCACTGTATGTACCTATATATTTAAAACGGTTCTACAATGATAATATCAAATCAAAATCGTTTTATTCAGCATATCGACGTTGGGTGGAAATAGCTACCTAACTTAAGTAACTAAGACTCAAATGTAATTTTTAATTTATAATGTTTATTTTTTTTATTTATTATTGTATTTTAATTATTGTGTATGTAATTATTTAAATTTGCTTTTTTTAATTTTAGTTTAGTGTAGATTTTAAAATATGGATCACTGTGTCTGCAATAAAGAAGAATTTATTTATTATTTATTAAATTCTTATTAAAATCGGATTGTCTTTGAAACGTCAGTTATACTGCCTGTTCCTTCGCGACCAAGCCAGGAAAGAAAGACAAGAAACAAGGCTAGATGTTCTTTTAATGATCCTTTTAGAATATATAACAATAAAAGAAAATGAATTACGTCTAAATTGTAACATTTTAGAACGAGTTGGAGCAATTTCAATCCCAAGCTTCTCTATCATATAAATAATCCGATATGTTATACTTAGTAGGCTTTTTTATAAAGATTTTGTTTAATTTAGTTTTTAAATTTGTTAATTGTCAATTTTTGTACATTACTTGGGAGTTTGTTATAAAAGCGTACACCTTGCCCTTTAAACGATTTACTAACTTTATGTAGTCTACAAGTGGCAACAGCGAGTTTCTTTATTTTTAGTATTAAAATTATGATTATCGCTATTTTTCTTAAACAAATTAATATTTTTGTGAACATATAGCAGATTTTCATAGATGTATTGACAAGGAAATGACATATATTTATTGCTTTAAATTAACATCCCTCTTCTGCAGCACAAAAACGATGTTTATATCTACAGCGTCTACGTCTGTAAAAAGACGAATCTTTTGAGTGCGTTTGCCGCAGAACTAAGTCTCCTCGACAACTGATTAATTTGAGAGCCCAATTGAAGCTTAAGCTATTATCTAGGGTTAGGGTTTATAGGGGTTATTAAGAATACGGTGGTGTTCACAAGAGCCAACTCTTCCTCTTTCATTTTTATATCGGCTTTAATTTGTCTAACATTAGGTAGTATAGGTATACTTTGATTTCTTTTTATTTAGAAGAAGATTGTTTACATTGAACTATTTTACGATCTAAGAGATTGCATTGTTTACATCGTCAAAATCGGTTTGTCGTCGCTTTAATTTAAATAAAAGTGACGTGTCATCTGCAAACAATACAATCTCATAATCGTCCCTTACATGATGGGGAAGACCATTGATATATACTAAAAACAAAAATGGTCCCAGAATTGATCTCTGTGGTACACTTATTTTGACCAGAGACCCCGGAGAATGCTTTTCATTCACGTCAACTCTTTGCACTCTGCCACTTAAATAAGAAGTGAGAAAGTTGTAATGTAACTTATCATCAATAAAACGCCTGAATACGGCACACAATAGCGCACGAACCCCTTTGTGCAACAATCTTCTGATACGAGATAGCAATCAATGCAGCAGAGCGAATGCCTCTATCCAGTGTCACGCGCGACCAGCCTCGTCTGATTCTGGCTAGGTATCGTTTAATATCGCGAGGAATGCTTCGAATCATTCCCGATTGTGTAGCGCGAGAGTTTGCGAGACTGCCATCACATTAAAACATCACACATTCAAAGTAAATACACTTGCCTCTGTATTTATGCCATATTTTGAAAGGTGCTAGCAGACCCGCCTCGGCTTCGCAAGGATGTTCTCTGCTTACTATAAATATAACATGCATGTATTATGCACATAAACCTTCCGAACGAAATTCCTTAAATGATATTGAAACCCGTATTAAAATCCGTTGCTTAGTTCAGAAGAATTAAGCGCACGAACAGACAGACGCGGATAGCGACAATCTTTTGTACTATTTACTGATTACTTATTTTATTAGTTAGAAGACGCTGACAATATTTCTATCCTATAAGCACAGATGCAATTTCTAAGACTGTAAACTATCTTTCTATAGAATCCTGTATGAGTTTGAATACGATATACGTAGCTTTTTGTTTTCTAAGTTAGCAAGAAGTCCGTGCTCAAATTAAGATTTATACTATCGATACATGACATCAACTAACAATACTTTAAAACTCATTAAGTAGTTGAAAAAAATGTAGTTCGCCATTTATTTGCCCCTTTTTTCACACAGAATTGACCATAGTCTATCATGTAAGAGATGTGCTCGTTGCTCTCGCACTGAAAGTTCACAGCGTGTTTCAAACGTGTCGTGTACCTGACACTTCAGCTCTTGAGCTCGCGTGACATCGCGTACACCGATTACATTGTACACGGTTTCGTGAACAGACATTCGTGTCCTTGTGTGCAACGGGCTTTATAAGGCTTACTTCGCATGCTGCTTGATTTTACGGACGGCGCGTCCGGCGGCGTTAAATCGTGAAAGATCATGAATCGTCAGCGGACTGGGATCTCCCACTGCGCGTTCTTTTACAAACCTATCGCCATCTAGCTATCTTGACTAGTCTAACTGCACGGTGGACCGACGCGACTATACGAAACAAGTCGCGGACATAATTATTGATAAATACCCGTTTTAATCAATAATTATGTACAGTGATCGCGAAAGTTTGAAAAGTCGCGGAGAGCTTTTTCAGATGGGACCGCGAAGGATGACGTATGCAAAAGAAGGCCTGCAGGCATGTTTATTTATTCTGACATTGTAATTATGAGTTTGAAGGGTTGCCGCTGAAATTACAGGCACATGAGGCTTTACACCTGTATGCCTCAAGTTGATGGACGCGGGGCAGTGCATCGAAGGGCACATTTCTAAGGTGCATGAATTACGAGGAAATTATCTGGTGAAGCTGGTTTCATCTCCTTGTAGCATTAAAAAAGAAATGGGCATTGGGCCGTTTGTGACTATGTCAGCCTTGGTTACTTATGGGCCATGGCAGATCGCAGCCTGAACTGCTCCCCACCCGAGCCGATCAAAGCAGATTGAAGTAAAACATGGCACAATAATGCATAATAACCAGCAGTGAGTTGGCTGTGTTTACTACAGCCTTCGTCTTTTACGAAGTCGGTGAATGCGCATCCGTTATTTCTGTAAAATCACGTACCGTGTGAAGCTAGCTTAAGGTCACAGCTGAATTAAATATGTCTGAGATCATTGTTCATTAACTTCTGAATGTGGGAGGTTCAGTGTGTTTTACGTTTTCTTGGAAATTGTGAAGGCATTGTCTATTAATTATTTGTGTTGGCGTAGCTCCTTCCAGGAAAAGGTAGTGTTTATTCGCTGTTCGCTCACTTTTGTGTTATTCTAAGTTTATATTTACCTACTAGTGGTTCGCCCCGAACTGAGATTTCGCGAGTCTCCAATAAAAACAATAAATATTATTTGCAATTTTTGACTTATCAAAATAGTGCCACGAAATGATTATCCAGCTAACTTGACCTACAGTTTCAGTCAAAGTACAGGTAACGACAGTTCATGTTAAATTGTTACTATTGTTTGGGGTAGAAATTGCAGTTATTCTGGATATCACACTTTCCCCCATATTCGTGTCACTAAAGCTACACGCATACCAAATTTCAGCACTGTGGGGTCACTGGTGTACGCTGTGAATTTTGTCAAAGTTCAGTTTTTGTTATAACAAATAAAAACCACAAGGTTTAAACTAAACATAAAAAGGGGGTCGGATAATCTCATTTTGTTTTGTTTCCCCCTCTTGAACCTCAATATCTCAATAACCTCCCACATTTTTAGCTCATACCAGTCACACTAGTCACACGAGAAATGTGCCATCCACTTACCTATATATCAAATTTCACGATGATCGAATCAACGCTTTGAAAGTTATCCCCGGACAAACAAACATACATACAACGCCGATTTGCCCAATTTGGTTTGGAGACCTCGCTTCGCTCGATCAATTATGGGCTTGTAATTAACTTGCTCTGTTGTTATCCAATTGTGTTCAAATTGTATCTACATGACATTGTCACATTTAGATTCTTGACAATATAAAGTTGAGACTGCAAGATGATCTGATGATTGAGACGGAATAAAACAAGACGTTGTTGTCAATTATTTTGATTTGTTATCAATTCGTTGATCCAATTATAAAACTTTAAAAGTTATCTTTGTTAGTATCATTTTCAACAAATTTTTATTTATTTCCAGGTAAGTGGAGACCGTCGTTAACGAGATGTCGAGTTTCGTCGAACCAGAGTCATTATCTTGTGTAAGTTTTCCGATACAAACAATCCTATTGATGTCAAGACCGCCTCGTTACCTCGAACAAAATAATATTTTTCTTCTCTACCTCCAACGGCAAATCTCTACTCGATTACATTGCATTAGTTCCAAAATTACAACATAGAACAAGCTTCCGACTTTGTCAAATTCCATTAACTTTATTTCATATCTGTAGTATTACGTATCTACACAGCTAATATTTCCAATTACGTTGCTACGAAACATTTAGGCTCTCTCATATTGGACCTTGGCTTCAAGTCTTACGTGTCTTAATCGGATATCTGCTATTCGTCCATGGTTCGCCTTTAGCCTTTAAATTTAATCAAAATCAACGACATATTTCGTCTCAGCTTCTACTAGAAGACGAAAAAGTGTGTTGTGGTAAAGTACGCACGATATTACTAAGAAAACTTTCTTGATTTATTTTAATTTATTTAATAATTCACGAAACAGATTGCAATCTACTTAGCACTAATTAAACTAAAGGGGCCGTTCAAGTATTACGTAAGCAGATTTATTAAAATTATTTACCCCCCCCCCCCTCCCCCCCATGCTTACGTAAACATTGGTATATGCATTTTTCTTTTAATGTAAGTATTCTGTTTTTTTATTGATTCATGAGCAGTAGTTATAATTCTAGAAATGAAAATATTCCTTTTGTATTTGTATGAGATTTTTTTAAAACTTTCGATCAATTTTTGGTAACTTGCATAGGTAAGAGAGTATAATAATAAAATGAATTAAACCTTTATTTAGGTACTAATTTAAATTTGTAACAATTTTCTCATCAATCTTCAAGAATGAAATTCTTTATGACACACAAATGTTGAGATTTTACATTCGACGAAATGTTAAAAGTTGAAGCGAATATTGTGAGAAAAAAAAAAAAAAATAAAAAAAAAAAATTTCACTGCACACGCGTCTACGCCTTCCTTACGAATCTTTCGTGCTCTGCCCTAGTTTTGTTAGTAGTTTGCCCGAAAACGGATAACCTAACCTAATCTGCCTTTCAATTTTTACATAGGTAGTAGGTAGGTACTCTACATACATTTGTAATGTATCAGAGTATTGTTTTACGCCGCGGCCGCGCAAAGTGCCACTAGAAACATTATTTACGTAATGTAAACTTATAGGAATCATTTTGTGGCCCTGAAAAGGGCCTTTTTCTTGTAGGTTTTTAATACAATCGCATTGCAATACTACGCAAGTAACTTGGATTTGTCTATTTGAAATGACATCTTAAACTATTCAACTTTGGTGCAAGTGCAGTACCGAAACGACACAATAGATTGAAGGAAGAAATTTAGACAAGTGAATAGCACGCGGTATTTCCCCTACTCGGTTCTAAGCGAGTACCTAAACATATTCATTATTTGTGGGAATCCCCGAATATGCGTTTCGTTTTCAAGCATATACAATAAGTTGGGTTACCATATGTGTAAAAAAGTAAATAATTACTGCTGATGTTATCACCATCTAGACCCCCCCACCCCTCATGTCATCAAAAATAAGCAAAGCATAGCCCCCGCCCCCCCCTATAGTGCTTTCGTGATACTTGAACGGTGCCAAATATAAAATTTTGATTTATTTTAATCATTATTGTTAATACGGGATTTATCACGTACCGTTTTATCGGTGTTACAACCGACAATGTTGCAGTTCAATTCGTGAACCTTCGTCAGGTTTCACAGCTGATCAAATTGCGTTTAGTTTTATTTGTATAGGTCAAGTCTTGCAAGGTGATTTTAGCCCTGTAAAGTCGTTTAAGCTATAATTTTGAATATCTGACAATTTGTGATGATCTAGTGGTGTAGAAAGAAAGTGGGCCAAAGTAGTAAGTCTTCTAAAGTCGTATTTCAGTAGAAAATCTCAATTATTCAGCGTACATTGACTTTGTTTTATGCGTTTACTGAGACGAAATGGCATTCCCTGCGTCTCCATTACTGTAATGTGAAGCTAAAACTTGACTGATTACTGCCTTGCCGGGTGATTTTTTCCACTGTCACATCACAGAAGAGCCAGTACTATCTACCACCTAAATCTTACAAAAGTTTCACTCCAACACACTAAAAAACCACCATAAATGCACCAAATGTAAACATGCCTCATTATTTTTTAAATCTGGAACCATTCAAGATCTGTTTTAGAGTTCGATTTCTTAATACAAGCCTCATAGCTTATTATCTATTTTAAACTAGGGTATATAAGACCTACTCATATATCATTTACAAAACTAGTCAATGAGCCCTTTTGCTCTCGTCCGAATTATATTGGCTCTTAATTCACGGATATAAAGTACATTATATATCTCAAAGCACTTCTCAGTGACACGTCCATGGTCTCAGTGCGAAGACCCGGACATTAGCAGCATTAGAGGGATTTTCTTGTCCGTGTAATCGAAATTCCTGGTTAAACGAGCGCCCAACTGAAATAGGTTTTTCCTTTCCGCTTGCTTTTATATATCGCAAATGAGATATGTACTTGTCGTAGTATCAAGCGTACCTAGTTTAAAATTAAGAAGTCACTTGACTTCGTAGAACCGGTAGTTGCGTACTCTCTGATTAGTACTTGTATTTTTGTGAAAGTTACTGTGAACGCAGAGGGAGTGGTGGGATCGCTTCCCGGTCACCCGAGGACAGAGTCGATTGCGGGGAACTTTAATTTTCTTTGGAGTCCCGGAACGAACACACCTCCTATACTAAGCATCGGAACTTTCACGTTCACCGTATCTACCTAGCTATCAAGAATATTGTACATGCCAAGATAATTTACTAATAATGTCAGCTACCTGCTACCTGAAATCCTAAGTAAGCTTTCTCAATTTTACTGGCTTGTCTAAATATCTTGCACCATGGACTATCTTTTTCTGTAATTTTATTTTATTGTAGGTATATATTTATTTTTGTATTTATTAGATTATTTATTTTATTTATTATATTCATTCATTTTATTACTTATTTTAGGTATATTTTGTTTTATTTGTTTAAGATATATGTACATATTTATGATTCTTGTACACGCACCTACCTTTAAAATCATCTCTCTCTCTCTCTCTAGCCTCAAAGATTTGCGGGAAGAAAACTCTTCTTAGGGTTAAGCTCGCCTTTGTACATGTCCTCTATTTCTATACCCTTTAATGTATTTTCTTGTGTACAATAAAGAATGGACCTCATACCTCAGGGCTGAAATGAGGAACCTTCTAACATAAATCCTACGTTTCCACCGTCATACTTTTCTGAGTATTTTAATTGTTAAAATTTGATCTATAACATGTTGCTATTTTCGGCGGTTTCTTTTAACACAATATATGACATGACAGTCACCTTTTCCTTTATCCGGCTCATGTAGCTTATTTCTAGTCCCCGTTTTTCTTCAATTATAGTTTTTATGAGACTGTCATGTCGTATAACATGGCTAACAATCTTTAGATCAAAAGGAAATATAAAAACAATAGATGGATTGGATATTGAAAATAACAGGACATAAAACTCTGCTCCATAGAAATTCGTTTCAGAAAACAAAACCGTTATGGTATAACCATCATAAGTTTGCAAGATTTAAAGCATTTAAGACAACTGAGTTATTCCAATAAGTGCAGACAGATAAAAGTTCAGTGAACGGAAAGTATTTGAGCTTGAGAAAATTTCTAAGAAATCTTGGATGAATCGTTCTAATTGGAAACGTAGACAGAGAATGCAATCAGTGTTAATGATGAATTAGATTTTTATGAAGGCAATATGAGTTAGATTATCATCATATGATCAATAATCATTTCTAAGGGCTTCAGGCAACATGTTAAATCAACTAAGTGAAAAGTAGTTTCTTTGAGCCAGTGACCCACTCTGGTGTTGGAGTTAGTAAGTAGCCTGCCCGAAGCGCTTATTTGGGAATGTCTCATTCTTTGTATCATCATCATCACCCACCTATAACAGTCCACTTCTGGACGTAGGACTTTCTTTAGTTGTTCTCATCCGACCTGCACTCTGTCTATGGACTATGTAATATCCTGAAGTTTCGAAATAAACTTATTCTCAATATTTTACGTTCTTACTTAACTAGGATCTTCGGTTACAATCTCGTATAGAGCTGTCTAGTAATTTACTAATAATTTACAAAGTTATTTCTTATTTCATAGTCAACAATTTGAAATGTAAAGTTTCAAGTATACACATGTTTAGGATAGATATTAATTGTTACAAAATGTTAATATATTTCCATACTCAACCACAATACAAAAATCAAGCAGTAAATACGCTTAAGAGCGACCTATTTGTATGCAGTCTTGCAGAGTGCGGATAGTTAGGATAAACACAAAACCGGGCGGGGGTGTTCCGTTGCAAAGGCGCGATGGGGCGTGAAATCGCCATTTATTTCTAGTGTCCGTACTGCTAGGTATGTATATTATGATATTACCATACCCAAGCAGCGAAACATCAAGTTAATTTACTGCCTGCCTTAAATTATCTCTGAAATTAGATATATTCTGCTGTCACTACGGATGTAATTTGCATTTATTATCGGCTGAATATTCATTGTTTGTTGTACGGTGTGTTTACTTTTTGTTGTAAAATTAAGTGTATGTTTGTCACATACCTGAAAAGATGTAGGGAACCCGCGGCATAGCCCTGCACGTATTGACCGTGTTTTTCATGAAGATGTGATTCACAGTGCTGAAAATTGGTATGCGTGTAGCTTTAGTAACAAAAATATAGGCGAAAGTCTGAAAAAATAAGTACCAATTAACATGAACCCCCGTTACCTATAATTTGATTGAAACTGTAGGTCAAGTTGGTTGGTTGTGCATTTAGTGGCACTATTTTGATAGTCAAAGATTACGCGAGATCTCAGTTCGGGGCAGACAGTAATATTAGTATAGATTACGCGGTAAGGTAGTGGTTAGCAAGTGCTTGATCACTCACCTGATAACAAGTGACAGTGTGGTTGAAGTTGGAGCACGATAGCCTAAAAAGCATTACTAACTATTTCTTCACCTGTAAATTTGGTATCCTGTAATGTAACATGCAAAGCGTTTTTACCGGCAATTTAACATTAACCTAGATTCAGGAAACAGGCACCATCGTACCATAAATTCAATTAAAAGCCATTCAAAATACCGTTCGGAAATCAAATAGACAATTAGCCCTGCCGCGAACGCAAACGGAATTAATTACAGCAACGTCGAATCATTATTGACGACGCGAACGCATATAATGACTGTCTATAATATGCTACAGTCAAAGTATGAAATAAAACAAATCGTGTATTCGCTAGGTTTTACTATCCCCAGATCTAATAGTTCCTAATCTAATTAGTAGGTACGGAAAGACGACCTGTTTAAGATTGCTGGAAGGCGGTGGGTGCAGGCCGCACAATATTATTTATAACAAGGACTGTGAATCACACTAATATTATAAATGTGAAAGTTTGGATGTTTGTTTGTAACTTAATCACGTCATAATGGCGGAACCAATTTCGATAAAATTTTGTAAGTCGATAGATTATCACCTGGATTGACACATAGGCTACTTTTTATTGAAAAACCACGCATGAAAATCCGCTGGCGGAAGCTAGTTTTGTTAAATAAATAAAATAAAAATCTATCGCGCTGAAAATTTATGGGGGAGGCCTACGTTAAGGTGGACGTCTTGTGGTTGATATGATGATGATGATGAGTATCTAAGGTATGTCTTTATTAATTACTAGCTGACCAATCCGCAGCTTCGCACGCGTAGTTTTTCAATAAAAACATTACCCTCCTTTGCGCAGTTGGGTAAAAAGTAGCCTATGTTACTCAGGGTGAATGTAGCTTTCCAATGGAAAAAGAATTTTTGAAATCGGACCCGTAGTTTTTGAGTTTATTCATTACAAGCATACACACAAAAATACAAATCTTTCCTCTTTATAATATTAGTATAGAAGTATAGATATAGAAGATTTTATTAATTCACTTACAATATTAAAGTCTTTAATCACTGGGTGTTGTTGGTAAATTATGTTAAAATCATGGTACATATTTTAAGAAGGTAGGCATTATGTACCCTAATACCCTTTCACCATCACAAGGTAATTTTCAGAACTCGCATACCTCGACCTAGTCACTGATATAACCCAGGATTGTTGAACGCGGAGAAAGAGCCAGTATATTTGATTTAATGGTGAACTAAATGTGAATGTGTCCTGCGCACGCTGAGTTGAGTCCTTTTTTTGCAACCAATTTGTGTACCTACCTAGCTTTAAGTTTTTATGTTGTTTTTTATTGATATAATGTTATATTTTTTGTTGTCATTTTTGTATTATGTGTTGTTGCAAAATAAAATATTTGATTTGATTTGAAAAGACGGACAAACCGGGAAAATACAGTTGAGCAAGTTTCACAAACTTTCCCTGCAACATAAGTACTATCTACAATGTCTGTGGGTATTATGACAGGGCGCATTACAATAAACAATAGAGCGGCCTCGTCGAATGTCTTAGAATGAGCCGTTTTAATTGTCGTGCGTTATTATAATGGTGTCGCCGCGAGACGACGCCGACGGAGGGCGGGAATTCAACAATCATTATTATACCTTGCTCTTGTTAATGGAATTATATGTGTGCTTTCCGCCCGCTTGTGGTTGGCGCCGAAGTGTGTCTGCCGGGAAAGTTCACTTCAACTCGCAAATATTTTTCAATTGTCGTTAGTTTAATAATGGTTGGAAGTCTCAGAATAACAGATAATCGGATATGCATCATCATCGGACAACCAGGAGCTCAATTCTACTAAACCAATCGCTTCACTGTGACAATGGTATCGTCGCAAAATGGCCACCTTTTGATATTCTACTAACACAATCTTTGTTCAATGACTGCCATGGCTATGATAACCCCATTGAAAATTTGGCAGTTTATGACGGGAACAACAATCATAATCATTAAATTATGGTATGACTCCATTATCGTTTTTCTTATAAATTAGCAGAATTGGTCAACAGTCGCTCTGCTGTGCTCCACCGCTGCATCATAGAAATACCTCAACATACGCACAAAGCGGTTCTCTTTAATAAGCGCACCGCCAAAGAGTGGAACGTCTTGTCTTCCACTAAGTCTGTATTTCCTGATAATTACAACCTCGGTGTCTCAAGTCGCGAGTGAACAGGTTTCTTCTAGGCAAGCGTGTACCATCGTAGACTGCATCATCGCTAACCATCAGGCGAGATCGTGGTAAAACGCGAGCGTAATATGTTCTAAAAAAATGCAGTGCATACGTGCTCTGAACCGACAACCGTTGGAAAATAAAAGTTCTAGAATGGCGACAACGAATAGTAGAAGTTTTGATTATGGCGGTTCACGATATTTTTCTATAGAATTTTGGTATTAATCAAACTTTCATCAGCCACATCTCATTACAAATTGCACCATTATTTCTCATGAAACTGATTAGTAAGTAATACGTTTATTTGACAGTAGCTGACCAATCCGCAGCTTCGCACGCGTAGTTTTTCAATAAAAATACTACCTTCCTTCTGCGCAGTTGGGTAAAAAGTAGCCTATGTCATCCGGGGATAGCGTAGCTTCCCAACAGTGAAAGAATTTTTTAAATCGCTCCAGTAGTTTCGGAGCCTATTCAATGCAAACAAACAAACAAACCTTTCCTCTATATAATATTAGTGTAGACAACAATACAGCACAGACATAAATAAAGTTTCTGTAAAATAGAAAAATACAAAACAACTAGAAAACAAACAACAACACACATAAAAATAGAACTTCACTTAAATAACATACAGAGGTAACAATACAAGGTACCTTACCTACAATATACAAATACATTCCTAACAACCTTGTGGTACATGTGAAGTGCGGGCGGCCGGCTGGGCGCCAAAAGTTCTGTGCTGCTTGTTTATTATCCATACAGATTTTTACAGTTATCTCTTCAACTTATTTCGCTGTTTGGTCAGTATCGTTCAAGACCGACTCATATTAGATACTTGATAACTGCAGAAACTTCGTAAAGTTTAAAAAAGTCCACTAACTGTCATTTGTTCTGATCTTTACTGTCTCTAAACTTTGAAAACAAGACATAATATTTGACCGGTTGGAAGTTGCTCCTTCTTCTAACGCAGCCAGTAACTGTACTTTACTGATCAGTACTAAGCCTATAAAGTCTAAACATTTATTGCGTATAATAAAATGTATGGTTTTATTCTATGTGTTTCTGTTTCAAACATGTAACCTGCAAGGGCACTGCAATTTTTTGCTAGGTGGCGAAGTGTCTTCTTTAATAATCCTACTAATATTATAAACGCGAAAGTTTGTATGTCTAGATGTTTGTTACTCTTTCACGCCGGAACGGCTATACCGATTGCGATGAAATTTGATATGTACGTAGATCATAACCTGGATTAATACATAGGCTACTTTTTATTGGCAAACCACGCGTGCGAAGCCGCTGGCAACAGAGCTAGTAGGTATATATATATAGGTTAAGTACAAGAAATATGTATATAAAAAAATATAGGAAAATCAACCAAAACGAAACATAAAAACACAGCTTACCTCGGTAAAAATCTACTAACATTACTTATTAAAATTAAATGAAACTAAAACAAGCTTAAAGCTAAGCGCATACCACTCACTGTAGTGATATTTCAATCGGAACCTCCGAACCCCACACACAAATCAAACACGCAAATCCATATGCGCTGACTCGCGCCCGCATTTCATTATGACAATCAGAAATACACGGCCCTTACTTGTGAGTTGTGATTCGATGAATATTTATGGACACGCACGTAATCTCGACTGACGGTGAGGATCTACCAGCCAATGTCTGTCGCATTGGATGAATAGGATCTACGCTGAAACAGTCACAGATAGTGTCAGAATTTATGCGCACTAATGAAGTTAATGTTTCCTTTTGACTTGACGAACAAATCCTCGATCTTTGATAAGATAATGCAACCAGGAACTTTACGCTAGAAATTCTTTATTTCAGACACATAAACAATACATCAGAAAGAAAAGGACGCTAAATAAACAAAGAAATCGGCCATCACTCAGCATTTGCTGGAGAAACATAGCTGCTGCTACGCTTTTTTACAGTGGCGCAGTGTGTAGCAGCTGTGACGCGCTTTTTTGGGTTTCGGAGACAAACTAGAAACCTTTATGTAATCGCAATGTCCGTCTGTCTGTATGCCTGTATATATCTTGAGCGATCTGTACGTCGATCAGCCCATCTGATCTGTTAAGCGCGACCAGTTGTGCCATATTGTACAAAGCATTGTCTGTCACCTCCCAGCCCCGCAAGGATCGATAACGTATACGGTCTAGTGGATAACTAATCCGCACACATACCTACAATACTATCTTTATCCCAATTAACCATTGTTTTCCATTACCGGTTGGCGGTCAGATAATGGCGGCGAACGAATAATAATGAAACTAAATAAGCTATACATTTTATACAACGGTCATTTTATGTTACCTGTACCTATATTAATAATAATAAAAAAATAAAAAAAACGTTTATTTTCCCATCACAAATAGGTTTTACAGAAAAATATAAAGTAAGTTTCAGTAGGTAGGATTTAGTTAACGTATTAATTTCATATATAGTTGTGTAAGCCTAATTATAAAACCTGTTTCGTGAGGGACTGGTGTGTGAGATAGGTTTAGAAAACCTGTATTACAGGTCACCAGTGCTCTCTCTCCACGGATTAAACAAAGGGATTGCACGTTATAACGTGCACATTTATTATTAGTTACTAACTTATACATTTCGAGATTGTAAATGTATTAATTAAGATATAGACAATTTCTAACTAGGTTTAGTTCATGTTTCAGAATTTCAACATTTTAATATCGTATCAGTCGTATAGGACTGCTAAACATAGGCCTCCTCCATAGATTTTCAGAATTACTGATTTTGTGCGGCCAATCTCAAATTACAATTTTCTACGAGATCAAATCAGAAATGAGATGATTCGTAGACAGACTAACATCACTGACATAGCACAGAAGATTAGCAAGCTGAAGTGGCTGTGGGCGGGGCATATAGCTCGAAGAACTACCAGCCGTTGGGGCAGAAAGGTTCTCGAGTGCAGACCTCGCACTGGAAAGCACATCGCAGGACGGCCCCCACCCAACACACACGACAGGAAAAACGACCGAAATAAAGGTGTCTGGGAGCCGTTGGGTGCAGGCCGCACAAGATCTGATATAATGATAATGATATACCACATAGAAATAATTTGCTAAAATCATAACCCCCTTTTGACAGAGTCGGATATTGTGCAGAACTTCTTTGCTAACACTACTTCGAGAACTGTAATTTTAGATTTACTTTGACAAGGTTCCATCCCATTTTGATAGCGCGCGAATTTTACCATCTGGTCAAAAAAGTCGCAGTAATACACCCCAATCTGTTGAGTAGTTACGGTGTGAGGGTAGCCATCTATCATTCATCCATACGTCCATTCATGCCAACTTGTTTCAGCATGATTATTCCGAGTAAATGCGAACCAAACGTAGCTTCTTCCGATATTATTCAGACTACACGTGCCTAGATTTTACATATAAGATAAAAAATAATGATATCATTAATAAAAGTTGCTTATTTGAATAATATAATGAGTTTTAATGTAAAATGTAATTTAGATATCAAAAAGCATAATGGAAGCGAACACATATTTCTCGGAATAGTGTCGAGACTCGAGAGAGTTGAGTTAAATTGAGTTAAATTAGATTTATCTGTAAATTCTACTTCTGTGTTTGTATAGGACGATGTTTCATGATTGGGATATTCAATTTACAAAAACTGATAGATCTCTATTTAAATGTTTAGTTTACGCGTCTTCCTGTATTTCTTATGATGTTTCGGTGTTTCGGCTTCCTCTGATGCAGCTTGGTACTTATTTTTGTATTATTTCTTTTTGTGTGATACCAACGTTTCTCTCTTTGCCACCAACCATATAATGCTCGCATTGCTGTGTTCCGGTTTGCTGGGTATGGGTGCCGGTGAAATTACAGGCACATGTGGCTTTTCACCTTTATGTCTCAGGGTGACGGACGCAATGCAACGCCATGAAGAAAAAGTTTTAGTTAGTGAATCTGTTATTGCAATTGATAGCGTAATAGTATCAATTACTAAAATAAAATTGAAATTTGAGAATCATATTTTCGCATTAAGTATACAAAAAGTAAGTATATAAAAAAATGGCGTTCAATATAAAATCAACCTAATGCCTTCAAATTATATATATTCAATAGTAAATTTCAAACCAATCCAATCATGCATTTCTAAGCTTGCAGGTATATTACGGCTGTATTGATGTTTGAACCGCCTGGCTCGTATAGGCCCACAATTACGGTAGCAAAACGATAACGGTTATCATTTTGACAGGTAAAAATTTACAAAATATTCTTCTGACTATTATATTTCATTTTATTTATGAATTTTTTGCCCGTATTGTTTTACTAAGATAGGTTTAGTAAGATAAGTGTTCATTAGGGTCCAGGCCTGTCACGTTAGTTATCATATCAAACATGGAACGTAGACCTGCTAAACATAGCACCCCCCTACCCATAGATTTGCTCCACTGGAAAGCGTCCAGTTATCTAGTGAGGATGATTCCTCACTAGATGGCTAGATAATCTAAGATTGCTAGGAGCTGTTGGGTGTAGGCCGCGTAGAATTCTTTAATAAATATAAATATTGCTCGACATTTCACACAGCGCGGTCTAGCCCCAAACTAAGCATAGCTTGTACTATGGGAACCAGATAACTGATAGAATACTTATATACTTTTTTTTTGTAAATACATACTTATAATACATAGAGAAACAACCAGACCCGGAACAAATATCTGTAGATCATGCAAACATTTGTTCTGCAGCGGAAATCGAACCAGCTACCTCCAGTGTCTCAGCCGGCTATTCGCCCACTGCGCCACGGAGGTCGTCTAATAATGTCGTAATATTAATATGACGTCCAAATATTTTCGGCCGAGATACGGAATACAAAATAAGATTTTGCAGTACAATAGGTCGGCCATTCGGTCAAATCGTCCGACCTATAAATAAGTAAGTTTTTAATATCGCTGAAACTGTTAAAATGATCAGAATCATTGCGTTCTCCATTGCCATAGTACGACGTGATAGGGGATAGGCTTACCGATGTGGACGCGGAACGTGTTGTGTGACGCCTCAGTCGGCTATCCGATATACTGCGAGCACGCAAATATTGCGAGCGTTGGCTGAAACTGTGGGTCATTATATTGGATAAGTATTTATTTATTTATTATAAAACGCACAAAACACATAACAATCACTTAAAATTAAAGATTACAAAAATGCTGTTTTGATCTGGATTGCAACATAAACACATGTGCGTACAGCTTAAATAACTTACAAATCAAGCAGACGTTAAGTTGAAACAGATAGAACATCTATACACTGTGTCCTTTAAATCACTGTTTTCCCAGAACAAACGTTGCTCACACCATGGTCTAATAACTGTTTATAGCATCAAATAAGAGAATAAAAAACAAAAATCTAGACCTTCTCAAATAAGTCTAACTTTGTTCAAATACTAACCGTGACATAAAGTTCATGGATACGCTAGCCGTAGCGTATTACCCACTCCTTAGTTATATACATATGTACCTAGTAGCTACCGGTCAGCGCGCTGATTATGTTGTAGGGCGTAATGTTAAAATAGACGTTTTAAAGTTTGGCAACTTTTTATATTTTTCCAAGACCGATTTCCTTTTGTTTTTTAATTTGATGCTTTAAACTGTTAGTAGACCATGGTCTAAACAACGTTTGTTCTGGGAAAAACAGTGATTTAAAGGACACCGTGTATATTATTTAATTAAAAATTTTAAGTAGGTACTTATTGTAAATAAAGAGTTAAAATATATAAATAATCCCTTAATAAACATTTCGAGGGCTAGATTACTACGATACCTTTACCCTATTCTCCCTATTGGTGATTTTGGTATCACAGTCTATTTAGTAGGATGTCTGACAATGTAATCACTGAGACCACATTAAATTATCACACATTTATTAACCCGGAACGCAATATGGAAGATCAGTGTTTAGTTGGACACCTTTTTTGGCGTAACAAAACAGCGACTGCCATCAATTTCTTTCAATTTTGTCAATACACAGTAACCCATGTTAATAAAGTTAGTTAGTTAGTTTAAATAAGTTAGTATTCAAGTTAATAAGAACTATTTCCATTAGAAAATTTTAAGGAATTGAGTTTTTGCTACACTTAGTCTTTAGCTTATATCCTCAACTTTTACATATTATTGATCAATCGAAGCGAGATGTCTAAATCAAATTGAGCAAATCGGAGTTGTATGTATGTAGGTTTGTTTGTCCGAGGATAACTTTAGAAGCGTTGATCCGATCATCGTGAAATTTGATACATAGGTATCATAGGTATGAGCTAAAAATGTTGGGGAGTTGTTGAGATATTGGGGTTAAAGAGGGGTAAAAAAATGAAATTAAGATTATTAGGTCATGTAGGACGTCAAATGAAAGGTCTTCATAAGTACATTTAAACTCCGTTTTTATTTTTAATAAAGTCTTTATAGTTTTTGAGTTATTAGCCATAATAAAAACTGAACTTTGATAAAATTTACAGGGTGCACCAGTGACTCCACAGTGCTGTAATTTGGTAGCGTGCAGCATAAGTGACACAAATATAGGCAAAAGTCTGAAAACCGGAATAACTGCAATTTGTACCCCAAAAAATTGTAACCACATTACATGAATTCCTTTAGTTAGTAAACGTAGTAGTAGAAAAGTTAGTTAGTAATTATTTCGTGGCACTATTTTGATAGTCAAAGATTATAAATACTATTTTTTGTTTTAATCTGAGACTCGCGGGATCTCAGTTCGGGGCGAACCACTAGTTATATTAATTACAAAGTAAATGATGCAGTATTACTGGTAAAAATATAGGATTTTATGAAGTTATCTGAGGTATAGTGGACTCTTAAAAGAAGAGGGAATAGGTGTTTACTAGATCTTCGTGCTCCATCTTAGACCACATCATCATTTACCGTCGGTAAGATTGTGGTCAAACGAAGATCTATACACGATTAAAAATGTATAACAAGTCACGAAACCATATCCGCTTATTCATTAAAACACAAACAAGAGATGATTTACGTAATTCAAAAGCATAAATCACGTATCTGTGAGCATATCAACTCACGACAATTTGTTCTGATTGAACGCGTGACTTGTTCCTAGTGAAGGGTACTGTATCTTCCAGAACTTTGATCCGGATACGGAAACTGAATCTGTAATAACAACCGAGGCGCAAGAGATGTGTTATCCGGTCTAAGTGTTGTAAAACCAGGGTACTCATAGTTCCTGATCCCCAAGATATGTCAGGACTCAAAGCGAGACCTCAGCGTAGATTTATGATTGTTATTTCATATACTGCTTAAAACCAGTTTTAGAATACGAAACCCCAACAAGAACAACATAAAATGGGTTAAATTTGTGCAAGTACGGTAATTGCCGATCGACAAATTGACATTTATATTCTACGATATCGTTAAAATCCCTTTACAAAGTCGGGAAATATGCGAATTTGTTACGATTTTCTCGATTGGTATCAATTATCAAGATTTTAATTTTTAAATTGGTTACTAGTTATCCAGTGAAATACGGATCCGGATAAGGAAATCTCCGACCCTAATCCTAACTGAACGCGTGACTTATTAGCGACTCCAGCATCGAAACCAATTAGTTGACACTTGTCATGTTAATTAGTCACTATTAATATACCGACACATCTGTATGATGCTGGTAATTGAATATTGCTTTAAAGTTTGTAGGGATGCCTAACATTTACACTTTTACACCATAAAACTTCAGCCTGTAGCAAACGTGGCATCTTTTTCTTATGTGTCAATGGCTGTTTAGAATAGAATTGAATAATAATTTAATTCAGACCATACAAAACAAAAAAAATAATAATCACAAATAAAAATAAGCCTTCAAATTTAAAACATACAAATTAATAATAAGTTTTTTTCTCTAACCTGTACTGTCCCACTGCTGGGCAAAGGTCTCCCCCAATTATTTCCACTCCTCTCGATCCCTAGCCAACTCTACCCAATCAGTGTTGAAGATATCTAGGTCATCGTGCCAGCGTTTTCTTGGGCGACCGCGTCGTCTTCTGTCGTCTACGGGTATCCATCCTGTGAGTTCTTTTGTTCCATGCGCGTCACGTGGTAGTAATAAGGTAAATAAAAAAATCAAAAGTCTAAATATTTATAAGTATAATATATATAATATATGTCATATATATTTAACCCCCGACGCAAAAAAGGGGCGTTATAACGGAAAACCAGCGTGGGTTGTTAAACTCGTATTACAATCCGCACTAAGAGTCTTTTTTGTAACTTATGACAGTAGATTGTTTAGGAATAGGTTATCTACCTACCTATATCTACCTTTATATACCTTTATCTTTTTTTAACGTGTCTTTACTATGATGTTGCAAGATTTTTTTTTGTTCTATATTATTCTATAAGTTTGACGCCCATGTTGATCTGTGTGTGTGTCTATTTACCTGCCTATCACTTACTTATACGTAGTAGTTCACAGGATGGACCGATTCGGACGCGGGTTTTAGGGTTCCGTACATCAAAAGGTAAAAAAGGATAAGATCACCCTTATAAGATCACTCTCTTGTCCGTCTGTCCGTGTGTCACTACCGATTTTCTCAGGAACGGGTGGACCTAGCAAGTTGAAATTTATACCAGATACTGAGGCCTATAGTCACTATTAGGTGTATAAAAATCAAGGTCCTGAGTCAACACGATAAAAAGATATGGCCAAAGTTAGATTTTCGCGAAAACTTGTACGTTGCAAAATTTACCTTAATTTTCAACATTTTTATTTTTCGGAATTTTCCCTTTTCTAGGTCAACCGGAAGTACCCTATAAGTTTTGCTTCGAAAGCTTATATGGTAGTTCTCGTTGACCTAGAATCACAAAACTTGGCAAAAAACAAGTTCTTTAATTAAAAAAAAAAGTTGAAAATTAAATGATGTCCCATACATACATACTTGACGCCAATTAAGATAGTCCTCTGAGTTGTATGAGCGCTCATATACATAGAGGACTAGCTTAATCGGCACCAACCTTAAATAAGGTAAATAAATAAAATTGTGCTATTGAATATAATAAATATTGAAGCTCCCATACAACATACATGATTTTTTTGCCGTGTTTATAGATAATGGTACGGGACCCTTCGTGCACGAGTCCGACTCGCACTTGGCCAGTTTTTTTAATTGAAAGGAAGTTTAACTGGGGCAGTTCTAAGGTATGTCAGTTTTGAACCCATGACGCGAAAATGAACTTGGTAATATCAAAATTTTATTTAATCAATAGCGAGCAACGTCCCCCCCTCTGTTGCCTGGTTCGAAGTCCTCTCGTGTACAGTTGGTCGGACATAGGGGATGTGAGAGCAGGTGATCCGTTGTTTGTGAAGTGGCCACGCAGTTACACTGGCTTTAGGATGGGTCGATGTAGCTCATTAGCTAGATTGTCTTAGCGAATACCGTTTGTAAACAGTGATCAGAGGGCTGATCTGATCCTTTATCTCTATCTCGTGTTTTCGTGTTCGAGAATTGTGAGATGATAGTAAATGACAATTGAAAGTCAGCGTTTATCTAGTACACACAACTCTAAAATATTACGTAGATGCGGGATATTATTACGTAGATCTTATTTCCCCCACCCTGGGTACAATGATGTGCAAGATGTCTTCTCTCACATCATTGTACCCAGGGTGGGAGAAATAATATCTACGTAATAATATCCCGCTAAAGATGTCCCGCATTGGGATGTGTAAGTAATCATTGTACCTATGATTTGAAACAATATTTTTATTTGTTTGTAATATCTATCTACCGTGATCTTACCAGCAGCATTAGGTAAAAAAGGCCACCAGCTGATCGAACGACATCGCGCGAGTTGTGGGAAGACAATGGTGGCGCTTGGAACCGGTCCGGAGAGTGGCGTGATAACGAGCAGGCCTGGCTGAGTATGTGTTTAAATAGATAGCTTTAAAAGCTGTAAGGCGCTCTTCAGATTTGTACCCGCAAAGTAACTTGGCGAGTACCTAACTGATAAGCTTCAAAAAACAAAAACAATCCACAGTTTACTTAACCCAATCAGGGCTAACCCATGAGCACACTTTATGTTCCGCGGAAACCCTGATCCTGAGCAATCGACGGAGAAGTAATTACATGTTCATTAGTGTGACTGGAATGACACGCCACATCGCGTGACAAACCACGCGGCATCTTGTACGTGTTACCAAATAATTATAATACTTAATGCTCGATATGACAGATGGATCCCTAGGGCTGTCACGTATTCAATACAAGCCTTGTCACTTGTCTCAATTAAATGTCTTATGACAGCTGTATGTTATATACGAGTAATCAGATATAAAGGGGTAAAAGAACCTTCATAAAAATCTCTGTATTTCCAAACGCAAAAATCTTTCTGTACTAATGCATACAAACCGCTCTCATCCGTGTACCAGAATAGAATGATTACATCCAATCATTGGGATTGAAACCCTTGTTCTCTCAAAAGCTCAAAATATCTCAAGGGGTTAACCACATATAATTGCCTCTCAAACACAAGAAACCCCATAAAGTTTAGCAGCCCTGAACGAGGGTAGCCTAAACCCACGGCATTTATAAATGGCGGTATAACCTGAACGGAAGAATAAATAAGAATGGACGGTTGCGTGTTTCGTATGGGGCGATAAGTAAACAAATAACATATTTTGCTGAGAAACTGCGTTGCTATAAGTCGCAGGCGTCTGCAACCTTGCCAAAGCCTTAAATCTGCGAGTGCTGCTTTATCGCTATTGTCATAACATTGATGGACGTATACGATGGAATTGAATTAGTATTATTAGGTGATATCAGAATTCTTCCTTATCTTTCAGGAAAAGGAATATTCTTTGTTATGTGTGGTATTGCAGTGATGAGAATATGTGGTATGTTAGTATGAGACCCAAATAGCGTAGGTACTGTTCTCTACACTTCCTCATAGTTTTATGTGACGACACCTCAGATCTTGATTATTATAATGAGGGATTCGTGGAATGAAAACTGTTAAAATTAGGAGGAAATTTATTCAAAGAACTAAGAATACTGAGTAATAACACATATGTCGTACTCAAGCTAGCAATATCAGTGCAACAGCGTTCAACTTAAAATGATTTGGACTTTAGCGTATTTCTGAATTGCGGAACTCCCACTTTAAATAAAAATGAACAGAAACAGAGTTGTCGTTGCACCCAATACACTATTTAGCTTTTCTATTTCCAACAGCTGTCGTCGGGATATCATTGTGGCTATCTGCAACTTCCTGTTTCGCAGTTGTTGTCTCAACTTCGCGTCGATGCCTTATCAATAATGCACCCTCTCGCACTGAAAATAGACTGGTGTCAAAACCCGCCTCTCTACCTCGTTGTTTATTTGCAACGTTTAATGGCCGGTTTCTATAAACATAGTTTATCTGCCATCGACACGTTTCTCTTAGAAAAAATGTTCAAAATTGTAAAAATGTTCAAGAAGAAATGTGTCGTTATCGATAACCAACCAGTGTTTATAGGATCCGGCTATAAAGTGTTGATACGTTAAAGCTATCAGAGAGAATAGTTTTTGGTGCCCAACGCGGTACAATATATGTCAATTCTTCGTGTTTGGGTCGTACCTACTGATTCATGCAAAGTCTCAATTCATTACATCATACATTACGTTTTGATCCGCCGGCCTCGATAAATATTAGGTAAACTAATAGAATACCCAATACCTTCAAATAGTTGCAATTCTGAAATACTAATAATTTACATTTACCAGGCATGTTTGAAGAATTACTAGTTTCCAATGTAGATTCGATAATGGAAAGAAATAGATCATCTAAATTCCTCCGTGAGTACACACATTTACACATCAAGCTATACATTTCCAATATAAACTGACCTCGTATTGTGTAGGCTTTTCGTAGAATGAGAGGTTAGCTTATTCTGGAAATGTATAGCTTGATGTGTAGCCGTGTGTAAATTAAGTTCCACAAATTTATTTACTCAATCAAACCGGTACCTAATGTTTGTGATATCTGATACTGTTACTGACAGTGTTGTCAAGTCTATAGTTGTATACGTTTATAGGGTAATCATGACATCAGTCAATCAACACTATCAGTTATGGATTTTTAAATGATTGTGTTGGACTGTATGTTCATATTGTTGGAAAATTCTAGTGGTTCGCCCCGAACTGAGATGTCGCGAGTCTCCCATAAAAACAAAAAAATATTATTTGTAATCTTTGACTATCAAAATAGTGCCACGAAATGAATAACCAACTTACTTGACCTACAGTTTCATTCAAATTACAGGTAACGGGGACTCATATCAATTGGTTATACTTTTTTGAGTTATAAATTGCAGTTGTTCGTTTCGTTATTAAAATAATTAGATAAGATAAGATAACTCTTTATTGTACACCAAAGTAAAATACAGAACATAATTCTTACAAATAGATTTAGTACAATGGGCGGTCTTATCGCTAAAAGCGATCTATTCCAGACAACCTTTGTATGGTCAGTGTACGAGCACGTACACTGACCCACATAATTTGTGCCATCTTGCACTTTACGCCAGCCATCAAAATCATCAGTTCTCTAGTTCGCGTTTGGTCATCAATCAAACCACACGTCACATTATCATTTAATTTAATTATCAATCAATATTTAAGTTAAAATGTATCTCTAGTTGTACTGATATAACTATCATCTCTTACCAGGGTGTTCGGAGCGTACATACAGGGTTATAACGTATCACATGACGGCGGTGCATCTGTATAAAATTAAAAACATATCAACATACTCGTACTAATATAATAGTTATAATTAGCTTATTCATTTTTTTTTTTCAATTGCGATGTGCTACCGCAAGTCTTCCGCTCTGAAATATTAATGAGCTTCCGGTGCTAGGCCCCGGCACGCTGAATGCCCAAGATAAACAGACCCGGGGGCCCAAGGAGTTGCTTACTTGCTAACCATCCTCAATGTTTAATCATGTTTGGGGATATTTCGGCTTGGCCTGTCTTGGGACAAAGCCTGTGCGTGGAGTTTATTGAACATTATTTATTTCATTATGGTACTACTGCAATAGCTCGAAAAATGCCCGCTGGGGCAGAAGGCTTCTTGAGTGGAGACCATGCACTGGAAAGCGCAGCGTAGAACGGCTACTAGATAAAAAAAAATGTAATTAGATTGTTGGGAACCGTGGGTGCAACCGCTCAAGATTTTGAAATCTATTGGGGAGGCCTATGTGCAGAAGAACACGTCCTATACAATGGTTATGATTATGGTCACGGTACAACTGTGTAACGTTAAATTACTAACCCTCCAGAATTTTGTTTTATTTGTAGTAATGTTGAATGCATCTGTATAATTCTGTAATATACGCCGATCAGTTAATTTGAATATCGTATTTTTTTAAAATTATATATGGAAATATTGAAAGGAAAACGTTTCAGTGCTCTTATTAAATTTATCATATCAAGTGCTCGTCCGTTATAAATTTCAAGATCGCACTCAAGCTTGAGAGCCCTCTCAGCAATTGTTTTCGATCTGTTTCAGTACTGGCTTTGTAAATTAAGTTTGTGTTTTAAGTAAGTTACAAGGGTCCTTCGCATTTGCAAAGTGTTTTAGAGTAACGAGTAAACAGAAGTTCTAATAGCTTTGATATGGTTGCTGCTTTACCTTGAATATATAAGGTGTGCTGCTAGTCTTTAGTTAAGCTTGTCGATGTAGTAGGATAACAATGGAGTTGGATGGCAAAAGACCGCCAGGAATGCCGTGTTATACTTATAAGACATCCACTCTACAACTGACGTACGTAACTGACGGATTCATAGATTTACTCTTCAATGTTGCATATCTAAGGAAATATCCGTCTCTATAAAATGGCTATTTAAGAGAAGTTATCGAATCTGTTCGATAACTCTTAAGTTCGTCGTTCAGTAGCGAAGCTAGCGTTAGTAAAATCGTAATAGCCGGCCTGATTTATCGGCCCATATAGATACAAATACACTGAACTATTTGATATAACGGTTGACAAATCCCCAGCAATGCACAACATATTGGTAACACAGCACAATAATGCTCCGACGCCAATAAGTATTTCATATTTGTGCTATCATTAATCTTGCCTATCGTGGCCTACCCATTCAATTGACTGGTTATTTCCATGGATAAATTATGAAGTTCGATTTTTGTATAGACCGACGATGATAAGGCACAAGCTGGTGAAATATTACCAATAACGAAACGTTTATTTACACTGAATGGTCGTCGGACGGCTTTGAATGGGCCTTTTTGTGAAAGCGCTGCTTAATCTTTTCTGGATTATCGTGTTGAGTGAATTCGCTTAATTATGTAGACGATATTAAGGAACGTAGACTGGTTGTATAGTTATTAAGATATAGGCACATTTTACTCCACCTCTATTGAACTTGTTATGCTTTGAAGTGTACTGGGTAACTGAATACCAAAGCGAAACAAAGCGAAACTTAATTAGTATGTAGATGCGTGATCGTTAAAAATTTAACAAACTACCAAACCTACCAACTCTCGTTAGAGAACGTCACAAATTTTAATGCGCATACCTGGAATCTGTTAACAAGTTTTAAAGAGTCCAAAACTGTTTTAGCGAATTCCCACGAATGTTTTTCCCCGTGAGTATCTCGCATATCATCATTATAAAAGTTCTTTAATAGTGATGCCCTAGCGGTTTGAAGGCATAATTAAAAGTTGCCGGCTAGTTTCACCTTAAACTTCTCTCATTAAAACTTAGCACCTGAAAGGAGCAAACATTCTTCGTACAGCGTAACAAAATCCCAAACCGCCAATATAAATCAAACTTTCACTTTCGTGTGCGCCATTCATCCTGCGGGCCCTTTATTACATCAGCGGAGTATCATATTTTCTCATTGTGATTACGAGAAAACCGTATAAAGTCGACATATTAAAAATGTTTTTATTTGGAAATGAAATCCTTTAACGTGTTTAGGGTACCGAAAATGAAACAGTAAAAATTTCATTCGGTCGTGATTCCTTTACGTAAGTTAATAATATCTCCATGTATCGTTCTCGTAGAGCAGAAATAATAAAATGGCACTGTTATTTCTGGGACATGGAGCTCAAGGTTTCTGTAGGGTTCCATTCTTCGCATATTTGCGGCGTCTTTGCTTTCGCGGGGAAATGCGAAATTTTTGTCTCAGTGTCGGTGAAACGGTACGCTTTGTGCTTGGGCACGTTTTGAACCGACTGTTTTCATATTCATGTTTGCTACAGGTGGTCTCGTAACCCACTGCACGGCCAGAGGTAATGGCTTATTTAAACTATGTATTTTTATGGTACCTTTTCTTGTGTGTTCGGCATACTCACTGTAAAAACTGCTAAATGAAAATTGCAGCATCATGCTCTCATGAACATGCTTTCCTGACAATGTTTTCTTTTACAATTTTTCTCGTAAGTATAAGAATAATCTCGGGGTTTCTCTACGGGATCGAATCAGAAATGAGGAGATACGTAGGAGAACTTAAGTCACCGACATAGCCCGACGGATTAGCACGTTGAAGTGGCAATGGGCAGGCCATATAGCGCGCAGAACAGATGGCCGATGGGGCCGAAAGGTTCTCGAGTGGAGGCCACGGACCGGCAAGCGCAGCGTAGGACGTCCACCCACAAGATGGGCAGACGACTTGGTAAGAACCGCAGGTCGGCGTTGGATGCTGGCCGCTTCCAACCGCAGTTCCTGGAGATCAATGAGGGAGGCCTTTGTCCAGCAGTGGACGTCCTACGGCTGATATGATGATGAAGAATAAAATTGCAGAATCAAGTTGGGGTTTAAAAAATACTTTTATTATTCTTATTTATCTAACTATACCTATAAATAAAAATTCAATAGTGTTCGTTAGTATGGAAAACGCATCGATTGAGAAAGCCTGAACAGAATTGGCAATTTAAAAAAAAAACAAAATAATATTGAAAATTTAGGAAAAACCGCAAGTGCCTTTATTATATATGATATTTGCATTAACTCAATATACTATTTAAGCTATATTTTATTTTCAAATCCGTGCTAAATCGAGGTGGGTCGTCTAGTTAATAAAAAATTGTATGTTCAATTGTTCTCAAATTGTTAATTTACATATTGTGAATTGTGCACAGTTAGAAACAAATTTGAATATCATGTCCGGTGAAGATTCGATGATGTACCTATTTTAAAGCAAAGTTTATCAAATAATAGAATTGTGTGCTTTAGTGGTTTGTTTGAGCTCATCTTACACAGCAGAAAAATATGCTGCTTCTTTCTTGTGTTACCTGGGATGTTCTTTCTCCGACTGTAACAAAACGTAAACATTATCGTTGTATAGAACAAATATTAATAGGTCAGGCACCACTATCATACAAAAATGTACGTGATCCGTAACGGGTTAAATATTTTACATCAAGGCAACTTTGTTTTATGTATAAACTTTTCCTTCATAATTACTGATTAAAACGGGTATTTATCGCGTAGGTACAATGTTTTTTGTTATCCCGACGTTTCGTCGTTTCGAAACCCGTTTTAATCAGTAATTAAGTACAATGATCGCGAAAATTTTAAAAATACTATTCTTCATTATTTTAAAAGTTTTGAAGTACCTTATCGTAGTTTATCGTTGTAATCGTGCAAAGGCAAACTTAATGCTATAAAGCTTTTTCTTTAAAATAACCTTTGGTAGTGTGTCGGTAGTTCACAGAAAAAATAAATTTTGAATTTTTGAGTAGACTTCATATTATTGTAACAAACAGTTTAGCCACAAATTTTGCTAATATTTTTTTACATTCTTTTATCGTTATACTCATTGATTTGGAGTGTTTAATTTATTAAATATTCCATGATAGATTAGATTAGATAATTTCTTTATTGCACACAATTGAAAATAAAACGAAACAAAAGAGAATAAACAATTACATCAAAGGTACAATGTGCGGCCTTATCGCTAAAAGCGATCTCTTCCAGGCAACCTTTGGATAGACAGGATCTGTGTGAACAAATGAGGACGGCGGCGTAAATCAAATAATAACTAACAGGACAAGTACTTATATTACTAAAATAATATATATATAAATAATTTTATAATAATTAAATAACCTACTTCTAAATAGTCTTAGTGAGCGATGGACGACAGATCAGGTTTATTAACCATGTTTTTAAAAACCGGAAGGGATTTGGTGTTTCGAATTGAAATAGGTAGTGCATTCCAGAGTCTGGTAGCCTGAAGAGTGAAGGAGTTAGTATAAAATACTGAGGTATGATGAGGAGTTTTCAATGGAGCGTAAGGATCGGGAGTTGGAAACATGAAGAAACTCATAGCGTTCTTTGAGGTAGGACGGAGTAGAAGGAATGAAAATGATGCTGTAAATGAGGGAAAGGATGTGAGCATTCCGGCGAAGGCGGATGGGTAACCACTTGTGCCTGTGGCGATACTCATGTTTGTAAACGTTTTCAATTTGAACGACCTTATTTACGTTAGTTTGACGTCGCTTTTACACAAAGGAAATTGTATAAAGCCCTCACAGCAGAGTTGTTCGTGCCGTGCCACAGATGTTGTCAATAACGAAAGAGTTATCGCGAAAGTACTTTACGATTTCATAACTTACTGTATCCACTCCAGTGCCAGCTCGCTGTTATTTAACCAGGCGTCAAAGCGTGTAAATCTTTGCTTTCCTGCCATAGACGGCCGAGGCGAATGATGGCGACGGAACGTGTTTGCTAAACTTTACCGTTCCATTTGACGCTGCATTTTCGCCGCTCGGACAGCGGCCGAAACTAGCCCGAACCGAGAATTATAGGTCACGTTGTTTTTGGCACAATCCGCGACGATTTATGCAACGGGGAGACATCAACTGCACTCATAAAGTGCGCATGCAGCGCTCAGCGCCCAACTGATTCATGACACTTCGCCTGTTTTGGAATACATAGTTTATCGCGCATCTCCGCGACATCGTTGCGCCACGTCGTGCGTTTGAAATTTAATTGCACAGAATTAGTTTGCGGGAGTGTGATTTAAGTGGCGTGGAAGTCGGCGCCAACTGCGCTGTGAGCGGCTCTCGTGGGAGCTGCGAGCCTATTATGTAAATTAGCCTCGTGAATTACGGCCGTAGTTGTCAAAATGTGATGACGATGCTAAATCAAGAAGCTACTGGATTGCGAGTTGGTTTATTGATTTGCATAGGTAAGCTTGTCGACAACTACGACTCGCACAGGCGTTCGGCTTCGGTGTTGACAAATAGAACGTGAATCTCAGTTGGTAGAAGGCAAGCACACAGTACGTTTGTGGTCGGGCGGAGCTGGCCAACTAGACTTGCCGATTTGAAGTTTGAACGATTCAACCTCCAAACAGGCAGTAAAATTGACTTATATTGAGTTTGCTTACATTTTTAACAGTTGCTCTTTGAAGGAAAACACCTATACTATTTCTTTGAACCGTATATTTTTGTACTATGTGTTTTTATTAAAAAACATGAACGAAATAATGATTTGAATTTAGGCTTGGGGATACGGTGACCATGATCCATTTTACTCCTAGTTCCGGTATTAAAGCACACTCAATCCTTTCATCATCAGACACAAGGCATTTTTCAAGGAACACCATACCTCAACCTAGATACTGATCTCCCAACCACGACGACCAATAAAGACCCAAGTTCTACTAACGAATGCTCGCCGAAGTTGTGTAGAACTTAATTTGATGTAACTTTCGTTTGAATATTAGTGGCGTGTTAGTCGCGTGTTTCAGTAACGTGTGGGAATATGGTAATATAATAACTATGGTCATGTTAATAAATGTTTTCGTGACATAACAATTTGTAGCATCAGTTAATCATTACGACGCTTTTAATGTTCTTACTACCACGCTATAATAAAATGTTAGTAGGTACCAAACCTAATATCGGCTTTCTTCCGGGTTCAGCTTTCGCTCCTCTTAGCAAATTGAAAACCCCGAATCTTTTCCTAGTAACGATATAATTAACCCTCATTGTTCGTAGGATTCCCGAACTCCCGGGGCATATTCCTGATAGTCACTAAGTCACGTAATTGGCCGGAAATGGCACAGCGCCGCCCCAGATTACATTCGATCACGTTCCGCCGTAAACAGTTTAGCGCGCTGATTTTTTTTATTCCACGACCTTTGTGGAGGGCTGATTGTTGGAGCGAGTATGCGATAAGGCGGATCCAACGATTTGTAACGAGTGGCACGTGGCGTGGTTTTTGAGTATGCTTGATTGAACGCTGTTTGTGCGTTTTTAAGAAACTCGCAAATAAAAAATATTGATTTGAAAGTAAAGCGTATTTTGGTAGCTTTACATCAGATGAATAACGTATGCTGATAGGTTTTCTTGCTTGTCTAACTTGTTACCTAAATATTTTAATATTGTTTACAAAAAGTATGTAGGTACCAAGATTTTGCCAAAATAATATTCAGCAAATAATTAATAAGTTTTCACCTAAAAATGTGGTCAGGTAGGTTTTACTATTCAGTGAAATAGCGGTCACGTTGCCGGGTCGCAAAACACCTAAACGTGATTATGAAAATACAACGTAACCGAGGCTAGACTATTTTATCCAATAAGAGTCCCGCTATAATGTGGACCCTCTTTCCCGGGCATACGTATGTGGAGGAAAATATGACACTAATAACTAAGTCAATTTCCACTCGGGGCTGCCATTCGGCCACCGACCTAATAAATTAATCCGGCATCAGATCAACGTCAAAGTTACATTACGGTTTGTTCGCATTGCCAAGATCAGGGATATTCACGGTCGGAATATTCACGATTCGAAGTAAGTCTTCACATTACGATGCGCTTGGGTTTCTTCGAGTTCCGCTTTTGTAGTAAAATTTTTGCCAATTTGTTTTTTATCGTCTGTTTCATATTGGATTGGCCGAATGTTTTATGGAGTGCTGATAGTAGCACAGTAAATTTGAACAGTAAAATAACTTACGCCCTTTTCATGTGATATTAAAATGATTTTTAAGATTTCAGGTAAACGCGTTTACACAAAAGACTATATAATGTACGAGTAGGCGTAGTAGTTACCGTAATCGACCTTTAGTCCATTTGAAGATTGACGTTGCCGATGATTAATTTTATACACGAGTACGCAAAAAAGAGTATAGTTTTTATGACTAATTCAATAGGTCGGCCGATTGTTTAAGGTGCCCAATGGCCGAAATCTTGAATTGCAAAAACATATATATGATTCGTATAGAATCAAAGGTGGCAATCTGTCATTTCTCAGAATGTTGATAAATCGAAAAAAAGACTCCATTAGACGTCCAAATGAAATCTGTTGTAGGTCATGATGAAATAAACGCTTAATATTGGTCTAATAAGGCAGATAGTCACCTTTGATTTTAACATTAGACACAGATAGCCACATTTGATGCCAATCACAATCTTACGGTCAGTTTTTTAAGGTAGTTTGCCATGTTTGATCCTGAATCAATTATTAATATACTGTCTTTTTAATTTCCCGTGTTGCTACATCCATAACAGATTTTTACTCAAAATGTTAGATTGCGAACTTTGATTCTTTACGATTCATATAATAAATATAATATTTAATATCTTAGGCAAAAATTGTTTGACGTCAAATTGTATTATGATTCGTTACAGTTAGAAACAAAATTATTAAGTGGGTTTTGAAATAACGACTACCAATATGTGAAAATGTGAGCCGGCGCACGGCTGGCCATGTACGAGTACGGCGTACAGAACAAAACATATTTATAAAAATTTCGTACATGTATACAAATATATACTGAAGAGGAATGTCGAATTTGCACTTAGGACAAACATACTAAGGTTTTTTAAGTGTAATAATTTTATAAGTATATGTTTTAATAAAAATAAAAAAAAATCATCATTGTATATTTATTTAATGTTAATATGTACGTTTAACAAAAAAGATTAAATACACATAGTCTACAATTAAATAAGGCGGATAAACAACGTTATTATTTTCTAAATGAGCCGTAAACTACGTGTTTTGTTATGTACGAGATTAAATGAAAACACGGGTAGGGCTAATGGCTAATATTGTTGTAAAATAGGTTTTTTCTTTCAAAAACATTACCAAAAAAAAAAATTAAATTTTCTAACAACCTTAATTTAAAGTACTAAAATATCAATGAAACAGTCTGTATGAAATAGGTAAAAATCATAATCATTCAACATGTAAGTGGGTACCTGTTAAACTGCCTAAGCGGCATCATAGCAAAGGCGCCGCAGGTTTACGTAAAAAATTGTTTATTGGAAATGTATCGATTACTGTTTTTACATAGATTACTGGATTAATATTCAAGCTAGCGGTATTAAAACCACCTTTAAAATTTGTTAATACTAATCCGTAAGTGTGTTTTAAATTAATGTCTTACATAACAAAACAGTTGAATACTTTAATTAGTATTAAAGTTAATATGTAAGATCGTTATTACAAACAGCTATAAAAGTCTTAAATACTCATCAATAAAATAAAGGATCTATTCCTTTCTAATACCAAAAACGAATACCTACCAATGGTATTTGTTTAATATCGTAATTAACGCGCCGGCGAACCCTGAGCGCAACTTCAATTCGGCCGCGTCAAAAACTTCGGCCTGAATATTGCTATCCTTGTTTAGTGACGAAGTTTAGCCACGCAGAGCGACAGCGATAGAACGATTCTAAATTTGATTAGATTTTGACCGTGTTCCGTAATACCAAAAATGATGACTGAAAACTTGTTGTATTTTTCTTATTGTGTTGTTATTCTGTAACTAGACGATATAATCTATGTTCCCAGGGCTAGGATACGTAAGATGTTGTTGTTTTTAATACGAGACAATTAGGTTGAAAACAGGTCTTTTATGACGTAAAAACATACGGAATGCGATACGATTCTATTTCATTTTAGGTAAGTATTTTGATCTAATATATGGTTGGGAACCTAGATAAATACTATTCAAATTAAAATAATACCTTATTAAGGTAGAAATATGCTCCAATTAGAAATGATCTTGGTAGTACGTGTTGTATGGGCGATTGTCCCTCCGGTGTCCCCTTAATGTTCTAGTCCGAACGAATACCACTCATAAATGAATCCCAAAACAAGTTAAATGGTATGAGATACAGTCAGTAATAAAAATGCTTTTAAATGTGATTTTAAATAGTATTCATTTAATCAAAATCAGTCTTATCATACAAATTAAAGTGTAGTAGGAAAACTTTGGTTAATTATTATCATAACACATACAATCAGACAAAAGTATTACCCGTGCGCGATAAGTTGGGACCTGAGCGCAGTGACGTCATATTGGCGTGTTTGTACCGCCCGCAAAAAATCGCTTTTTTGCGGGCGGTACATAACAAGCAGCCGCCCGCGGCTTCGTCTTTGTTTTTTTAACCTAATTTATTATGTTACTCAGGGAGGACGCTGCTTGTTATCTAATCTTTTTTACACTATTTGAATAAAATAAAAATACAATGTTTAAGTTTATACATTTATTTTATCTATTATTTACATTATCTCATCTTCGTCACTACTTAGTGGGCAGGTAAAAAAAACTGTTTGTTCCGTTTTTCGTTTTCAAAAAACTCTAACACATTTAGCACGAGGTTTCTTTCTCCGCTATGCAAAGGTTTACCCTTCATAATGATAACAAAAACACTTAACAAGAACTATAACAACAAAAACTACAACAACAAAACAATGACACAAACTATAACAACAAAAACTACAACAACAAAACAATAACATAAACGAAAACTAAAAGAATTCCAGAGCGCGTCGTTACGTGACGTAGGCCAGTACGAGACTAAAAACCCTAGTAAAAAATAGTGATGCGAACGGTACAATACGGGCGCCATCGGGGAAGTGCAGGGGAAGCGGTCAGGGAGTCGCATTCCTAGCAGGTCCCAAGTTATCGCGCACGAGTAATACTTACATACCTAAAAATAAAGCTTGTACAACAAATCACAATGATTCATTATTTATAGTCTTCAAAATGCAACAAGTATATCACAAACGATCAACGATTAGTATTATTATTATATACTTATTTACTAAAAATTATGAAATATCACAAAAAATCTACTTTTATCGCATCTACAACAGCAAAAGTTTTGGGTAATGCATGAAAAAATTGAAAAACGATTATAAAATATTAGACAATCAACTTTTAGTATACAAAAAGAATTAACTTTTTTTTCTTAGTAAAAAATTATGATCATAAATACCAAATTATTAGAAAGCAAAATAAATTATTTCTGTGACTGTACCAAAAGTTATGTTTTGGTAAACGTTGGGAATAGATTTTAACTTAATTTAAATATTTAAAATTTGATATTCGTTAGCAGTAGAAAATGTATTACGACAATATAACATAGGTACTATATGATTTCTCGAAGGGACCATACTTTAGTTACACCTATTTTGCCTTATTTATTTACGATAAATCTCTTACATTTTGAAATTTTTTGGTTTAATCAAGTCCTGTGTCTTTCAGTGTACTCGAAGAACTTCGAAATATTCCGGGAATAGGAAGTGTCACATCATAAATAACTTTTTTTTGTCACTAATCCATAAGGATATCACAATGGTTTTTTTTTTGCCACATCTGGTACACAGTTATGTCTATAGTCCCAATTGGGAATATTAGCAACAGTTAATATTAAAACTGCTTTGCTTTGCCTCCTGAAGTCCTGACTCAATGCCATACGGTTGATCCACGACTGTCCAAAAAGCACAGTGCACATAGATAATACTTTATTGCACACTATAAACAACAAAATAACTAAAATTAACATTGTTCGAAAGAATGTACATACAGATGGCAGTGGCTCACCACAACTCTTATCGCTAAGTAGCGATAAGAGTTCTTTTAAGCCCGGGATCGATCGATGGCCAAACAAGTAACTTTTTACCAAAAATATAACCGACTTCAGATAACAGTAAAAACCAAACTACTGTACCAATTTTGATAAAATTTTCATGGTATCAATCTAGAAGTATGTCCTTTTAAATAAAAACCTAATTTTCCAAATCGGTTGATATATAACGGAGTTCTGAGCTAACAAACATAACATAAAAATTAAGCAAATTTAACACTTATATGGTTTTCTCATGGATGCTATTGTCAGAACTGGACCAAATCAAAATGGGCCCCCACGGGAAGCACCAGCTTTCAAATAAAAAAGGAATCATCAAAATCGGCTCACCCAGTCGAAAGTTCCGAAGTAACAAACATAAAAAAATACAGTCGAATTGAGAACCTCCTTTTTTGAAGTCAGTTAAAATAGATTATTGTATAACATTCTTAGTGTTGTCATACGACTCTGCTACTCTAGATAAATACTACTCACGCGTACGGAAATAATTACTAATATCTATACTTTTAATAACTTGTGATATTTCAATAATAATATTTATCGTTTCATGACGAGTAAAATTTTTTCGTCACTTTCACGACTTAGTAATGAATAAAATTCCGAGGCGCATTGCCCCTCGGACCGCGAGGCCGTGGGCAGTGGCCCACACCGCCCACGCCTTACGCCGCCTCTGGTTGTATGCTCCTTTATACCTACTAATTATATCCGTCATCACGGATTAGTTCAATGAACAAACACCCCAAGGGTCAGTTTCACGATGCGGGGCGAGATAAACCTGCCTCTCAATTAATGAAAAGCTGATTTTGGGAACGTCTAGCCTGATAGCGGCGGGTTATTGGATGGAACGCGATAATGTCTCCTCAGATGCCTTCGATTGTGGCCCGTTAATTAATTTATCGATATTCTTTGATGGTAATTTATCGATAATGTGATATGAATTGATTCGAAAATTGTAGACGCCTTAGAGAGTTATCACACTGGCAAATTGCGTGGGTTTTAATAATCAAAGATTACAAATAATATTTGATTGTTTTTGTAGTAGACTTGTGAGATATCAGATCGAGCCGAACCACTAGTAAATATTATTTGAATTAGCATAAAACATCTATATATATAACACAAAGTCAGGTTAGTTACATCATTTATAACTCGATAACAGCTGCACCAATTTTGACGATCCTTGATTTGTTGAATTTGTCTCCGCCCCGAATAGCAGAATAACTATTAAAATATCGGAAAATTCACGCAAATTAAATTATGAAGAAAAATTATTTTCTCATACATAGATGCAGCTAATGATGGCCGATTAAAAATTCTGCCGGGGCGACGTACATTGGCAGCCTGCGTCATATGCATGTCAAGGCGGTACGAAGTTCGGCGGGTCATCTAGTTAAAGATAAATTGAAAAAAAAAATACTACGCGCGAGAGCTTATTTTGCTCTGAACTAACCATGCCAAAAAAAAACGGTGGTTTATCGCAATAAATGAGTGTTCTTTTTCCTTACTTGGTCTCGAAGTCTAAGTAGCACACAAAGTACAACAAATAAATTTACGTTAAAATTGATTAAGTGCTCAGATATCCTATCAATCCTACTGAGAGTAATGAGAAAAAACCTAATCCTAAGACATCGAATTATCCAGAGAAACCGATGTGCTTCATTATTTATGGTACAGTAGTCACGAGCTCTAACGATACGAAACCTTTCAAAGGGAAAAAGTTACGAATAATGGCCACAGTCGATATAAGAAACGCGATAACAAAATAAGCCCTCTAGTCGGTCAACATTAATTACTTCGCGCAAAAAGTACAAAGGTTGTCAAATAACGACTTATCTGAACTGCGAAGTAAGTATTTGAACTTATCTCGGAATTGTTACCCTTCTGGAAGTTCTTGTGAGCTAGTGACCAACCTTGATAAATTGATAACTTTACAGGGTCTAAAACCTATGACATGATTTGACTAATTATTTTTTTAAGTTAACTTTCACCTTAGATCATTCAGTACGTCCGTTCAACGCACTCAGTCACGAAGTTATAACTTGTATAATAACAAAATGTGCTATTTCAATAAAATAAAATACTTATTAAAATAACAATAAAATAATATATTTAAAGAAATAAGATCCTCCCTATACGTAAAAGTGGGGGTAAACTTTATTTTGCCAACAGCTTCTCGCACCCTCAAAGCACAGATGCACCACTAACAGACCATCCAATAAGTTGTCCATTTGAGACCTTGTTGATCTGAGACGATCGTCTAAACGCGTCGCAAGCTTTCGTGTTACCTGCGATATAATTCCCTGGAAAGTTCCACAAAAACTCATCAGGCGAGAGTTTATTTAGTGCTTCTGTGTCTTTGTTAAAGCGGTCGTTATAGTTTGCCAACTGCACTACGTTCGGTACAATGCAAAAGTTTCTAGCCGGGAGTTGAGATTGAAAATGAGACGAAATTGAGCGTGAATTAAGAGTTTTACAGTTTTGCCGAAACAAAACGTGATTAATTGTGATTAATTGGGACTAAAGCTGCCGTTTTGCACTGTGCAATGCTGTCTCAGGCGTTTTTACTTTCCTTCATAAAGGTTAATTTACAGAATAGTTATTGAGTCATGTATAGAGGCCGTTCAGGGACATACCTGACTGCGAATAGCACATGATCGATTGGAGTGCAGCCGCAATTTGTAACTTGTAATTCTTTAATTTATATAATATTATTTTGATAATTATTTTATGTTTTGTTATTTTTTTTTTTATTTTGTTTAGTTATAGATCTTTTGACATTCTGCAATTATTATAATTTATCGTAATGTCAAGGCTCCTTTACAGCCGCCATTTGTATTAAGTAGTTTGTTTTGACATGACATACCTACATTAATTAAGATTTGGCATTGACATTGATTGCCTTATTTGACATTGTTTTGTTCTGTATTAGATTGATTCTTGTTTTATTTTTACTATTTTAAGTTGACATTCAATTATGTTGAATAACATAATTAGTCCCGATACCTGTCTGTCTGAGCTACTGTGATGTTAATTTTATTGATATATTCTAAATATGACGTAACTTAGTGTTATTTAATGTACCTACAGTGGAAAATAAATGAAATGAAATGAAAAAGTGCCGTTTGAGAGGAGGCTTATACGCAGCAGTGTGCGATCATCTAAGCTGCCAATGATGATTGTATCGAGTCGTTGAGGTTGAAGAATGCTGTTGCAAGGGAAGTAGGTATTTATATATTTTAACATGTTACTGCGGAACAAATGTTTGCATGGTCTACAGATATTTGTTCCGGGTTTTCGTATTTTTCTATATCTCTAAATGGTATTTTTTATACCCTCATTTATCTCTAAATGAGGGTATTTTTTATACATACCTTCATTACCTATTTTTTTTTTGTAAGAATAACCCAATAAAAATCTCTCAAACTTTGTGATAAAATCAATTTTTTGTTGCTCTTGTAATATTTTGCCATATGTATTTTTGGGGCTAGATTGAGCTGTGTGAAATGTTATTATTTATTATTATTATGTATTAGATAAAAATAAACACCCAGATTAAGAGTTACAGGTAGATTTTGCTTCAAAAAAGTTTAGCAGGTGGGCAACAGAATCACCCTGTTTGAAAGGTGATAAATAAAAGATAGTCCACTTCTGTCGGCGACGGACGTTGCCGTTGTACATCCGCAGAGACTAATTAATTATTTGATACTTCTGTTTTCTGGAATTTAACCCCGAGGCTTTTTATTCTCATAAAATATTTTATTGTGATTTCACTTGTTATAATACTTTTTGTTGTTGGATAAATACTTATATTATTTATGTATTACTTGCGAAGATGAAAATCTTACATTGCCCTGTTTGAAATTCACTAATCATTCATTCAGAACCATTAGATAATAAAAAAGTGTAGATACCTACTCATACATAGTTTAATACTAATCACTGCAAACAGTACAGTTACCTAGTTAAGTTTGAAATATTAAATGGTCATCTGCGCGGCATACCGTATGCGAGAGGACTATGCCATAAGTCCAGTCTACGCTGACACTCGGACTTGTAAGGAAGTCGAGGGGTTATCCAAGGCGCCAGGGTTCAAAGAATGCTGGCAGAGTTATAGCAATGCATTCCGCATCAATACAAGCGCTTCGCTTCTACGGCTAGTGACATATGAGTATTGCAATTTCCGAATGCGGGGTCGTTAGTCGGCATAGAACGAGATAGAGAATGCGATGGAGTGCTAGCAATGATTTACAGGGCCATTTGCGCATCCGATGCTCGCACAGTGCGCGGGAGAAGCTACTGTGCAATTAAAAAGTGTCAATGGATGTTGACTTGTCTGGCTTTGTCTCGCCGCGCTGTGGCTCCAACTAGCGTCAATTGGACTTCCTTTTAGTTAGAACGGGCGATATTGCAAGGCAAACTCCGCTCGATTTGATTCCCGAATAGGTGCCGAACGTGCACACACACGCTTCATATTTCGATCGTGAATAGTGATGAATGGAGAGATTATTTACACATTCACATCTCAACATTGCCAGTCGTAAGATCTAATCGGAAATTCCATTGCGGTAAATCTTCTTGTGTTATTTATTATGTTTAGTTACTTAATATTATAAGTTTTTAATAAATCATTATTACTAGTGGTTCGCCCCGAACTGATATCTCTTTGATTTAAGGAGTTGTCAAATCATACAAATACGTCAAATTTAAACATGTTTATTCGCTAAATATGTTAAGTGATCTTTGTGCATGCCGGCCTTAATCTTTGAATAATAAGTTAGTGCCACGAAATGAATAACCAACCTACTTGACCTACAGTTTCATTCAAATTAGAGGCAACGGGGGTTCATGTAATTTGGTAACTCTTTTTAGTGGTAGAAATTGCAGTTATTCTGGATTTCAGACTTTTCCCTATATTTGTGTCACTAAAGCTACTAGAATACCAAATTTTAGTATTGTGGGGTCACTGGTGTACCCTGTGAATTTTGTAGAAGTTTTTTTTTACTATCGCTAATAACTCAAAAATGACAAGGATTATACTAAAAATAAAAATAATGAAGACCTTTTATTTGACGTCTCACTTGGCCTAATGTCTCATTTTAATTTATGTTTATCCCTCTTGAACCCCAATATCTCAAACAATCCCTCAACTTTTTTAGCTTATTTAGTCACACCAAAATTGTACCATTACTACATATATCTATATCTATGTATCAAATTTCACGATGATCGAATCAACGCTTCGAAAGTTATCCTCCGAAAGGACACACAAACAGACATACATACATACATACAACGCCGATTTTTCCATATCTAATCATACAATAAAATAGTTACAGGAGAGTAATTATCTTACTCTATGGCCCTTAAAGATATATACATTAGTCTAAAATACATATTATAATACAACCTTATATTTATTTTCTATATAAACATTTTGAGTTCTCGGTGAACGGTATTCGGTTTAAAATGTCGGTTTGATTTGTCCTTGACAGAGATGTCTTTATTGCAAAATATCAATATGTTTTGTTTCATCCATCCATATCCAATCATACCTCTTCATAACACAAGATTTAGAAGGTTGACGAATCAAACGTTATAATTTTCACAATGTTCGATTCGTCAAAGAAATGCATAGTTTTGTGTTGACATGCGTCATACATGCACGGCTGTCGCCATATCTTGTATCTATGCTAATTCTATTCTTTTATGCAGTTTCTATACCTTCATTTTCATGGAACAACAGCCTCATTCTAGTATTTTAATACGAGGCCATGCAAAGTTGTTGTTTATTTAGTGATAGGAATGCAGATAGGCCACATTGTCTATCACTATTGTTGTACTGCCATCTCCAGATGTGTTGATATTATCGGCATATGTAATGTGACATGGCGGGCTAGCCAGCGTGTCTAATGAGTAGTTTCACTGCGGTATTTATAGAACTAGAATGAAACGTGACTGTTCAGGAGACCCTGGCGTCATCCCTGGACCATATGAGTTTGTTGTACTCTTACTTGTCGAAATCTAGCTCGGATTTGGCAGCTGTCAAAGTACTACGAACAAGCAGCAAAACTAAATGATACAACGTTGGAATATCGTCTCGTCGAAATATTGATTCAGAATTAACTAGTATTTCTGAGTGTAATTTTAGAATATAAAGTGAAACATCTGATGAAAAAGGGAACGCGTCCGTATAATAGTAATCGCCACACAAAACGTGACCGCGTGCTATTTCTTTTTGAACGACGTTTTTTCGATATTCTGGTTATTCCTAAAGTTATTATTCATCGGAAAATCTAGTTATAACTTTACTTATAAATAAACGTAACCAATTTGCTTTCAGTTACGCAACACGCAAAATGGAAAAGGGGTCTTGGTAGGCTCGCTCGTGTGAGTAACGAGAATATACGAGTATGCCTATGTTACGAGATTTTCCAAATAGATATCTCTTCACGCGAATGCGTAGACTCTGCTGTGATGATGCTTCCTAGCTGTGGGGTACCCTGAGTATCTCTAATTTTCCATACTAATATGTCTATTATTGACGACCTCTGTGGCGCAGTGGGCGAATAGCCGGCTGAGACGCAGGAGGTAGCGGGTTCGATTCCCGCCGCGGAACAAATGTTTGCATGATCTACAGATATTTGTTCCGGGTCTGGATGTTTTTCTATATATTATAAGTGTGTATTTACAAAAAAAAGTATATAAGTATTCTATCAGTTTTCTGGTTCCCATAATACAAGCTCTGCTTAGTTTGGGGCCAGATAGCGCTGTGTGAAATGTCCAGCAATAATTATTTATTTTCTTTATGTTATTCATCATCATCATCAACATCATATCAGCCATAGGACGTCCACTGCTGAACAAAGGCCTCCCTCAATGATCTCCAGGAACTGCGGTTGGAAGCGGCCTGCATCCAACGCCGACCTGCGGTTCTTACCAAGTCGTCTGCCCATCTTGTTGGTGGAAGTCCTACGCTGCGCTTGCCGGTCCGTGGCCTCCATTCGAGAACTTTCCGGCCCCATCGGCCATCATTTTATTAATCTATTATAAATTCGGAAGTAATTCTGTCTGTCTGTTACGTTTCCACGGCTAAACAGCTCGACCGATTTCGATGAAATTTGGTATAATATAGTATGACCTGGATTGTGACGTAGGCTATTTTTTTTGACAAACACGCCTCCAAAGCCGCGATAAATATAAAGAGTTGCTATTTACAGAGTTTCTCGTTAAATTATTATCATTCATCACTTCACCAACCATCCATCACGATCGTGATTTAGCCTTACACATAATCCTTTATAACTTAACAAATATTATTTAATGATATTTATGTGTTTATTGTATTACTAGCTATATTTGTTAATTTAACCTGAAATATAATGAGGACATCTTCCAATCCATTTTTCCACAAAATACCTCTCCATCCTAAGGTTGTCTGCAAGTAATCGAATTAATCGATAAGACCGTTGTGCATTTCTATAGTTTTTAGTTGTTAAATACTTTTCTTTGTTTATTGTTTTAATAATGGTGTGATGTACAAATAAAGAGTTACATCTATCTCTCTATTACATAGTAAACATGTAAACAATAACTTATGCTAGTGTATCCTCCAATTCACATAAACAGAAAAACATCAGTCGTTTAGCATATTTTACCAATAACCACATTAAGAAGAAAGAAGACAAAATATTTATTCAGACCACCACAAATGGACACAGAAACAAATGAAATAACACAAAAAATATAATATACCTAAAAATTTTAAATGTGGTGGCGAAAGGGTCCTCAGCTCAGCATTTGCTACAGCATGTTGCCATACTGCAGCGCTGGTATTCTGCTGAGGCCAGTGTTGACCTCACGGACACCCAGACATTTATACAACTATAAGATTTAAAACATTTACATTACAATTTTCCAACATTATATCTAGCACCTTCTACAGATCACTAACTCAAAAAGTCATACAAACCATGACTGACAATTTATTAATATTTCGTGCCAAGCAATAAACAGAGTGACGACAGAGGAGAGTGAGCGGAGAGTGAGAGAGACACTACTACATTAACTACACACTACTACACTAATTTCCCATATTCATGAAAACATTACCCAATATTAAATACAGGTATTCTGACCGTTGGGTCGTGTCACACGTCAGGTTTCGTGAACCGGATCGTGTTCCACGAAAGGATAATCCATTTAAAAATGTCTGCTCTGAATGAATTAAATGAATGAAAAATTCATTATTACACAATATTCAAATAATCTGTACATAGGCAAACTTAATGCTAGATATCATTCTCTTCCAGTTAATCTTTGTGTGATGCGAACAAATAGTTATTACAGGCAGTGCATATTTGGTAGAGGGAAAGGTTTAATTTAAATTCCAAAACAAATAGATATATACAAATAAATATAACTAATCATATACAAACACATGGTATTTCCATAAATCTACTTTATAATACTTAAACATCAATAAACCCTAGTAATACAATTCATAAAGTAATAAATATCGTTATAATATGTTTTTTTGTATGTTCCACTTTTTTCCCTCCGACAGGAAGATCGGATACTTTTGTTATAATATTATATACTACATTGAAACCATATATATATATATATAACGTATAAAGTATATAACAGAGTATTACAGGCTCATTTTGTAGGCTTCGTTCATGAGAGTGCGGTAATGCTTGTATAGTTTGGTTCTGAAGACCTCAACGGAGGAAACATACCGGAATTTTGATATGCATACCATATCGAAACTACCGAAAAGTTTAAATTCCCTGATATATCTTAAAATAACTTTGCTTTACATTCCAAAAAAACGGTCAAAAGTTTAGTCTTTGTACTACTCACTAGATGGAAAGACGACCAGATAAAGGTTGGAAGCCGTTGGGTGCAGGCTGTACAAGATCGGCCACTTTGGAAACCACCATTTTACGTCTTGTGGCTGATATGATGTTGATGGTGTCCGTTGGTATGCCGAAGGATATTGTTTACCAATACTTCAAGCCTGTATGTAAGTTGGTGGTTAAATTAAACCACATAAGTATTAGGTACATAAAAGCGTTACCGGAAACACCGTCCGAAATTCTCAGTACAAAATTCATTAAGCTCTAACACGAATTTTCGCACAGACATGAACTGTATAACTGGGAGCCGCAATTAAAAGTTTGCTTAGAGAATATACGCCAACATTTTGATTTAAAGTTGGCGGTTTCGCTCGACACCCACACCGGGGCCTGTAGGTAGCTACAGGCCCCGGTGGGTTTTTACGAACCACAATTTGAGCGCTGCACTTAAGAATATTCCTTCGAGCTATGTGCCCCGCCCACTGCTACTACAGCTTGCTAATCCTTTGTGCTACATCGTTGACTTTGGTTCGTCTACGGATCTCCTCATTTCTGATTCGATCTCGTAGAGAAACACCAAGCATAGTCCTCTCCATAGCACGCTGAGCGACCATGAGCCTTTTTATGAGGCCCATAGTGAAAGACCACACGACCGTCGAGCGAACATAGCTCGAAGAACTGGCGACCGTTGGGGGGCAGAAAGGTTTTTGAGGGGAGACAACGCACTGGAAAGACGACCTGTTAAAGGTTGCTGGGAGCCGTTGGGTGCAGGCCGCACAAATAAGGTCGCTTTGGAAATATTTAATGGCGCTGTGTGAAATGTCTAACATTATTCATTTTGAACACTTTATTCAGCATTATATATTAGATCTGAATTGAGATTAGGCTTGCAACAAATTACTGCTTCATCATCATCAATCTATAGCAGTCCCTTGTTGGACATAGATCTCTCCCAAGCAATTATTACTTTGCCATTTATCAATTCAAAATAGCTTTACAGCAGACATATTGCGTAGGGTCAGTCAATAGGAAAAAACGTCTTATTCACCGTAAAATGATCGAAATATGGACAGGTTCGCCCTTCACTTCTATTTGCATCCAAATGGTCGATAGTTCAAGGTCCTCGTATATCCCCGGATCAGTATTCCTTGCACGGACAGCAACAATTCTTAAGGCCACCATTCACTACACGAGCGTCGAGACGCACGCCATGCCTTACAAATCAGTGGTCAAATCCGTCATCGCACACACACAGTACGCGAACGCGCAGCGTGGCGCAGCGCTCGTTTTGTCTGACGGCGAGCGCCGGATTTACTCGCGAGCCGCATGCTGAACTCCGAATCATAAAGGCCGCCAGTCACACGAACCCATCCGCCAGATTTGTTGCGGTCAAGTCTGCGTGTGAATGTTGAATGCCGAACCGCGAACCATAACATTCACACGGAGATTGCCCGCGGACTTATCGCCGGCGACAAATCCGGCAGATGGGCTCGTGTATTGAATGGAGCCCTTTAGACCTTATTCGATAGCAAGCCCGCACACTCTGCAGAGTTAGCGCATGAATATGTTATGCCGCATTTACATCATCCGAGGGAATGCTCATTCTATCTTTTTTCTAATTTTCGAAATGTAAACGTGCTTGAGTATTCGTTTGTTATACTCAATATATCTACGAATAGTTTTATGTAATATACCTATGTGTATAATGTGTAAATATACCTATTTCTTGTAAACTTGAAGGTGTTTATTTAGGCTTTCTTGTAATGAAGTGCCTGTATGAATCGTTTACGAACTGCTCTTTACGTTTTTGTATTTAAAAAAAACTATATCTAACAAAATCCGAATGTTCTAAATACGAAACTACTAAAACATTATATGATATAATCGCTTTCAATGACCAGAGTTAACCATTGGTACATACGAATTGAATTGCTAATTTGAATACTGAGTCAATGGCTTGATAATTTCAAAATGCTAAAGACACATAAGTATTGCCGAACTATTTAGAACTCCAAATCAAAACCATTCCGAGCTAACAACTCAATTAGACGTATAAATAACAGATCAACGCGCGTCTGACCGCGAGCACGAATGAACACCGCAAAACAACTCAATAAATAAGTTAAACAGTACATTATCCGACTGCAATACCATTTATTGCTCAAACCCATTGCACTAATTAAGTATTTGACAACAAAAGCGCGGTAAACTCGAACGGGGAAGCCGCGAAGGGGCCAAGAACTCCGTTCCGTGAAACACAATGCCAAAGCAAAATACACGTATAATCAGAGGTTCTGCAGAGTACGTCCTTTCTGCGAGACGTACTTCCACCACACTGGTATCATATCTTTGGATTACAAGTTATTATGAATAAAGAAACATGTTTTTTATACCGATGCCAATACTATTAATCCGGATGACCAACTATCTTTTCGTAGCTCTGCCCCTTTGAACGTACGTTGCTAGGTAAATGAAAAAGAAAAGTTTCTGCGAGGTAGTCAGTAATTTTTGATAGGCGGAGTGCATACGCTCACAAACACTGTTTCTGATAGAACACAGCAAGCAGATAGTGGGAGTGATAGTTTTACAATTTTTAAGAAGCTCTACTAAACTGTGTTTACGTAAAAATCATACCTTGGTCCTTCCTGCAACGCGTTTAGAGTCAAAATTCCATAAGATACTCGTAGTTGTGAACTTACATCAATTTCATGGAAAATATAGACAAAATGCCCTCGATTCAATATTCGATCACAATAGAATGTGAATATTTAATTTGCATTCATAAAATCCTTTTTATCAACATTATAAACACCGAACCACAGCGCCTGTTCGGATATTTGTTAGCATTCTCCCTTTTGTACCGCACAACATAAAGTTGTTTGTTTTAAAAGTTGGCACCGGACAGAGCTTACCCGCTCTACTAATGGAATGGAAAGTTGGTGGTTATTTTTAATTAATACCTGCGTGTTGGGTTTTGGAGAACCGCAAAGACTAGTAAGCTTCGAATAGTACTCCGCAATTTGACTTGTAAACGGCAGCTTGACTAAGGTGTGTCGAGGTGCTGCTTTAGGAAGCGAGGAAGTAAGTATAGTGTTGCTGTGCATTGTTTGTTACTTTTCTCTCTGTCTATTCGTTTTGTCATTTAAAGTTTCGTTTTACTTGTCAACTAAAAGTAAGCAAGTCAATTCGTATGAGCTAAACCTAGTGTCGGAGTTTTTAATCCGCTCGAAAGTCTCCGACGTGACTTGACAACTATATAAACGGGTCCGACATTTTAACGTATCGTCCAAAGAACGGAAGCGCGTAATATTACTACCTTTTTTATATATTTGACCACTTGCGTTTGACCACAATCTCGCCTGATGGTAAGCGATGATGCAGTCTACGATGGTACACGCTTGCCTAGAAGAAACCTATTCACTCGTGACTTAAAGATACCCAGGTTGTAGCTATCAGGAAACACAGACTCTGGCAAGGCGTTCCACTCTTTGGCGGTGCGCATAATAAAGGTCGAAGAGAACCGCTTTGTGCGAATGGGAGGTATTTCTACCATATGGCGATGGCGCACTGCAGAGCGTCTGGTTGTCCGTTGATAGAAATGAGATGGTGGCATAAGGTTGAAAAGTTCCGCCGCACACTCCCCGAAATGTACTCGATAAAAAACCGAGAGGCTAGCAACCTTTCGTCGATGCTCCAGGCTGAGGAGCCTTGCATCCACTAGCTCATCGTTGCCCATGAGCTTCTTGGCTCTTCTCTCAATTGATTCCAGAGCTTCAAGTTGGTACTTCGCTGATCCGTCCCAGAGGTGAGAACAGTACTCGAAACACGATCGGACTTGTGCTTGGTAACAACGGAGTATTCTTCTTAACGTGTCAATAGTTCTACTTATATTTTATTATGTAATTACTTGGCCACATTGACGGCGTCAGGAGTAGCTGAGTTCAAATCTTTCTTTGTGCAGAATTTTGGGCACATAGGTCACAACAGCAGGTGTTGCGTTGATTGTGCAAGGTCACCTCAATCACACTGCGTTAGGTTAGGATCCCTGAACCCCCATTTGCACAAGTGGAATCTGTAGCGACCTGTTCTCATTTTTCATCTCACAGTTAACCTGCGCACGATGCCGATTTTAAGGAAGCCAATTAGCGAAGTAGTGATTGCGCGGTACGTTTGCTTATTCTAGCTAGTTGATCTGCTGTTGTTGATATTAACTGAGCTAACTTTACTACGAGATGATTGAAATTACATTTTGAACAAATTAGCACATGCCAAACTCTAATTCATATGACATCAATCGTTGGAAATGCCATCCCTTTGATGTTAAATTCAAAACACGTTTAAATTGATATAAGCAAGCACTATTCAGATGAATAAGTAAATTTGAACGCGAGCTGTGTGCTTTTACGATTCGCCTCGATACATTTACGTATCGATAATTATTTCGCGTATGTTTGAAACGCACGCCGCGCGATACCACGCTAGTATGAGTGCATACGATCAGATGTATCTGACTGTATTATTACGACAAGCCTTTTGAAAAACAGCACTTATTACTTTGAAAATGAGTGAAATAATATCAACGTCAAAAAGGCCCTCTGGTAAATATTGCTGGGCATTTCACACAGCGCTATCTAGCCCCAAACTAAGCAAAGCTTGTACTATGGGAACCAGATAACTGATATAATACTTATATACATTCTTTTTGTAAATATATACTTGTAATATATAGAGAAACAACCAGACCCGGAACAAATATCTGTAGATCATACAAACATTTGTTCCGTGGTGGGAATCGAACTCGCTACCTCCTGCGTCTCAGCCGGCTATTCTACCACTGCGCCACAGAGGTCGTCAAATACTAATATATTCACTAATATTAAAATAATAATTATTATTATTATTATTATAATTCACTAATATTATAAATTTGAAAGTAACTCTGTCTCCCTATCTATCTGTTTGTTTGTATGTTTTCGCCACTAAACGGTTAGACCGATTTTGATGGAATTTGGTATATATACTTTTTATTGACAAACCACGTGTTCAAAGTCGCGTGCGGAAGCTAGTAATGATGTATAACAGTAGGTTAGTGCATTATTTTATGGGCCTAGCTAGATCATTACTTATCCCGTGCTCAAGCCCGTGCTCAGTTAGCCCTCCGGTCATAAAAATTACAAAACATCCATCCTAAGTAATAACTATTTCTTTTAGTAATAGTCTACCGTAGAGACTGTTAACGAACGTCCCTACGAATGCCTAGAATGCAAGCATAGTTCACTTATACGTTGGTCTCAGGTCGTATCGTGCCGGGTCGGACGCAGTAGACGAGTGCCTGAATGCTGGCTCCAATTAAACCGTATGCACTAATGAATATTGCTCCAGAGTATATTCAGCCATTATTATTTCACCGTTCGCCGGGGAATAAGGCTTCGCGATAATTGATAGCGAACGTCCTATATGTAATTGGACCGCGTGTTTTGATTGCAGCTAAATTGTAGGGGTATAAATATGTTTGCGGGAACTATACGAATCAACAGTATTAGTAGTCAAAAATAATAAAAAAAAATATGAGATTCGATATTTAGGCCAATCAATTTATTTGTGATTTGAATTGTTTTCCAAAGTGTTGAAAAACCATTATGAAGTTTCAGTCAGTTATTCGCACATTATTGTGCTCAATCCTAAAAATCGTATGTTTATTTTAGTAAACTAGGTGGGTCAAACTATCGGGATCGTCCTTACTAATATTATCAATTCGAAAGTAACTCTATCCCTCTGTCTCTCTTACTCTCTGTCTGTTTGTTACGTTTTCACGACGAAACAGCTGGACTGATTTAGATGAAATTTAGTATACAGATAGATTGTAACCGGGATTGGGACTACTTTTTAGACAGTCAATAATTTGTTTGCTAAATAGCATATATAATACATATACAACGGATGAGTGAGACACAAGAAAGAAAGAAAGAAACATGATAAAAAATAAACAAACAGTACATGGAAAAACAGAAACAAACATTTATATAATAATTAGTTTTAATCATGAGGTAGGTATGCTGTGTGCTATAGCACCAAAAGGGCCTCGACTCAGCATTATGTCCATTGGATTAGCAGTGCACACTGTTATTCTGCCGAGACCGCTTAACCCGACTGTGCAGACGGAGGGTAATGTTTTCTTTGACAAACCACGTTTGCGAAGCCGCGGATGGTTCAGCTAGTTATACCTAAATAATTATTGATATTGAACGGATATCCGACAGTTAAATAGGTATAATAGAGGTTTTTTGATTCTAATCTATTACTTCGCTTGTTACAGGTAAGGGAATGCTCCAACACAAACGGAACCACAATCCAAGATCGGCAAACTGGCTCAATTCATTGTTTGATGACTGCAACGTCTGGGATTAGATTTCCGGAATTCACTTGCGTGTAAATATTTGTTCCTTCGAGTTGGGGGATCTAGTGTCCGTTGTCTCAGGGTCAAATCCAATTACATCTTCGTCAGGTTAGTCAAATCAAAGTAAACTTTCTCATTGTTCAGTTTGTCTTGAACAAGAGTTCGCCGAAAATTATATTTTAGGATCATTTAAAACTTGAACTGAGCCCATGACTCATCATCATCATCACCCACAGCCCGACTTCACCCACTGCTGGGTACAGGCCTCCCCAAGTTTGTGCCATCCGCCACGATCCTGCGCTAGTTTCACCCATTGACGGCCCGCGACTCTAACGATGTCGTCCACCCATCTCGTTGCCGGACGTCCAACCCTTCTACAGCCATTCCTTGACCACCATTCAGTTGCTACCCGGCTCCACCTGTCATCACCACGTCTTGCCAAGTGTCTATCCCATGACTAACAAAGATTAAATATAAATACTAATTAAGTACATATTATATTAACTAGTAGTTTGCCCCGAACTGCGATCTCGCGATAATCTAATGCGCGTGTATGTTTTGTATTTCAAAACTTTAGGGATCACTCAAATAGTTTTTTACGTCCTGAACACGGAAAAATATATGACCCACCTCATGTTAAGTGGTAACTATCCCTTATAGCAAATTATTGCCTCGTAGGTCACGCACCTTAGAAACGTGCCCTACGATGTTACTACCTTGCATCACCAACTTGAGGCATCAACTGAAGTAAAGCCTCATGTGCCTGTAATTTCACCGGCAATCATTAATCAATCCTTCAAACAGAAATACATAAATAAGGTTGATGCGGGAGTTTATGAATAAAACAGTAAATTGTTTTTACTATCACAATAATATTTGAAAACCGACTTCATACACTCGATATAAAGCGCCAGATATGTAAAGAAAGACCTAAGCCCTCTTATACTTACACTTAGAACGCAGCAGGCCAACTCTGTTGTGACACCTGTGATAGGACTTTTAAAACTAATTTGGTCTAGCAAGCCATATTAGGGCTCACGCTAGAATTTAAATATAAACGCAGTATAATTAAAATAATTGTAATTTTTATGCATTTCATAGTATTTTCTTTAAATTTAAATATAGTTAGGGTCGCCGTCATCGAAATAGATGAGGAGGAGGACTATATATAATATTTGACCAACTAAATATGTGGTAAATTCATTCTGTAAGTTCAACTTCTACTCCCTTAAGTGCAACTGAGCCAAGTTATGTTGAAATTCTTAAATTCGACTATGCTCAGTTGTGCTCGCTAAACTAAAAGGTAAAGTAACTTTTGCTCAAAACTAGTTAGACCCACGGTGCACTATTTACTCCGTAGTGAGAAGTATGTTACAAGTTCTCTTAATCAGGCATGTATGTAGAGGTGACAGTTGAAAAAGACGGATAATAATGGAAAAATCTTCATAAAGTCGGACATTACTAACATAACATACTGTTGTTAGCAAATACCTCTTATTCCAAACCTATTTGTAACTGGAATATATACTAATACTAGTGGAATATATACTAAATCTATCGCCCCGAACTGAGATCTCGCGAATCTCACAAAAAACAAAATAAATATTACTCATAATCTTTGTCTAATAAAATAGTGCCACAAAATGAACCACCAGATATTTGACCTACAGTTTAATTCAAGTAACAATTAACGGGGGTTCATGTTATTTGGTTTTCACTTTTAAGGGGTAGAAATTGCAGTTATTCTGGATTTCAGACTTTTCTCTATATTTGTGTCACTAAAACTACACGAATACCAAATTTCAGCACTGAGTCACTGGTGTACTCTGTGAATATCGTCAAAGTTCAGTTTGTTATATGGCTAATAACTTAAAAACTGCAAGGATAAAACAAAAAAAAATGGGATCTAAATTTAATAATTTTCGAAGACCTTTCATTAGACGTCCCATTTGACCTAATAGTCTCATTTTGTTTTTTTTTAGCCCTCTTGGACCCTAATATCTCAATAACCCCCCAACATTTTTAGCTCATTTAGTCACATCAGTGTTGTGCTGACTTTACCTACCTATATGTCAAATTTCACGATGATTGGTTCATTGCTTCGAAAGTTATCCTCGGGCAAACAAACATTCATACATACAACGCCGATTTGCCCAAGTTGGTTTGGAGATCTCGCTTCGCTCAATTAATGAATTACATATTTACAAACCCAACTAGAGTTGTAAGTTGGCCGACTACTACTTGTTAACTAGTAGATTCTACTCAGCTTTGATTATTCGTCGTACAACTATATACATAAGCAGTATTTGTCGCACAAATATAAAAATGTCTCAATCTCCTTGGAAATGAAAAATGTTTAATCAAAACTTTAAAAATACTTTTATCTAACAGAAAACTAAAAAGACTGTTCACATTATACATATACCAGAACCAAACTCAAAACTATATCGAAACTCAAGCATAGATTTTTGCCAATTGTTTTGCTGAAAACGGTAAAAAAACAATTCAAACTTTTCTATATTTTTTTTAATAAATTGCGTTACAGAATCTTCGCTTGAGTCTTGACCTTTAATAGATGCTATTTTTTGGCCGGAATATAAATAAATAGCCGGTCAACTTACAACCTACTTTATGTTATTCTGCGCTTTTGCTGAGAAGAGTTACCATGTGGAGTTCTGAAGCTTTTATAAATTTTAACGAATTACGGGTATAGCCAAAAATTTCAACGTTACATCAGTTTTGGGGTAATTGTATGGATTTTGTTTAAAATATTTTACTTACAGAATGATCCAAAAAGTGCAAGGTAAATGCTAGTCATTTATTCTAAGCTGGGTACTTTGTGACTGATTAGTCTTTGTCTGTACTAACATTTTAGTTGTCAGCATTGGTTATTAATCGATGAAATATGCAAATTAATCAAACTATAACTTGGTATACACCAGGAAAATATTATATTGTTTTTCACCTGGAGCTGCAGATTTACCAGACATTCGTTGAGGAAAAGGATTCATTTTAGATACCCTCTTATTGAATACCTATTTCAAAACAACTCGAATATGAAACAAGATTGTCGACACATTGTCATAGCTCTTCGCTGAATGTACGAGTGCAAGTGTTCTGCGCACTTCCATTGAAATATGGCCCGTCCGTGTCTGTAATCCACATGAGAAACCTCCACTTCTCTCCTCGCATATTACCCCTTACCGAGAACCCGCTGTTCAGATTTAACAAAATAAAATCTTACGCCTTTTGTACGACATTTTACACTGACGACTGTAACGTGACCGTAACCGCACGTTAAGATACCATTAATTTTTAACTGCCCCTTCCAAAAGGGAAACCTACAAAAACATTTCCTTGAATAATGCGTAAAGATAAGTCCAATATTTTCAACTTAATTCAGCAATTAAACACAGGCTCGTCACGAAAAAATGCCAGACGCAAACTTTATGTTTGTAGGACTTAATTGAAATAATATTCTTTTGTGCCTGAGCCAAAGGAGATTGAGGGCGGGACGCGGCATTTTTGTTGTTTTTCCTCCTCGGAGCAAATGAGAAATGCTTTTCTCTTTGTGACATACGACGCCCACCGTCCGAGCTCGGAGGGGCTAAGTAGCAAACAGAAAAAGTGCCTACATGTTACAGCGGCATTATACTTCTTACACAACATATTTACAGTGTGTATCTTCGCTTTGTTCGGAAATACCTCGAGGAGCGATTTAATTAAATTTCCGCTATTTAAGCTGGGGAATGTAGCGCGGATTAAACCGAGATTATTTACAGGTTTTCGAAGTTGAATAGTGTTGCGTCGGGAGACTTAAGTCGTCAGCATCTATGTAATAAATACTTCAGATACCTAGGGAACACTAATCTAAATAATTTACTCTATGAGTAAGAGGTATATTGGCATTTTGGTCATAGGAGTGTAATAGTTTTTCCTATCTGGAGATCAGGATGTCTTAATTTTAAAAATAACGGAAAACGTGGGATGATTTTACATCTTAATATATCCCGTAAAGTCAGTAGTGGACTGCTATAGGTTGATGATGTTGATTATATCTCGTAAGTGTCGGCTAACACTTAAAAAAATATGTATGTTTTTGAAGGACATATGTTGCAACATTGGTTTGCTCAAAATTATATTATATTCTGTGTATCAGATAATGTAACGAAAGAATAAGAGATGGAATCAGCTGTAGAACACAGTTTATCCTCTAAGCTTTGCCTGCTAGATAGGACTTTAGGTATCGCCGACGATATTACAATAAATTATATTATATTCTGTGTATTAGATAATGTAACGAAAGAATAAGAGATGGAATCAGCTGTAGAACACAGTTTATCCTCTAAGCTTTGCCTGCTAGATAGGACTTTAGGTATCGCCGACGATATTACAATAAATTATATTATATTCTGTGTATTAGATAAAGTAACGAAAGAATAAGAGATGGAATCAGCTGTAGAACACAGTTTATCCTCTAAGCTTTGCCTGCTAGATAGGACTTTAGGTATCGCCGACGATATTACAATAAATTATATTATATTCTGTGTATTAGATAATGTAACGAAAGAATAAGAGATGGAATCAGCTGTAGAACACAGTTTATCCTCTAAGCTTTGCCTGCTAGATAGGACTTTAGGTATCGCCGACGATATTACAATAAATTATATTATATTCTGTGTATTAGATAAAGTAACGAAAGAATAAAAGATGGAATCAGCTGTAGAACACAGTTTATCCTCTAAGCTTTGCCTGCTAGATAGGACTTTAGGTATCGCCGACGATATTACAATAAATGGACAGCCACACTATACGGATGGCTTACTGCAAATAGCATTAAGGATATGCTCTATACATATTATAGGATATTTCATTCTCTACCATAAATTACGCTATTAACTGGGCTCATTGAGGTGGATAAAGTCCGGTGATTGCAAATCTGTGTTGACATTTTGTGAGCATGGCTGACTTAAACACCGTGTATAATACAATATATTCTACTTACTATACTTTAGAACATATGAGGACTATCAACTCTTATACTAGGGCTGGCCACAAGCTCATACGAACTTACTTTTCGATTATTCGTTTTAATAGCTGGTATCTTTATCGTAACAATGTTGCATGTGTTGAGAACATTCGTTTTTATTCATGATTAGTTTAGAAAAAGAAGTTGCATGTTATTTATTTTCTAATTCTTACATAACAGCAGGTTCCATCCTTAATATGCAAAAGATCCTAAACCTGTTGTAGAAAATTTACATTATCATCCACAGTCTTGACTTTTTTAAGGCAGTGGCAAATATTTTGCCGCTAAGTTTTTTTAATATATCGTTTTTAAATAATAGAAGTTCTCAATTTATGCTTCTAATATTTAATTTTTAAACTAATACACTATTAAACACAGATGTCTTTTATTAGAAATACATTTAATATACCTCGGTAACAGATAAGCCTACATAAGCACGTAAAACCAAATACGATCGAATATAATCCAATACAGCAGATATTGGATATTTTAGAAATGGGTACGTGACTGCTGCGCTTCTGCCCTTGCAAAGGTTTAAATACATTTGGCGGAAATGTGTTTTAGTACAAAAACAATGCTCTTCAAATAATTGCGTGTGAAATATCCATTTATAATGCTTTATAATTTATATTCCAAATATTGTGTATGCTCTATCAAATGTAAATCTAATATTCTAATTCTAATATTCTAACTCTAATAGTTTTTTGTGAAAACCTTTAAACCGACGTGAGCTTTCATCTATTAAAATGAAAAGTCTTATTAATGTTGTCTTGGAATGTTGTGGTGTGAACGTGGACTTGACGTGGACACCGTAAACATTTCAAAAGCGTCAGACGAGACCGCGGTGACAAGACACGCCCTGGAACGTCACGGGCACCTCGTCTCGCCATCCCAACGTGTTCACACATAAATTGTTCCTCTCTACATTACCATTGCCTCACCGAAATTGAATTATACGAAGCCCCGGATTTTATATCTATTAGAGTACGTTCAGCGGTCCCTCGGGCGAGGATTTAGATACCGATAACTTTCTCATTTCCTCCGGCCAGGGACACGCGTTACTTAGACGGTTTAGACGCGTAAAACTCCAACATAAAAGCCTGTGTCGAGTGTGACTTTGAATTGAGCCATCAATCTTTTACCTGACACGGGCACTTACACGTTTATAGCGCCATATTTTTATGGCGCTTAAATCGATAGGCTCAACGATTTATTCGATGACGGCCGCTTGTTTTCGCGAATAATCGGAATTCGTGTTAGGATTTTTCGACGCAGTCGACTGTGCGATGTGCTCACTGTTCATCATAGTGTAAACCGCATCCTGTGATGTAGAACTGCAGATGTATTGAGTCGGAATCCGATGGGAGATTCCGGCTAAGACAGAGCTCTTCGTTGATTAGTGAACCGTATCGCAGTATCCACTGCTCGTAAATGTGCCGCCCTAAGCTATGTAGGTACATTACGGCGAATAGACCGAATAGCTTATAAACAGCGCCGGAACAAGGCTTCATTAAAATAATTTGGCGCATGAGCTCCGCATGCAGGTAAACTTGATTAAACGTAGCGGATACAGCTTACAGCAAATATTTTTAAGTTCCGCTTCCGTTCCGCGGCGGAAGCGCTGTGATGTTAATGATGTTCGGAAGACGCGATTCGCAACGCCTAATCCGCAGCCTCGGAGCCTGTTTGTGTAAAGTTCCACATAACATTAGAGCCCGCCTCTGGAACTAGAACAAATGGACGCCAGTGCGCGGATATCGTAACTGCAACTGTTATTGTAAAGGATGTAACTTTGAATAAATGTCAACTGTTCTGGAATTTAGTGCGCTGCCGGGCGCGCCCGACCGAGTCGCGTTTTATTAGCTCGTTCTGCATACATTACACCCGCACCGATACAAGCCAACCCATCCACTTGCACAAGAATTTACGGCAAGAAGTTTTGAATGCGACGCGAATACACTATGACGTATTATAATATGCATGAAAATTCATGAAATGTATGAATAAGCTTTTGTAAAGCCACTCCGCTCCCTCGTTTTGTAAACATTTGATTTTCAATTTCTTAAGGAACTAGTGCTCACTAGGTGCTTTCCTGAATTGCGAAGAAAGTGGCGAGTTGGACTTTTTCTATGTTCAATTTGCAAAGAAGCTCTTCGTTTCCTGTCAGGGAAGCGGGATGTTGGATTCAGAATCCACTGACGCTTTCTCTTTGTTCCTTTAGAATTTTAACAAGCGTTGTAGCTATAACTGAATGTATACATCTTTGAAATGTTTACTTACCAATTTTATAAATTATAAAAAAATAGAAAAAAAACCCGCAGTGGCCGGCTCTGGCAGTGGAGCGTAACATGTGGAAAGAAAGGGGGGAGGGGGGAACCTTTTGCTAGCAGAGAGACACACACAGAGAGAGAGAGAGGAAAAGAAAAAGTTATATTGTATATATAGTATTGGTATTCTAATATTATTTAGTAGTTATCTAAAGATCGTTTGCAACGGTCTTATGACGATTTGGGCTTTTCCTACTAGTACGTCTATGTAAGTCAAAGGGTTTCCTTCCAATCCAAAGGTTAGGTAATAACACCGCAATCAGAAGCAGGTATTTAGGTATAGGTATCTCGTATATAATATTCCTCGCTCACAGGTTCGGAATCAAAGCTCCGTCCCCGATGAAACCGCATCAATTTCCGATTATGTTTAACGCATCACTCGATACCTTGTTATAGAATACAGTTTAGAAGTGAAACTCCTGTGCTGGGTATAATTTTAATAATAATCACCACATGGCACTTTTAGAACACAGAAATAACCGCATGATAGGCGTATTGAAGTATTGAAGTAATTATGGTCTGAGTGTTTTAGTGTATACTATAAGTATGTAATAACATTTAAAAAAAGTATATAAGTTTCTATCAGTTATCTGATTCCCATAGTACAAGCTTTACTTAGTTTGGGGCTAGATAGCACTGTGTGAAATGTCCAGCATTATTGTTATTACTATATTTTTTGGTGTACGTTTATTATCTTATCAAATAAAAATTATTCATACGCTAGCATTATTTATAGCATTATGTGGTGGCAATTTGCAATGAGTGCTTGGTGAAGGACGCAGCCGCTGTAATAATTGGTACAGGATTATGGAGACACTAAGTTGGCGTGACGACTCAATGCGTTTCAAGATGGCTGGTGGGACGTGGCGTGTGATCGTAAGATATGGAGGAACATGGGGGAGACCTTTGTTGAGCAGTGGGAAAGTAAGAAAAAAAAGTCGCGAGATTTCCAGCCACAATATCAAAAATTGTGGCTGTCACAGGACGCCCGGCAAATGTTGAATATAGTAATTCATGGTTATTAAAAGAATGTATAATTAAAGAATTATCTTATCTTATCTACCTACCAAATACGCGCGACGGCAAACAATTCTTTATCAGTACTTTTGACTTATGACAATTATTGATACACGACATCTTACCCTAATCTTCTTACATATTACCTTATTGGACGCATGCCGTTAGAGCGTGACGGCATATGAGTCGGTAATACCGACTCAACCGACCGCCCTCAAGCCGCGCCAATAGATGTTTCACATTAAAAAAAAAACATTTATTTGCCGGTTACAGGCCAATTGTAGTAAGTATCAATAATATGTAACTATAAAGACGACCTATAATATACCACGGAGGTACAGTAGGCGAATAGCCGGCTGAGACGCAGGAGGTAGCGGGTTCCATTCCCGCCGCGGAACAAATGTTTGTATGATCTACATTTATTTGTTCCGGGTCTGGATGTATATCTATATAATATAAATGTGTATTTATAAAAAAAGTATAGAGTAGTATAGTTAGTTTAGGGCTAGATAGCGCTGTGTGAAATGTCCAGCCATATTTATATTTATTTACTTATAAAGACATGGCTGGAGTACCTAATAATAATGGTGATAATAGTTTTGTTAATAATTCTATATTATTTCGTAACAATAAATGTAGTAGGTAACTTATTAATGGGAGTTTCATATCTATTACTTGTGTTATAGCCAGCTTAAAGGTGCCACGGTCTGTGTACCACTGAAGCGTCTAATTCATATTGAACTGTAGCTAAGTGTAGAATGTAGATATGCACACCTATTCCGGATCGAGTTCTACTAATGTAGTGTAGGGATGGTTTACCCATACGATCCTGTGTCTGTATATCGCTAAGATTCCGGAACTCGGTAAATTACCTTGCATCACTCATGCTCCGAAAGTTGGTCCTTGTTACCTCGACGCCTGATGCGTAAATGCGATACACGCCATTACGGCCGTAAGTTAATTTGAAAATAGAATGAGGTTCAATGCATTCTTATTAAACTATAATAATAATAAATAAATAATAAATATTGCTGGACATTTCACACAGCGCTATCTAGCCCCAAAATAAGCAGAGCTTGTACTATGGGAACCGGATTACTGATAGAATACTGCGCTTGCCGGTCCGTGGCCTCCATTCGAGAACTTTCTGTCCCCATCGGCCATCTGTTCTGCGCGCTATATGACCTGCCCTTTGCCACTTCAATGTGCTAATCTGGTGGGCTATGTCGGACAAATCCTTATTTCTATTAAATAAAAGACGCCATAGTTTAGTAAAAAAAAACAATGGATACCGAGAACGCAATTTTTTTTAGCAACAAACTTTTATGAAGTCTTCGTAATTTCCTCGCTTTTGTGATGAAAAGTTATGTGTTAAACTCGGGTGAAAGCGATCAATTGCATCCCCGCTATTGATCACTTACACCCCTTGTATACCATTGTACTATTGTGGCAAGGTTGGTGAGTAGTCGATTGGAACGCAAGAGGTTCCTGCTGGACAAAGATTTGTACAATCTGCAAATATTTGTCTCGAGTTCCTAACACCCATCCTAGAGCAGGGTCAGGCTATTGTTGGGTGTTATTTATTAAGCGTTTTAAACTACAGAAACGTTTCAGAAAACCAGCGCTACCGAATCGTTAACGCTAGTGTAGTACAGCGCTGGGCGACGGTCTGCTTTGTTGTTTAGATACTTGAATAATTAGTAGAAGTATTATAATTTAAGATCTTTAAGAGAGGCGCGAGACAGGGAGACGTAATTTCTCCGAAACTGTTCACGAACGCATTGGAGGACGTTTTCAAACTCTTGGTCTGGGACAGACTTGGCATCAATATCAATGGCGAATACATCACTCACCTTCGTTTTGCCGATGATATAGTCATTATGGCCGAATCGCTCGAGGAACTCGGTACCATGCTCAACGACCTCAGTAGGGTCTCCCAACAGGTGGGTCTTAAAATGAACATGGATAAGACGAAAATCATGTCAAATATCCATGTTGCGCCCGTACCGGTAGTTGTTGGGGGCGATACTCTCGAAGTTGTCGACGAATATGTATACCTAGGACAAACTGTCCAATTAGGTAAGTCCAACTTCGACAAAGAGGTCGCACGAAGAATCCAACTCGGCTGGGCAGCGTTCGGGAAACTTCGCGATATCTTCTCGTCCAAAATTCCCCAGAGCCTGAAGACTAAAGTCTTCAACCAGTGTGTGTTGCCAGTGATGACCTATGGCACTAAAACGTGGTCCTTTACTTATGGCCTCATGACCAAGCTCAAGGTCGCTCAAGAGCTATGGAGAGGGCTATGCTCGGGGTTTCTTTGCGTGACAAAATCCGCAATGAGGAAATCCGCAGAAGAACTAAAGTTGCCGACATAGCTCTCAAAATTAGCAAGTTGAAGTGGCAATGGGCTGGCCACATCGCTCGTAAAACCGATAACCGTTGGGGAAGAAAGGTTCTCGAGTGGAGACCACGGACTAGAAGACGCAGCGTAGGCCGGCCCCCCACAAGGTGGATCGACGATCTAGTAAGAATCGCGGGGAGCCGTTGGGCGCAAACGGCTACCAACCGCTCGTTGTGGCGATCTAAGGGGGAGGCCTATGTTCAGCAGTGGACGTCTTCTGGCTGATGATGATGATGATGAAGATCTTTAGACCCTTATTAAATATGTATTTGTATAAATATGAAATTGAAAATTTAAAGTTGCTTTTATAAATAACCAGCTGACCAGCCCCGGCGGCAGATCATGCTGAAATTATCTCCTACAAACATACAAACCTACAAACACCTCTTATTATTCGTATAGAATAATATATAATCCTTTGCTCAAAAATATCATCGTAGTTTACCTATAACTAGATTTTTAGATTTAGATTTTTTAGATTTATTTATTTCATCTTCATTATAACATTGGTTATTACAGGCATGCCAATTTTTACATTTTAAAACTTATAATAATTAAATTAAAATAATATAATTAAAGATCATGTCAACAAAAATTATAATTATAATACCTATAATTATAAATAGAGTCATAACAAAATACTAAAACAAAACAGATAGGTAGGTAGGTCGATTTAGAGATACACAAAACAAAATTATAAGATCCTAACTAAAACGGTATCATCATCATCATCATCATCATATCAGCCGTAGGACGTCCACTGCTGGACAAAGGCCTCCCTCATTGATCTCCAGGAACTGCGGTTGGAAGAGGCCTGCATCCAACGCCGACCTGCGGTTCTTACCAAGTCGTCTGCCCATCTTGTGGGTGGACGTCCTACGCTGCGCTTGCCGGTCCGTGGCCTCCACTCGAGAACCTTTCGGCCCCATCGGCCATCTGTTCTGCGCGCTATATGGCCTGCCCATTGCCACTTCAACGTGCTAATCCGTCGGGCTATGTCGGTGACTTGAGTTCTCCTACGTATCTCCTCATTTCTGATTCGATCCCGTAGAGAAACCCCGAGCATAGCCCTCTCCAAAGCTCGTTGAGCGACTCTGAGCTTATTCATAAGGCCAATAGTGAAGGACCACGTCTCGGTTCCATATGTCATCACTGGTAACACACACTGATTGTAGACTTTCGTCTTAAGGCACTGAGGTATGTTGAACGAAAAGACGTTGCGAAGTTTCCCAAACGCTGCCCATCCGAGTTGGATTCGACGATTGACCTCTTTCTCGAAGTTGGACCTACCTAATTGGACTGTTTGTAAAACGGTATGTCAAAACTAAATTAAAATAATAGAAAATATAATGTTAGAATATGTCAAATAATTGCGTCAAAGGAAGATTCTAATAAATTAAAATTCATAAATTCATTTAAACAATAAAAAGCATGTCTTTCAAAAAACCATTTGATTTTTTGTTTAAAATTTGAAATATATTCTAAATTTACAATTTTTGCGGGCAGTTTATTGTACATTAGTATTTTATTATATTCTCCCTGCTTTTGCGCTTTAGCTAGTCTTACTTTTGGTTAAACTAACATATTCAATCAAATTGTACCATTATTCCCGCCTCAAAGGCCGTCGACTACGAAGCATCTAATTCGAGTTTAACTATAGCTAAGTGCAGAATGCACTCGTAGATATGCTCACCTGGCCGTTTGCTAATGTAGTGTGGTGATCGCATTATTACGTATCATAGTACATATGTTCCTAGCGTAGCATATTGCTTCGCTAGGAACATATTAGGTAGAAGTGCTTTACCATTTTGTCCTAATAAATACGTATAAGAGCTACGGTGAATGTGGTACTACGGAATATTTGGCACTATTTGTGAGTTTTTCACATATCAAAAACTCAAAATCATGGTATGTAAATATGTATATGGATAAAACATCATGATCATCATATCAGGTCATGGACGTCCAAGGGTAAACATAGGCCTCCCTATATAGATTTCTAGAGCGACCGGTCTCGTGCGGGTTGCACCCAACGGCTCCCAGCGACCTTTATCAGGTCGTCTTTCCATCTAGTGGGGGGCTGTCCTACGCTGCACTTTCTATCAAGATAATAAAAGAGTAATAATTTACGTGAAAAAAACATATCCTCATATAGTCGAACGAGCGCAACGCTCCGTACTTAAAGTCATGCTTATGAAACCTTATACATATCCAACTACAGAATTGTACAAAGAAAGTGGTGTTCTAAGTGTCCGGCAAATATTTAACTTAAAAACATCGGTATCAGCGCATAAGCATTTACTTTCATCAGAAAATTACTCGGAGCTGATAAGCAAACGAGTCTTTAAAATTCCTACCCCGCCAATCAATACATCCTTTGCGCAACGTTTTGGTCAGAATGTAAGAGCATGTGTTTATAATAATGTTCTAAAATTTTGCGATCTAAAAAATAAATCTGTAAGACAAGCAAAACAATTAATACAAAAGTGGCTAACTACTCTGACGTACGATGATACTGAGAATATTCTGAGTGTTACAACCTAAAAGTCCCAAATATTTATCCAATGCAATACATTATATTACTTATATATATTTAAATATATTATATACATATTTATTTTCAATTCTTTATTAGAAGTTGTATATATATTTATTTATGCATTATAAATTTAGGTTATATTAGTATATAGGTTTTCAATTGTTATTTTAAACTGTTTTATATATATATTTCAAACATTATTAATTTAATTTATTAGTCCGAGGTGTAAACAACTGATTAATCTATATAAGAATTTCAAGGTCTTCACGATACAGGCTTGGCCTAGTGTGAAGACCACCGACTAAACCGTTTAGTTATTAAGCTCTCTCAACAATAAGTTAATTTAAAAATTATCTGTTTTAAACATATTAGTCATAAGGTGTGCTTTTTGTTGCTAAATAAAATATTTTTCTTTTCTTTTTTATTTTATTCGGACAAAACACACTATGAAGCTTATACGATGTTAATAAAATGGTACCCCCGCCAGCGCTTCTTTCAGTTGAGTTATTTTAATCTAATATCTGATATTCGATTAGACATGGTTTATTACGATTTATTTTGTATTATACATACTCATGGTAAGTATGACATGGTGACATGGTATGAATATAGTCTATAGTAGCGTTGACGGAGAGCGCGCACGCTCGCATGTATGCGAGTACATCACTGTGTGTGTGTCTGTGTACGTCTGGATTTGTGTGCCTAAGTTTATTTAAGTAAGTCCTCTAATAAAAACAAAAATAAAAACGGGCATATTAAAACGTATCCAACCATTGTGTTAATATCTTTGCATATTAACGCGGTGCATTATAATTGATCGAGCGAAGCGAGCTCTCTAATGGCGGGTTCCTATATCCGTCGGTAACCGACTACGCCTCGTATCTCCTTGAAAAAGTGTCAAACTAGTGTTAAAATTTTGACAGGTTTTCAAGGAGAAACGAGTCGTAGCTGGTTACCGACGGATATAGGAACCTGCCATAAATCAACTTGGGCAAATCGGCGTTGTATGTGTGTATGTTTGTCCGAGGATAACATTCGTAACGATGATCCTATCATCGTAAAATTTAATAAGTAGGTAGGTAGTGATGGCACAATTTTGATGTGACTAAATGAGCTAAAAATGTTGGAGGGTTGTTGAGATATTGGGGTTCAAGAGGGGTAAAAAAAAAGAAAATGATGCTATCAGGCCAGGTGTGACGTCAAACGAAAGGTATTCATTAGTAAATTTAGACTTCGTTTATGTTTTTCGCAAATTCTTTGTAGTTTTAGAGTTATTAGCCACGATAAAAACTAAACTTGACAAAATTCACAGGGCACACCAGTGACCCCACAGTGCTGTAATTTGGTATGCGTGTAGCTTAAGTGACACAAATATAGGCAAAAGTCTGAAATCAAGAATAACTGCAATTTGTACCCCAAAAAATTTTACCACAGTACATGAACTCATGTTACATGTAATTTGAATGAAGCTGTAGGTCAAGTAAGGTGGTTAAGTTTTCGTGACATTATTTTGATAGTCAAAGATTACAAATAATATTTTTCTGTTTTAATCGGAAACTCGCGAGATCTCAGTTCGGGGCGAACCACTAGTTTTATGGTATATAAAATAATAGTTACTATCTCCAGCCATGTGGTACGTGTATTAAGTTGCCTTTTGTATTGGGTATAGTCAAGCGCTTGACCACTACTGGATTACAGTGCGCTTCGTGAGATATGTCACGCACGACACGAGACATTTTGTGGATGTCGACTAATATTTCGTTTACATGCACGCCACGATAGAGAAGTTTGTCGTCATTCGCCGCCATTCTTTTTGTTGTCATAAAACTTTGCTCTGCGTCGTATCTCGGTATCGTACGACGACAAAATACCCACACAGCGGTGTCAAAACTCGTCTAAATTATAGTGCGCATGCTAGCATAGGTAGACATAAAGTTATATCTCTATTTAGCACGAGACAACGAGTCGTTAAAATGTTGTCACGTTGTGCATGTCAGCTCTACTGATGTGTTTTCTGCTTTAGAAGCTTTTATTTAACTTGCAATGTTTGTGTAGATCAATTCTTGCCACTGAATTTTAAACCAGTTCCCATCGACGGATCGAGGAATATATATACTACTTCAGTGATAATGCAATACATTTTCAGTTATTATTATTATTATTATACCTTACAAGCTAGACACATCAACAATAAAAAAGAAACAAAATAAAGCAAACAAATGCAAGCATAATGGGCAATAATGTCGCAAAAAAAAAAAAATGATAACTACCGTGGAGGTGGACTCATGAAGACCGATGTACAACGGAACTTTTAAATAGATTATGATAGGCTATTGGTTTTTGGGCTCATTTGAACCTGGTTGCGGTTCCGATTATGTATTTTATAAAAGCTTCCCTTGAAAAAGTATATTTCTACAAAAATATATTATATGTATATTTCTTCAAGTCCAGACGGAATAGGTTCTTTCTAGGCAAGCGTGCTCCATCTTCGATCACACCTTCACTTACCATCAGGTGAGGTAGTGGCCAAGCGCTTGGCTATCATCAATAAAAAAATCTTAATAAAACTACGATTGCGCTATATTATTCTCCTTTCAGTCGTATAATATTATAACTAACTGGAAAAGCTTCAGGATTGTTAACAAGTTATTGAAAGTGGAGACGTGTCTTATTTGAACGCGTAATGCTGTTAAAAAGGGAAATACTCGTTAAAATATTAACCTTTAATTAAAGTTTCGAGGACATTATGGACAAAAAGGTACTTTTGACTAATAACAAAGATAATTCAGAAAATAAGATCTTATAGTTTTATTTTCTTTGCGTGTTTTATACGTCATCAACATCGAATATTTAAGGGTAGCAACATTTTATATTATTATGTATGTTCTCTTCTTAAGAGTCGCTCAAACAGAGAAACCTAAATCTTGGCCATAAACTCCCGGGATTCGAGAGCTTTTATCAACTGAATTAACTCAACATAAAACGTAATTTGACTAGGCAGGTATTTTGTCAGCGCCGTATCACAGAATAGTATTAGTTTTTATGTACAGATATATCACTACACAACTGCACTGATGAATTATACCTTAAATAAATAAATCAAACTCTACTCTAGTATTTTTCAATATTTCGCGATCATTATACTATAGTATTTCCATTTCTTTATTTTCTCGATGACAGTTCTAATTTTATAGTTGTGGTGTTGTGACCAAATAAGTAATGATATCGAGTGACAGTGACGATTCATCAGATTTTGATTAAAATAAATAAATAAAGATTACCTGTCGTTATAATTATTTCGTTTCATTGTCGAGTACCTACCTATACCTACTTATTTTACAACTGCTTCGAAAATTTTAAAGAAGTTGGCATTATCAATCAAGAATTAATACGTGTAACATCTTGTAATGAAATATAATATTAGTTAATAAATTTGAACAAAAGTATCCGGCGGTAGTTTAGTTTCTTACATTTTGTAATAAAATATCGGGTCTGTTATCGTGTTAAGTTTATCGATAGCTCTATCCCTATCAGTTTCTCCGACTCTGGTATAACCTTGTACGTGCGTAAGCGTCATATTTTTATAAAATAATGCATACATAATGTAAAAAGACGCTCGTTCAAGTTTTCACAGGAGTTTTTCATCGAGAAAATAAAGTAATGGAAATACTATAAATAATGAAATCAAACGGAACATAAGCGTGTTTGAAAATATATGGACAAAATTGAAAGGTGTTATTTTGATGAGCATAATAAATAAATTTGTGAAATGTTTACCATAGAATTGTGAAATTTATTTTGGCATGTAAAAACACTTTATTAAAATTATGTTGCGCTATTGCATAACGCCATCTAACTACAGATGGACTGTATTGGTGACGTCTTGAGATACCTCTTGATGCCCCTTTCCAACCCGAAACCCCCAGCCATTTCTGACAGAGATTATATCGAATTAATCACCTAAACTTAGTCGATTTTCTTTAAATTTGATAATATAACTAAGTAGTAGTTGTTTTTTTCGAGTCTTTTTTTATGTTTTGAGAAGCCGTCACTTGAATATCGTCAGTATATTACCAAACATCCTGTATAAGTTAGATACCCGTTCTCTCTCTTCGAGTCGTAGTCCTCAATGTTGAGGTTCGTGGCCGTGGGTCGCTCCATGGGTGATTTTCTGTTTCATTATGCTGCGCCATCGGTGTCTGTTGGCGGCGACATGTATCAAATCAAATCAAAATACCCGTAAAATATCATTAACTAATCGGTTTTTTTATGTTATTAGAAATGGAAATGCATTCAAGATCGCTGTAACTTCATTAATTTTTTCTACTCGCTGTTTGAAGTTGCCGCTAAATTAGCTGTATCTTTGCTGAGGATTAAGGCTCACTGAGGTGCGAAGAAAACCGAATTATATTTTCGGTATTTGAATTATGTCATAGTGTCTAAATCGCTTATTTTTTCTGTTGCAAGCCTATTTGAAGTGATATAGCACTGGCTATATCGGCTCAGGCCGGGACAAATTAGGGCGAAATCCGGGCATTACGTTGTAATCGCGCCAATTTACGGAAAGATCACGTTAACGTTGTATATTACAGCTAGGTCTTTTAAAAAATGACTTACGATGGTTCCACTCAAGTTTACTGAGAGGAATTCTCTTAAGCGCGACTTGGGGCGTGTCGGAATTCGCTCGTTTAAGTTACATTGTGCATGAAAAGAGTCTGTCTAGTCTAACCGTTGTATTACATAGTATAAACCTTAAGGAGACGAAGAAATAAACTAATACGAAGAATACGGCCTTATTATGCTTCGGAAGCAATAATGATATACATTCTACACAGCCTAGTGAGTTAGATATACGCTTTTATCTATTGGTATCTTCCATTTATTTATTTTATATTAACTTACTAGCGTAATGTGAGTAGAATTATACTCTTAGGTAATATCTCAGTCTGATTTGTGCGCATTACCCCTTTTATCAGTATTAAAAAATAGTACAGCACAGTAAGGTCAGTATTTTCCAAGCACACTATATGGTTCAATATTGCCCTCTTTGTTTGAGCTGAAATGCAGATTTTAAAATCCAAACACGGATGCAAATAAATACTCGCAATATAGGAGTAGGAGCTTGGATTTTCCGTTCGTATGTTTACTTTAGCCGCTCTAGAGTTTGCTTTCGAAGTTATTGACTTAGCGCCGTGTTTATTTCTGAAATATCAGCGATTTATAGTTCCGGCTATTGTTATACTGTTACGTTTTACAGTTTCTCTTAGTAACTGAGGTGGTACGGTCAATACGAAACTATTTCAGTGCACATGCTCAAGTGCTCGTCGATACAATAAAACCTACATCTAGTAAACGCTTTACTATTTGAACAATAACGTATAGAATTGAAGTTCTCTCGATTGATTGAAAACCTACGTGTAAACGCTTTACTTCTTGAGATCTAGAATTAAAGTTCTAGAAAACTTTCTAGATAACTCTAGACAGTTCTACACTTTTAAGAACACTTTAATTTATTGATATTAACAATTAAGAGCTTTATTGCGTCTGGTATGTTATTTTGTGTCATACTGCTGGGACACCAGATAAACAGTTGGAGGGGGATTCACTTTAAATGGCAGCTCAATAAAGTTGAAATCCATTCGTTGATCGCAAATAAAATACTAAAAATCTGGCTACAATAGTTTTGAATTGAAAAGCTCTGCGATATCCGTAACCAATTTTAATTTTAAATTGAATATAGTAGAAATGTTGCAGTTTTAATTCTCGCATCGAGAAAAAATGGTACGATAAAGGGGTTTTATATCTTGAGTTATTAAAAAACGGCTCAAGATTCTATCAGAAAGACTATTAAAAGTATTAAACTTGGAGATCTTAAAATCTACTGAGCTAACTCCCACTGATTAATGAAAATTAGTGTGTCGCTTATACATATTTTTTTTACAGTTTAACCTAATTATACCAGACCCGGAACAAATTACGAAAAGTACGGGTTATTGGGTACATGAATTTTGTGTAGCTTACTAATAACTGGACTTTTAGTACGAGTTGTTTTACATTAGCGATATTTATGTATTGGTTTTTATCGAAATACTAACAAAATACTCGCTGTCTTGAGTTTTATACAACAATCAATGGACATGTCTGAAGAAGACATTGAACTGGCTCTGATGGATAATCCGACAAGGTCACCGAACGAGCAAACGAAGATTTCGTTACATCAGTCTAGAACGGCGTAATTTGAAAACACAAAATAAATGATTACAACTCAGAGCTTTTTCGTCTGAAGCTCTTTGCAAATGTCATTTAAAAAGTTTAAACAAGTTTGATTGCAAATCAAAACTTGTACCTTAGCAACCGTTCATGCAAACACATATAAATTGGATGTAATAGATTATAATATAACAAGCTTTGACCCGCGGATACGCACGCGTGGTTTGTCAATAATATAAGACTCCTTCTGCGCAGTCGGGTAAAAATAGCCAGTCTCAATTCTGATCATTATCTATCTGTCTCCAAAATTGCATCGAAACCGGCCCAGTCGTAAAAACGTAACAAACAGACGGACAGTAAATGTAAATTTTGCGGATTTATAGACACTAGTTGTCAGTGCAAAGTGGTCAAAACGCGACCGAAATTCAGTTTATTTTATGTTAGCTTAATTTTAGCATTCGCCGTTCCTCAATATAAACTTTATTTGTGTCAAACCTCATATTCCTCGTTGTGCGCAATAAGCTTAAAAATCGGTACTCTTCGCGTATTAGTAAAATAGATAGCGCAAAACTTAGAATTTAAAGGTAAATGTAACCTAGCCATTTTAATGACCTCCGAGGCGCAGTGGGAAAATAACCGGATGAGACGCAGGAAGTTGCGGGTTCGATTCCCGCCTCGGTACAAAAGTTTGCATGATCTACAGATATTCGTTTCGGGTCTGGTTGTTTCTCTATATATTATAAGTACGTATTTACAAAAAAAAAACGTATATAAGGTTTCTATCAGTTATCTGGTTCTCATAGTACAAGCATTGCTTAGTTTAGGGCTAGATAGCGCTGTGTGAAATGTCCAGCAATATTTATTTAATAGCTACGTATATCCATCTACTTATGTCACGTGCTGACGGTACATCAGTATAAGAGGATCGAGCCCGATGCGAAGCCTCTTGCGTGAGTCGAGGGGCTTCACTAGTACACAATAGCTTCTCGAACCTCCTTGCGGTCTATCTAGACTTATTTATACACTACTACATATGTATACTACACCTGTAGGTACATATGCATCATAAGTCTTGATAAACCATATCTCTTGATATCTAGCTGGGGGCCGTCCTACGATGCGCTTTCCAGTCGAGAACCTTTCTGCCTCAACTAACAACTGAACTCTAATGAATGCATTTATCGAGTGTCGCGACACTGCGCGAAATGTAAATAATAAAATGGCAATACTTCAAACTCTATGGTAAGACTCTTATTAGACGCTTATCTGAGGTATTTCTGTGTGATCTATGGTTACTTTCCGTTCTTATAAAATTCTCTCACGCGTTTATACTTGTATTGAAATCTACCTACATAAAATAACAATTTACTATTAAGTGAATTACTGGGTGAGACTAAAGTCTAACTTTTTATTAGCTGCAGTAAAATGACGTTTTGTGGGTTGCCGGTTTTTGAAGAAAAATAAATAGGGATCTAGCTAAATGAGTGAATCATAAATGAATAATCAGTTTGGTTTTTTTTTTTGAGATTTAATATTAAGTTGTAATGTATTTTTTTAACCTATTATTATTACTATACTAGAGGATTGATCTTTTTTAGTGAAAGTATAGGGAGGTACATTCAAAATGAAACATGAAAAATAATGTTATTTAATTAAATTTTTGTGAACTGAATCACATCCCTATTGAGATTAGGCTGGCAACATTATTTTACGGAATGACATTTAGAAACGTCATTTTACTGCAGCTAATAAAAAGTTAGACTATAGCGCAGGATCGTGGCGGATGGCACAAACTTGGGGAGGCCTATACCCAACAGTGGGTGAAGTCGGGCTGCGGATGATGATGATGAATTACTAAATGAAATATTTAAGTGTTGTGCTAAGTGCTAAGTGTAAAAGGTAAGTATGAATTCCAGATATGGTCCTAAGCCTGCGCAATAAACGTTCTGGGGGACTCAATGGATGCGGTTCTATGCTTCTGGTCCAGCAAATAACGGGGTCTCCTAGATAGTAAAAGTGTTTGGGGTTCTGGTGCGATGGAACCTCGGAATCCGGGCAATGTATTTTAAATCCTTTTGCAGTTGTACATACCTACTAGCAATTGAATACGTTATAGTTTTAGAACATGTTTGTTTGTCTTTGTGTATTTTAGAATACTGTTATCTTGATTTTCAATTACGCCTCAGTAGGTGGTTTTTAAAATGTACCTAATGCTAACTTAGCTTGGATAGACTATATAAATATATGAAACTTACTTAATGGTAATGGAACTGTCTGAGTTAAAGTCAATATTTCATTAAAATCACAAGGGTCATTTTGAAAAGTTAATTTATTTTACCTGGTGCTCCACGATCAAGCCAAAGAAGTTTTTTTATCGCGAATATATCTTCTTATGAGCACAATCTGACCTGATGTTGAGTGATGATGTGGTCTGAGATGGAGCACTAAAATCTAGAAGACACCTATTCTGGTACCTATTATTATATTCTGGTTTTAATGAATGTCGTCCAACCAACGTTGGTAATTTGTTTGTATCACTTAATAACACATAAAAGATTAATTCTGGAATAACAGGCAGTTATAACATTCATTATTATATACTTATTAACTCGATCTGCATATTTACTGTAAATGTGCATTTGCTAGCATTACAGGCTTTTTATTTCGCGTAAATAGTTTTGTTGTCATAATGTTACGTAATAAAAACAACCTTAACCCAAAAACAAGTGAAAAATGTTATACATCATTATTTAATACATAATTATTTAATACTAGCTTCCGCCAGCGGCTTCGCGCGCGTTGTTTGTCAATAAAAAATAGCCTATGTTTGAATCCAGATCTATTATCTATCAACACACCAAATTTCATCGAAATCGGTTCAGCTTTTACAACGTGATTGTGTAACAAACAAACATCACATTTATAATACCTATATAAGTTTGATTGATCTTCCGTTTTACAAGTTTCATGCCAAACAGAGAAAAAATATTTTATCTGTTCATAGTAGCTTTACTTTGATGGATTCAGCCGTATTAGTCTGCAATTTTTTTGATATATTAAGCTTAAATTTCCAAAATAAACTTTAAATAATTGTGAGCAACATAAAAATAATCTAGGGACTAGAGCTAGTGTCTTGTTAAACAGAATTGATTATTTTTATGTTACTTACTAATATTTTTCCTAAAATTTAATGGTAGATAAATTATTTTAGTTATTAGGCACAACCATTACGCCATCTTCACTGCACTTAAGAACCAAGAAATAGATCAAACTTATATCAACCTCATCGAAACCATGTACAACAACAGCACAGCCAATATCAAACTAACAACAGCTGTACCATATATTACAATTGACAAAGACGTTAAGCAAGGTGACCCGCTCTCTCCCAAGCTCTTCACGAGTTCTTTAGAACAAATCTTCAGAAACTAGCAGTCTCTTGGAAACAAAAAGGTGTATCTATCAGAGATAAGAAGCTTACGAACCTGCGTTTCGCCGATTATATTATTTTCTTTGGCCCCACAGCAGAACAACTCCAAAATTTGCTCCACTGCAAGCCTTGAGGTTGGACTAATGATGAATCGTTCAAAGCTACAACTAATGACTAACACCAACAAACACAAACTCATGGTAGACGGGCAAGAATAATAATAGGTCGAGGAGTACATTCACTTGGGCCAGATTGTCTCCTTCCAAAACAGACAAGATAAAGAGGTCGACTGCCGCGTCGAAAATGCCTAGAGAAGCTTCTGGTCCATGAAGACGCTAATGAAGGGAAACCTTCCATTGTCACTTAAGCGTAAACTCGTCGACATGTGTGTTCTGCCCGTCCTTACCTATGGTGCCCAAACTTGTTTTGCCGAAGAGCCATGGAACGCAGCGTGTTAGGGGTAAAGAGAATCGACAGAATTCGCAATACCACACTGCGCGCGAAGACCGGGATCGCAGATGTTGGCTTTAAGACTGAAGTGGGACTGGGCGGGTCACGTCAGTCGTATGGTCACAGACAAATGGGCAACAGTCGTCACACAATGGGTGCCTGCAGATGGGCGTCGAAGCCGGGACAGGCCGAGAAAGCGTTGGCGTGATGACCTCGATGCATTCCAAGATGGCTGGTGAGACGTGGCGAGTGATCGTGAGATGTGAAGGAACATGGGGGAGACCTTTGCCCTGCAGTGAGAAAGTAAAGGTTGAAAAAATTTAGGTATAATACTAATACAATACAGTAACAGTTTAACACTAAATGATAAAAGCGATCACCCGAGCACACACACATAACTGATCTTTTAAGAACACCCTTCAAATCGGAACACAGCATTACTGCTTGGCGGCAGAAATAGGTAAGGTGGGAGTTCTTCCCCGGCCTAACTAGACAACGAGTTCTCCTACTACTGCCATTTTCAATCTCCATTATTAAAATCAGTTTAAAATGTAGTAACTGCACAATAACCTGACCACTATTACGGCGCGAATAAAAACCATTAAATAAAACCACATAAACACGTTATTTTACCGCCATTAAAAACGTAATAAACCTGTAAAAAGCGTTTTTGATTAACCGCAACTTCGCTCGTAATAAAAATAAAAACAATAGCGAATATTAAAATATCCTGATACACGGGCCAGCTATAAAACGTGCCAGTAAGTTAGTGAGTTACTGGCTAAGTTTCTTTTGTAAGCCAGACAGAAAAAAAACATAAGTGGCGGACTACTTAAAGACCAAAAAAGACGGGTGCTCCGGAAATAGCTCACATGTAAAACTTCATTTAAGTTAAAATTCAGTACTATGTTCATTAGTTTATAATATACGGTAATGTAACTGTGAATCTGTAGGCTACTTGCGATGTTTTATCGACGCGCCGCGCGACCCATGTCCTATGCTGTGCCATGGAATTCCTTACTGTGCGACTGAGACGATAGCTAGTGCGGCAGCCTCCGGCGCACGAGCAAGCTAGATGCATGCCGACCGACCGCTCGTTGCAAGGGAAGGAACAGTGTCGAATTCACCTGGGATCGTACACCCGTGTCGCGCGCGCGCATCGATCACGCCCACCTAATATTTTCGTGTGCTGATTAATCTTGTAAATGCTGTTGTGCCAATATATATATATATGTATATATATATACACACACACCTGCTTCTCACTCTTTCATACTCCTTCTTATTATAACTATAAATCAAAGTATTAATTAAATAAAATAAAACTCTACAAGCGGACACTCATCTGAGTAATGTCGATGAAGATTGCTTAATCTAGTTGACCCGTGAAAATATCCTGCCAGTAGAGTAGCTAGAAACGTTAACTGCCGGTGTCCTTACTGTTATCCTTATGTAGTTTGGGGCCAATTCCCTTAATACCATTTTAAAAACATAACAAAAGTTGACCCAAATGAGATTGGATTATGAATTGAGTACATTTTGGCATTCTGCTCCATTCATATTCATAATACCAATTAAGATATTTAACATAACGAAATAAGATTGATACTCGAATCTTACTTTTTTAAGTTACGGAAATTGGCCCCCTGATCAGTTAAAACAATAGTAAGTGATATGAGTCTAATAATTTACCCTATCATCCTTTCGCTAGTATTTTCGCAAGTATTTAAAACACATATCCGAATTCAACAGTATGCTGTGCTGAACGCCATTTTCTTACACATGAGTCGAACTATTTAAACTTATTCAATTAATGCCCAATGTTTTTTTATAATTGTTTCGTGTGTTATTAAAATTTATGTGCCAAATCCATTATTATCGTTTCTATTCTGCTGAAAGTGATAAACAAGGAAGACTAGCAAGCCAATTAACCTAACTGGCATGCTTTCTCACTGACTTGTGTATCAAGAGCTTTAGCGGGCTTATTATGCCGGGGCACGGTGGCATCACTTGCGGTCTACGGCGTAGCACAATGCTACGAAGCTCTACGGCGTAGACATTGTCTATGGAATGCTACGAACTTCTCTACAAGTCGACAACCAGCTGATATTTAATTGCATTTCTGGGTAAATCTACATCTTGTATACATAATCTACATCACCGCAGTTTATATGAGTTATGGAAATATTTCCAGGATTGTAAGACTAGTTATGTAAAAATAAAAAATATTAATAGTATAAATCACTTTAGGCAATACAATTCTCCCATTGTACATTTATTTTATTTTTTATATGTTGTTTTGTAATTGTTATGAGTTAAAGAGTTAATTGACGATTATTTATCTATGATAACTTTATTCTATGGAGAATTTCTCTTATCAAGGGGAAGTTTACGGGTTCAAATCCCATCTGGTTGGTAATCTCCCATAAGTGTTGGATAACACTTTAAAATAATGATAACTAATGAAATGACTCAATGACGTTCAGCGCGGTCACTAGTTAGATGTGTGATCATTAGTGACATTTTCAACCTTCCGAGCTTCGAAGGGCATGTTAAGATGGCCTCGGCTATAAAAATTGTCAACCCAAGTCGGAGGCCTTAGGGCAGCTTAAAAATTCCGACACCAAACTTGGCCACTAACTCATACGAAAATATACAGATTTTTTATTTTGGCTCTAACATTCCTTAATCTATTGAATGCAAAGTACACACGGCTACACATCAAACTATACATTTCCAGTATAAGCTGACCTTTTATTATACGAAAAGCCTACACAATGCGAGGTCAGTTTATACTGGCAATGTATAGCTTGATATGTAGCCGTGTGTACAATCAGTTTTAATTGCAAACAGCACCTAAAAATAAAAACTAACAAACAATTTATTTATTGACTAAACCTCTTAGTTACAAGCATTCACATTACTAGATAGGAACCGAACCTACACTATTCACTTGGCCTTGGGTGCCTGTTCATGAAGTTTGGGCTCCTTGAACTAGAAGGCTAGGAATACGGTCATGTCAAATCCAGAGCCACCTCCGAATTGCTTCTCGAGCTTCTCGAACTCGGTCTTGAGCTCCTTCTGGATTGCTGGGCTGGGGTCCACCAGTTTGACACCAGCGCTTTTCTGCTTGTATTCTCGGATTTTGTCGAGGAACAGCTGCTGAATAAGGTCATTCTTCTGCGCAGCCGCCAGGTACCTGGTGATCATCACAGTGGCGCTAGCCGCCCGAAGACCGACAAAAGTGGAGCTCAACTTCTTTTTTGATAATTTGGTCTGCCTTTGGAAATTATTTGACAACTGTTTTTAGAAGCTTCACCTAAACTTAATGGTAATAATGTTAATGGAGTACGTTATGAGATTATCACCATTAAAATTGACGAACTTTAGTCATGTATTTCCAACATGCTCTTTATTTTTATGATACTCTAAAATGGTACACACCATTCAAAAGCATTTTTAAATGTACACAGGCTTTAAAAGAGGTCAATATTAGTTCGCGTTTTACATTACCATTCGTTACCTATACGTGAATACTGTACCAGTGTAGTACATTTGTGAATAAAAGGGAATTACTTTTTTATTATTTACTAGCTGAGCCGGATTTTTATTGAAATAAAATATAGCATGTAGAAATCGGGGATAGAGTAAAAAAAACGGTTAAGCTGTTTAAGAGAACTATTGCGGACACACTCACACCTGAATTTTATATATAAAGATAAGCCCGATGTATCCCACTGTAAGAAAAAAACCTCCCTTCCCTATTTTTATATTTTATGCTATATTTGGCGAGTGCTTATTGTAGGAGTCCATGTATCCAGCCATCGCCGGCTAAATTGAAAATGTTACCTAAAGATTTAAATCCAATGGGACTTAACCTGCATCTTTTTTGGCATCGAAATTCTCAAATGTGTAGACCATTTTTTTATTTTATCTATAATATAAAAATGAATCGCAAAATGTGTTGGTAAGCGCATAACTCAACAACGCCTAGACCAATTTGGATAATGCCTTTTTTGTTGTATTTCTTATTGTCAGGAGAAGGTTCTTATGAAAGAAAAAATTCTGAAAATTGCGCGCAAAATTAGAAAATTTAAGAATACTTCACCACCCTATAAAATTATTTATAATCTAACCTTAGCGCTTTTATAATGTAACCTTATGACGTTTGACATAGAATTGACAGAATGCGTGCTGCAAATATCGTCAAAGAGGATGTAAAAAAATGAATATCGTTTGAAACAGATGCTTCGGTAGGAGTTATCCCGAGATATATTGTCTATATAAGTATATAAAAATTAATTGCTGTTCGTTAGTCTCGCTAAAACTCGAGAACGGGTGGAGCGATTTGGCTAATTTTGGTATTGAATTATTTGTGGAAGTCATTCATTTTCTCATACATAATGATGGCCGGGGACAACAATTGACAATTCTACCAGGGTGACTTATATTGACAGCCCGCGTTATACCTATGTATGTCAAGCCGATACGAAGTTCGGCGGGACCACTAGTATAAAATGTATAGGCATATAAATATATAGATAGCGGATTTTTATTTGTAAAAATCTATGAATAAATTGTAAAATTAGATATCATTGCTCATAAGGTGTAGGAGAGTTCATACCTCTGTTTTTGAGACTGAGCATATTGTTAGATTTTACTTTAGTTGAATACTTTTGTCAGTGCCTGTACAGTAAAATGTATTTCGTTTTATAGAATCTCGCTATAGGACGAGTTCGCCCTATATCAGACCTACATAGCTTCGCTCGGTATTGTCGAACATACAATTTTGAATAAGCCTAATTTTTAATTACTCATCGCGTATGTACCTTTTTTTTTGATACCCCAACGTTACTTTTTAATATATACTTATCAATAAACACTAGTTTAACATTTCGTTAACTAATAAATATTTTATACCAGCTGTTATAATAGCGGTTTATTGGGTTTAACAGCTGTTATAAAATATATATTATATATGTATACTATTATAAATACGGGAATTATCAAGATGTGTTCGATCCGCATTGCGTCTCGTCCCGCACTATAAACCGCAATAAACAAAAAAAGAGCCTCCGAGTAAAATGACTGTCACATACGGACGGTTAGACGGACAGGATAAAATTATAGGTGTTCCGTTTTTTTGCCATTTGGCTACGGAACCCTATAAATCCATTGAATATCCGTTTGGAAGATGAAACACGGACAAAAGTTTTCAACTTTTTTGTCGGGGTTTATTACGACATCACTTGCATTCTAATGAACCTTTTAGCGGTAATAGCGGCGTTGTTTCCCCATCACCGCTTGTTTACACCGGACTGTTTGATCACACCCCCTTCTTTCTACCATCAATCTTCTTCGCCATTAATCTTTACTCGCACTCACTTCTTTACTCGTTTTGGTTCTACGCTTTTATACGACCAGCTAAGGATTGGAACATTACCATCCATCGGCCGTCTTTTGTTTTCTAAAGACTAGAATCTCGGTCTAAGGTGAATAGGTGTCTTCTAGATCTTCGAGCTTCATCTTAGACCACAACATCGCTTACATCGGTGAGATTGTGGTCAAACGAAGATCTTTCAGTGATTTAAAAAAGTATGTATGCATGAGAAATTTTCTATTTTGTCAGACATGCCCTTCCTAACAAAGAGACCAAATCCAACTTCCTAAAATTGAATCCTTATCGCATGCTAATTTATAAACTTGTATCACTCTTACGCTTTGAATAAATTAGGCTTCCAGCTTCAGAATTCACGCACATCGCCGTGCCATATTTCACTTTGTCCAAAAGTTTTAAGTTCAGCGAAAGCGGAGTGTCTTGATAAACTGGCGGGAATAGCACTTGTGTTTCATAAATGTTTTATTCATACAACGAGCCTTGAGAATAGCCGGCTAATTATTATGGTGGCAAGATTCTCTGAAATCCATCGACATACCTTATCTAATGAGTGGCACTGAAATTGGCAGGATTATACTGGGGAAGATCAGGGCTCAGGTATTATGGTAACGAAGTACTGCGATAAAATATTCTATTGCTGACTTATTATGGACGTTTAGGACAGGTGTTATATTGACATGATTTATTTATGATTGATTCCATTTTTGTAAGCGTTGTGTATTACACAGATTGACGTACGTAGCGTATTAGGTGCTAATAAGCATAGCAGGTGTCACAAGCGGTTTGAGTACTGTGTTGTCTTGGTTGTGTGAGTTACTCGTAGTACTGTCTTGCGTAATGTGTAAAATGTATACGTATAATATCGACCAATGTGAGTACCCAGACAAACCTTACACGGTTTTTACGGTATAATAATAAGGATAAATGTACTTAAACTGTAGTAAATAAATTAAAAAAAAACGTGAAATTTGCCATTTTAAAAAAAGTATTTAGATTTAAACTACCTCCCTATCTCGGTCACCTCCTTACTGTGTAAATGTATGGAGCGTGTGCTGAATAGAAAACTCCTCGCTCCCATAAGAAGACACCTCCTTAGTGACCGACATTATGAGTTTCGCCAGAAACGGTCTACTGGGAAACGATCTTCTTGCGTATGCTACACACATCTGGAGTGAAGCCATCGAGAAGTATTGTGAAGCACTGGCTGTTTCACTAGATATCTCGAAGGCTTTCGTCAGGGTTTGACATGCCAGCCTTATTGGCAAGCTTCTTTCATATTGACTTCCAGCTCAATTCTGCTCTTGGCTTGCAGACTTTCTGAGGGAACTATCCATTCGGGTAGTCCTTGATGGCCGCTCATCTGATCAGTTGGCTATTAACGCCGGGGTACGTCTTTGACTAGGGTGATGCGAATCTCGTCAAATTCAACGCTACAAAAACGCAAGCATGTCTCTTCTCGGCGAAAAAGAGTCAGTTTCCCCAAGTACTCATTTTCCGAGATGAACCGATATCTGTAAAAGGTCACCTCGAGCTCCTAGGGATTTCGCTCACGCCTACTCTCAACTTTAGCACATACATATATCGAGCCTAAGGCTAAAACCAATAGTAATTGCATGATACGCACTGTAAACAGGATGTAGAGTCCGTAAAACTTAAAATCGAATAAAAATAAAATTGACACAGTAATTTTGCTTCGTCCATCCAAATTCGGTAGGCTAATAGAATTATCCCAGCTATAGCTTCGAATTAATTTTAACTCCCCTTTTAAGCATTTTAATATTATCCAGGGGCGGTGAGTGCGTGACACATTAAAAATTATTACGTCCTCGTCGACTTTAAAGTTTATCTTTAGGTATTTTGGGAGAGACGGTCGCTTTTTTATTATTAGACGAGCGGAATCATAAAAATGAATGAACCTATATTTTAAGGCAATGATATTTAAGGCCCGCTTTTCTAAAGCAGCTGCAGAAATTATTAAATGCTATGTTGTTGTATATTCTATTAAACTGAAAAAAAAAACGAGAAATACTTATAGAAGGGACCCATCTACGCAAAAGTTTCCTTAAAGTTATGTTTAGTTGAAAGTTTTATACAGTAATAATGGAACCGAAGTAAAATGCAAATTGTAAGAACACAGCCATTGTGTACTTTGTAATTAAAATATCAAATCCCAACAAACAAAAAGTAAATAAAAACTTCAACGCTTCATCGCTATGGCTTCTTCGAAAGAGTTCCGTGTGTTTATTTTCTTAGTTCTCTGTTATTGTCAGTTATACTTTCCAAGGAAATAGAAACATTCTATCTAAAAGTTTTATAGCGATCTTGTGTAACAGGATATTAGAATTCTTGTATCATCCCTGTTGGTGACGTTGTGTTGCGATGTATTAGCTCTTTTTGACGACGACGCTTATTCGATCCGCTCGCGTTCTTTAAGATGTTTCAAAACTTACTTTAGAAACATTTGAAAATGAACGGATGTATCAACATAAAACTTGTTTAATGTACGTAAACAAGACAAATTTAAATTAACACACGATACAGATTTTAAAAGACCTTTAAACATGGGAAACCAATTATTAAATATACGAAATGTTACCCAAATGTTGACTGAAGCGGAACTCATTTCGATTTAATGACTGCCGGGTTTGCAAGGCAATTGAGAAAATATAAAATCACATTTATATTATTGCCCTTACAGATTACGTTTATTCCGTAAGCGCCTTTCAATTTATTCCGCCGAAGATCTCAAGCGGCGCAAATATGGAAGTCTCGAAAGAGCTCACAAATTTGAGCCATTTGGGACCAAGACCCTGGGTCTAGGGATACCGGAGACCTTCGCGTTTTCAAAATTCTTTCTTGGCGTCTGGTCTAAGCAAAGGTAAACAGAGAAATACCGCTTGTCTGAGACAATGCTTCAGCATTGCAATTCAGCGAAACAATGCAGTCAGTGTCTTGGGAACGCTTCTGCCTGGTAGTGATCCGGGGCAGTTGAGCTGTCTATAGCGTTTGCCATATATATTCATTATCATGGCGTTTGCCATGGTCTTTAGATGATACAACTGTTTCTTAATTTAAATAATTATATTAATTTTATTAATAACTAGTTGACCCGCCGAACCTAGTATCGCGTTGACATGCATATGACGAGGGCTGCCAATGTATTGTCGGCCACCATCAGCTACATCTATGTATGAGAAAACTAATTTTGGTCATAATTAGGGTTCCGTACCTCAAAAAGTAAAAAAGGAACCCTTTAAGATCACTCTCTTGTCTGTCTGTCCGTATGTCACCACCGATTTTCTCAGTAACGGGTGGACCTAGCAAGTTCAAATTTATACCAGCTATAAAGGTCTATAGTCCTTGTTAGGTGTATAAAAATCAAGGTCCTGAGCCAACACGATAAAAAGATATGGGCAAATTTAGATTTTTGTGAAAACTTGTAAACAGTACCAAAATGTACCTTAATTTACAACTTTTTATTTTTCGGAATTTTCCCTTTATTTGTGCTGTAAACCTTGCTTTTAAGCAAAATTGACAATTCTTGGTCAACCGGAAGTATCCTATAGGTTTTGGGTCGAAAACCTATATGGTAGTTCCCGTTGACCTAGAATCACGAAATGTGACAAAAAGCAAGGTGTTACAGTACAAATAAAGGAACAATTCCAAAAACTGAAAAAAAGTTGAAAATTAAAGGGTGTCCCCATACATACATAGTTGACGCCAATTAAGATTGTTCTCTGAGTTGTAAGGGCGCTCATATAACTTAGAGGACTAGTTTAATCAGCACCAACCTCTAATAAGGTAAATAAATAAAATTGTGCTATTGAATAAAATACTTAAATATTTAAGTGGGGCTCCCATACAACATACATGATTTTTTGCCGTTCTTATAGATACGGAACCCTTCGAGAGCGAGTCTGACTCGCACTTGGCTGGTTTTCTGCTATTCGGGGTGGAGAAAAATCCAACAAAATCGGTCCAGACGTTCTTGAGTTATAAATGGTGTAACTAACCCGACTTTGTTTTATATATATATATATATATATAGATTAGGATATAGCAAAAAGTCTTAGGTGTATGTATTGGTGGACACAAATAATTTTGTGCAAAGGTTTATTTTCATTCGAGGGCGGACGTAAGGTAAACACAAATAAAATTTTCATAAATTTTATATTTTTGATATATTCACGGTCAGGCTTTTCATACTTTGCCCGCGTGGCTTATCTGGATTATCGGGGAATTCCCGTCGTATTTTTTAACATTGAGCGTTTGTGCGTTCGCTTATTGCGTTCTATCTACGGCGCGTGATTCGCCGAGCTGCCTGCAAATATATTTATCGTACCCTAAACTCCCTTCATATTTATGGAGTCGCTCGGGAATAAAAAATAAAGCTGAATAAAGAGCGCATACGGGGTATTACTCTTTATTACAATTTAATATCCCTAAAGTACCTTTTGTGTCGAGAGGCTCGCGCAATTAGGCGAGTGCTTAATTAAAACGTTCTATTATAATGAATGGTGTCTTGTTTCAGATAACGTGTGATGACCGAACGAGTCAGCTGAGATCATTGCAGTCGCGTTCCGAATGCGACAGAGGATCGAGGTGTAGTGCTGTGTCCGCGGATGCGGTTTTAGTGTTCTGGTGTTATGATGACGTCATGGCGCGGGCTGGCGCTGCTGGCCGCGCTGCACGTTTGCGCGTGCGCGCGCGACGCGCTCTACCACAACCAGTTTGCGGTCCACGTGCCCGATGGGGCGCACCACGTGGCCGACATCGTGAAGAGACACGGTTACGTCAACCATGGACAGGTAAGTTGACCCACTAACCCCTTGTGAAGCGTCTTGTATAATGCTTTGAAAGTGGACGTTCACTTCTTTTATGGTTTTCGCCTGAGTTTCCTGTTCCTGTCGCGTTTTATTTATAACCACAAAATTAAGTGGCAGTAAAAGTAAGGTCACTTAAACAGGATGCTATAACAATGTATTTAATATTAAAAACAGCTTAGTGTATGTGAATGTTTTCGTGAATGGATATTTGGATGAAAGGACCGTGCAATCGATACGATAAACATGTTTGCTTCATTTCTAGCTAGGCTTAAATAACGCCCGTAACTTACCGTTGTATTATTAATTTAAATGAACCCCTACTGCTACAACCACAGGAACCAACAAGATTGACTGACACAGCTACAAATTAAACCTCAATTCTATAAATATTTTACCCTCTTAGTAACTATTCGCTCGCGTGTCTGTCCAGAGCCGTCCAATTAAGTTTTCTCCAGTGATTAATCGCCCTAAACTCCCACATTGTACACCCGAGCTTTACTTTGTATTCTGTACTTCTGACACACGACTTGACACCGCCTTTGAGTTCGAGAACTGAGCTTAACGTGAGGACCTACAAATGCCTGTCCTCTCGTATTCTTAAGACCTAGCCTTTGGTGTCCAATGGTCCGGACTTAATCGTCTTGTTGGCCTTTGTTGGAATATTCGGATTTGACGTTGGGATTGTTTGGTACATAGACAAGTGGCCACTTATAGAGAAACAGAAACGAAAGTTTGATGATATTCATTTGTAAATACATCTGTAACTAAATATAGTTTGAATAACCGATTCTCGCGTAGTTCCATATATTGAGACGTGTAATTAACGGATTGGATTTAAAATTAAAAGTTTCTCTATTAAAGTTTGTTGCGAAAATTGTGTACCAAAAAGGTTTTAGAAACCTTGTTTTTTTTTGTGAAAAATCATAAGACTAATTCTGCTTACTAGCTGTAGGTACCTAATACCAAGTAGACTGTGTTTGCCTCTAAATCGTACTTCATTTACCTAAATAAGATTGTATGTTTAATAATTAGAGACTTTAATAAACACTATTCACCCTCATTTAATCATTTGTTGTGTTTAGTCAGCATATTATGTCTCATCAATCACTTCTCTTCCTGATTTTTATTACTCATTTATTGTAAGGAAATAAATGTTATTTTGTTTCCTTCCTCAAGTTCTTCCCGGCTGTTGTCGTATTACTTAGTATTGGCGTTGATAAACGATCGTGATAATGGAACGTAGGCATAACAACTAGACGTACTCAACAGTAAAATAAAGCAATCCTACGATGTTTCAACATCAAAAGAAAACTACAAACGGCTTACCCAAAAATGTTAGGTATCATTATAAAAAATAAAGCCCCGATCCCGATATAATCGAATCCGTGACCCTTCATTTCCAACTTCACCTACTCGCTTTTTCAATACATCTCAAAATAGCAATTTTCATATTCATTTCATGCTGAAATAGGAGGCCAGAAGCAATCTGCAGGGGCTCCAAAAGTTACTTTTAAATGTAATTTACCAACTTGAATAAAACTCGGAACTACTTTTCATCTTGACCGAGCGATACACAAAGAATAAGTGCTCATAGCAGACTTCGTTATTTTTGAAAACTTTCCGGTCCGGCTACTTGTCTTACACAATGTTTCTGTTTGTTCCGAACGTTGAATAACTACAAAGAGCTTCGAGAATATTAAGCCTGAAAACATATTAAACTTTGCCGTTTTCTCCGCGAACTGAGCTCAAGTTTGAGTAGGCTGGCATTTTAAAAATTGTTATCTGATGACTAGATTATGCAGACTATGAATAACAGATGTCAGAAAATTGTTTTCGAAAGCAATCAAGGTAAGTTCCGAACAAAATTAGCACTTACAGGATTAAACGTTGTACATTTGTACAAGTACATATTTTTATCTATATTTAATATGCAGAAAACGTTAAAAGCTACCTGTGCGATCCCTAAACACTGATGTGACTAACCTACGACAGTTTTCCAGTAAAACAATTCTGTTTAACTAGGTAATTGAAAAATCAATGTTATTTCCGCTATATTTCAATCTTTTCCCGCAGAGGTAACACGTGAAACGAGTGTGTTCAAAAAGTTTGCGTACTTGTTCCATAAAAATGACCAGTGTATTTCAGGGAATAAAGAAACCAATCATTTTATATCCTCCGTTTCGAAAATTCGCCGCCTCTCTGCAATAGTGTTACACGTCCAGCGCGTCCACGAAATGCCGCGTGCGTTGTCCAAAAAAAACCGTTGACGACTACGTTTCCCGAAATTAGATTTCTATCTGGAACACGGAGCCGATGATCGGAACGAATGGAATTCAATTCGGCGCTGGGAAATGTACCGGTCCTAGGTGCCACCGGACCATTGTCACTTCAAATCGACATGCAATATGAAATCAACTTTAACGTGCTCATTTTAGATTCGATACGACTCACGATCTCATTGCATTATTTTTTAAAACGGAACTGACCCTTCGTGCGCTGATTAAAAGTCCTAAAATCGCACACACTTTCAAAGTTTCCAACATAGCCGCGTCTTATAGTGAAACTCTTGTGATATAGTTCTATCATTTCATCTGTGCCCGAGGTGCTACTACGGAATTCGCGGAATGCCCAACCGGACCGACCGACCACTGTTGGAAATATCCCAAAACCTGGGTGTATTGTGTTGGTTTAATCGTCCGTCAAGACCTAGATGCACTTTAGCAATTAGTTGGTTTCGCATTTGGCAAAAAAGTTCATGACATTAAGGAAATTATTGCTAAGTGATGTTCAAAGGCCAAAAAATTGATGGTCATACTTAAGTAGTTAATGTAGCTAGAAGTTTACGTAATTACGTAACATTGAATTGCTTATTTCTCTTAATTCAAGGGGACATTTTCCTTCTGTGTTAGTTAAACCAACAGTTTGACCAGCAGTTACTTGACACCGACTAGTTATCGGCCTTAGAGGAAGATTTCTGATATTCTGAGTCCTATATTATTATTTTGACTTGAAACTTGAATGTGTTAATGTTTGTCAACCACATACGTAGATACCTAATGAAGCAATATATATATGGAATTTGAAGTAGTTCGTGGTATAAATACCATAGCTGTAAATAGATACCATTTCCACAGATAGAAAGACGCGATCTATTGTGAGTTAGTGGAACCGGAAGCCGTTGTGTGCAGGTTGCACAAGACAGATCGCTTTGTAAATCTAAGGGCTGATATTATGACGCAAGTGAAACTGTGAACGAACGCAAGTACATATTTGCTACTATTCCTTGTAGCCAGAGTTTCACAGTAGTTTGTTAGTTGCAGCTTTGGCTCAGTCCAGCTGGGAATAACCGGGTACTTCGTGAAACACATTTGTTACATTTCCTGTCGCATTACAGACTGTTTGAATTTGCTTCGACGTGTGTGCCTATGAATTTTAAACGGAGCTCGTGAATAGATGAGTGGCGCTTTGAGCGTGATATAAATCTAAGAAAATTTAGATGCTTGTATATTGAATTCAACAATCGCTAGGCAAGTGTTTTGCATTGACCTCGCTCATGTGTGCATAATAGGTACTTTATAACCTACGAACATAACGTATTATTATAATGTACATTCGTAATCACTGCCTAGTTTTGTCAGGAAAATAATATTTGTTTCCATTTACTTACAACAAAGTGAACAAGCAAATACGGTTTATGTGCATGGATGTTTTTCTACAAATGGTTTATTAGTTGAACCTAGGTCTCTTAGGAAATTACTGTTGTGACTCTTTCACTATATCTCTTTCGCTCTTGTTAGGTACATGCCTATAATGATCGTTCCTAATACTGTTGTTTTTATGTCTGTCTTTCTGTGTTTTTATAGATAGGTACCTTTTTTTCCTAATCAGTGTTATTTTTAATGTCGTTTTCAATGTATGTTTTATTTTATTTTATTACCTTTACACACCGGAACACTTTACCGTCGTCTGTTTTTCCTAATAAATACGATCCGGCCCTCTTTAAGGTAAGTGTGAATAGGTTTCTTCTAGATCTTCGTGCTACATCTTAGACCACATCATCGCTTACCAGCAGGTGAGATTGTGGTCAAACAAAGTTCTGTCATGTTTAAAAAAAAACCTTCTGTTTTGTCTGTACTTTACTGTTGTCCTAAATAAATTTCTTTTACTTTAATATCGGTGAAAATGGAATAAAAACAGAAAAGTCGTAAAAACAGTAAGTTATTTCATCCTCAGATCGAAAAATCCGTAACCCGATGGGACAAAAGCAAAAACATCCCCAACAAGCCCGATAAGATCTAATTTATTTCGGACATAAGAACGTCTCTTATGGCCCGCTAACTTGGACAAGTCGTTAACGCAAGAAAAAACTATCTCGAAACTTTAATTTCTCACACAAAACGTCTTTGATGCGAAAATAATAGTTTTCACTTACGCGCAGTTTTTATCGTCTCGACGATGAGGCAATTTTTTGGACAGTTTCGGAAGTGTACTCGAGTCAACTTTTACCCTCCGGCCGTGACCTAAGAAAAACTATTTAGAGCGAGCGTTTTGATAACACATAGAACAGGGGAAGCCGCGTTCACTGAACTCGTATAAATCCTTGAGCATGTGAGTAGGTAAGCAAACTTGGTGATGCGAGCAAACACTTGGTGGTGCTGTCACAGTGGAGTATCTACACTGGCTTGGCTGTTCCTAGACGGCAGTGAACAACTGTGTTTGACGTGTTCCACCAAATCGACCTAGAAGTGCTCTCACTGTGTTGGTGTAGAAAACACATGACACTGTTACATCGAGTACGTATATTGAGAGTGTGAGTACAATTTTTGGTACAAGATAAACTTTAAAGTTTATTATTAATTTTTTTGTGGTTTTGTTGTTATAAAGTTACCAAATTAGTAGAATAACAGAATGAAATTATGTTGACTCCATATGTTAATAATGACTTAACCTTTAAAAATTAAATTTTATGTATAATGGGTGGTCTTATCGCTAAAAAGACTCTTGCCACTGGGTTGATCACAACGATTGATATTTAAGTATGTTTTTATCAGTTTATTTGTGAAACTTGAGAGAGGCGCAATTGGATTTTATCGTGTTGTTTATCCTGTTATGCTTGAGGTGGGGTAGAAAATAGATCTGTTGATAATAGCTGGACATTATTGACTAAGGATGTGTTTTTATTGGTTTAAAGTCTACTAGCATTCGAGTGCTATTTTTGTATAATTTAGCAGCAAATACATCGAAACGTTTTTGTTGCCATAAAGACCACAATAACATACGGTATGTTTAATAAGAACGTGGCCGGGATAAAAAACTTATACGATACGTAAATTTTTTGCAAAACAAAAAATACGAGCTGGTAGCTCAACATTTTGTCCACGATGCATAGTCAAACAAAAATAAATTTTGATTTTGCTTCGCACAGAGCGGACGTTTTACGAGATGAGTACCACGTATGGTTCCCGTTATGTGGCAGTGTTTCTTTGTACGCATCCCAAAACACCCAACCCAAAATGTCGCGTGTTCAGGCTGCTACATGAACAAGTCTAAGACGTTCGTGACTAAGTGGGTGAACCGATATTTAGATACTAAAAATGTTGATGACCTACCAGAACGTGGTAAAACGAGAAAGACGTCATTCGCTGAGGATAAACGGATGAGACAACTGTTTTTCAAAAATCCGCGCGATCTTTGCAATCTGCACAAAAATAATTTAAAAAAAACGTGTAAATATATGTCTACAATTAAAATGCATTTAGTCTAGATTAGATAAAAATACCGAAGTACATTAAAGAAACCACTCCCATCAAAAGAACAAGAAAAAAGTTGGCCTGGTCGCGAAAAAACAAAGACTGACTGAGACAAAATAATATTTTCTGACGAAACGTAGTTTTAGGCAACTAGTATCTCAACTGCCGATAACAGACTTGTTAAACGAACTGTTAAACACCCGGTAAAGGTACATGTTTGGAGAGGCTACTCAAAAAGAGGTTTTGGCAATTTGAACTTGTTTACCCGTTCTCTGAATGTGTGAGGATGAACATAATGTACCAGAAAGCATTATTACCATTTGGTAATAACGCTGTCCCCAAGGTAAAATGAAACATGGATATTAGATTAAGAGGACAACGACACCTAACACGAAGTCGTCTATACACTGCATAGAAACAAGAAAATGACATGATGAAAATGACGCAATATTAAGGCCATATGGCGATCATTATCCCGTGACTACGCTGAAAAGTTAGACGAAAGTATGCCTCGAAGATGCCAGGTCATTGTTACGTCATGCCAGGATAACGGAAGAGACTGGAAACCTTATGAATAATCCTAGTAAGTACATATGATTAACTATTTGTTTATTTATTTTTTAAATGCTAGACGTAATTTTTTGTATAGATTAAGCCGGTCACGCTCTTGTCTATAGATCAGGGAATGATAGTCGTCGTGGTGTCTCTGGTTATGCCATTGCTGATTTCAATCTATCCGATCACAGGAAGTCATTGAGCAATATACAAAGTTCGATACCAACGTGGTTTAGCTTCGTAATCAACAGTTATATGGTTAGGTAAAGTGAGTTTTACGATAAAATAAAGCCATCTTAATATTACAGTCCCATATATTTCTGAACACTATAAATGAGGAACATAAAAGGCGGCCTCCAAATTGCAAAAACAAACTTGTATTTGGCCCCCCTTAATATTATTATAGGCACTTATTCGGTAAGATCACACGACGCTCTCGTAAAGGTATTAAAGCTTGGCGCAAGTATCGGGAGGGAGATATTATTATGATTCCTGTTATTGTCTTTGCTCAAGGAGGTAGTATAAACCGGTGTAATGTTGATCGATGTTCTTCAATTACGGATTTATTTCGGAAGTTGCTCCGTAGTAAATGCGAGACCCAATATCTAATTTGGAGATAATATTATAAAGGGTCAGAGCAGACTTGGGTATAAACTACTAAAGACATTATTTTTTTACGAATTCTTATAATTATAATATCAGCTATAGAGCGTTCACTCTTGTACACACGGCTACACATCAAGCTATACATTTCCAGTATAAGCTGACCTCTCATTCTACGAAAAGCCTACACAATGCGAGGTCAGCTTATACTGGAAATGTAAAGCTTGATGTGTAGCCGTGTGTACATTAGGCCTTCCCCATAGATTTCCACCAGCGTCTTTATTAGATCGTCTTTGTATCTAGTGAGAACCAATACGTGGTCTCTACCCAAGAATTCAAGAGTATTCACTTAAAAGATAACCTTAACGCATCTTTTTACTTCATCATCATCATCATCATCATATCAGCCGTAGGACGTCCACTGCTGGACAAAGGCCTCCCTCATTGATCTCCAGGAACTGTGGTTGGAAGCGGCCTGCATCCAACGCCGACCTGCGGTTCTTACCAAGTCGTCTGCCCATCTTGTAGGTGGACGTCCTACGCTGCGCTTGCCGGTCCGTGGCCTCCACTCGAGAACTCTTTTTACTTATCGTCGCTAATTGGTCAAGTTTGACCACGAGTAAGAACCGAGATATACTTGCAAAGCTTCCACTTGTACCACGAAAAAAACCGCTACTAAACGTCGTCAGTTTAGTTAAGTTTGCGTTTCGCGTCACGTACTAGCCGCCGATGGCTCTCAACGGCCCATTCTTCCAGTTCGTTTCGTAAAGGTACATCTAAACGGGTCAAATTTTGATAGCTAGTATAGACAGCAATATACGAGTAAATACTGATAAGCGTCTTTTCGAAGGCAGGTAGCTACTACGGACCTCCAATTGCTACGATCTTACCATACCTCTTTTGCTTATAGAAAGCAATAATATACAGGTTGGTTTTTTGAGAAGGGCGGTGATGGCCAAGTCCGAAACCACGAGAGTTAGGGAAAAGTGGTGAATGGAGTCATGCCCTCGATTTATAAGAAAACAATAACTTCAAATTTATTATTTTCAAAAATCTTTTACTTGTGACAGAAATGGACCAAAATGATTTTTCAAAAAAAAAAATACGTCCTGTAATATTGAACCAATGGATCCTGTTGCTGATAAGGATCAATCTTTGCAAATAAGTGTTATAATAAAAATGAATAGAAATAGCCACTTTTCACTATATTATATTTTTACACGGAAGAAAACTCACCTCCTATTCAAACATTTTGGTCGTTATGTGTGAAACTCATATGTCTTATCCGGCAACAAAATGTGTCTTAATGGTCCATAGTTGATATTGTAGCCATACATTGCTATAAAAGCACGGTTCGTTTGGAAGCACCTTTAGTATTTTCAATAGTTACCAGTTTGTACAGTGTTACGAGTGCCTCAATAGGCTACTTGTGGATTTTCGCAAAGAATGTTTTTTGACCGTGTTATATTTGCTGAGGGTTTTTTGTCAGAGTGTGTCTAGAGTGCTTTCTATTTAAACCCCGTCGCAAAAAGTGAGGTGTTATAAGTTTGATGTCTATGTTTGTATGTGCGTGTGTGTCTGTCTGAAAGTATGAACTGATTAGGACGCGGTTTTTTTTACGAAAGCCGGTTCAAATGGGGTGGGTCTTAGCTATGCCATTTTTTAACCCCCAAAGCAAAAACTAGTGAAAAGTTACCTTTATTTTGACCCTTATCTTACAACACACACAAGCTTATAACAAAACAACCGCTTTATTAATTAATTAATAATAATTAATATAGATGGACATTTCACATAGCGATATCTAGCCCCAAACTAAGCAGAGCTTGTACTATGGGAACCAGATAACTGATACAATACTTATATACATTTTTTTTGTAAATACTTACTTATAATATATAGAGAAATAACCAGACCCGGAACAAATATCTGTAGATCATGCAAACATTTGTTCCGCGGCGGGAATCGAACCCGCTACCTCCTGAGTCTTAGCCGGCTATTCGCCCACTGCACCACGGAGGTCGCTTTTCGCCCGCGTCTTCGCACGCGTGGTTTATCTATAAAACGTAGCCTTTCTCAATTCTAGTCATAATCTATGTATATATCAGTTAGTATAGAATACCTATAGATAGATGTGATCCGCTCAATGGATTTTCCCCACACATTATATAACTAGTACCTAGAATTGTGAATACAAGGTGCTTATAAAATAGGAATACCTACTTCAATAATAATCCCATAGTAACAAGTTATTAAAAATATAATGAATGATCACAGTGATACAAGTATTATTTAAGACAAGTATGAAATAAATTTTGATAATTTTATTTCCCTTATATTTTTTAGTCGTCGTGCGATATTGCAATTGAACACACGTTCAGTTTAGGGCTAAATAGCGCTGTGTGAAGTATCCAGCATTAATTGTTACTTACATACTACTCATTCGTTTATAATCCGATGCACTCTGTATAAATCAGTATGCGCATACAACTTTATTGACCGACTAGTGCAACATGCTTCTGTGCTACTAGATCGTATCGCGTAGGTAAACACGACATTGATGTAATTAATTATACTCCGCAAGGTGAATTAAGTCTTTACATATAATATTCTCGCTTCTGATGTATGTATGTATCACGTGTGTCGTGGTGTCTCGACTTCTGATTTGGAAGTTTTGGTGATTGATGGCAGGTGTTATCCGTTAGTATGCTAATAAGCAACGATGCACCAATCTGTCACTTATAGAATGTGAACTACTATGCAAAAGTGGACATGTATCAAACGTTTTATTTGATCTCTCTTTCGTGCTCTTATGGAGCCCACACGCGTCAACTACACATTTCTTTGGGCAAGCCCTGCACAAGCCCAGAAATTAATAAAAAATCTTCCACAGGCTTGCGCAAAAAAATCGTTGACGTGTGCATATCATTAGTTCATAGTTATCATATATAATCATTAGTTAAAAACCTCATCATCATCAACATATAGCAGTCCATTACTGGACGTATGTCTCTTCCTATGTGCACCACTAAATCCGATCGTCGGCTCTTCTCAGCCAGTTTCTGCTAGCAATAGCGTGCAAATATAATATAAAAGAATAAAATATAAAAGAAAATACACTTTTAAATCATAGGTACAATGGGCGGCCTTATTGCTAAAAGCGATCTCTTCCAGGCAACCTTTGGATGGACAGGATCTATATGAACAAATAAGGACGGCGGCGTAAGATATTATTAGAAACCCTAGAACAAGTATATTTACAATTAATAAAAAATATAGATAATATAAAAATAAAATGCTTAAGTAATTATATTATCCAATAAAATCATAAAATTACATAAATATTAATATTAAGATACATAAAATATATATTGTCATTCCTACATACATAAATTATAAAAATGTATAAATAAATAAATGACCTAGTGAGCGATGGATGACAGAAAGTGTTGTCTGACCATGTTTTTAAAGATAGGGAGAGATTTTGCATGACGTATTGAGACAGGTAGGGCATTCCAGAGTCTGGTAGCCTGCAGAGTAAAAGAGGCACTATAAAATACTGAGGTATGATAGGGAATTTTTAATCGAAGGGTTTCAGAGGAACGTAAAGATCGAGAGCTGGAAAGGTGAAGGAAGTCAAAGCGTTCTTTGAGGTAGGACGGAGTAGAAGGTATGAAAAGGATGCTGTAAAGGAGGGAAAGGATGTGCGCATTCCGGCAAAGGCGGATGGGTAACCACTTAAGTCTGTGGCGATACTCGGAATTGTGATCGAACTTGCGCAAGCCAAATATGAATCTAATAGATACATTCTGGAGACGCTCAAGCTTGTTGAGTTGGTCTTCAGTTAAATCAAGGTAGCTGGCGTCAGCGTAATCGAGAATGTTATGCAACAATGTCTGTGCAAGTGCAATTTTGGTGGAAGTCGGAAGAAAGTTTCGCAGCCGTTTAAGAGAGGCAACTGCAGCAAAGGTCTTTCGGCTTACCGCTGCTAGTTGTGGTCCCCAAGATAACTGACTATCCATGAGTACCCCCAGATTCTTGACTACCTTGCTAACTTCTATTGATGTACCGTCAAATTTTACTTCAGGTAGATCAAGCCAATCGATTTTTGCAATCATCCGCGAGCTTCCTATTACAATTACTTGAGTTTTTGTTGGATTTACTTTCAGCCCGTATGATTTGCTCCACTGAAGAATACTCTGGAGATCACTATTTATATCAGTAATTGCTTCACATAACCATCCAACAGGGGCTTGGGTATAAATTTGCAAATCACCTGCATAAAGGTGGTAGGACGAAGAGAGTTGTTCAGAGATGGAATTAATTAAGATGGCAAAAAGAAGAGGAGATAAAACGCCGCCCTGAGGTACACCAGCACTCAATTGACACCAAGAGGAAAATGTGTCGTCAATACGGATACGTTGCCGGCGTCCAAACAGGTAACTACGAAACTAGTCAATTACTGTTGGAGATATGTTATGAGAGCGAAGAAAAGCTAACATTATATCAAAATCCACATTGTTAAAGGCATTGCTGAAATTCGGCAGGGATAGGACAGTGACCAGCCCAGATTCCATACCATGCCTGATATCATCCGTTACCTCAGCTTGAAATCCTACGAAACACAAATTCATACTAAAAAGTTGTTACTATAATGGATAACTGAGCGTCTACAGTCATAGCAGGTTTAACAGTCATAACACTGAAGGTAGGGATGAGAAACAGAGACGGGAGACGGAACAGAACACAGAGACAGGAGGCAGAAACAGGAGACAGAGACAGGAGACAGAGATATGAGACAGAGACGGGAGATAGGGACTGGAGATAGGGACGAGAGACAGAGACGGGAGGCAGAAACAGGAGACAGGAGACAGAAACAGGAGACAGAGGCGGGAGTTAGGGACTGGAGATAGAAACGAGAGACAGAAACGGGACCAGAGACAGGAGACAGAAACAGAGACGGGAGATAGGGACTGGAGATAGGGACGAGAGACAGAGACGGGCGACAGAGACAGGAAACAGAGACTGGAGGATAGGGACTGGGGATACGGATGAGAGACAGAGACCGCTACTTGTCTTCTTTCGCGGTCTCCTGTCTCAGTCTCACTTGCGAACTGAACACATACGAACACCTTAAATCTAGTAGCGGTCTCAGTCTTGACGCGAACCACCCGTTTTAGATAGAAATGTTTTTAGTTTATCAAACATAATCAATGTATTTAATGGAACTGCAGGTTCCATTAGTCGCGCGTCAAGTGAACGCGTCAGAATGGAATTAATTAGTTCCAAACCGGAAGCGAATACCGCGAGCTCTTTGCAGTGTTAAGTGTCAGTTAGGTAAAGTCTTGGCATTATTCTGGTGAATGAATTTACAATCTTTGCGGGGCATACTGTTAGTGATGATAATATTCATGAAGATTTTGAGGCTTCGGCACGCACCATACTTCGTCTAAGTTAAGTCTGCATAACGCTGGAAGATTATATAATCATCATTATCATATATCAGCCATAGGACATCCACTGCTGAACATAGGCCTCCCCATAGATTTCTAGAGCGACTGATCTTGTGCGGCCTGCACCTAATGGCTCTCAGCACCCTTTATCAGGTCGTCTTGCCATCTAGTGTCATTTATTCTAGCCTGTAGTACTTATTTTTGTATTATTTCTGTTTGTATGGTAATTCAATAAAGAATTATCTACCTATCTATCTATCTAGTGGTAGGCCGTTCGACGCTGCACTTTCGAGTGCGTGGTCTCCACTCTAGAACCTTTCTGCCCCAACGACCGCCAGTTCTTCGAGCTATGTGCCCCGCCCACTACTAGCTTGCTAATTCTCTTGGCTATTTATATTTTATAAGCTTATCAGAAACAACTACCGGCGTGGCGTTTTCAACTATTTAGGCGTCACAGAAAACTGTTACAGTAGACTTTTACTGTATCACATTACTGAGAGACAACCTGTTTACTCTTGGTTTATCAATCAAAATAATAATGAAAATAATAATCCTTTATCTCAATCCTCGTCATAATTGTCGAAATCTGTAAACCTTATTTCTTGGAAATAGGTCGAGTTGTTTCGTCGTGAAAACGTAACAAACAGAGAGAAACAGAGTTACTTACGAATTTATGGTATCAGTGTGGATTATGACAACGGAGATGGCGGCTGATAGAGAGGTATGAAAGAAAAATACATGTTGTGCCGACCCCACGTAATGTGGGAAAAGAGCAGGAAGATGAAGAGTGTGGATCAAGATATTTTTATGCTAAATATATATTTTTATAGTTAAACTCGTCACAAACGATGAAGATGCTATAATATTTTAAATAAATGAACACAATATAAATATAATAAAACATTTTTTAAATAAGATAAAATATCGCTCGCCATACAATCCAATGTAAGATAAAAATATATATATTGTCTTCGCCGTGTGGGATGGATAAAATATTATAATATCTTCATCATTTGTGGCGCGCTTAAAGTATTTGTATTTTTGTTTATTTTTAAATGGTTTTTATGAATATTAAATTAGGATTTAAATAAAAAACCCTTCCATTGTACCGTTATGCCGACTTAGCGTTGTTGCAACAGAGTTATTTATAGATTACGAAAGTTTGTCGATAAAGCAAATTCATGTATTTCCTGAAAATTAATCAGTCTAAAGTGAATAGGTTCGTGATGCTGATTTGCTCTATTAATAAACTTATATTATAACTTTAATTCCAAATTGTAATCATTTATAATTTATAAACTGAATTATGTTGGTTTGCGTTGTGTTCAATTTCATTTCATTTATTTTCCACTGTAGGTACATTAGAGAACACTAAGTTACGTCATATTTAGAATACATCAATAAAATTAACATTACAGCAGCTCAAACAGACAGGTATCGGGACTAATTATGTTATTCAACATAATTGAATGTCAACTCAAAATAATAAAAATAAAACAAAAATCAATCTAATACAGAACAAAACAATGTCAAATAAGGCAATCAATGTCAATGCCAAATCTTATCAATCAAACAGTATACCTAGTTTTATTTAAGTAAAACGTAATAGTTGTTCTTTGGTAGAACTATGCCTAGGAGAATAATATATTTTAACTTCCCTAATGTCAATTCACACAGTTATCTCTGTGAACTGACATTGGGGCAGTAAGTAATACTTTTTTCTTATCTTTTTTGGTAAATAGCCCAAGTTTCACACATTCAAAATTTAGGCCTGTATCATCAACAGGATAGGCAATAAGTCCAATAAACAGCAACAAAAATGTTTGTCTGGAAGAGATTTTTTTACGTTTTTCGGAAGTTTTTTTAGCCATAAGACCTTTCAAATTACATTTTTCAATTCATTTCAATTGTTTTTCATTATATTGTATCTAGCTTGTAAGGTAAATGAAAGAATTTTCATTTACGCAATAATGATTGATACACTACAAACACGTTAAACATTTTTAAAATGGGGCGATTCACTTTTTTGTCAAAGTTATTTCTAGGAAGAAATCCTTTCGCGTTATCATACATATTATTCAAAAACTGTTTGTATAGAACTAATAAATGTAATGTTTTGAAGGACAACACGCGAAGGGCGGCGCCTCGTCTATCCATTACGACTTCCTTGTAATGAATGATCTCATTAATTGGCTCACTGCGTTTTCATCAATCCAATATCAACATAATTGAGTACTTCGGGGTGTAGTGTTGATTTATTGGTTTTGTTTATGTTGGGTTTCAACCAAGATACTTATATTGTGCTATAGACAATGCTATCGTCTCAGTACATCCATAAAGGAGAATGTAGCTAAGTAGTAAGTCGTATCAGTAAGTGGTAAATTTTTGCTATTTGTAAAATATGCTCACCCTTCGGACCTATACCACGCCACGACATCCGGTCCTGTGTCAAACGCTAACATTGCTTTTCCAAAACTCGCGCGATGTAGTCTCACCATCTAGGTGGTCTGCCAAACTGGTCTGCGCCCTTTACGCGGCCACCTCGGAAGCTCGGAAGCGCTTCACTGCATGTCACTATCGATCACTTAGTCAACTAATAACCACGTTACTTAACCTAGTTAATCTATTACAAGCTCCTTCGATGAAAATAATCTCCTTTTCTAGTATTTATAGTTTTAATCATACAAGTACTACATAAATAATAGCAGCAATATTTTCTTTTGTACTGAAACAGTGTGAAAATAATCGAGTGCTCACAGAGCTATAAAGGAGCCGGCGTCGACTTAATTTGTAGTTACGTTACCGACTGTTAGTGCCCACTGCTTCTGTAATTACGATATACTGCACGGCCTTATTAAATAATATGAGGATTTAAGTACTTATAAACTGAGAAATATCGCTGTTTCGTTGTAGGCACTTGAGCTAGTTCTTTCGAGTCTTTTGAAAAATATAGGGCTGTATTCTAGTAAGCCTTGTGTTCAAAGTTAAATTGTGAGTGAAAAAGTGATTTATCATCGCGTAGAAACTTAGTTAACTACTCAATATAGCATTTGTGCTGAAAGCCATTAGGCTTACGTGTCAAATGTGATTTAGCATAAACTAAAAAGAGACGCGCGCAATTATTTCGGCACGACTAGCTCGCGCAATAGCCATTATCTCTTTACAATCGCATTATGTTCGACGTCTCCGACAAGACGTTCAGACGATCCATTCAAAGACATAATGTAATATTCCTTAGAAAAGGGCGTGACAGGTGCGCGAGGCACACTCCAAATCTCGCCATGAAAAATGCGCCGCTCTCGATGGAATTACATAATGCAGGAATGTGTCAACGCGTCTACTCGACAGTCGACAGCACAGTTTTCAGATTCTTTGTGTTCGTAATAAGAGCGGTACGCCAGATGCTCCTTAAATTACATATTTCATACAAGGGGGGCGACTGTTTATTATGTCATCTCCCTATACCTCTATGCCGGTAAATATGATTTTCATTGTGCGTAATAAAGTCATATTATGGACCGGCGCGGCGCGGGACGGAAGGAAACCTCGACCTTTCCTGTGGGCCTCGGACCTTATATTACCCAGAGTAGGGCGGTTAAAGTACTCAACAATAATAAAATATGTTTATTGAATGTATATTTTTATATGTGGATCGTGTTGTGACTTTCAAGCGGAGCCTAGAACTGTAAATGAAGCAGACGCCACCAACGATCTAATAAAAACAAAGTCAGTCGGTTCTCTATTCTCATAACTCAATTTCACTGCAGCATGCTTCAGGTGATATTTCAGAACCAATTTAAATTAAATTTATCAGACTATACGTCAAAACAATCAAGAGTTCTCTACAGCTGGCTGAAGGGGTGAATAGTAGATTATATTATCCATGGCCAAGCCTGGCCCCTCTTACCGCGCATACCTGTTTCTTAGTAGCTGCAATACATTAGGGCGAGAAACACCCATTTATAACCTACCCTCGAGGAAGAACTTTGGGCTTGTTATAAAATTGTTTCAAATGGCAAAATTTCAAGTCTTACTTTTACTTAATTCTCTGAAATAGTATAAGTTTAGATTTAGTCTGGAAACCTTATGTTAAAAGTTTTTAATATTCACCAGAGCTTATTCATATTCGTGAATAAGATTTATTTTATAGAGAAACGTACGCGTAGCATGTGCGTACAGCAGCTTTCAATAAAATGCCTGAAAGTAATATAAATTTTCATATCAGCATTTTATATCTTAGTATCTAATTTGAATTTTTTATCAATTAATTACGGTTTTTATAGATTTAATGACCACTTCGACAAGTTCGTGAATCTACTCGAAGGAATTTATTTATCATCATAATTATTGTAAAATATTAAGTATTATTTACGCTGAAGCTATTAAATCGTGTTGGAAACTATCAGGTGTTGCTTATTATAAGTAGGTTCTTTGAATGGTAAAAAAACACGCAATCTTTTTTAGTTACAGTTGACATAGAATAAACTATGAGTAGGTTTAGAAAGAAGTCGACACGACCGTTTTTATTGTCAACGTGATCATTTATACGAAGTGTATTTAGGAAGCTAATCCTTCGCTAGTAAGAGTATCGTCTCTACAATTTTATTTTGCATAAGAATAGTTTACAATGGTCGTTCATTAAATTAGGATGGAGTAACGTGCTGAACTCGATCTAACGTCTCTCTCGATAACGTCGAGATCCGTAGACGAACGAAGGTTCATGACGTTGGGATTCGATTTATGGAGCTCAAATGGTCTTGGGCGGGACACTTGACTAGACGTGGTGATGACAGATGGAGCAGGACAGTGACTGAATGGTGGCCGAGGAGCGGGTATAGAAGGGTAACACAACCGGCAGCGAGATGGGTGGAGGACATCATAAAGGTCGCGGGCCGTCAGTGCGTGAAACTAGCGCAGGATCGTGATGGATGGTACAAACTTGGGGAGGCCTATACCCAACAATGGGTGAAGTCAGGCTGTGGATGATGATGATGAACGTGCTGAAACCCGCCTGCCAACTTTTAATGACGCGAGCAGTCATTTCCATGGAAGACATTAACGTGCACCAAGTTGACATTTTAATACACGATTGTCGCAACAAAAGTCGCGTGTCAAAAGTTAATTTGACGTTTCGTGACAGAATCAATTTAACACGAACTCCAGTAAATACTGCTCATTCGATTGGTAGATGATCTTTGAAATTGTAATTACTGACTAACCTATAAAATTGTTGCCTTCTATAAACTATCGTTAATAGTTTTAATGTTGCTTCATAAATTTTAAATCGTTTTGCTTTTGTCACGAATGACATCAAACAATGGTGCTTTACTAATGAAAGCTAATTCATATATTGATTAAATTATTACTTTTCATTGTTAAAAATACAGCGACGCGACGACGCTACGGTCCACAATGTTTCACTTCAATTCGTATTTAGAATAAGTAGTCGCCAGTGTACCGTATTCCAAATTTGACCGTTACTATTTTTTTTTTGCATTATTTTAATAGTCGGCCTACCTTCTCCACTAACTATTACCACTTTAACTACGCCAAATCTCAAACTCCGTACGTGCAATAAACTTAAAAGGGGTACAATGTTTTCTCTACACGTATATATAGATAAATATGATTAAAATAAATCACGAAAGTTTTCTTAGTAAAAGTATTTTTTTTATAATTTGTATGTATGAAATGCATATGTGCGTGTTATGATGATAAAAAAATTGTGCATCAAAATGACAGATGTGATTTGCTTGTTAGTGTTATTGCAATGCCGTATAAAATTGTGCATCAAAATGACAGATGTGATATGCTTGTTAGTGTTATTGCAATGCCGTATAAAATTGTGCATCAAAATGACAGATGTGATATGCTTGTTAGTGTTATTGCAATGCCGTATAAAATTGTGCATCAAAATGACAGATGTGATATGCTTGTTAGTGTTATTGCAATGCCGTATAAAATTGTGCATCAAAATGACAGATGTGATATGCTTGTTAGTGTTATTGCAATGCCGTATAAAATTGTGCATCAAAATGACAGATGTGATATGCTTGTTAGTGTTATTGCAATGCCGTATAAAATTGTGCATCAAAATGACAGATGTGATATGCTTGTTAGTGTTATTGCAATGCGGTATAAAATTGTGCATTAAAATGACAGATGTGATATGCTTGTTAGTGTTATTGCAATGCCGTATAAAATTGTGCATCAAAATGACAGATGTGATATGCTTGTTAGTGTTATTGCAATGCCGTATAAAATTGTGCATCAAAATGACAGATGTGATATGCTTGTTAGTGTTATTGCAATGCCGTATAAAATTGTGCATCAAAATGACAGATGTGATATGCTTGTTAGTGTTATTGCAATGCCGTATAAAATTGTGCATCAAAATGACAGATGTGATATGCTTGTTAGTGTTATTGCAATGCCGTATAAAATTGTGCATCAAAATGACAGATGTGATATGCTTGTTAGTGTTATTGCAATGCCGTATAAAATTGTGCATCAAAATGACAAATGTGATATGCTTGTTAGTGTTATTGCAATGCCGTATAAAATTGTGCATCAAAATGACAGATGTGATATGCTTGTTAGTGTTATTGCAATGCCGTATAAAATTGCTTTACCATACGCGCTCACTGCCAGTTCACGCATGCTTTTTTAGCAAAAAAGAATAAGCAAACATTTAATGTGAAATTGAAATGGAACGTTACATGATGTGTGGATGTTTTTTGTTTTTAATTAAAAAAATGGGTATTATGGCTTCCGTTGTACAATTTCAAACTACGGCCACGTTTATGTCGTACACGATTTCAAGGAATGTACTACAAAACTTTATTTGTTAGAAGAGTGTTTCTGTCCGTGCCCCATCCTACATTTATAAGGTAATTTAAAAATGCACGCTATCAATTTGATGAAAACACTCACCCCCCACTTGCCCCGCTTTAAAAGCATCCTGCATCGTATCGAAAGCGTGGCCGGCGGGTATCGTGATCAATGTTTTGAGCGCCACTACTCATCCGAACCGCCTGCAGATCACTCGTCGTTATATTTAACCCTAGAAAAATAGCAGCTATTTTTCACCAAATGTTTACTATTTACCCTGCACGCACAGGACTGATCGCAAAGTGTATACGGTATACCCAATGAATATTCAATATTCACTACCCCTCTATCAAACATTGATGCGTTTTCGAGCTGTACGGATTGTTTCAAGTAACAAGCCTCGTGGGAAATGCCGTCAATTTTTTTCGGCGCATTATTACGCACATATAGAATACGGTACCAAGAGAATCAATCAATCCTGCACGTTTATAAATTTAACTTTGTTATTTATTTTTAATCTGCGTATCGAGGAGGCCCCAGACCGTTTGTTTGTTTGTTGTTAGTTTGATTCGCGCACTATTTGTTTTTGATTCGGCGTGTGTTGCGATACACGTGTGTTGTTTTGTCTTTAAATCAATATTAATGCGAGCCTTTGACAGAATTGCGGACCGTATTTTAGTGTTATGGTGTTTGCTCTACCGCTCTATGTACACATGACTTGTTCCATTGTAGCGCCACAATTATTCTTCCGGCACAAAAGCCCGGAATTATAAGTAGAAAGCCAGGAGCCTCTTTAAACAACACAAGTCATTATGTTACGTAACGGGAAATAAGGGAAATTTACCCTAATTTAATTCCTGGAGACAGGGCTTTTACTTAGGTACCGGCGCAGTTTTGGGGCGTTGATATTTGAGAAAGTTATTTTTGTTGCAATTCCCTGAGCTCCCTATATTTTGTTTAAAATTTTATTTTAGAGAGCTTTTGAGTAGTCTTCATTATAATGCCATACTACATTTTTGACACAACTGTCGCCTTAGTTATCTTAGATTCTTATAAATAGAAAGGTTTTGCCAAAAATCTCTAAAACAGGCAAAGAAAGATGCACCTGAAAACAAATAAAAACTCAAGATAAACTTTCACTTTGTTATTTAACGTCATTTGATTAATTCACGATACAACTTGTGCAAGTGACAGTTGCACATTTACGTAAGTGACACTTTCCGGCTGGCCTATACAGTCGGAGTGCAGAAGCGAATGATGTGATATTCATTTACTTCATTTCCCGGAGGACGCCACGGCTGTGCAAGGAGGAAACAAAGCCATTTCCGTGACACGGCGACAATCGCGAACGGGAGACGCGGCTGTGGCAGACGCGCGACCTTATTCACGATATAGCACAATACAAGGGCTTCATGAAAATTGTAATAAATAATACCGGGATAACGTTATCATTACTGCTCATAGATATCCTGTTTTGATAACATAACACTATTCTTATTATGAGGCACTATAAATTCACAATTCCAGTTAAAAAAATTATAGCTTTTCATTATTATAACACTCTAGGGGTGTCACGCACAAGACTACCTATAGTCGGGGTGCCCCGTGTATGGTTTCCCACTCAACCTAACTTACTCAAGTCGGTGTGCCCAGTAAATGTAACAAGTCCATATCATTGCCCGGTTGTCAAAACGGTTGTCAAAATTATGAGCAGTCAATGAAAAGTGGGTGTTCCCCACTTTCCATACAACATTGAGTCAATACAAAAGCATTTTTCTGATTTTATATCAGATATAGAGCACAGCGCGATGCTCGAAGGCCTCAATCGAGTCTCCCAACGGGTAGGACTTAAAATGAACATGGACAAGACGAAAATTATGTCGAATGCCCATGTCGTGCCTGCCCCAGTTATGGTTGAGAACTCGGCTCTCGAAGTTGTCGACGCGTATGTATACCTAGGACAAACAGTCCAATTAGGTAGGTCCAACTTCGAGAAAGAGGTCGATCGTCGAATCCAACTCGGATGGGCAGCGTTTGGGAAACTTCGCAACGTCTTTTCGTCCAACATACCTCAGTGCCTTAAGACGAAAGTCTTCAATCAGTGTGTGTGTTACCAGTGATGACATATGGAACCGAGCGTGGTCCTTCACTATTGGCCTTATGAATAAGCTCAGAGTCGCTCAACGAGCTATGGAGAGGGCCATGCTCGGGGTTTCTCTACGGGATCGAATCAAAAATGAGAAGATACGTAGGAGAACTCAAGTCACCGACATAACCCGACGGATTAGCACGTTGAAGTGGCAATTGGCAGGCCATATAGCGCGCAGAACAGATGGTCGATGAGGCTGGAAGGTTCTCGAGTGGAGGAGGCCACGGACCGGGAAGCGCAGCGTAGGACGTCCACCTACAAGATGGGCAGACGACTTGGTAAGAACCGCAGGTCGGCGTTGGATGCAGGCCGCTTCCAACCGCAGTTCCCGGAGATCAATGAGGGAGGCCTTTGTCCAGCAGTGGACGTCCTACGGCTGATATGATGATGATGATGAAGTTACAAAAATCTTCTTCTTACCTTTAGGAACGAATTACCTTTAGGTGCTTCTCGAATATTGAAGGTCAGCAGTCATCAGGGTCTGAATAAATCCTTACCTTCTTAATGTCTTCTTAATATTAAAAAATAGGCAGTAATTTTAGTAGTGACTTTCCTCGACTTACATGAAAGTCGCTGAATTGCATCAGCCCTCATCCCGCCATCTAAGACGCGTCGATTTAGAATTCCGGCTGAATTTGACATCCGCAATGTTTATTGCCACTGCCTTCCCCACACCGTAGGCGCTTTGTGAGAATCTTTTTGTGGCTTAATTTATCTAATTTGGAACAAAGCGGATAATACGCGGAATTGTTCAACTCAATTCACATTAATGCTGCTCTTTTTTATTCAGACCTTACAGATTTTTGTATGAATAAAAAACCTGACGTCCGTGCCGGTAATTTCGAGGGTGTCGTAAAAACGCTGCGCAGGTGAAATTATTTAATGCGTTGAAAAATATAGGCATTGTGCCTGTACGGCACAAGTGCTTTGAATTGTAAAATCTGTTTACTGCATTACATTGTTTTGTGAACTGTAAAACCGTTGCAAGGATAAAAAAATACGGTTATTAGAGTTATGAGAAAGTAACAAAAAGTGCAAAAAACAATCGACGAGGATGGGATTCGAACCCACGCGTGCAGAGCACATTGGATTAGCAGTCCAACGCCTTAACCTCTCGGCCACCTCGTCATGCTCTGGCCTTGCGAAATTACGAGCATACTTCTTTATACTTACTTACACACTAAGTACCAAATAGTAACTTACTATTTGGTTAATATTTGTTGTTTATTCAGATGGTGAAGGTTTTTCAGAAACCAATGAATGTGCCGTTAAATGCAGCTGTTGCTTCGTTCTCTCAATTTGTATAAAACTTTTTGTTTGGAATTTCCATTTGAGGTGTGGATTTTGTAAATGGTTTCTCTTTTACAATGCTTTCTACTTAAGGCTTCTTTGTGAATGTTTAATAAGCTTTATGTAACATAATTAGAATCGGAGGAAAATTATAAGGGAAATTAAGCCTTCGGTAATTGTGGATAGGTATATGAAATGGTGCCAAGAAAATTAACGGGTCTTGGTTTTTTTACTACACCAAATACAGTCTTAGAGTCCTTTCAAAGAAGAATGTTTATTGTATGGAGATGCTAATATAAATATTAAAATTGAATGATTGAATGGTTTTAAAATGTTTAGAATTTTTAATGTTTGTTGGTCAATTATAATTAAGGTTAACTGGAAGAGAATGCTTGCTAGCATTAAGTTCGCCTGTGTACAGCTTTATGTATTTTGTGCAATAAAGAATTTTCAATCAATCAATTATTCCATAATTAAAATTTAATCTAAAATTTAAATCTGAACGGTATTGTGAATGTTGGGTTCAAAATCTAGAGTTTAAGCTAACATAACTGGCGAGCAGCACCGTGTCTAATAAATCAGAAACTAGTACATTTTTATTATATTATTATAATTTTTCAATTAATTGATTCTATTAGGAACATTTACTTATAGTGCCTGTAATGTAAGAATTAGCAATCAAAATTGATTGCTGATAGAAAATAACACAAAAGGATAATTATACCTACCCCGTAAACGTAGGATTAACCAAAACATTTGGTATTCATTTTATTATGAATAAGTACCTACTAATAATTTCTGTACAAAAAGTATCTCATCAAAACATAAATGTGAAATGAGAGCCAAGTTCAATATTATGATATATGTCTTGGTTGTTGACTTCAACGACAAAAGAAGTGAGATCTAAATGGGTGCCAAGTTCAATGGTCAGTCCTGAAATGTATTTATAACAACATTAAATATTTTATAACAACTTAAAATATTATTTTTATAATTACTGGATTCATCGCGTACCGTCATATCGGTGTTTCGACCGACAATGTTTCGAATTGTAATATCACGAATTGAACTGAAACATTGTAGGTCGAAACACCGATAAGACGGTACGTGATAAATCCCGTATTTATAATAATTTTAATCTTTTACATTATCAATCCATTGAGTTTAATTTCGGTCATCTATTATGTACGAAGTAATGTATTAGGTAGTGAATGTATGTAATACATTTAACCATTAGCACAGACATAATTCGGTCGATTAATATAAAAGTTTTCACTTCTGCCGGCACTCCTGGAGTGCTACTTTTTTTTTAAGTTAAAACTTCTTTAGGCGTGATGGTCATTTTTGAGATGGGAAATCACTGAACTCGCGACTCTGTTACCGTTACCGTCTGACCGCCAATCGAGCATCGCTGAGCGCGTATCGCTGAGCGAGTACCGCTGAGCAAGTGTTGTAGTCGCTGCGACAAAATAGTGGAGAGCGAGTTCTCGCCGGCAGTGAGTCGAGTGCCTAAAGCCAATTTAAAAGTGACACATCCACTGTCCAATTAGCGTCACCTATCAAACCACGTTGCAAAGTATCTGTGTGCCACCGTAGGGATAGACCATCAGTAATGGAGCCCACACATGTAACGATTTCTTTACGCAAGCCTTGCGTGAAAAGTAAGGCCTAGAAAAAGCAAAAGCCTGGAAATTTTAACGAATTCTTCCCACAGAGGCTGGCCAGCTTTACCCATCGTTTCTGCGAATCAGTTTGCGTTTCAAAAAAATATAATCAATAGGGGTTCCGTATTTCAAACTCTCGATCAGGTTTAGGGTATGCCTTATGGGATATTCGGGGTGCTGCTTTGAGTATTGGATAAGCGAAAAATCGTATAGTGAATGTAATTTTTAGAATTGCATCTGCTTTGGCAAGGCGGGCGGGGTAGTCGGCTAAGGTGTGAGTTTGATACCGAGTTGAATAACAATATTAATGTTTGAATGGGAAATGGATTTGGGTGCTGTGCAAGTTGTGAAACTATGTAGTTTTTTCACAAGTACATTATTCGGAGTTTCGGACCGAAAGGTGCAACTGGAACCTTTATGATGTGACTTTATCCGTCTCACAACTAATTTGCTCAGCAACTCCTGAAATTTAAAATAGAACAGTTTTAAATAATACTACAAAACTAATCATCATCATCATATCAGCCGTAGGACGTCCACTGCTGGACAAAGGCCTCCCTCATTGATCTCCAGGAACTGCGGTTGGAAGCGGCCTGCATCCAACGCCGACCTGCGGTTCTAACCAAGTCGTCTGCCCATCTTGTGGGTGGACGTCCTACGCTGCGCTTGCCGGTCCGTGGCCTCCACTCGAGAACCTTTCGGCCCCATCGGCCATCTGTTCTGCGCGCTATATGGCCTGCCCATTGCCACTTCAACGTGCTAATCCGTCGGGCTATGTGAAGACGGAATCACTTCAGAGCTTCTGAAAGCGGGTGGATCACCGGTACTTAAAGTCCTTCAGAAGCTTTTTAATTCCGCCTTGCTTGAAGGTACGACGCCAAAAGCATGGAACGGGGGCGTGGTGGTTCTGTTCTTCAAGAAAGGTGACAACACCTTGGTTAAGAATTACAGACCCATCTCGCTTTTGAGCCATGTTTATAAGCTGTTTGCGAGGGTCATCGCGAACCGTCTCGAACGCAGGTTTGATGACTTCCAGCCGCCCGAACAAGCCGGGTTCCGTAAAGGCTACAGTACCATAGACCACATACATACGCTGCGGCAAGTCATACAGAAGACCGAAGAGTATAACTTGCCGCTATGTCTCGCGTTTGTGGACTATGAGAGAGCCTTCGATTCGATCGAAACATGGGCAGTGCTTGAGTCTCTCCAACGATGCCGTATTGACTATCGGTACATCGAAGTGTTGAAGTGTTTGTATAAAAACGCCACTATGTCAGTCCGAGTACATGAACAGAGCTCAAAGGCGATTCCCTTAAAAAGAGGCGTAAGACAGGGAGATGTCATTTCTCCGAAACTGTTTACAACCGCATTGGAAGATGCCTTCAAGCTTCTGGAATGGAAAGGACTGGGCATCAATATTAACGGCGAATACATCACTCACCTTCGGTTTGCCGACGATATTGTGGTCATGGCAAAGTCGATGGAAGAGCTCAGCACGATGCTCGAAGGCCTCAATCGAGTCTCCCAACGGGTAGGACTTAAAATGAACATGGACAAGACGAAAATCATGTCGAATGTCCATGTCGTCCCTGCCCCAGTTATGGTTGAGAACTCGGCTCTTGAAGTTGTCGACGCGTATGTATACCTAGGACAAACAGTCCAATTAGGTAGGTCCAACTTCGAGAAAGAGGTCAATCGTCGAATCCAACTCGGATGGGCAGCGTTTGGGAAACTTCGCAACGTCTTTTCGTCCAACATACCTCAGTGCCTTAAGACGAAAGTCTACAATCAGTGTGTGTTACCAGTGATGACATATGGAACCGAGACGTGGTCCTTCACTATTGGCCTTATGAATAAGCTCAGAGTCGCTCAACGAGCTATGGAGAGGGCTATGCTCGGGGTTTCTCTACGGGATCGAATCAGAAATGAGGAGATACGTAGGAGAACTCAAGTCACCGACAAAACTAATAATACTACAAAAATATTTTCTTGTTTATCATATACGAAAGCTTCATTTGCATATTCAAAAGAGTATCTATAAAAAAACATATCCGCGTAGTGCGCTTGAGTGTGAAAATAGCCTATATTTTAATCCTGGTCATAATCTATCATCATCATCATATCAGCCGTAGGACGTCCACTGCTGGACAAAGGCCTCCCTCATTGATCTCCAGGAACTGCGGTTGGAAACGGCCTGCATCCAACGCCGACCTGCGGTTCTTACCAAGTCGTCTGCCCATCTTGTGGGTGGACGTCCTACGCTGCGCTTGCCGGTCCGTGGCCTCCACTCGAGAACCTTTCGGCCCCATCGGCCATCTGTTCTGCGCGCTATATGGCCTGCCCATTGCCACTTCAACGTGCTAATCCGTCGGGCTATGTCGGTGACTTGAGTTCTCCTACGTATCTCCTCATTTCTGATTCGATCCCGTAGAGAAACCCCGAGCATAGCCCTCTCCATAGCTCGTTGAGCGACTCTGAGCTTATTCATAAGGCCAATAGTGAAGGACCACGTCTCGGTTCCATATGTCATCACTGGTAACACACACTGATTGTAGAGTTTCGTCTTAAGGCACTGAGGTATGTTGGACGAAAAGACGTTGCGAAGTTTCCCAAACGCTGCCCATCCGAGTTGGATTCGACGATTGACCTCTTTCTCGAAGTTGGACCTACCTAATTGGACTGTTTGTCCTAGGTATACATACGCGTCGACAACTTCAAGAGCCGAGTTCTCAACCATAACTGGGGCAGGGACGACATGGACATTCGACATGATTTTCGTCTTGTCCATGTTCATTTTAAGTCCTACCCGTTGGGAGACTCGATTGAGGCCTTCGAGCATCGTGCTGAGCTCTTCCATCGACTTTGCCATGACCACAATATCGTCGGCAAACCGAAGGTGAGGGATGTATTCGCCGTTAATATTGATGCCCAGTCCTTTCCATTCCAGAAGCTTGAAGGCATCTTCCAATGCGGTCGTAAACAGTTTCGGAGAAATGACATCTCCCTGTCTTACGCCTCTTTTTAAGGGAATCGCCTTTGAGCTCTGTTCATGTACTCGGACTGACATAGTGGCGTTTTTATACAAACATTTCAACACTTCGATGTACCGATAGTCAATACGGCATCGTTGGAGAGACTCAAGCACTGCCCATGTTTCGATCGAATCGAAGGCTTTCTCATAGTCCACAAACGCGAGACATAGCGGCAAGTTATACTCTTCGGTCTTCTGTATGACTTGCCGCAGCGTATGTATGTGGTCTATGGTACTGTAGCCTTTACGGAACCCGGCTTGTTCAGGCGGCTGGAAGTCATCAAACCTGCGTTCGAGACGGTTCGCGATGACCCTCGAAAACAGCTTATAAACATGGCTCAAAAGCGAGATGGGTCTGTAATTCTTAAGCAAGGTGTTGTCACCTTTCTTGAAGAACAGAACCACCACGCCCCCGTTCCATGCTTTTGGCGTCGTACCTTCAAGCAAGGCGGAATTAAAAAGCTTCTTAATTTCATAATCTAATAAAGATTCATAATCTATCTATACGCCTAATTCCATCTAAATCGAGATAGACAGCGAGACAGAGTTACGATTGATTTTATATTATTATTAGTATGAATGTCAAATAAATACCATTCCTCCCCTTATTACCGAAGCTTGCAGTAAGTAATCTTGTACGATAATGTAACCATTTAAACTACTTTGTCTTCTATAGTCGTTATTCCCTTATTACAAATTACAAGTTAGTACATTTTGACAGCTCACTTTACTATTTCCTTTCATAGCATAGATAAGGTTTCACAGCCAGGACATAAAGACAATTATGAACGTAAAAAACGCTTTCATTGCAACGAGGAATAGAAAAAAAAAACTTTAAATTAATCAAAAACGGTTGTCTGCGTTGCTAAGCATTCTAGGTTCCAGGAAAAAGAATTGTTTTTTTATAAGAACGCTTTAGTAGTTTTGTGAAGTTTCCATAAACTATAGAAAACTTAATAAAGGTTCTTTATAAAGATTCGCGCTGGTATTTTTAATAACCTTTTCCTTATTTATGACGACCGCCGTGGCGCAGTGCGCGAATAGTCGGCTGAGACGCAGGAGGCAGCGGGTTCGTTTCCCGCCACGGAACAAATGTTTGCACGATCTACAAACATTTGTTCCGGGTCTGGTTGTTTCTCTATATATTATAAGTAGGTATTTACAAAAAAAAAGTATTTATGTATTCTATCAGTTATCTTGTTCCCATAGTACAAGCTTTGTTTAGTTTGGGGCTAGAAAGCGCTGTGTGAAATGTCCAGCATTATTTATTTATTTTCCGTAGTACCGCTTTCCAATTACATCACGTATGCGTTATCTACCTTCTCTTTAAATCGTCGGTTATGTGTTATACGTAGTTAGACAAATGTGTAGAAACATCGAACAAACTAACCTCATAATATTTTTTTAGAAAACAAGTCTCATAAGAAAAAATATTGGAAGGGCGGTCCAGTTCTAAATGTGTTGAATCCTAGTTACACTAACATTCAGGGGTTCAATTCTGCTGTACCAATCGCTTGACTATGACAATGGTATCTTTGCAAAATCGCCACTAGAGATACCATTTGGTATTCTATTAATTTTCAATGTCCGCCGTTGCTATGACAACACCATTAAACATGTTGTAGCTTTTGCCAAAAACAACAATCATAATTGTTAAATAATGGGTTGGCTCCAAAATCGGTTTACTTATAAATGAGCACAATTATTATTGGGCCCCAGTTCAGTAACAACAGCTATTCTATTCTTCTAAATAGAATATTTTTTTTCAACCTATGTCATCTCACTGCTGGGCAAAGGTCTCCCCCATTGTCTTCCAGGACTTTCGCTCGCGTGCCAAATTCCACCAATCTGTCTCGAAGGCATCGAGATCGTCACGCCAGCGTCTGCTAGGCCTTCCTCGTTGCCGTCGCCCGTCTTCAGGCACCCACTGCGTGACGATAGTAAAAATATTACTTACTTACTTACTCCGATGGCTCAGCGACCCGAAGTGTGTCTTGGCCTCGGATAAAAGTAGTCGCCATTTTGCCCTGTCCTGTGCAGCTTCCCGCCAGTCCTCCGCTTCCACTACATCTTTCCAGCGGTACCGCGGCCGTCCAACGGGTCGCTGGCCGGCGCGGCGGGGAGACCGAGATAGGCGTAAAAAATATTATAAAATAAACATGTAACAGAAAGTTACGACCGTTACTTTGAGGTTATACCATGAATAGTAAAAGGTCAGGTGATGTTAATATTTAAAACATTAATATAAATGACTAATTAAAGCGTAAACTACAAAGGCATTACAGTTTCTCCTAGAAGGGTCTAAGCACTTATTAAAACTTAAACTACATCTCAGGGCCGACCCACGAGCAAATTGTGCTCGTCGAATTAATTCAGCTTAGGGGGAGCCCGCACTGCGATGTAGCATTGCGGTTTCTGTTATAGCATTCAGTCTGTTTACTGTTGATGCGGGTAAGATGAGCAGCTTGTTGACGCGGTTTCGAAAATCGAGGTCAGGAACAGGATTAAAGGTGGCAGAAAAAAAAACCTATGTGTGCTGTGGCCGCCATATAGAAACAAATTGATCACGCAAGAGGCCCATTAAATAAAGTAACAAAAAAAAAAGTATATTAATTGTATAAATATAATAATAATAAATGTCTATAATAATAATAATAATAATGAATAAAATAATAATACTAAATAAATGTCGTTGGAAATTAAGGAATGTAAAATTATAATAATGTAAATAATAATTAATATAAAGTTGGGAAAGGAAAAGGCTTAAATATATAAATAAACAAGAGGCCCATTGATCTTTCTTATTCTATTTTTAACCCTATTTAATAGGTGTTAAAACGTATTTAATGGACCGACCAGTCGTCATTACCTAAGTCACATTCGCAATTCATTAAAATGTCGAATTAGAATAGTATCGAACTAATATTACAATCGTGAGTTCGTATGTGCCAAATCTGGTGTCGGAGTTTTTAAGCCGCCCAAAGACCACTGAAAGTGCTTGATGACTTTCAAAACCGAGTCTGACGTGTTAATGTGCCCTCTGAAGCATGGACCGCGTTCAGTTGAATATGCCAATTGAAATCGAACTGGTATCCGCCTAATCACTCACACCAACCGTAAAAACACAGATCTATATTGAATAGATAACGCAAAGGCGTCAATTTGTATGAAAAACATGCGTGCCAAATTTTTGCACCTACTATGATGTCCTGAGAGTATTTAGTGTTGGGACGCCCATACACCGCGCTCAGCCGATTCAAAGACGCCGCGCCGGGCGGCGCCGTTGCTATGTGCAGCTGTCTTGGAGATTTGCTTCAATTAAGGACACGCAAAGTAGGTGAACTCACGTTATCTAGTATTGTTCATAAAAGTCTGCTCGCGACCACGGCTGTTGCAACACAGTCGAAACGTCGGGATAACAAGTAAAAAAGATACATACGCTATAAATACCCGTTTAAATCAGTAATCACGTTATTTATCTGTATAGATAACGTGAGTTCATCTACTTTTGTTGTATGGAAGAAATGGCTTCAAAGCGATAAGACCGAACATTTTCTATTTTTAACCGACGGTATTTCGACCGACGAGGAAGTTTTCAATTCGACTGTATTTTTTTTTTCTTTTTTATGTTTGTTACCTCAGAACTTTCGACTGGGTGAACCGATATTGATGATTCTTTTTTTTATTTGTAAGTTGGTGCTTCCCGTGTGGCCCCATTTCTATTTGGATCAGTTCTGACAATAACATCCATGAGAAAACCATATAAGTCTTAAATTTGTTTAATTTTTATGTTATGTTTGTTAGCTCAGAACTCCGTTATATATCAACCGATTTGGAAACTTAGTTTTTTTATTTGAAAGGATTTTAGATTGATCCTATGGAAATTTCATCAAAATTGGTAGATTAGTTTGGTTTTTACTGTTATCTGAAGTCGGTTATATTTTTGTTAAAAAGTTACTTGTTATTATTTTTAAGGTGTACAATAAAAAAGTGTCATTCATTCATTCAATTGCTGTGGTAAAAAATTAACGCCTTGTAAAAAAAAGTGCAGTAAAAATTGCGATAAGAAAATTTAGATAAGCACATTCGCAGTGCGGTTTTCGTACATAGTGGCCGCAACAATAACTAGATATCATTATTATTCGCCGGCGACGGCTCTAGGAAATGAATATTCCACCCCTAATGGACCGGGTGCTTTCTTTCATTAAAACTTACATAATGCGAGAACAGGTTCCCCCACTGAATAATTACTAAGTACCGCTGGAACACAGGTACTGCTGGGTTTCAATGATCTGAATATATTCGGGTTTCGTTGCTCTCTGAAATTCCCCACCCATTTTAAGTGATGCAAAGAAGAGGGGGCCTATACGTTCTATTATTACGTTTCATCGTAGCTCCTAAACTTTACTCGTATTGTATTCATACCTTTTGAGAAATTCATGCCTTTCGGGAAATATTGACAGGTTGTAGATGGAACCCAAAGCATTGATAAAAGTAGTTAAGTTCGCAAACGACTTCAGTAAGCTCCTCATAATAAACCAATACGAAGATATTTCACAAGTATTCGCTCCTTACTCACCAAGCAAAAGCTTAAAAACATTTCTGCCTATTCGCACTTTTCCTGGTAGAGAGATATTAATATGTAAAGAGCTATTCAAATAAAAATGAAATATGTGGCCCTGACTTCAGCATAATTCGTCCTTCCCAGAAGAGCGCTTATCTTGGTATTTGTTACGATTTATTGAAACGAACGTGAATTATTGGCTATTTTAAATTATGCTTTCACTGTATTTATTTATTTTATATTTATTTCAAATTGTATTCTTCGCCGTGTCATGCTACTAAATAGTTCCTTCCAGTACTAGCCACATACGGGGCTCAATCACGTGTACCGTATGTCGGAACAAACTATGAGAGAGGACCACCATTTAATTAATCCCAAACAACGGACTACGGCTGCGCGGAAAGCCTAGACGCAGATGGCTTTGACTTCTTGACATCCTTGAGGATTGGTCACTAATAACTTATAACAAAGATGAATGGAGGGAGAGAAGAGATCTCGTAAATTAATAAAAAAATAACTACTAGCTACGCCTATCTCAGTAGCAGCATCAAGCGCGTCACACACATTGAAGATGCTATAGTATTTTATGGATAAAATATCATTCGCTATGCAATCCAATGGACGATCACACACGGCGAGGATATATATTTTCATCTTATATGGGTTTGTATGGCGAGCGATATTTATATTAGCATAATAAATTATAAATCCTTCATTGTTTGTGACACGCTTAAAGCTGCCTTTCCACCAGAGATGTGCTACGTTGCTAATCTAAAGATGTGTGCCAAACCCACCATTACGATCGCTTGATTATCATAGCTTAGCTTAGCTCTGTTGGAAACGGGTTTAACGAAGTTAAGTTTTTACATACTTGTTAAAGCGAGGCATGCTAGCTAGCTAAGGATGCGGACTAGGGATCCATCGCACATTTTCCTCGCACAGCTACCTCGCAACCTACGCTACAGCACTTAGCTTTAGTGCAAATAGACCCATAGTTTCGTAGCTTACTAGTTTTAACCTCGCTCATAGCTTAGCTACCTTTCACAACTCTGGTGGAAAGGCACATTGAAGGTCGCTTTAGGTACAGATGTCAGGACATACAGAACAGCAGATCTCCGTTATAATTACAGGCCTATTCATCGCCGATTTGGTCTCTTAGCGATACCACCCTAGCACCCTATCGCACACAACAAACAACTTCTGTACTGGTACTGGACCAAAATGGTGAAAACGGAACTTTTATGGCGCGTCTTTGTCGATCTATCCGTCCGTCTGTCACATCTGATTATCTCGGCAACAACTGAAATTTGGAACAGTATAAATTGCCCATCTTTAATATGATCGAGAAAAGGACCTAAATCAAATCAAATCATATAATCATTTATTTAGACATCATCAGTCAATACATGTAATTGTATGTAGGTACTTAGCAAGCCTAAACTTAAAACATAATTATTATAACCCCCCTAAATGTTGGGGGAGTACATTTCAAATTAGGGTTAATAGGTGAAGCATGCTATTTATAACGTAATTTGCACATTCAATTTAATGTTGAATCGTTTTGGAGTTTGATGAAAAATACCGAAAAAAATCCCTGGAACTCTATATTGAAATCCACCTATAAAGGGTTTCGCGGCTAAATTAACAAAAATCAAGGTAGAAATACTCGGTGTACTAGTCTCACCCGCGCTTAACCGGTCTTGTTTTAAGGGTTCCGTACCCAAAGGGTCAAACGGTACCCTATTACTAAGACTTCGCTGTCTGTCACCAGGCTGTATCTCATGAACTGTGACAGTCAGACAGTTGAAATTTTCACAGATAATGTATTTCTTTTGCCGCTATAACAACAAATACTAAAAACAGAATAAAATAAGTATTTAAGGGGGGCTCACATACAACAAGCGTGATTTTTTTCGTCGGTTTTGCTCGATATTGATTACGGCAACAGGCAAACGCTTGATATATGCACAGAATATGGAGTTATATTATTAATATTATTCACTTTAAGCTCCCATACAACAAAAGTGTTTTTTTTTTTTGCCTTTTTTATAGATAATGGTACGGAACCCTTTGTGCGGGAGTCCGACTCGTAGTTGACCGCTTTTTTAAAGAATAGGTGGCAACCTCCGGGTTAGATCCGACCTTCAACCGACCTAGTAGAACAGGTTATCCCATGATAATATTACAGTACCTATATCTCACAATCTTAACGACAATCATCATATCAGCCGTAGGACGTCCACTGCTGGACAAAGGCCTCCCTCATTGATCTCCAGGAACTGCGGTTGGAAGCGGCCTGCATCCAACGCCGACCTGCGGTTCTTACCAAGTCGTCTGCCCATCTTGTAGGTGGAGGTCCTACGCTGCGCTTGCCGGCAATAAATACTAGAAAATGGTTCTTTGGTAAATTGAATAACAATATGTATTATTTCACGTAGACTTGGATCAGAAACTTAGGCTCTACTCACATTCCGTATACGTCGAAACTTCTGTTCTCATCTCGAACTGTCGAATAATACCAATCTCCCAAATATATTATTATATTATCTTTATTTCAATAAAACTTCTTAAGCCATAGAATAACGAGTGTTTTGTGTTAACATTGGTGTTTTTGCAGCTGTTGGGTATTGGGTGATCGTTCGGTATACGCCATTGTTGGGCTTACATACAATATTGACGCTGTTACACAAACAGAGTAATTCGAACTTTATGTTCGCGTGAATATGTGGAATAGCCGTTTGTATACTGTGTACCATTTGTCAGAGTTGCTATGAAAGGCGGCCTTTTGATAATTATCACATGTTTATGTAAGGTTTTATTTTTATTTCACTGCCACTGTGTTATAGCGTTGCCTCTACTCTTTATTCTATTAAAATGATATGTTTTAGATATGTGGACGTTATATATTCGTATACGTATCTATACTAATATTATAAAGAGGAAATATTTGTTTGTTTGTATTGAATAGGCTCCGAAAGTACTGGACCGATATAAAAAAATATTTCACTGTTGGCAAGCTACACTATCCCCGGGTGACATAGGCTACTTTTTACCCAACTGCGCAGAAGGAGGCTAAATCTTTTTTGAATAAGTACGCGTGCGAAGCTGCGGATTCGTCAGCTAGTATATTGTAAAGAGGTTATTAAAGAGGTTAAATGAAATGATTGTAAAGTACGTAAGTTAGTATGTTTGTTTGTAGTAGGTAGCCTCGGAACCTACTGCACTATCCCTGATAGGCAAAGGCTATATTTTGTTTTGATAAAAATCCGAAGGCGGGTCATGTGCCAGCTAGCTAGTTAAGTGTTATATTAATATACAAGGAAGATGCGTAAATTAATTCAAAATTATCTTAAAGATTTAATAATGGATATTAATTTTTAGTTTCAGTTTGTATAAATTGTCTAAGGTTGTTTGGAATATATTGTTTCGTTAGCGATATGATATCCCATTAGACAGACGAGTATTTGTAATTTATATATTTAATATATTTTTCCATAAATAAAATTTGAATCCACTACTAATGTTTTATCATACGGAACGGAAGGTACCATGAAAAAACCAGTTTTAGTAATTTTAATTTCATAATTTACTAGGCGTCACAATAACGAGCAAATGCCAATGCCATGACATGCCACATTTTAGTTTTACAGCGCCGAGTAAAAGGCTGTAACTAGTCTCACGGACAGACAGACAGGCAAACGGACATGGCGAAACTATAACCCTAAAAATGTACGAAATCGTTTTTGACGGAGATCTGAACACACATGTTACGTGAACTGTTCAGATTTCATTGGCATAACTTGTTTTTCAATGCAAACTACGAGTAGCTATTAAAGGTCAATGGCCGGAAGTTATAATGAGTTAAGTCTTATATCAGTAGTCATTGACATTGAAATTGATAGTTAGTACGTATCTTGTAGAGGAATATAATATTATATGCGTAGTAGGTATTATCTTTTGATCCCATTGTACTCGCTGAACCATGTTTAGGTAATAATTTATAGGTATTTCCTAGAATATTTAAGATTTTGTTAAAATCACCTTACAAATTAATGACCTACGATATCAGCTTATACGATACGAAACTCAAACCACTTTATGCTTACTTTGTTGAAGTGGAAGTATTATATGGTAATCGTAAAAAACAGGCTATTTGTAATAGGAGTTCTTTAGTAGAAATTATAATTAAAAACACAGCCGAAAGTCGTATACCTAATCCCTGACTGTGGCCCTCTTATGGTCGCTCATTGAGTTAAATTGACGGTTGATGCTCCTCTGCGAGATCAAAATATTGATTTTGTTTATTTTTTGTTTCAGGTAAGCTCCTCGGTACGATTGGACGGAGTGGAGATTAGCGGCATAATATCTGTACGTAAATAATTGTATCAAGAATGGTTGTCGTAAAAATAAGTAAATATATCAAAATCATTTACATTCAAATAAAAACAAGCTGCCACTTTCTGAATGAGCGATTCTCACTTATTGTAGAATGACCCAATTTTATTTTTATATTATTAAATTTTGAATAAAATCCACAGCTCTTAGTATATAACAGGTATATCTTATGCTAAAACTTACAGTCAATAAAGGATTTACATTTTATAATACAAATACTTATAAATTGACGACGTAAATCACTTATCGCACTAAATAGGATCATTATTTTAAATATAAAGAATTACAATATAAAAAAAAAATATAAAATTTTAGAACTGTCTTAGTGTGGCTTAGTTTTCTCTGTACGTATTTACAGAGTTTTGTTATTGCTTGCGAATCAGTCAAATAAACTTAGAGGATGTTATAGATGTAAAAGTAATCCAAAGGATAGCGACTACGTCCTTCGTTCAGGCTAGTGACTTAACTGCCTAACCGGCCACGAGGCACGGTGTACATTTTGATTGATAGATAAATAGGATACATAATTAATTTCATAAACTCTATTGCACATCAAACAAAAGTTAAAATGATAAAAAAATAAACACACAACAAAGTAAAGGCGATTGAATGGGCGGTCTTATCGCTTAAAGCGATCTCTTCCAGACAACAATTTCTAATATATTTTAAGTGTTAGCCACCTAATAAGGTAAATATCAAGAATTTGTATATTTTAATAAGAAAACTTTTGTGATTTATTTCAATCATTATTATAAATACGGGATTTATCACGAAGCGTTTTATCGGTGTTACGACCGACAATTTTTCTGTTCGATTGGTGAACCTTCATCAGGGTGAGTGCGATCCGCTTCGAACCACGTCTCGCCACAGCCCTCTGCTGCGCGAGTTTATAATAATGATTCTGTATACAGGGTGTTTGGTAATATACTGACGATATTCAAGGGACGTTTTCTCAAAACATAAAAAAAAACTTCTCGGAAAAAAAAACTACTAGTTATATATACAAATTTTAAAGAAAATCGACTAAGTTTAGGTGATTAATTCGATATAAAACTTACTGCCTAAGCTTGCAGTCGACATCCAAAGGCATAAAGGCTTTAATCCACAAAAGCGTAGATTTGCTACTTACACCCTTTCTTTAAGCGCTCTCTGCTTAGAACTTCGATGCGAATGCACTGTAGAAAATAAGACATGCCGCTTGACCGTTTCCACTAAAGCTGAGCGGAGAGATGTCGGAATATCGATATGCTATTAGTTATTTTCCCATGGTATTCTCGTCTCTACAAATCTGCGCTTAGGTGGACATTGGCCTGGAAACGCCTAGAAATTGTGGACCCGGGATTGGTTATCTGCAAACTGCCCACTTTAGCCACGGTAAACTTATTGAAATTATTCCAATTAGGTAGGTCCTACTTTATCCAATTCTTTGAGAGATAGGTATCTAGTGCATTGTCAAAATTGATGAGTCTTTTTTCAATTCTGGTTTCTGCCGAATAAGAAGAGAAGAATAAGAATAAAGTTTAATTCACAAAAAAGAACATGCAAATTACATACCTACTAAATTTAAAACTAAAAACAAACAAAGGCAATAACAGCTGTGATTTAATGAGTAGGTATCATTGGGTCATAGCCCTGTTTACAAAACAAAGTACCTATTGGGGCCGGTGAGCTCAAAGTATCTAGCGGCACCTTTGACTAACGGCTTATTCTTTCGAGTTCTTTTTGATATGCCGCGCGAAGGGATGTACGGCTTAGAATACCCCGCTACACCGGTTATCGGTATTAACGTAAATGTTTGAATCGATTGTATTTGAATAAAATCTTTTTTTTTAATCGAGTGTAGCGAGATCTCTAAATCAACTTAGGCAAATCGCCGTTGTTTGTTTGTATGTTCGTTTGTCCGAGTATAACTTTCGAAGCGTTGATCCGATCATCGTGACTATCAAAATATTGTCACAAAATAGATAACCAACTAACTTGACCTACAGTTTCACTAAAATTACAGGTAACGGGAGTTCATGTTATGTGGTTATTCTTTTTTGGGGTACAAATTGCAGTTATTCTGGGTTTCAAACATTTGCCTTTTTTGTCACTTAAGCTACACGCATACCAAATTACAGCACTGTAGGTTCAATGGTGTACCCTGTGAATTTTGTCAAAGTTTAATGTTTATTATGGCTAATAACTCAAAAACAATAAAAACTTTACCAAAAATAAAAACGGAGTCTAAATGTACCAATGAATATTTCATTTGACGTCCCACTTGACCTAATAGTTTCATTTAGAACCCCAATATCTCGACAAACCCCAACGTTTTTAGCTCATTTAGTCCCACCAAAATTGCGCCATCACTACCTATGTATAAAATTACACGATAATCGGATAAACGCTTCGAAAGTTATCCTCGGACAAACATACATACATACATACAACGCCGATTTGCCCAAGTTGATTTAGAGATCTCGTTTGGCTCGATCAATAATTACACTAAATGGTTTCCACAGTTCTGAGTCGAAAGGGTTAAGTCTCATGTGCCTGTAATTTCACCGATACCTTCAAACTGCAACACAAAAATGCGAGTTTACTATTTGGCAGCAGAAATAGGTATAGTGGTAGTACTTTCCCGGACAAACTCTTTCACAGAGAGCTCTACTACTACTAACAGATTGTATGACAGATTGACCTACGCGTATTTTGTAAAACTAGTTCGGTTTTGATTTACGATGTTTTGAACAAGCTTTTATTAGGTCGACCTGTGTATCCTAACTAGCTAATCCAATTTCGGATCGTCCAACACCGAAAGTCAGAACCGGTAATGTTTTCCCAGCCCTAGTGTAAGAAGGCGGGCCCTTTGGCACGTGTCGGCGTTCGTGCAATTAATTATTATTTTGAATCAGTAGTTGATTTTATTTCTAATTGTGCGGACGGATTTAGAAAAATTGCGATACTTAACTACAGGTACTCCAATCAGGATTACCTGAACATGACAATGTGTTACACGGAAAGTGGTCCTATCAAGAGCGCAGGACTTTTATCAGATATGGCACGGAACCCAGCAGGGCACGCGGACTGTTCCGCGGCACAGGGAGAGCAGTGAATTCCAGCCTCATGTTGAGGCGGGCAGGCCACCTCGCTATTCAGCGCGCTTGGAATTTTTTGAAGAGGATCCGCTGGCGAGCACTTGTGACGCGGCCCGCGTGTACGGTGATAGCGCTACCTATGGGTGAAGTTTTAGGGAGGAAGGCCAGCACCCGTATAGTTTTACACCAGTGCAGGAGCTCTGGACTCCTGACTACGAGACCAGAATGCGGTTTTGTTTGTGTCTGCTGCAGCACGGACCTTGGAAGATCGACAAGGGACTACGATCGGCGAGTGCGCGAATACTTGGGCAGTGTTTATGGTAATCGATGGATTGGGCGCGGAGGGCCGGTTGCACAGCCCGCACGCTCACCGGACTTAACCCCCTTAGACTTTTATTTGTGGAGTAGGGTAAAGGACTATGGCCATACAATAGACTAACGATGGCCATACAATAGAAAGTGACTTAGAACGCGAATTGTGAACGCTATTAATGTGGTGCGAAGTGACAGAGTCACGTGTTGGCACGAGTTCGTGTGCATTGCTTTGGCCGTGCTATTCTTCCTAGACTCTAGATCAAGAAGGTACGTGCAACAACTTTTGTGAATAAAATAGTGTAGCCTATACCTATCTGTGATAATAACTGTAGATAACTAGTGTAAGTTACTGTGTAACTGTACATTCTGTAAATAGGTACCAACTAAATGTCGTAAATAACTGATAGCTGTGTTGTACATACTTTGTAGGTACATAGGTAGCTAATGAACTTTTAAACACGCCAAATTATCGTAAGTGATAAAGTGAAAGTGAAGACACCTCCTACTTACCTCTCGATTTGAGGTAAGAGCTACCTACTACTTTTTCACGTTAATTTATCAGTCGACAGCCTAATAAAAGTGTGTTGGAAAGCTCGAGTTTACCTAAATTGATTAGGTACTTCATTTTGAATTGGATAAAACTTTCAAAATACTACTTCAGCTGTTTTTTATTTTTAAATTTTTCTCTGTAGTTTAGCTAGTCATTGCAAAGATCACGTCTACCCTATCTAATTTAGTCTTGGTCACTCTGCCTGAGTGAGCGGTAGGCATTTGTGAAACGCCACCTGGGCTCTAATACCTGTCTATCTCAACCTAATCACTGCACTGACGTAGGTACCTACCTAGCTCACAGTGACCAAGAAAGAACTAGTGAGTGACACGACGAATTAAATTAATGTACCTAGGTTAGGCCAAAAATACCTGTCTTCGGACCTATCATAATTCGAGTCAGTGACACCGATCGCTTGTAGGTACTACTCTGGACCAAGAAAGAACAAGCGAATGTAGAGGCACCTGTAGGGATATTTTTTTACCTAGTAGCTACGTCTTACCTATTTATAACTCAAAACGTAGATCTATGGTAGGCTAGTACTTACTACCGTAGGCAGGCATTTATTTTTGATATCTCTTTCGGAAATGGCTGCGGGTTTCGGGTTAGAAAGGGACAACAAGAGATATCTCGAGACGTCACCAGTCTGTGGTTAGATGGCAAGCATTATGCAATAGCACAACATAAGTTTATTAAAGTGTTTCTTTTAACATGCTAAAATAAATTTCACATTTCTTTGGTAAACATTTCACAAATTTATTTATTATGCTCATCTAAACCACCCCTTTAATTTTTTTGCATATATTACCAAACTCCCTATATACCTAGTCAGGTCATAAATTCTGTCACATGTTTAATATAAAATAATTGAAACAAGTTTATTAATTATGTAACCATTTATATACCAAAATGAACTTAACAAAACATAGATTCTTATGACACTAAAGTTTATTCAAAATGACCTCCGTGATTTTGAATACAGGCTTTCAATCTGCGCGACCAGTCGTCTATCGCAGCACGAACGAGGTCCATGTCAATATCGGCGGCTGCCTTAATCAAGGATGTCTTGAGTGACTCCAAATTGGGATGAGGCTTTGAGCACGCCTTTTCCTCCAAGTGTTGCCATATCTTGTAATCTAACGGATTCAAATCTGGACTGGAGGAGGGCCAGTCTTCGGGCCGGATGAAGTCGATTTCACGCGCCGCCAGCCAGTCTTGTGTGCTCTTCGCTCTATGAGCTGGCGCCGAATCTTGTTGGAATACCCAGTGCCTGTTATTGAACATGGTATGAGAAACAGGTTCCACAAGGTTCGTCAGGACTGTATTTTGATACACAACTGCATTCGTTTTTACACCTTTCTCACAAAAATGTACCTCTGTTAAGCCCCAATAAGAAACTCCCAACCATACCATGAGCGAGGATGGAAAATGACCTCGTTGGACACGCGGAATACGGTTGCTCGCTTCTTTACTACTGTGTGCGTACACCTTATCATTTTGTTTGTTGTAGCTCTCTTCTACGGTAAAAATTTTTTCATCCGAAAAAAGAATTTTCCGATATTTTTTTCCCGCGTACCCCTTCAACAAAGCGCGGCATCTCTTCAGTCTCAGGTCCATTAGACGAGCATTCAAACGATGTCCTGTTTTTCTTCGATATGCCCGAAGTCCTAAGTCTTCATTTAACACCCTTTTCACCGTGGTTCTGCTTAACCCCATCTGAAGGGCCAACAGTTTCTGCTTACGTTTGGGATTTCTTTGAATTCGCGCCTTCACAGCTTTTATCACTGCTGGAGTCCTAACAGACCGAGGGCGACCACTTCTTGACCTGTCATCTACACTAGAGTCTTCATTGTATCGTTTGATGGTGCGATAAACGAATCTTTTGGTTATATTAAAATTTTTCAGTATGTCAAAAAATTGAATTGGCGCGTAACCACAACGATGCAACGCAATAACTGCCACACGGTCTTCTTTAAGCGTCCACTCCATATTTAAAAATGAGTAAAATTCTAAAAAGTATACATTTTTAATTTCATGAACAATTCGAAATTCGAATTCAATAAACTTTTTTGTGGCCAGCATTCTAAAAGAAAAGTTTTTACTGTGTGACAATACTTATGACCTGACTAGGTATTATAATAATACATATATTTATGTATGTATTTATACATAAATATAGTCATAGTATCTCTCCATATATTTTAGCTAATGTAATATGTATGTGTGTTAAATATGTGGGAGCAAATAAATGCATGTTCTTTCTATCTGATTTACCCGCGGCTTTGCACGTGTGGTTTGTCAATAAAAACATAACCCGCCTTCTGCGCAGTTAGGTAAAAAGTAGCATGTTTCTTAATCCCTGTCATAATCTATTTATATACCAAACAAAAAAACTAAAATAGTTTTTTTAACATTTTATAGGCTTGCGTTTGAGCACGATCTCGCCTGACGGTAAGCGATATTGCACCCTACGATGAATCACGCTTGTCTAGAAGAAAACTGTTCACTCGCGACTTGTAGAGACCCAGCTTGCAATAAAGTAGAGTAATAAGTGCAATAAAGGTATTGTCTAACTCGTGGAAACTCACAGAACGTTCGCATTATCGATTGCGTTTGTCGTCACGCCTGTGAATGCCCGTTTACATCACGGATGGAGGCTGATTGGCCTCTCATTTGTGCCGATTGTGCTCCACGAATACATAATTCGCGTTCGCCTCAGTACGCCACCATTAAGATAATCTCCGGCCGATCGGCCATGTGGGTCCTCATTGATTACCTGAATGCAAGCCGGCCGTTTGTAGGTATGATTTCAACTGGAGAGGTACGGTTTACCTACGATTTGTGGGAGATTACTTAATGGAGCCCACACACGTAACGATTTCTTTGCGCAAGTCTGTGGGAAGAATTTGTTCATATTTCTAAGCTTGCTCAAAGAAGTCATTGATGTGTGTGGCCAGCATAAGTTAAGTATGTATTACTAGCTTCCTCGCACGCGTGGTTTTTCATTATAAAATTACGTTTTTTTAAATTTCTTATTTGACATCTAGCCTCTAGATGAAAAAGCTTATGGCCCACTTTTGCCCTTTTATGCCCTACGATGCACTGCTCTGCGTCCATCAACTTAAGGCATACAGGTGTAAAACCTCGTGTGCCGGTAATTTCACCAGTTAGCTACCCTTCAAAACTAAATATAGCAATGCTGCTTGGTGACAGAAAATATATGGTGGTAATACTTCTCCGGGCGAGCCCTTAAACACATTTTAAAAAACATTTAAGTAATTTTTTTTAGTTTCATAATATTTTAGTAAGTTTTAACATAGTCATAATAATAATGAATATGGCTGGACATTTCACACAGTGCTATCTAGCCTCAAACTAAGCAGAGCTTGTACTATGGGAACCAGATAACTGATTGAATACTTATATACTTTTTTTTCTAAATACATACTTATAATATATAGAAAAACATCCAGACCCGGAACAAATATCTGTAGATCATACAACCGTTTGTTCCGTGGCGGGAATCGAACCCATAACATGCACCACTACTCCGGTTAATAAGCAACTAAGTCGTACTTACTCTAAAGCTTCAGCCGTGCTTTGTTAGTAATTTTAAGTGTTAACTCGAGACCAACCATTCATGTTTAACTTGTAACTGCGCATTTCTCTAACTGGTTCTCTAAACTAAAGTATTGCCCGCATGCATACGACCACCAAACTGAACAGTTAGAAACGCTCTGCAGAACATACAAAGGCATATACATATATTTCGACCTAACGTAGATATGTTGCCGTCAGCATTAGTCTCTCCGGCAGACTCTTGATGATAGTGTTTATCTTAAATACAAAGATTTATTTCTTCTTAGAATGTTTATCGTAGTAGGTAGCATGTAGGATACAGTTAGTTTGGCGCGGTGTGATATAAAAGCACGAAGCACGTGGTTGTCGCCGCGGTCGGTTGAGGATTGAATCTGCGCTGGTGCCCGGCGCGGCGCGTGTGCGGGCTCGTCACTTGCTGCTCGTGTTAACAGTGTTGTTACCATGGACTATAAGTCCGTGGTTGTTACACATGCCGACTCTGGTCATGCTCTTTGGATCGCATTGAAAGAGTCAACCCCGGCCTCTGTGTTAATTTTTTTGCTTAGGTGCAAGCACAAGCGATTTGAGGATCTAAATCACATAGGTACCCACTAATATTCTGGATTATTTAACTTATTAGGTGGCTAATGCTTAAGATGTATACCCATATGTTGCCTGGAAATGATCGCTTTTAGCGATAAGATTGCCGACTGTATAGCCCTTACCTTTATTTTTATGTAAACTAAAATCAAATTGTATTTATTTTGCGCGTTGATACAAAATTGACATTATAAGTAATACATATATAAACTAAAAACAGTATAAGAGGCAACAAAATCGGTCGCCACTCAGCGATGTGCTACAGCATTGGCAGCAGGCGTTTCTAACTTTTGTTTTCGGTGGATGTAAGCTAAGTTTAGCCAAGTGCCAACCGCCATTAAAACTTCATACACTGATACTGCAGGGCAGGTGGTGGAATGAACGACGTTCTATACCACTATAGAACAATTACAGATTGGAATAGCTTTAGGAGCAGTCTTGATAACTTGCTCCACGAGCTTAGCCAGGTTTTGGTATAGAGAGGGGATGTGTATGTAATGATATTAGTATTCATATGAAAAATAACATAAGGTTGAGTGTCGGTCATAAACCTAATCGGCAAGCGAAAAAATGACCTATCTTTATTTGAATATAGTAATACAATAATAATCTCCCCCACCCCCCACGGCTACGCCCGTGATATGCCCAAAGGGATATAACCAATTTACGAGAGTGAGGATCATTGAGGATGGTGAATTTTTAGGAGCTCTTTTAAATTGATTGGTAATTCGTTATCTGTACGAAAAGTTTTAAAATGTTTTTTCATACAAAGTGTTTTCAAATGGTAGATGACAATATTATTATATCCTGATTCTATAGCAACAGCTACAGGCAAGCATTGAATGAATGAATGAAAACACTTTATTTATTGTACACTATAAAAAATAAAAATTACAGACAACATAGAATACACAAAGCAAAAGTACGATGGGCTGTCTTATCGCTTTGAAGCGATGTGTAGGGTCAAGACTGCTGGGTGTAATTATTTAAATGTTATTGAATAGAATAGAATAAAAATGTATTTGCAACATTACAGTACACACAAAAAAAGAAAAGAATGATGCACAAAATACCTAGTCAGGTCATAAGTATTGTCACACAGTAAAAACTTTTCTTTTAGAATGCTGGCCACAAAAAAGTTTATAGAATTCGAATTTCGAATTGTTCATGATAATAAAAATGTATATTTTTTAGAATTTTAATCATTTTTAAATATGGAGTGGACGCTTAAAAAAGACCGTGTTGCAGTTATTGCGTTGCATCGTTGCGGTTACGCGCCAATTCAAATTTTTGACATACTGAAAAATTTGAATATTACCAAAAGATTCGTTTATCGCACCATCAAACGATACAATGAAGACTCTAGTGTAGATGACAGGTCAAGAAGTGGTCGCCCTCGGTCTGTTAGGACTCCAGCAGTGATAAAAGCTGTGAAGGCGCGAATTCAAAGAAATCCCAAACGTAAGCAGAAACTGTTGGCCCTTCAGATGGGGTTAAGCAGAACCACGGTGAAAAGGGTGTTAAATGACGACTTAGGGCTTCAGGCATATCGAAGAAAAACAGGACATCGTTTGAACGCTCGTCTAATGGACCTGAGACTGAAGAGATGCCGCGCTTTGTTGAAGCGGTACGCGGGAAAAAAATATCGGGAAATTCTTTTTTCGGATGAAAAAAATTTTACCGTAGAAGAGAGCTACAACAAACAAAATGATAAGGTGTACGCACACAGTAGTGAAGAAGCGAGCAACCGTATTCCACGTGTCCAACGAGGTCATTTTCCATCCTCGCTCATGGTACGGTTGGGAGTTTCTTATTGGGGCTTAACAGAGGTACATTTTTGTGAGAAAGGTGTAAAAACGAATGCAGTTGTGTATCAAAATACAGTCCTGACGAACCTTGTGGAACCTGTTTCTCATACCATGTTCAATAACAGGCACTGGGTATTCCAACTAGATTCGGCGCCAGCTCATAGAGCGAAGAGCACACAAGACTGCTGGCGGCGCGTGAAATCGACTTCATCCGGCACGAAGACTGGCCCTCCTCCAGTCCAGATTTGAATCCGTTAGATTACAAGATATGGCAACACTTGGAGGAAAAGGCGTGCTCAAAACCTCATCCCAATTTGGAGTCACTCAAGACATCCTTGATTAAGGCAGCCGCCGATATTGACATGGACCTCGTTCGTGCTGCGATACGATAGACGACTGGCCGCGCAGATTGAAGGCCTGTATTCAAAATCACGGAGGTCATTTTGAATAAACTTTAGTGTCATAAGAATCTATGTTTTGTTAAGTTCATTTTGGTATATAAATGGTTACATAATTAATAAACTTGTTTCAATTATTTTATATTAAACATGTGACAGAATTTATGACCTGACTAGGTATAACTATAAGTAAATATACTACAAAACATAGATGTAAGATCTTTGTAACTCTGGACTCTCTAGCACGATTTGCGCATAGTGAAAATGCTAGAAAAACTCAGAATACCTACTTTGTTCATAAAATCCATTCATTCCGTTTGACCTATTGCCAGCTAAGCTCTGATATTCCATTTTATCTGCAAATCGTGAATTTGCTTTTTCACACCAGATGCAAACAAAAATAAAACTCGAGTACCAAAGTACTGTTATTCCCCGGGTTACTAATGCAGATTGCGTTCAGAAGGTCATATCTAAATCACGGGATAGAGCATACCGTCGGCACTTTATCTTAACTCAACACCTGCCCACCTCCTTCTTGTAAAGGGGGGGCTTCAGGTATACGTTATAACAGAGAACTAGATTACTAGAAATCCCTTTGTTTTTTACAATAATGCCGGAAACTAGTATTGCAGAAACAAGCTACAAATGATTCGAATGGTGTCAATGACACTTCTTTCATCTTTTTGGAAATTATATACTAGCAAAAACTACCATTTTAATGAAAATAAAATAATATCATTTATTCGTTTACCACACATTTTACAGCTTAGTAGGTAGGTGTTACCTAGTGCCTACAGAATATCATGCAAGTTACGATATAGGTATCATTTCCAGTGGGTAGGTAGGTAGGTTGTATTAGTAAATTAAAGCGTCGAGAACTTAGCAACGCTGCTGTTCAGTCTTTCATTTTGCTGCAAGGAAAGTCTCACATTACGTTGTAACTACTTGTGATCCATTACTTTGGTAATGATGTGTAAATTATGTTAGCAAACAAGCATACGGCCCACCTGATGGTAAGCGGTTACCGTAGCTTATGGACGTTTGTAACACCAAAAGTATTACTCGCGCTTTATTGCTAGTAACTACACCCTTACGTTTCATGGGAAAAAACAGTGACACAGATAAGAATATGAATATCACTTCGCATGTTATTTTTTTTTATCTGGCCTATGCTGTCCCCACTCCTGGGCAAAGGCCTCCCCCTCATCACATGTTATTAAAAAAAACTTTTGGCACTTGTGTAATCTTTCGTAATGGCATTGGATATACAATGCCACAACAATTCAGTTTGTGTGAATGTTGTTTACAGTTACAATTTCGGAGCTTCTTTTTCTTTCGAGTCAACAGTTTACTTTATAATCATACTAGCTGTTGCCAGCGGCTTCGCACGCGTGGTTTGCCAATAAAAAGTAGACTACGTGTGAATCCAGGTTATGATCTACGTACATACCAAATTTCATCGCAATCGGTTCAGCCGTTCCGGCGTGAAAGAGTAACAAACATCCATACATACAAACTTTCGCGTTTATAATATTAGTAGGTATTAGTAGGATTATGGATGAATATTAATGAGCGTTATCAGTGGCATGGTTTCAGTAGTATTATTTCGTAGGGCACAAATGATAGTTGAGCATGTGAAACATACTTTGGACGGGAACCCCGTAGTTGCCAAAAAAATATGGCAAAAAAACCGCATAGCTCTGCGGTGACACCGAATAACCCAGGGGTTACTGGGCGACTACCCATGCAAGTTGAAGCTAGGGCAAATACTCCAGAAACCCTTTCTGGGTCTGAATCTTTGCCTGGAAGAAAACCACGACGACGATCGACGACTAGCATCTATAATATTGGAGCTGTCAGGGCGTTTCTAACGATCCAGTTCAGTGTGTAATACAGTATACGTTTATCAGCGGTTCCTTTTGTTGTTTACGAATGAGTTTTTGTACGTTCCTCGGACCACCTGGTCTCCCCCCAGGCGATATTAGGGTTCGCGAAAACAGCGGCCTTTCTAATTTGTCGCGTTGTCTGTCAACGGCACGCGTTGAGTTTCCTGATTTGTTGAGTTCTGGTATAAACCTATGTTTTTCTTGTGCGTTTATGAAATAAATATAATTAGATAGGTGGTTTGCGTCGTTGTTTTTCATTCCAGTTATTAATGTTATACCATAGCTTTATGTTGTTATATTAACTCTTTCTCGTACTGAACAACAATAACAATCAAATCAGGAGAAAGACTTAGGGATTTCTTCGACTACCTAAGAATGTAGGTAATTTTATAGTATAATGGAACGGAAGAACCATTATTGAACAGCGTAGTCATACGTGTCTATATGCCTTAACTATATTTGACGACCTCCGTGGCGCAGTGGGCGAAAGGCCGGCTGAGACGCAGGAGGTAGCGGATTCGATTCCCGCCGCGGAACAAATGTTTGCATAATCTACAGATATTTGTTCCGGGTCTGGATGTTTTTCTATATATTATAAGTATGTATTTACAAAAAAAAAGTATACAAGTATTCAATCAGTTATCTGGTTCCCATAATACAAGCTCTGCTTAGTTTGGGACTAGATAGCGCTGTGTGAATTGTCTAACAATATTTATTTATTTTCTTTTTGCTATATTTTATACTAGCTGACCCGCCCGCGGCATCGCACGCGTGGTTTGTTAATAAAATATTACCCTCCTGCGCAGTCAGATAAAAAGTAGCATTTGTCCCAATTGCGATCAGAATCTATCTATATACGAAATTTCATCGAAATCAGTCCAGCCGTTTAGTCGCGAAAACGTAACAAGCAAATGGATAGACAGAGGGACAGAGTTCAGGAAGCTAAATGCCTACTTTTCGCAGACGATCTTAGGTTGCTTTTACCCATACAAGATGAGAGGGACTGCAAACGCCTTCAACAATACATAGATAGAGTGGTGGAGTGGAGCCAAAGGACGCAGGGTGCAAATCTTAGCCATAATTCACCAGAACATGAGTGAGCCAAGGAAGTAACTTGGGGCCTTTGAAATTTATCATTATGATAAACAATTTGCCAGAAGTGGTCAAGGAAGTTACATTGGAATTTATAATATTCGTATGGATGTACTTAGTTACTGATTTAAACGGGTATTTATCGCGTGTGCACCTTTTTTATTTGTTATCCCGACATTTCGATTGTGTTGCAACAGCCGTGGTCGCGGGCGATACATACCCGATTAAATCAGTTATTATGTACAGTGATCGCGAAAGTTTGTTAAATATTATAATAATACATAAATAAATAAATATTGCTGGACATTTCACACAGCGCTATCTAGCCCCAAACTAAGCAAAGCTTGTACTATGGGAACCAGATAACTAATAGATAGAATACTTATATACATTTTTTTTTGTAAATACATACTTATAATATATAGAGAAACAACCAGACCCGGAACAAATATCTGTAGATCGTGCAAACATTTGTTCCGCGGCGGGAATCGAACCCGCTATCTCCTGCGTCTCAGCCGGCTATTTGCCCACTGCGCCACGGAGGTCGTCATCACATTATGGATGTACACTATATCTATGTAAGTATGTATGATTGACACGGTTTAAAATAAATAATCAAATAAACCCATGACACTTGACTTTTTGTTTAGTAAATGTTAATATCGTGTGCAATATAGTCTCTCTCTATCTCACTTTACTAAAACAAAGGAGCTGAGACGACCATCACAGGGTATAGGGATCGATAAAACTGAAATATGAGAAACAGATATAATATTCCTCGCAGAACCCTTCACTTTGCACGGTCCAACGCACACGAGATAACTTTTATTTATCGCACTCATTTTCTGTGTATTGTGAGTTTTGCGAGAATTGTGTGGGAATAGTACACGCATTGTCGGAAACTTATCGTGCCTAATGTTGCGTTATTTTTTTACTTTCGACCCACTTGTGGGGTGAGAAAGTGTTTGATCGTTATCACGTAGATCTGTTTGCCATTCCAGCAGTAAGCGAGTTTTTGAGAAAGATAGAAAAAAAAAGCGGCCAAGTGCGAGTCGGACTCGCCCATGAAGGTTTCCGTGGCAGCACAAGTAACATAATATAAACGTTCTTGTAGTTCGTTGTAACTTTTTTATATATGAGTTGATTGAATGAAAGGGAAGTTGCGGTTTACGATTTATGACGTATTAAAAAAAATACTTACTAGATCTCCTTCAAACCAATGTTCGGTGGAAGTTTGCATGTACATCATATAATTTTTTTTAGCTTTATCATTTTCTTATTTTAGAAGTTACAGGGGGGGGGGGGGCACACATTTTACCACTTTGGAAGTGTCTCTCGCGCAAACTATTCGGTTTAGAACATTTTTTTATTAGAAACCTTAATATCATTTTTGAAGACCTATCCATAGATATCCCACACGTATGGGTTTGATTAAAAAAAAATTTTGTGTTTTAGTTCTAAGTATGGGGACCCCCAAAAGTTTTTATTCTATTTTTGTGTGAAAATCTTAATGCGGTTCACAGAATACATCTACTTACCAAGTTTCAACTGTATAGTTCTTATAGTTTCGGAAAAAAGTGGCTTTGACATACGGACGGACAGACAGACAGACAGACATGACGAATCCATATGGGTTCAGTTTTTTTGCCATTTGGCTACGGAACCCTAAAAAGGTTAAACGAGTCTTAAAGTCTAACATCATCATCATCATATCAGCCATAAGACGTCCATTGCTGAACATAGGCCTCCCCCTAGATCTTGTCACCAACGGCTCCAAGCAACCTTGCAACAAAATAAAAGTTTGTGGCATAAAAAATTAAACTACTCCCATCAGTCTCATCCATAATTACGACCCAACACTACGTTTCCCTAGTGATATATAGTGATAGTGGATATCAGCAAGTACCTAATACCCAGACTCGGAACATATTTGCAAATCATGCAAACATTTGTCTCGCAAGCGGGATTTGAACCCGCAACCATTTACATCTCTGTCGGCTATGCTCATTGCGCCACAGAGGTCAATATATTCATAGAAGTCTACCAATGTACTAATACGGTGGTAGTACTTCCCCGGGCAAGCCCTTTCACAAGGAACTCTACTACTACTGAACTACGGTTAATAAGGCTCTAAATAAATGTATTTTCTTTCTTTCAACAATGTAATATGTTGACACAGTTATTACCCCTATTCACCATTTCGATAAACATCCAACCAGGTCAAAATGGTCCTTCGAGCCGGACCCCGCTGCATTATCCGGCCCGTAGGACCCAAGTAAGTTCAGTTATGCTGTACAACACATTTCGTCTCCGTCTCCGAGATAGGACTTTGGGGGGTGATGTTTTTATTATAAACACGTGTTGGGCGGGAAATATTTGCGGGTGTTAAGGTAATGTGTTCCGCTGATGTACGCATGTCGTTTACTTTTGAATTGTCTTATTAGAGTTACGATGGCGTCTCGGCCTGCCTTGTTTATTCATGGTTTTGATGTTTGCACTTTGTAGTTTCACTTTTATTGTAATACATTATTTTTATTCGTCGTCATGTTTTTGGAAAAAAAAATATTTTACCTATCACATTTATTTTTAAAACCGAAAATAATAAAATATATTTAAACTTATATCCCTCACTAACTTCTAGCGGTAAACACCGATAAAACGGTACGAGATAAATCCCTTATTTATAATAATAACTTCTAGTGGCTTCACTCACGGGGGTTTTCCGATAAAAAGTAGCCTCAATATTATTAAAATTAGAATTTAGTCCATAAACTGAAATTTAGCAAATTTTATTCAAATCTGTTAAAAAAAGTGCAATAATCAACCACCCATTCATTTGACGACGTCCGTGGCGCAGTGGGCGAATAGTTGTCTAAGACGCAGGAGGTTGCGGGTTCGTTTCCCAAAGCGGAATAAATGTTTGCAGCATCTTTTTCTGCTCCACAATGTTTATAATTTTTGCAGCTTCATCGTGCTACCAGTAATATGTTTGTACTGTTAGTTCTAAATAAATGAATTTTGATTTTTTTATGAATCTACAGATATTTGTTCTGTATCTGGTTGTTTCTCTATACATTACTAGTTGACCCGGCGAACTTCTTAACGCCTTGACATGCATATGACGCGGGTTGCCAATGTACGTCATCGGTAGAATTGTCAATCAGTCATAATTAGCTGCATCTATGTACCAGAAAATGAAATAACTTCATATTATTTTTGCGTGAATTTTTCCGATATTTTAATAGTTATTCTGCTATTCGGGCGGAGACAAAACCAACAAATCAAAGATCATCAAAATCGGTCCAGCCGTTCTTGAGTTATAAATGGTGTTACTAACTCGACTTTGTTTTATAAATATAGATGAGTAGTATCTGCTGTAACTCTCATAGTTATGTTAGCTTAGCTCTTAGCCTCTCTGCTTAGTTGTAATAAATTTATTGTTATTTATTCTATAGTTAGCTGACATTTGTACAACAACGGCTATTGCTGTACAAAGCGCAAGTTCGGCCGCACGTAGAATATTGTTCCCATCTTTGGCACGGAGCTCCAAAGTACCAATTGCTTAGTTTTGACTCCCTTCAGAGAAGAGCCATTAGAATCATCGGTGATCCCAAACTCGCCGACAGGCTGGAACCGCCGAGTCAACGCCGTGACATCGGATCGCTCAGTGTATTCTACCTGTATAATGGGGAATGTTCTGAGGAGCTATTTGATCTCATCCCGTCGTCGAGATTTTACCACCGCACTTTTCGACAGCGTAATAAAGCTCATCCACATATCATCGACAATTGGGTATCACGCACCACACGCTTCACGCGGTCTTTTCTACCCCATACATGCAAGATGTGGAATGAGCTACCATCTGAGGTTTTCCCATTAGGCTACGACATGGCACGCTTCAAGAGAAATGTAAAGAGGTTTCTACAGTGTAGGGAACGCATCGACAATACCCCGGGTGTTGTCGGTGTCAATAGGCGACGGTGACCGCTTACCATCAGCTTTAATGACACAAATATAGGCAAAAGTCTGAAACCTAGAATAACTGCATTTTGTACCTCAAAAGAGAGTAACCAAATTTTATGAACTCTCGTTACCTGTAATTTGAATGAAACTGTAGGTCAAGTATTGTGGTTGTTTATTTCGTGGCACTATTTTGATAGTCAAAGATTAGGAATAATATTTGTTTGTTTTTATGAAGACTCGCGAGATATCAGTTCGGGGCGAACCACTAGTTATATATTTATACTTCTGCTTTTATAATATTAGTGTCATTGAATTTGTATCTGACTATAATAAGGTTAAGTTTATCGATTTGATTTGTGTACGGAGCTAAGTTTAGTTTGGTATTTCGAAGTATCTCTAAAGTGGAAATCGTGGTGGTTTGATTCGGCAAAGGCCCGAAGTTGTGCTTCGGCAAAGGGGGAGGGGGAGGACTTGCAGAGAGCTGATTAGTTATACCTCCAAGAAGGTACGGAACTTTGACACAAAATTTTAAAGGGGTGCATTAACTTCTTATTGTAGACATATAGGTATGTGATGACACCAGACACTAAGACACTCGGAGATACTCAGCACAGAATAGGTACAGAAGTTAATCAAGTCGGTCGAATGTTCGACCTAGATCGTTCCGAGATCCTAGTTCGCGTGCCTGTTTTCGCTCGATGTACTAAACTTAACTACTGTAGCTGTGTAGTTTGTGCACTCAGTGTATAGACCGACAAACACATAACACACCTAATTGAATGTTACAACAAGACAGAACTAACTCCGACATAATACAATAACTAAGAACTCGAACCCGTTATGCAATTGAGCACCTGAGGCATTACGCTCTACGATATAAAGTTATGGTAAAAAGTGTATTAAGTTGCTGTTTAATATTATATATTACAAGTGGGCCCGCCGAACTTCGTACCGCCTTGACATGCATATAACGCGGGCTGTCATTAAACGTCACCCTGGTAGAATTGTCAATTGTTGTCCCCGGCCATCATTATACAACCATACTTAACCATGGACAAAATTACGTTTAGCTGTCATTTGCTGTCATAGCTGTTTTGTTATTCCATGTCAGATGCGTTTTTGTTATACGACGTTTTATAGTGACTTGTATTCTCTTTGACGTTTTATGTCACGTCCCACGGGAACAACGGGAACGGGATAAAAAGTATCCTATGTCCTTCTCCTGGCTCTTAGCTACCTCCCTACCAATTTTCAGCCAAATCGGTTCAGCCGTTCTTGAGTTATAAATAGTGTAACTAACGCGGCTTTCTTTTATATATATAGATTATTAGGACCTAAAACTGTTTTATTTCATTAAATTACGCGTATGATAATATCATCATTTGTGGTAGCCGAAACTAATGTTTGAACACATCAGTTGCGGTTGTATCATCAAAGTTAAATAACAGCCAATGAATAAACACAAAATGAAGGCAAATTAATACGCGCCAAGTTATTAATCGAAAATGCAATTAAAACTTTAGTAAGTAGGGTGATATTGGCCGCAAACCACTTCCCGCAATTGACACAAACATGTAAAGTTTAGTTTATAATTATTATAAGTAATCCAACACCCGTCATGGCGGTGATAGCTGCAATGGTAGACTGCCCATAACACACAAAATTAGACTACACTAAAAATTTTAATTTACGCCATGTTTTTTTTTATTATTTTATTTGTTGAAATTGTTTATTATTAAGTTTAATTATTGAAATGTTTTTATTATTATTCAATTTGTTTATTAATTATTAATAAATTTTTACTTTATTCATTTTACAATGCAATTGCAGGAAATTTATTGCATGTTTGGTAACATTATTTTATCTAGTTTGTAAATTGTAAGATCTAAATTATAAGAACTGAAATCTTATGTGTTATATAAGTTTAATCTTATTAGTTTAATCTGTAATAGATATTAATAACTTGTAATCCTTGACTTGTCTAAGTGCATGTTACCATGCCTAAAGATGAATAAATGATATGAATATGAAGAAGGCGCTGCTGTGAGCGAAAGCTGCTCAACTTATTACTTTTTAAGTTATTTTATATGTTTTATGTTCGTTTTGTGGGGTTTTTTTCAAGGGGGAATTTGCCCGAACTCGTCACGGCACGGGGGGCATGCGGGTTGGCGAGCGCAGTTGTGTTATTGGTGGTAAAATGGGGAATACTGCTGCCTACCCTCTAGCTTTTTCCTTAGTCGCCTCGTACGATATCCACGGGTCGAGATGGAGGGAGCCTATTCTAAAGCCCCACGGCCACAAGATCGGTTCATTACGCAATAAGTTTAAAGAAATAAATATTATGACATTCGCTTGTAAATACATCTATGAAAATCTGATTTATGTTCTCAAAAATAATAATTTGTTTAAGAAAAATAGCGATAATCATATTTTTAATACTAGAAATAAAGATAAACTCGCTGTTGCCACTTGTAGACTACATAAAGTTAGTAAATCGTTTAAAGAGCAAGGTGTTCGCTTTTATAACAAACTCCCAAGTGATATACAAAAATTGACAATTAACAAATATAAAAACACAATTAAACAAAATCTTTATAAAAAAGTCTACTATAAAATATCGGACTATTTAGATGATAGAGAAGCCTGGGATTGACATTGCTCCAACTCGTTCAAAATGTTACAATTTAGACGTCATTTATTTTCTGTATTGTTATGTATTCTAAAAGGATCATTAAAAAAACCAACCAGCATTCTGGCTTGGTCGCGAAGGAACAGGCAGTAAAATTGACGTTTCAAAGTGATCCTTGTGATTTTAACGAAAAAAAGACTAACTTTGGTCGCTCTGGAAATGTATGGGGGTGGCCTATATTCAACAGTGGCAGTCCTGTAGCTTATAATATAGCTATTGTTACTTTATTCTTTTTTATGTCTCCTGTGTGTGTTTCTTCTGTTCGTACTATTGGTGTGTCACAAATAAATTTTATTTGATTTATTTTGATATATATGATGATGATAGTGTTATTTTATATGTTCCTATAAGAGTCATGGTAACTTGAAATTAGGTGGCGGATTTTTTAAGTTCCTAAATAATGTGTAGTGGCTTGAGTGTCTCTAAGCACCGAGACAAACCTCTAGAGCAGGGGTTCCCAAAGTGTGCGCTGCGGCGCCCTGGTGCGCCGTGAGGCGCTCCTCTTTACCGTTCTCCGGAAACTAAACTTAGGCATTCGCGGTTACAAAATGAACATTCAAAGATCAATGTGGAGCAAGAAATGAGAGTAGCGGTGTACAACGCTTTGAAAAAATGTGTGGAGATCATCAAGATCATACGTCACATTAACTAAGTTGCCATTGTGGATGTTTTAATTGTTGTTCCTATATATGTACTTAGTATCATTGTACTCTACAATTTCGACTAGCTAGTGCGCCTATACCTAAAATAATATAACTAAAAATACTAAACTTGTACGTGCGCCGCGAACTGAAAAAGTTTGGGAACCCCTGCTCTAGAGGTTTACAGTGATTTATGTATTACAGTTAGTGTGTAACTTTTGTCAAAAAGTAAATACAAATAATTGTCTTTTTAGCATTATCATCATAGCCTGACTTGGACTATGACCTGAATTTTTCCTTTACTCGTGCTGTGAGACCTTGCTACTTGAAAAAAATCGTGATTCTAGGCCCGCGGGAAGTACCTTATATGTTTTAATTTATTTGCGAGAAAAATATGCGGCTAAAATGGCCGTATTTGTTGATTGCTTTAACGTAGAAGCTTGATTGTTTTACAGCTCCAAAGGACCGTAGACCTGTATATTTGATATTAATCTCAACTTGATACCTCCACTTGGGTATGAGAAAAAGGGTCTTGACAGATTGACAACGATGTTATCCTATAAGGGTCCTTTTCTTTTTGAAGTACAGAACCCTAAAAAAACTATTATCGTAAGTAAGTAAAGACGTATTTGGAATAATAATACAGCACAGACAAAACAGTAGAAATGTAAAATATGCATAGAAAAAAATGACTTTAATAACCTATAAAAACACAGAATTAGCTATCTGGTTTATAAGCATCTATATTTATCAGTGTGAAAATAAGCTTGATTATGAAACATTAATTATGTTTGTCAAACTTAATTTAAATTTGGCTTCAAACTGCATCTATCCCACTTCTAATTCTGTCTAAATGTTATCAGGTCAAACTTCAGTCGCTCAGCTATCCAGCGCTTGGAAATTAGTGTTTGCGCTTGTCCGTGTTATAGTTTTCATTTCACTAAGTACCTAGTGCTAACTATCGTTGGATAGCACTCTCCGAAATGCATACTTGGTACTGGATAAGCATTATCTGTTTAGGCGATGCTTGGTTTAACTTGCTGTGTTTATTTTAGTCGGCTGGAGTTATGCATTTGGACTTGGATAATAATGCTGGCAAAGTATAAATAAATAATGCTAGACATTTCAGCGGTATCTAATCCTAAACTAAGCAGAGCTTGTACTATGTGAACCAGATAGCAGAATGCACACATACTATGTTTTGTTTTGTAAATATTAGCGTATAATGACTAGCTGCCAGTGCACAGTGGTCGAATTCGAGCGTGATTCATGTTTTATTTAACTTAATTATAGCATTCTCCCCTCCTTTACCATATCAACTTCAGTGCGACTGGGCGGGTCACGTCAGTCGTATGGTCACAGACAAATGGGCAACAGTCGTCACACAATGGGTGCCTGCAGATGGGCGTCGAAGCCGGGGCAGGCCGAGGAAGCATTGGCGTGACGACCTCGATGCATTCCAAGATGGCTGGTGGGACGTGGCGAGTGATCGTGAGTTGTGGAGGAACAGGGGAGAGACCTTTGCTCACCAGTGGGAAAATATAGGTTAAATAATAATAATAATAATGCCAAATCTAACACTCCTCCATGCACGCAATAAGCTTAAAAAGGTTTTGAGGTATACAGGAGAATGTTCATCAAATTCATTGGTTTATATTATTACACCATGTTTTAATGGGTTTTATTTTTCACACACTGAAACTCGACCAATGAAAGAGCTGTTAAAATAATTAATTGAAAATTACGATGGTCCGATTAATAAAATTGGCGAATGCAGGGCGTGCTTTTGTAAATTCTCACACTGCAATATACTTTGAGTGTGGCCTTTCAATACGATCCATTATTATAATTGTTTGTCTGTTTACAGCAAGCCACCCGAAACGATGCATGGGTAATGTAATAAATTAAGTAATGAACAATGAAACGACTATAGTTAAAGTAAAGGTAAAGGCTATATGTAAAGGCTGCAATTCAACCAAAAATCTTACAATTAAAGGTGTTATCACACATATCAACTCGGAAAGGGATCGTCACCGTATCAACTCGAGCCGTTCAGTATTCTTTGTATGAAACTCCCTACTGCAACGCACACTAATCGGAATCGTAACGTAATCGCCTCGCCTCGGGACAAGCTTACGGACCGCGGTGCGGTGCGCTTACGGCTCGTAGTCCCCGCGCTTACGTCTCTCTGTACTGTGTAACTGGTGTCGCCTAGCCGTCACCTAGCCGTAGCCAAGGAGCTGCTGATCCGCTTTGATTACGTGCTTACTTTAGGTTGACGATGCGACGAGCCGAAAGGCGATACGGTGCCGATCCCTTTGCGAGTTGATATGTCTGCTGTGACCTTTAGACGTAACTTATTTTCTTTATTGTATCTATAGCTACGTATTGTAAAACCAGTTACATTTTTCACGACTGTTGAAAAATAATGCACAATCTTGGAAAACTAAGTTTTGATAATTTCATTTAGTGTAAAAAAGATCCCAATTTTTTTATCTGTAAATTTCTATCTCCATTTTTTGTAGATTTGTTTATTGACTGCATCAAAATGATACTATAAACCATATGCGATCTCTACGCGTCCGTGCAAATTCTTAGCTCAATGTACGCACCTACTCGACCAGAACAGCGGAACTTCTGGGAGATAATCTGTAGGCTTAACGTTGGGTCGTTGGAGGTATTAGCGAACATTCTCGAACGGACCGCGACCATACACCGTGGCAATTGCGGCCTTGAACTTAAGAGGTTTAGCAAGCTAAAAAGGCAGTGTGCGGGGCACATAGCTCGAAGAACTGATGGCCGTTGGGGCAGATAGGTTCTCGAGTGAAGACCACGCACTAGAAAGCGCTTAGGACGGCCCTCCACTAGATGGAAATATGATCTGATTAAAGTTGCTGGTAGCTGGTAAGGTTGGGTGCAGGCACAAGATCGGTCGCTCTGGAAATCGATGGAAGGCCTATATTCAGCAGTGGCTGCCCTTTGGCTGATATTATACCTAGTCAGGTCATACGTATTGTCACACAGTAAAAACTTTTCTTTTAGAATGCTGGCCACAAAAAAGTTTATAGAATTCGAATTTCGAATTGTTCATGAAAATAAATATGTATACTTTTTAGAATTTTAATCATTTTTAAATATGGAGTGGACGCTTAAAGAAGACCGTGTTGCAGTTATTGCGTTGCATCGTTGCGGTTACGCGCCAATTCAAATTTTTGACATACTGAAAAATTTGAATATAACCAAAAGATACGTTTATCGCACCATCAAACGATACAATGAAGACTCTAGTGTAGATGACAGGTCAAGAAGTGGTCGCCCTCGGTCTGTTAGGACTCCAGCAGTGATAAAAGCTGTGAAGGCGCGAATTCAAAGAAATCCCAAACGTAAGCAGAAACTGTTGGCCCTTCAGATGGGGTTAAGCAGAACCACGGTGAAAAGGGTGTTAAATGAAGACTTAGGGCTTCAGGCATATCGAAGAAAAACAGGACATCGTTTGAATGCTCGTCTAATGGACCTGAGACTGAAGAGATGCCGCGCTTTGTTGAAGCGGTACGCGGGAAAAAAATATCGGGAAATTCTTTTTTCGGATGAAAAATTTTTTACCGTAGAAGAGAGCTACAACAAACAAAATGATAAGGTGTACGCACACAGTAGTGAAGAAGCGAGCAACCGTATTCCGCGTGTCCAACGAGGTCATTTTCCATCCTCGCTCATGGTACGGTTGGGAGTTTCTTATTGGGGCTTAACAGAGGTACATTTTTGTGAGAAAGGTGTAAAAACGAATACAGTTGTGTATCAAAATACAGTCCTGACGAACCTTGTGGAACCTGTTTCTCATACCATGTTCAATAACAGGCACTGGGTATTCCAACAAGATTCGGCGCCAGCTCATAGAGCGAAGAGCACACAAGACTGGCTGGCGGCGCGTGAAATCGACTTCATCCGGCACGAAGACTGGCCCTCCTCCAGTCCAGATTTGAATCCGTTAGATTACAAGATATGGCAACACTTGGAGGAAAAGGCGTGCTCAGAGCCTCATCCCAATTTGGAGTCACTCAAGACATCCTTGATTAAGGCAGCTGCCGATATTGACATGGACCTCGTTCGTGCTGCGATAGACGACTGGCCGCGAATACAGGCCTTCAATCTGAAGGCCTGTATTCAAAATCACGGAGGTCATTTTGAATAAACTTTAGTGTCATAAGAATCTATGTTTTGTTAAGTTCATTTTGGTATATAAATGGTTACATAATTAATAAACTTGTTTCAATTATTTTATATTAAACATGTGACAGAATTTATGACCTGACTAGGTATAATATTACTGCTGATAATATTACTTAAGTAACATCTCGAGACACAGATTTTTAAGCAAATCGAATCTAAATCAGTTCGTCTGTTAGAGATGCCACTGACAGACGCACAGACAGATAAAGGCTTCAATGTAACATCTTGTTTCACCTAGCTAAAACCTGACAAATAAATTATTGTAAGAAGTTTTGTGGCAGAAGAATAGGCACAGCCAACTTTTAGAAGTTTGCGATGTAAAACAGTGATAAGTTCGATACAGTTGCAAGAAAAGTGTGAAGTTTGTTCACAGTTCCACTAGCGATTCGAGCAAACTAAGTTCGGTTTCTAAGTGGTAATTTTAATTCGCTTGTTCAGCGCTCGGGAATTCTAGGGCGCATCGGAACTTCGGAACTGACTTAAAATAGAGAGTATTAGGACATGAACACACTGTATCACTTAGTTTGCATTGTGTTTGTAAAACACTCGAACTGTGGTTGTGCTGACAAAGCGCAGGATGGGAAACGAGTTTACGGAAAACCGTTTATGCACTCGGTGAAGACCCATTTATACTAAAGGTTTTGGGGTCCGTATACGAGCTAAACATAAGCTTTTTAATTTGTATGAGGTCGTTGCTAATCTTGCTAATGTTTTCGAAGAATCATTTATATCAGACCCAGGTGCACCCACCGCTCCTTCGCTTCTGCCTTCGACCTTGAGCTTGTCCGGTCAAGGTGCCCGCACCTTTTATTAAATTCACTCGTTTACTAACTCAACTTCATAAAGCATCGTGTTTTACATAGTCATTTTACTAAATACTTCAATTTATCACGGGAATTTTCTAGATAAAACTCCAAATCACAAAAATAATACAATCGAGCTCATGTTTTACGCAAATGCTCTTTGCGTAATGAGGGGTTTTCATTTTCGAGCATAATAGATGGCACTGTCTGGCGATAAAAATACAAAAAATATGATTTGTATGTCAAACTTAGGAACAACGCACGGTCCACTCATATTTAAATACGCTTGTACTTTAACGTTTTTATTTCTGGTTTGTTAACAAACACAAATGTTTATCTTACTTATTTTATTTATTTATTTATTTAATACTTTATTGCACAAAAATACAAATTACATGTACAAAAGGTGGGCTTAATGCTAATAGCATTTTCTACCTGCCAACCTCAGAGGTAACAAAAAAGGTTGGCGTGCTAACTTTAAACAATATTAATGATAATTAAAAAAAACCAAAGAAACACAAATAACAATAAACTCCGATTACAGCTAGAATAAATACATAAACCTACTTGATATAACAATAATAATACATAGAATATATATATGACAAATATAACAAACATATATATAAAACAAAATAAACTATTACATACAACACACATCGGTACTACGTTTTCATATATTTTAACAGCCAGTGGAGGACTGCAAGAAATGACTGTAGACTAGTCGTCTGAAAACCGGTTTAGTAGGCGCCTTTTTAATATGAGTAGGGAGAGAGTTCCATAGACCGACAGCTACCACCTCAAAAGAGTTGCCACGGAAGGCCGTTGAGTGTTTCGGGGTAGCGAGAAGGAGAGAATCAGTGGATCTGAAGTTTTGGTCACGGGTGTCAGAGAGGTAGGAAAATTTGCATTTAAGATAATGGGGAGTAAAGGGGTCCCTAAGGATCGAAAAAAGAAGACATAAAACTCTTAACTTTCTCCTGTCACGAATTGAGAGCCATTTCAGTTTGGTTGGAGCGATACTCAGACACATGATCATACTTACGGAGACCGTAGATGAACCTAATGCACGTATTGAGCAGTCGATCCAATTTGTTAAGGAGGTCCTGATTAAGGTCTAGGTACGATATATCCGCATAGTCGATTATAGGTAGAAGCAAAGAGTTATATTTTAGTATTTGTTGGGAGAAAGTTTTTAAAACGGATAATAGAATGGAGAGATGCAAAAAATTTACGGGATACTTCCTTTACCTGAGCCACCCAGTTAAGGTTAGCATCGACAAGGAGGCCAAGATTTTTGACCACCGGTGCAAAAGGAATGATGCAATCATTATATACTAAGGGAGTGGTTGAGGGTAGGTCCATTTTTGCAAGTTGGCGAGTACTCCCGATTATGATTGCTTGACATTTGTTTGAGTTCACTTGGATGCCGTAGTTCTCAGACCAGGTCTTAAGTTGGAGAAGATTTAAGTTAAGTAAGTTTTAAGTTAAGAGCATCCAATGAAGCATTCAAGTTTTCAGTCTTTGAGTGGTAATAAAGCTGCAGATTGTCGGCGTAGAAGTGATAGTTGCAGTGGAATTTGGAGGAAAGCAAGTTAATGAATAGGCTGAAGAGCAGGGGTGATAGGATTCCCCCTTGAGGGACTCCAGCCTCCAGCTCACACCAATCAGAAAAAGTCTGCCCACTCCGGATAGACTGGCGACGCCCCGTTAATTAGGACGAGAACCACTGAACGGCTAACGGCGAGAAATTCAGGTGACTCAAGGCAGCAAGAAGCAGATCATGGTCGACAGCATTAAAGGCGTTGCTAAAGTCAATGAGTACCAGCACAGTGACTTGAGATCTCTCCATAGCTGATCTAATGTCCTCGGTGACTTTGAGCAAGGCAGTTGTGGTGCTATGGCCAGCCCTGAAACAAGACTGGAATGGGTTCAATAGGTCACCGTCGTTCAGAAACTCCATTACTTGCTTGTGGACAACTGACTCTATGACTTTAGACAGGAAAGGCAGGATTGATATGGGACGAAACTGGTTAGGGAGAAGCGGGTTGGGTGTTTTTGGTAATGGCAGGACATGAGCTTTACACCATTGGTCAGGGAAATGGCCAGTTGACAAGGAGTGGTTAATTATATGTACAAGAGACGGAAGAATGTGGTCAATTAGGCGAATTACCATGATCCGGCCAATCTCATCGCTACCAACCACTTTAGATTTGAGAGTGTTTAATATTTTCCTAACCGTGTCGTGAGACACGCTTACGAAGTCGAAAGGAGTAGTATTAGGTCGAGGTAAGTCATTTATTTCGAGAAGGGTATCAAATTTAATGTTTGGGGTGATTTTCGCTATGGAAGTGAAGTGTGTGTTCAGGTCGTTGAGGTAAAGAGTAATTTTAGTGTCGACACTTTTGACCTTACCAAACCCAAGAGACTTTAGGAACATCCACAACCCCGCGGGAGTCGATAATTCTATTTGCTCTGCAATATACTTACGCTTGCTATTTCGACAGACCTGATTACATCGATTTCTAAGTTTTTTGTTCTCAGCCCAGTTATCCTCCGATCGGTCCATTTTAAATTTGCGAAAAGATCGATCGCGTTTTGACACTTATTCGCCTTTTGCAACGGCAAACATAAAATCATTTCATGTTCCTCGGGAATTAATATTGACACGGCATTTGACGTAGACAATTAACTTCTTTTGATAACTTATATAGAGCAGTGCCATCTATTAGCAGTGCTTACAACATGACCGTGATCATTTCCTCAGTAACATGATATCTTAATTTAGTAAAAACAGTTGAACTTTCGCTTCGTGTGCAGTGTGCACCCATCCTCATTTCACACTGGCTGGCGCTTTACAGGGCGTTTAAATTGTCTTGCAAATAAGGGGTCAAACTGAAATGCATTTTGCCAATTTGCGTCTGTAGCCGTTTTGCGGTCACTGCGGTTTTATTGGAATCACGGACACGTTTGCATTTACAGAGGTACAGGTTGATAGTGAGATTTGAATTGTATTTAACAAGAAACAGTCGACGAAAAGACTATTTGATATAACCTGGTATTTGTTATACCATTGCATGCATGCGTGTGAGCGGCAATGCTTTTTATCGGCGTTGTTATGACAATATTTCGTTTAATTCGTGAACCTCCATCAGGGTGAGTGCAACACGCTCCGCACTGCGCCTCGCTTCGCACTCATTTTAGATTCGTTTTATAATACACGTGCCACTTGACCAGATAGTCTCATTTTCATTTTGTTTTACCCCTTTTGAACCCCAATAACTCAACAACATCCCACCATTTTTAACTCATTTCGTCACACCAAAATTGTGCCATCACCACATACCTATGTATCAAATTTCACGATGATCGGATCAACGCTACGAAAGTTATCCTCGGACAAGCAAACATACATACATATATATATACAACGCCGATTTGCCCAAGTTTATTTAGAGATCTCGCTTCGCTTGATCAATTATTATGTTGTGTAAAGGATGAATAAAAAGAATAACCATCCTTGTTTCTTGCCTAATTATTTCCTGGCTTGGTCGCGGAGGAACTGGCGGTAAAATTGATGTTTCAAAGTGATCCTTGTGATTATAACGAATAAATTAATATTGACTATTGCCCTCACTATCACCGTGTCAATATTTGAACGCTGCGGCCATTAGGGTTTGTAGGGTCAAGAGAGGTCAAAGAATATTATTGTTTACTTTCCTTGTCAATAAATGTGACATCAACGTGTTGACTTATGAGCTTTGGACCACAATAGACCCTTACTGAAGTGTTTTTCTATGATAACAGCAGGCTTAGAATGGCGATTATTCGTCTTCTCGTCTAAACAGATAAAGCTTTATTACAGGTTGTTTTGATTTGTGCTCCGTATCGGAATTGATTTAATAGATCACACAACTTGGAGGGTATATCAATCCTCATGTTTTTGTTGATATACCTACCCGCGTTGGCTGAGCGAAGTGCCTTACCAAGGTGACCGAACGCGTCCCCGCGTGCCGGACAGGATACCTGATACCTGGCAGTGGTCAACTTTATGAAATAAAATTATTTACATTAAATAATCACTTTGTATAAATGTGTTGTTTCCATTGAAAATTAGGTAAATTAGTCAAAAAGAAATGGACTCTTGCCCTGCTTCTTGCATGAACAATTTTTGTTAAAATTCAACTTGTTAAACCCATACTATACAAAATACATAAGGTTACAGGGTGAATTTGAAAACAGTAGACGAATTTCGATAAATGGCTCTTTTCGTAATCCAAAACAAATTATCGGTATTTGATTTATTTACGACCATTTGGCCTAACTGGTCTTAAGTGGTACCCATCGGATTTAACAAAGTATTGACTGATAGGCCACGTTTCTAAGGTGTTCTATCAACTTGAGGCATAAAGGTGTTATGCATTGTGTCATGTGCCTGTAATTTAAAGTTATAAATCCAACTTTTCATACATTGCGATGTTATTAGCTATAGTGCTATGGAACAGTAGATTTTCAATGTACATAGTACAATCTAACAAATTTTCTTTACAACTCCAAGCCTCGCTCGCCATTTGACCCTGGCCTACCCTGCCCCCAGTTATTCATAGTACTAGCTAATGCCGAGAGCCCTTCTCGCAAGGGCTGCCTTTGAATCGTTTCACTCACAGCCTCTTTCCCTCTGAAAGAGTAAATGACGTTGTGCATTCGCGAAGTCGGTGGCGTAGCTGCATTTTCCAACTGAAATTTTCAACAAGCTGTTGCACGTAACTTTTCTAGAATTATCGTTGGTTTGTCGTGTCACTTAGTTTTTTTAACGGGATTAGTGTCTAGGTAGTAGATCCAATTTTGAAGTTGTAATATATATATATATATACATATTTAACCTATACTTTCCCATTGTTGAACATAGCATGCTTAGTTGTTCGTAAAATACCACCTATTTTAAACAACGTTATGCGCGGTCACTACTTGGAAGTGTGACTGCTAATTTACTACGGATAAGATTATCTTTTTGTAAAATTTAATTGTCTTCTTTGTAAAATTTAATTCATGTCGGACACCTTTGGGCAGCCTTAAAACTCCGACACCAGAATTAGTTACTTGATATGAACATACTATTAGTTACCATCATACTTGAATGTTGACAAAATCAAATTATGATGTATGATGTCTCTAAATAGGAGTCTGTTGAATGATTTTTTTTGAATAATGACGAAATCTCTTGCCTGTAACGAAAGATTACCGCGTAGGTCACATCCAATTCAAACGAAGCCTACGTGGCAATGGCTCGCGTGTACAGGTATACAGATGTTAAACTTATGTGCTTATTCCATTACATTGTGCTGAAAAACTGTTCAGTTCTGAAAATGCTCGCTTCCTTTGCAAATGTAGATCAGCAATGTATCCAACATCATAGATAAAATACTCAACGTAAGTTATGACTGACAAACACACCTACGAGAATAAGGTAGGGTGCATCCAGTGCACGAGGCGTAAACGCCCTATTTTCACCCCTCTCAGCGTTATTGGCTCAATCACCCGCTCAAATGAGAGCGCAGAGACCGACGTTTGTTACTTGATGGTAGCTCGGTGAATTGGGCCGTAATTTGCGAGAGTTTTTCATAGTGACGATGCGCTTTTTCTCTGGAAAATAATGAATAATTTTAATAGCCTACTCCCATTATAAGTAAATTTGATTGACTATTAAACTTAACGAAATAAGACATTAAAGAATAGAGGGTGCATGGGGATTAAAAGAATTGTTTCCTTTCGCCTATAATTATTTCAACATCGATCGGAAACACTTCTCAGGGTCAAACAAAAAAAAATAGTCAAGAGCCAGCCCGGCTCACTCTTGACTATCTGCTCTGCTATCACATAATTAAGGATTCTCACAAGATATATTAATTAAAACAGTTTTATTTTTCTGTAGACCGAAGTAACTCTTCATTTTAATTGAATTATTGCTTATTATTTCTAATCGTTGGCCTGTGATTTTATGTGCGCGTCCATCAAAACTTTATACCGATATCACGACGTCGCGTCGCGTCGGTCAGTCGCGTCGTTTCGTTTCGCAGAATTATAGATTACAACCGCATTTGTTAATGTTCAATTAGGATAACGAACCTAATTAGTTAGGTAGTTGAACAGAACACAATAAAATATACTATAAACAAAAAAAAATCAACAGAAAAGGACGGTAGTTCCAAAAAAATTACTGCCATCTTACTTAGAAAACATTCGTGATTTATTTCAATTATTATTATAAATACGGGATTTATCACGTACCGTCTTATCGGTGTTTCGACTGACAATGTTTCGCTTTAATTCGTGAACCTTCATCAGGGTGAGTGCGATCCGCTCCGAATAACGTCTCGCCTTGCACTGGTCCTCGCCGACGTTATTCGGAGCGGATTGCACTCACCCTGATGAAGGTTCACGAATTGAACCGAAACATTGTCGGTCGAAACACCGATAAGAGTGTACATGATAAATCCCGTATGTATAATAATGAATTTACTGCCATAATGTAAAGTTCAAAACGAGACAATTGAAATAAGCTAAGTCAGTGTTGAAACCGCCTTGTGGCGGCTTTTGTTAATAAGCTCTAGGAATGAGAATATAAATGAGATCTGTAAGCTTCCTGGTATATATATTATGAACCAGAGTTCAACTGCAGGGCAAAGGCCTTTTCACTTTTCGCTGTTAAAGCAGGTCTTTAACGCGAGAGTATGTACTCAGCTGTTGTAGTGTATGAAATTCCTAGGAAGATGTCAGACCGCCTGCCTGGCGTTATGACGCACACGCATTCGGTTTTCACCGGCCTTTAATGGTTAATTTGGAACACTCTTTATGGTATGTATTCACTTATCACACTGACTTGGCCGCTAACACTATTGCTAAGATGCGTATCCACCAGAATTGTTGGCAACTGTTTGCAACTCTTCAAAAAGTCACCAACTTTTGTTTCTTTTTCGTCTTCTTCTTCTTCTTCTATCGTATCGATATAATATCGTCCACACTAAATTATAATTACTGATTTAAATGGGATTCAAAGTTTTATTAGTATTAAACTTTTTGTTTAGTAATAAATACTTATAATGTATAGAAAATACCCAGACCCGATACAATCATCTGTAAATCATGAAAATATTCCATTTCCATTACGCGGCGGGAATCGAACCGACACCCTCCTGCGTTTCAGCTGACTGACTATTCGCCCACTGCCCCGCGGAGGTCGTCTAAAATAACAGAATGATACTTTTAAAGCAGATAACTCAAGGGTAAACTACGTGAGTAGGAAGCTCGTAGGTTATAACTACAGAAGCACACTTCGATGAATATGATTCAATAGCGTTGATATCCGGAACAAAAGTTTAGCTTGATTGAGCTATGAGAAAAGTTTAGGTAAGAGTCTAAAGTGCACCTGCTACATGATAATCATAACTCTAGATGTCGCATCCTCAAAGCCAAGCATGAGTAATAACGTTAGCGTCATTTATATATTCATTTATATTTTACTATCTGACCTGCCCCGGCCTGTAGCTCTCGGGAATAGTGTAGCTTTCACTCGGTGAAAGAATTTTCTTTACATGTGGTTTTGTGTTGAGTTATTTATGTTTGTTTCTTTTACGGTATACAAAATAAGTATTTTAATTTATTATTTCACTTTATTCACACCTCAGAACAAACAGTTGTTGACAGCGGGCGAAGTCGCTGGCAACAACTGATTGTTCTAGGGTGCAAAATATACATATAAACTTTGACATCCCATTTTTATCCTATGGGAACTGATTTATGGGAAAAATTGTAGCCTATGTAGTGATCCAGGTTATAATCTACGTATATACCAAATTTCATCGAAATCGGTTCAGCCTGAGTTACGGCGTGATTGAGTAACAAACAAACAAACAAATAAACATCCAAACAAACATTCAAACTTTCGCATTTATAATATTAGTGTGATTAGTGTAATTCTTAATTATTAGGTTTATGACAGTGATAGCGAGAGATTATCATTGCACTTCGTGATTGAGTAACAAACAAACAAACAAATAAACATCCAAACAAACATTCAAACTTTCGCATTTATAATATTAGTGTGATTAGTGTAATTCTTAATGATTAGGTTTATGACAGTGATAGCGAGAGATTAACATTGCACGGCGTGATTGAGTAACAAACAAACAAACAAATAAACATCCAAACAAACATCCAAACTTTCGCATTTATAATATTAGTGTGATTAGTGTAATTCTTAATGATTAGGTTTATGACAGTGATAGCGAGAGATTATCATTGCACTTCGTGATTGAGTAACAAACAAACAAACAAATAAACATCCAAACAAACATTCAAACTTTCGCATTTATAATATTAGTGTGATTAGTGTAATTCTTAATGATTAGGTTTATGACAGTGATAACGAGAGATTATCATTGCACTTCGTGATTGAGTAACAAACAAACAAACAAATAAACATCCAAACAAACATTCAAACTTTCGCATTTATAATATTAGTGTGATTAGTGTAATTCTTAATGATTAGGTTTATGACAGTGATAGCGAGAGATTAACATTTGCAATAGTCATGCCATGTACCTCTGCCGCGCCATATTCGGTAAAGCATGGTTAGAAATTTTGCCTACATATTGGTCTGTAAATCGAGATTACACAAATTGAGTTTGTTGTTCAGCACGTATCACCTAGTTACGCTTGCTAACCACCGATAGCGACCAGTAGCTACTGTAGTTATGTCTATAACATAAGAATATTTTATTGGCATTAAGCATTAGCTATAAGAGTTTGTTTAAATTTATATTAAGTGCTGTTGATTCTGTAAAGAGTTAATAAATGTAATTTACGGCATTGGCCGGTGCAATTGGCACACATGCATTGACCAACGTTAAAAGCTCGTAGCGCTAAATTAAGTACTTCATGCTAGGTCATCTGTGCATCAGAGATCGCGCATTAAATAACCTGCTTCCGTGCTCAGGTGGCGTCAAATTGAGTCACTCTAAAACGCTTCAGTTTGATGCACAGCCGCAGAGTGAAACAAAAGTATTATAAACCAGCTAACCAATCCGCAGCTTCGCACGCGTAGTTTTTCAATAAAAAACATTACCCTCCCTCTGCGCAGTTGGATAAAAAGTAGCCTATGTTACTCAGGGATACTATTGCATTTTAATAGTGAAATAATTTTTGAAATCGTACCAGTAGTTTCGTTACAAACATACAAAAATAGAAATTTTTCCTCTTTTTATAATATTGGTATAGATAACCTGTTTTTATATCTGTTAACTTTTATAATTAATTATTTTTACCTCATATTTGACGGTAAGAATGTACAATTATTATTATTAAGACTACAGAGACTATAGAGTAGAGACTAAGACTATAGAGTACAGAAGAAACAGTTGAATCATCTAAATACCGTTACAGTTATTTATGTTTTTCATACAGATTATGAATAGATTTTAAATGCTTCTCTACACTAGTACTCCCAATTCTCGTAATGCAGGATTTTGATTGAAGGAAGTTGATTGAAGTTAAAACAAGGAAACATTTAATTTGATAATTTGCTTTTTAGTCTCTGTCTGACTAACAGATAGTGGCTAAAAAACAACTAATGATAGGACAAGCAAATTAAGGTATGTGCGTATTAGCCACTTATCACGGTAGACTGTCGTAGTTTATAGACCGATTTTGATGAATTGAATAGATTATGACCTGGATTTAGACTTAGACTTTTTATTGACAAAGCACACGTGCGACGGCGTGGGCGGATGCTTTTTTATAATTTCAGTGTTTTTTGTGCCTTTATCTGTATATCAGGTTGAGACACCAGCCGTAAAAGTTTTTATTTTCGTTGTTTTGTGAAGTGCACTCACATTTTTACAGTTCACATCAAAATGTTGTGTGACATGTTTATTTTACAACAAATGTTCGTTTTACGATCCAAAACATCTATTTTTACTTGGTCCTTAGTTTCAAGCTTGACAACATTTTGTTCAAATTGTTGAACAAACATTTTATAACTAAACATTATGGGGTGGAAGCTCTCATCAATAAAACAACTTTCGTTAAGGAACGGTGGTGAAACGAGGTTTTCCCAGTAATTACAGTGGGGTTCTTCAAAAAGGGCGTTTTAAAATTTTAAAAGGATCGGCAACGCGCTATTTATACCTTCGGTGTTACAAAAGTCCTCAGGCCGCTTACCACCAGGTGGGCCGTATGCTTGTGTGCTACAAGTAGTAAAAAAAAATCTACTTCGAGTTCTAAAAATACGCTCACTTTGTTTATTAAGAAAGCCAAAATCACTAATCACGTATGAAATCTAACTAAAGCAAAAAGTGGGGGCATGTATCAAACGTTATGTTTGGACTTGGTTATGACTACCCCCTAATGGAATATCCTAACGGTATGCATACTGTGAGCCTATTCATTTTGTTTATACGACGTTAATAACACCTTCATAAGTTACGACTGAAATTGAACTCAAAACATACCGACTTGATTCAGATAAACACCAGTGAATAACGAACTGACAGACAACGCTACATATTAAAGTTTCACATGTCAATACCATTCGCGTTACGAACGCAAAACAAAATGTGGGGTTCTGTTGAGCAGTTTCATGTATCCGACACCCTATTAGAATAACTGTTAGCATTACAGGTTTACGAGTCGTTTAAAAATTACGGCATTTTTATCTGGCGTTAACTCTCACATCCTTTACTGACTTTAACAGAAATTAAATAGAATCTAGTTTAAGATCAACTTTTCAGGAGGTGGAAATGTCTACCTCTGGTCGGCACTGCTAGGTCTACAAGGCCCCTGCTTGGAAAAACTTTAGGCCCAGAGTCTAAACTCAGCAGTACACCCCGTACGTGAACTATCTAAATAGGTAGATAAAAAAGCATCTTCACATTGGAAATGAGATTGTCGTATCGTGTCGTATAAAAATGCGTAATAAAATACATTTTATATATCGGCGGACGGCTTTTCACGCCGTACTGAGGAGGTAAGCTGGACAAGTTTGATGCCATTTTACTGGGAGCCTCTTTCAAACGTGTTCAGACTTTAGCACGTAAGCCGAGTTAGGTCTGAGTGGCTCGTTAAGTCGCTGTGTTGAAATATGACTTCTATTCGGAAGTGCATCGGCTATTTGTTTCTATTTCTGGAATTGAGACAATAATGTTGAAAATTCTGTAAAAATGGTCATTTTCTATGCTAGCTTGGTCATGGAATAAGCGATAAAATTGAAGATTTTAAATGAAAATAAATATTGACATTGAATTTGACGCTAAACAACCGATACGACCAAGTTTTGAATAAGCTTATAAGTACTTACAAAGTTTTAAGTTAGTTCGAATGACTAGGTCACACAGTAAGTAATTTATTGATAATTTTAAGTCACAATCAAAATTATATTATACCTTTTGACGGGAATGTATCTGCTAAAGTCAAGTCCATACCTATTAGTTGGTATCATTATGGATTTCCCTATACCCTTATCGCCTGACTCCAGAATTTGAATATTGACCTGAGACTTTATTTTTGGAAAGGGTCCTACGGAAAGAGGGAAAGCCTAGCCCTGCAGTGGGAAACATCGGGCTTATACTCTTAAATAGCCTAGCTCATAGAACGTTTTGTAGTAGGCTGTAAGTTTTGTGTGCATCAAAATGTTAATAAATAAATAAAGAATAGAATTAAAAAGAAAAATATTGACAGAAAAGTAACACACGACAAAATATAATATAATTAAGTGGTACATGATATGTCATCATCATCATCATCATCATCCACATCCTGACTTCACCCATTGGTGGGTATAGGCCTCCCCAAGTTTGTGCCATCCACCACGATCCTGCGCTAGTCTCACCCACTGACGGCCCGCGACCTGTACGATGTCGTCCACCCGTCTCGCTGCTCGTTGTCCTACCCTTCTATACCCGCTCCTCGGCCACCATTCAGTCATGATATGTCTCGTCATATTATATTTTACTAGTCATCAATAATAGAGTTGAACACTTACCTATATATTATGCGCGCTGTATAGGGACGCAGTTACAATAATAAAACTAGTAAAGATGAATAAATAAATGAGTATTTATTTATTGTGCTATTTTTATGGTATGTAGGTTTGAATGTAAGGCAAATTACCTATTACAGTTCTATTTGAGAACGAAAAGAATAAAACTGTACGCAAGAAACACAGTTTTTCTAAGGCTGGTATAGTAGCATTTATGTTTGTTAGTTGAAGCTGAAGTCAGCACCGGTGTTTGACCTTAATTATGTTTGTGACCTTTAAGTTTCTTGCGCGGGTATTAGTGCAAAGGTCGTATTGTGTGGTGGTTTTTGTAGTGTCTACCGCAATGCCTTTTAGCTCTAAATGGTTGTTTGTAAATACTTGGAAATGTTTGTTACTATACAAAGTACTTACAAAAAGGGCAGTCTTGGTAACAAAAAACAACACAACCTTGTCAATAAAATTAACTTCTAGATACGAATATAAAAATGATAAGTTTTAATCGAATAAATTCAATTAATCAACTTTTCTTTATACATTTCTAAGCTCCACTTTAGCCAATCTTCGGTTTGAAGATTGTTATGTTCGGGCAAATAAATAAATCTTTAATCTTTATTCTCACAACCCTGTGGCCACATTATCGGGTGAAGGTTCGCGTTGTAGGTATGCATCATTCGTCGGCAGATGGAGATTCGTCACAGCCGAACATGCGCCGCCGTCCTATGGCGCCGCGAGGTAAGACCTTAATATTTTGATAATATCTTGTTAAAGGTTTCTGGAAGAGATCGCTTTTAGCGATAAGACCGCCCAATGTTCCTTTATTTATTGTTTATTTCCATTATTACTGTATTTTTGTTTGGTGTGCAATAAAGAGTATTTCATTCAGTCCTTCATTCATTCATCTTCCAATATTTAATTAACAGTTTTTGTCTGAAAGATAGGATTAGCCATTATCTAAGTCTAGCTAGTGTCGAAGTTTTCAGGCTTCCGAGGCCGACGTGGTTTAACTGCTAAAGCACGGACGTCGTGCGTTCCCAGACATAGACTCTTACAAATTATAACATAACCACTTACTTCATACCTAACTATCCTATCCTGCCAGGCAAAGCCTAAACACAAATAAGGGCGACTTGCGCAACGACCCCTGCTCGTATTATGTTGCGCCACTTTTTGCCAGTCTGGTACTTCTCAGGCTTCTAGAATTATCTTTATGATTGAATTTAAAAAAAAAGGTTGTCTTTGACTTCTCGTCAGAACATGAAGGCTACGCCTCGAGTACATAAAATAACTAGGAATAACATAATGTCCGATAACATGACATACGTAAAGGCACTCAGATATCGGAAACCGCTGCGCATTCTGAACATCGTATATTATTCATGACTTCAACTGGAATCGTGTTCACTAGCTTTGTATCGCTACTTCACTTGCTAAGTACTATGTTACTTGTTTAAACGGGTATTTATCGCGTATAAATCATTAATTTATACAACGACCTGCGTGGCGCAGTGGGTGTATAGCCCGCTGAGACGCAGGAGGTAACGGGTTCGATTCCCGCCGCGGTACAAATGTTTGCATGATCTACAGATATTTGTTCCGTGGCTGGATGTTTTTCTATATGTATATTATAAGTATGTATTTACAAAAATACACAACAATACAAAAAGTATAAAGTATTCTATCAGTTATCTGGTTCCCATAGTACAAGCTTTTCTTAGTTGGGGCTAGATAGCGCTTTGTGAGATGTCCAGCAATATTTATATTTATTTATTAATTATGTACAGTGATCGCGAAAGTTTGATAAATGCTAAGTACCATAGTAACATTAAAAATACTTTTGACGTAGAGTTTTTATGTGAATGATATTTTCATAGTTTACAGTTGTAAGTTTATACTATGCACCAATACTTGTTACAACGAATAAACTTTTTATACTTATACTTTATAGATAACAAAACCTGCCTGTTTTGGGCGCTCAACATTTTTTACGGTTGAATTAAGCCAGAGCCACAAAACGCCGCCACCGAGCTGCGGACTGCATTTTTCGTACGTTTTAATGCAGCACACGGCTGACGGCGGTTGTCATTACACGCCACGAGACGCCACTTCTCGATTCGTGTGGTCGTGTGGGTGTGGCCGCCGTAAACCGAAAATAGAGAAAATAGGTTTAAAAACAGGCTGCCGGGGTACGTAGCGACTACCATCTATAGGTGGCGGCGGTGTTTTGTGGCTGTGGCGCGTGGCTCGTATTAAATTATCCTATTAACTTATTTAGTTTTAATTCAGCAGACTAAGTTAATATATTGCCCAAAAAACGTAAACACGAACTGTTTTGGCGTACTAGCGTGAGAATGCGAGCGAGGGTGTTAATCGAGGGTTGCATTGATCGCTTACGCCCGAGTATAACACATTTCTTTTCATCACGAATGCGAGGAAACTAAAAAAGTCTTTTACATAACATGCTTGTTGCTAATAAGACAATTTGCGTTCCTGGTATTGGTTGTTTTCGCAACCGTTTTGTTACATTTTTAAATGCAAATAAGGATTCGTCATGGAGATTGTATTTCATTTTAGCTTATTATACTTTTAAAACTGATTACGGTCCTAGGCCCGTAAATCTCACGAAGCCGTTATCGAGCTTACAATGGCTAAATTTCAGAGCATGCGTGATGAAAAACACATTTCACTACACCACTAACTACTTGAAACCTGTGTAACATCAGTGTAGAGTTTCATGAAGTTAGTTACAGGGCAAGCTGGTTCAACAATTACGTAGTTAGCGACCGAGTTATAGTGTAGCAATTACGTAAGGAGTCAATGAACACGTGTTGAGGCTTATCGTAGACGTATCGAATAGCAGTTGCATTGAACTGCGATGCATATCGAATAGAGTGTCGGGCCCGTTGTACATTCGTCTCACTATTTTTATATATTTACTAGCTATCTCTCGCGGATTCGCACGCGTGGTTTGTCAATAAATATATTGTCAGATTGTGTAGATCTATACAGGTACAAATGTTCATCGAAATCGCTTCAGCCGGTCGTTCGTGAAAACGTAACAAACAAACAGACAGAGAGACAAGGGTAACTTTCAAATTTATAATATTAGTAAGGATGTATAAACTTCTTTACATAGTATAAAATGAAGTCGCTTCTGCTGTCTGTTACCTTAGATCTTTTAAACTACGCAACGGATTTTAATGTAGTTTTCAGCAATAGATAGAGTGATTCAAGAGGTAGGTTTATATGTGTAATACATACATAACTCGGTTTTTATTTTATTTTACTCTTAAGGCACACAAAACAGAATACAACCAATCAGATACAAAATATAGTGATCGACGCTTAGATCTAGATTGTATCCCAAAGCATGTGTAGGTAAACAGCATGATAACTCTAGCGCAGTTCTGTGTAGACCAGCTGAAGGGAAATATTCACTTACACAGGCAAAACAAAGTAACAACAAAAATAAAAAAAAATTAAATAGTTTACAATAATGAGATAAATAAAAAAATAATAATCAATAAAATAAATTTGTTTGGTTGTTTGTTACCTTACACGACTAAAAGCTGAACGGATCGTAATGAAATTTTTCAAGGAGATAGATTATATTCTTGGAAAGGGCAAAAGCTACTTTTAAGCCAACTGCGCAAAATTTGGGTAATGTTTTATTGAAAAACCACCCGCGCGAAGCCGCGGGCGGGTCGGCTAGTTACATTATAATTAGTTAATTTGTTTCATCATCATCATGTACAGGTTTTTTAAAAAATTAATTAAAAAAGCAATTGTTTACAACAGATGGCCGGTGGCTTCTCCTTGTTGATAAATAAAGGGTTTGGAGTTATAAAAAATTTACAAGAAAATATTAGTGCAAAAACTATATGCATCGACCGGGAATCGAACCCGGGCCGCCCGCGTGGCAGGCGAGCATTCTACCACTGAACCATCGATGCTTATATATAGGGAGCGAAAATATCTATCTGATATACTTTTGTAGGCTGACCGCAAGTATTTATTATTTTAATACAGTCAGTCTTTTGTAAACAGAATTCATGATTTGACTAATAGGTACTAGTTGCCAGTCTAAAGTCGTTGAAATTCGACAATAATAAAAAATAAAAAGAAAATGTTTTCTCTTCGCGTATTGATTTAAATCCTATTACGAGGGCTGCTATTTATGTATCCGGAATAAAATAAAATAACTATCATTGACTGTTAAATATGGTTTTATTGATTTTCAAAATATTCGCCATGATGATCAATGCACTTTTGCATTCGGTGAAACCAGTTTTCATAGCACTTTTTCCAATCGGAAGACGGTATCTCCAAAACATGATTTTTGAATGCCTCAACGGCTTCTTCTCGGGTTGAAAATCGTTGACCACGTAATTTATTCTTCACGGTTGGGAATAAAAAGAAGTCGTTGGGTGCCAAATCAGGGCTATATGGCGGATGACCCGTTAATTCCACCGTTTCACCCTCCAAATATCGGGTCGTTTCACCCGAAGTGTGACAGTTTGCATTGTCGTGATGGAGAATGATTCTGCGTTGTGGATTATTCTTCCTGATTTCTGCAAAGACTTCTGGCAAACAAATGGTCGTGTACCACTCTGAATTAACAGATTTACATTTTTCTAGGGGTACAGTAGCCACGTGTCCATCTATACCAAAAAAACAGGCGACCATTTGCTTCAAAGTGCTTTTCGCACGAGCAACTTTTGTTGGGTTCGGCTCATGTTGGAAGACCCAAACTGTTGACTGTTGCTTAGTTTCGAGGTCATATGCATAAATCCAGGATTCATCACCTGTGTAGATATTATATACAGCTTTTGATGCACCACGATTGTATTTTTTTTTCATTTTTTTGCACCAATCGACACGAGCCTGTTTTTGATCTATTGTCAAGTTGTGCGGTATCCAACGCGAACAAACTTTTTTTGCAGCCAAGTGTTCGTGTAATATCTTATGTATACTCGTCATACTAATGCCCAAGATTGCCTCTATCTCTCGATATGTCACATGACGATCTTGCATTATTAGTTTACGCACTGCGTCGATGTTTCGTGGCACAACAACTGATTTAGGCCGACCATCTTTAATTTCGTCCGTGAGCATACGACGTCCACGATTAAACTCACTAAACCAGTGATACACAGTAGTCTTCGATGGTGCTTTATCCCCAAAAGTCGAACTGAGTTGATCGATACACTGCTGTTGAGTTAGACCACGTCGAAAATCATAAAAAATCATCGCACGAAAATTTTCTCGAGATAAATCCATTGTGATAATGACACGCAATTTTTGAAATCGCGCCACACAATGAAAACAATTGACAGACGGACGAAATAACCTGCATTCTACAGCCAAAGAGTTCCATTTTCAAACGTGATAATTTCTTTTTAAATATTATTTATGCAGTGGCCAGTTCCGGATTCTTAAATAGCAGCCTATGTAATATTATAAACGCAAAAGTTTGTATGTATGGATGTTTGTTACTCTTTCACGCCGGAACGGCTGAACCGATTGCGATGAAATTTTGTATAAATGTAGATTATAACCTGGATTAACACATAGGCTACTTTTTATTGACAAATAACGCGAGCGAAGCCGCTGGCGGCAGCTAGTATATAATAAATTGGTGTTTGTTGTTTTAAATGTGTTCTGTCGTTTGTTTCACTGCGTCTGGTTTATCCGTTTTTATGAATATTTTTGTAGAACAAACAGGTTCTGTTGCAAATATAATAATTATCTTGTTCCGTGTGTGCCTTTTGTCTCTTTGTGGTACCATGGTATTTCTGATACTCATAATACAGTGTACATACAGAAAACATTTAGTGTTTTTTTCTACTGTTTTTAATGTAGTTAAGACAAACCTACATACAAACCTACTTATTTTTTTTTAATAGTTAGTATTTATGTCCAGTAATTTGAGTGCTACGACATATTAAAAAAATACTACTTCCAGAAATACACGCTAGCCTTATGTATACTATACCAATTATATAGAATGAGATATTTTTTTTGTTCTTTATGGTCCACAAATAGATTATAGACAGAACAGCTTACAAAATGGACAGTAACAAACGCGAGCTACTGCGAATTATATTTAATTTGGGTGGTTAGGTCGGTTGCATTTGTGTTAGGTAAAGGTGACGGGTCTATAAGTATTACTCGTGCGCGATAACTTGGGACCTGCTAGGAATGCGACTCCCCGACCGCTTCCCCTGCACTTCCCCGATGGCGCCCGTATTGTACCGTTCGCATCACTATTTTTTACTAGGGTTTTTAGTCTCGTACTGGCCTACGTCACGTAACGACGCGCTCTGGAATTCTTTTAGTTTTCGTTTGTGTTATTGTTTTGTTGTTGTAGTTTTTGTTGTTATAGTTTGTGTCATTGTTTTGTTGTTGTAGTTTTTGTTGTTATAGTTCTTGTTAAGTGTTTTTGTTATCATTATGAAGGGTAAACCTTTGCATAGCGGAGAAAGAAACCTCGTGCTAAAAGTGTTAGAGTTTTTTGAAAACGAAAAACAGAACAAACAGTTTTGATTACCTGTTCACTAAGTAGTGACGAAAATGAGATAATGTAAATAATAGATAAAATAAATGTATAAACTTAAACATTGTATTTTTATTTTATTCAAATAGTGTAAAAAAGATTAGATAAAAAGCAGCGTCCTCCCTGAGTAACATAATAAATTAGGTTAAAAAAAACAAAGACGAAGCCGCGGGCGGCTGCTTGATATGTTCGCTTTTTTGCGGGCGGTACAAACAAGCCAATATGACGTCACCGTGCTCAGGTCCCAACTTATCGCGCACGGGTAAAAATAATGTATAGCGGCTCGAGTTTCTCTAAGCACCGAGTCAAACCTCTTGGGTTTTACAGAGCTTTATGTAACTGTTTGTAAGTTTTTGTTGAATAAATAAAAATAAATAAATAATTGTATTACATAGCTTTAGATTGTTTACATTTTTGACTTTGACTTGAATCTAATAACTATCTACGATAGCTTCGCGCATCCGAACTTACTTTACTTAGGTCTCATCCATCCAGTAGATATTTGATTAGAGCGCGCAATACCATGAACAAAAGCCGTCTACTTAATATGTAATCCTGGAACGGGCACGGGCCAACTGCCGGAAATTATTACTTGCTCGTCTTACAAATTATCCGACCCTTAGGGTGTGTTTCCACCAGGGTTGTGCTAGGAAGCTGTGCGATGCGTGGATGCGTAGCGGACTCCTTTCAGCTATGCGAGGAAGCGGTGTGCTGTTTGCTGGGGTGTGTGCTAACAAACACCGTCTATTGACTGGTAGCCCGGTAGTTCTAGCTCGCACACATCCCTCGCACACTTTCTCTGCGCGCGTCCTTCGCACATGAGTACGAGGGACGCGCACTAAGCACTATAACTCACTATGCCCGTTTCTAACAGAGCTACGCTGAGCGCTGTTAGGAAAATGATGTGATACTATAGGTTTAGTTTTTTCCTCTCGCCCTGCTCCGCTTAATCGCACATCGCTGGTAGAAACACAGCCTTAGTCCGGTGTCACTTGTATCAGCTTGCAATATAAAATGCGCTTTATGTCACAGAGCTTTGATTCAATATCACTTAGTCGTACACCTCAGGGTGTACATAAGCCAGCTGTGTTCAGTTGATAGTTACTTTGATTAGCATACTTAACCTATTAAAAATGATATACGCAAATAACCATATTTGCATGATCTACAGATATTTGTTCCCGGGTCTGGTTGTTTCTCTATATATTTTAAGTATGTATTTACAAAAAAATGTATATAAGTATTCTATCAGCTATCAGGTTCCCATAGTACAAGCTCTGCTTAGTTTGGGGCTAGATAGCGCTGTGTGAAATGTCCAGCAATATTTATTTATTTTTATTTTATTATATTTTTTCCTACATAAATGGGATATTTTACTAACTTCCGTCAAAAATGATTCTGTTGGTAAACCTAACTGCTCTAGATAAAACCTGTGGGCCTATAAAATGGCCATATATGAACAATATCCTTGTTCCTGCTGCCAGTAAGTAGAGTTCTGACCAATAGTTTGGTTGCTGCTCGTGGAATTAAATTGGTGCTATAAACATAGGTGCTAATCAAATCGGTCCTGTTCGTGGAATACCTCCGGTAGACCGGTTTTAAATGAAGGTTCAGTGCGATAAGGTGCATTGCAACCAAGCCTCAAATAAAGTGTGAGTGAACTTTCTGTACGCTGGTAGGTACTATTTGTTCTGTGCCTCGGTGACGAAGAGTTGAAGCATGCAGAAACGACAATTTTATGGAGATGGACTGGATTGGATAACACTCAAATCGATATAACATTATTTTGTAAGGGTTTGTTTAGAAGCTTCTGGTGGCTTGCTGCTGAATGGAATGGCGTAGATAATTATTTATTTGACACTATTGGCTGCGAAGTTGTTCCAATACAATGCGCTATCCCCAAATTGGCTAGTACAACTGAAATTTGTCCCTTTACTAAGAATTTTTGAAAGGTTTTTGCTACCAAAACGAGGTAAAAATTTGAAAAAGATACGGACCTTATTATGGAAATATTTCACGAAACAGAAGGCAAATTTGTGTCCCGCGACGTCCCAAATACGTCACATCAAAATATGCATTAAATCTCCACGGGGCAGTAAGAAATTTCCTGAACCGTAAATTTGTCGAATGCCGGCTGGTTTATTCGGCTCCTCTTTTTTTCCTATACCATTATTGTTCATATTAAAATTTGACCGAGGATATCCTAGGTATTGTTTTTTTAGTAAGGCATATAAAAAAAACTTTAAAACATATAAAAATATTAATAACCAACAACAACTACATACATAGTCTTGACCCCATTGTAGGATTCCCCGAGACCAGACCAAAGCCCACTCGTGGCTAAATCGCCGAAGGTGATAGGAGCGGTGGCAAATGATTTCAAGAACAATAGACCGGCCACATGACATGCAAGGATCAGAATCACTTTTTATTGTAATTTTTTAAAACAAATGTCTTTGTTTGACCACTATCTCACCTTATGGTAAGCGATGATGTTGTCTTAGATGAAGCACGAAGATCTAGATCCAGATACCCGAATTGTAGTCTTCAGGAAAAACTGACGACGCTAAAGTGTCTCTTGCACTGCACTCCCCTGACATGACGATCACGACCACTCTGCCAAAAGTGCCACGTCTAAGAAAATTAAGAGCACCAAACAAGCCCTGGTTTCGGTTTACCAAAGAAACATGCAAAATACCGTCTTGGTCATAAAGAGGCCTTCATTCGAAGGAGGTACCCAGCACATATATCATTCGACGCACTGTACCCGAGTACTCGGTAACTCGGTTAGCGAGCAAGCGACGGTTAATTTACAGCGCACCCTACAAATTAATATCTCTGATTTGGACCCTTGTCAGCGAGGGAGGCCGAGACTCGACCTCTCTGGGGAGCTGGCTCAAGATATGAATATAGGCGGTATTAGACGTCAATGACACTATATCCTGCAAGAAGGTCTTATCTGGCATTTTTTCTTGCTGGATTCATCCAAACAAATACGGTATTCAGCAGCATTACCACTATTACCAGGTTACATTTAGCTGCTTTGTAACTGATTCCATCTTGATCTTCCCGAGGTTTAATGTCAACTTCATTAAACGTTGTGTATGTTTAGATTTTGAAGTGTTAAAATGACCACTTTTTTGTGTATAGTAGGTAGATATTTTCTATCCCGGACATTTTTCTATACACAAATGTACTGGTAATTTCTCCGAGCTTTTCCTGTAATTGTTTTCGGTGCTCTAGATGAGATTTGAGACATCGACGAATTACGTCTTGCTAAAAATGCAATGGTCAGATATCCCGCAAGCTTTTCGTTTACAACACTAGCTAGCTGGGACATTGGGGACATATAATTCCTGATTATAGTCCGCTCGGTTCCTCCCACTTGGGCTCGTATTAACAGATGGCAAACCCCGCATCCGTAAAGCGCGAGTGACGACATATTAATCTCTGCCCAAGTTCTGTTGATATTTATGATGCATTGGCTATGTTTAATGAACTAGAATTTGCGACCTAGTATAAAAAAGTGTTTACTTAAGTCGAACGCTTGGATGAAAATTGTCACATATGGATTGCTAACACATGCAAACGTTAGATAAGCGACTAATTTGTCTATGTATCTATTTACTGGCACTACCATTTAATTTACACTACACAAAGGTTAGCTGGAAGAAAATGCTAATTAGCGTTAAGTTCGTCTATGTGTTATTTTATTAGTGCAATAAATAATTTTCTAATCTAATATAGTACATGGATTGGCCTCGCTAGTGCGTATTGATGAATGATATGAATATATTCATCCTAAAGAAGTTGGCCGGCCACTTACTCATACGCACTGAATTAATTTTTAGCGTAAAACAAGGTATTTTAGTATTTAGTAAAAAAATCAGTAAACAAGTGCTGTTACTTGAAATCAGGCCTTCCTGAAACATTTAGAAAGGAACTATGTAGTAAACAAAAATATGCAAAACTTCTTTTTTAATTTCATTGCCGCATGACGTCTTTTATGGCCACTTGAACCGTTACCCTAAGCCCGCACGCGACCTACCTACACGTAGGGTTAAAGATTAAAGAATCGAAACTCCGCAGTAAATTCCTGACAATTGATGAAAATTCCTGATTTTCTTGTAAATATAATATTAATGTCGTTAGCATCGTGCATGTTAATGAACGAAACAAATTCTAGAATTTTCGCGCGCCCGCGGACCCTGTGAATGAAACGAAAAGTAACAAATCAAAATGTCAAATAACATAAGTAATGTTGATTTAATAACATACCGTAGCATCATGCCTGAGCTGAGTACCAATTCATCTCCACACAGAGCTTTTAAGTTTGTTAGTGCTTAGGTTAGATTTTATTGTTGTTGTGTTATATTTTCCTTTAATACTGTGCGGTTGTTGAATAAAATGTTTTCTTTCTTTCTTTCTTTCTTTCTATTTTACTTAAAAAAAATTCGTAATTGAATTCAATCATTATTATAAATACGGAATGTTGATTGTTAATTTATTTATAATAAAAATATTTGGTTTCTATGTTTTATTATACTCGTTACCCACTTAAATTGTAGAAATTCCGGACGGTTTGGGATTTCCCCCGCATTCGGGACAAAGACCTATATTACCGGACATGTTCGGAAAATTCTGGACGCATGACAACCTTACCCACACGCCACAGCCACAAAACGCCGCAACATGAAGCTGAAAGCGGCCACTTTCTTTACTGTTTTCCTTCACTTCCGGTCGATGGCGACCAGTGGTCTCGACCGTGTGCGGCGAGTTCATATATAACTGCAGTCCACAGCTTGGTGGCGGCATTTTTTTTCAAACCCTCCGTCGTCCGAGACACGTTCTCGGAGACCCGGATGACGAAATCACTTCCGCTAATGCGGAAGAGTCATCCTCATTAGACAGAGCAAACACTCCACAAATACACCGACCTCGCCAGCGAAGTCGACGAGTCCCTTCAGTCGCCGCCTATACGAGGTACAAGCACGTACCCGGGCGTTTCTCTCCTATCCCCGTCCTGGCAACAGCCCAAGCCGAGGTTCGTACCTAAGTGGTGCCCTTGCGCTAGTTGCCTTCTCAAACAAATTACAGGGCTGAGCGCCTTCTGCGCTCGCCAAAAGCTCGGTTAAGCTGCAACGGCCTCAGAGGCCAACAGCGAGATTAGTCCATTCGAAAAAAAAAGGTGGCGGCATTTTGTGGCTGTGGTGCATGGCTCGTGTGCGGTGATGCTATTTCGTCATATTAAAGTCAATCAACTCCGATCGCTTTACGATCTATAGTGGCAGTGACATGAAACGTTGCATTCACAGGCTTACTCGAAGTTACCATGACAATACATAAACCAGACCCACCTTGAACTACAACGGTCATTAATTACGCAACGACCTTTATATCAGTTGAAATTTACAATGATACGATTTATCATTCTTACGATCGTACGGGTATCGTATTTACGACCCGACTTGAAATCTATTTGTTCTATTCTGTTATTGCGTAACAAATACCTACTCCCACGTTCCTATTCTTAATGGTGATCCCACACAGCAGTTATATAACGTAATAAAAAATATGTGGTAGACAATTTATCCCATACATTTAGACAAACGTTATCGTGTTATATGAAGTTGTATAACATTTTATATAACTGCTGTGTGGGAGCACCCTAAGTAGCCCAAAAGATCAAAGCTTTTCAAAGAAAGCTCTGTAGCGAGTTGTTTTGTTGGAAAACAATTTGAATTATGCTCAATGACTCGAAATCTTGGGAATGTAATGCGAGTCTCTAGCGGCTGTATTCGAAACTTTGACAATTAATTAAAAGTTTTAAGAAACACTCCCGCCACCCTGCCTACCCCTTTCGTATTGGTTTCAGTCTGGAGAACTACCAAACAGTATCTGTGATAGCCCAACTATGTATCAACTCTATCCGATCTAGAGATTGAGTTCCTTTCTCAGTCTTGGAACTTTGTAAAGTTTGTTTTATAACATTACTATCTTTAGTAAAATTAGGCCTGATTTAAGGGCGCACTTATACCTGGGGAGACGATAAATCGCTGATTGAGAAACAATGTTTTGTTCAACAAATTGTGTGGTTAAAACTTGTAATTCATATAGGTTATAGTTGATTAACTGACTAACTATTAATTTTGGCATAGTAATGTAATATTAATTAATTTTAATCATTATTAATATTATGACATCATGAAGTTTAGACATATTAGCGGAATAGTAATAATAATTAATACATATAAACTGATATATTTTATCTTTAATCATATTAGACATACATTAAATAATAACAAGCAAAACAATAAAATAATAATAACTTTGACAAACTCAATAAAAAACAATCATTAATAGATACTGCCTGAAATTATAAAATTAATCAATACCAATAATGAATAATCAAAATCAACATCATCGAGTCTAAGGCTAAAACAGCTGCCATGAAGCTGGGCATACTCAACAAGGTCAGGAGATACTTCACACCAGGACAGCTTCTTAGTCTTTACAAAGCTCAAGTCCGGTCTGGTATGGAGTACTGCTGCCACCTTTGGGATGGTTCGGCCAAATACCAGCTCGCTAACTTAGACTCGATAGAGCGTAGGGCTTTTAGGCTTATAGGTGAGCAATATATGGCGGAGTCAGACCCAAAGTCTAGAACACCGCCGTAAAGTTGCAAGCCTATCGATCTTTTACAGAATACATTACGGGGAATGGGCCCCGGAACTATATACGATCTGATCTCGTCATCTCCTTTCCATCAAAGGACAACCAGGCACACGGCTCAGTACCATCCATACCTAGTTGATATACCACCCATTCGCACACAACGTTTTGGTTCTACGTTCTTGATGAACAGAAAAATGAATTGAATCATTATTATTACATGTTCAATTCGTTTATTTATTCTTTGACAAATTTCAATGTTCATGGATAGATATGTCAGTATAATAATAATGAAATAAGTAGAAATAATTAATAACCTATATGCAAAGTATAATATATTAAAATATCCAATAATTGTACAGTGTAAACAGCATGCCTACCTATTTGGATACGAAAACATGGTGTAGGGTATAATATATGTGAAACTATCTACCTACTACTCGTAACATCTTGATGGTCACCAATAAATGTATTGAGTATTGAGTTTGGTCCAAATCAATACATGTGCTAACAAAGCATCGTGTCTGTTACTCTCTCTTCTCTACCACACTCTGCACCCGCCCAATCACGGCTTTTCTACTGTTATCCTAGGTATATTTAATTTTCTATCTCTAATCAACAAAGCCAAGGTAGCCAAAGGATGCTCGTAGACCAAGAGGCAGACCACCCGCCCGATGTTCGAACGACGTTGTAAGCGCAGCTGGGTGTTAATGGATGAGACTCGCAAGGGACCGGAAAGAACGGCATAATAAAGAGGAGGCCTATACCTAACAGTGGGTGCAGACGCGCGGATGATGATGATGGATCAATAAAGCTTTTTATATGTTACTCATAGGCTTCCCTTCGACCACGATTTCGCGATGAGATAGTCTACGATGGAACTTGCCGCTTGCCTAGGAGAAACCTGTTTACTTACTCGCAACTTGAAAAACTCTAAAATGTAGTTATCAGGGAAACACAGACTCAGGCAAGAGGTACTATATCGCGTTGCGTATAATATAGCATGCTGTCATACATTGTATTTTTTCTTTTGGCAATAAACATTCTTTTATTGAATTACACGAAAATTCAGATCAAAAAATGTTATGGTTGTATTGGAGTGCGAAGGCTCTGTCAACTCAATTGATGACAAAAGGCGTGTAATTATTATAGGAGTACATTTTGTGGAAATCTGATACCAACTGTAAATGATGTTTCAACAATTACCACGTCTGCCAGTTGCTTCCAGTAAATCGAAACCTTAATTGGACCCATTCAACTGAATTCATACTGCTAGCGAATTCCATTTTGATCGAATACGACTTGTTTTTAAATCAGACTTTTCGAGTCGAAATATAGTCTCTCGCTCGTCTGTTCCTGTGGAAAACTAATGTTTACCATATCAACTTGTCAACACGCAGGTAAAAAAATTGACATCCGGCTACCAATATTATACCGGTGAAAGTTTGTGTACCTAAATGTTTATTGATGAATAAAGCCGTAAGTGCTGAATCTAGTTAGGTTAAATCTGTAACCAAATTATAGTTTGTGACATGGCTAGTAAACCTGTTCATTTTAATCCGAGTATCGTGCGAACGAAACGGTTCGCAGACACCTAGAAACTGTTAAGCTTGCTACTACCGGCCATCTAGCCAGGAACACGTGCCGAGTTCACATTTGCCTGATATTAGCAATGTTTTTGTGTTACTTAGTAGCATCGACTATTCAGTATTAGCATTCTACTAATAAGTAAATACGTTCAGCCACTTTACAGAACAGACCCCCTCTCGCCCGCACCACACGCGTGTGATAGAAACGGTATAACAATCTACTAATAATTTCACTATGACCCATCTAGAAATACAAATCAATAGCCAAAGTAGCATTGTGCTGGACTCGCAATTCTACTTTTACAGCTACTGTGCCTCGAACTATACACAACCTAATGGGGATTTGTTAAATTAAATAAAGAATATACACAAAATAAACTCAAAATACTTGAACAATGTGTATTCATTCATTACATACTATAAATAGGTAATAAATTGAAACAAAAGGCTGACGATAATGAAAAGTATCTAGATTCTATTCCAAAATTATCTACACAAAATAAGCTGGAGCTGGATGGGCGACAGTGTAACTGATATAGTTTGAATAACTATACGGTCTATTACAATAATCTAAATACACGGCAGCTCACCCAAACCAATCAGGCAACAAACAGAAATACAAGTACAAGTTTACAAAGAAAGATATTACAGCATTAGAAAATTGGTTGGTACTTAACTTATTCTCGAGCCAGGAATACAAAAGTGCCCATCGGGCATTTACATTGCTATATATACATCCCAAAAGTCGTGAAAAGTCACGACATCTTTGGCCAATCACAAGCATTGTTTGTTTACATCATAATATCTTTTTATATTGGCTATAACAACAATATATAATGAACTTAAAGTATATTAAAACTTAATTAATGACTGTTACAAGTCCTAACAATTACAAAATCGTATTATTAGGGCACAAATTTCTACTTTTTGGGCGCCACCAATCACCGCATTATTCTCATATCGTTAATTTTAACAAAATCTAATTAAGTAGAACATTTTTAAAAATTGGTTAATAAATTACACAATCTTTCGTTATTTGAAAATCGTATTCCTAACACATGACAACACATCAATGATACATATTAAACCTGATAAATAATCATTTTAAAACTTATATCTTAGGAACAGATATAATCCAAATGTAAACACGACTTAAAATATCAATAATATTAATACAATAATTTATTGTTCTAATGTACCATCATAACATTATCAACTAAGCCTTAATTAAAGGTCATCGTATTATAAATATAGCCATTGACCAAACGTTTCGTTCGGAAACATGTTCATCATAATTTCGTTCTAAAAAATCTCGTCATTGATTTGACATTGACATTTGGAACTTGAAAACAATTAAAATTGAAGTTTTAAACAGGAACTTAATGTAAATAAACAAAATAGTGCAGTGTTATTGTTAATCTAATGCTTTTTATAATGCAACTTGTCACGTGCTAGAAAATTGACAGGGTTGCGATTTAGTAGCATACTCAAAATTTGTACGAGTAGTAGCAGTGCTAATACATAAATGCTAGTAGTTGTAGCATTTGTTCGAAACTAGCATGCTTTTGTGCTACTCATTAGTATTTGCATCTGTACATAGCGCAGATAGTTCGTTTTCTTCAAGAACTCACTTTCAAGGAATCAACCAAGCCCAAAAGAAAAAACATACATAAGTCCATAAAGCACGCTAAGTAACAAGCTTCCAATTGCGCCATCGATAAAGAAAGTCCAGCAATGCGTTATGCTGAACCCAAGATCATATATTCAGCAACCAGCGCCAGTCGGCTCCATTTTTCACATACGCCGCAATTTATGTACCCGCTTGAATACCGCACCACGGATATATGAACCCAGATTAAGTTATTATCTGCTCAACTTAAAACTGAACAGTTTTACGGATTTTAAGCGTTTTATGCTGGCATTTAAGCTATACCTGCTGTATAAACGGTGATTACGTTAAGCTTAATGCAGCTTAGTGCACATAATTTAGGGCTTTACATATTAAGTACTTAATTTTTTTATACTCGCGCTAGGCGAATGCTTTTTGTATCAGATTTAAAATAAAACCCAAAACGGTCGATTAAGTCGAGACTTGAACCCGCTTTTTGCCTTTAATCGGCCATCTAATACCTAAGTCAATTCTAATAAGGTATTACCGATGCTTTTCGTTTATCATAAAGTTTTGGCACAAAATTGACACTGTTGTTATATCCCTTGTTGTATCCCTTGTAGCAATACTATCTTACGCGTTTTCAGTTTAAGCATATTTAGCGGATGATGATGCAACCATCTTCCGCTTCTGAAAAACGCTTAAACCGCGTATTTCAGAATGTCGCACACTTTACGAGGTCTATTAAACGTTCCAATATGGTTCATAAAGAATTCCAAGATAAAACAATCTGGCACTTCTAAATCTATGCCGCAAACCGAAGCTCACAATGCAAGCTGGGTAATTAAATCGTTTATGTGTTTATAGAGCTAAAAGACAAACATTGCAAATAATGGAGTAACACGGTCGTAAAATGTACTACGGATGTAATTAATCAGGAAAGCAATAAAAATCGTAAGGGCTTCGTAATAGCAACATTAAGGCACGGTATTCACCGAAGTTGAGGATAGAGATGTGTAAAACAGCCAATGGGAACTCACGTAGATTGCGTCATCAACTTTTAATACTCTTCTATTGGTCTATAAGGTAGTTATAGTCTTAAGAGGTAGTTCATTAATCCATAGCTTATTTTGAATTCTCAAGACTTGTACAAATCTTTGACTTTTTATGTCTATCATATGAGCTGTAAGCACTTACCGTGCCCACTACTAATCTCGTAAAAGCTTACTGTAGGAATATAAAACTATGACCAAAGCACACCGACGTCCCTAATGGTGGTTTAAATAGTTATTGAATAAATTAAAATCCATTCTCAAGTGAAATTAGACACAATACGGACTTAGCTGTCTTTGATTCTATACGCCTCAAATCATCGTGCGGAAACTGACATGTCGAAGCACTAAAAACACAAAAAAGTGGCAAAATATGTGTGTCGAAAGTTACTTCACTCAACTCACGATGTAAGTAAGGTGACCAAGAAAAACAAATGTTACAACTTGCGAACGAAAGCACGTATATCTTTTGAAACGGACGTGGCTATGAACACTATTTTCACTAAAAATGGGATATTTACCAAGATTTGTGAGTTTTTGAGTATCCCGTTATATCGGGAAATATCGAAATACTTAAAAACTCACAAATCATGGTAAATATCCCGTTTTTAGTGAAAATAGTGAAAACCACGTAGATACCAAACTACTAGATATTTTGTTTGTTAACCTTTACGGAGGTTTGCTAAACCCCTAAAATAACACCATTTGAAGAACTCGGGTTCGTTAAACTTAATACTGTAAGTTAAAAAAGTTACACCCAAATATACAATCCGTTTTAAAAAAATTAATATCAAAAGAAACACTTGTGTAGTACCAATACTTTATTCTCCAACCATTTTGATAAATAAAATAGCGCTCCTCCGACCCAGAATACTAAAACCCTTTAGAACGTAGGTATACTTGCTCGGGAGCTACCAAATAACCGAAATGTATTCGTCTAGTTGAGAGCTCTGGTAAAATTTAAATGCTGCGATCTCTTTAGTACAATGGTAAATGCTAAATTAAGCATATGAACCCTCGCGTTCTACTCGTACTAACCACTCTCACTAATGTTAATTTTGAATGAATTTCGGTTCATTTGTTTTATTTGTTCTTTTTCACTCTGATGGTCAGGGCTCACGATGGTCAGTGGTCCTGACCTAAATTATATGTACTTATAGGGCTTTATTAGAATCGGTCGCTCTGGAAATCTATGGGAGAGGCCTGTGTTCAGCTGTGGATGTCCTGTGGCTGATATGATGATGATGATGGTAGGGTTTTCTGAAAAAACTCATGTCTGAAGGTCATTCTTGACATAAAATCATGACAAATTCAAGTTTAAATCTAGTATCAAGACGTTTGACGTAACTAGAAGGTTATGTTGCCTCTCACAAACGATGAAAATGTTATAATATTTCGCTCGCCATACAATCCAACGTAAGATAAAAATAAATGTAAAAATATATGCCGTGTGTGATGGTCCATTGGATTGTATGGAGAGCGATGTAAAAATATATGCCGTGTGTGATGGTCCATTGGATTGTATGGAGAGCGATGTAAAAATATATGCCGTGTGTGATGGTCCATTGGATTGTATGGAGAGCGATTTAAAAATATATGCCGTGTGTGATGGTCCATTGGATTGTATGGAGAGCGATGTAAAAATATATGCCGTGTGTGATGGTCCATTGGATTGTATGGAGAGCGATGTAAAAATATATGCCGTGTGTGATGGTCCATTGGATTGTATGGAGAGCGATGTAAAAATATAAGCTGTGTGTGATGGTCCATTGGATTGTATGGAGAGCGACGTAAAAACATATGCCGTGTGTGATGGTCCATTGGATTGTATGGAGAGCGATGTAAAAATATAAGCTGTGTCTGATGGTCCATTGGATTGTATGGAGAGCGATGTAAAAATATATGCCGTGTGTGATGGTCCATTGGATTGTATGGAGAGCGATTTAAAAATATATGCCGTGTGTGATGGTCCATTGGATTGTATGGAGAGCGATGTAAAAATAGATGCCGTGTGTGATGGTCCATTGGATTGTATGGAGAGCGATGTAAAAATATATGCCGTGTGTGATGGTCCATTGGATTGTATGGAGAGCGATGTAAAAATATAAGCTGTGTGTGATGGTCCATTGGATTGTATGGAGAGCGACGTAAAAACATATGCCGTGTGTGATGGTCCATTGGATTGTATGGAGAGCGATGTAAAAATATAAGCTGTGTGTGATGGTCCATTGGATTGTATGGAGAGCGACGTAAAAACATATGCCGTGTGTGATGGTCCATTGGATTGTATGGAGAGCGATATTATAGCATAGCATTCATCGCGTGTGACGCGCTTTACATAGAAAAAAAGCATGAGAATGAAAGTTAAATGGGGAACTAATATTTAAAATAAATAAATAAATAATGCTGGACATTTCACCCAGCGATAACTAGCCTCAAACTAAGCCAAGCTTGTTCTATGGGAACCAGATAACTATACGATAGTTTACTTATTATTATATGTATAAGGTGTTTCTATACCTTGAACAAATATATACAACCTGTTTTGTTATGTACGATATTAATTTAAAACACACATCCGGAATCGTATTACCTAATTATAGAGGTGGGTTTGAGAAGTTAGCTTGAATATTTATCCATTAATCGATATATTTCCAGTAATCGATACATTTCCAATAAACAAATTTTACAGTAAATCGGCGGCGCCACGATAGATTTCAGATTTATTTATTTCACCCTAATTATAACATTGGTTGTTACAGGCATGTCAATTTTTACATTATAAAACTTACAATAATTAAATTAAAATAATATAATTAAAAATAATGGCAACTAAAAATTATAATGATAATACCTATAATTATAAATAATGTCGCTTAGATCGCTTGATATCGCTTAGTAAGTTTAACAAAATGGTTAACCTACATGATGAATGAATATGATTTGTTTACTATGTTTTTTAAGATTTTTTTAAAGGTTGATTGAACATTTATCATTTTCTATGGTAAAGAATTTGAAAAAAAACCTCATCATCATCATCATCAGCCGGAAGACGTCCACTGCTGAACATAGGCCTCCCCCTTAGATCGCCACAACGAGCGGTTGGTAGCCGTTTGCGCCCAACGGCTCCCCGCGATTCTTACTAGATCGTCGGTCCACCTTGTGGGGGGCCGGCCTACGCTGCGTCTTCCAGTCCGTGGTCTCCACTCGAGAACCTTTCTTCCCTATGAACAAATTTATGAAATTTATGAAAAAACCTATTTTACAATAATACTGGCTATTATACCAACCCGTGTTTTCATTTAATGTCGCACAAAACACGTAGTAATCATGCATCATTTACTCCGCGGCGGAAATCTAATAGACTGTCAACGAACGTGAGAAACGAAAGTGAACCTATAAGGGTTCCTTTCTTTCTTTTGAGGGCTTATCTAGGGTTCCCCTAGAAATGCATTACTTTCATAATAAAAATAAGACGTAAATAGCATAATATTATAACGATAAATATCCAAGAGGAATAAAAATAAGCATTCGTACGGCACGGGCCGTCGGCGATGGTGCCACCGATATCGCTCGAATCGCGTGACCCGGAATCGCCAGGCCATTCAAAACCTGGCTCGTTCCTAACTCAACCCAAACTCATAACTATACAGGGTGCAAAAATAAAAACATGCCCATTTTTATTTTGCAGACGTCATCACTACTACGGTTCTTTTATCTGCCTTCTTTGTAATCTATCTATCTCAACTTTTCACCCATTCCACCCGTACCACGTAGTAGTGACGTGAGCTACCGTGTTTTTACTTTATTAACTTTCTTTGTCCCACTGCTGGGCAAAGGTATTCCCATCTCCCCTCCATCTCTCTTCTCCACCTTTTTATGATCATTTTTTTGTGTTACGTGGAGGAATCCTAATGGATACCGCTTTGAACCCAGGGAGCGACATGTCGGACTCCTACCGGCTTTAGGCTATACCTCCACGGCGTTCCTCCTCTCGCTTTGTACCAGGGACAAGGGCACAGAGAACATTCTTCGGCGACCCTGGTGGCATTGGTCCTTCGTATGACCCTAACCTAACCCTACTTTTACATATATAGATTGTGAAAGTGAGTTATTAGTAAGTAAAGTTATTACTCATTAGGAGAAGCTTTAAATGATGTTAATTTTAATGTGACCTGTTAAATTTTTTGATTTTTTTTCTATTCCTTATCTTTTTTTTGTCCTTAACTTATTTGTCTTTTTACAACACTTCAAAGGCCCTTTTACAGGCGCAATTTGTAACTTGTAATTCTTTAATTTATGTAATTTTATTTTAACAATTATTTTATGTTATTTTAACTTTATTTTGTTTAGTTAGATATTTTGAAATTCCGCAATTATTATAATTTACCGTAATGACAAGGCTCCTTTACAGCCGCAATTTGTAATAATTTGTTTTTGACTTGAAATACCTACATTAATTAAGATTTAGCATTGACATTGATTGCCTTATTTGACATTGTTTTGTTCTGTATTAGATTGATTTTTGTTTTATTTTTATTATTTTTAGTTGACATTTAATTATGTTGAATAACATAATTAGTCCCGATAGCTGTCTGTCTGAGCTACTGTAATGTTAATTTTATTGATATATTCTAAATATGACGTAACTTAGTGTTCTTTAATGTACCTACAGTGGAAAATAAATGAAATGAAATGAAGAAAATGGTAACGTGCTGGCCGATAAAACTTATTTTCACACCACTTGCTTGACAATCTCAAATTATATGTCATGTAAACCTCACCGAAAGCAGGCGATTAAATCCCTACGGCTGAGCCGGGAGTAAAGTTGTACTGAATTTCATTATGATCTCGCGGGCATAATGCTATTTGAATTTGGAACCTCATCTGCATTAAAATTTGAACCAAAGAGACCCACACAATAAGATCTTACCGAAATACGTAAATCAAACTAACATCTGCACAGAATACACCAACCTAGATTTGGTTTTTATTGTCTCACAGAAAGTGTGAAAAGTAGAGTATTCTCCTCGTGGATAAAGCTGTCTGCATCTTGGGCGTGCTTATATCCTCTCTGCACTCAGGATTCTAGTAACTCCTCGCTCCGCTCGTGAGTTAACTCTAGAATCCTTCGTTACGTTCGGGATTCAGTATAGCGCCCGTGACGCAAGACACTGCTTTATCCCCTCGTTTAATAATCTACTATTGTATGTTGGTTGAACGCAAAGTCGGGAAGAGAGGAAAATTGGAAGAGAAATTAAAACATCATAGAGAATTAGAGAACAACAGAGGATGTCCACATATAGCACAGTCCGCTTAGCTCAATACTGATTATTCAATACAATATGAAGGAGGCTTGAAAGAATGACAATTTCAACCTCACCATGTAAGGAGCCGTTGGGCGCTGGCACGCAAAGCGGTCGCTCTGGTAATCTATTAGGAGGTACTGGATAGCTGTAATTTTGCTAAAAATAACGAACCACATCACGAGTTAAGAAAAGAAATGAGAATTTTATTTATACATTATTTTTGGGTTACATTAGGATTAAACCTAAGGCCTCCCTAAAATAGTGCTCAGCCTATTTTCGACACCGAAGGTACTAATTTAAGACGGGCGCCAATAAGAATAAATTGCCAGTCCTAATGTTTTTATAGCGCTATAATAGCAGTTTTATTCAACGACTTAGCAAGTTGGTAGTTACGTAAAAGTTAAATATAATGTATTGCAGGTAAGGTTATGTTCTGAAGTATTCAGTGACCTTGAGTGGGATTATAGGGCATTAAGTCCACTTTGAGAAGATGAGAATGAGGAGGTCCGTAGACAAGCCAATGTCACAGTCTGAATTAATGAATGGCTTTATTTATTATACCTTACAAGCTAATACAACAAAATAATATTCTAGACACGCGCCGCGTGTCTCAAGCCAAGTTCAACCTAACATAACTGGCGCGCAGCACCGTGTGTAATATTACACGAACCATTTGGAGTCACTTTTGACCACCTCATAACTCGAAAAACTATTTTACATAAACATGTCAAATTTGGCTCATATATTGAGACTTGCGAAATACATATGCTCCAAATTTCATAAACACGCTTCAAACGGTTATTTAGATATTAACATCCAATACTCGTCAATTTTATCCCTGACTGACTGACTGAACTATAGATAAATCAAAACTCTAACCCAGTTCCAGATGACTTAGAAATTTCAAATTTGGCATCCAGATAGGTAGTTGGGTGAATACAAAGGAATAAATCGGAAACTAGTAAAATTTTATCATTTTATTATTATTTTTCAATTAATTGATTATATTAGAAACTCTTACTTGTTGTGCCTGTAATGAAAGAGTTAGTTAATTTTATTATAAATAAGTACCTACTAATAATATCTGTACAAAAAGTAAATGATATTCTATCAAAAACATAAATGTGAAATGAGAGTCAAGTTCAATATATGCCTTGGTTGTTGACATCAACGACAAAAGAAGTGAGATCTAAATGGTTGCCAAGTTCAATAGTCAGACCTTTAATTTGTTTATAACAACATAGGAATATTTTATAACAACTTAAAATATCATTTCTTCTTATTATATGATAGCTTTCGCTAGGTCTAAAACTGTAAGTTCTCATTTTATTCTTCCGAAAATTTCGCTTGCTGGTAGAAACTAGCCATCGAACATAGGGCTCTTCCATTACTGTTTTAGTAGGTGCTTAATAATAATGGGCGGTCTTGTCGCTAAAGAACGTGATCTCTCCCAGACAACCTTGTGAGGATTGTTGTAATTTGAAGTGGCAACGGGGGGAGGGGCAAATAGCCCGAAGAAGCAACGGCCGTTGGTGCTTAAAACATAATTTATTTATTTGAACACAAAACTCATACAAGTAAACCCTAAAACAGAATAGAATAAATGACACAGAAGCATATCTTTTTATTTTCATGGTGGTTGGTTATTTGGCAATGGCCTAACACTAGGCTGCAAAACAGTCATACCTACAGAGGTAGATTTCATCTATTTACAAATTTTACTAATTCTTTCTTTTATTTTTCATCAGGAAAGTTGTAAAATATCCTGTACAAAATGCAATCCTATTAAAAGAAAGTTGTGTTTAGAGAGCAACTAATGATTTGGGGTAAATCAGCGTAGACTCCATTTCACACGAGTTAACTTCCTGTTCTTTATCTAGCTGTTTCCAAGTTCCGTCTGAGGAAACTAGCGAACAAACTGCGTCTTAGCAAGAGTGAACTGCGGTATCCGTTTACTTCTATTCCAAAAGTAGCGGTGAACCAATGAGTCAATGAAACAAGAAAGGGTTTAAAAAGATCCACGAATATGCATCGAAATCAATGTTATTCACACACATCACTCACAACCTACATGTAAAAATAAAAAGAATTACCTAAGTAGGTAATCCTATTTGAATGAATAAATAACGCTGGATGTTTCACACATTCTAGCCCAAACTAAGCAAAGTTGCACTATGGGAATCGGATAACTGTAATACTTATAATATTTAGAGAAACACCCATACCCGGAACAAATAATATTTATATAGAACATACAAACGTTCGTTCCGCGGTGGGAATCGAACCCGCAACCTCCTTGTCTAACCCAGCTTTTTGCTCAATGCGCCATGGAGGTTGTATTAATCCTAGTTTTTAATTAAATATTCTATTTGTGAACCAAATACCTATATAAAATACATTTTGTATAAAAGTACATTATAGATAGATAGATAGATAGATAACTCTTTATTGAATTACCACACAAACAGAAATAATAAAAAAATAAGTACTGGGTTAAAATAAATAAGGCAATACAATGGGCGGCCTTATCGCTAAAAGCGATCTCTTCCAGGCAACCTTTGGATGGAGCGAAATTTTTAAAAATTACGGAGTGCGTAGTACTTTAGCGGATACATTACATTTACACATAATATATTCTAAGATATAATAATAATATGAAGTTTTAATCCTAATACTTAATATACTTATAAAATAGACTAATATATAGGTATATGTATACATATAGCAAACTATACTAACAGATAAAATAAGTACATAAATAGTAAATAAATAACGCTAGGAAGATGACATCGTCAGGTAATGATGTTTCACCTTCAATTTGAAGACGTGTAAGGACGATGACCGTCTTACTTCTTCGGGCAGAGCATTCCACAGCTGAACAGCCTGGACAGTAAAAGAAGCGCTGTAAAAGGAAGTGCTGTGCGAAGGAGTTCTGAGTATCAAGTTTTCTGATGACCTAAGAGTATAGTTATTTGAAGAATGGAGAAATTCAAATCTATCTTTCAGATAGTGAGGAGAGAAGGGATTGAAAAGAATAGAATAGAGAAGAAAAAGGATATGCGTATTCCGACGAAGACGAATCGGAAGCCATTTAAGCTTTGAACGGAAGGGAGACACATGATCATATTTACGGAGGCCAAATATAAATCTAATACAAAAATTTTGTAAACGCTCGAGCTTGTTAAGCTGTTCCTCAGTGAGGTCCAGATAACAAGCATCGGCATAGTCTAGTACGGGATGTAAAAGCGATTGTGCAAGCGCAGTCTTGGTGGACGTAGGCAAAAAGTTTCGTAGTCTCCTTAGTGAACCAGCTGACGCAAACAACTTCCGGCTGGTTAGTTCAAGCTGAGCCTTCCATGAAAAGTTGCGGTCAATGATGATACCTAAATTCTTAACGGTTTCGCTGTATGGGATTGCTATTCCGTCAAAGACAACTTGTGGGACAGTGGACCAATCAATTTTGCTAAGCGTTCTTGAACTACCTACAATAATGGTTTGCGTTTTGGTAGGATTAACTTTCAAACCGTGGAGCTTGCTCCACTCTGCAATACGGCGTAAATCGCAATTGGTAACGTCAACAGCATCAGCAATATTACTGAGCGTAGCTTGATTATAAATCTGAAGATCGTCTGCGTAGAGGTGAAAAGACGAAGAAAGATTAAGAGAAATAGAGTTTATGAAGATTGCAAAAAGAAGAGGAGATAAAACGCCACCTTGAGGTACACCAGCAGACGTATTACACCACGAAGAGAGAGACTCCTCGAGTCGAACACGCTGACGGCGCCCGTGCAAGTAATTGAAAAACCAACCAATCACCGCTGGAGATACGTTAAAGGAGCTAAGTATTGCCAGGAGAATATCAAAATCTACGGTGTTGAACGCATTACTGAAATCAAGTAAAGTCAGCACGGTAAGTTGCCCATTTTCCATGCCCACTCGTATATCGTCCGTGATTTTGACTAGAGCAGTGACAGTACTGTGGCCTTTACGAAAGCCAGACTGCAGAGGATTAAGGAGACTATAGGAGGAAAAAAAAGAGTTTAATTGATTATGGACCAAGCGTTCGAGAACTTTGGAGAGAAAAGGAAGGATAGAAATCGGGCGATATTCAGAAAAGGATTATGAGTTGACTATACCTCAGCCCAAACTCGAATTTCCCCCCGCTTCTCCGCGCGCCGCTGCACGTCCTATCTCGCCGTGGTTCATATGTTTGCCGGTTTTTTATCATTCAGTCCCTTCATTATCTTGTTGTGCTTATTTCTCATTACTGCGTCTTTACAAAAACCAACTTAATATAAATTCTATCTAAGAATTACGTGTTCGTTTAGAGTGACAAGCGTCACGGGTACCCCGTCTGAAAGCCGAGGCCAGACTGAATCGCGGACCGGGCGTCCGGAGTGAATGGTTTCATTAGTGCAAAACTTAGATATTTCCATTTTATGGTAAAATCAAAAGGTATTTTGAAAATTTAAAACACAGGTGCCCTTATTTATGTTGTGTAGAATTACTGTATAAAGTTTTAAGATCTAAATTGAAGTATTCATCGCTTAAGAACGGTTTTAAGATAAATTTGGAGTCATCTGTGGATTTTTTTTCTATCGAGAAATTTTACGGAATCGTATTTTCACAACACAGGCGTTCTAGCACGTATCCTTAACTATAACATTTATGAAGTACAGATTGAAACCACACAATTTGTTGAACAAAACATTGTTTCTCAATAAGCGATTTATCGTCTCCCTAGGTATAGTGCGCCCTTAAAGGGCACGTCTTCGCCTCGCCCTCGCCTTACGAGTACGTCTCTTATGTCTGGCCAGCACCAGAAACTCTCATTCAAACGCTTGTTTCTAAATCGCAAGTAAAGTTTTGTGGCCGCAGGATGCACGTACACGCTGTAAGTTACTTCGACTCAGATCAGTTCGTGATAGTTCTTAGTATTGGATGTGTGATTCTGTTCGCAGTGAAGAAGTTTATGAATGGCCGAGGTTGTTTGGTTTTAAACTCGCTGTCTTAGTTTTGGAACATCTTAAAATCATCAGAAAGGGGGCAAATTGGGTCAAAATAACAAAACAAGGCTATTAAGTCAAAGGGTAACATATAAAAAAACTTATTTTAAACATTCCAAAATAGATTTTTGATGTCGTATACTTTTGGAGTCACTCCTAAAGTAGGTATACGACATAAAAAATGTGTAATGAAATATGATAAAAAAAATAACCATTTCTGAGATGGAGATTTTAAAACAAAATAAAGAATCCGGTAAAACATCTTTACCTTCAATTATGTCTGAAAAAAAAGCACTCGACTATGCCAAATTTGCCTACCTATTTAAGAATTCTTTCCACATGAAACCTAATTGAATAAATAATTATGATTAAGAAAAGGTTGCATAATTACCACTGAAACCCTTAATTTTCCTATTTACATTCACCTGAAAGAATCTAATGGATAAATCCTTGTTTCAGATTGGTTCGCTGAAGAACTATTATTTGCTGTCACATCATGAGGTCCACAAGCGATCTCTAGAGCCAAGTGAGGAGCACCATAGAAAATTAAGAGATGAACCACAGGTAAGTGCCCCATTTATTTACAAACATACAGTATTAGGTACCGATCCGATCATTAATTGAAACTAGGTTTTAGATGGTGCAACATTTATCGTCATCTCACTGTCATTCTTGTGGGCACGGGTGGGAAACAGATTTATTGGCCGCCTCCAATATCACGTCATGGTGGCGGGTTCTGATTAGTTGAAACGTAGGCGTGGGTGCGTTCAAAGTATTCAAAGGCAGACCAACTGTTGTCTGTATGACGCGTTCACAATTACAGTATTTTTTTTTACACATGATGGGACTTCGTTTGACCAAAATCTCACCTGATGGTAAGCGATGATGTGGTCTAAGATGTAGCACGAAGATCTAGAAGAAACCTATTCACTCTTACCTTAAAGAGGCCCGGATCGTATTTATTAGGAAAAACAGACGACGGTAGAGTGTTCCATACCTCAGCTGTACGCATCAAGAAAGTAAAACCAACGGTGTGTGCGAATGGGTGGTATATCAACCAGGTACGGATGGTACTGAGCCGTGCGCCTGCTTTTCCTTTGATGGAAAGGGGATGGTGGGATCAGATCGTATAGTTGCTGAGAACATTCCCCAAAATGTATTCTGTAAAAGATCGATAGGCTTGCAACTTTACGGCGGTGTTCGAGACTTTGGGTCTTAGTCTCTGCCATATGTTGCTCACCTATAAGCCTAAAAGTTCTATCGAGTCTAAGGTAGCGAGCTGGTATTTGGCCGAACCATCCCAAAGGTGGCAGCAGTACTCCATACCAGACCGGACTTGAGCTTTGTAAAGACTAAGAAGCTGTCCTGGTGTGAAGTATCTCCTGACCTTGTTGAGGATGCCCAGCTTCATGGCAGCTGTTTTAGCTTTAGACTCGATGTATGAGCTAAAGTTGAGAGTAGGCGTGAGCGAAACCCCTAGGAGCTCGAGGTTACCTTTTACAGATACCGGTACATCTCGGAAAATGGGAACTTGGGAAAACTGACACTTTTTCGCCGAGAAGAGACATGCTTGCGTTTTTAAAGCGTTGAATTTGACGAGATTGGCATCGCCCCAGTCAGAGACAGCCTTGAGTGTCAAATTCAAACGCTGCAGCATCTCGTCTCTCTGCTTCTGAATTTCAGCTCTGCTGGCTCGAGTGTGGCGTGAACATGGGTCCAATTCTGCAAATTTTTAAGATAAACGATTATGGAGCTGTACCATTATTTGACGATTATGACGGTTCTTTTCATATGCTGCCAAATGGTGATGCAATAGCAACGGCGGTCATTGACAAAATATTATTTTGATAGAGTATCAAAACGTGTATATCGATTTTGCGAAGATACCATTGTCATAGTGAAGCGATTGGTTTAGCTGCTCGGCCAAAGACCTATAGCCGGCAACGTGAACAATTACAAAATAATCTAATCAAATTTTATTTACATATAAATAAATAAATAAATATAAATATTGCTGGACATTTCACACAGCGCTATCTAGCCCCAAACTAAGCATAGCTTGTACTATGGGAACCAGATAACTGATAGAATACTTATATACTTTTTTGTTTTGTAAATACATACTTATAATACATAGAGAAACAACCAGACCCGGAACAAATATCTGTAGATCATGCAAACATTTGTTCCGCAGCGGGAATTGAACCCGCTACCTCCTGCGTCTCAACTGGCTATTCGCCCACTGCGCCACGGAGGTCGTCAATATATATATATACGGCGATATACGAGTTTACTATTTTACTAGTTAAATAATACGTGAAATAGTTAGAAAAACAACATTCAGGTCTTCATTAATTTCTGACTAATATATACATATACAAACAAATATCATTTTTGAGCAGTTGATTCATAAATTCGCATTATAGATAACGAAACCGAGAAGAGTTTCAATAATTTATCTGATTTACATCATGCACCTTAATTTATTACAAAATGGCATTGTTTTATTACCAGCCCCTAATGATCAATCCAAAGTTGCGCGCTTTTGATGAAGACTCGTATTATTACTTTCTTGGAGTTTACAAAATAATGATATCATTATTTTTACTGTTGTAACGTCAAGAATATCTCACGTAGATTATTATGAGTTTTGACAAAGTATTCTGTTGACGTCGCATTTCGTCCTCAACATGAGAAGACCTGAAGAAATTGTATCACGAATCGCATTTATAAACTGAATATTTTATACAAACTCATACATACTCAAACGGTCGCTCCGCGGATAAACAAATTGTATTTCGACTAGGGCTGTGACGAAAAACTACTTACAAAACAGAGTGTCGACAGAACCAACGCGATATTTTGAAGCGAATATTTATTTTTAGATGTTTTAAATGGACAGGGTGCGTCTAGTTATTTAAATTGAACAGTAGGAAATGGAATTGCAGGTTACTGTACGGTTTACGGAATATTTTTGATCCCTCAAATTTTGCTTTTATGAAAGTTATAACCTTAATTTTCGTCGGAAGCCCGTTACCGACATGCCTTTAACAAGATATTACAGAATGAGTGGATGTTGATTTAATTTGTTCAAATTGTAGAAAAGATTTCTCGATTCTAGGCTTCTAAATAACAATATGGAAATCAGTGTCACCCTATAAAGCATGTTGTACACTAAAGCGCTGTATTCGAATATCAACGTTACCAGGCGTCACCGCTACACCCCTAATTTGAGCAATGCATAAAGAAAATGGCGAAATTACGCACACGGAAATACGCCGTACATCGCCAGACGTAAACAAGATAAAGTAAGGTCCCCACAGTACAGTCGGACGACAAAAAGATTAAGTGAGGTCGCGGATTAGAGGGTTGGGCGTGCATATGGAGCGTTAGGTGACGTCTACACGAATCATGGCACAGTTTAGGAGTTTAGGACTTGTTTGGTTCTTACTTCGTATTGCTGGTGATATCTTGTTCAGTTCTTGTTGAGTCACGATCAGTTGGAGATGGAATATAAAATGAGCCTTGTGTCCAATGAACACAGTGGGTTGTCTTCATTGGACACAAGGCTCATTTTATATTCCATTGTCACGAATAGTGGGCTTTGTCACGGACAGTGGACTTTGTCACGGATAATGGGCTTTGTCACGGACAGTGGGCTTTGTCGCGCATATCTTCAAGAAGAAGAGACAGTGGAGCACGTGATACTTCACTGTACGGTCACAACATCGAATCCTCGTCCGCTAACACCACAACAACATCCACGGGAATCTAAGAAAGCTGCATCCATCAACCCAAAGTCCTGCTCCGTTACTTCAAGGAGCTAGGATGGCTGGGGTCAGAATAGAAGGGGGGTAATGCACAATACACCCCAGTGCGGGACGTCAGTGCCCCCCACCCTAGAATTAGAGCCTTGTAGCGCCGTTTTGTTCGCTGATGAACAAACATCATTTGGTATTCTGATGTTTCATCTAAAAGAATTGTTCACAAATAATATTTATCAGTATTATATCACCTATATTTTAGGGTTCTACTCATAGCTGAAAAGTTGAGCGACCGATCTTGTGCGGTGCACCCAACAGCTCTCAGCAACCTTTTACAACTCGTCTTACCATCTAGTGATGGGCAATTCTATACTGATCATATCAGCCATATGACGTCCACTGCTGAGCACAGGCCTCCAAAGGTTTCCGCAGGCTCCCAGCAACCTTTGTCAGGCAATTCTTGTACTAATGTTTATTCAATATTCAATTATTTTTATTAAAAGCTATACCGTCCTATAACGTTGTTCTCGTAAAATCCATTCCATCCAAAGGTCGTCTGGAAGAGATCGATTTTAGCGATAAGACCGCCACTTGTAGTACTGCGTGTATTGTTATTTGTTTATATATTATTTTATAATTTAAGTGTGATGTACAATAAAGCGTTATCTATCTATCTATCTTGTATCTAGTGGGGGTTCGAATTTTGCTGCCTTTTCTAATACGTACCCTCCATTCAAGAATCTCTGCCCTAACGGACGTTAGTCTTAGCATAACATTCTACATCCTTTATTGTACACAAGTATATATACTATACTATACCTAATCAGGTCATAAATTCTGTCACATGTTTAATATAAAATAATTGACACAAGTTTATTCATTATGTAACCATTTATATACCAAAATGAACTTAACAAAACATAGATTCTTATGACACTAAAGTTTATTCAAAATGACCTCCGTGATTTTGAATACAGGCCTTCAATCTGCGCGGCCAGTCGTCTATCGCAGCACGAACGAGGTCCATGTCAATATCGGCGGCTGCCTTAATCAAGGATGTCTTGAGTGACTCCAAATTGGGATGAGGCTTTGAGCACGCCTTTTCCTCCAAGTGTTGCCATATCTTGTAATCTAACGGATTCAAATCTGGACTGGAGGAGGGCCAGTCTTCGTGCCGGATGAAGTCGATTTCACGCGCCGCCAGCCAGTCTTGTGTGATCTTCGCTCTATGAGCTGGCGCCGAATCTTGTTGGAATACCCAGTGCCTGTTATTGAACATGGTATGAGAAACAGGTTCCACAAGGTTCGTCAGGACTGTATTTTGATACACAACTGCATTCGTTTTTACACCTTTCTCACAAAAATGTACCTCTGTTAAGCCCCAATAAGAAACTCCCAACCATATCATGAGCGAGGATGGAAAATGACCTCGTTGGACACGCGGAATACGGTTGCTCGCTTCTTCACTACTGTGTACGTACACCTTATCATTTTGTTTGTTGTAGCTCTCTTCTACGGTAAAAATTTTTCATCCGAAAAAAGAATTTCCCGATATTTTTTTCCCGCGTACCGCTTCAACAAAGCGCGGCATCTTTTCAGTCTCAGGTCCATTAGACGAGCATTCAAACGATGTCCTGTTTTCTTCGATATGCCCGAAGCCCTAAGTCTTCATTTAGCACCCTTTTCACCGTGGTTCTGCTTAACCCCATCTGAAGGGCCAACAGTTTCTGCTTACGTTTGGGATTTCTTTGAATTCGCGCCTTCACAGCTTTTATCACTGCTGGAGTCCTAACAGACCGAGGGCGACCACTTCTTTACCTGTCATCTACACTAGAGTCTTCATTGTATCGTTTGATGGTACGATAAACGAATCTTTTGGTTATATTCAAACTTTTCAGTATGTCAAAAATTTTAATTGGCGCGTAACCGCAACGTTGCAACGCAATAACTGCAACACGGTCTTCTTTAAGCGTCCACTCCATATTTAAAAATGAGTAAAATTCTAAAACGTATACATTTTTATTTTCATGAACAATTAGAAATTCGAATTCTATAAACTTTTTTGTGGCCAGCATTCTAAAAGAAAAGTTTTTACTGTGTGACAATACTTATGACCTGACTAGGTATATACTATGTATATAATAATACTACATGTTTTGTCATGTACGACATTAAATGAAAACACGGGTAGGGCTAATGGCTAGTATTGTTGTAAAATAAATCACCATAAAAAAATCAGGTACTTACCTGTTAAACTGACTAAGCGGCATCGTCGTAAACGCACCGCCGATTTACATTAAAAATTGTTTATTGGAAATGTATCGATTACTGGATAAATATTCAAGCTACCGGTATTAAACTCACCTCTAAAATCAGTTCATATGATTCCGGATGTGTGTTTTATATAAATGTCGTACATAACAAAACAGTACAAAAATATCGTCTATTTCTGTATTTTGTTATTTATTTTCTTGTAGTTTTTATTATACTTCTATATTACTACTTAATCAAACTTTTTGGAAATCATCCTGTACAAAAGGGCGAGCTTAAACCATAAAGAGTTTTATTCCAGCAAATCTGAGTTTCGAGAGGTAATAATATTACTTACTTGAAATTGTGCAAACATCATATGTAGCCACCCTAAGGGCCGCGACACTCACGATATTATCCGCGTAAAATATTAACTCTTTGAACATATGACTGTGATTGTATCTCTGTGAACAGGGAATCCTTTTGCCAGACCTGTGTCACATGAAATCAACTTACAAAGCAAATTGAGCAGTAATATAATACGAAAAATGATTTTACATTTGGAGAGTTGTGACGTTTAATATCTACTTTAGTCAACTTTCGGCCGCATCATGAACATGATACATAGAGCAAGCATCGCCTTTCTGTTATGTCAAATGTTGCGTTAATAGTAATCAAGATTTGATTTAAACTTGATTTAAAGACTGGTTTTAATTGCGGGTATTGATATTCAGGTTTAATTTAGAAACTATAATAAAACTTTCGCGATCACTGTACATAATTAGGTACTGATTAAAACGGGTATTCATCGTGTATGTGCATTTTTTACGCGATAAATACCCGTTTAAATCTGTAATCATATTATAAAAATATCATCATCATTCACAGCCTGATTCACCCACTGACAACTCGTATTAAAGGCTCTGTTCGAGTACGGATTTCAGTACGCGGCTAATCAGCTTGTAGCCCTGCATAGCGCGTCCAAGGCCCTCTGCCACTCTGTATAGACTCGCTCACTTACTCTCACTCTGCCATCCAGTTCACCTCTCCATCTCCGCCTGGGCCTACCACGCGGCCGCCTTTGGGACCAGTTGCCTACTATACAGAGCTACCCCAATTAGCTAGTGACCGAGATTCGTGGAACGAGGGAAGGGAGGCCTTTGCCCTGCAGTGGGACTCTACGGGCTGATAATAAGTAATAATAACAAATATTTTATGAGAATCGTTTAGTCCAGCAAAATCCATATTATTCTCATGAAACTTAAACTATTAGGTAGACTTTTTCTTCTTATCTTGTTGAAAGTTCATTTCATCAACATCACCATCATCCACAGCCTGACTTCACCCACTGCTGGGTATAGGCCTCCCCAAGTTTGTGCCATCCACCAAGATCCTGCGCTAGTCTCACCCACTGACAGCTCACGACCTTTACGATGTCGTCCACCCATCTCGCTGCTGGTCGTCCTACCTTTCTATACCCGCTCCTCGGCCACCATTCAGTCACTGCCCTGCTCCATCTGTCATCACGATATCTAGCCAAGTGTCCCGCCCAAGACCATTTGAGCTCCATAACTCGAATCCCAACGTCACGAACCTTCGTTCATCTACGGATCTCGGCATTTAGAACTCGATCCAACAGTCAGATGCCGAGCATGGTACGTTCCATGGCTCTCTGTGCAACTCTTAATCTGTACACAGCCTCCTGCCTGAGCGTCCATGTCTCGACACCGTAGGTCATTGCGGGCAGAACACATTGGTCGAATAAGCGGGTCTTCAGACACTGTGGAGTTTTAGGCGACTTAAGGATGTCGACTAGCTTGCCGAATGCAGCCGATCCCAATTGGATCCTCTTAGAGATCTCATTCTGCTGATGCTCTTCACCAAACGATAGAATTTTATTTGTTTTAAAATAATGGGAAACCGCCTCAATCTCACTTTATATGGCAAAGTGGACTGTAAACCTACATACACAAGATCAATGTTAAACGCAAACATCATGGTACACTCTCGCCTAAACGGTATAATAATATAATCGTTTATGCACAAAAAGTTATAACAACCCTCCTAATAAAGCCCTTAGAATACAATAAGCTTGCGAAAGCGAAAAGGGATCATATAGAAAACGGCCCAAGTCAAGTTCTACTAAAATATATTCCGACCATAACAAAACATAATAAACGTTAACGATCCTTATTCTCAGTATTCATAATATCCTGTTTTCTTTTGTTCCCGTTTCATTTAATTAATTCCCTTGACTGAAATTAGATCATTCTTATTTTCCATTTTGCTGTTTCTTACCTACCTTTGTTTATACACAATACTGTGCTGACTCTGTGTTCGTCACTTAAATAGTACAGTCGTCAGCAGATATTTAACTGATTTAATTTTAATTTATTTGGAAAAAAATCAGAAAAATTGGACTTCTTCTTCTTAGCGTGTCAAGAGTTCTACGGTTTTCATTTACACTATGTTGGAGAGGTGTTTGGCCACAACAATAGCATTAGGTGAGGCGGTTATTAGGACTTAAATTTAATCAGACTTTAGACGGTGGTCATTCGCCCTAAGAAGTTGACTTGACGAATAATTTAAACTTGTAACTTGATATTTTAGTTTTTATGTATAACTGACGAGCTGTGTGAAATAAATAGATAATGCTGAACATTTCACACAGCGCTATCTAGCCTCAAACTAACCAGAGCTTTGTACTATGGAAACCAGGTAACTGATATAATACTTAAATACCTTTTTTTTTGTAAATACTTACTTATAATATATAGAAAAAACATCTAGACCCGGAACAAATAACTGCAGATCATGCAAACATTTGTTCCGCGACTGGAATCGAACCCGCAACCTCCTGTTTCTCGCCCACTGCATCACGGAGTTCGTCTAAATAATGATTATCATTGTACGAACCTCTGAAGGTACCAATTATATTTTATATTATAGGAAAACTACTTATAATTGAATTTTTACTCTCTGTTTTTTACAAACTTTTTATTAACTTGCAATGTATGTATGTTTGTCCGGGTGAAATCTTGCAACTGAATTTTAAACCCGTTCCCCTCAACCGATTGAGCTGAAGTTTGGAATACATATGTAACTTCGGTGACAATGCAATAATATGGTACCAAGGAGTTGGTCTCATGATGGAGACGGATGCTAGACAACGGAACTTCTGAATGAATGTGCTTGCGGTTCAGATTATGAATTTTATAAAAGCTTGTTTTGAAAAAGTATTTTTTCAACAAAATACTTATTTTTTATTGCAATAAATAACTATGAACTTTAAACACTAATTGGCAGTATGTAGTACAGTGAAGTTTCCACTATTAGTAATACGAGTGTACACATAAGTACAAGTGGACAAAAACTTTTATAAGTAGAGTACATATATAAAAGCAAATAATTTGATGAAATAATCTATGTACCTATAGTGGGTTTTTTTAAAACTAAAATTACTAATAAACTAATCTTCTAAGGTGTCAAAAATATGAGGAGTAGATTTATTTCATTTCCCAATTTGAAATCTGGAACAGTTGAGCAGTTGATCGTTTGCAACAATTGTTGGTTAGCGCAACTATTTATTTCATATTGTATACTCTACTTTGCAAATATTATTACTAGTTACACATTATTTCGGTAAATAAATGTAAAATTTCGAAAGTATTGTCACCATCTAGGTTTTTTGTAGATGTGTGTAGAAGTATACAAATTATTAGGTCACTTTAATAATCTCATCGTGCTCGCGGTCAGACCGAACCTGTATTTTATGACAGACGCTTACATTTTTACCTAAATTATGGTATTAAATCATATCCCTCAAAGGCTGCTTGGAACAGATTGCTTTAAGCGATAAAGGCGCCCATTGTACCACCGCGTATCAGGCTTAGTTCTAAGATCTAAGTTTAAGATTTATTGTAATTTTGCATTAATAGTTATCTATCTGTATATCCTTTGACAATTATAAATGAGATGTGTAATAGTCTTTTGAAAGATACTGTACACAAGTACTCTGTTACGATATACAAGAATAATAAAGTTCACAAGCATTAATCTGCCGAGAAGACGCATCGTTGATTATGAATGAACAAAACGCGGGTGAATTTACGTTGGAAACTCGTAAAAGGAAGGACAGTGACCTAGATACCAAGTTTTAATAATAATGATGCTGATGAAAATAACGAAACGCATGAAAAACAAGTACGAGTTTGAGTTGCGCGCCGAGGGTTCGGAACCTAGAGTTATTTATGTTAATTAAGCATTTAACGCAACTTCACGAAGCTTTTTTCTTTAGATTTTCTGCCAGACGCAGACGACGTATTTGGTCTCGAATTACTCATATCAGTTATTTGGGAAAAGTTATCCAACATAGATAACTAGCGATAAACCATCAAGAACTTATTACTTAGCCCCGCTCGGATTACTCGCCCTTTGATGTCGTCCATCCAGCGATAAGAGCACCGTGCATCGGATGAACAGTATATCAACTACAAAGATTTGAAAACTCGCTGCAGGGAAATTCAGACATGCGTTAAAATAACTATGTGAAATGAGAGATTTTCATTTGAAATTTAATAAAAAGTGATTCCATCAAGCGTAATAGAGGGCGCTGTCTGGTCATTAGCTGCCAAAAAAGACGGTTTGAATGTCAAACATAAGAGAAACCGCACATCAAGTCATCTTTAAATACGCTAGTTATTACTTAAGTTACTATTTTTAGTTTGTTAACAAACACAAATGTTTTTTTTTTCTCAAGCAACTGTAAACACAAAAAGATTCAAGTTCCTCGGAAATTAATGTTGAATCGGGAATTGACTTTGACAATTCACTTTCTTTTGATGCTTTCAAAGAGCAGCGCCATCTAATTGCAGTTCTGAAAACATGGCCGTGTGAAAACCCCCAACCCCGATAACAATCAGTTTCAGTTTGCTACAAAGAAAATGCATATTTCAATAATTTTTTTAAAAAGACGTCAATTTAACATCAGTTAACTTTCCGCTGAGATTTAATTACAGGAATTGTCATTTTTGATTTTGCACTTAAAAGGTTACAAATACAAAGTTTGCTTACTGTATATTTTGTACAGTGCTATAAGGGCCAAGGAGACGAAATATAAGTAATCTTCATTACTTGGTCGACATTGCTCCAAGCGTTTGAGTTCTTAGAGAACCAGAAGAACAGGAAATCATCTATTTTTGTTTTCAGCCATTAATCTCGAATAGGAGTTGTTTATCAGATATGAGATAAGAAACTCTTGAAGTGATGACAGGGCATATGAAGGGAAATTATCGGGGAAGCCTTTGGTTTGGATATTCGCTTGATTTGACGCTAAATAAAGATCAGATGTAACAAATTGAAGATATTATGAAGAACGGCGAATGAACCTGAGTTTTTTTGGGTTTCTCAGTTCCTTTTACAGCTGCATTCCATAGTAAAATAGCTTTTTAAGGAAGCAGTAATAGATGGTGCGGTGGTACACAGAGTAAAAAGGTACGAAGGTAAAAAATATTGTACCAATCGATTAACATATTCATTCATTTTGCATCACATTGTCGATTTATTTTCCAAAATGTCGTCATGTCACAGCGTCTTAATGTTTCTGATAAAAACAATATTTTTTTTGGTTCGATGACTGTTAGTACTTCCAGAAAATAAAGCTTTTCTGAACTATAACATTCAACCATATCTACCTGTGTCTAAAGTTGTGGTTTAAAGTGAAACGAAAATAAGAAACCCACCCACGTGCCACCGGTGTCTTGCTTAGGAGTCGGCCATGAAACGCGAAACGACATCGTTACGTTGTCTATTACTTTTTGTTACAAAGTGCAATTTGCATTCCAAACAGAAGCTGCACATACTAGAAATCCCTCCTGTCTTTTCTAAAATGCGACATTTATTAGTATCATACTTGTGAGGGTGTGCCGACGCTAACGTCTCGGGGAATATGCAAGGAACTCGAAGGAAATAGCACAAAATAGCTTGAAGCATGTGGTGCCTTCTTGCTTTTACTAGTAGCATAGGAGAGATAATAGTACAATTTGCCTTTAGAAGTTTCACTTTGATGCCTATAATCTTAAACTAAACTTTCAGTTTAGCTTTGATTTCTTAATAACCTTTGAAATTAAATAAAATCAATTTATTTGCTAAAACACGGTAGAATACATTGTAGTGTCAATGTATAAGTGAGAAGCACATGTCTTTGCTTCGCGAGCATGCAAATCTTTACATGGTATAAAATGAAGTCGCTTCCGCTGTCTGTTACCTTAGATCTTTTAAAGTAATCAACTGATTTTAATTTAGTTTTCAGCAATAGATAGAGTGATTCAAAAGGAAGGTTTATATGTATAACTAGTTTCCGCCAGCGGCTTCGCACACGTTGTTTGTCAACAAAAAGTAGCCTATGTGTTAATCCAGGTTATAATCTACACAAGTAAAATAACTCTGTTTCTCTGTCTGTTTGTTACCTTTTCACAACTTAACGGCTCGAACGATTTCGATAAAGTTTGGTACCTATATACCTAGATAGATTATAAATGGACTTGAGACGTAGGATACACTTTACGCGACTGCACAGAATGAGGGTAATGTTTTATTGACAAACCACGCATACGAAGCCGGGTGGTCAGCGGCAGGTCAGCTGGTGTATTATATAGGTAGTAATAGGTGACACTGACAAAAATTAAAGCTTTATGTGTGTACATAAATTACCTTTTAGCATGTGTTGATAAGTACACAATAACTATTTTTAAGTTTTAGCGTTTTGCAACAATTTAGTGGAATTTCAAAGTCTACGCAAAAATCAACTTTTACTCTTGCAGTTAAAAGAGTGACAGAAGTCTACTGTCGCCCCGCTTGCTGTGGTAACAATATTTCATCCCCATAAAATTAAACTTTATCGCCATTGAAATAGAGACTGGTAACGTGTACGCTAAGTTCTGTGAAGTATAAGAGCGTTCGCTCCGTGCGAACGAGAAGTGAGTTTATTTTCTTGAATGTTTACTGAATTTGTATGATCCTTTTAAAGCAGCTTTTGGCGCAATTCTTTCGTCCATATTCTTTTATTGTGTGTGCAGAGTTTGAAGTATCGATTAAAAAACTTCTTGTTACGTTTTGTTTCTTATTTCGTTATGGTAGATCAAGGTACGTTGTTGTCCAAGAATGTCTAGAATATAATTAATCCCTCATAAAAAATTTACAATCCCCCCATAATGATCGCTTTGGAAAACTATGGGGGAGGCTTATTTTTAGTAGTGGACGTCCTATGGCTGATATGATAGCATAAGCAGCAAAATCGTAAGAAAACAACTATCATTTTCCTAAATCTATCAATAAAGTAGACTGCACGCTAAGACTTTGTGCGTTTAATTTCACAAACATTTCTCAGAATTACCTTTATACATTTTCATTGACATTAGGGGCAAATGATATAATCAAAGCCTAACTTTTTTCAAGAAACCGATATAAAAGAAAATTCCTATCATTAGGCAGTTGCAAACGATGTTTATACATTAAAATAATCACTGCTATAGTGTGACCATTAGAGCTGTGCACTCCCTGAGGTATGCGCGCGGCGAGACGGGGGGATGTGTCGGCCGCTCCGATCTATCAGTCTGCCGTCAACGCTCACGGCAGTAGGTAGCTTTTGTACCGGACGGTCTATGTCAGACGCACACGGGATAAATATTCAAAGATGGGTCGTGCGTTATCTCGTGATATGAAATGGAAGATAAAGTTGAAACAGAATCTATGTCAGAATAACTTTCGTTAGAATATATAATTGTTTGTAAATATAAAAAATGTTCAATAAAACAAGTCCTTTGAATTATAAGTTTAGTTCTTATTTATCACCTGCATATTTTTAATAAAATATGAGTATATTTAAGTTACATTTTAATCAACTAAGTAAGTATAATATATTACAGATAGATAGCCTCCGACCATCGTCCCGCCACAAGTCTTGCCTTAGAAATGCAAACTGATATCGTAAGATATGTCCGACATGTTTTGATCTCATGTGAACTCATGCAGTTTTTTCTTTGCCTCCCACCTCGCCGCGCATACCTCAGGGAGTGCACAGCACTAATGGTCACACTATAGCGATTTCCGTAACAGTGACTATAATAAAAGTCCAATGTTCTTGTTTTTTAACTGAAGCTTTAAGTTTTATTTTTTTCCCCACCCCGCTTCTGTTGTATCGTAATCGCGACACGTTCATACAAAAATGTATTGGCGTGGTCCTTGACGGTCTAATTAAACCTTCATTACTACTTGAGAAATTAATTCAATTCAATGTTATTCAAATGTTCGACTTCAAACACACACGAGTTCGGTTAGTTGATAACAGCATTATGAAACAGCATAGGTATCCTATTCAGTAAATTATATTCATGAGTCTGACTCTAATTCTCATAAAAGCTCTCACTTAGTTAAGGACATTTCACTGAACTAAGAGGTAGTGAACAGCACTTAGCAATTTAATTACTGATTAAAATGGATATTTATCGCGTATGTACCTTTTTTATTTGTTATCCCGACGTTTCGACCGTGTTACAACAGCCGTGGCCACGGGCAGACTGGAGTACTTAGCATATTACCACGGTTAGCCGAAAAAATTGTATGCACTTGACAGGTTGCAAGCCCATTGCCCCTTATCGGATTAAAAAATACTAAAATCGAAGTACTTTCAGTGCTGCCGTATAAACTTTCTTAGCCTGAGTGAAAAACGCGATTTCTTGAACTATGAAGGCATAAACCATATTGAAAATAAGTTAAATAAATGGGCCCGTCTATATGCGGCGAACCTTAAACTGATGGGAATAGATGACCCGGCCGGAAAGTTTCATCTTTTTCCGACAACTACAAACAGAAACAAAAAGGTTTGTTATTGGCGTTTGATGTAATATTTTTGGGAAGTTGCTCGTCAGAAATCAAAGGATGTTCCTTTGCTTTCTGACTTGGAAAACGATCGGTAAAAAAGGTAAGTTTATAAGTAAGTGCCAAAGTTTCTTATACAGATTATACGTTGCCCTAAGAACGTTTGTCGATTATACTCTATTTTTTATTAATACAATGTTATTGAGCATGACTCTACATTTCATTGTCATGGTTCGCGCAGCGGCTTGGAATATTTATGAGACTACATGTCTATAATATAGTAGCCAAAAATTGCGACATCAAACGCAAGTCAATTTATGAGGCAAAACGTATGATTTTTAAATGGCTTGCATCACTAAGTTACGACCAAACTGAAGCAAAACTAAAAATAATTCATTAAAAAACCCGTAATTTTATCATATTTTTAAAATTTTTACATTAACTTATTTATACTTAATTTTATCTTATTTATACTTAATATTATTTTTTTACCTCTAACTAGGTAATTCTAATATTTATCACCTAACATATAATAAATAACCTAATTGAATCTGTCAGTCGACCAACTTGTACACTTTATGTTCCGACTTTCCGAGCTTTGGTTTCCTCGATACAGGCTACGCCTAGTGAGGAAACCGATAGATAATATTATAAATGTTGTCTGCAAAATTCATGCATCTATTACTTGTCTATACTTAGTTATAATTTAGCTTGTAAATCATATTTTAAATTGTTTAGATACTGTGTTTTTTGTAGTAATAATAAAATATTTTAATTTTTCATGGTATTATACCCCTTTCCTAAAGGACCATTTTCTGAATAATATTAGTACAGGAAAACTGCGTACCTGACCCAAAATACCTTTACTTTTGATAAAATATGGATATACCTGTGTCGACTTTTGTGGGTACTGTAATTTTAGTCATATTCTGACCTCCGGTAAACAAACTGTTGTAATAACGGGATTTCTCTTTAGAAATTACCCTTTTAACCTTTTTTCGGAGGGAAATGGTATCATTTGGGAGGCTTACATTGTTATTAGGTTTTGTATGTGTGCTACCATCAAATATGATGAGTATGTTCTCACATGAATCCATTTATATATGATTATACGAATATTAAGTGAATTTACTGAGAAATACTTAGAAGAAAGTTTTATTTTGGTAGCGATGAATTCATAATTATTTTACCAAAACCAGCACACTTTTGTCGATAGCTTTTTGCTTAGTACTGCGAACGAACCTTTCAGTGTAGTTTAGGTGTATGTTCAAACATTTTAAATGAAAACACGATACTTCCGTATTTTGTACGTGATGTAATTTAGCAATTTTAATTTTTCCCTGAAAATACCCTGCCCGATCATTTCACATTCCTGTTTGATTTACAGTTAGTTCGTATAAACTAGTGTTCAGTTCTTTTGTCGGAGTTTTCATACTATCAAAAAGCCTCCAACATGGCTGGATGAATTTTATGGTCGGGACCGACATCTTAACGTGCAGAAACACGAAGTCTTCTCCCGAGAAACAGGTGTAAAATGTTCTAAAATATTTATGTGAATAAATAAATTTTGATGAAAGCGCTTAGTTGAAAATACCACTAGCGTTCTCCCATAGAAGTAGCGATGAACGTGCTTAAGGCGTATATAGTAGCTGATTGGTCTTATTAGGAGGCTTTCTCCTCAGAGAGAAATCAGTTCTAAGTGCTCAAAAAATGTATGTCATTCATTGAACTTTTATCTGCAAAGTGAACATACAAAAAAGTTCTACCTGTTTATTTAGTATGAGAAAAAATAAACAGCTTATCCTTTCGTAGACCGAGACACGTTCTAGTTCACTCTGATGACGAAATCACTTTGAGGCGATTCGTTACCTACTTCCGACAGAGAAAACACTTCACAGATACGGGTCTGGTTGTTTCTCTATATATTATAAGTAGGTATTTACAAAAAAAATGTATATAAGTATTCTATCAGTTATCTGGTTCCCATATTACAAGCTCTGTTTAGATTGTGGCTAGATAGCGCTGTGTGAAATGTCCAGAAATATTTATATTTATATTATTAATTTATTTATACATCGACCCCACCGGCGGGGTCGACGACTCCCTTCAATTGCCGCCTACACAATGTACCAAGGCGCATCTCTCCGATCCCCGGCATCAACGACGCAAGCTGAGGTTCGTACCTAAAGGGTGCCCTTGCGCTAGTTGCTTGCGTCTTATTGCTTTTAAATTAAGGTCTACAATAAATAATTTTCTTTCATTATACTTGTATCGGAAAAGTTGTTAGATGATCTGATAAGAGCGACTAAGCTACACTACGATTGGTTCATATACTTCTCAGTAAAGTGGCTATAACTGTAACATTCACCCGTTCGCTTATCCATGGTCGTATTTATGAGCGGCAAGTTCTTTGGCAACGTACCATGATAGTTTTGTGTCTTTGTAACGAACTAACGAGGTCTGTTCGGTGCAGGAATGTACGGAATAGCCTTAAAACATATGCGACTAAATAGAAAATAATAATCTTACTTAAAAAACCTTCGTTATTCTTACGAGACTTGGTTCGGAGCGGATCGCACTCACCCTGATGAAGGTTTACGAATTGAATTGAAACATTGGCGGTCATAACACAGATAGAACGGCGATAAATCCCGTGTTTATAATCATCATCATCATCTACAGCCTGACTTCACCCATTGTTGGGTATAGGCCTCCCCAAGTTTGTTCCATCCACCAGGATCGTGGTGGATGACACAAACTTGGGGCGCTAGTCTCACCCACTGACGGTCCATGACCAGCAGCGAGATGGGTGGACGACATCGTATTTATAATAATGATATTTTAAACACAAAGGTGACACATGAAACACTTATGAAGAACAGTAATTATAATCCGAACAGTATTATACATTCGAAAGTAACTATCTCTCTGTATATTTGACTGACTAAACAGCTGGACCGATTTTTATGAAATTTGGTATAAAAATACATTATGACCAGGATTTGGACATAGGCTACTTTTTACGCGACTGCACAAACAGGGTAATGTTTTTAATGAAAAATCACGCGTGCGAAGTCGCAGACGGGTCAGCTAGTATTTGTATATTTTTGTTTGTAAAACATTAAACGACACATACAGGAAAGATAGATGTATAGAAAACGATTGATTATCAAAAAATCTATCTGTCGTATTAGTCCACATCACTACCACTTATAAGCACACCCTCGCACTGCGGAATAGGCCTGCCTAGTTTGCACGCCATTTTGTCCGATCCTACGTTAATCGAATCTAGTGACATCCTACCGTTTTCACAACATCGTCTGACGGGCTGGTGGTTCGCCTGGTAATCTACAGTAACAAACAATATTAAAACAAGTAACTAAACACGTGGAAATATACCAGTGGCGGTCTTATCTCTCTGATCTCTTCCAGACAACTGAATAAAATTACAAAACAGACGGGGTTTTAAGCCATTTGCCACGGGCTCACGTCTAACAAATGTATAATTATTATAACCGTAAATATTTCATATTTTATAACAAAGTATGTTATATTATATAGGATAAGTTTACATTTTCATAATAATTTCACGAACGAGTCGGCGCTGTATTATTCGAATTCATGTTTGTCCAACGATAAAAATCTAATTGGTGGTCCAATCTTCGTGAATCTTTAAATGTGTTGAGATAACATAATTAGAAATAAAATTTGCAAAAATTCAGTTACTTTACTCTAAGCGGACTATTTATTTAACTATAGTTGTTATGCTACTAGTATGAGAGGAAATTCGGCTAGTTTGGACATTGGGCTAATAAAACGCGAAGGCGTGTCGTGGTTCACGCCCATCGCCTTTCTCATGCTGATGAGACGAGCAGGGATCACGCAAGATTGTATTGGGGAATGTTGCCGAAAAATTAAAGAGCTTTTATGTTCCACCAATTTGGTTCTTTTCTTGGGAACATTTCAATAAGTTTTGTTTCCAAACTCACTCACTTGTTCATATAATTTCAGAGCAAAAGGCGCAGTTATTTTTTATTCTGGGTTTTTCTTAGGATGTAAACTAGGTTTCTTTTGTAGCTGCTAAATTTTACATACTTTAGGGTACTATTCAGAGTGCCGCTGTCGATTGCAACTGCCAACTGCAAGCGGCAGCTGCACGTGCGGTTTGCAGTTGCAGTCGGCAGCGGCGCTAGGAACGTCTGTCATAGAAATTCATACAAACCAGTAGTGCCGCTGCAGCGCCTGCGTGCAGCCGCGCCACTTGCAGTTGGCAGTTGCAGTCGGCAGCGGCGCTCGGAACGTCTGTCATATAAATTCATACAAACCAGTAGTGCTGCTGCAGCGCCTGCGTGCAGCCGCGGCACTTGCAGTTGGCAGTTGCAGTCGGCAGCGGTGCTCGGAACGTCTGTCATAGAAATTCATACAAACCAGTAGTGCTGCTGCAGCGCCTGCGTGCAGCCGCGGCACTTGCAGTTGGCAGTTGCAGTCGGTAGCGTCGCTCGGAACAGTAGCTTTATGTAGCATAGTTTAAAATCTTTATATAGTAAAATAGGTGCATTTTCTTGCAAAAGCAGTTCAACCCTTTTCAAACGGACGCCTTTTCAAAATACACATACTGTTCTGTTTGCAGCGTTCATAATGTAAATTTTGAGAAAGAATTTTAATTAGATTCAAAACAAATACGGCCAGCGGAGCGCAAATTGGGTCGCGCAACAAAAGACAAGGGTCAAATGTAGATGGGAGAGTATTTTTTTGGTGTAAATCTGTTTAAACCCGTCTGCAACATAGGCCGCCCGCAATAGACCCCTAGCTTATTAGTTTAGGGCCCTATTACGTTACGGCGTCTAAGTATAAAGGGTCTTTATTAAACCTCATCGGGTTATGTCGTATTTTTTGCCGAGTCTCGGTTAAGGATAACTATGTTTGGTCTTGCGACATCTGCTGTTTGCTCAGCTGAATGCGGGGTTAAAACAATATGAAACCGCAGCGCGTCTAGGAAAAACTGATTTTGACAACGTGCGCCATGTCCGCTTGCTCAATATTTACTTACCTACAAATAACGCTGGTTGAAATTAGGCCCGTTTACCATTGATAGGATAAAACATTGTTTTAACATCTAATTAAAATAACTATTTCGGAATAAACATGCTGTTGAAATTAATTAATTAAGTCACAATCGCGGTGTTGTACAAACAAACGAGAACGTTTTATTTAATACAGACTAAATGAGATTTATATTTTGCATTGTTGTTATTTCTTCGCGTTTTTCATAATTATTCACCGTGAAAAAGGCTACAGGGTTTGCGGGGTTTTTATTAAATTAGTCGAGAGACTGGCATCGGCTGGGTTTCTGAGTGGTTAGTCTGTAAAGAAAATGCATAGAAATTATACGGTTTGATTCGATCTCCTTTGCAGGCTACTAAAGTTACTGTGGGATTGGACTATATTAAGTAAACATGAATAAATAGAATAACATGGAATGGATTATCTTTAAAGAATGCGATCGCTTTTGCAGTGCTTTTAATTTATTGATTTATTTAATTAAAAACAACTAGCTGTCCCACCCGCGGCTTCCTGCGCGTGGATTCTAAATAAAACATTACCCTCCTTCTATGCGGTTGCGTAAAGTGTATCCTATGTATCCATTCCATATATAAGTCCATTCATAATCTATCTAGGTATATAGGTACCAAATTCCATCGAAATCGGTCGAGCCGGTAATCGTGAAAAGATAACAAACAGACAGAGAGACAGAGTTATGTGAAAATGGATATATACGTAGAATATAACCTGGATTAACACAGGCTACGAGTGCAAAACCGCTGGCGGAATCTAGTTATACATATTAACCTTCCTCTTGAATCTATTGCTGAAAACTACATTAAAAAATCCGTTGCGTAGTTTAAAAGATCTAAGGCAACAGACAGCGGAAACGACTTCATTTTATACTATGTAAAGAGATGATCAAATAATTTACCACAAACCATACGAGGTGCAACCAAAGTCAGATAACCAATCATAAATAAAATGTCATCACAACTTAAGGAGCACCATTCACTAGATAATTGAACAGTAGAAGTTTCTAAACAAATGCGTATCAAATTATGTCTTATTATTGTCGGCAAATCTATAAAATTACACACTTTTATCCATAAATATCTAAGTATTCATCTATTCACTCCGTCTCACATATAGTATAGTCCGTATAGTCCGTATAGTCTCACTCATCTATACACACACATACGCTTTGACGACCTCCGTGGCGCAGTGGGCGAATAACCAGCTGAGACGCAGGAGGTACCGGGTTCGATTCCCGCCGCGGAACAAATGTGTGCATGATCTACAGATATTTGTTCTGGGTCTGGATGTTTCTCTATGTATTGTAAGTATGTATTTACATAAAAAAAACGTAAGTACATAAGTATTCTATCAGTTATCTGGTTCCCATAGTACAAGCTCTGCTTAGTTTGGGGCTAGATAGCACTGTGTGAAATGTCTGTGTGAATTATTTTATTTATTTATTTCACTTTATATGTCGTTAAAAAGTATTTTATTTCGAGTTATTATGTCTTTTATGAATAAAAGTGTGCAATTTTATAGATTTGCCGACAATAATAAGACGCAGCTAATTCGATACACATATGTTTAGACATTTGAACTGTTTAGTTATCTAGTTTGTGCACTGATTGTTTGTATAGGAATTGAACCACCTTAAGTAAAAAAAAAATTTATGTTATTTGTGGGGAAACAGGCTTACGGCCCACCTGATGGTAAGCGGTCACCGTCACCTATTGACACCGGCAACACCCGGGGTATTGTCGATGCGTTCCCTACACTGTAGAAACCTCTTTACATTTCTCTTGAAGCGTGCCATGTCGTAGCCTAATGGGAAAACCTAATGGCGATTTTATACACATTAATCAGAATCCTGGCTACGAAGGCGCAGATTCTTTTCATACGATCTTAAAATGATCAACATCTCATGAAAAGTTCTGTCTGATGAAACGAGACGGAAACAAGACGTCTGAAAAAGAACGTCCGTCGGCGGGACGGTAACACTTTGTAGAGATTAGAGATGAAACACCCCACCCTCGCCTGCTAAAAGCTTTACGTGCTTTATGAACGATCCCCTAGCCGGAGCCACTGTCTCCACAGACCATGGTGGTCAAGCTAGACAACTCTATGACTATGTGTGGCTGAGCGCCTTCTACGCACGTTAATCTGCTTCGATCACAGGCGTCTAAACCAAACATCACAGGTGAATGAATGAATGAATGAAAATACTTTATTGTACACTTCAAAAGAAACAAACTTCAAAATAAAAAAAAACACAAAGCAACAAGTACCATGGACGGTCTTATCGCTTAGAAGCGATTTCTTCCAGACAACCTTTGGATGGATAGAACTTTTGTGACATTACAATAATGGAGGGGGGTGTACCTACATTAAAAAACAAAAACTTTTTAAGAAAAAGCTGAACACTTACAATAAAATAAAACAGTATACACAAATATACCTACAACAAATAAATTAAATAAAAAAATATATATATATATATAAACATACACATATACATATCTGTAGCGATACTACGACGTTTCTGTGAGATAAAAGGTGGTTATTTAATGCAAAATACACCCCAATGCGGGACGTCAATGAAGATCTCATTCCCCCACCCTAGAGTTAGAATTAGAACTAGGTGTCCAAACAGAAATAATTTAAGAAAGAAATGTTTTCAAACCTTGGAATAAATAATAAATAAATATTGCTGGACATAAATAGATACTTTTAATATATAGAAAAACATCCAGACCCGGAACAAATATCTGTAGATCATGCACACATTTCCGCGGCGGGAATTGAACCCGCTACCTCCTGCGTCTCAGCCGACTATTCGCCCACTGCGCCACGGAGGTCGTCAAATACATAGTTTAGTTAATTAAATTATTTCAAATGTTTTAATATTTTATGTTTGAACGGTTACAGCTGTCATGACTGAATAAATTTAGTGGAAAGCAAACCAGTATTTAATTCTCGAAAAAAAAACAATTGATTTTATCAAAGGTCTTCTCAATAGTTTTTAATTGAATCAGGACAATAAGTTACATTTTGCTACTTAGTAATGAGCACGGTAAAGGCTTGTGCAAACCGAGTGCGTGTTTGTACAGGACTTAGCGCATTATCACCATGGGGTAGCGTGTGTGATTGCACTTTAGTATAGAAGTGACCTAACCGAGCGGCCACTATAAGCTGTAACCAGAGCCACTGCTGCTAATGAAATTACAGTATGTACCTACCAAGCTAAGACAACACAAAATAGCGCGCGGGGAATTTTTAAAATATGTTCTCATCTGACTTTTTGTTCAGTGTGCTTTGTTTATTTACAGTGGACGAAATTTAGCGCTGGACTTATGTTGAGTATGCAGATGTTGCGGTGACCTAAACAAAATTGGGATGTTATGACGTTAGTGTTGGCAGTTCTTGCTAAGTTTTTTTAAAGCTTTTTTGCGATTTTTAACGTGAAAAAATAACTTAGGTTCTGCAAGTTGTTGGACGCTCTAGGTAGATTTTTTGTTTGATTTAGAAGTTAGTATGAATAAAAAAATATTTAAAGTGTTTTTAGCGATTCGGTTTGTTGGAAATTTTGTAAGTCCCGGCCTCAGGCTAATCCATGTCGGAGATCTTTAAGTGGCTTGAAAACAGGGTACTTGACCTGTTTGTCGACTTCATACACTTAGTTTATAAGTGGGTACTAACTAAAAATACTCGTACATCCATTAAACTTTTATAATACAGCACTTTTTCCCGGCGCTGGTTGGATGACCCGTTACAAATTCGATAAATGCAAGACTGAATTTGCAACCTCGACATTTTCCAAATAACATATAAAAGATCTTTCGCAGCCCGTCCAGTCTCATCCCTAAATGTAATTCACGAGGTCGTCCCTCTTTTTGATGCTAATACACTCGGTGTGTGCTATTTTTCCTCGGTGCCTGTGTTCAAACAGCCGCCTGTTCCACTCTACATCTACTTTACATGATAATTATATGAACGTTAGGACCTTGAGTTTTAGTTCAATATTTCTACGATAACATATTAACCCAATTATTACTTCGATCCACAACTTTAATTTAATTAAATTCAAGTAACAAGTGGCATATTTAATTATATTATATTACACATACATTGATACAAAAAAATCTCACTTACAGAATGATATACCTATACAATACATTTATTTGAAAATAAAACATAATCTAGGTACATCCAATTAGGTTGCTCTTTAGAACGCCTTGTGCGGCACATAGAGCTTACAACAGTGGTTTTTTTTATATATATTATTGGCTTACGTTTGACCACGATCTCGCCTGATGGTAAGCGATGATGCAGTCTACGATGGTACACGCTTGCCTAGAAGAAACCTATTCACTCGCGACTTAATGATACCCAGGCTGTAGCTATCTGGAAACACAGACTCTGGCAAGTCGTTCCACTCTTTGGCGGTACGCATAATAGAGGTCGAAGAGAACCGCTTTGTGCGAATAGGAGGTATTTCTACCATATAGCGGTGGCGCACCGCAGGGCGTCTGGTTGTCCGTTGATAGAAAGGAGATGGTGGAATCAGGTTGAAAAGTTCCGCCGCACACTCTCCGAAATGTACTCGATAAAAAACCGAGAGGCTAGCAACCTTTCGTCGATGCTCCAGGCTGAGGAGCCTTGCATCAACTAGCTCATCGTTGCCTATGTGCTTCTTGGCTCTTCTCTCAATTGATTCCAGAGCCTCAAGTTGGTACTTCGCTGATCCGTCCCAGAGGTGAGAACAGTACTCCAAACACGAACGGACTTGTGTTTGGTACAAGTTGAGAAACTGTCCCGGTGTGAAGTAGTGTCTCACCTTTGCGAGTATACCAAGCTTTTTAGCAGCCAACTGGGCTTTCGACTCAATGTAGGAGCCGAAATTGGTTTAGGTATAGACAGTCAAGACAGTCTACAATCACGCTGAGCAGGACTTTTCTCAACCGCCATCTCTTATGTTCCTTCTCTTAGTTTAAAATTTAAGCGGAAAATTCTTCGCGCTATGCCTAATTAATAACGCCTTGCATTTATTGCTCCTCGCCTTTTTATCCAGGGATGCAATCAGGGTAAATACTGCCCGCAATATACATAGATACCGAAGCAAGTATTTAATGCAATATCATACAAATATCATTAATGTGAAAGTTTGTTTGTTTGTTTATTTGTTTGTTTGTTACTCAATCACGTCGTAACGGCTGAACCGAGTTCGATGAAATTTAGTGTCTTGATAGAATATGACCTGGATTCAAACAAAGACTGCTTAGTAGATAAATAAAAATGGGATGCCTGCGAACGCTGATCATCTCAAACTTTCATGAGCACACTATCAAATAGCGCGCGTGCAAGCTGATACAATAGTGTCCTTACTTCTGTCGGAAAGTGAATCTTATGTTAGTTCTAGTTGTTTATTCTGTGCCGGTGGCTGTCTGTTGTGTTCCAACAGCTGTGAAATTGCATCTACCTAAATTGTTGGGAGTTTAGCCTTCGCCAAGGTAATGGCCGATTTATGCTTAGATATTTAGTTTGTCTAAACTTTTCAAAATTAACTTGGTGGAGTTTTGAAGGAGCTCTGAAATAAGTCTTTATTATAAACTTGAAGGTTTATAAGATGTTAGGTTTATGTTATATCTGAGGATATAATGAAGCCAAAATAAATGCGTAGAATGATGAATATATTTGTAGCTCGATCTTTCATATTCATTTCTCGTTTCATGTTTGTTTTTACAATAGGTGTTTAGTACAGTGAGGCACTACAATAATACCATTACGCACATCTATACTAATATTATAAAGAGGAAAGATTTGTTTGTTTGTATTGAATGGGCTCCGAAACTACTGGACCAATTTAAAAAATTATTTCACTGTTGGGAAGCTACACTGTCCCCGGGTGGCATAGGCTACTTTTTACCCAACTGCGCAGAAGGAGGGTAATGTTTTTAATGAAAAACTACGCGTGTGAAGCTGCGGATTGGTCAGCTAGTATTACATAAATTGTCTTTCTCGTACAAAAGTGTTTAGCAGAAACATATAAATACAGGTATTTGTAGATCCTAGCGTTTCTAGTTCATGGAACCGAGAGATACTGCTTTTGCTCATCTTATTGCATCTTTGAGATCTTGGAAGGCGTTGGCATGAAAACTAAATTTGTAGAGCTTAAAGTACTACTAAATGAACCGATGATATTAAAGTCTGGAAGTCAGTAAATGGAGGCGGCTCAAGTTCTTTTGATATGCGCAATGGACTTGTTCCGATAAGTGATAAAGATGACTTTAATTCAAATTTGAAAAAAAAAACAGTATAGCGCATTTTAATAAAATAAAACTTAAAAAGAAACCCCTTTGCTCTAGTTTCTACGAAAATAGGTACTTTAGCACGCATCTTAAAACAAATTAAAATAATAATAAATAGGAACAGTACTTGCAGCTATGAATCATCTTGCAAACATTATGTTCACAAAAAAAGAGTTCTTGAGTGTCACTGACAGACACACAGACTAGAGAGATAAAAGTTTAAACTTTAACACTCCTCTTTTTGAATCAGGTGTTAAAAATAACCTCTAGTTGCACACTGTAAGTCCACGTTAGTTATTTTTTTAACGTGTGTGTAACTTTTTACCACATGGAGCCCGTCTTCCTAAAAAAACGGGAGCAGACGAGCTTGGCACGCCCTGCCGTGAATAAATCTTAATTCAAATGTTGCAATTTGATATGCATCTCTTTACTGTTTGAGTTTTTCGGTTCGTGGTAAAGAAACGAATAGCATAGTAGATATTCTACCAGTTTTTTCATTCATTACATGAGCTGGCTTTATTTAAAATAGGCATTATAAACTGAATTTTACCTAAACAGCAGATTTTTACCACGTGCGTCTTTAATTAAAAGTCTTAAATAAATATTGTTATATTCAGAGTATTTTAGGCCACAATATCGATATATCGGCGCAGGTAACTCGATAATGTGCCCTCAGTCTTATTTACACACGGCCATCTATCCTGAATTTGTACCGCATCAGCGCCAGACAGAGGATTTAGGAGCTAACCTAGGCTGAAATGTGGAAAATATTTTGGCGTTTACTAATGGAAGGACATTTCTCTTGCTTTAGAGATAAAACGGGGGTTTTATCTTGGACGATGTCCTAGGTAAAAGTAACTCGCATGCGATGCGACGCGACGTATTGCAATCGGTCTCCTAGTTTATGGGAAGATTTGAAATTATCCAGTGTAAAACCACACTTACTGAGAGACTGCGTCGTGGTGGACGACACAAAATAAGAAATATAAGTCGGGTAGATGATAAATTATGATGGTATATAGATGCCCTGTCGATCTCCTAAAAGAGACACACGATGTTTGCAATTTATTTCTTTTGCAGTCTATGCGAATTACATTGCTACTAATCAACGCGTCTCGATGCGTCACATAAAAACCGTGTCTTAATTGAAACTGATCTGTATAAGTCTCTTGTTGTCACATATGTTACTTGCGAGGATTTTCTTCTCACGCTGACCGTCGATGCTGATGGCTGATACATGTATGTATCAATATTTATTAACATTAATATATTATGAGTAATTATTAATATTTATAAATGCTGACCAGTCGGCGCTGATAAGCGTCAGCACTCTTTCCCTCTCTCTCTCTCTCTCTCTCAACGACTCGCGCAGATTTTTTCTCACGCTGACCGGTGACGCTGATATATGTATGTATCAATATATAAATACTGAATAACGCTGACCGGTCGGCGCTGATAAGCGTCAGCACTCTTTCCCTCTCTCTCTCTCAACGACTCGCGCAGATTTTCTTCTCACACTGACCGTCGACGCTGATATATGTATGTATCAATATATAATTACGGAATAACGCTGACCGGTCGGCGCTGATAGGCGTCAGCACTCTTTCCTTCTCTCTCTCTCAACGACTCGACAAGGCGCCGGCTAGCTACGCGCCGTCGGTCAGCATAAAAAGAAAACCCGCCTTTAATGTATTTGCGTCACGCTGAACATTGACGCAAGGCAAAAGCGAAAGACGAGAGAGCTATCGCATCGCATTGCTATAAAGCGTTTGCGCCTCAGCTAGAACAACGAATTAATCGAGAGCGACTTTGCTGAAAACATTCTTTGTCGTCAGTTGGCCGGTATCCAACAGATAACAATCTAGTAATTGCATCTTATGGGAGCGCTAATTGTGGGTTGAAGTGATACTTCTTCTAATGGCTCTAAAGTTTTCTAGTTTGTTGCGAGTGCTTGTTTTTCTTGATAATACTCGGAATTTAGTTACCGCGGCTATGACTCTGACGTTTCGAGTACGAGAACCATTCATTGCGTAATACTTGGTACCTGATATTTATTTTTTACGTCTAAAATGTAGGTTTGTAGAAAAGAGTGCGGAAGGAGTTTATAGGCGGCGGTAGGTGACCACTTAACATCAGGAGGCCTGCCAGCTTGTGTGTCTACAAGTATAATAAAAAAAAGTATCAATAACTGGTATTGAAAGGCTTCCGAAAGTTTGTCCATTTTTTCTTGCTGGCTAGCTACTTTTTAATAGTACAGCTCCTTGAAAAAGTATTTGTCTGGAGAAGTACTACCACCATACCTTTTTCTGCCATCAAGCAGTAACACTCGCTCTGCAGTATATCATTTGAAGGGCCTTACCACGGCTTGGTCGCTTTGAAATAGTAGTAAATTCACCTACCTAATACCTACTTTATACGACAATCCAAGCGGATCTGTGATTTCAAAAATATTAAATTTTGGTGAATGTGCGCAAGATCTTCATGACCTTATCCCTCCTTCCCCCTTCCTCCACCGGACAAGCAGACGAACCGAGAAGTACCACCCATACCTGGTCGGCATACCACCTTGCCGTACCAAACGATTTGCTTCAACTTTTCTTGTTAGCACAAGTGAGGAGTGGAAGTAACTTCCGGCGTATGTTTTTCCAAACCAGTATAATCTTGGAGTATTCAAGTCCAGAGTTAATAGGTTCTTTCTGGGCAAGCGTGCTCCATCTTCGATCACACCTTCACTTACCATCAGGTGAGGTAGTGGTGAAGCGCTTGGCTATCATCAATAAAAAAAACTCTTTGTTTTTGACTACTTTGACCTTTAATTTAACGACGTTGACCTAGATTTTAGCGACTTTTAACGACCTTGAATTTGACATTATAATTCGATTCCAGGTGCGATGGTTCGAGCAGCAGCGCGAGAAGCGGAGAGTAAAGCGGGACTTCTCTCCGTATGACCGAGCTGCGTTCGCGCAGCTGTCCAGGCGGCTTCCACCACATCGGACGCATCACCGCGCGCTGGCGTCTGCGGCCTTCTTCCCCGATCCTCTATACAAGGAGCAGTGGTATCTGGTAAGGGGGTTACCTTCCATAATAGTCACCACAAATTAAATAAGTAAGGAGTGCAAGGAAACATTATTTTCACGTCATTATCATCATTCTCAGCCCGTGTCGACCCACTGCTGGGCATAGGCCTCTCTTCGTTTCTGTCATTCTTCCCGATCCTGTGCCAGTCTGAATCAGGTACGACCCACGCACTTATTGATGTCGTCGACCATTATATTTGCACATAAACAACGAAAAATAATTGTCTTTGTTTATAGTTTTCGGTCAAGGTCAAATGCAGCTTGTTTAAGCTTTTTCAATGCAAGGTACTTTGTCAGTAGAGGTTTTTGTTCATCTCCTCTATAAATGTGAGTCAAAACTTTCGATGACAACCTTCTTAATATAACTCGTTTATTAATAGTAAAAAAAAACGTTTCAAATATTAACGGTGATTAATTTGGGTACCATTTTTTTATCATTGAAAAGGGCTTTGTCGCACATACGATTATGCCGCACTATCGTTACGTCTTATTATTCCCATGAAGTTAATAAAATTGCACACTGTTAATGTATAAAAGACAATATATATTTATAAAATAATAAGACTTAAATAATTTGTTACGCATATGTTAAGACATTTCTGCTGCTCAGTTATCTAGTGAATCGCCACTGAACTTTTGTGTAGGAATCGAATCAACATGATCATTTGATGGAGCTTAGTACCTAGTCAGGTCATAAGTATTGTCACACAGTAAAAACTTTTGTTTTAGAATGCTGGCCACAAAAAAGTTTATAGAATTCGAATTTCGAATTGTTCATGAAAATAAAAATGTATACGTTTTAGAATTTTACTCATTTTTAAATATGGAGTGGACGCTTAAAGAAGACCGTGTTGCAGTTATTGCGTTGCATCGTTGCGGTTACGCGCCAATTCAAATTTTTGACATACTGAAAAATTTGAATATAACCAAAAGATTCGTTTATCGCACCATCAAACGATACAATGAAGACTCTAGTGTAGATGACAGGTCAAGAAGTGGTCGCCCTCGGTCTGTTAGGACTCCAGCAGTGATAAAAGCTGTGAAGGCGCGAATTCAAAGAAATCCCAAACGTAAGCAGAAACTGTTGGCCCTTCAGATGGGGTTAAGCAGAACCACGGTGAAAAGGGTGCTAAATGAAGACTTAGGGCTTCGGGCATATCGAAGAAAACAGGACATCGTTTGAATGCTCGTCTAATGGACCTGAGACTGAAGAGATGCTGCGCTTTGTTGAAGCGGTACGCGGTAAAAAACTATCGGGAAATTCTTTTATCGGATGAAAAAATTTTTACCGTAGAAGAGAGCTACAACAAACAAAATGATAAGGTGTACGCACACAGTAGTGAAGAAGCAAGCAACCGTATTCCGCGTGTCCAACGAGGTCATTTTCCATCCTCGCTCATGGTATGGTTGAGAGTTTCTTATTGGGGCTTAACAGAGGTACATTTTTGTGAGAAAGGTGTAAAAACGAATGCTGTTGTGTATCAAAATACAGTCCTGACGAACCTTGTGAAACCTGTTTCTCATACCATGTTCAATAACAGGCACTGGGTATTCCAACAAGATTCGGCGCCAGCTCATAGAGCGAAGAGCACACAAGACTGGCTGGCGGCGCGTGAAATCGACTTCATCCGGCACGAAGACTGGCCCTCCTCCAGTCCAGATTTGAATCCGTTAGATTACAAGATATGGCAACACTTGGAGGAAAAGGCGTGCTCAAAGCCTCATCCCAATTTGGAGTCACTCAAGACATCCTTGATTAAGGCAGCCGCCGATATTGACATGGACCTCGTTCGTGCTGCGATAGACGACTGGCCGCGCAGATTGAAGGCCTGTATTCAAAATCACGGAGGTCATTTTGAATAAACTTTAGTGTCATAAGAATCTATGTTTTGTTAAGTTCATTTTGGTATATAAATGGTTACATAATGAATAAACTTGTTTCAATTATTTTATATTAAACATGTGACAGAATTTATGACCTGACTAGGTATAATAGCTATCAAATTATTGTATCTTTGTCAAGAAGTCAGAATCCCTAGTTAAATAAAGACTACACACTCGATAACTAAAAGAGGTTAATAATATCAAAATGCATTATGGTTATTTAATGTCAGTTATTTTAACTTTACAATTATCTCTAATGTGTTTTAATACCCAACAGAACGGTGGAGCTAAAGATGGCCTCGACATGAACGTAGCGACTGCCTGGCAGAAGGGCTACACTGGCAAGGGTGTGGTCGTGTCAATATTGGACGACGGTATTCAAACAAACCATCCTGACCTAGCGCAGAATTATGTGAGTAGAATAAGGTTGCTTGTGCAAGCAATGTTACTGCTTTTTTGTATGGTTCTTTTTTCTTTTATAAGTTGAAGCGAAATGGGAAATGTATTTTTCGAGTTTTTCTGTAACCTTTATATTACTAAATCAGATTGTACGAATTCTTTATATCAAAGGACACGCAGAGCATACATGGTGACTTCTAATTTGGTTTATTCCTGGAAATGTCATCAACATGCTCCAGTTTATTTGTAACAATTTTTAATTCATGAAATCGGGTAAAAACTCAGTGGTTGTAGCAGTTTAAAAAAAACTAGAATTGTGAAAAAAACGAGTGTGCTATATACCACACGACTGAAGTAAAACTTCTTTTTCAAAATATTAATTTATAAAATTGTTCAATTACAAAATTGTCCACACGTCTGTAGGTCGATCAATCTATGTTCATTCTGGACAGAAGCAACTCGCACATTAACGTTTAACTATCTCTCTTCCTATCTTCACTAACTTAAATCTCAGTGTCAACTTCCGTTTGCACTTTTCGTAACGCATTCACCAGCTTACTCCCCAAGTCAAGCGTGCGTAAAGAAGTTTTACTTCAAAAAACCTGCCTGGGGTCTTCGTTACTACTTTTCTGATAGCTTAAAAAAGATAGAAAGAAAATAGTTTTGTTTATTCCCACAGACACCATTAGGTATTAAAAAATACTAACTTTTTAAAAAATATAAAAATTAACCTTACTCTCTATCTAGCTACTACGTAACCCACCCTCGCAAGCCGGTCTATTTATATGGGTTAATTTACTTCGCAACCCACTTACTTAGACAATGATGGAATTAAACTCGTTATTATATTAAAAGCACAAGTGTATAAAGTTATAAATAATGAACTTTCAACAAATAATACTTATTTCTACTAATAATACTTAGCTGCCGGCTAGTTTTGTGTGCCTGCAATTAACACAAAAACCGAAACAGTACAGTAATGCGAACATTGCGGTGCTTTAAATTCGAGTTGTAGTTTTATTCCACTGCAAAAGTTAGCATTATCAGCGCCCTACTTAATGTTTCGTTACAAGGGTTCGCTAACAGAGATAGGCGTCCACCCGCATGTAAGTGCTGAAAGTTAAGCTTTTCCAACCAACTGTCTATCGAGTTTAATGTTAGGAAGTATTTATAATTTCACTATTTAGATTCCTTTTGACTTCCATTATCTTCATCATCAACACAACTGCTGGTACGCAGAGGTCTGTGTGACTTATTGTATGAATCGAGTCTACTGATTGGGATTATTTGTGATGCCTTCTCACAATTTTTCCGATTTTATGCTAATTTTTGACCGGACTCAAACGTACCCGATAAGAATAGATTTTAATTTAAGTCACTAACCTATGCTATATACTTTTATATGGTATCATTTGTTCACAATAACTGTAGAATTGAACATTAAAATCGACCTCACTATGAGTATGAAGCAAGCATTTACATCGCAGGATCCAGTCGCATCAACGGACATCAATGGCAATGACGATGACCCAATGCCACAAGATAATGGCGACAACAAACATGGCACCCGATGCGCGGGTGAAGTCGCCGCAGTAGCCTACAATCAAATCTGCGGAGTCGGTATAGCGTACAATGCCAGCATAGGCGGAGTCAGGATGTTGGATGGAGTTGTCAATGATGCCGTCGAAGCGAGGGCATTAGGATTGAACCCTGATCACATCGACATATACAGCGCTTCCTGGGGCCCAGAAGACGACGGAAAAACGGTCGATGGACCAGGCCCTCTTGCCAGAAGGTGAGTATTATTAAAAAATATACTAAGTTATACTTTCTGTAGACAGATACACTATATTTATGTTATTTACAGGGCGTTCATCTATGGTGTTACAAGCGGTCGACGCGGTAAAGGCTCGATCTTTGTATGGGCATCAGGCAATGGTGGCAGACACACGGATTCCTGTAATTGTGATGGTTACACGAACAGTATATTCACGCTGTCCATATCCAGTGCAACACAAGGTGGTTACAAACCATGGTATCTAGAAGAATGCTCTTCGACTTTAGCAACAACGTATAGTTCTGGAACTCCAGGGCATGATAAAAGTGTAGCAACTGTGGATATGGACGGAAGGCTACGACCTGATCATATTTGTACAGTAGAACATACGGGAACTTCGGCATCAGCACCTTTGGCAGCTGGTATCTGCGCGTTGGCCCTAGAAGCAAACCCTGAACTGACTTGGAGAGATTTGCAGTATTTAGTTGTATTAACTTCTAGACCCCAACCATTAGACAAAGAAGCTGGATGGATCGTCAACGGTGTCAAGAGAAAAATAAGTCACAAGTTTGGTTATGGTCTAATGGACGCAACTGAAATGGTAAATTTAGCCGAGCAGTGGGTCTCTGTTCCATCTCAGCACATTTGCAAGTCACAGGAAATAAACGAAGATAAACAGATTGATTCAACATTCGGGTACACGTTATCAGCTCATATGGACGTCAATGGATGCAGTGGAACTGTCAACGAAGTGCGATACCTCGAGCATGTTCAATGCAAGATATCACTAAGATTCTTCCCCCGAGGAAATCTACGGATACTCTTGACATCGCCGATGGGAACCGTATCTACACTACTGTTCGAACGACCACGAGACGTCGTCAGCTCAAACTTCGATGATTGGCCTTTCCTCAGCGTTCATTTCTGGGGTGAACACGCTGAAGGAAGGTGGACTCTGCAAATCGTTAACGGCGGTAACCGCCATGTGAACCAAGCGGGCATCCTCAAAAAGTGGCAGCTGATCTTCTACGGTACAGCAGTCGATCCTGTTAGATTACGAACTAAAAGACCTTCACCGGTTGGCTCTGCGTTCGCCTACCCCACCGCCGCCGACGGTTATGAATCTATCGGTGATTCTTTTTACAACACTGACGCGTTTGCCAACTATCAAAACTTTCCAAGTTTATTCGCCGCCGGATCCGACCCGGAGAAGGCGGTAGCCAGCCTCGATGGACACAACGTCCCCTCACCGCATGGGGAGAGTGTCCTAGCCGATAGCAATGACAAGCGCGTCACGCACGACTGTGATCCCGAATGCGATCCCCAAGGATGCTATGGAAAAGGACCGACGCAATGCATTTCCTGCAAACACTACCGTTTGGACGACGCTTGCGTTTCAAGATGCCCGCCGAGAAGCTACGCGAATCAGGGAGGAGTTTGTTGGCCGTGCCACGAGTCTTGTGAAACGTGTGTTGGTCCTGGTCAAGACTCTTGTCTAACCTGCGCGCCTGCTCATTTACTAGTCGCTGATTTGGCGGTTTGTTTACAACAGTGTCCTGATGGCTACTGGGAAGATACTGAGTCATCGGCCTGCCGCCCTTGTGCGTCTCATTGCGCAACTTGCTCCGACCGAGCTGATAGCTGTACATCCTGTGAACACCACTTAGTACTTCACGACGGTACTTGCCTAGCTTCATGTCCGCCGTCGTACTATGAGACTGAAGACTACATGTGTGTGAAATGTCATAACTCCTGTGATACGTGTCAAGGTCCGGGAGAGACACAGTGTGTGACTTGTCATCCTTCGAATTATGCCGTGGATGAGCGTTGTGTTTCTACTTGTCCCAGTGGATTCTATATTGATAAGAAGAGAAAAGAATGCATGAGGTTTGTAAAAACTAAATTATTTAACTTAAGAAAATGAAACAGTTCATACGAAACAGACTTATATTTGGAACTCAAACTTTGATCTTATTAATTATTTATGGGCTGAATCGTTTTTTTTTAGTTTTTTAAAACTTGATGAATATTTTTTCTGTGTAGATGTGCCGTTGGCTGTGTCACCTGCACCACAACACTATGCCTCACCTGCGAAGCTGGCTGGGAGCTGAACAAGAAAGACAAGTGCGTTCCCGTGGGGTCCGACCGGTGCGCGACCGGCGAGTACACGGACGGTCAGCGGTGTAGGCAGTGCCATGCGGAATGCGAGAGCTGCTATGGGGAAGATCAGAGTCACTGCTTGACTTGCCCATCCCCTAATCTTCTGCAGGATTACAGGTTGGTTCAACATGCGATAGATATTTTCACCTTTTTATAGGGAATTTTGAGAGATCTAGGGTAGCCTACAGCAGGACGAAATAGGTTAAAAAAAATAACTTAAAGGTAACTCAACAATAGTTATTTATTTGCATTCATGTGAGTAATAATTAAATTATTGTATTAACTAAATTCATAATGATCATTTTGAATCATTAATAACCCCTGTTCTACCGTGACTAAACTTTTTTGATTATAATATATGATTATATAAATATGCAAAAGAATGCATAATTTAAAGAAATAATACCTCTTTCTGGGATGGTTAGGCCATAGAGAAAATGTATCGCTATGATAAAATAAAACTTAGGATGTTCTTAGTATCTATTACTTTTTGATTCTTAACCCCAGACGCAAAAAGAGGGGCTATAAGTTTGACACGTATGTTTGCTTGTCTGTAGCATCGTAGTTCCCAAACGGATGGACTGATTCGGATGCGGTTTTATTTTATAGAAAGCTAGTTTAATCTAGCTGTTCTTCGCTATGTAAGTTAGCGCTCCGCTGATCCGAAGATTATCAGCACATTTAATTTTTGGTGATGAGATCTCAGCTGCAAAATGCAAATGTGATTTTCACGTGTCGGGAGTTTTTTAAATACGATTTTTTTACTTTTCAGCTTATAAAATGATTAATGAACATTTCCTCCTCGCAGAATATCCATTCAGCAGAAATATAGAGTTCTTAAATATTTGAAGTCTTATTCATCATTTACGATATCGTATCAAATGTTTGCAAAGTGAAATGTTAGCAATGTCTGTATTTGATCAAGACTCAGCCCTAAGGCATACGGTTCAGAAATTGATTTGTCTTTGAAAACGAAATTCAATCACGAATATTGCTGTGCTATTCTTAAGGCAGATTGATATTTAAAACAATATTTTAATAAATATTTATGGGCATATCAAAATTCCTTCTGCTTCGAATGTTCCTTATAGAGAGGATCAAATATTTCTAAAATCCTCTTCCGTGTTTTCTCTATTGGTCAATTTTAAGCCAGTTTTTAAAAACTTAGGCTTTAAATTTCGGAAATTAGATAAGAAAACTGTCTAATAAACATTTATAATATTTAAAACATATAGCTAGACGCGTGGAAATACAAGTGGCGGTCTTATTGCTAAAAGCGACCTTCTCCAGACAACCTTTGTATCAAATGGATTTCACGAGAACGACATTTAGGAATATGTTATGTTAAAAAACCCTTAGTCAAATATTTCGTAAGTTTAAATTACGAGTAAATACTAATTTAGGCACACGATCCTAGAACTTTTCTTTTAAACTGGTTAGATCTTCGTTTGACCACAATCTCACCTGATGGTAAGCGATGATGTGGTCTAAGATGAAGCACGATGATCTAGAAGAAACCTATTTACTCTTACCTTAAAGAGGCCTGGAAGACGACGGTAATGTGTTTCATACCTTTATAGCTGTACGCATCAAAACGCAGAACCAAAACGTTGTGTGCGAATGGGTGGTATATCAACTAGGTACTGATGGCACTGAGCCGTGCGCCTGCTTGTCCTTTGATGGAAGGGAGATGGCGGGATTAGATCTTATAGTTCCTGGACGCATTCCCCAAAATGTATTCTGTAAAAGATCGATAGGCTTGCAAATTTACGGCTGTGTTCGAGACTTTGGGTCCTAGTCTCCAAACCAGATGATTTCAAGATGAACAAAAATATTCATAAAATTTTTCATAAAAAAATATTTGTTGACTTTATTGCTATGAGAAGTTGGCCAGTTTCACGGATTTTGGGTTAACCTACATATTCCCTTGGACCCTGCGTACCTATTGATGCTTAAAGCGATATTTTTATCAATTTCAATCCCAACTTTTAAATAAAGCTTAAATTGTATGCGTATCGTTTTGTGTTGTCCATACGCGTGCTCAGTGCCCACTTGTAATCCACCCCTTCTCGTAATTCATTTTGTTTCATGAAAACATTAACGAACCATGTTTTACATGAGTCAACGTGACTGGCTTTTCGGCATATTTGAGTGGTTTCTTGTATTATTGCCGTTGTAATGAAGAACACCTGTAAATAAATATAGTAACATGACCTCTCCCCATTACAGGGGAGTTAAAGCAAGCCAAAATTATTTACTATGGTGTTCTTTAGTTATATTAATATGTTTTTGAGCGATAATACAAGTCACTTTGATACTCGTAATAAGCATGGTTTCAACCATTTAAAACAATATTATAAATGTTGACTGAATTTTACTTAATCTTATGAGTTTAATCTTTTGACGTTAATTTATAACCTAACATGACTTTCTTTCTAAATTTTCTTTAATAACTTTTTTTGACATTAATACGCCTGAAAAGGCAGGTTTTAGTAGATATTTAATACATTTATGACCTTTTTGTACCTGCAACTTTAATGAATAAATTGTTATGATTATGATTAAACAGAAAGGGCTTACTAATAACGTTTACGTCGACTTCAACCAAACTTTTCTGATCGGCACTGGTACAATCGATGTTTGGGAAATATACCATTATTCGACTCAGGAGGTAGCGGGTTCGATTCCCGCCGCGGAACAAATGTTTGCATGATCTACAGATATATGTTCCGGATCTGGTTGTTTCACTATATATTATAAGTATGTATTTATAAAAAAATGTATATATGTATTCTATTAGTTATCTGGTTCCCTTAGTACAAGCTCTGCTTAGTTTGGGGCTAGATAGCGCTGTGTGAAATGTCCAGAAATATTTATTTATTTATTTATAAAGTGTCAAGTTTGGGAACTTGTTTTACCTACTTCTTGATAGCTTTGGAAATCCCTGCTGGTAGATAATAGTAATATTATACTGAGAGTATATAATAGTTCGTAAGATTTTCGATGCAAGTGCTATTAAATACAGCTAAAGGCTGGATTTATTTGCAAAGCATCTTCGATTCAAGGCGAAGGCTGGCATGTTTTCTTATCTATACTTCTATACTAATCTATACTAATATTATAAAGAGGAAAGATTTGTATTTTTGTGTGTGTGTGTATGTTTGTAATGAATAAACTGAAAAACTACTGTGCCGTTTTCAAAACATCTTTCACCATTGGAAAGTTACATTCACCCTGAGTGACATAGGCTGTATTTATTGCTAGAAAAAATTAGGGATTCTTTCTAAAATTTAAGTTACGTAACTCAAGGTGTAAAAAAGTGCCCTAAAACGTCTATCGTCGCATGCGCTGCGTAAATTATTGATGATATGTACTACAAGTATGTTCTACAATATCAATATCTATAAAAATAATATTATAAAGAGGAAAGATTTGTTTGTTTGTTTGTTTGCATTGAATAGACTCCGAAATTACTGGACCTATTTAAAAATTTCTTTCATCGTTGGGAAGCTACCTATCCCCGGGTGACATAAGCTACTTTTTACCCAACTGCGCAGAAGGAGGGTAATATTTTTATTGAAAAACTACGCGTGCGAAGCTGCAGATTGTTCAGCTAGTAATCTATAATTTAATACCTTCCTACCATGAATACAATGCACTAAAATATACTCCTCCACAGATGCGTGACGGAGTGTGGTCGCGGCTACTATCCCGAAGGAGGCCGTTGTATGCGTTGCGTGCATGGGTGTGCAGAATGCGCGTCGAGGCTAAATTGCACTGTATGCGCAGGTGCTTTGAGACTACAGTCGGGTGCCTGCAGGACCTCTTGTGCTGATGGGTAAGTTTTAATACACATTGGGTTGATGCCGAAGTAAAGTGGCGAAACGAACGAGGATAGAACATAAATATCATATAGGTAGGCATTTAGATTTTAGTGGTCAGATTGTTGATTTTTAATTTTAATTGTTTCTTTGTGTTGCAAATTAATGATTCTATTCTATAGTATGCTACAAGGTAAGGCTGGTATTAAGTCGTATATTTCCTGAAAACTATACCTTTTTCAGTCATTTAAATGTTTCAATACAAAAATGTATCTATCTTTGCTGCTGTAATTGTACTAAACACTGGTCGGTTGTTGAAAAACACAAGATCGCCTTAGACCTAGGCCAAGAGGCCTTAGTGTCAAGAGACATAGACTAGTTTATACGGTTTCCTTTTCTTCAGGTACTACGCGGATCGTGGTTCCTGTTCAAAGTGCTATCTGTCTTGTCACACGTGTAGTGGACCAAGACGAGACCAGTGTGCCTCTTGCCCTAGTGGCTGGAGGCTTGCGGCTGGCGAGTGCCATCCTCAATGTCCTCAAGGTAAGTTTTGAGTCTCTTAGAACCATCAGTCCGAAGATATTGACACTGCAGGTTTCTGACAAGTCTCTGTTTTTTTTGTTTCTCCGTGAGGCTCTTTGAATTGTAACCTTACCTGCTTTATCAGTATCGGTTAAAATACTTTGAACCATGGCAGACAAGGTTAGTTACTAACTGGTATGAACTTACTTATGAAGTATTTTCGAGCCACTGTGTCTTATCCTGGTTAAGAAAGTACAAGCACAATTGTTAAGTATAAACTCAGTCCAAGTGTCACTAATAGTCCATTGGATCGCAAAATATATAGATTAAACATTAGGATCCATAAAATATGCTGTTTTGTTTTTTTTGACAGGTTTTATCTGAAATAATTCAAACATTTGTGTGTCTCAGGCTTCTACCAAACCCATGGAGAGTGCCGACACTGCCACCACTACTGCCGAGAATGCGACGGCTCCGGCCCACTCCACTGCACCTCCTGTCCTCCTCGCTTCATGCTCGATGGAGGGATCTGCATGGAGTGCCTCCGCTCGCAGTTCTACGAGCTGGGGAACGGAACCTGCCGGTCCTGTGATAGTACGTGCCGCGAGTGTTCCGCGACCGGAGCGTTTAGTTGTACCGCTTGTTCTCGTCCGCTGAGATTGGATAGGTGAGTGGTATTAGATTTAATGGGTCCAATTCTGCTAATTATTAAGAAAAACTATTTTGGAGCCATACCATTATTTAACGATTATGATTGTTCTTCCTGTCATAAGCTGATAAATTGTCAATAGTGTTGTCATAGTAACGGCGATCATAGAAATAGTAAATACCAAAAGGTACCTATCTAGACTCTGTACAAAACGAGAAGCGTCGTAGGAATTGAGGTCGCGCGTGAGCCAATTTACTACTTTTGTTGCGTTGACAATACTGCTCTGTCATTGTCAGTACGACTAAGTTTTTGATACTTGGTAGACAGACAACATTCATAGACACCAACTGTTGTGATCAGTAGGTACTTGCTATTAAGTAGGTAGGTTGGTATGTATCTTCGCATAATGCTGATTAAAATTGGCTAGCATAGCACAGAACAGGTGTTATGTGATGAGCCAAAAATAATGGACATGCATGATTCTAATGAGGTTTAAGTGCTGGCTTTAATCAACATTATCTATCTATATATCACGTTAGACTTACAACATAGCTAGCCACTATTAACATAGTGGCTAGCTATGTTGTAAGTCTAACGTGCTTCCATGGAGCATGACCTTTCTACTCTTCTAGTACCTACTGATGAAGTGCAATGGACTGCACACCCAGACTTAAAAAAATAAGACATGGAGACATTTTATAATTTTATTAACGTTATCTTAATATACAGTAAAAATTGACAATTATAGATAATAATTTAATCAGTACCATAATCAAAGTCGGAATCTAAGTATTCAATGCCGCTTATGTCTAAGCTAGCTTTAGAGAATTTACCCTCGGACTCATTTGTTTCATCTTCGGATTCTGATTATGTTATATTTATGACAATTTTTGTAAATTGTCCATCAAATGGACCTCTTTCCAATATTTTTCTTCAACATGTTTCACATGTTCACATTCTTTTTGCCACTGAGCAGTAGTAATATTATTGAAGCATTCATTTATCAGGGACAATTCCTTGGCTGATACATTAACATTCTTTGCTGCAACAAATCCATTCCGGGTACCAGCATGTTGGATTATATATCTTTCACCAAGGGAAATGGCTTTAGATATCCCAGGTTCATCTGGGCCTTGCCAGTACCTGTTGACTTCATTCGCAGTGTGGATGTATGTCTCATATACATAAACAATTGGTTTTTCTGTTTCTCTCAAACGGTTCATGGTCTGCAAATATTTGGCACGCCAAGCCATAATATCATGCCGCTCTGTAAGTATTTTTCGTTTTGACTGACATTTTTTATATTGATATTCCATTAAATTTTCTTTCAAAACACTGCAGACTAGAAATTCCAGCACCAAAATTTATGTCTTTTTTTAGTACTATAAAGCAGCTTCCTTAGAGTTGGTACCTCTTTTCGAACAGTATAAAATTGTCGAATTTTGCTCCGTATGGCACATTTGTTAAAATCGTCCAGAATTATTGTCTTGGGACGGCCTTTGCGTTTTTTTCCTGGAGTGCACCACACACCTCTATTTACAGCACCTTCTTTTTTTAATTCTATACACAGAGACTCTACTACGACCTGCAACATAAAATGTACATAATCAGTTTAATATCTAAAAACGCAAAGTATCAATATGTGTTAGTCGTACTACAAAATAGGTCCGTTTGATTTTTACCTAATATATTATTTCCCTTTGCGCTAATCACACATAAAACACTAAATACGCTGTTTATTTCGTCTAAGAAGTCAATGTACAGTCCAAAAATACCACAAGAAAGCAATTACATACCAGTCATTGCGGCTACACGTTCCGTAGCTTTGTTCAGGTCGATGATTGGGCTTTTTGACGCTTTTTCGCGTTGACAAAACTATCACATTAAATATTATTTGCCTCACAGAGCTGCGTAACGTTTTTCCTCTTTTCGACATAAATAAGTAAATATTTAACACAAAAACAAGATCAACATTAATGTATCGAGTCGAAGTTGGCATTTGACAGTTGCGTGATGAGACAGATGGCAGTTGGCAGTTGGATTGGGTTGCCATATAAAAATCTTAATGTTAGTTAACGCCACGACTCTTCTCTTAATGAACAGACTATACCTAGTCAGGTCATAAGTATTGTCACACAGTAAAAACTTTTCTTTTAGAATGCTGGCCACAAAAAAGTTTATAGAATTCGAATTTCGAATTGTTCATGAAAATAAAAATGTATACATTTTAGAATTTTACTCATTTTTAAATATGGAGTGGACGCTTAAAGAAGACCGTGTGGCAGTTATTGCGTTGCATCGTTGCGGTTACGCGCCAATTCAAATTTTTAACATACTGAAAAATTTGAATATAACCAAAAGATTCGTTTATAGCACCATCAAACGATACAATTAAGACTCTAGTGTAGATGACAGGTCAAGAAATGGTCGCCCTCGGTCTGTTAGGACTCCAGCAGTGATAAAAGCTGTGAAGGCGCGAATTCAAAGAAATCCCAAACGTAAGCAGAAACTGTTGGCCCTTCAGATGGGGTTAAGCAGAACCACGGTGAAAAGGGTGTTAAATGAAGACTTAGGGCTTCGGGCATATCGAAGAAAAACAGGACATCGTTTGAATGCTCGTCTAATGGACCTGAGACTGAAGAGATGCCGCGCTTGTTGAAGCGGTACGCGGGAAAAAAATATCGGGAAATTCTTTTTTCGGGTGAAAAATTTTTTACCGTAGAAGAGAGCTACAACAAACAAAATGATAAGGTGTACGCACACAGTAGTGAAGAAGCGAGCAACCGTATTCCGCGTGTCCAACGAGGTCATTTTCCATCCTCGCTCATGGTATGGTTGGGAGTTGCTTATTGGGGCTTAACAGAGGTACATTTTTGTGAGAAAGGTGTAAAAACGAATGCAGTTGTGTATCAAAATACAGTCCTGACGAACCTTGTGGAACCTGTTTCTCTTACCATGTTCAATAACAGGCACTGGGTAATCCAACAAGATTCGGCGCCAGCTCATAGAGCGAAGAGCACACAAGACTGGCTGGCGGCGTGTGAAATCGACTTCACCCGGCACGAAGACTGGCCCTCCTCCAGTCCAGATTTGAATCCGTTAGATTACAAGATATGGCAACACTTAGAGGAAAAGGCGTGCTCAAAGCCTCATCCCAATTTGGAGTCACTCAAGACATCCTTGATTAAGGCAGCCGCCGATATTGACATGGACCTCGTTCGTGCTGCGATAGACGACTGGCCGCGCAGATTGAAGGCCTGTATTCAAAATCACGGAGGTCATTTTGAATAAACTTTAGTGTCATAAGAATCTATGTTTTGTTAAGTTCATTTTGGTATATAAATGGTTACATAATGAATAAACTTGTTTCAATTATTTTATATTAAACATGTGACAGAATTTATGACCTGACTAGGTATAGTGGCGATTTTGCGACGATACCATTCTTATGGTGTAGCGATTGGTTTAGTAGAATTGAACCACTGGTTGGAATCAGTCCTTTGTCACTCTCTTTCATTGCTCTAACTAATCTCTTGGTCTGGTTTGCGTGTTGACCAATTGTAACTTTTTATTCTGCTTCTTTAGATTCGCTTTTAGTATCGCTCCTGTGTATATATCGCTCTGTCAAGTGTTTGTAAGGTCCAGTCTGGATCATCTTTCTCTTTCCTCACGTATGCCATTTTGGTGTGTGAGCGACTTGAGAATGTCGCTCAAGGGTATTATTTAAAGGGATCGTTCTATCCTTCGGTCTTTGTGATGTTTGTTGTTTTGGCAGAATGCTTTCTTTCTTTCTAAATATGGGTGGTTTTGTATAAGATCAAATCAAATTTGGGTGAAGTAAGATAGTTCAGGTTATGTAGGTCTAGTGTAAATGTGTGTTGTACAACAGTGTCACTCCATTGGTGCCATACACGGTGTTTCGATCCCATAACTGCTCGACTTATTAGATGGGGTCTGATCACTCCACCGCTTTTGTTCTGTATGTCACAATCAAAGACAGTCTCCAGTCATCAAAAACACGAAATATGAGAAAAAGAGTGAACCTTCCAGTTCACTCTTGTGTGTTCGTGCTTCATCTTAGGCCACATTTACCATCAGGTGAGATTGTGGTCAAATAAACATTTTATCCTCGTTATATAAATGTGATATCATCATCATCATCTCAGCCCACATCCACCCACTGCTGGGTATAGGCCTCCTTGTTATGCCGCCATTCTTTCCGGTCCTGTGCCAAATGCATCCATTGCCTTCCCGCAACTCTCGCGATGTCGTCCGACCATCTGGCTGGTGGTCTGCCAACTGGTCTGCGCCCTTATTGCGGCCACCACTCGGTTGCTGCCCTCGTCCATCCACACTTCAGCTGGTTGATCCTTCTACCCACATCCACGACTTTAGTTCTGCGTCGTATTTCGATGTTGGGTATGTGGTTCAACAGCGAGATGCCTAACGTGGCACGCTCCATTGCTCTCTGAGCAACTCTAATTTTGTGAACAAATAAATAGATAAATAAATATTGCTGGACATTTCACACAGCGCTACCTAGCCCGAAACTAAGCAGAGCTTGTACTATGGGAACCAGATAACTGATAGAATATTTAAATACTTTTTTTTGTAAATACATACTTATAATATATAGAGAAACAACCAGACCCGGAACAAATATCTGTAGATCATGCAAACATTTGTTCCGCGGCGGGAATCGAACCCGCTACCTCCTGCGTCTCAGCCGGCTATTCGTCCACTGCACCACGGAGGTCGTCAAAAACAAGTTCGTTCGTAAACCACAAGGTTTTCAACCAATGTGTCCTGCCTGTCCTAAAATGTGATAAGAGAATAAAAAATAAGATCATCTATTGTTGTTTAAAAACCTAAAACCGTCTCTAAAAATAGTTTACTGCCTAAAAATATCCATTTATTTTTTTGACCTCGTCGTGAATCGTGTTAACCCCCCTGTCCTAAAATGTGATAAGAAAATAAAAAATAAGATCATCTATTGTTGTTTAAAAACCTAAAACCGTCTCTAACAATAGTTTACTGCCTACAAATATCCATTTATTTTTTTGACCTTGTCGTGAATTGTGTTAACCCCCCATCTGTTCATTTAGCACTTTCAAAAGAATTCGAATCGTTTACTCCGAGCGCACTACGTCCTTTATCTGACAGGTACGTCGAAGGCTCAGACAAACGGCTTAACCTAAGGCTGAATTTCCACCAATCAGAGTGTACTATGCGAGGAAGCTATGCACCAATATTATCGCTTCCATTTTCAATCCTTACACACCGTTGGATTTTTATTGGTTTTTTTTGCTTTCTGGATGTCGATGGAATGGTGAATGTAGATGTGAAATGGAATATTTGAAGTGTAATTGGTTCAAGCCGTCGTATATTCTTGTCTGCCTATGTCATAAGGTTTTCCGATGCATATACTATACTTTTCAATTTCCTACCTACTATGAGAAACCAAAAACATCCCTAACAGTAGTAATGTTCCTGGTCTCATACAAATTCCTTGTTCCGTGGCTACCATGGCACCGCGAAACCCAGACCCGGAACCAATTTTATTTGCAGATTATGCAAATACTTGTCGGCGGGAATCGAATGTGCATTATCAATCTATTACTGCCCACCGCCCTACACAGACTTGTTTCGGTATTGTGGTATCTTTTTTCATGCCTTCTCTCCCTGGTTTTGTGATCACCATACATGCCCAGTTGGAACCCAGCGTTGGTCTGCGCTTAGGCGTGGACCAAGACAAAGCTGAGATTGCGTTCTTTTTGGCACACCACTCAGTAGATAACTTCAAGCGCCGACTCCACCCATGCACCTAGGTAGGCACCTGCCCATTTTGTAGGTACTCTACATTTCTCTCTAACTACAGGCCCCTGCCTACCAGTTTTAACACTTGTTCGTTTCCATTTAATTGTTTGTCTAGAAACTAGAATTTCTGGGTCCAACCACAAAAAAAAATTAACACGGACACAAAAAACTTTTAAACCCGTTTTATAAACTGTTTTATAACAGTTGTTTAACTTTTTATGGTAACAAAAGTAACGTAAACGTAAAGTATCCTAATTTTTTATATGCTCTATTTGTTGTTGTTTAATTTTTTCCTCTCGAAGCAAAAACAAGGCTGTTATAAGTTCGACGCCTATTGTTTGTCTGTGTGTCTGTTGTGAACTTTTTACTTATTTGTGCTCGTAGTTTCTTATATTGACAATACAAGAAATCTTAGTCGTTATGACCAAGAATGTGACAAAAAGTTGTTTTTCATTATGTAGAGCCGATTTCGCACAAATGTGAGCACACCTTTAGAAGTCTCTTTTAAAGGGTTCTAGCCGCAAGTGTCAAAGGATTTGAAGCTTCGAGCACTATTGCGTATAAGTATGGTCGTAATGGTTGTCTGGGCTTGATCAATTCTATTCGGTTCAATTGTTTGAGAATTTTAAACGGCATTCTGAAGGTATTCAATTGTGAAAAAGTCAATGGATTTTCGTAGGAATTTTATCTGTACGAGTATTGGGTCTAGTATTGGTGCTACGGAGAGGACTATATAGGGGGAGTGAGCGGGGCACATAATTTGAAGAACTGATGGCCGTTGTGGCAGAAAGATTCTATAGTAGCGACCAGGCACTGGAAAGCGCAGAGTAGGACGGCCCGCTACTAGTAGGAAAGATGATCTGATAAAGTTGCTGAGAGCCGTTGATGGTGATGAGATTTTAATAAGTACGGAAGTACGGAAATTGGTGCTTCCTAATCTGCGGTTTTCTATCGCCTTGACAATTTCATCTGTTAGTTCCGTCTTAGTTGAGAGACTTCAATCGACCTTTTAATTTGTATTTTGATTTGTATTTTTTTTTCTAAACAGGTTGAATAATCAATGCGTGCCGTGCTGTTCTGAAAAAAGTACAACGTCATTAGCGGTTGTTAAAGATTGCTGCCATTGTCATCCTGATACTGGTAAGATAAATCGTATAGATAACAAGACACACTTATATTATTTTATACATATACACCCTGTAATGTTATAAATAAATAAATAAGTATTGCTGGACATTTCATACAGCGTTATCTAGCCCCAAACTAAGCCGAGCTTGTACTATGGGAACCAGATAACTGATAGAATACTTATATACTTTTTTTTGTAAATATATACTTATAATATATAGAGAAACAACCAGACCGGGAACAAATATCTGTAGGTCATGCAAACATTTGTTCCGCGGCGGGAATCGAACCCGCTACCTCCAGCGTCTCAGCTGGCTATTCGCCCACCATTGGGTCGTCAAAATGTTATGTACGACACAAATCCGTGATCGTATTTGGAGAGAGTTTGGGTGTGGATTTGATACCGGTAGTTTGAATATTTATTCAGTAATCGATAAATTTCCAATAAACAATTTTTAATCATCAAATATGGCTGCGCGGGCGGCGCCTATGCAACGATGCCGCTTACTTACATCGTGATTTAATATGATTTGTTTAACTATTAAAGTCAGGCTGTTTCATTGATATTTCTAGGACTTGATATTAAGTTAGACAAAACATTTAAAATTTTCAATTGTAAAAAATTATGTACCTAAAAAAGTCTATTTTAAAACGATACTAGCCATACGTCCTACACATGTTTTCATTTAATGTCGAACATAACATAACACGTTAAACATTATATAAATGTTTAACGTGTTATGTTATAATAACGAAGATATGTATCCATTTAGTCACAAAACATAACACGTTAAACATTATATAAATGTTTAACGTGTTATGTTATAATAACGAAGATATGTATCCATTTAGTCACAAAACATAACACGTTAAACATTATATTAATGTTTAACGTGTTATGTTATAATAACGAAGATATGTATCCATTTAGTCACAAAACATAACACGTTAAACATTATATAAATGTTTAACGTGTTATGTTATAATAACGAAGATATGTATCCATTTAGTCACAAAACATAACACGTTAAACATTATATAAATGTTTAACGTGTTATGTTATAATAACGAAGATATGTATCCATTTAGTCACAAAACATAACACGTTAAACATTATATTAATGTTTAACGTGTTATGTTATAATAACGAAGATATGTATCCATTTAGTCACAAAACATAACACGTTAAACATTATATAAATGTTTAACGTGTTATGTTATAATAACGAAGATATGTATCCATTTAGTCACAAAACATAACACGTTAAACATTATATAAATGTTTAACGTGTTATGTTATAATAACGAAGATATGTATCCATTTAGTCACAAAACATAACACGTTAAACATTATATAAATGTTTAACGTGTTATGTTATAATAACGAAGATATGTATCCATTTAGTCACAAAACGTACTTAGCCTACTGTAACAGCTTTTAATCTAGAAAGCCGTAAACTTGTTTGCCGCCTTAGTGGTATAAATAATACCGGCCAAGTGCGAGTCGGACTCGTGCACGAAGGGTTCCGTACCATTATCTATAAAAAACGGCAAAATAATCACTTAATTATTTATTTTTAAAGTAAATATATAAATAAATATTCTGTAAATATATCAAGCGTCTACCTGTTGCCGTCATCAATATCGAGCTAAAATAAGCAAAAAAAAAATCACGCTTGTTGTATGGTAGCTTCCATTGAAAGTTTATTTTATTGTGATTTTAGTATTTGTGTAGATTTTAGTATAGCGGCAACAAAAATACATCATCTGTGAAAATTTCAACTGTCTAACTATCACCATTCATGAGATAGAGCCTGGTGACAGACAGACAGACAGCGGAGCCTCAGTAATAGGGTGCCGTTTTACCCTTTGGGTACGGAACCCTAAAAAGAACTGTCATATGCGAAGCTATATGGTTGCTGACTGTACCTAACATACATACGTATATAAACGGAATATCATAATTTAATACCTTTACAGGAATATTTTAGTCAATTTCGGGAATATCTGTACCTAACCTAAATATAATATTACATGGAATATCATATTCAAGAATATTTTTGGCATGTTCGGAAATATTATAGGTAGATGATAGGTTTATATCTAAAACAAGTATCTTTCCCACAGGCGAATGCATAAACTCATCAGTGGCGGGCAAGCGGCGTATAGCGGAGTGGGGTGGCATTCACACCGAAACGAACGCCCAAGCCGCGCCGAGCTTCGGGGCCATGTTAATAGCGGTGTGCGCGGCGGCCGCTCTAGTCGTCCTAAGCGTACTCTCTGTGCTACAGGTCAGTGTGATAGTTTTAAGTTTGAATATACTTTCTACTAATATTTTCTTTTTATTTTGCTGACGTCGACAACGACTTACCTGGTCGTTGGCCATAATAAGAATAAAAATCTACCAAAAAATTAGGTTGCTGTGACTGTGGCTGTATTTAGTAAGATTAATAAATATTTTCTGATATTTCAGCACGGGTAATGTAACAAATAAAATAAAATAAAACATCATCATCATCACATCAGCCACAGCACGTCCACTGCTAAACATACGTAGTTCTCCCCTATAGATTTCCAGAGCGACCGATCTTGTGCGCTATCAAATATTACAAGTCGATGTGACACGATCCCAAAATAGTTGCTCGCTTGGTTTCTGGGAATAATCCGCTGTTAATTATATTCTACAAACAGAGCCAGATTAATATTAGAAGCTTCCTAGCTTTAATCAAATATGGTTGCATTCTCTCTAATCTTATACCTATCAAAACAATATTTTATTTGATGAGGGATAACATCAACTACAATATACATATATGTAAGGTACAGTCTGTGTTAGTACACACGGCTACACATCAAGCTATACATTTCCAGTATAAGCTGACCTCTCATTCTACGAAAAGCCTACACAATGCGAGGCCAGCTTATACTGAAAATGTATAGCTTGATGTGTAGCTGTGTGTACATGGTTTGGTATATCATGTGTCATGCATGTGTATCAATATAGATTGTGTATCTATTGTGCATATCAATTACACAACTAAAATTACTTAAATAACGAAAAACAGAATTACACACTATCTCAGCCTTATCAATCAATTTCTTTTAGACAAAATTGGGGTAAACAGCACAAATAATCAGTTTCAAAACTAAAAATACGACTGAAGATAAATGGTTTTTATTAATCTTTTTTAAATCGTCGCATCTTGATTTTATTACCTAAATTGCTATATTGGAAAGAAAATAATTGTAAATTTTGGCCGCAATTTTTATCTATCACTTTTATTTTCTTTATCACTTACTAGCTGACCAATACGCAGCTTCGCACGCGTAGTTTTTCAATAAAAACATTACTCTCTTTCTGCGCAGTTGGGTAAAAAGTAGCCTATGTCACCCGGGGATAGTGTAGCTTCCCAACAGTGAAAGCTTTTTTTTTAAATCGGTCCAGTAGTTTCGGAGCTATTCTATACAAACAAACAAATCTTTCCTCTCTATAATATTAGTATAGATTGTATTTTATGTCAGTCTCCAAGAGACGTCACCTGGCTGGAGAATCTAAATAGATGGAAGAAAAACTTTGAATTAGCGCTATTCAGCGGCGCAATGCAGCCAGTGTCATGGGCCTCTATAGCTAGTAGTGATCTTGAGCAGTTGAACTATCTATAGATTGTATGCAACGGTCTATAGATGGCTGTTTCTTTTTTATTTTATAATGCGTTTATTAAATATGTGTATTATTATTATTATTATTATAGCCTTTATTTCCCAAAAAAAAATTACAAATTAAAATTAAAATCTTGAAAATAATTATAAATTGCATTATATTAAATCATTAAATGTCATTATTATTATTTTTTATTTTGGGATGTCCAATTTTGGACAAAGGCCTCCTCCATCTTTTTCCATTCGTCTCTGTCCTGGGCTAGGCGCGTCCACGTGGCCCCAGCGGTGGCTACGATGTCGTCCGCACAGCGGCGGCGGGGGCGCCCTGGCGGGCGGCGCTCGCCTCGCGGGTACCAGTGCAGTAGCCTCTCACTCCACCAGTTGTCTGTAGTTCTCGCTATGTGTCCGGCCCATCGCCATTTAAGGCGAAATATCATTTTTGGGGTGTCTATGATTTTTGTTTTCTTACGAATTTCTCTACATCTCTCTCAAATATGAGTATACTATCCATAATATAGATGTATGTTATATATACGTATAATTATATATACGTATAATTATATATACGTATAATTATAGTATAAATGCGAAAGTACTCGTAACTCTGTTTGTTTGTTACCTTTTCACGACGAAACGGCTGAACGGCACGTGTTGAAATCTCCTTAGATAGATAAAATATATCCTATCTCCTGGGGAGGGAGATAGGATATTTTTTATCTCTAAAAATAATTTTATTGGGGGTGAAATAGCGGTTGAAAACTTGTATGGGCAATCCATAATTCCTCAAATTAGGGATCTTAAAATGTATATTTAGGCTTTTGGCAAGAAATACAGAAATACATATTTCAACGTTTTTGCAAAATCATCCCTAAAGGGGGCAAAGTAAGGGTTTAAAATTATGAGCTAGGTATTCTTTAGATGCACTCCTATGTACAGTTTAGGGACCCTTTCAAAAATATGGTATGCTATCACTAAAGTAATTTTATGTAGATAAAATTTGCCGTTTACATTTGGATGCATAGTTTTTGAGATATTTAAAAATAAACAAAACGCTCGCGCGCATATTAAGCTGGCCATATACGACGCTTCCACCACTCCGCGTCGCTCTCATTGAGTTTGGTGGGGCGCGATATAAATTTGTATCTCTGTCTCAGTGTGTATGTTACGTTTTTACGACGGCTGGACCGATTTCGATAAAATTTGGAATATAGATAGATTGTGACCGGGATGACATAGGCTAGTTTTTACCCGTCTGCGAAGGAGGCTAATATTTTTAGCACGCGTGCAAAGGCGTGGGCGGGTCAGCAGGTTTAACATAAATTGTATAATTTAAAGAAACATTAAAGCCCATTCGAAGAAGTGAACATCGATGTGGTTTCCTGATAACAGTGATTTGGCTCAAACGTAGATAAGTCGACAATCTGATGAGTTTAGAACTTGAAACTCAAGTCCATTGAATTGAGAGGCCACAATCCAATATTGAATCTAACTTTTAAGTAGGGTCAGGCTGAGCCTATCGTAAAGTTTCCGTGGACGCACTTAGGACTGATCGTACGGGCTCTCTGTCTCTCTGTCCCACTGTCTGTATTTCTGTCTGTCTGTTTGTTACTTTTTCATGACTAAACGGATCGATTACGATTTTATCCATATTAATATTATAAATCCGAAAGTAACTGTCTCTCTGTCTACTTGTCTGTCTGTCTCGTTAGGGTCCATTTTGTAGCAATACGTTAAGTAGATTGTTTAGTTTTATAAGTAATTCTTTTGTTTGTTTGTTTGTTTATGTGTAACATCTGTCCTCTCGGTTTGGAGGAGTGATTTTGGCAGAAGGGACGAAAATGTGTAACAAAAAACCGCCCGCTATTTGATTTGACCAATGAGCGCGCGCGGTGGTCAAATGTTACACACATCATATGCGACTACTGTAACGCTCGTAGTTTTTTTTTGTTTATTTAAAGATACACAAACATTACACATATTTAATCAGTTTATAGCTAGTTACCAGTGTTACGACGACAGACATAAACACATTTCTGATACGTGCACCAATTACAGGTGTATTAAATAACATTCGCCAACGACGCGACGCGACGCGGTATATGCAAATAAATCCTATTCTATTATATTCCTGTGCCATATTTATACTAATTTAATTCAATTCATTTATATCAGACATGTCATCATAAAATAAAAACCGGCCAAGTGCGAATCGGACTCGTGCACGAAGGGTTCCGTACCATTATCTATAAAAACGGCAAAAAATCACGTTTGTTGTATGGGAGCTCCCCTTAAATATTTCTTTTATTTTAATTTAATTATCTATTTTTAAAGTAAATATATAACTTAATTTTCTGTGAATATTTCAAGCGTCTACCTGTTGCCGTTATCAATATCGAGCTAAAATGAGCAAAAAAATCACATGTTGTATGGGAGCCCCCTTTAATATATATTTTATTCTGTTTTTACTATTTGTTGTTATAGCGGCAATAGAAGTACATCACCTGTGAAAATTTTAACTGTCTAACTATCACGGTTAATGAGCTACAGCCTAATGACAGACGGACAGTCAGACAGCGGAGCCTCAGTAATAGGGTGCAGCTTTACCCTTTGGGTACGGAACCCTAAAAATAAGAAAAATACATTCACAATAATCAAACAAACATAACTTCATATTCAGACGATTATTAGCTAGGTCAAACAAATAAATAATAATATAATTATTGAGTCACAAGCTGGGCGACTGGCTGGTGCTTTAAATCCCAGCAGCCAATGATGACGGAATTAAATTATCTGCCACAACGGCCAGCATCCTGTTGCGTATGTAGAAAACTGTGTATCCCTTTTTAAACTTCTGCGCGCACGGAGAGTGAGCTTTGACATGGTTAAAGTTTATCTGGAGAAGGAGGGGCAAATACTAAAATTAAATCACGGTTGACTTTGGACCTCTGTGCGATGACAACTATCCCTAGTAACATGTTACTTTAAAAAAAATATGAGCCGCGGATATTATCCTTATATCGTATAGTCCGTCCACGAATTCGGCAATTAGCTACACAATTAATCTTATATTGACGTGGGGCTAGCTCAATCATTTTAATCGTAGATTATCCAACGGTTTGATTACCGTGCAAACTAATCTGGGCAACCGTTACTGTGAGTTATTTATTCCTCGTGTATACAACCATAATGTAATCGGGATTGTAAATATTTTAGTTGGGAATGAACGCGGTACCTCAGGGATACGGGAATGTCTAGGGATATATTGTATCCCGTTTTTTACTTATCATACTAATATTACATATATGAAAATAACTCTGTCTCTCTCTATCTGTCTCTGTCTGTCTGTTTGTTACGTTTTCACGACTGAACGGCTGGACTGATTTCGATGGGTATGTAGATTATGACAAGGATTGAAACATATTAAGTAAGTAAGTAAAGAGCGCATATCAAAACATTAAACAAGAAACATTATATAGTTGATAATATCCTAAAATGGGAGTAGATGCCAAAAGTTATGTGCTTTAAGTGGGCCAAAGTGGACTCAGTCTCAGCTTTGTGTTAGTCCACCCCCTCATTCTGCGCATTTAGGTAAAAAGTAGCCTAAGTCAGGCTCTGCGCAGAAGGAAGTTAGTGTATTTATTGTCAAACGACGCGTGGTTCGCCGCTGGTGGAAGCTTGTGTTAATATAACATAATGATTAAAAAGGAATGGAAGCGCAGAGTAGAACTAAATGAAGTGGCGTCTTATTAAGGATTGCTTGGACGGTGCGCACGATCGGATGCTCTGGAAATCTTTGGGGGAGGCCTATGTTCAGCAGTGTATCTGATATGATGACGTCATGATGCCGTGATATCCTAGCGAGACGTACTCCCGATTTGGAAGTTGTGGGTTCAAAGTAGAAGGGTAGGACGTCCGGCAGCGAGATGGGTGGACGACATCGTCAGAGTCGCGGGCCGTCAATGGGTGAGACTATCGCAGGATCGTGGCGGATGGTACAAACTTGGGGAGGCCTATACCCAGCAGTGGGTGAAGTTGGGCTGTGGATGATGATGATGATGGGTTCAAAGACCTCTCGTGATTTTTGTTCTCAATAAATATATGTGCATATATTTACTTACCCAAAACGAGAACCTAGAACCGTAGGCATGTGTCATTAGAGAATGTCGCAAGAGTCGAGATCATTTTAAAATATTAATAATAACTATAAGAATTAATTTTGTTACAATTATTTTTTTTATGAGTGCCATGTTGTTTAAATTTGAACATTTTTGAAAGCAATCTGAAAAACAACAGAGTTCAAATGCTTTGATTGTCCCGTATTAGTTTTTTCTCAGTAGGTATCTAATATATTTCAGTAAAAATCTGTGAGTACGTTTAGAGGTTTGATACGATTTCAGTGCAGTGAGCGGATTGGGACCCGAGTGGTTTTACAGTGTGAACCCATCCTTAATCCTCTTGCATACGACAAAAATAACTTTATTCTATGCTACGGCTGCGGATTTACATCTGAAATGTTTTACATTTTATATAAACAAACAAACTGAACATCCGGGTGCCCGTGACTTCATTCGCGTAGAAATAATAGCTTAAAACCCCTTTTCACTCTGTTTGGGGTTCGATTTTAGAAAATTTTGCTAACTGCAACCTTAAAAGGAATACACCTTTCAAATTCCTGAGATTACTGATTTTCTTAGTTTGCCAGTTAGTCAGGGACAACAGAAATGTACTACAAGATTATGTATACGATGGTTAGAAGTTATTTATATAAATAAATAAATATTGCTGGACATTTCACACAGCACTATCTAGCCCCAAACTGAGCTGAGCAGAGCCTATTATGGGAACCAGATAACTGATAGAATACTTATATATTTTTTTTGTTTGTAAATACATACTTATAATATATAGAAAAAATACACCGGAACAAATATCTGTGGATCATGAAAACATTTGTTCCGCGGCAGTAATCGAACCCGCTACCTCCTGCGTCTCAGCCGGCTATTCGCCCACTGCGCCACGGAGGTCGTCAAATATGGTCTGACTTGTAACCTTTTTCCTTCTGCAATATCACTAAAAACAAATTATGTTTCCAAGTACACAGAGCGCAGAAACACTAAGTAAAAATCTGGTCGATTATGTTCATGACACGAACCCTATTACGCTAGCCAGTCGCTGTCGCGCTCCTGTCGACAAACCAGGCTATCCCTTATACCTTACCCTTATATTATTGGATGTTTTTTTGTTTGTTACTTAATCACGTCGTAATTGCTGAACCGATTTCAATGAAGTTCGGCGTGTTGATATATTATAACCTGGATTCAAACATAGACCACCTTTTGTTGAAGCCGATGGTTATAGCTAGTATATTAAAAGGTTTCCGATGTCATTTATTTAATAAACGGTTGATTTAAAGAAAAATAACATTTTTCGTGATTATTTATGAAATTGAACTTTATTTTTAGGAAAAATAAGATAGATTTTTATTGCATAGAATAAACCAATTTGTAAATAGGTGAACTTAATGCTAAAAAGCATTCTCTACCAGTTAAAGTTTGTACAATAAATAAAAAAAATTAGGAAGTGCACAGGGAAAAACATTCAGTTTCCTAAGTAGAATCACCCCTTCTAGGGTTTATTTTATGAAAGTCTAACGTATATTTTCCTCCAACAGGTACGTAGATCCCGTAAGCGAAGCGAGCACCCCAAACGCACCCGCGGTCTCTTATATTCACCTCTAGCCGATGAAGACGAAACCACTGTAATGCCCCGCAGAGAGAGCAAACGCGCCGAGCGAAGCGAGTACGAACAACCGCTTCTAGAACATTCCACGTAGCGAACTGTGGAAGTAAGATGCATACTGAAAAGTTGACTGAAAAGTTTATAAGCTTCTTGTAGAAATATGCGTTACTATCTACTCTGTCTACTAATCTGATAATACCCACCACCTTGTTATCACAAAAAATATAAACAACTGTTGACGCGCGTTTAATAAAATCTTTACCAATCTTTGTGTAAGATTTTTTTAAACAACGCTAAACAGTGTTTAATATTTTGTGTGATAACACCCCGGGTCATTAATAACTTCCTTACAAATTTTTGTTTCTTACTTTTTTTAAACAGTGTTTAGCGAGTGTTTAACATTTTTGTGGTAATACCCTAGATTTGTAACAGCTATTGCTCGATATCGAGTAGGCTGGGAGTTTTTCCACAGTTTTGAATGAAATAACTATCTATTTAGTTCTGGCCTTAGAAAGCTGGAGATGATTTGGACAGTTTTTTTGTAGGTACAAATTTAACTTTTCAGTCAGCTGTATATTTTTATCTAGTGTCATTGGAGATGAAATTTTATTGTTATATGCATAAAGCCTTATTTGGTTAGTACAATAATCCTGTTTATAGCCTACTAAAATATGAAGTGGGCTTTACTAGGTCTCATCTAGAATCACAAAGTCACAAGTCCTTTGTACGAACATTGATAAACCCTTTTTTGGAAATATGTAAATTTATTCGTTACAATGTTAATATTTAATTAGCTTTGTTATATAGGAAAATTATATGATTGCCAATATATAGTTTTAATAAAATCAAAAATTGATGCAATAAAGTTTCACCTCGATTGGACCATAACTCGAATGTCAGTAAGTACGTAAGTGATATTTGGTCACAATTCCTAGTAAAGTTTATTAAAAAAAAAATATCCAAATAGCTGAAATGGACCATGTTGAAATACATTATACACATAGAATTTAAAATGTAGGAACTCGTTCGCTAGATAGGTTCGCATAATTAAATTAAAGGGAAGAATATATTGAATTCAGATTTTTGGTTTGTTGTTGCCTTATTTAATAATTTGTGTGAGGAATAAACTTCAATATTCGTGATGCAAATTAAACTGTTGTAAGGACTTGTTATAAAGAGGAGTTCAAGCATAATTATTTGTCAATTTGTATGCAATTCTCTAATAAAGCATAGTTTAGACGGTGCACAGGTACTGAATAAAGTATGTCACGTAACGCAGACGTACCTTCTAGTAAAAGGGAAGAAAGACGTTTTCGAAATTTACTACGTAATGCCAACAAATGGACGATACTGTTATTAGTTTACGCTAAAATAAACAATTGTTTGCAACTTAATATATTTGTTTTCAATAGCTATTTTGATTATGAAAGTACGGAAGTAAATTTTAAAATAGGAATAAATTGTAAGATCAAACGTTCGCCTTCAGTCGTTTGTTTGTGATACATAATAGGAATTGTGCCACAGTGTGTCTTGTATGATTCGTATTTTTTTTTGTGTTTGAATTCAATGATACCTCAATGGTATCATTGTCATGGTGATTTTTACCCTAGACGTCTGCCTCTCTAAAGCCGCGTTGGCACGGTCAAAGTACGCTTTGTCAATGTAGATTTGACAAAGTAGCTTTGGGGCGTTCAAGTATTACGTAACAAAATTTGGGGGTGAGAGGGGGAGGTCTTGTAAAACGTTACGATGCGTTACAGGGGCGGGAGGGGGGTTCGAACAGCGCGTTACGTAACATTGTTTTTATATTCATTAAAATAAAAAAACTAGGGAATTTAAAATCTCCCAAGTTGGCCTTTTCGTTTATGTTTTACGGGGTATCTCTGTTGTATTTATTGTACGTTATTTTTATTTTGTTCTTCCGAGTTGCAACATAATTGTGACTTTTAGCTAAAAATGGTCACTTGGGTGTTACGTAACGTTTAGGAGAGGGGTGGGAGGGTACAGAAAAACGGCGCGTTACATGGGGGGTGGGGGGGGGGGGGGGGGGGAGGGATTGTCAACAATCTTCAAAAATTGCGTTACGTAGTACTTAAACGCGCCCTTTAGTCAAAGTTCACATTGATACAGGTTGCCGCTAACATACTTCACTTTGATAATTTTCTTTTTTTTTTGCACTTGACGCCATTTTGTTTTGTCAATTGACATCCAAGTAGCTATGAAAAGTGGAACGCGGTCCAAGTCTACTTTGATTGGACGCCGTCATCCAACTGCGCTTTGACCAGTGTTGCCACGATCAAAGTAGTGTCCAAGTAATCATCAAAATTATTTTGACAAAGCGTACTTTGACCGTCTCAACGCGGCTTAAACCACATTTACTTTGAATATTCACACGTAATAAAAGGAAGTGAACATATCTCAAGCACACTGGCTTCGACATTAGCGGTCTACAATTTGCTAATACATTTTTATATCCAATGAAAATATCAAAAGCCTTAGAAATGGAGTTTTATTAATGACTCACATTACAAACTTTATGTTATAATACTTTCTTCAAAATATTAGACAGATATTTCAATTTGGCTATTATGTTAAAATCTATTTATCAGTTAAAATACTTTCTCTCTAAAAGTATTCCATCAATCAAATTGTTATTTTATTAAAACTAATATCACTGGCTTTGAAACTTGACGCGTTGTAATTTTTATCTCGAAAGTATTTCTGAATTGTTTTCATCCAATATAAAATATTCGTAATACATTTTCGTGGACATTTCACACAGCACTATCTAGCCCCAAACTATGCCAGAAAAAAGATAAGTGATGGAATTCTTATATACTTGTTTTTTTGTAAATACACTTATAATTATAGAAAACATCCAGACCCGGAACAAATATCTGTAGATTATGCAAACATTTGTTCCGCGGCGGGACTAGAACCCGTTACATCCTATAAAAAAATGTATCAGCAAACTTGTGTCAGTAAAATATACTTATTTGAAGCCATAGTCAATGCCATTTGGAATTACTAAACTTTAAATTAAAATTAAATCGTATTGACTTGGTTGTACGCGTCACAATATAAATTCTGTAGTTTATTTTGTAATTAGTATTTAAGCCGAGAGTTACCATAGGTTTTTAAATCTTCCCATTTTATTAATTTTGTATTAAGAACATTAAACTGATCAAAATTTAAGGCCACAATAAAAATTCAGTAGAACTTCTGAAACTATCATAGTAAGTATTTGTGTTTGTGAGTTTTTGAGTGTCCCTATATTTCGGCAGTTTTCCCGTAAGAAATCGTAATAAAGTACCCGTTTTCATTGAAGATAGAATCCATTAGAATTATTAAGTTTCATAAAAAAATATAAACGTATGGATTGTATGGCCTTAGTTTATTTATAGGTAGCTTCATTTAGAGTTAATTAGGATAGCGAGAGATAATTCTAAGCAATTAGAATTTTGTTAATCTCATTATTGTCACAAATATTACAATGTCGATTGTGTAATGTCGCAATTTTTTTTTTATTTATTCTTATTAATGATTATTAATGTGATAAAACTCGTTAAATACAGATTGATATATTTAACACGGAGTTTCTACCGACACTGTGTTGATAAAAATATTAATGAAATGCCATCACTTAAAATATGATTAAAAGTGACTTATAAAGTTGTTTTCAAACATAATCGATATTTAGTAAAGTCAAAGACAAGTGTTACCATAATAACATCACAAAATGTAAATAGTTAGCAACAAATTCGATAGTACGAGTAGCTAGATTGTTGACAAATTCTAAATAACAATTAAGAAATAATTAATATGTATTATCATAATAATTACGCAATATGCTTTTGGGGCTTTGTCAATTATATTGTACAGAATTCTTAATTTATAATATGAACGACAAATTTATTTTTATTATGTAATTAAAATATATTATTTTCTTGACATCTGACGTGTGATGCATATCAGAGTAATATTAGCGATTTATGGGATTAGGTATGAGCACCTCATAAAAAAACTATCGGAAATTTGCTTACGTTTTACTTATTAATATTATGAGGGTTATAAAATTTGTGTTATATCATTAAAACAGTGGAAAGGTGTTACAGTTTTTTTTGTTTATATTAGTGGTTTTTTTTTAATTAAGAATATATTTTTGTATGAACATTCTTATGTGCAATTAATATTTGTAATAAAAAGGAAGTCAAGAGTTGTTGTTTTATTGTCTTAACATATTTTAAACAGACACAAAAATGATTAGTTTCGATGCCTAATCAGATCGGCAAATTCTATGTTGCCTAAGATAATAATGTTAACTAAAGTACTAAGTTTTTAAATTAAACTGTACTGTTAACTTGTTGTTCGTTAGGGTAGTGCATACAGCCTGAGGGCTTAGCTAAGTTACATTCGATTAGGGATGACGCTAGTCGATAAGTCCGAAAATGTATGGGATTTGACACATGTTATGGAAATATCACGTGATATATCGACGACAAACCTATGTAGAAATCGAATCGATTCGACGCGAATGTAACTTGGCTAAGCGCTCTGGTCACTTTTCTGTTTTTATTAGTCAATCGCTTGAACACTACCTCACCTAATAGTACGTGATGATTTAGTGGAAGTTGGAGGACACTTGGCCTGTTCACTCAGGACTTGAAGACTCCAGGTCCGGAAAACAGACGCTCATCATGTGTGTAAGTAGCGAAGTACCAGGGATGTTGCGAATATTCGCATCGATGCGGAGCCTCCGCATCTATTTCGACATTGCATTCGCAATAATAGATGCGGATATTCATGCGGATGCAGATCCAACGCAGGTCGCGACAAGAAAAATTGGATGGGGCTTGCGAGTGCCGCGTGCCGTGGGCCGTGCTGTTTGACCAATAGGAGCGAAGATTTCGATGACAAAATCCGACGAGTTTATTATCGATGTATATAAAAAACAAAGTCGTGTTAGTTACACCATTTATAACTCAAGAACGGCGGGACCGATTTTGATGATTTTCGATTTGTTGGATTTGTCTCCGCTCCGAATAGCAGAATAACTATTAACATATCAGGAAAATTCAAGCAAAACAAAAACTATGAAGAAAGATAATTTTCTCATACATAGATGCGCAGCTAATGATGGCCGATTGAAAATACATTAGCAGCCCGCTTCATATGCATTTCAAGGCGGTACGAAGTTCGGCGCGTCAGCTAACGTCGGCGGTACGGTTTATAATTATTTGTACCTCGTAAATCAATCGTAACGTGTTTACTTCCGCGTATCGTATGAACATTGCAGTTTTAAGTGTTATTGTGAGTATACAGTGAGTATTTAATTTATTTATTAAGGATTTCCAATGAGTACACAGACACAAATACACAGACTTACATTTAGATAAATTACAATAGAAGCGCTCCCTGTGCTCACTCTGTGAAGGCAACCACAACTAACTATTGTATGTTAAGTTAATTTCTGCAGTTAATAGTTAATATTTTTGGTTGTATTTCTGCATCGAAACGAAGTTTCTTAAAAACAATCTTAAGATCCGCATATGCACCCGCGGATGTGAGCCTTCAAAAATTTGCATCCGCATCACGGATGTCAAAAAATTTACATCCGCAACATCCCTGCTAAGTACCCATCCTTTTACAATCATCTTCTTCTTTTATGAAACACTTTTTAGATTTATTTTTTGATAGAACCCTATATATTTACTCACGGGATGTTTTCGGTAAACGTCAGAAAAAGTGGTTTGTTTTCAGTGAGTTTCATCAAATAAGTTGTACGTGGTAGCTGAAACCGGGTCAGCTTATTTAACTAATTGCACTGTGTACTCGTATAACGTTGTTCAGGTTATTTTACTAAGCACCTATCTGCTGTAATTGTTCTAACTGTTGCTATAAAAGAAGCGTTGAACTTGAAGTGATCTATTGTACACTCAATGTATGTATTTGTTCGTAAGCGAACGCGAGCAACGCCGCTATTCGAGAGTGATTACACTCGAATAAAACACATAACTGTTTATGTTTTTATCTTAACAGCGCATATATACTGTGTGTTTTTTTAACTGGGACAGTACGGCAGCACCCATAATCAGAGAAGATACAGTTTCAGTTTTCAGATAGGTGCAGTTTCTTTTAAAACATCAGCTCGTTTTCGAAGAAAAACATTTTGGCAATATTTTTTTTTGGTCAAGCGTGAGTAGCGCCTTAAAATGAATCAAGTTGGTAAAATTTTATTTGATGCCGATCGATGCATTCCTATGTAAGGATTATTTTATTGTATCGGATGAAATTTTTTTCCGATTTTTTTCAACAACTTGGATGTTCTTATATAAAGGGGCAAAGCGTTCCACAATCGTACGGCTGTTACAGTGAAGGATCGACCATAAAACTCTGTCGTATGGACAGGAGTTATAAGTTTGAGAAACTCAAAACGCTCCACAAGATAGAAGGGAGAAAAAGGGTTAAAAAGGATGTTATACAAAATACAATATGTGTGCATTCCGGCGAAGACGGATAGGGAGCCACTTGAGCTTTGCGCAAAAATCAGAGATATGGTCATATTTGCGCAAGCCAAATATGAACCGAATACAGAGGTTTTGAAGGCGCTCTAGTTTGCTCAGTTGGGCTTCAGAGATGTCAAGATAGCAGGCGTCAGCGTAGTCCAGGATTGGAAGTAAAAGGGTCTGTGCAAGCGTTACCTTGGTAGCAGTCGAGGTAGTTAATCAACTTTCAGAAAATCATAAACGGCAGTTGAATTGTGTTATTTAACGCAATAAATTTTAGCTAATTGATCAACTTACGGTGCCTGGCAGTAATGTTATAATTAACGATTTCGCCACAAGTCAAACCATACACGAATGGGCCAATCGTTGCTCAGTGTACATTTTAACGGTACACTATCACCCGTAATGTAATACGATGGCATTGGTTAGGTTAGTGTCATTCAACCAATCAGCTTACAACTCGCCTACGTCGGATCATTTAACTGCAAGACGCCGTAAATAAATCAATATATTATATTTGGTATTTAAAAAGAACACACGGTTGACAGTTAGTTTTTTGCCTCAGCAAAGATTACTTAAGGGGACACCGGAAGGACAATCGCCCATATAACACGTACTACCAACATCATTTCTAATTGGAGCATATTTCTACCATATTAAGGTATTATTTTAATTTGAATAGTATTTATCTAGGTTCCCAACCATATTAATATATGATGCTCAAAATACTTACTTAAAATGAAATAGAAGCATATCGCATTCTGCATGTCTTTACGTCATAAAAGACCTGATTTCAACCTAATTGTTTCGTATTAAAAACAACAATATCTTACGTATCCTAGTCATGGGAACATAGATTATATCGTCTAGTTACAGAATATCAACATAATGAGAAAAATACAACAAGTTTTCAGTCATCATTTTTGGTATTACGGAACACGGTCAAAATCTAATCAAATTTTGAATCGTTCTATTGCTATCACTGTCGCTCTGCGTGGCTAAACTTTGTCACTAAACAGGGATAGCGATATTTCAGGCCGAAGTTTTTGACGCGGCCGAATTGAAGTTGCGCTCAGTGTTCGCCGGCGCGTTAAATGAATGTCATAAAATAAAATATTGGTAATATCTATTTAGCGATAATATAAAATATTTGGTCTAAAGTTAACTTTAAGGGCGTTTACATATTTTTATGGTATGCAATAAAAAGGAAATTAGCTTCATTTCTATAATACTTCATGAAACACAATTTGGTGAGCATTTATCCGTTTTGACAGGTATTTCGAATTTTTTGGAATTAATATAAGTGCATTTTTGGTAGGCATTTAAACACAAGCCTTTTCCGGTATATATATATCATATGCGCTGATAAATGTTAAGTTCAATTGAGTATTTCACTAAGAAAACTTTCGTGTTTTATTTCAATCATTATTATAAATACGGGATTTATCACTTACCGTTCGTTGTTTGCCTGTACCGAGTACTACGGAAGACAACAGTAGTGATGATAATGATTATGATGCAGCCTGCCAACGCGATGGGCCACCGTTGACGCGTCCACTTAAATATTCTATCTACCCACTGACAGCGTTACAAAAACATTATTTTTTTACATTTAACATTGAAGAGAAAACATTCATAAATCAACACCCTACAAGATTCCTCACTCAGATTTGAAACACGGACCTGAACGATAAAAACCTCACAAAGTAAACAAATATTCACGAGGAATTCTTCGCTTCGTCAACCCAATTGCAGGTTTATCTATATCATAAACATCCCGCGATATATTACATTTGTCATTTTATTTAGGCCCTTTCGCATGTATATATGTAAATAAATTCAATAACTTGGCTCCCTGGACACAGCACTGTCAACAGGCAAAGCTAGTGGCCACTGATAATTCAATTTATAGATGTACTAGTGTTGTTCCCTAGATGCGAATCCATTTAACGGATACAGGATTCTGGATATTTATCCTTATTTTGGTACCTATGTAAATAGCTTGGCCTGGGGTGAGTGTACGAATTTGTATTCATAGAACATACATGCCCGTTTTTACCGATAGTGTGGGTTACTTTAGAAAGCTCATCATAATAGGTATTTTTATAGTATATTTTTAGTATAGTCACAAAAATAACTACTCGCACTGGAAAAAGCAGCGTAGGGCGGCCCCCAGCTAGATGGAAAAGGTAGCTGTTGGGGGCTGACCCACATGATGGGGGAGGGCTATGTTCAACAGTGGACCTGCTATGGCTGGCATAATGATGACAGATATAAATTAATATAGTAGATTTCCTTAGTTAATCATGACTTGCCTGTTTATGCCCAGACTTTTGTAGCTTTTATTGCATCCATTAGAATACGATCACAGAACAAGCTTTTGATATTTTTGTGATCCAAAAAATTTACACATTAAAAAAATTGTGCAGTGTAGAAGGATTTTTGTTGACTGAAATCCTTATCGAAGACTGACAATCAAATTTTTGCAATTGTTTTAGTGAACTTTCGATTGTATAACGATCTATAGAGCATTATATTTCAGTTTTGACAGGACTCGAGATCTAATCACATTTGGCTAGATTAAACTACGGAAAATTACCCTCTGGTCAGCGGAATCAATTCAATTGCACTATTCCACATTTATTTATTTATTTTCAGCTTAGACCTCCCTTTCCTGTCACTGGCTACTAGGGGTCACTCTCTAAGCTTCGTCCCTCCCTCTGCCTAGGCCTAATATTCTGTACTATTCAACATACGCTAGGTTATTTAAAAATGTATGATTTGTCTCAACAAAGAACACAGGCAGCGCCTCTCTCTACACTGTCAGTGATATAGGTGCGTATGGCGGGTAGACGTAAATAATCGATATTCCATATCCGTACGACTCTGACAGCGTCATCTCTCTCGGGACCGAAACTACTTGCGGTAAACAAAAGATACGATATCACACCTTGTATAAATAATGTATGTATGCCTTTCCGAAAGAATATCTCTTTTTTACACAATTTGTCCGAAATATTCTGAAAGCGATTTGCCAATTTTGGTTTGTCAGTATTCGGTCTACATTTGTTTGCGTCTTGAACTTTTTGCCAATATTTTTTGGAGTAATGCTGTTACGGTATGAAAAAAGTTTGTTTTGGGACTTGGGGCTGTTGTTTTGTTAAAAACGGGTCGGGCTTCCGCTTTAAGTACCTATCCTTCCAATATTATAAACGAAGATTGTTTTTAGACGTTCGATGCCCAGTTTTGTTAAAACAACGAAGCTGATATAGAGGATAAATGGAAGTAGAGTTGATTTATAACCTGAGCAAATATAAAATAACACTTTGGCTTCAGGTAGGTAAAAGATGCAACCGTTGTAGTGCAAAGATAGGATTTCTAGATAGTCCCAACTCTAGTATGGTCTCTTTAGTAGGTAAGCTTGCGCAGCTCTTTCAACATCCTCTCAGCTTAGTCAGCTTTGACCCAACTAATGCTTACTTACCACGGGAGAAGGGTATGCTTTTGGCGTGGGACGCCACATGCGTCGATACTCTGGCGTCATCTCATCTGTCTGAGACATCAGTTAAGGCCAGTGAAGCGGAAAATTCAACCAAGATCTTGAGAGAGATTGCGCAAACGACGCAAATATGGAAGTCTTGAAAGAGCTAACATTTTTGAGCCATTTAGGATCGACGCCCATCGTGTTTTCCAAATTCTTTCCGTTTGATGCAACGTATGGTCCAAGACATGGAGATTATCTGGGTCAACGCATAAGCATTGCATTTCAGCGAGGCAATGCAGTATTGGGGACTTCCACCTGGTGCGAGTGATCTAGAAAAATCTTCAGATCGTATGCAACGGTCGTTTGATGATTCAACTGTTTTTGTTGTATTTTTAACGAAATATGTGATTTTTTTATGAATTATAGGTCAGCGTTTGACCACGATCTCGTCTGATGGTAAGAGATGATGCAGTCTACGATGGTACACGCTTACCTAGAATAAACCTATTCATTCGCGACTTGAAGACCCCTTGGTTGTAGTTATCAGGAAACACAGACTCAGGCAAGGCGTTCTACTTCTTAGCGGTGCGCATAAAAAAGGTGGAAGAGTACCGTTTTGTGCGTATGGGAGGTATGTCTACCATGTAGCGGTGGCTCATCGCGGAGCGTCTGGTTATCCGATGATAGAATGGGGATGGTGGGATCAGGTTGAAAAGCCCCGCAGCACACTCCGAAATGTATCCGATAAAAAACCGAGAGACTTGCAACCTTTCGACCAGTGGCATAGCATGGGTGTCAGCCGCCCGGGGCAGAAAAAAAATTTGCCGCCCTCTTATTTAGGTATTTCAATTTAATAGATAGACTACAATATACAGTAATTCTAGATAACTTTTCGGCAATAACATATGTATGTGTTTTACAATATAACAATCACATTTATTAGAAAAACTCTTACACGTGTGCCACTTATATCACTTTCGGTGTCCCGCAGGGCAGTGTTCTTGGACCCACCTCTCTTTCTTATATACATTAACGACTTGTGCAATTTGTCTCTCCCGAACTGCAGTATATTTACGTATGCTGATGATACAGCTCTTCTAATCGCAGGTCACGACTGGGCAGAGGCTAACTCACTTGCGGAATCTGCTCTTAAATCGGTCCTGACATGGCTCTCACAGAACCTTCTTACTCTAAATGTTCCTAAAACTAAATTCATAACTTTCTCCCCTAGTATCAGAACTCAACCTCCCTCCTCTTTCATTCTTCGTGCCCATGCCTGTTCTGCAGCAGGACCAAACCCATGCCACTGTCCCAAATTGGAACGCACTCTAAGTATTAAATATTTAGGTGTCTGGTTGGATAGAACTATGTCTTGGGTGCCGCATATTGAGTATACAGTGTCCAGAATCAGAAAATTAATGTACATTTTTAAGCAACTTCGTAACAGCGCTGACATTCTTTGCCTTAAAATGGTTTACTATGCTCTAGCTCAATCGGTTTTATCCTATTGTATAACTGCATGGGGCGGTTCTACTAAGACTCTCATGTTGAGAGTGGAAAGAGCCCAGAGAGCTGTATTGAAGGTCATGACTTCTAAATCTAGACTCTTACCCACTGCTACCCTATATTCGATCTGTGAAGTTCTTACAGTGCGTCAACTATTTGTCCTAGCGACAGTTTTGCGGAAACACGGTGAACTTTCTTTCGATCCAGTTTTCAGCTCTCTTAAGCGTCGCTCTGATATGGTTTGCAGCATACAGCCCCGCAGAACTGCCCTAGCTGGAAGACACTACTTTTATATAAGCTGTCCCTTGTACAACAGAGTAAACAAAGCTATTGACATTTATCCGCTGTCATTCCACAGATGTAAAATTAAATGCAAAACCTGGCTTCAGTCACTAACGTACGATGATACCGAGAATATTTTGATCTCTCCTACCTAGCAAACTTAACAACAAGCGAACACGTATGCACTCACACACTCACACACAAACTCGCACACACACTCACATCTACACACACACATACACACTCACCACACACATACTCACACACACGCAGTATTCAACTTAAAATCATAATCATATTTAGAATAAACATTTCCTTGTATCGACTTGTTTTAAGCTGGAACGTTGTTCGGTTTGGTTTTGGAAGAGGGCGCTGACACTGCTTCTCAGTTTTTTTTTAATTTTTGCAGTTGTCAACGTTTTCATTTGTCTATTGTACTTTGTTTATGTTCCAAATAAATAATTTTGAATTTGAATTTGAATATCACAAGTATAGAACACTTATTATTACACCTTGACGACAAGATTAAGTTATTAGCGGATTGAATATAAAACGCAAATTGACTTTCAATTAAAACTACGACGATACTGGTAATATTGAAAACAAAACGTATGTATTTAACTAAAACTTTAATCGTCTACTTTTTTTTAAAAGCAGTCTATTATTGCACTATCAATGTCTATAGAATTGTCAATATCTCTCTTCTTGCTCAATAGACACGATAGCCAGATTGGTTAAAGTACTCATTGTTGATCTTAAATAATTTTAGGTCAATATAAATTTTGAAAAACTTCTCTCAAAGCTGACATTGCTTATACGACAAAAATATGAAATGATTCAAATATTTACAAGTATTATTATTTCTTATTGTTAAATTTTGCCGCCCCCTAACGGTGCCGCCCGGGGCGGGCCGCCCCTGCCTACGATACGCTACGCCACTGCTTTCGACGATGCACGAGGCTGTGGAGCCTTGCATCTGCTAACTCGCCATTGCAAATGAGCTTCTAGGCTCTTCTCTCAATTGAATCTAGAGCCTCTAGCTGGCATTTCGCTGATATATTAGTAATTGTATATTATATGGCTGCAACTTGCTGCCAGGCGCTGTATATTTAATTATCTTCAATAGTTAAATGTACCTAATTAAATGTAAAGGTTGTACAAATCATTAAAGCTAGAAGTTCCAAAGCATTTATTTTGAAATGTTTGTTTGTTCCTGTTTGTTTAAATAGGTTTAAGACACGCTTTAAGGGGAGGCTCCTAAAATTGTATGATTTGTATCGGAACTTGCTCTCAATGTAAAAAGTTATTTTATCTTTTTCCATTGATTCCCAAAATGGTCCAGGTGGACCCCCATGGGAGACTCTACGGGGGTCTACGTTGGCTTGACATAAAATGGGAGTTCATAATTCATAAGCGAGGATCCACGAAAATTTATCTGGGTTTGATAGTGAAGAACTAAATCAATCCATCAAGTACTTGATGTACATCCCTCCCATTAAAATTATGACTATTTTTTATTGTCATTGTAGAAGTTACGATACGGTATTAATGTTTATTTTTAATTATATTACGACAATTTTATTATATTATATTGCAATATGATAACAATAATAATCAATAGTGTAAAAATTACATATTTTAATAAATACAACACAAGAAAATATACTATTTTTCTTCCTATTTTTACCACTCCGAATGGGAGAAGTTTTCTAAATAAAATAAGTGAGAATTGATTGGCTGACATGTCAAAAAAGTCAAATTGGAAGAAATCACGTTTTTGATTGGCCAACTTTTTGACATTCATTCACAGCACAATCAATTAATTAATTAACCAATCAATTCTCACTTTTTTATCGATAATTGTTAATTTGTGGTTGGAACTCAGCCACAACGCAAATTTCCATGGTTAGATCTAATCTTAACATTTTTTGTCGACTGGAAATATGGTAGAAATGTAGCTGCAGGGGGTCACACGGAACCAGAAAAATCTTGAAAGTGGTCTATGAGAAGAAAAGTTTGGGAACCTCTATTAGAGGATTATAAATTAAGCTATCTAAATTTTCTCCCAGATGATAATATATATATATATATATATATATATATGGTGTATATATAAGGTAAAACTAACTATATATATATATATATATATTATATTTATTTTATTATAACTATCTGTAGGTTCCCTTGGTGCTCAGTGGTGGTCTCCGCAACAATTTGAACTCTTTTTTTTTATAAAAAAATATTGCTGGATATTTCACACAGCGCTATCTAGTCCCAAATTAAGTAGAGCTTGTATTATAGGAACCAGATAACTGATAGAATACTTATATACTTTTATTTGTAAATACATACTTATAATATATAGAAAACAACCAGACCTGGAACAAATATCTGTACACCATGCAAACATTTGATCCGCGGCGGGAATCGAACCCGCTACCTCCTGCGTCTCAGCCGGCTATTCGCCCAATGCGCCACGGAGGTCGTCTTTATTTTGCAAAAAGAAGAGAAAACCAATCCCATCGCAAATTTTAACTCACAAAGTTTTCATAACCTAATCGATTCACCATACTTCCCACATGCCACGCCGCAGCGTTCAAATACATTTTATCACCCCACTAACTAATTTATGAGACAATTATCCACTTTATCTGGGCACTGGGGGATATTAATTGAATAAATTCGGTATTGATTCGCGAATCGTATTCGGAGCGGTAAAGCTGGCCGTGCGTAAGTTAGTTCATTTTCATATGAATTTTGCGCCGAGAAATCAATACGATTTGGAATATGTTTGCTTAGTTTATACTGAGTTATGAAACGTTTAATCACACTAATATAAATGTGAAAGTTTAGATGTTCATTTATTTGTTTGTTACTTCATCATCATAATCATATCAGCCGTAGGACGTCCACTGCTGGACAAAGGCCTCCCTCATTGATCTCCAGGAACTGCGAATAAAAGCAGCCTGCATCCAACGCCGACCTGCGGTTCTTACCAAGTCGTTTGCCCATCTTGTAGGTGGACGTCCTACGCTGCGCTTGCCGGTCCGTGGCCTCCACTCGAGAACCTTCCGGCCCCATCGGCCATCTGTTCTGCGCGCTATATGGCCTGCTCATTGCCACTTCAACGTGCTAATCCATCGGGCTATGTCGGTGACTTGAGTTCTCCTACGTATCTCCTCATTTCTGATTCGATCCCGTGGAGAAACCTCGAGCATAGCCCTCTCCACAGCTCGTTGAGCGACTCTGAGCTTATTTATAAGGCCAATAGTGAAGGACCACTTCTCGGTTCCATATGTCATCACTGGTAACACACACTGATTGAAGGCTTTCGTCTTAAGGCACTGAGGTATGTTGGACGAAAAGACGTTGCGAAGTTTCCCAAGTTGGATTCGACGATTGACCTCTTTCTCGAAGTTGGACCTACCTAATTGGACTGTTTGTCCTAGGTATACATACGCATCGACAACTTCGAGAGCCGAGTTCTCAACCATAACTGGGGCAGGGACGACATAGATATTCGACATGATTTTCGTCGTGTCCATGTTCATTTTAAGTCCTACCCGTTGGGAGAGTTGATTGAGGCCTTCGAGCATCGTGCTGAGCTCTTCCATCGACTTTGCCATGACCACAATATCGTCGGCAAACCGAAGGTGAGTGATGTATTCGCCGTTAATATTGATTCCCAGTCCTTTCCATTCCAGAAGCTTGAAGGCATCTTCCAATGCGGTCGTAAACAGTTTCGGAGAGATGACATCTCCCTGTCTTACGCCTCTTTTTAAGGGAATCGCATTCGAGCTCTGTTCGTGTACTCGGACTGACATAGTGGCGTTTTTATACAAACACTTCAACACTTCGATGTACCGATAGTCAATACGGCATCGTTGGAGAGACTCAAGCACTGCCCATGTTTCGATCGAATCGAAGACTTTCTCATAGACCACAAACGCGAGACATAGCGGCAAGTTATACTCTTCGGTCTTCTGTATGACTTGCCGCAGCGTATGTATGTGGTCTATGGTACTGTAGCCTTTACGGAACCCGGCTTGTTCGGGAGGCTGGAAGTCATCAAACCTGCGTTCGAAACGGTTCGCGATGACCCTTGAAAACAGCTTATAAACATGGCTCAAAAGAATCTCTTTAATACGAGATGTTTTAAAGGTACGAATATCGTGCCGCAAGGATTTCCAAATCTTTTTATTGAGCTGCCTATGTGACTGAGCATCATCGGGAGACTGCAGTCACCAAGAACGTCGTTCAGCCATGAGGTTAAGGGTGTCATCAGAGAGTTTCTGAGGTCTTAAATACGTACGGTACGGGGGTTCTTTAATAACTGGGACCCCACCGTATGAACGGTTTCTACGAACCTGTTATTGATCTCGTCCACTGATGCATCTACTTCTAGACAGTCAAAGCGATTTGCAAGTTCGAGTTCTAAGCTCTCGAGGTTTTGGATATGTGCGCTAGTGGGTCGGAGCGTAGACTTCATCAAATGGGACCTTTCAAGTTTAACGTTCATATTCAATGTGGCTCTAACAATTCGGTGATCACTGCCGGTTTTTACCCTGTGAATCACAGAGACATCATTGAATATCCGTTTCTTGTTGGTCAAAATGAAATCAATCTTATTTCTCGTGGAACCGTTGGGACTCATCCAGGTTTATTTCCTGTGAGGTGGCTTCTGGAAAAAAGAATTCATCATAAAGAGTCCTTCTTTCTCCAGAAAATCGGTCAGCCTCTATCCCCTGGGGTTCCGTTGCCCATATCTAAATTGCCCCATTCTCAACTCATCATCGCTTCTCATGCCTAGCTTTGCATTGAAGTCCCCCATAACAACAATAAAGTGAGTTTTGTTCGTATGTATGGCTCTACTGATGTCCTCATACATAGACTTTACTTCTTCATCTGGGTGTGAAGAGGTCGGCGCATATACCTGAACGACCTTCAACAAATATCGCTTAGATGTTCTGAGTGTGAGGTACGCGACCCTGGGTACGCTCCCAGCTCGACACACTGTCTTTTATATATTTTACAGAATACATTTCGGGGAATGTGCCCAGGAACTATACGATCTGATTCCGCCATCTCCTTTCCATCAAAGAACAAGCAGGCGCACGGCTCAGTACCATCCGTACCTAGTTGATATACCATCCATTCGCACACACCGTTTTGGTTCTACGTTCTTGATGCGTACAGCTAAGGTATGGAACGCTTTGCCGTCGTCTGTTTTACCTAAAAAATATAACCCGGGCCTCTTTAAGGTAAGAGTGAATAGGTTTCTTCTAGATCTTCGTGATTCATCTTAGACCACTTCATCGCTTACCATCAGGTGAGATTGTGGTCAAACGAATATCTATTTAGTTTAAAAAAACGTTAAAATATACCTACACACTTGTCTACGTGTCGAATATTATACATATTCGACACGTATCGTATTGTTTAAAAACTCATCTAAAATGCAATAATGTTACAGGCACATGACAAAAAAGCACTAATTATGCGGACGATGATGATTTCTCTTACCTAATTTTTCCACAACAATTTATTCTTCAAAACATTGTACGAAGAAAGAGACCCTTTAATTTACCGACCCAATTTACCATGCAACAATATAATTAACCGAAGTTAATTCAAATATTCAGTACCGTACCCTAATGTATACAAACCGCAATGAAAGACTCAAGTCCGCCCGACTGGTCACAGGCCCAAACCCCCTTAATTTATCCTTCGAAGGGACAAAAAGAAAGGTAAGAATTTTTTTTCCGTCCCTATCTATATGTTAATGAGAAGCTCGATCAAATGTATGTTAAAACCATCTATATTACCTTAGAATGTTCCGAGTAAATTGAAATAACAGAGGTCACGCTAAATGTCAATTTGTAGGCACGGAATTTTCCTTTCTTGTTGTGTATGTAGGTACATGCTATAGTACACATTTGGAACCCACAGACGTTATTAAGGTAGGTATAATTACTGCTACTTTCTGGTAACCAAAAATGTTTGAGAGTAGGTAAGTTTTTATACAATCCAGACACGGGTATCAAAATTTGCTAAACCACAGTGTAAAATATAATTGTGTATAACTTAATTTCTACTTTGAATCCTTGAAATCAAACAATATGGCTACCGATGATCATTACTTTGCCGCATATCCCTAGATACTTCTTAGGTACTTCGCTTCCCTACAACTTGCTAGTTATTATTTAATTGCCACCTACAATTTAGCTAAATCAGGAATAATTTTCGTAGCAAAACTGAACTTTATTATAACCCAAATAGGTATTAGAAGTTCCGTGAATCACTGAATGTTTGCTTTGCAGTAAAACGCAGCGTATGGCAGGTCAAACTGAGCATAATCATCTGAGTTGGTTCTCAACATTTAGCCAATACTGGGAACTGCTGAGATCATTATTATGCCAGGGAGCAATCGCTACTGAACGCGAGAATTATGCCTTTTGAACCAGTCCAGAAAAGCATAGCCTACCATTCAGATTTATTTATTTCACTTTAGGAAGGGCCGTCAGTTCATCGAGCTATCGCAACGTAGATGGCCGCTTACTAGATGAAATGAAGGAAGGACGACATATGTTGTGTGAGGAGGCCTATGTTTGGCAGTGGACGTCCCGTTGCTGACATGATGATGATGTTGACTTTAGAGATACAGGGAACACTTGGTTTCGTTCTTTACATAATTTTGCGGTTGAGCATTACATATCCCTTGCAATATGTCAGATAATATGTAAAATTGTTTTTAACAATTGCCAATGATACGCTACGTTAGTTATATTCGAGTGAAAAGAGTTGTAGACGGAATATTATTTAAGAGTTGTGTGCCTTGTGAACCTTTTAAAAGGGCTTCTTCGGGAAAGTACTACCACCATGTCAATTCACTCATTTCTGCCACTAAGCATTGCATTCGGTTTAAAGGGTATGGTCGCCGGAATTACAGGCACATGAGACTTTACACGCCTCAAGTTGATGGACGCAGGGCAGTGCATCGTAGGGCATGATTCTAAGGTGCGTGATATATGAGGCAATACTTTGTAATAAGCGATGGCTACCCCTTAACATCAGGTGGGACACATGCTTTTTCCATCTCCAAGTCGTATAAAAATAAAACCGGCCAAGTGCGAGTCGGACTCGCGCACGAAGGGTTCCGATACTATGGGAGCCCCATACAGCAAACGTTATTTTTTGGCGTTTTTGCCCCTTAAATATTTGTTATATTTGAATTTGATAATTTATTTTTAAAGTGAATATATAACTAAATATTCTGTGAATATTTCAAGCGTCTAGCTATTGCCGTTATCAGTATCAAGCTAAAACGAGCAAAAAAATCACGTTTCTGTATGGGAGCCCCCCTAAATATTTATTTTATTCTGTTTTTAGTATTTGTTGTTATAGCGGCAACAGAAATACATCATCTGTGAAATTGAACTGTCTAACTATCACAGTTCATAAGATACAGCCTGGTGACAGACGGACAGACACACAGACAGCGAAGTCTCAGTAATAGGGTCCCGTTTTACCCTTACGGCACGGAACCCTAAAAACGCCATTAAAAACAGAGAATTTCTTAGCATCGATGCTACGACAAACGATATCGAAAAACTCACGTTAGTATTTAGATAACACCTATTTATACATTTAAGGTTGAGACGCGAAATAATCCAGCTGTTTTCGCTTTAGCAGATCAAACATACAAAAATATATAATTTTGTTTTTACGGATACAGTGTCATTGTGTTTGTCATAAAAAATATTTGCTTTAAAGGATTAATTTATAATACATTTTCGGGTTCTGTTAGTTATAGTCTTAGGTCATAACAGTATAACTAACTCCAGTGTTCCAAAAGTGAAGTGTTCTAAACTCGACTATGGTATAATCACACCTGAGTTGCTTTAAATTTAATTATTTTAACTACCTATATAATTTAAAAAACAAATGTTTGCACGATCTACAGATATTGGTTCCGGGTCTGGATGTTTCTCTATATATCGAAAGTATGTATAAAAAATGTATATCTACTCTTTATGTATTCTATCAGTTATCTGGTTCCCATAGTACAAGCTTTGTTTTAGTTTGCATTATTAAAAATAATAAACTATGTTGGACATTTCATACAGCGCTATCTAGCCCTAAACTAAACAATGTTCGTAGGTACTATGGTAACCAAATAATTGATAGAATACTTATATATTTTTTTGTAAATAATATATAAATAAATAGTAAATATTGCTGGACATTTCGCACAACGCTATCTAGCCCCAAACTAAGCAGAGCTTGTACTATGGAAGCCAGATAACTGATAGAATACTTATATATATTTTTTTATAAATACATACTTATAATATATAGAGAAACAATCAGACCCGGAACAAATATCTGTAGATCATGCAAACATTTGTTCCGCGGCGGGAATCGAACCCGCTTCTTCCTGCGTCTCAGCCGGTTATTCGCCCACTGCACCACGGAGGTCAAATGCTTTCATATAATCTATAGAGAAACAACCAGACCTGAAACAAATATCTGTACGTCATGCCAACATTTGAGGTTGCGGGAATCGAACCCGCAACCTCCTGCGTCTCACCCTTGCGTTATCTCATCTGTTTGGTACAGCAGTAAGTAGGGCCAGTGCGGCGGCAAATTTTGCCACAGATCTCAAGTGGCGCAAATATGGAAGTCACAACAGAGCTTACGTATTAGAGTCATTTGGGGTCGAGACCCTAAGTCCATAGGGTACCAGGACCTATCGTATTTAAAAAATTATTTCTGGGAGTCTGCAAGCGCCAGTTTTTTATACTACATAGAGATGGAACAAGCTTAAGGCCCACCTGATGTTAAGTGGTAACCATCGCCTATAACAGAGAATTGCCTCGTAGGTCACGCACGCTAGAAATGTGCCCTACGAAGCACTGCCCTGCATCCATAAACTTGAAGCATACAGGCGTAAAGCCTTATGCGCCTGTAATTTCACCGGCAAACATACCCTTCATACCGAAACACAGCAATGCTGCTTGGCCGGCAGAAATAGGATATAATATAACGGAAAGAGATAGCCATAGCAAACTTTTACAAAATTATGGTTTTTAGAGATTTAAGTTTAAAAGTTTACTATGGCTATCTCTTCCCGTTTAGAAGATAGAAAGAGAGCAATTTAAGTTTTGTATAAAACCATAATTTTGTTGTATATAGTTCTCCGATCACATGTCACGCAGGATAAGGCATCCTGGTAAAGTTTGTAATGTGACCGAAAGTAGGCTAGAGGCATAATTAAGAGAATTGTGGTGTATGCTTTCTAATCATAGTTCACAAGGTTTTTGGAGCCTTTACCTCAGACCTCAGACCATGGAGGTGTGACCATGGGGATGTGGCGCGATTCCCATCACTAGCAACTAGCGACACCACTATCTCAAACCGGCTCCAGACAGCGGGGCGCAGATCAGGGACGCGGAGCGAGAGACACCGCAGGAGGCAGTGAGTGCTACGCTTACCGATTTCCGCGCCGAACCTCTCCTTCCATTCCTGCTACTTTGCTTAGCACGGCTCCCCCGCGAATCATGTACGTACTTTCTATTTGCTATCCATTGCATTGTATTCCGTATCGTCCGTATCTGTGTTTCATACTTCCGCCCTTTTCGTTTGCGAGTAAACGAAAGTTATTTATGTGAAGTCTGCCGTGTTATTTACTAAGCCTACAACTACCTCACGGAGTATAGGCATCCCACGTTGACTTCTACAGGGAATTGGGGTGTCGTCTCACAGGTTTTTCAGGTAAACTCATTAAACATAAAGATATAGATAAAAAATTTTATTGCCAAAAGAAAAATACGTCATTTGCCACGTTTTTATTAAAACAGATACAAAAAAAATTTAAAGAGCTTGACAGCGAGACCCAAACTTAGCATGGAGCTTGTGTCTTGGGTTTGTGTCATTAAAAGAAACACCAGTGAGACGACGATCAAATGTACATTTTATACCTTTTTTTAGCGTTTATTGCAACCTTTAGCTGCTTAAAGTAACACCTGTTAAAGTTTTTAAAGTTTAAACTAACAGGTTTAGAAGCAAGTTGGAACTTATCTTGCTTTACTAAGTTCACTGCACAAAGTCGACGGTCCAATACCCTGTCCTATGGGACTCTCAAGAAGAGGTATTTGAAATAACTTATTAGAACGAGCTTCTGAATGTTATGAAGTTTTCATATTATCAAAATATGTTAATGGAAAGATTATACAATTACTAGCTGACCAATACGCAGCTTCGCACGCGTAGCTTTTCAATAAAAACATTACCCTCGCAGTTAGGTAAAAACTAGCCTGTGTCACCCGGAGATAGTGTAGCTTCCCAACAGTGAAATATTTTTTTAAATCGGTCCAGTAGTTTCGGAGCCTATTCAATACACATAAACAAACATACAAATCTTTCCTGTTTATTATATTACTATAAATAAAATACAGAAGAAACAGTTGAATCATCTAAAGACAGTTGCAAACGATATATAGATAGCTCAACTGCTCCAGATCACTACCAGGCGGAAGTATCCCCAAGACACTGGCTGCATTGCCCCGCTGAATTGCAATGCTTATGAGTTGACCCAGATAAGCGCCAGCTCTCGGATCACACGTCGCTTCGACCAGACGCTCCAAAAAAAATTTGGAACGCGATGAGCCCTGGTACGCCATGGACCATGGGTCTCGACCTCAAACGGCTCAAATACTGAATATATCAAAGTCAAAATCTTTTATCCATTAAAATCATAAGAAGTACTTTGAAACGTCAATTTTACTGCATGTTCCTTCGCGAACAAGCCAGGAAAGAAAGGCAAGAAAGGCGGGTTGTTTTTTAATGATTCTTTTAGAATACTTAACAATACAGGAAATAAATTACGTCTAAATTGTAACATTTTGAACGAGTTGGAGTCAAAATTTGTTAATTTCAACTTTGTTAAACTTTCAACTATCAAAATATTGACGTCAATTGGGACTATTGGGACAGAAAGGTTCTCGAGTGGAGACCACGCACTGGAAAGCTCGGCGTAGGTCGGCCTCCCGCTAGATGGAAAGACTACCTGATAAAGGTTGCTGGGAGCCGTTGGATGCAGGCCGCATGATCGGTCACTCTGGAAATCTATGGTGGGGGCCCTTGTTCACGTCCTGTGGCTGATATGATGATCATTGTGATGAAGATAACTTTATAAAGGGGAAACCCACATCACTTACAACTGCATAATCAAAACAACTAATTAAAAGGCATGTATGTACCATATTGTTAGTGTTCTATTGATAGGCGATGGGCTTGCAATCTGCACGTGAATGCATAACTTCTATGCAAAAAGTAGGCATGTATCAAATATATTTTTGAACTTGCCTCTGATTACCCCCTTGTGGAATATCCACACGGGTCAACGTACTGAGTAAGATATCATGGGAATTGATATGGTCGTCAACTATATTATATATCGATATAATATTATATATTTCTTTTTATATAATACAAATTCTCTTAATTGTAAAGATGGTTTAGTTTATTTTTCTATTTTGTATGGACAATACGCGTATTCCTAATCTATTGATCTCCGACGACCTCCGCGGAGCAGTTGGAGAATAGCCGGCTGAGACGCAGCCAGCGGGTAGCGAGTTCGATTCCCGCCGCAGAACAAATGTTTGCATGATCATGATCTACAGACATTTGTTCTGGTTCTGGATGTACATCGATATATTTTAAGTATTTAGTTACCTGTGGAATTCTCTACCACACTCTATCCACGCAAGTCCATCACTAAGCACTTTTAAGCTTAGAGTCAAAGAGCATTACCTGTCCTTGTAAGCTTTTAGGTTATTTATTATGTATAAGTAGGTATATTATTTATATTTTGTATAATTATCTCTAATGTAGGTATAGTATAAAGGTATTTTTTTTAATATGGTTAAGTGTTGTATTTACTATAGTATATACTATATATTAGTATTTGACTCCAATGTCATTCTCTGTGCACGTACCCACCACTATAATCAAATATCTCTATCTTCAAAGGTTTGCTGGAAGAAAACTCTAATTAGGGTTAAGCTCGCCTTTGTACATGTCCATTTTGTAAGCTATTTTTATCTGTAAATCTATTTGTGTACAATAAAGAATAAAGAAAGAAAAAAAATATAAGTATTATATTAGTTAACTGGTGCCCATAGTACAAGCTTTGCTTAGTTTGGGGCTAGTTAGCGCTGTGTGAAATATCCAGCAATATTTATTTTTTATTATTATTACTATTATTATATATCTATTTTGTAATCTCTATTTTGCAATATTTATAGTGAACTAGCAGACCCGCCCGCGGCTTCGCACGCTTGAAATTTCCCGTTCCCGTGGGAACTTCGTGATAAAAACTATATAAAATACTCTTGTCAAAGTTACGTAACACCTCATGTAAAATGACTTCAATAAACAATTGTTAAATTATAAGGATATTGTTCATACAAATACTAAAATTGCGATTAACAAATGGGGGGTGGGGGTAGAAGGGTGAAAAATAGTTAACGACCTATTCTCATACCTACCAAAATACACAATAAAAATTGATTAAATTCGGTCTACCCGTTTCGGAGGAGTGCGACCACAAAAACCGGGACAAAGATTTTTATATATTAGATTAAACAGGCTTCTGTCACGGTAGTTTCGATTCCGGTAATGCTGTGAAACTGAAAGTGAAGTCAGAAGCCTGAATTATAATAATAATTAATTTTACATAGCACATTGGAAGTGATTCTATTATTTGACGAGGTTGTATGATGGCGGGTTCCTATATCCGTCGGTAACCAGCTACGACTCGTTTGTCCTTGAAAACCTCTCAAAGTTTTGACACTTTTTGAGTCGTAGCTAGTTACGGACGGATATAGGAACCCGTCACCAGACGGTTAGAAAATGATGTTGACTATCCTACCCGCAAAACATATAAATTCAACTAAAATAATGTTTTAGTAATGTCACTTTAAATGTTAGGGTAATTTCTTTAGCGTTAGCAAAATAAGAACGTGCGTATTTTACGAAATTTTAGTCGGATAACAACAGATTCGCTAACACGTTTAAGTTCATTAGCAGTAAGCTTAGCCCAGGAGTTTTATTTAAACTGATGTATTCATTTATCGAGCGAAAAAAAGAACACATTAAAATATAATTCAGCTCAATTCTTCTGAGAAGGTGAGCTCCTCTGCTAGTATATTTAGTTAAAAATTACTATCAAACGCGATTTAAACATTTATTTCCTTATTTTTTATACAACTTGAAGATGACACAAGCAATTGGATCACCTGATGTTGAGTGGTAACCATCACCTTTAACAAAGCATTGCCTCATAGATCGTACCTTAAACACGTGCCCTATGATGCACTGCATCCATCAACTTTTGTCATACATATGTAAAGCCTAATATTCCTATAACTTTAACGGCACCGTTACCCTTCAAACTTACAACAGTAGTGGAGATCCTTGTGAAAGGGCTCGCTCGGAGAAGGACTACCACTCTACCTATTTCTGCCGCCAAGAAGCATTGATGTGGCTGGGGTTGAAGGGTATTGTTGACGGTGAAATTACTGGCGTATGAGGTTTTAGACCTATGTATGTCTCAAGTTGATGGACTCAGGGCAGTGCACTGTAGGGCACGTTTCTAACATGCATGACCTACGTGACAATTCTCTGTTACAGGCGATGGTTACCACGTAACATCAGGTGGGTCATAAGCTTATTCCATCTCCAGGTATGATAAAAAAATGAAGCTCAGCAATGCTGTTTGGCGGCAGAAATAGGTCAAAATCAAATTAAATAAAAATATCTTTATTTGGTACATGAAACAGTGTACAGAAACAAAATGGAAACGGTGATACTTGCAGCAGTAAAAATACTGCGTCGCAGGCATCAACGCCCTCTTTCATAAACCTTAACAAATAAAGAGTACAACATTTAGAATAAAGAGACGCTAATGTTACTTTTAATTTTAAACAGATAAATTAATAGTATCGAGTATCGATACTCTTACAAACGTATAATAACAAGTATGGTGGTAGTACTTCCCCGGGCGAGACCTTTCACAAGAATTCTACTACTAATTTTTAACAATGGTTTTTACCTACAAAAATAAACGTTATTTGATCACTACCCAGAGACTGTGAGAAACATTCATAGAGTCGTAGGTAACAGAAATGGCTCCCCAGCGGCCAACAGTAATGGCACTGAACTAAACTTGCAGCTTAGTGCGCGAGATAGCTACTTACCGCTATTTTACATTTGAGAACTTAGAATGTGACTTACTATGTGCGAGGAATATGTTCTACTAACTTCTGCACACGGCATTGTTCGCTATAAATACGTTTGGACTTACCTCTGGCTACCTTCTTGTGAGATATTTTCACTGGTATTGAAGTAAGCAATTTGTTTTATTCGATTGGAATAAACACAGATAATTGTTTTGGATTAGAGGCAAATCCATTCCTTAGAATCTGTTGACTGTTTACAAATTCACCCTCTACGTTAGTTTGAAGTGAATATTTTTGGCTTATAATTAGAAATTTAATTTCTATTATATTTTAATGACGTTTTAGGCCTAATAGCATTTGTAGTAGGTACTAGCTGGGTGAAGTAGGCAGCCGCGCTGTACTGCCTTCAGGAAATAATTTTTATTTTAGTAGTAAGCCAGGCACTAAACAATGTCTACGAAGTGCTACGACGTAGCATGCTACGCCGTTCTCTACGCCATTACTATTTGATGTTAAACAAGCTCTTATGCCGAGGGATCGGTATTTGCAAAGTCATCATGATTCTATCATGTATCCTGCAGGATACAAAGTACTTTACACACGGATGCCATTAAAACGCGTATTGCGACGCCGGCCAGTCTAAATGTTAATACGTCCACCGCGGGTAGTAGAGGAAGAGCAGTGCAGCAATAGTTATTTTATACTGCTATTTTTCATCAGAAATGTGCTAAGTTAAAAAAGTATGGATATGTATCCATAACTAAAAATAACAGTAAAAAATAAGTCAAGCCCACTGATAGAATTGCTTTATATTCATAGTTTAGCTTAGCTTAGATCTGGTGGAAAAGGGTTCAACGAAGCGTTCGTCAACGTTCCACGAAGTCTTACATACTCGTTGAAGCGAGGATGTCTAGCTATAGATGGGAGTTAGGAATCGCATCTCGCATTTTTCTCCACACAGACAGACTGCATCATAATTGCATGCTGGCAACAATATGCGCATTCCATTTGCAGTTGGCGAATAGTTCTTTCATACGGTTGGTAGTTTCGATGCAGTGCAGTTATGATGCAGTCCGTCTGTCTAGACCCTAACTCGCGCAAATTGCGTTTTTATCGCTACATTACTTAGCTGAGCTTTAGTGTAAAAAGATACATAGTTTCGTACCGTAGCTTAAACCTCGTTCACCGCTTAGCAACCCCACACTTCTCTAGTGGAAAGGCTCCCTAAGTATTTAATTTATTTATTGTTCCATATAATTAATAAGCTCGAAGAACTGACGGCCGTTGGGGCAGAAAGGTCCTCAAGTGGAGACCGTGCTTTGGAAAGTGCAGCGTAGGATGCCCCCCCACTAGATGAAAAGAAGACCTGATAAAAGTTGCTGGGAGCCCTTTATCAGGAAATTTTTGGAGGAGGCCTATGTTCAGCAGTGACCGTCCTTTGACTGAAATGAAAGAAAAAAAGAAAAGAGAAAAAAAACATTTATATCTGATGGTTCAAAACACATACAGCACACAAGTAAGGTACACACAAGAGAACATATTCATAAACACACAAGCAGCAATACCTAACAAATGTATGTTAGTTACCTATATCTAAACGATCGAGACGTTACAAAAAGGCATCCAACGCAGCATTTGCTGATTGATATCGGTAAAATCAGGTGGGCATCATCTTTTGGAAAAAATATGGCGCCCCCCACGTGGACCATGTTTTTAAGACTAAATTCCTGTATCGCAAATGGAATTTGTCTTGCTTTAATAACGGAATGTACTATGGCAGTGTCCAGTGACAATACTATGCAAATACCGACACTGCCCGATATTGCTTGTAATGTATGCGGCACCTAACGAGCCTAAGGCCAGAGTTGCGACTTCAGATAATACTTGGGTTACTTACACCTAAAATTCTCATAAAATGTGTATTAAAACAAACACATTTTTATTTGAAATTCTGATTAATTCAATTTAAAGAATAGAATAGAATAATTCTTTATTGTACACCAGGAAAACTTATAAAACTAATTTACTTTAAATATTGTACAATGGGCGGCCTTATCACTGAAAGCGATTTCTTCCAGGAAACCTACAATAAAAAAACCGAAATATCAAAAAACGCCCTTACCTTTTGACGTGATAAACGTCTTATAAATCGATGAACGCCGGCTGCACGCACGACAAAGCATGACTCTTGGCACGTCCGGCAGCCGTATGACCTAAGCCAAATTGCTGTATTGTCGCTATCGCTAGTCAGTCCATCCCTTTCACACGTGAGGTACGCACTGTAGGTGTGAAAGGGATGGCCTGACTAGCGATAGCAACACGACAGCAATTTAGCTTAGGTAATACGGCTGCCGCTTGAGCCGAGCGTGCAAGCGGAGCGCGGAACAAGCGATAGAAAGGCACGATCGGCCTTAGTTTTCGGCTTGTGACGCATCTATCTCTTTCGTTATCACTTAAACTTATCGTCCGTAAACCGACTTTACAGACAACCAATTTTTTTGTTATTTTCATTTAATTTTCGTGTCTTTTTTCTTTTTTAGTGTTATTATTTTTAAGCTTACCTTACTTAAATTGAATTACAGAAATGTTTTTAATGGTGAAAGGTAGGATCTTCATAAAACAATTTGGTACCTATATTACTATTATATATAATAATACATTGTTATAAGCATGCAAAACAGCGTTGATTTTAAAGGAAGGAACATCAAAAAAACACATCCACACTAATATTGAAATTCGAAAGTAACTCTGCCTCCCTGTCTGTTTGTTTCATTTTCACGACTAAACGGCTTGAACAATTTCGATGCAATTTGGTATATTTGTATAGATCGATTATGAGTGGGATACAGGCTACTTTTTACCTGACTGCGCAGAAGGGCGGAAACATGTATACTGTAATTTTTGATGTTCAATGAATTTTATCTAGATTTTTGTGTAAGCAAATAACCAACGAAACATTCTAAAACTGTATTCCAATAACTCACAAGTAACAGTTTAATCAGCCGTTAGGTATCCCCTAGGCGTCGTTAACAAATCGCAACTTTGTCCCACAAACGTAAACCAGATGCTTCTAATAGCTTTTTAACCCAATTACGCGACTCGATGGTACGTTTTGAGACATTGAAATGTTTATTATTATTTACGGCGCACTTGCCGGTACGCTTGCTTAGCGGATCTCATCAGCGATGGCGTTGTTCATCTTAAAGCAAGTTAGAAGAACAGAAGAATAGACGACCTCCATGGTGCAGTGGGCGAATAGCCGGCTGAGACGCTGGAGGTAGCGGGATCAAATGTTTGCATGATCTACAGATATTTGTATGCGGTCTGGTTGTTTCTCTATACATTATAAGTATATATTTACAAAAAAAATGTATATAATGAGTTATCAATTATCTGGTTGCCATAGCACCAGCTCTGCTTAGTTTGGGGCTAGGTAGCGCTGTGTGTAATGTCCAGCAAAATTTATTTATTATACTACGTGTTTTGTTATGTACTTCATTCAATGGAAACACGGGTATGGTTGACAAGAGCGTTTTATATAGTTTTTATCCCAAAGTTCCCACGGGAACGGGAAATTTCAAGCATATGATTTTTTAACTATCCTCATCTTGTTTGTTGAAGTCTGATATGTCTGCATTACTTGTCCGTTGCCGTAAATTCTTTTCGCCGTAAATGACGACAATTCTTCCACAATGAAGGAAGAAAAATCAGGAATTCACGTCATTTTTGACGCGTCATGACTAAAATCACAGCTAAAAAATGTACTGTAAATTCATTCAATTTCTTTTTTTTCTAGTGCAGCCGGGGAGCGTTTCCGCTTGATGCATCCGCTTGATGCGTCCGCTCGATGCGTCCGCTCGATGTATATCGACGCTTATAAAAACCTTCAAGGTTTATGGTGCGCTCGTAAAAAACGTTAACGCCTTTCATAAGTTTAATGTTTACGTGAAATATTATTCTGTCGTTCCATAAAGTGGGCTCTACTTATGACTCTAGCGGGAATTGGAGCTTTTACTACTTATAAAATAAATAAGTGTTTTTCTAATCTTGCTACGGAACTCTAAAAATATCATGATGCGTGTAAAAGCGTTTAGTTTTTTTATTATGATAAACAGAATTATTACGTATCTTTTTATCAGTAGTAGGTTAGGACTATATGGCGTCCAGGCTTGTCAGCGGCCGTTTTTTCGGGACATCTGTCCAACGAAAGTGCTAGTGGTCGACCGAGAGAATGTTTCTCCTGTTTCAAACACACCTTGTGTAGTCGAAAGCATACTGAATTTGGTTTTTTCCTCGTATCGAAGAGACCCGTATGCCATATAGTCCTAGCCGTAGGCAGCGGTAATTTTTTGGTCCATCATCAACGGTATATTTTTAAATAAACTGGCTGCCAGTGCCAGGCGCATTTCGACTGTATTTCATTTTTATAGCTTTATTTTATCATTCGCTCATCCTCTATATAAACTTTAATGAATATAGCACTCCTCCGTGCTCGCAATGAACTTAAAAAGAGATACAAACTTTGCTCTTCACAATTAAATATAAAGGTTGATTCATCAGACCACATTCTTTCGATGTCAGTTTAAAGTTTTCGAAAATACTGTTAATTCTACGCGGCAGATCACCACAGATGGCGTGATGACTTGGATGTGCAATTACCAGGCTAGCACGAGACAGAAAAAACTGGAAAGAAGTAAGGTAGGCTTTTGTTTTTCAGTAAGACAGTACATGTTAATATAAAAATTAAATAAAACGAATTAATGCTGAGCCGGATCCTAGTTTCCGGACGCTCATAACCTGGACGTACTAACTGCCTATGTATATTTTATGTTTTCTATTTGTGTTTGTTATATTGCTACTCCTACGTATGTCTTTGTTTTGTTGTCTGCAAATAAATGTATTATTTTTCTTTCTTTCTAATTAAGAGAATTTCGCATTTAGACGCTTTATCGTTTCCAACCTTTCTTACTTAGTAGTCGGTCTTTTTGTATGGTTTTCGAACCTATAAAACACCAACGAAAAGCTTGTAAAGATGTTCCTAAAGAATTGATGAATTTCCTGTACACATTAGTGAACATTGCCCCCGTAGTTTGATACAAATTTATCTTATAATAACTTGTTACTTTGATGCTAAGGAATCCCCCCAGGCTTGAGACCTACTCAACTAATATGATGCAACTTTAAGCTGCTTATGAACGAAACCAGCCTTATGGAAAAGTATTAGCGAAACTAAGGTTGTGCATAAAATTTTGAATACTTCTGAACATTTCTTTAACGAGTTTTTCAGGACACATTACAGTTTAGGGTAAGTAAGTTTATATTGACTTTAGTCGTATTGCAACGTAATATTTTTGACGTGATAAACGTCTTATGGCAATGCTGGTATTACCGATGTGGGAGACAAAACCGGGAAGCTCAAGTGGGATTGGGCCGGGCACGTAAGTCGAATGCTTCTGGAGAAATGGGCCTACATTCATAACATCTTGAGTACCGGAGGATGGACAGCGACGTCGTGGTCGGCCGCGAAAGCGTTGGCGCGACATCAGTGGATTCGAGAAGGAATGGTGGGAATCTGCCAAGGATCGCGATAGGTGGAAGGAGTTGGAGGTCTTTGCCTAGCAGTGAGAAAATGTAGGCTAGCTAAAAAAAAGTTATAAATCGATGAACGCTGGATGCACGCACGAAACAGTGTCGAGTTCCGCCTGAGCCGACCGTGCAAGCGAAAGCGTGGAATAAGCGATAAAGAGGCACGATCGGCCTACGCGTTCGGCTTGTGACGCATCTATCTCTCTTCCACTCGTTATCACGTAAAGTTATCGTCCGTAAACCAACTTTACAGACAATCTTTACTGGCGGTAGAGCTCTTGTGGACAGGCTCGAGGAAGTGGGCACCACCGCCTTATCTTTATCTGCCGCCAAATAGCAGTACTTGTGCTGCTGTGTTCCGGTTAGATGGTTATGGTATGTTCCTGTAATTACTGGCACATAGGCATAACAGCTTAGTCCTATAGTATGGCAACATATCCACATAGAGATCAAGACAGCATAATAGCTTCAAATAGTATTTTTATTTATAGTGTTATCCGAACACATGCGGAAAATTCCAAGATTTTTACATAATAGCTTGTTTTGAATTCTATATGGATATCCATGGGCTGCAGTAGCCACTTCACATCTGGTGGACTGCATGCTCGTTTGCCATATAAGTAGTATAAAAAAATAATTATAAAATTTTGCATTATAACTCTCTTAACATCTCTTCTATTCATTCTTATTATTTGTCATTTTATTCGACTACTAATAGGTATCAAAAATATATACTTTGACTTTTCACCTCTCACATGAGAGAGATAAGATTTTTAACTGTCGAAGGCGCAACGCAACGCAATGCAACTCGTCACTTACTCGTACACTCATTAATTTACCTATTGTTGCTCATATTCTTGTCTGTACATAAAATATCAATATGCATATATGTACAATACTTGAGAAAGAAATAATAATATTAGGTTTAATTGTTTGTTTTTGCTGCCCGCGGAGTGAGAGCACTGGTGACCTGTATCACAGGTTTATTTATAAACCTACCTCAGGCACCAGTCTCTCACAAAACAGGTTAAGAACTTGGTATGTTTATGCTAAGTCCTATAATTCTTATCCTTGTTATTTTATTTTTAATCTAAATTCTATATTGTATTATCTTTAAGAATACCTAGTTCATAAGTACCTTTTGTGAGAGAAAATAAACGTCTTTATGATTATGATTATGATGATGATTATAAAACTATCATCGTCTAGTAGAGTGCCACTGAAGTATGTAATTTAACTTAATATAATCGTTTTTTTATTTGTATTTCTTTATCGGCATCATCATATCAGCCATAGGACGTCCACTGCCGGACAAAGGCCTCCCTCATTGCTCTACAGGAACTGCGGTTGGAAGCGGCCTGCATCCAACGCCGACCTGCGGTTCTTACCAAGTCGTCTGCCCATCTTTTAGGTGGACGTCTTACGCTGCGCTTGCCGCTTTCCGGCCGCTATTTGGCCTGTCCATTGCCACTTCAACGTGCTAATCCGTCGGGCTATATCGGTGACTTGAGTTCTCCTACGTATCTCCTCATTTCTGATTCGATCCCGTAGAGAAACCCCGAGCATAGCCCTTTCCATAGCTCGTTGAGCGACTCTGAGCTTATTCATAAGGCCAATAGTGAAGGACCACGTCTCGGTTACATATGTCATCACTGGTAACACACACTGATTGAAGACTTTCGTCTTAAGGCACTGAGGTATGTTGGACGAAAAGACGTATTTCTTGATATCACACTTTAGTTTAATTTTGTTGGGTTTGTTATTCTGTACTTCTAAACATAACATGTCTGCAATAAGTAAAATGGCCTTAACGGAAGACCAGCACTGGTTGTTGCAACCAGCACATGCTGAGTTAAGGACCATTTTGCAACTATACTTTGTGTTTAAATTAAGATTTGTTTTTTGTGTTTTTTTTACATAAATTGTTTTTTTTTTTATTTTATTAACTTTAAGTATCTTGCATATAAATAGTAGATTATTAACCAAGGGGATAAAGCAGTGTCTTCTGTCGCGGGTGACGATTTAAATCGCGAGCGTAACGAAGGACTCGAGGTTTACTCCCGAGCGTAGCGAGGGTGTTAAAAACTTAAATCACGAGCGAAGCGAGGGATTTAAGAAGAATCCTGAGTGTAGCGAGGGATTTAAGTTCACCCAAGACTAAGACAGCTTTATCACCGAGGAAAATACTCTACTTTTCGTACCATTTGCGAAAAAATTAACACAATAATAATATGAGATAAGCATTTATTAAAAATAATGACAACTAAAAGTAAAAGTTAACATTCGAAACATTGGTCCAATTATTGATAGAGAGAGTTACATTTTTGTTTGGTACATTTATTGTTGATGAGTTGATTTGAGTATTTCTCTGTTCGTGCGTCTGAGGAACTTGCGTTTCATTGTAGATAGTATACGTCGGAGATAGTGGTGGTGGTGCATCGTGAGTTACGGACGAAGATAACATGCCGGAAGTTGACGGTTGTGGCTCTGATGGATTAAGTTTTATATTTTTGTTAATTTGACTGCTTAATATGGTTTTATTCGCCATTGAGCTTTCGATATAACCCTCAGCTACTCTGTCAGAGCTCCAACCACCGTGTCTTTTTATTGACGTAATATCCGCCCCTGAATCCGCCAAGAAAGTCGCCGAAGTTCTTTTAAAGCAGTGAACGGTGTAGAGTTCAACATCTTTAAGTTTTAAATATTTAGCAATTTCCTTTGGCATATTACTAATTTTATTTTTACCGATGGCTTGTCGAGTACATTTCCCATTCCGATAGTTTATAAAAATCTATTGTTTTCCATTGTTTGGGACGTAATGATTGGTATTTATGAATGATTTTAGTATATTGCCCTTGTACAATGAATGTCCGATTTTTCTTTGTCTTAGTTTCCTTTACATTAATCAGCAGTAACTCATTGGAATGATTTTCAACGTCCTCCACCTTTAAGTTTATAAGTTCACATCCGCGGCAAGCACCATTGAGTCCAAAAATTAAGGCGACCTATAACACAGATAAAAACAGGTAAATATATAGAATAATTACGATTACTAAGATGCGAAATATTCATAGTTAAATCATGTATACTTACTTTTGTGGTCAGAAAAGTTTCGTCAAGAGCTTCAATAAGAAATTTTTCCACATTTTGAGTCGTAAAAATTTTAGACTTCTTTGCGCAATGCCCTTCTGATTTTCTTTTTAAAAAAGCCAGTAATTTTATGAATCTATTTATTTCAATGCTGTGTTTGATGCTTATTGTAGCTTTCAGCTTTGAGTATATGCACCAAAGTGTATTCGGATCCTGTGTCTTGGATAAATAATCAAAATAGACAAGAAGTACTGATTCTGAAATTGATAGGCCTTTCGCACTTCTCCACGTTGAAAATTCTTCATAAGTTTTTAAATAATTTTCCTTGGATTTTGTTGGAAGCAAATTATTTATAATTGCGGCAGCATTTGCATTGATGGAATCCGACAATTCACTGTCACTGTCGCTTTGATTTAACATCGTAACGTATTTTTAGAACATTAACTTATTTATAAAAATAAATTAAAATAAACCTAACGTTTATGTATTTGAAGAAAACAAAAACGCGGCAAATTCCTAGACTAATATTTTTTTGTCAGAAAAGCAAAGGCATCAAGCTCATACGGCCTCGTCGGTTTTCGTAATTTTATTTAATAATCATAACTGCATAATAAATGCGTATTCCTTTTTCAAAAACATGTATAATGCTTTATAAACAAACTCAATGGTGTAAACACAGATGTAGTTCAGTATAAATTTCGGTAAGTATTCCAAATTTAAATCACATTCTCCCCCTAGAGGATGAATGAAATTCAGTACAATTTTCTTTCTCTATTTTTAACAGATTAAAAATGACTATTGTTATGTTCGCTATTTGTGGCATAGAATGTCACTTTTTTGAGCAAGTGGTACGAAAATATTATTCTATTCTATTCTTTATTATATTCTATTCTAAACGACTATCTATTGATCGGAGTTGAAAGAATTTATAATTAGAGATAACCGTTTATTATCTTATCTTAACTTACGCAAAATTACACAAATTACACGTGACGGCCATAATTATTTATCCGTACTTTTGACTTCTAACAACTTTTACCCCCAAGGCGCGCCAGTAGATGATTCATATCAAAAATGATTTTAATGCTTCTGGTTTTTAGGGTTCCGTACCGAAAGGGTAAAACGGGATCCTATTACTGAGACTTCGCTGTCTGTCTGTCTATCACCAGGATGTATCTCATGAACCGTGATAGTTAGACAGTTGTAATTTTCACAGATGATGTATTTCTGTTGCCGATGTAACAACAAATACAACAGAATAAAATAAATATTGAAGGGGAGCTCCCATACAACAAACGTGATTTTTTTGCTCGTTTTAGCTCGATATTGATATCGGCAACAGGCAGACGCTTGAAATATTCACAGAATATTTAGTTATTCAATTTAAAAATAAATATTTAATTAAATTAAAAAGAAATATTTAAGGGGGGTTGCCATACAACAAACATGATTTTTTTATAGATAATGGTACGGATCCTTTAGTGCGCGAGTCCGACCCGCACTTGGCTGGTTTTTAATACAAGATAAGATAATAAACTCTATAATGTACACCAAAATAAAATACTTGTATTATATAATACTGAATTAAGTAGGTACTATTTTTTAAAGCCAAGCCAAATTGAGTCCTATCGCAGCGCGATAAATATCATTTCACATTTTAGCAAGAACTTGGGATGGTTTAGTTGACATTGACACACGTTAGGTGCAGAAGATAGTTTCACATCTTATTGCACCAGCAATGTAAATTCCAAGAATGATATCGCAATGTCAATATCAGCTCCGTCGACAGAGGTTTAGAGAAGCTGATTGACTGAGGAAACATAAACGGTTGGATTTTTAAGATTTAGGGCATTATCACACGGGCGATTTACGAGCGTGCATCTAGCCAGGCGATTTGTGAACGTGTTTGCCGCGAGCTCGCCAGTACACCACCTATAGCATGTATCTATATATATCAGCAGATAATATCTTTAAGCACTGTATCACATTTCATTCAACACTTTATTTCGTAACACACTAGTGGTTCACTCCGAACTGATATCTCGCAAGTTGCCCATACAAATAAAAAAATATTATTTGTACCTAAACTCAGACTATCAAAATAGTGCTACGATATTTATAACCAGCAACTTGACCTACAGTTTCATTCAAATTACAGGTAACGGGAGTTCATGTATAATGGTTATAATTTTTTGAGGTTAGAAATTCCAGTTATTCTAGATTTGAGACTTTTCGCTATATTTGTGTCACTAAAGCTACACACATACCAAATTTCAGCACTGTGGGGTCACTGGTGTACCCTGTGATTTAATGTACTTACAAAGACCTTTTATTAAATCTCTTATTTGACCGGATAGTTCCATTTTGTTTTTTTTTACTCCTCTTGAACCCCAATATCTCAACAACTCTCCCTCCACCCGCTCCCCACATTTTAAGCTCATTAAGGCACACCAAAATTGTACCATCACCACCTATCTATATACCAAATTTCACGATGAGTTATCCTCGGACAAACAAGCATACATACATACAACGCCGATTTGCCCAAGTTGATTTAGAGTTCTCGCTTTGCTCGATCAATTATCAGCAAGGAATAAATGACTTATAGAATATAGCGTTCTATAGATACGAGTACACTCGCACGTCCCGCTACAATACGTGTCACTTCAGTGAGTCATATTGCAGGGAAAAAGCCGCGTGCGCGTTATGAAGTCGCTACGCAGCGAGCGCGTTGCCTGATCGCCTCTCTAGAACACGCTCGCAAATCGCTGGTATAAGTAACAAACAGTATATGTCAATATACGTCACCCTGGTAGAATTGTCAATTGTTGTCCCCGGCCATCATTATATATGAGAAAATGAAATTTCTTCGTAATTTCTTTTTGCGAGAATTTTCCCGAAATTTTTATAGTGATTTGTATTCTCTTTGACGTTTTATGTCACGTCACACGGGAACGCGGTCGAACGAGATAAAAAGTAACCTATGTCCGTTTCCTAGTTCTGAGAACGAGATAAAAATTATTCTGTGTCCGTCTCCTGATTCTAATTCCCCATCAATTTTCAGCCAAATCGGTTCAGCCGTTCTTGAGTTATAAATAGTGTAAATAACACAACTTTCTTCTATATACGAGTATATAGATTTAATTTTCGGCCGAGATACTAAATAATATTTTTTTTTTGACTGTGTTGCAAAACTGTCGTAGTCATGGGTAGACCCGCCACCTCATTACGTAAAATCAGCGATAGCAAAACGACAGGTATCTGTCGCAAACGTCAAAACTATGGGAAATAATTCTATGTGTTATGGTCCCTTTGGTGGTTGCGCTAGTTTATATGTGCAAATTGACGTTTCGCGACCGATTGCTGTCGCGTTGCTGTCATTGATTTTTGGTAATTATCCGCCGTAGTATTCGGATTATTATTGTTTTGAGTGATTGCGAAACTTTGAAAAAATACTACGTTTGTTACACCAAATTACATCACATTTACTATCTCCATTTTCAATCATAAATTCGTTAACAAGACGATCGCAAAGTTATGTTATTAAGCAAGACGCGTTGCTTAATAAGATTCCGGGTGATTTATTAAGCGAAGCATATTCCGAGGGGCATATCCTGGTATAGTAGATTAAACACTTCCAGTAAGGGAACTAAGTAAAAAGGTACCAGGAATACAGGGCCGCTCAAGCACTGAATGTTCCGTACGGTACCTAACTATATTTATGTTAATTTAGCAACTCCATCTAGCCAAGTGACTCAGAAATAAAGTACAGTAATACCCCGACTTACGCTATCCCGTTTTACGCGAATTCGGAGATACGCGATTTTTCTATTTGATGGGCGCGCGCATCAACTCCTCCACTCCGCTCTGTTCCGTTTACGAAAGATTCGAATGTTTTCCGCGTGGAATTGTTTTACGTACGCAGTGCGTTTTATTGATAACCTCTAATTATGTCATCCAAAAAAACAAAAAATGCATATAATTATATTCTAAGTTGAACCCCGACTTACGCGAATTCGACTTAACACGGTTATCGCTCGGTCCCACCCACAGAACACAAAAAACAATAGAAGTCGTAAGTAGGCGGGGCCCGCGTAACACCAAGTACGCGGAGTTCCGCGCACTACAAGCTTCGCTCACTTCAGTCGTGTTTCAATTACTGTGGGGTAAACGTACTTAAAAAAAATATAAAAATGCCATATTGTGCCGTTTTGGAGTGTAAATATTATAGTCGAACAAAAAATTTAACAAAAGGGGGCATATCCTATCACCGGTAAGTATTATTTTATTGTTTTTTGTTAGTTTTGTTTAAAATAGACTGTGAATCATACTCAATAAGGGATGTGACCCCAATATACTGATGAATGTGTTATCGATAGCTTTAATTAGTTACCCCCTATTAAAATGTGTATAAGTTTTAGGGCGTTACTTCCTTGTTGTTTTATTGATGATTTTCTTAATGTATTTTAGACCTATGGTGTGAAATAATATAATAACTTCTGTTTTCAGTTTCCCCAAGGCGCAAGACATAAAAAAAATTAAAAAACGTACAACTTATGAGTCATCCAGCATACAGAGTCATGACCTGGCACCGTGTGATTTTTTTCTGTTCCCAAAAGTTAAGAACCAATTACCCGATCAACGGTTTTCATCACCAGAAGAGGCTGTCGAAGAGTATGAATAACATGTACATATCTGACGTCACCACCAGAGGTGTGGCACAAATGTTTTGAATTTTTTTTCAATCTTTTGAAAAAGTGCATTGACGCATTGAGAAACAATAAATTAATTTTTGACCATTATTAGTATTTTTTTATTGATTCCGGAAACTTTTAGTGAGCCCCTCAAATAATAATTCAGTATATAATATTCCAGTAATATAATATTTTTTTAAGTAAGTATTTATGAGTTGAATACCTGTGATTATGTTAAGAAAGAAAGAAATGAAAAGCTTTTTATTTCGACCACCATCGATATCGATACATTCGTCTTGTTTGCTCATTGGTACATCACTAAGTCAGTAGTTATTGTTATCACTGTTATTTGATCATGCCAATGCATTATCGATCTTATACTTTGCTGTTAGAGTCTATAACAAAAATCGTTAGCGACAGCGCCATCTGTTGTTAAGTGGTTTTGTTTTGTGGGTAATCAAGTAACATCCATTGCATTATCAGTCTTATTTCTAATTAATACAGACTAAAATAAAAATATTTTCTAAAGCACCATCTTTTGCCGAGTAGAAGAAGTAAACTTTAATTTTTTGTAACTGTTTATTTTATTGTATTATAAACCATGTTCCATAGTAGCTAAGGTTTTATATCCGTTAAATTGGTTTTATGGTTTTAGGCCTCTTTGAAAGTTCTCTTTCAACCAATTATAACTTTTATTTCTAAGTTTGCTAGTTTTTACATGTGTGAGTTTAGCTGCACTGGTTTTCTTAGTAAAATGTCATCATGCTAGTTCTATTGTTTTTTTATGTTCTGTGGTCCCACCTAACGGGTAAGTCCGGGGTATTACTGTACGCTTTTAAGGCATTTTTATAAAACTTTTCAAATAGCGACTTTGTTCTATTTTTTCTTGTAATCTTTGCTTATCAATCATATTAATTTTATATTTGTATTATTCATTAATTATTGCATGTTAATTTTATATTATTAGACGACCTCCGTGGTGCAGCGGGCGAATAGCCGGCTGAGACGCAGGAGGTAGCGGGTTCGATTCCCGCCACGGAACAAATGTTTGCATGATCTACAGATATTTGTTCCCGGTCTGGTTGTCTGTCTATATATTATAAGTATGTATTTACAATAAAAAATGTATATAAATAAATAAATATTGCTGGACATTTCATATTCGCTATCTAGCCCCAAACTAAGCAGAGCTTGTACTATGAGAACCAGATAACTGATAGAATACTTATATACATTTTTTTGTAAATACTTACTTATATATATGTAGATCATGCAAACATTTGTTCCGCGACGGGATTCGAACCCGCTACCTCCTGCGTCTCAGCCGGCTATTCGCCCACTGCGCCACGGAGGTCGTCAAAGTATAAGTATTCTATCGGTTTTCTGGTTCCCATAGTACAAGCTCTGCTTAGTTTGGGGCTAGATAGCGCTGTGTGAAATGTCCAGCAATATTTATTTATATATATAATTATTTGTTACCTTGCAAACTTCGGATATAATGAGGATGAACTATATTTTACATTTGTTTGAGTATTTAAATTGTTGGTGAAAGAATCAAGGTGGTTGTTTTAATTCAAGCTTGACTATATTTGATTTTTGCAATATTTTCTATTACCTGTTATGCTCGAAAATCTATGGTGACAAATTTACACGCGAATTTTTGTAATGAAATTGTGCAAAGGCTAATGAACTTTATGCCAATAGTGTATCGTAAAATACTAGATATAATTATTTAAGACACAACTTGATCTGTTCGAAGAGAGAGCTCGAATGCGATTCCCTTAAAAAGAGGCGTAAGACAGGGAGATGTCATCTCTCCGAAACTGTTTACGACCGCATTGGAAGATGCCTTCAAGCTTCTGGAATGGAAAGGACTGGGCATCAATATTAACGGCGAATACATCACTCACCTTCGGTTTGCCGACAATATTGTGGTCATGGCAAAGTCGATGGAAGAGCTCAGCACGATGCTGGAAGACCTCAATCGAGTCTCCCAACGGGTAGGACTTAAAATGAACATGGACAAGACGAAAATCATGTCGAATGTCCATGTCGTCCCTGCCCCAGTTATGGTTGAGAACTGGGCTCTTGAAGTTGTCGACGCGTTGTATACCTAGGACAAACAGTCCAATTAGGTAGGTCCAACTTCGAGAAAGAGGTCAATCGTCGAATCGAACTCGGATGGGCAGTGTTTGGGAAACTTCGCAACGTCTTTTCGTCCAACATACCTCAGTGCCTTAAGACGAAAGTCTTCAATCAGTGTGTGTTACCAGTAATGACATATGGAACCGAAACGTGGTCCTTCACTATTGGCCTTATGAATAAGTTCAAAGTCGCTCAACGAGCTATGGAGAGGGCTATGCTCGGGGTTTCTCTACGGGATCGAATCAGAAATGAGGAGATACGTAGGAGAACTCAAGTCACCCACATATCCCGACGGATTAGCATGTTGAAGTGGCAATGGGCAGGCCATATAGCGCGCAGAACGGATGACCGTTGGGGCCGGAAGGTTCTCGAGTGGCGGCCACGGACCGGCAAGCGCAGCGTAGGACGTCCATCTACAAGATGGGCAGACGACTTGGTAAGAACCGCAGGTCGGCGTTGGATGCAGATTGCTTCCAACCGCAGTTCCTGGATATCAATGAGAGAGGACTTTGTCCAGCAGTGGACGTCCTACGGCTGATATGATGATGATGATGACAACTTGATAAACAAAACAAAAAAAACAAACAACACAAACACATAAATAAAAAACATGTATAAATATATGTATATATTGGACCAACAGATGTACAAATTATTCTGTCATTACCAAATAAAGTAAACCGCCTGTGCAATATGTTAAGCCTGAAAACATCTCTGACCTGTGTCAGAGGGGAAACAGGCGGAACAAACAAAACAAAAAATACTAGATATAATACTAGAGGCTAAAAACAGTTCGTCTATCAGAAATTCCTGAAAATGCGCGAGAATTCTCTAGAAGATGCGCCACTTGTGTTTTGGCTCGTATGTAGTTTTAAAATTGACACATTCGTTAAAAACTCGCTTCCATTCTATTCGTGACAATGAAAATTAAGCCTAAAAGGGAGTAAGGTAAGTTCTCCTACTGATCCAACGTTACTACATTCCAGGATGGATGCCAGTAATCGGCCGAGGTAAACTTTCTATTAAATTGTATCAGGTACCTGCCAACTAGAGATATTTATGTGGATCACTAAATTAATGCTCACAAGATACGGTGATACGTGCAACATTAAGAACTTAAAAGTTTGAAAGCTAAGGGGAAGATACTTACCCATCTGTATAATAAATGAATAATGCTGGACATCGCACAGCGCACAGCGCTATCTAGCTCCAAACTACTATGTAAAGCTTGTACTATGGGAATCAGATAATATAATACTTAGATTTTGTGAACACTTACAATATTTTACATAAAAAGCATTTGTGATTTATTTCAATCTTTATTGTGTAAGGAATTTATCATGTCAGTGCGAGGGGCGAAACGTAGTGCGGAGCGGATCGCACTCACTCTGATGAAGGTTCACGAATGGAACGAAACTTTATATCGTCAAAACAGTGATAAAACGATACGTGATAAATCCCGTATTTATACCAATGAATTATAATTGACGACCTCCGTGGTGCAGTGGGCGAATAGCCGGCTGAGACGCTGGAGGTAGCGGGTTCGATTCCCGTTGCGGAACAAATGTTTGCATGATCTACAGATATTTGTTCCGGGTCTGGTTGTTTCTCTATATATTATAAGTATGTATTTACAAAAAAAAGTATATAAGTATTCTATCAGTTAGCTGGTACCCATCGTAAATGCTCTGCTTAGTTTGGGGCTAGATAGAGCTGTGTGAAATGTCCAGAAATATTTATTTATTTATTTAGAATATTATAGAGAAAATAATTGATCCGTGGCGGGATCAAACTCGCAACCTCCGGTGTCTCAGCGGGCTATTCGCCCACATCGCTACGGTGGTCGTCATTTACAAATTTACATTACAGTGTAATATGTAAGTTACGTCCATGTCGTCCCTGCCCCAGTTATGGTTGAGAACTCGGCTCTTGAAGTTGTCGACGCGTATGTATACCTAGGACAAACAGTTCAATTAGGTAGGTCCAACTTCGAGAAAGAGGTCAATCGTCGAATCCAACTCGGATGGGCAGCGTTTGGGAAACTTCGCAACGTCTTTTCGTCCAACATACCTCAGTGCCTTAAGACGAAAGTCTTCAATCAGTGTGTGTTACCAGTGATGACATATGGAACCGAGACGTGGTCCTTCACTATTGGCCTTATGAATAAGCTCAGAGTCGCTCAACGAGCTATGGAGAGGGCTATGCTCGGGGTTTCTCTACGGGATCGAATCAGAAATGAGGAGATACGTAGGAGAACTCGAGTCACCGACATAGCCCGACGGATTAGCACGTTGAAGTGGCAATGGGCAGGTCATATAGCGCGCAGAACAGATGCGCGATGGGGCCGGAAGGTTCTCAGATGGAGGCCACGGACCGGCAAGCGCAGCGTAGGACGTCCACCTACAAGATGGGCAGACGACTTGGTAAGAACCGCAGGTCAACGTTGTATGCAGGCCGCTTCCAACCGCAGTTTCTGGAGATCAATGAGGGAGGCCTTTGTCCAGCAGTGGACGTCCTACGGCTGATATGATGATGATGATGTAAGTTTATCCAAAAGAAGGTTATTGTCCTCATGTGTTCCAAAGAAGGTATGTGAACACTAAATTTTGAAAAATGGTGTTTGATACATGGAACGGTAGTAATGTGGTATGCCATGAAGCATTGTATAAAATATGTCTACCAAAACTATGTTTCAGATTCATTTACAATTAATTACATAGATTAAATAGGTAAGAAACTGCACGTTGGATATTATCCTACTTTTGTTAAGCTAGGAATATTCCACCTGCCTTTAATTCTACCAAATCAAATAGATTCACGTTTCTGTTTGAAGTAACATTAGAACAATAGGTGGGGTTTAAAGGATTGCTTGTAATAAGTTGAGCCACGTCGGTCACCCTGAATTCTGTAATTAAAGTTGACAGTGTAAACCAATTTGTGCCGGACTCAAGCGGACATTTGTGGACGGCTTTACCTTACAAGGTAGGCAAGTTATATAGTGCGATGAACCTGACGCCATTTCATATCCCGGTCCTGGTATTAGTATGAGATGAAATATGGTAAAAGTATGAAATGGAAAGAAGCCCTGCAGTAAGCTATTCTACGAGATTTGACTAAGTGATGTCAATTGTTAGGAAAGTATACACTTACATTAATACTCTAGAAGCCCAATACTGGAGCGACAGTTACCACCGTTCTGCACGTAAATGTCCCTTTAATTAGCTGAGACAAAAATATTAAATACTAGCTGACCAATCCGCAGCTTTTTTTTCAATAAAAACATTACCCTCCTTCTGCGCAGTTGGGTAAAAAGTAGCCAATGTCACCCGGGGATAGTGTAGCTTTCCAACAGTGAAAGAATTTTTTAAATCGGTCCGGTAGTTTCGGAGCCTATTCAATACAAACAAACAAATATTTCCTCTAGTATAAACTAGCTTGCCCGCCCGCGGCTGCGTACGCGTCGTTTTTCAATAAAACCAATATCCTCCTTTAATGCAGTCGAATGAACAGTAGCTTATGTCCTTCCCTAGAATATAATCTATTTCCATGCCAAATATCAATACGATCTGTTCAGCCGTTTAGTCGTGAAAAGGTAACAAACAAACTTACAAAAAACAGAGTTATTTTCGCATTTATAATATTAGTACGGATTGGGGGTATGCTCAGTGGGAAATATAGGTAATGCCGTCAGAATTGGTTTTCCTCCAACTATCCGACCTCAGCCACTTAGCCGAACCGATTCCTAATAATTATATAAATAAAAATGTTATTTTTTTAACAGATTACTAGGATAACTAGGCGAAGCACGGTACGAGAGCTATTGCTCTGAAACTCTAAGGGAAGGGCTATGTTAAGCAGTTGACGTTCTGTTGCTGATATGATGACGAGAAAGTTGATTTTTACAAAATTTAAAAAACCTCGGTCCCTTCTCTTTGCGGCGTGGGGTTAAAACTGACATAGCTAAAGAACCAACCCAGTTAAATTTAGCTTTCTATTAAATCTATACTTCTATAGTAATATTATAAAGAGGAACGATTTGTTTGTATTAAATAGGCTCCGAAACTACTGGACCGATTTAAATAATTCTTTCACCTTTGGGAAGCTACACTATCCCGGGGTAACATAGGCTACTTTTTACCCAACTTGCATAGAAGAAGGGTATTGTTTTTATTAAAAAACTACGCGTACGAAGCTGCGGATCAGCTAGTAAATAATAAATCAAATGCATTTATTTACAGACACACCTATTACGTTAACAGAAGTAGATAGGTACAATAAGTATTAAATAAAGCTAGGTAAGTATAACAGTAGGCCTAATTCCAAGAAACATTAGTACATTATTAACGGTAGCTCTAAAGTAGAAGGTGGTGGTAAATAGGTCGAGGGCTCAGCTATGCTGGTTTTTAGCCTCGCCTTAGCAGAGACATCTGCAGCTGCCGCCACCACAGATAAGGTTCTCGGGAACTGTCAGCTTTATGCACTGAACTAACAAGTAGTAATTGAAGAAAGAATTAGACAATTACCGAAAACACATCGCGTAAATATTTACATCAGAAAAAAAATCCACACACACAATACATAAGCAAACTTAACGCTAAGTAGCATTTTATTCCAGCTAATAATACTGTACAGATAACATTACCGTGACTAGGGAGTTACAGTAATGTTATCTCTACAGTAGTGTGATTCGGTCCTGTCCTTGAAATAAATACCTATTAAAAAAATCGAATCCGGATCGGTCCATCCGTTTAAGAGTTATGATGCTATAGACATGCAGATACACAGATATACACACGTTAAACTTATAACACTAGTCGCGTCGAGGGTACACTGATTACTGTTCTATATGACGGGAAGAGTCCTTTATCGAAATAATGACTGTGTATAAATTTATCTAGAATAATAATATGAATAAGTTTATTTCACAACTTTAAGAATACCTACATAGTGCATTGTATCACAAACGATCAACGGCTAATATTGAGATCTGTCAACGTCACTTTGAATGAATGACAGATGTCACATCACTTTGAAGGAATGACAAGATGTCACATTGACATAACGCAACTGCGTAGAAGCCAGCCACATTTCCCTCGATTACTTTTGACTTCTACTTTGCTTTTACGATAAAATAAATACGAAATACTGTAAATTGTAAATCCACTGTAAATGGAACCGAGACGTGGTCCTTCACTATTGGCCTTATGAATAAGCTCAGATAATAAGAGGGCTATGCTCGGGGTTTCTCTACGGGATCGAATCAGAAATGACGAGATACGTAGGAGAACTCAAGTCACCGACATAGCCGGACGGATTAGCACGTTGAAGTGGCAATGGGCAGGCGGTATAGCGCGCAGAACGGATGGCCGTTGGAGCCGGAACGTTCTCGAGTGGAGGCCACGGACCGGCAAGCGCAGCGTAGGACGTCCACCTACAAGATGGGCAGACGACTTGGTAAGAACCGCAGGTCGGCGTTGGATGCAGGCCGCTTCCAACCGCAGTTTCTGGAGATCAATGAGGGAGGCCTTTGTCCAGCAGTAGACGTCCTACGGCTGATATGATGATGATGATGATGACTGTAAATTTTCTAATTAAACCATTAATATTGACGAATTAAACAATTTATTTTTGAATTGTCGACGTTCCTGCCCAAACAGCTAATTAAGATAAAAACAATATAAATAATGTAAGCACTATGGCTTCAGAACATATCTCTCGTGCTAGTTAAAAACCGTGTTACAGTGAGGTAGCTCTTCACTCCCCATAAGGGCAAACCGTTATTTTAAGCTTCTATCTGTCCAAACATTGCTTAACATTTAAACAAGAATAGACGGATGATAAACCTTAAATATTAATGTTATTTACTTCCAAACAAACAACAAAACATCATAAGACGCACTGTTTCATTACACAACCTAACATCCCAACAGGCTCAAGTTAGCGGGAACTGACAAACCATACATTCTGAACTTTACGCCAACTCCAACCGTCCCCATAATCTCGGAAAATTTAATTCAAATTAGCGCTGTACTACTTTTCTACTTGTGACTTGAAGAGTCTTATCTGTGACAGCCCTCTGTTGAAATGGCTCCGAGGAGGGAGGTTCTCATTAGGCGCAATTTGGGATTTTTTATGCCAGCGGTTTTTGGAACAGTGACAGCTCTAGAAAGTGCCTGTTTAGCCGTTAGTTCCATCTACACATAAACTGTAAAATTATCTGTTCAATTATCAACGTTGCAGTTCGGTACATTGTTTTGGAATAGAATAGAAAATACCTTTCACACAACCTGCTTGATAATGTCAAATTATACGTCATGTAAACCTCACCGAAAGCAGGTGATTAAATCCCTACGGCTGAGCCGGGGCTAAAGTTTTACTGAATTTCATTATTCAATTCAATTTATTTCAGACTAGCACAAGTCAAGTATACAAGTCCATATTACATACAGTACAAAAATATATACAATATAAACGATAGTATTTTTATTTATAGTGTTATCCGAACACATGCGGAAAATTCCAAGATTTTTTAAAATCATCTCAAAAATTTCAAGCCTAGACGGGACTTGAACCCGCGACCTTCCTCTTAATACGAGGATGCACTACCATCTGTGCTACAAGGCAATTCACGTCTAGGTTGAAATTAGTGAGATCATTCAGAATTACGACTAAAGCGCCGTTAGCTCCATCTACAGGAAAACTTATATAGTTCTTTGTACCTGCTCAATGCCGAACGTTGCAGTTCAGTACATTGACATGAGATGTCGCGTTGCTTATTTCAAATAGTATTTTTATTTATAGTGTTATCCGAACACATGCGGAAAATTCCAAGATTTTTTAAAATCATCTCAGAAATTTCAAGCCTAGACGGGACTTCAACCCGCGACCTTCCTCTTTGAGATGATTTTAAAAAATCTTGGAATTTTCCGCATGTGTTCGGTAAATATAAACGATGAAATAAACAAATAACACAAAAACATAAAATAGGTACCTTTACATCAAATAACAGACAGTTAAAATATTCTACTCCTGAGACACTAGACGTGCACATTATGCCCGCGCGGACACAGTGTGATTTGAATTTGGAACCTCATCTGTATTAAAATTTGAACCAAAGAGACCCACCCAATAAGAACTTATTCGTAAATCGAACTAACCTCTGCAATGAATGCACCAACCTAGATTTGGTTTATATTGTCTAGCAGAGAGTGTGAAAGTAAACTATTCTCCTCATGGATAAATATGTCTGCATCTTGGGTGTGCTTATATCATAAAATCCCCCTCTGCACTCAGGATTCTAGTAACTCCCTCGCTCCACTGGTGATATATAGCGCCCGTGATGCAAACACCGCTTTATCCTCTCGTTTAGTAATAATCTACTGTTATTGATCACCATAAGACTCACCATTTGAAGACCTCCGTGGTGCAGTGGGCGAATAGCCGGCTGTGACGCAGGAGGTAGCCTGTTCGATTCCCGCTGCAGAACAAATGTTTATATGATCTACAGATATTTGTTCGGGTCTGTAGTACAATCTCTGCTTAGTTTGGGGCTAGATAGCGTTGTGTGATATTTCCAGCCACATTTTTATTTAAGACAAACTGTAGGGTTTGTAAATAAAAGCAGTAGACTGTAAATTTGCTAGTTTATGTATGAGTAATGAGTGATGGGTCGGCGCCGATGCGCGCTGGCGGCCAGTGGCTTCGGTCCCCCCTCCAGTTGACCCTGGCCTTGAAGGTGTCGAGCGATGCAGTGATTTTGTCTCCGACACAAACAATAATTTAGTAAATTGTACTACATTAAAAAGCTATCGCTACCATTTTCATCGGGAACACTTTTTAAAATAAAAATAACTTAGGAAAAAAAAGTGCGAAAATAGCTAAAGATTTCATTCCGTATGCCACAACTCTTTGTTTGTAAAAAGAATGATACATTAATAAATAAGGAACCCAAAAAACTACTTTGATTATAATAATGAGTATTCACGAATACTTGAGACACAGTTATCAGCTAACTTCATCATGTCGCTTTTTGGCTGTCAGTGTGCGCGCGCATCGTGAACAATTTACTTTCATATTTTTTTACCAAACGCGCCAAAAGAAGTATACGAACTTCAAAATCAATGAGATTCTTGTCAATGTTTTGACCGGCAACGTTGGTCATTGAACAGATGGAAACTGTATAGTTTCTCTGTACATGGAACTACCAGCGATTAAAAAAAAAAAAATACATTTATTTCAAGCAATTATGTAGCTCATATAGGAAAGCGCACAACACAATAAGTAAACTAATGTTTATACAGGGTTATTGAGAGCATGCCTGTGACAGCAATGTCTGGTGTACGGGCAGTCTACTCTGCCGGCTATCATTGCCAAGACGCTGTTGGCGCTGGCCCGCAGCCTGTGTACCAGGGGCGCGGCTCGATGGTATGGTATTAAAGGTGGTTCGATTTATCTAGAAGCGTTCAGTGGCGAATCACTAGGTAACTGAACAGCAGATATGTCTAAACATATGTGTATCAAAGTTATGTCTTATTATTGTAGCAAAATCAATATAATTGCACACTTATAAGAACTACCTTAAGCGGTAAATTAAACATCTCACAAATTTCACGCCTTACGTATAGTGGTGCCCGAAATTGACATCGCATGCTCGTATCAAAAGGAAGGTTACGTGCAGGTTCAAATACCGTACGGGTAGAAAATTATGAGATGATTTTACACTTTGTTTTGGTGGGTTTTCCTGTAAAATAACTTGGTTCATACGCTTAAGCCTTAAAATGAACTGTTTCTTGGAGTTTGTGTTGAAGCAACTTGTATAAGGGTAAAGTAACTTAAAATAAATAACATAGAGTGGCAATTGCGGGAACCATTACCTACGTCATATATATTAAAAAATATATAGATGAGTTTTGATATATGTATACCACCTTAGTATTTTTTAACTTTGCCAATCATTGTACATAATTAGTAATATTAAATTGGGCATTAGGGTATTGTAATTATATATAACACAAATTAAAGCAATTATAGAATATTAAAAAAATATTAAAACGTGAATAAATAAAAATGTTAAGGGCTCGCCTCGATTTTGTATATCTGCTGTGTATAATGTACATATGAACTAGAAAAATAAAATTATAGATAAAAACTTTTTGCCATGTAAAAAGATTTATCTCACTTTTAATGATCAAACGTACATTTTGCAATAGATATAAAATTTCATCCTTCTTTTCTCAGAACAAGGTGTCATTTTCTAAATAGATGAAGCAGATTCCTCAGCTAGATAAGTTTAATAATCTCTGTGATATTCTAACTGTTGGCATAAAGACTAAAAGAAAATATATTTATTTGAGACACAGAACAAAATGAATGAATTGCTTAATGAAATTTTAAAAAACAATCTGTTCTTGGCGACTTCATGAACGCAGAAATAAGTAAAAATATAATCATACTAATCCTTACTTCCTTATCCTTTCTTCCTTGCTTGTTTGTGAAAATAACAAAAAAAATCCTTAAAAATGAAGTGGCAAATGTTTTTAAATTAAAACTTTTTAACAAAGACTAAACTCTAGGCTCTTCTTAACTTCTTAACCAGAAATATGTGCCTAAAAATTTAATATATCTCGTGGCTCAAGGGTTGTATAAATTCCGAACCACTGCATGTTTCCTGTTAGAGCACTAACGCTATCGTGTGCCTACGTCATTGACGAACCTCCCTGGGTTAAAAAAGAGGCTCGATTCACTCTGTGGATGTTTCCGTTGTGGAATTATTGTTATTATTATTATTTTTTATTATTATTGATTTATATAATCAGATAACAATGGATATCTTATGACCAATTCTATGGGTCAAAGAATTAGTCGTAACTCCACAACGGAAAGGTTTATTTGAAAGTCAGAAGTTGTTTGTACACACGGCTACAGATTAAGCTATACATTTCCAGTACCTCTACGAAAAGCCTACACAATGCGAGGTCAGCTTATACTGGAAATGTATAGCTTGATGTGTAGCCGTGTGTACGTCGCCGTATGGATATTGACGTGCTCTAAAAGGTGCTCTAATAAATACAAACTATTACATTACAAACGACTAATACGGCGATATTACATGGTTCACTTCTGCCATCCAATTTGGATGAAGCAATCAAATTAATCCATGTTAACATAAAAGCAAATCATTCGGTGATATTCAATGATATCATTGTTTTTTTTTTCATTTCGGCACCTTTCAGCCAAATTAAAATTAATTTATTGATTAAAATGGGTATTTAATGCGTATGTACCCTAAGGGTTCCGTACCTCAAAAGGTAAAAAAGGAACCCTTATAAGATCATAAGATCACTCTTTTGTCCGTCTGTCCGTGTGTCACCACCGATTTTCTCAGGAACGGGTGGACCTAGCAAGTTGAAATTTATACCAGATACTGAGCTCTAAAGACCTTATTAGGTGTATAAAAATCAAGGTCCTGAGTCAAGACGATAAAAAGATGTAGGCAAATTTAGATTTTCACGAAAACTTGTAGGTACCAAAATTTACCTTAATTTCCAACGTTTTCTATTTTGCAGAATTTTTCGTTACTTGTGCTGTAAGACCTTGCTTTTAACCAAAATTGACAATTCTAGGTCAAACCGGAAGTACCCTGTAGGTTTAGGGTCGAAAACCTATATGGTGTTTCACGTTGACCTAGAATCACGATATTTGTCAAAAAGCAAGTTAGCACAAGAATGGAAAAATTCCAATTAATAAAAAAGTTGAAAATTAAAGGTCCCCATACATACATAATTAGCGCCAATTAAGATAGGCCTTTGAGTTGTATGGGCGCTTATACAATTTAGAGGACTAGCTTAATCGGCACCAACCTCAAATAAGATAAATAAATAAAATTGTGCTATTGAATAAAATACATTTTTAAGTGGGGCTCCCATACAACAGACTTGATTTTACTTGGCCGGTTTTTTTATTTGTTATCCCGACGTTTCAGCTGTGTTGCAACAGTCGTGGTCACGGGTTGACTGAATCAATTTGGTTGAACCGTGTAATATCGATATTACAAAAATGGCAAATTTGAAGCTTTATATTCCCCGTGAACAGACTCTCTCTCTCTGTCTCAGGTTAACTGAAAGAGAATGCTATCTAGCATTAAGTTCGCCTATGTACAGATTATTTTTATATTGTGCAATACAATTTTCTCATTGATTTATTCATTCTCTTATAAAAAAGTGTTGAATTCAAATTTAAACTCTTTTTATTCATTAAAATCACAAGGATCACTTTGAAACGTCAATTTTACTGCCTGTTCCTCCACGACCAAGCCAGGAAAGAAAGACAAGAAACCACGCTGGTTGTTCTTTTTAATTCGTTGTTGAACAAGAAAGAAAGACAGATGAACAACGAAACGAACATTGAACAAGCAAGCGCAATCGTCCGTTAGACGTCAGGTCAGTCAGATTTATCAGTCCGTCTCACTCATCCATCAGCAGTGCTGCCAGAGAAGATCTTAGAACTTGACCAGATTCCAAATATTTTATCTGCTATATCTAAGAAAGTGTTTTACCCAAAAACATTCTTTTAATTGTTTAACAATTTTAAATTTGTTTATATATTGCATTAGTTTATTCATTATTGATAATTTAGAATAATTAACAATAAAGAAAATTAATTACGTCAGTTGTTACTATCTGAACGAGTTGGAGCAATTTCAATCCCAAGCTTCTCTATCATCTAAATAGTCCGATATTTTATATTAGGCTTTTTTTATAAAGATTGTGTTTAATTGAGAAAACCTTACAGCATTTTTGGAAGACCCATTCAACGATAGCCAAAAAGACGTGATGCGTAAGTCAAAAAAAATCATCTTCCATAATAGGTTAAATACATTTTTTTAAACTATATACATATATAGATCTTCGTTTGACCACAATCTCACCTGATGGTAAGCGATGATGTGGCCTAAGATGAAGCACGAAGATCTAGAAGAAACCTATTCACTCTTACCTTAAAGAGGCCCGGATTGTATTCTTTAGGAAAAACAGACGACGGCAAAGCGTTTCATACCTTAGCTGTGCGCATCAAGAACGTAGAACTAAAACGGTGTATGTGAATTTTCATCGCTTCATCATAATTTTTTCTTTAAATTCTGTTCTGTGTATTATACATTTTCAAGATTAAGTATGCACCCAACCTATATGTATGTATAAGCCAAAATTAATAATTAGGCGCGTAATTAAACTGAAAATGCCGTACATTCATTGCCTAAGCATCTGTCGTTGCCAATAATGTTTTACGAAATATAATTTCTCACTTCGGTTAGAAACCTCAAATTGTACCTTGATTAATTACGACCCAAATAAAGGTGTACGCACAAAGCCTTAAAACGCAGGTGCCGAACGAAACAGTTGTTACAAATTTTAAAAACCCCAGATCCCGTCATTTTGCGTCTTAAAAACTGACATAGCTAAGTTAAACTAGCATTCTTTAAGAAAAAGCCGCATTATCGGTCCCTCCGTTCGGGGACTACGATGCCACAGGAAACTTACTACACTTGTCCTATTTTTGCATCTATTCACACAAACTTATTCAGCCGGGATCCAAACGCTTGCGACAGCGACCGGCTTACGTAATAAGGCTACGGGTCTTGTTTCAATTAACTTAGTAGTTCGTGTGTATTATTGTGTGTTAAATAAATGTATACAAACTGTATTGTCGTGTATAACATCTTATTAACTGATTTTAGAGGTGTGTTTAATACAGGTAGTTTGAATATGTATCCAGTAATCGATACATTTCCAATAAACAATTTTTACCGTAAATCGGCGGCGCCTTTGCGTCAATGCCGTTTAGTCAGTTAAACAGGTAAACTTACATATATTATACTTTATAACTTGAATGACTATGATTCATTTACCTATTTTATAATGGCTGAAACATTGATATTTTAGGATTTGATATTAAGGTTGTTTAAAAATTTAATTTTTTTATGGTAATGAATTTGAAAAAAACCTATTTTACAACAAGAAGCCCTGCCCGTGTTTTCATTTAATGTTGTACATAACAAAACACGTAGTATACGTTCTTTATTAGAAAAAACTTACATGGAGCGTCTTTTGAGAGAGAGAGAGAGTGAACAGAACAAAACCACATACAATAATTATATCCTTTGTACAGACTATACGAATACATGTATTGAATGAAGCTTTTTGTGTTTATTTTTATACACTAGGCACGATTACATTTCGTCGACCTCCGTGACACAGTGGGCGAATAGCCAGCTAAGACGCAGGAGGTTGCGGGTTCATTTCCCATCGCGGAACAACTGTTTGTTTGATTTACATATAATACTTAGTCAGGTCATAAGTATTGTCACACAGCAAAAACTTTTCTTTTAGAATGCTGGCCACAAAAAAGTTTATAGAATTCGAATTTCGAATTGTTCATGAAAATAAAAATGTATACTTTTTAGAATTTTACTCATTTTTAAAAATGGAGTGGACGCTTAAAGAAGACCGTGTTGCAGTTATTGCGTTGCATCGTTGCGGTTACGCGCCAATTAAATTTTTTGACATACTGAAAAATTTGAATATAACCAAAAGATTCGTTTATCACACCATCAAACAATACAATGAAGACTCTTGTGTAGATGACAGGTCAAGAAGTGGTCGCCCTCGGTCTGTTAGGACTCCAGCAGTGATAAAAGCTGTGAAGGCGCGAATTCAAAGAAATCCCAAACGTAAGCAGAAACTGTTGGCCCTTCAGATGGGGTTAAGCAGAACCACGGTGAAAAGGGTGTTAAATGAAAACTTAGGGCTTCGGGCATATCGAAGAAAACAGGACATCGTTTGAATGCTCGTCTAATGGAACTGAGACTGAAGAGATGCCGCGCTTTGTTGAAGCGGTACGCGGGAAAAAATATCGGGAAATTCTTTTTTCGGATGTAAAAATTTTTACCGTAGAAGAGAGCTACAACAAACAAAATGATAAGGTGTACGCACACAGTAGTGAAGAAGCGAGCAACCGTATTCCGCGTGTCCAACGAGGTCATTTTCCATCCTCGCTCATGGTATGGTTGGGAGTTTCATATTGGGGCTTAACAGAGGTACATTTTTGTGAGACAGGTGTAAAAACGAATGCAGTTGTGTATCAAAATACAGTCCTGACGAACCTGTTTCTCATACCATGTTCAATAACAGGCACTGGGTATTCCAACAAGATTCGGCGCCAGCTCATAGAGCGAAGAGCACACAAGACTGGCTGGCGGCGCGTGAAATCGACTTCATCCGGCACGAAGACTGGCCCTCCTCCAGTCTAGATTTGAATCCGTTAGATTACAAGATATGGCAACACTTGGAGGAAAAGGCGTGCTCAAAGCCTCATCCCAATTTGAAGTCACTCAAGACATCCTTGATTAAGGCAGCCGCCGATATTGACATGGACCTCGTTCGTGCTGCGATAGACGACTGGCCGCGCAGATTGAATTCAAAATCACGGAGGTCATTTTGAATAAACTTTAGTGTCATAAGAATCTATGTTTTGTTAAGTTCATTTTGGTATATAAATGGTTACATAATGAATAAACTTGTTTCAATTATTTTATATTAAACATCTGACAGAATTTATGACCTGACTAGGTATGTTCCGGGTCTGGGTGTTGTTCTTTATACTATAAGCAAGTATTTACAAAAACTTGTATTTTAATATTCTAACAGTTATTAAATGATAAAAATTAATTAACAGAAATAATATACCATTATCTATTATGTAATATTAGTATTATATGACTAATAAATGAGAAACAGTTGAGCCATTTAAAAACCATCGCAAAAGATCTGTAGATAGCTCAACTGCTCCAGATCACTAGGCGGATATGGCCCGAAGAGACTAGCTGCATTGCCCTGCTGTATTGCAATGCTTATGATCTGTTATTTGGTTTCAATATCAAGCTTTGCTAAGTTCCGGGCTAGATAGCGCTGTATAAAGTGTCCAGCATAATTTATTCACAATTTATTCTGAAATATGAAACCCAAAGACGAAGGTTATATCGAGTATTTCTGGAGTTTCGGTCCCAAACGTCGTTGTTGGAAACGGGAAACTAGAAATGGTCGACTCATACGTTTATCTTGGCCATGTTTTATCTTTTGGCAAGGAGTATCAGATGAAGGAAGTCATCAGGCGTGTTCAACTTGGATGGGCAGCTTTCGGCAAACTAGCTGACATATTAAAATCCACTCGTATTCCACAATGTCTTAAAACACGTCTCTATAACCAATGTGTTCTGCCAACTATGACTTATGATGCCGAGACATGGAGGCTCACGAAGGAGGCTGTGTACAAAATAAGTGTAGCACAGAGAGCCATGGAGCGCGCCATGCTCGGCATCACACTCTTAGATCGAGTTCCCAATACCGAAATTCGCAAGCAGACTAAAGTACAAGACGTCAGCAAGCATATATTGGGGCTCAAGTGGAGTTGGGCAGGACACTTGGCCAGGACACTTGGCCAGACGTAGTGACGACACATAGACTAAGGCCCTAACAGAGTGGAGGCCGAGAACTGGGCATCGAAATAGGGGACGTCCACCAGCGAGATGGTCGACGACATCCATAAGACCGTGGGTCGTCCGTGGTTCAGACTGGCATAGGATCGGGAAGAATGGCAAAAACAAAAAGAGTCCTATGCCCAGCAGTGGGTCGACACGGGCTGAAAATGATGATGATGATGAAACCCAAAAAGAGGGGCAGTATACCAGCACCTTTACTAACCTGCTCATATTAAGGTGTGAGACTGTTAAGCATTCATAATTTGAGTAATGTACGGTACCTACGTAATAAAGCGTCGTTTGAGCTGAAAATACATAAATTTCGGCTAAATTTGACGATAAAGCCGAGAACTGAACCTTTGAAGTAAATTACCAGACGATGGGAAAATTTCCATCGCTTATGTACTGGGCTTCCGTCATTCTGTAAACGTTTTATTGTAAAATGGGCCTTATTACGCCGTCTGTAGATTCATTACACTTAAATATTCCAAGGTACTGAGTGCCCATATACCGGCTCTACTTAAAGTTTACCTACGACGTTTCAAAATTATCCTTGTGATTGCAAATCCGAAGAATGTAAAATTAAAATTTGGACATGGGGCATCTAGCAAAAAAAATCTATTACAATTGTTGACTATCAATGTTAGTTAGCGCTATCCATCAAGCCAGGTTTTAAAAGTCATACTGCTTTAGGCGCGTGAGAAACAGATCAGAGTGTATTTTCAGCATATGACGGTACTTGCGCGATGTAACACACCATGAAGTTAGCATTTAATGTCTGAAGTTATCGAAGTGCGCAAGTGTCTTATACTATTTATCCACACCAAAGAAATATAACTTCTTACGTGCTTAAATAAGTACACCCGTCATTTTAAATTGTAAATTAACTTATTTTATATTTTTACTAGTGTACCTGCCGAACTTCGTACCGCCTTGACATGCATATAACGCGGGCTGTCAATATACGTCACCCTGGTAGAATTGTCAATTGTTGTCCCCGGCCATCATTATGTATGAGAAAATGAATGACTTCCACAAATAATTCAATACCAAAATTAGCCAAATTGCTCGACCCGTTCTCGAGTTTTAGCGAGACTAACGAACAACAATTTATTTTTATATATATAAACAATATCTCGGGATAACTCCGACTGAAGCATCTGTTTCAAACGATTTTCATTTTTTTACATCCTCTTTGACGATATTTGCAGCACGCATTCTGTCAATTCTATGTCAAACGTCATAAGGTTACATTATAAAAGGTTAGATTATAAATAATTTTATATGGTGGTTAAGTATTCTTAAATTTTCTAATTTTGCAAGCAATTTTCTTAATATTTTCTTTCATAAGAACCTTCTCCTGACACTAAGAAATACAACAAAAAAAGAGTTAGCGAAATCGGTCCAGGCGTTCACGCGTGATGGCGTGAACAAGGGAAATAGGGATTCATTTTTATATATATCGAGATATATATCCTACTAATCCTACTACTACATAAACGCGAAATTTTGTATGTATGGATGTATGGATGTTTGTTCCTCTTTCACGCAAAAACTACCGAATGGATTTTAATGAAAGTTTACAATAATATAGTTTATACATTAGAATAACACATAGGCTATAATTTTTAAAGATAGTGTGTGAATTGTCCAAAATATAACGATAGTTGTCAAGTAAGTAGGAAAAAAATCTGCCATCTGCGAGATGATCGCAGCTTGAATAAGGGAATATGCCTTCTAATATAATAGTCGCGAGTCGAGTGAAATATCTGTAAGCACCTCCTATTATTTTATTCAATGTTTTTACGTTCACAAAGGCAATCGCAATAGGAATTTGTCGTAATTAATTTTACGCATACGTGCCCTCTGAAACGGAAGCCCTCAGTTAAAATGCCACTAACGGTAAACCATTCAAATGTCGACTGTACGTACATTGCGTACAATCTTCTTAGTTGAACTAGTACCAATATGTGTGAGCTAAAGTTTTGGGGGCTACTTGGCTACGCCGCATTATAACGACCTCCGCGGCCCAGCGGGCGAATAGCCGGCTGCGACGCAGGATGTAGTTGGTTCGATTCCCGCCGTGGATCAAATTTTTGCATGATCTACAGATATTTGTTTCAGGTCTGGATGTTTTATATCTATACTTATATTAGAAAGAGGGAAGATTTGTTTGTTTGTTTGTATTGAATAGGCTCCGCAACTACTGGACCGATTTAAAGAAATCTTTCACTCGTGGGAAGCTACACTATCCCCGGGTGACATAGGCTAATTTTTACCCAACTGCGCAGAAGGAGAGTAATGTTTTTATTGAAAAACTACACTTGCAAAGCTGCGGATTTGTCAGCTAGTCTAAACTAATATTATAAAGAGGAAAGATTTGTATTTTTGTGTGTATGTTTGTAATAAATAAACTCAAGAACTACGGGTCCGATTTCTAAAATTCTTTCACCATTGGAAAGCTAAATTTACCTTTAGTAACATAGGCTACTTTTTACCCAATTGCGCAGAAGGAGAGTAATGTTTTTATTGAATAAGTATGCGTGCGAAGCTGCAGATTTGTCAGCTAGTATTTATACATAAGTACATATGTAATAACAAAAAAATATATATAAGCGTTCTATCAGTTATCTGGTTCCCATAGTACAAGCTCATCTTAGTTTGGGGCTAGATAACGCGTGTGAAATGCTCAGCAATGTATTATTATTATAACTAACTATTACTCGTGCGCGATAACTTGGGACCTGCTAGGAATGCGACTCCCCGACCGCTTCCCCTGCACTTCCCCGATGGCGCCCGTATTGTACCGTTCGCATCACTATTTTTTACTAGGGTTTTTAGTCTCGTACTGGCCTACGTCACGTAACGACGCGCTCTGGAATTCTTTTAGTTTTCGTTTGTGTTATTGTTTTGTTGTTGTAGTTTTTGTTGTTATATTTCTTGTTAAGTGTTTTTGTTGTCATTATGAAGGGTAAACCTTTGCATAGCGGAGAAAGAAACCTCGTGCTAAAAGTGTTAGAATTTTATGAAAACGAAAAACGGAAAAAACAGTTTTGTTTACCTGTCCACTAAGTAGTAACGAAGATGAGATAATGTAAATAATAGATAAAATAAATGTATAAACTTAAACGTTGTATTTTTATTATAATCAAAAAGTGTAAAAATATTAGATAAAAAGCAGCGTCCTCCCTGAGTAACATAATAAATTAGGTTAAAAAAAACAAAGACGAAGCCGCGGGCGGCTGCTTGTTATGTTCACTTTTTTGCGGGCGGTACAAACATGCCAATATGACGTCACCGCGCTCAGGTCCCAACTTATCGCGCACGGGTAATACTAATCAAACACTTTTGTCATGTTACGCGTATTAAAATAAACATGCTTCCTTGCTTGCACTGTTTTTCAATCAAATTACAGACATATTAGTCTTGTGCTCTTTCCTTTTTTCTTGATTGACTTGATTTTTTTCTCTCGCCTCTTGCGCGGTTTGTACCCAACGGCTCCCAGCAACAATTATTAGGTCGTGTCTCCATCTACTGGGGGGCCGTATTACGCTGCTTCTATTGGATACCGATATTTGTTTTAATTTTCAACTTCTCAGTTGCTGAAGCGATCAGCCTTCGCAATTGATTTTAAATGGAATAGTCCAATCTCTCATTACTCGATTGTCCGCTAGATTGTAGAAGCTCCTTCTCAAGAAGGGCAAGAAGTTGGGACCAGAGCCAATAGCCACTTGGTGACCTGTCGCCCACCACATTTATGACTCACGAGCGTGCCAGCTGTCGCCCCTAAAGAATACTTTAACGGAATTCCTTAGGGGTGACAGCAAAGTGAAGTGAGCAGACAAATTTAGGAATACCCTGAGGAATACTTTTAATCTGACGGTTCTTTGACTTTAGACGCATGCCGCGTTCTTATGTGAAGAAAATACATAATTAAGTAAAATTACTGGTTGCTTTTACGATAGTAGCCAATGTGGGGTCAGCCTAACAGTGAGAATAGAAAGGAATAAAATAGAATAAGGCTTTGTTGTACACCAGGAATACTTAAAGAACTGACGAATTGACTGACTGACTAAATGGACGACCTCCGAGGTGCAGTGGGCGAATAGCCGGCTGAGACGCAGGAGGTAGCGGGTTCGATTCAAGCCGCGGAAAAAATATTTGCATGATCTACAGATATTTGTTCCGGGTCTGGTTGTTTCTTTATTTATTATAAGTATGTATTTACATAAAAAATTATATAATTACATCAGTTATCTGGTTCCCATAGTACAAGCTCTGCTTAGTTTGGGGCTAGATAGCGCTGTGTGAAATGTCCAGCAATATTTTTTTTATTTAAAAAAACTAGTTAATGCTAAATATAATGGGCCGCCTTAACACTGAAAATTATTTCTTCCGGGCAACCTTTCAGAAAAGAAAGTAAAACCTATATGATTTTTAAAAGTAATATCCATTTGGCAAACTAAAATTAATAAACTCAAACTTAATTCATACTTAAACACCCTTTTCGCATCTAGTTGTTGCCGATCCTTGTATGTAAACTCACTCGCTCGTCATCGCAGAACGTAGTGATGTGCTTTTGGTAGAGTAATACATAACTACCCACTTCATACAAATATTGAAGGAAACAAACAGAAATAATGTACCTACTGTACCTTGTACTGTGGGTGCAATTACACAGTACAATTACACAATTACTTACCTACCTATTGTTAATTTAATGCGTTCGCATACTGTCATAGTTAGTTAGCACCTATTTAGTTTTTTTAAGTTCTCATATTAAGTGAATGCATAATTCATTTTTGAGAATAACGTTTCTTTAACCGTAACATTTGAATGAAAAGTAATGAGCGAAGTCATAATAGACAGCGGTGCACAGAGTAAAACAATAAAATAAGAGAAATAAAATCATGATATTAAACTAAACTTATAATCCTAATACAATAATAAACACCTTATGATATACTAAATCTATACTAATATTATAAAGAGGAAAGATTTGTATTTTTGTGTGTATGTTTGTAGTGAATAAACTCAAAAACTACTCGTTCGATTTCAAAAATTTTTTCACCATTCGAAAGCTACATTCACTCTGAGTAACATAGGCTACTTTTTATTCAACTGCGCAGAAGGAGCGTAATGTTTTTATTGAAAAACTACGCGTGCGAAGCTGCGGATTGGTCAGCTAGTAAATAATATATAAAAAGGGAACAACGAGCAGCTAGGCGATTCCATCAAGTTACTGTCCACTTCACTTGAACTTTAGTCAATATTTTCAAGAGTTACGTACTGAATCCTTGCTTTCGGTATACATGAAGTCATGCCCACTTAGACTAACTTTGTGGAGTGGTAAGCGAGTAGCCCGCTGAAACGCAAGTCGTTTCCTGCCGAGGAAAATGTGTGCATGAACTGAAAATCAGGCCATCCCTGTCACATCTATAGCGCGTATTTCACGTGTGTATTGGACATCCAAGGACAACATCAGGACCATAGGTTTCTTCTAGGCAAGCGTGTACCATCGTAGACTGCATCATCGCTTACCATCAGGCGAGGTCGTGGTCAAATATTAGCCTATAATTTAAAAAAAAACCTGACCCAAGCGACAAGCGGGCCATATCAATCGGTCTACGTAATGGTCTGGATGTTGTTAACTTTTAATACTCGTTGCTACTGATACAATAGTGCTATACTTGAGTGGTCAAAATTTATGTGACTATTCAACACTCAGTTTGGGTATTCTCATTACTAGAAGCGTATTTTTGATAAGCCACAATAGAATTCTCCAGAAAGGAAAGAGAAAGACAGAAAGAATTCTACAAACACTTAAAAACAAAGGAATCCCTCAATCATCAAAATTCAGGCGAGCAATACGGCAAAGTAGCGAAAAATTTCCTCTAGGCGCAAACACACTAATTTCATACCAATTCGTGTCACGCGCCAACGATTTTCAAGTGCCTCACGATGTCTTCGAATTTCCATTCTTCGGATTTCTTAAGTCGTGACAACCAACGTATGCTATTTCGTTGTAAGTCTGGCGGAGAATTAAAGTACTGGATGTGTTGTTACCTTTAAACTAAAACTCTTAATGCAAGGTAACATGATTATGGCCCACCTAATGGTAAGTGGTCACCGTCGCCTATTGACACCGCCGCAAAGAACGAGTATATTTTTTCTAGAGCGTTTACGTCTCAGTACTCTACGAGTATCTCTCGAGTAAGTACACTGTGAAATGGCAAGGCCTTTTTGACATTTATAAATAAGGGCAGAAATGTATGAAAAAACTGTCTCTTCTTACAGTTTTGAATGCGTGTTAGCAAGGCTCGTGACAAGGGAATGTTTGTTGATTAAATGAATGAATGAAACCTTACAAGCCAGATACAACAAAATGAGAAACAAGATAAAACCGTCCTAGTGTGAGTCGGACTTGCACACAAAGGGTACCGTACCATTATCTATAAAAAAGGCAAAAACATCACGTTTGTTGTATGAAGACCCCCGTAAATATAATTTTTTTTTAATTTTATTACTTATTTTTAAAGTGATATTCAATATTCTATAAAAATATAACTCAATATTCTGTAAAAATTTCAAGCGTCTACCTGTTGCCGTTATCAATATCGAGCAAAAACGAGCAAAAAAATCACGTTTGTTGTATAGGAGCCCCCCTTTAATGTTTATTTTATTCTGTTTTTAGTATTTGTAGTTATAGAAGCAACTGAAATACATAATTTGTGAAAATTTTAACTGTCAACTATCACGGTTCATGAAATACATCCTGGTGACAGACGAACAGACAGACAGACAGCGGAATCTTAGTAATAGGGTCCCGTTGGACACTTTGGGTACGAAACCCTAAAAAAGGCCGGTTTGTTCGCTAAAAAAGCGATCTCTTCCTGACAAACTTTGGATGGAGTATTATAACATGGAAGGTTGGAATGAAAGTTTTGTTCTGACAGATAGCAGCATCGGGTGGTCTGCAGATACTTAAAGCAACACTTTTACTCTGTTTAAAACAATATTGCTCCAATATTTGGGAATCAGAAAATTGAGAATACGCATCTTAACAGATACATCTTGGTAAGCCCTAAAGAAAATCCCTTACAGTCTGGGAAATTATTTACTGGTTCTATATAACTGGGTTCGACATTCGAAGCACGTCTCACACAGCTAGGTGCGAAGACTTATTCATGATGGGAGTATATTAATTTTAAAGATACCAACTTTATCCCAATAGAATAAGGTTCAAAATCTACAAGTACATTTTGTTGCTAATCTGGGACGGATATAATTTTTATGTTATCTCTCCGGTACTCACTCGTATTAAGGTGAAACCATCTACACTGTGAGATTTTCTAGGAAGATTAAACAGTAATCTAGCTTGAGGGAATTTTCCAGGCTAGCATGTTGGGTTAGTTACTGTTTAGACGAACATTGCTTTAATTATGAACGCAAAAAGATATCTATAAAAACAAAGTTACTTGATAAGCAGATTAATTATCCGAAGCTACCGTTAGTAAAATCAAGTCATAAGTTCTTCGTCCAATGCAAATCAGTAATAAGGTAGGTAGTATGTTTTCTTGAAGTTGCGCCAACTCGTTCCCTTACGCATTTCGTAACGAGATTTTCGAGCATTGTGTTCCTGTATTATTTCGTAATGTGGGCATATTTTTTAGATAAATTGAACAAAACATTTCATATCTAAGTGACTTTGAGAACTTATTGCTTGCATAGTAAACAACAGAGATGCAATTTAATGAATAAGGCTAAGATCGTATGACCCCGCGGTACAAGATTAGAGCGCGGTAATGTAGACGAGTAGCGCGGGGTAATGTACACGATAAACATTATTTAGTTTGGTCGTAGCGCGCGGTAATGTAGACGAGTAGCGCGCGGTAATGTAGACGAGTAACGCGCGGTAATGTAGACGAGTAGCGCGCGGTAATGTAGACGAGTAACGCGCGGTAATGTAGACGAGTAACGCGCGGTAATGTAGACGAGTAACGCGCGGTAAAGTAGACGATAAACACAATTTAGTTTGATCTTGTACCGCGCAGTTAGTAGTTCCGCGCGGTACCGCGCGTTCATATGAACTTAGCCTAAGAATTATTTATTGTTTACACTAATAAAAACAATTAAAGTAAACATGACATGCACAATTGGTTGTATAAGACAACCAATTGTGCATGTCATGTCGAAAATGTGATCTCTTCCAAAATAATGCTGTGAGAAGAGAGACCCAAAGTGGCAACTGACCAACGAAATCGTTGAAAAAACCCGCTCCAAATTAAGCTGTTATTTTAATTTGCTTCTGAAATCACTTTATTTAAAATACCCGACATCTGCCCGACGAGATACAGTCTCATACTAGTTCAGAGGGCAGGGTTTCATCGAGCTTGTCACTTCATTAGGTACCTTAATGAATCGGATTATTACTGACATGGCATAATATACTATCCTGAATGTATAAGATTCATCATCACTATCACTACAGAGTATAAAACAAAGTCGCTTCCCGCTGTATGTCCCTATGTATGCTTAGTTCTTTAAAACTACGTAACGGATTTTGATGCGGTTTTTTTAATAGATAGAGTGATTCAAGAGGAAGGTTTATATGTATAATACATGCTTAATATAGTAGAAAAACAGATAATTTTAGAGGTTTCTAATGTGATGTAGTTAATACTCTTAATACTCTTTCAATTAAATTCTCTTTTAAGAGTGACCTCTAAAGAAAACATGTTTGTATTGTCTAATGACAAAAAATCTGTGAACGTTGTATATAAAGGAATTCTGTATGTAGTATATTTAGTATCAGCATTACACCCGTGTGAAGCTGGGGCGGGTCCCTAGTTCATTATATACTGTAATACACGCATACTCAATGTCAAAATTATTGTCAGTGTTGTTGAGTGTTTTGTCTATATATGACATGGATGGATATATACTCCTGAATGGGGTACAACATTCGACAGCTAGATTACTCTGTTGTGATGATCATCGACATAGCTTGTAGGGTCAACAAGCTGAAGTGGCAGTGGGCCGGTCATATTTGCCGCAGAACCGATAACCGCTGGGGTTATGTTCTAGAGTGGAGACCACGTCTAGTCAAGCGAAGTGTAGGGCACCCTCCGGCTAGATGAAGTGACGATTTGTGCGCTGTGGCTGGCAAGGATTGGATGAGAAGAGCTGAGGATCGGGCTAAATGGCGCACCCTGGGAGAGACCTACGTCCAGCAGTGGACTGTTATAGATTTTTTTTAACTAAATAGATCTCCGTTTGACCACAATCTCACCTGATGGTAAGCGATGATGTGGTCTAAGATGAAGCACGAAGATCTAGAAGAAAGCTATTCACTCTTACCTTATAGAGGCCCGGATTGTATTCTTTAGGAAAAACATAAGATGGCAAAGCGTTTCATACCTTAGCTGTACGCATCAAGAACGTAGAACCAAAACGGTGTGTGCGAATGGGTGGTATGTCAACTAGGTACGGTTGGTACTGGCTGATGATGATGATGATGAATGATGCTTAATGCGACCATTATGTCTGCTCATAACGCTAATACCTAATTATCAAATATAGGAACGACGCCCGGGGTTCCCAAAAAAAACCGATTCTGGAATACTAATTTATTCAGGATTTTACAATATAGATTTTACGAACTAAGTTATAACTACTTGACGGGTTCGATGTGTGAACCGAAGTGAAGGCCGGCGGCGACGCGGTGCGCGGGGCTCGGCTCCGATGACGTGCGGCGGTGTCCGGCGTGTTGCAATGGTGCAGCGTCGGCTGATTCCGTCGATGCACTTTGACTCTATTTTATGTCGTAAATAATAGAATCGTGCAGGTCGGCAAATATGTAGGATTAGGTATATGTAACATCTCCCCCCTGAGATCAACGACTATTTTTGAAGATTGGGAAAAAATGTCGTTGGCAGCTTCCTCTGGTTAAGGGATGAGTCTGGTACAGCGTAAGTTGGCGCCACCTGAGTTAATTCTATCTCAGTCTTCGATGTTTCATTTGTTCGGCGTATGAAGAATCTACGATATAGTACAATGATAGTGAGTACAAGCGCACCGGATAGTATACTGTAGAAAGGTATGGTTGTATGATAGAACGATGTGGGTTGTTCTATATACACAGGATCTTGTAGGTGTATTTTATCTTGAAGATCGTGCAGTTTTCTCAGGTTGATTGAATTGATCTTGATGTGGGGTGCAGGTGAAGGTACTTCGTCCTGGTGAGCTGGAACTCTGGATATCTTCAAAGGTTGTCTTTGGATATGGTCATTGACATTGACAATGGTGAAGTCATCTGTACGTAGTTTGCAGTTGTGCGGTATAGTTGCTAGATAGCTGCCGGTGAGCGTGTTGAGTTCGTCTCGTTCACATGTGAGTCGAACTTGAGTTGGTTGAGGGAACACGACGGCGTAGTGGCGGTCGTCCAGTTTTTCCATGGCGGGTTTCATCAGATCGATAGTAGTCATCTCGCAGGGTTTTCCTTTGGTCATTTCTCCTTGGATGATGTTGCTGATACAGTCAGGTTGAGACTTCAGTTGATGGTTGAGTTGATCTTCACAGATGTACCTCGTACCTAATTTCAGGCATTCAGCCTCTATGTACACGTGAATATTTCCAGTAATTGCGAGGAATGGGAAAGGTGGGATGACAGCCTGCCTATTTTTATTCGGAACTATAACCAACTTATATAAAGTATAAACTAGTGGTGATACCACGGGAAACTTAAAAGCAAAAACTAATTGATCTCCGTTATAAAACGATGCTGGTTTTATAACGTCGTAGTATTCTCTAATTTCTAAGTCTAATAACTGATCTTTAATGTAAAAAGTTTTCAGTTTACCTAACATATTTTTCATTACTTCTATACCTATCATCAAATGATGAGTTTGCGAAGCCTTGCAAAATGCTAGCGCATTTTCTAACCTACTTATTTCACTTACTAAGCTACCTATGTTGTTGCTAGTTATCGCCAATATTTGTGCGAATTTAGCTAGTTTAATTAACTCGTGTCGCGGATACGAATCGGGGTCAATTAGCATCAGCAATGTTTTATTTATTTTAACTTGATTATCTACGATTTTAGCAATAATTTTATTTTGTTCATCCATCCAATCTCGACTGAGACTGATATGATGATTATGTTCTGAAACGATTTTATCTTGATTTTTTCTTAGAACTGAAAGGGCATCATTGTATTTTACAGCATCTGTATAATCTAGATTCCCTGTAATACTCTTAATAACTGATCCAAGGCTATCTACTAAACCTCTTCTAAAACGAGTTGGCTCTAAAGTTTTTAATTGAAGCTCTGCGTTATTTAATTCGTTATTCACGTGATCTAGCTGAGTTTCGTAGAATGCGTACGTGTAATTATCTACCTTGGTTTTTATTTCAGCGAGTTGCAACCTTACTAAGGTAATGTTAGAGTCTATTTCTTTTAGTTCAATGTATTGTAAAAACGTATGATAATGAGTTGTTAGTCGCATGGGTCCTAGTTTGAAGGGTAAAAGTCCTGGTCCGTCTCCAAGTCCTTCAAGTTTTATCTCCTGTCCGTGAGTCTGTATTAGAGTCAGGAGTGACAGCAACAGGGTCAGCATCCTGTAACAATTTCGCTGTCTTAGGGACTCGTTTCAACCTATTCTTCGCGATGGGACCTTTTTTCTTAGATGTATAGATGTGAATAGGAAGGTCAGCTAAAACAGTATCCTGTGTATATCTAGGTGCGAGCTTAGATCTACTAGCACAAGGATTACTGATAAAAATCTGTTGGTCGGGTTGGTACTCAACCTCGGATTCGCGAGTTTTATTCTGATTTTCAATAATCGCGGTCCTATTAGCGAGAGATGTCTCGTTTATGAGATCATAGACTTGTATCATCTGCTCCTTTAAGTTCATAACCCATTGTAAGGGTTTGTGGTCGGTAAAGATTTTGAATTTACGGCCATAGAGATAAGGACGAAAGTACTTTGTCGCCCACACGATAACAAGTAATTCTTTTTCTATGGTGCTAAAGTTTATCTCGCTTTCATTTAAAGTACGTGATGCGTACGCTATGGGCTTATCGGAGCCCGAGGGACCTTGCGAAAGAATTGCACCTATAGCAAAATTAGATGCATCGGTCGTAAGAATAAAGTCACGGTCAAAGTCAGGATATCTTAATATGGGGTCGTTTGTCAGAAGAGTTTTACATTTTTCAAAGCTATTAACATATTCAGAGTCAAATGTAATCTTTCTACCTTTCTTTAAACACTGCGTTAAGGGCTTAGTTATCCTGGCAAAGTCGGGAATGAATTTACGGTAGTAACCGATAAGACCTAAAAATGATTTTATTTCTTTAGGAGTTTTAGGTAAAGGATATTTCTGTATTGCAGAAATCTTATCGGGGTTAGGTTTAATTCCTTCTCTAGTGATAACATGTCCTAGGTATGCGGTCTCGAGTTTGAGGAACTCTGATTTATCGAGTTGAATTTTAAAATTAGATTCTCTTAGTCTCTGAAATACTTTTTCAAGGTTTACCATATGTTCCTGTAGTGACGTGGAAAAAACTATGATGTCATCTAAGTATACGAGGCAAATTACGTTATTTAGGCCTCGAAGGACGTTGTCCATGACACGTTGGAAGGTGCTAGGGCTGTTCTTCAATCCCATGGCCATTCTTAAGTATTCAAATTTTCCATTTTCCACGGAAAATGCTGTCTTATGTATGTCGGCGGGATCCATCTCAACTTGGTGAAATCCCGATGCTAAGTCTAGTGTCGTAAAATACTGACATTTCCCTAACTTATCAAGTACGTCGTTGATGTTGGGAATGGGATACTTGTCGTCAATAGTCTTTTCATTAACCTGACGAAAGTCTATCACTAATCTCCATTTTTGTCTACCCGAAGCGTCCATCTTCTTCGGAACAATCCAAATAGGTGAGCTCCACGCAGACTCCGATGGTCTGATAATACCCTGGTCTAACATTTTAGATATTTGATCCTGGACTTCTTCACGATGTATGTAAGGGTAACGATAGCTCTTTGTGTAAACGGGTATTTCGTCATGAGTCCTAATTTTATGCTTAATTTTATTCGTGAACGTTAACGCTTCACCCTCGATATAAAATACATCGGCGTAATTAGAACAAAAGGCGAGTAAGTTGGCCTTTTCCTCTGCATTTAAATGGTCAGTTCGCAATCGCGCGGTAACATCCCTAGCGCGTGACGTAATAGATTCGGTGCGCGTGCACTCCATAGTGAATACGGTCGCTTGCGTCACGTGATCTAACGATAAAATTATATCGTTCTGGGTGTTATTTAAAACCTCTACTATACCACGGCTTTTACTAACTGTGGTTAAGCACTCGCTAATCACACAGTTACAAATAATCTGTTCCGGAATAAAAACTTTGCCGTCCGTTCGTTAATCGGTAGTCTAACCAATTTTGATGATTCTGCTGGTATGATATCTTTGTAAAGATTCAAGTTTCGCGAGTTATAAAAGCAAATAGGGTTCACTGCGGTTTTGGTAATAAGCACTAAATCTTTAAGGTCGAGTTTAGCTTCCCATTTGGTTAATAAATCCATACCTATTAACCCGTCAAAATGATTGTGAAACCTATACACGAATAACTTAATATTTTCCGAATCTTTAAATTCTGAAAAGCATGGAAGAGTTATAGAATACTCATTTCTACTAGTAGCGTGAACGTTTGTAACTTCGAATGGATCGTAGTTAAGGGGTACATGTGGGAAATAATTTTCTACAGCCTCTGGACTAATAAATGATTGATTCGCGCCTGTATCAATGAGAAAATTTAATGGAGGGTTTGCTATATGAATATAGGGTAACTGTCTCTGAGTCTGAAAATTTAATTCTATTTTGACTTTTTTATAGTCGTAACTTTGTGAAAATCCTCGGTTTTCGACTCAGGCTGGGGTTGTTCGTGATCTACTTCCTGTACACTAACACTGCTATTTGGTTGGCAGGGATAGTCATAGTCAGTGGGGTAGTTGTAATATTCGTTGTAATAATCGTCGTAATAGTCATAGTCACCATAGTCATAGTATTCATAACCGTCACAGTCATAAGTCAAACACTCATTTACATTAACATCTTTAGTTTTAAAATAATTGGAAGGGGGTGGATTGCCTTGCTTAGCCCAGTTCCAACCACTGGGTCCCGCTGGTGTCGGTCTGTCCCTAGTGACAAAGTGTGACACACCACTCATAGGCTTAGGGCCATGAAAAGAGTGTTGCGGCCTAGGAGGCATTTGAAAGCCACGCTGATAATTTTGCGGCTGAGCACTGAATATTTGTTGAGTGCGTGAAGGCATTCTCGGCTGGTTAAAAGGCGTTTTAAATGATGGGGGCTGCCTTTGTAAAAACTGTGGTCTGAAAGACTGTGAGCTAGGCCCTGAAAGCATATTAAAATTCATGGGCCTGAAGGGCTGAAAAACTTGATTGGGCACTTTAAAATTATCAAATTGGTTTCTCTGACTATCACCTATTTTCTTATCAGGAAAATACACATTCCTACTCTGAATATACATAGTGTTCATTTCATCATGCACATATTCCAGAGCCTTTTCAGTTGTTTCAGGACGCATGCACCTAATGCATGATCTTAGAGGGTCCTTCAAACCGCGTAAAAAGGCTTGGAGGGTTAGTTTTTTATACAATTCCCGCTTAGCATCTATGGTAGTAGGCAAGGATTCATGCAAGGACACATAAGTCATGATTGTGCTAAAAAGATTTTGGCACCTCTCATAAAATTCTTGAGGGGTGCTAGAACCTTGTGTTAAAATCGCCAAATCGTTGTAGAGGGCGGTTTCGTCTCTCTGATCAGCAAAATTATTTATGAGAGAATTACGGATGCTACTCCAATCATTCGGGATGCCGTTCGCATTGATCTGTCGTGCTGCTGCGCCCACGACTTTATTAAGAATACCATTTAATAATCCCGAATTATTTAAAGAATTTCCGTCTATTCCGTATGTAGCTACTAACTGATCACACAAATTAACAAATCTAACTAACACATTGGGATTCTCATCGAATTCTGGGACCAATTGTAGAGCTTTGCAAATACTATCTAAGCTGGTAGTCATTGTGCTATTTTCAGAAAAACTACTTAAACTGAAATTACTACTATCGGTACTAATATCTAAATTTTCTAAATTCCTATTACTATCAATTAAACTGTTTCTACTACTCATAAGACTCGTTAATTTTCTTGATCGAAAAATTTATGAGTTAAAAAAAAAGGACTTAATTTTAGGAAGGAAATCAAGTACTGGAGAAAATTCAGTGGACTTACATAATCTGCATCTCGGTACTTCTTGGGAGGTAATCGATTTCTTGATTCCCGGCGAACGCCTGAGTGTGGATGACCCGGCTCGACCTTGAAAAGTCTATCACTCCTGGATTTTCCTCCTGGATTTCCTGGAATGACCCGGATTATCCTACCGTCTGCGCCAAATGTAGCAACGACGCCCGGGGTTCCCAAAAAAAACCGATTCTGGAATACTAATTTATTCAGGATTTTACAATATAGATTTTACGAACTAAGTTATAACTACTTGACGGGTTCGATGTGTGAACCGAAGTGAAGGCCGGCGGCGACGCGGTGCGCGGGGCTCGGCTCCGATGACGTGCGGCGGTGTCCGGCGTGTTGCAATGGTGCAGCGTCGGCTGATTCCGTCGATGCACTTTGACTCTATTTTATGTCGTAAATAATAGAATCGTGCAGGTCGGCAAATATGTAGGATTAGGTATATGAAACATATCTCATATCATACAGCTCGAGTTGATTGCAAGTGTATATTTTTTGAGAGAAATATACAACTTTTTACTTTACCCTTTTTTAGCCCCCAACGCAATAAGAGATCATCATCATCATCCACAGCCCGACTTCACCCACTGCTGAGTATAGGCCTCCCCAAGTTTGTGCCATCCGCCACGATCCTGCCCTAGTCTCACCCATTTACGGCCCGCGACTCTAACGATGTCGTCGACCCATCTCGCAGCCGGACGTCCTACCCTTCTACAGCCATTCCTTGGCCACCATTCAGTTGCTACCCTGCTCCACCTGTCATCACCACGTCTTGCCAAGTGTCCCGCTCAAGACCATTTGAGCTCCATAACTCGATTCCCAACGTTTGGAACTAGATCTAAGAGTTTGATGCCGAGCATGGTACGCTCCATGGCTCTCTGTGCAACTCTTAACCTGTACACAGCCTCCTGCGTGAGCGTCCATGTCTCGGTACCGTAAGTCATGGTGGGCAGAAAATATTGGATAAATAAGCGGATCTTCAGACTCTGTGAATTTTTAGGCGACTTAAGGATGTCGTCCAGAGATACAAGATATATCCAATAAGAGATACAAGGTATTTATTTCCATAAACACTTTATACTTGAGAAGGGTGTAATAAGTTTAATGCCAATTTATGTCTGTCTGTAACATCGTAGTTCCAAAACGGATAGACTGCTCCGAACCGGTCTATACAACCTGTAAACACGACATTATTATAAAACACACATCCGGAATCGTAGTAACTGACTTTAGAGGTGGGTTAAATACCAGTAGCTTGAATATGTATCCAGTAATCGATACATTTCCAATAAATAATTTTAACGTAAATCAGCGGCGCCATTGCAACTATGCCAGTTACAGTTAAACTGACTTTGCGTTTAGTCATTTTAACAGGTACACACGGATACACATCAAGCTAGACTATTCCAGTATAAGCTGACCTCTCATTCTACGAAAAGCCTACACAATGCGAGGTCAGCTTAAACTGGAAATTGATAGCTTGATGTGTAGCCGTGTGTACCTTACACGATGAATGAATGATTTATTTACCTGTTTTATACAGGCTGTTTCAATGATACTTTAGGACTTGATTCTATGGTTGTTTGATTATTTAAAGAATTCTATGTTAACGAATTTGAATAAGCTATTTTACAACAATACCATCCATTAGACCCACCCGTGTTTTCATTTAATGTCGTACATGACAAAACACATAGTATGAAAATCATCATCATCATCATCATCATATCAGCCGTAGGACGTCCACTGCTGAACAAAGGCCTCCCTCATTGATCTCCAGGAACTGCGGTTGGAAGCGGCCTGCATCCAACGCCGACCTGCGGTTCTTACCAAGTCGTCTGCCCATCTTGTGGGTGGACGTCCTACGCTGCGCTTGCCGGTCCGTGGTCTCCACTCGAGAACCTTTCGGCCCCATCGGCCATCTGTTCTGCGCGCTATATGGCCTGCCCATTGCCACTTCAACGTGCTAATCCGTCGGGCTATGTCGGTGACTTGAGTTCTCCTACGTATCTCCTCATTTCTGATTCGATCCCGTAGAGAAACCCCGAGCATAGCCCTCTCCATAGCTCGTTGAGCGACTCTGAGCTTATTCATAAGGCCAATAGTGAAGGACCACGTCTCGGTTCCATATGTCATCACGAAAATCACGAAAATCATAATAAATCGAAATCGAAATAGACGAAAATCATGTCGAATGTCCATGTCGTCCCTGCCCCAGTTATGGTTGAGAACTCGGCTCTTGAAGTTGTCGACGCGTATGTATACCTAGGACAAACAGTCCAATTAGGTAGGTCCAACTTCGAGAAAGAGGTCAATCGTCGAATCCAACTCGGATGGGCAGCGTTTGGGAAACTTCGCAACGTCTTTTCGTCCAACATACCTCAGTGCCTTAAGACGAAAGTCTTCAATCAGTGTGTGTTACCAGTATGAAAATAAATCAGAAAAAATAAATAGATAGTTTAACTGGGGTAGTTCTTACCTATGTTAGTTTGAAGGTTTTTTAAGCGTCAGGAGTTTTTAATTTTTAATTGATCGAACGAAACGAGGTCTCCAAATCAACATGGCCAAATCGGCGTTGTATATATGTTTGTTTGTCCGAGGATAACCTTCGAAGCGTTGATCCGATCATCGTGAAATTTGATACATAGGTAGTGATGGTACACATGGCTACACATCAAGCTATACATTTCCAGTATAAGCTGACCTCTCATTCTACGAAAAACCTACACAATGCAAGGTCAGCTTATACTGGATCCGTATAGCTTGATGTGTAGCCGTGTGTACTATTTTGATAGAAAAGATTACGAATCATATTTTTGTTTTTATGGGAGACTCGCGAGATCTCAGTTCGGGGCGAACCACTAGTTTAGAATCTTATTGACTAATTTGACTATAGTCTATGCCTTGCCTAATATATGACATTCAAAAATGTATTCTTAGTTCTAAACGATAAAACGAAATATTCATAATTTTTTTATACGTTTAGCAAATTCATTCAGAAGCGTTTCAGGTGAAGGAAGGAAAATTATGAAGGGGAATGGAGGCTATCCATCATACTCAGTTTGACATGAACATGTGTTCTCTGAATTGAGCTTCGTCTCTGATGAGTGTATTAGGTTATGAGCAGTACGTATTCAAGACGGTGAAATTAAAATTACAGTTTTTTTAAGATCACACGTTTTTGAGACCATGGTCTACTAGACACAAACATAGGCAATCATTTATTCACTACATTAGCACACAATATACAATACAGTTACATTTTAAGACAGAGGAAATACAAACACTTAAACAGTATAAACTTACAACATAAACAAAAATAAGGGAGAACTTTATATATACTGTGTGCTACAGCAGTAAATGGGACTCGACTCAGCATTATGCCCGCCGTAATAGTAAGCGCTGATATTCTGTCGAGACCGCTCCATTTAGTCACTGGACCTTGAGAGTATTGTGTTGTCAAGTGAGAATATTATGTGTCATGGTAGATATGTCATGTTGTGTCAAAATATAAATAATATATAGTAGAAAATGTCAAAATATTATATTATGTATTAATATTATAAAGAGGAAAGATTTCTCATTTAAATTGTATGTACGGGCACTGGAAACTGCGACACAGTATTTAACTAATGCAGTTTCCAGTGTTCACATTGTTTTTAATCACATGTAAAAAAGTGAACTGAAAATAAAAGAAATAAATAAAAAAATTGTTTGTTTGTATTGAATAGGCTCCGAAACTACTGGACCGATTTAAAAAAATATTTTACTGTTGGGAAGCCACACTATCCCCGGATGACATAGGCTACTTTTTACCCAACTGCGCAGAAGGAGGGTAATGTTTTTATTCAAAAACTACCCGTGCGAAGCTGCGGATTGGTCAGCTAGCAACTAATAAAATAAATAAGATCAGAACATATATAAATCAAATGAATAAATTGGTTAATAACATTATTATAAATCCGGGATTATAATAATGGGTACTTGATAAAACCCGCATTTAAAATTGAAATAAATCACGAAAGTTTTCTAAGTAAAATACGATAATACGATCAAATACGATAATAAAATAAAACTTAGCTAGGCTCTATCGGATCATTTAAATCTCTACCTATCTTTAACGCTAAGGTATACTACCATTTCCTAACTTTGTCTACGCGCTGCTAGTTTATATCTTTTACTGTAGTTTATATATTTGTATATATATGACGACCTCCGTGGAGCAGTGGGCGAATAGCCGGCTGAAACGCAGGACGTAGCGGGTTCGATTCCCGCCGCGAAACAAATGTTTGCAAGATCTACAGATATTTGTTTGGATGTTGTTTTGGTTCCCATAGTACAAGCTCTGCTTAGTTTGGGGCTAGATAGCGCTGTGTGAAATGTTCAGCAATATTTATTTATTTATTATTATTTGTTATACTAGTAAAGTCCCGCCGAACTTCGTATCGGCTTGCCATGCATAGGTATAACGCGGGCTGTCAATATAAGTCACCCTGGTAGAATTGTCAATTGTTGTCCCCGGCCATCATTATGTATGAGAAAATGAATGACTTCCACAAATAATTCAATACAAAAATTAGCAAATCGCTCCACCCGTTCTCGAGTTTTTTATTATTACATTAAATAATCATCATCATCATCATCATATCAGCCGTAGGACATCCACTGCTGGACAAAGGCCTCCCTCATCTCCAGGAACTGCGATTGGAAGCGGCCTGCATCCAACGCCGACCTGCGGTTCTAACCAAGTCGTCTGCTCATCTTGTAGGCGGACGTCCTACGCTGCGCTTGCCGGTCCGTGGCCTCCATTCGAGAACTTTCCGGCCCCATCGGCCATCTGTTCTGCGCGCTATATGGCCTGCCCATTGCCACTTCAACGTGCTAATCCGTCGGGCTATGTCGGTGACTTGAGTTTGCTTTGCTGGCGACATTGCCCTTTTTTCTTCTTCGGCTTCGGAGCTACAAAAGATGCTACAAGACCTTAACATCGCAAGCCTTGAGATTGGATTAGGGATTAATAGGACAAAGACCGAGGTTATGACTAACAGCGTTGACACCAGAGTAACGGTGGATGGAGAACAGCTAGCATACGTACAAGAATAAGTTTACCTGGGCCAAATAGTCTCCTTCGACTCCAGGCTGGATAAGGAAATCGCTCGGTGAACCGAGAATGCCTGGAGGAGCTATTGGTCCATGGGAGATTTGATGAGGGTAACCTTCCTCTTTCGCTCAAGCGAAAGTTGATAGACGTATGCATCCTCCCCGTTTTAACTTATGGTACGCAGACCTGATCTTTGACTAACTAACGTGCGATGGAGCGCAACATTCTCGCATTCAAGCGACACCGAGCTGCGCTCTCGAACACAAATCGTAGATGTAGCTACGAAAGCCGCCAAACTCAAGTGGGAGTGGGCTGGTCATTTATGCCGTATGTCAGGTGATCAGTCGGCTAAGCTCACCACTGAGTGGAACCCCGACACAGCCCGAAGACGTCGTGGTAGACTAAAGAAGAGATGGAGGGATGAGCTCACTAGTTTCCGAGCGGACTGGACCATCTTAGCGCCTGAAAGAAGTGTCTGGAAAGAATGGGGGGGGAAGCTCTTTGCCCAGTTTTGGGACACAGTGGGCTAATAATAATAATAGTAAATATCTAATTATTATTTTTTTATAAAAAGAACCTATTAGTAAGAATAATGCAAACTAATTTAGTGTAGTATTTATTTAGAAAGAATACAAGGATGAAATCTCCATAAATAGAGACTGCAAAGAAATGCCAATAATATAAAACTTAGTATGTACAAGCAATTACTCATTAGACTACCTACCTAATTTACGAGTACATTAAAATCAGAGAACATTTAAAGTGAATATATAATAAATAAAATTTAATCTTTTTATTACTTTTGTTGATAAAATCACCACAGTGTAGGTATTTCCGGTATCTGCCTCGTTTTGTGTGCTAGTAATTTTTCATCGCCGTAATGATATCTGCATCACAGGAACAAAACATCACCGGCCTTTCGATATCCTGATGAGACATTTCGAAGGTTTTATTTTAGCGCCTAGTTTAATTGTTTTATTGATGAGAAAAATCTTTACAGCTGCCTGTTTTTGCTCGGTGAACTTGGGCCTCCATCACTATCGCACCCCGAAATCAGCTACTGCTGGATAAACTCCTCCTTATTATTAAAACAAAAGTAATGTGTCTCAAATGATTTGGGTCTTACCACAAAAAAAATTTAACATAATTTAAGCGCGTGTTTAAAAAATTCTGTATAAAAATTACTAAGGATTGTTTTAAACATGCGTTAAACAGTCGTTTAACTTTTTTGTTTAAGGTTTATTTAAAAGTTTTTATCTCGTAATACCGAAGCGACTTCTAATAGGCAATGCATACGGCCAGAACCCCATGGCCGGACTAAATTTAGATGGCTGGAAAGCATAGAGCTAACTATAATAGATATTGGAGTTAGAGGCTGAAGAAAAAAACCTAAGATAGACCCAGTTCGAGAAATTTACTTGACCAGGCCAAAGCCCACTCGTGTCTGTAGAGCCTTAGCGTTCCATGATGATGATAATCAAAGTTACTTCAATAGTACCCATATGTTTCTTACGAGATCTAATAACTTGCCAAATAAAGGTTTCGGCAGAATAACAGCACCGAGCTGTTCGTTTATTCCCTGTGACCCAACTGCTTGGCTCAACTTGTAGTGCCATAGGAAATTTTTCTTTCCAGTGACGCTATCAATCTCGATAGCTGCTTGAGGCCATACGTAAAAGTTACCCCTGAGCTCGGTAATTTCCCGTGGCACTACTGTGATTGAAATTAAATTATAAACGTATGTGAAATTCATGTGAAGGGCAATTTATGAAAATATCATAATATCAAAAGTGACAGCTTATGTCCATGTGACAGTTTATGTCAAAGTGACAGCTTACACATGACAGCTTAGTGATTACAGATCTTTATTTCGGATGACAGCTGTCAAACTTTAGACAGCCGAATCTCGGAAAGTAGACGTTTTAGGCTATCTGTGTCTTGGGAAAAATTATAGGTATCAATAAGATCTGCATTTCTGATAACAGCTATCAAACTTCAAACAGCATAATTTTTTTTATTAGCACTTCCGGCGCCATAAAGGAAAAATAATCCTGTACCACTGGGTACTGCGAGGTGGTTGTGGTGGGTAAAAGAATAACCCCATTCAAGTGAATTGTTTTATCAAATAACCGTATCTTAAGAACTAGACGTTCTAGGCTAGCGGTGCTATTTATACTTCCAATAAGTTTATGTTTCTTATAGATACTATAGAAGAAAATTCAATAGTAGTGTCACGGGAGATCTTATTTCCTATGACACAACTAATGAATAAATAATAAATATTGCTGGACATTTCAGAAAACGCTATCTAGCCCCAAACTAAGCAGAGCTTGTACTATAGGAACCAGATAACTAATAGAATACGTATATACTTTTTTGTGTATGTATATATATATTATATGTAATGCCAATGGCATTACATATAAAATATAACCTTAAAGGCATTAAAAACCTTTGGACCAGATAGATAACCGATATATATATATTTTTGTAAATAATTATAATACGAGGGATGCCTTTTATGCTTTGTCGTTTGAAGAAAAAAACACAACTAGAACCTTATAGTACTTTTTATTGTTTTTCAAAGTATTCACCTCGTAGCTTAATACGCTTTTCCGTTCGCTCAAACCAATTATTATAACATTTATTCCACTCTAAAGTGGGGGTGTTCAAAATGGCTGACTTGCAAGCGTCGACTGCTTCTTCACCGGACTGGAACCTTTGACCACGAAGACATTTCTTAATTTAAGGAAATGTAAAGAAATCGTTAAGGCTTAGGTCAGGACTGTATGGAGAATGGTCAAGAATTTCTACTTTTTCTTGCTTCAAATACTCAATCGTTTGACGAGCGCTGTGTGATCTTGCGTTGTCGTGGTGCAAGATGATGCGTCGCTTAGAGTTAGATTTTCGAAGTTCGGCGATGACTTGTGGTAAACAAACTATGGTATACCACTCTGCGTTAACCGTTCTACGATCTTCAAGTGCAAGAGTCGCAACATGACCGGTTTTTCCATCGAACGAGGCCACCATCTTCTTTGAAGTGCTTCGAGAACGAACAACTTTAGTCGGCTTTGGCTCGTCTTGAAAGACCCAGTTTGTAGATTGTTGTTTGGAATCAGGATCGTAGGCATAGATCCAAGATACGTCACCACTGATAATGTCGTAAACGTGATTTGACTCTCCTCGGTTAAACTTTTGCAGAGTTTTCTTACACCATCTGACGCGGGCCGCCTTGTGATCGTCGGAAAGCAGATGCGGTATCCAACGGCAAACTAGCTTTCTCACACCAAGCGCTTCATGCAAGATCTTTTGAATGGTTGTCCCTGAGCTGCCTAATAGAGCCTCTATCTCTCGATATATCACATGATGATCTTCGAGAATTAGTTGTCTCACAGGAATGATGTTATCTTCAGTGAAGGCGGATTTTGGGCATCCTTCGCGAGATTTGTTACTAACACTAGTATGTCCACGCTGGAATTCTAAATACCAGCGTTCGACAGTCCGCAGACATGGAGTTTCATCACTGAACACAGATGTTAGCTCTTCAAAACACTGAAGCCGTGTCAGGCCTCGTCTAAAGTTGTAGAAAATTATTGCACGCACATTTTTCTTAGAAAGATTCATTTTTGTACGTGACCTGACAGATTCCAATCGACGCTGTGACTAAACAATAGCATTAATCCTAATACTTTTAACTGTTTTGAGATTCAAAATTTAAACACATTCGAATATAGAACAGTTCCAAATTCAAAATTTCCGGAAAATATGGAAACGACAGAACTTAAAAGGCATTTCAGGTATATAAAAAGACACAACCAGACCCGAAACAAATATATGTAGATAATGCAAACATCATATTTGTTCCGCAGCGGGAATCGAACCGGCTACCTCCTGCGTCTCAGCCGGCTATTCGCTCATTGCACCGGAGGTCGTCAAACAATTGGCCTCATAGTAGTGACACTATTGATAGTATCACGGAAAAGAAAATTTCCTATGGCACTACTGGCTGAGTCAATCAGTTGTGTCACGGGTAATAAACGGAGCTGTCGATCGGTTGCGCGGCATAATGCTGAGCTAAAACCTATTAGCTGCAGTATCATACCTATTTACCACTTGTTATTTTTTCCCTGGTTATGACTTTGTTCTATTGTTCCTATGTTTGTTGTATTAGATTGGGGAAAAAGTTTCTTCGCATTTTTTAAGAAAATTTAAAACATTTTTTAATATAGTTTATTTACATTTAACTAAAGTATGTAGGTACTATTTTGTTCGATAACTTTTTGCCATCTTGTAGGTAGGGACATGATCCCATTGCTATAGAAATTTTGGGGCTTTTGATCAAAATACCGCGACAAGTAGTTTTGGCAGTCCTCTCCTGATACTGCCTTAAGAATTTTGAAGAGACCGAAACAGGTGGAAATCTGAAGGTGCAAGGTCAGGACTATACGGTGGATGCATTAACACTTTCCAGCCAAACTCTCCTAATTTTTGCTGAGTGGCTAAAGATGTGTGAGGTCTAGCGTTATCATGATGAAAAACCACACGCCTTTTGTTGATTAATTCCGGCCGCTTTCTCTCAACTTCTTGCTTTAATCTCATCAGTTGTTCGCAGTAGAGTTCAAAATCGATGTTCCTGCCTGGTGGTAACAGCTCATAATGAATAATGCCCTTCCAATCCCACCACACACACAGCATCACATTGTTGTGAGTTAACCCGGGTTTCGACACAGTCTGTGAAGCCTGACCGGCCTTTGACCACGACCTTTTCCGAACGTTCTTGTCGTACTTGATCCACTTTTCATCACCAAGTTATCAGCTTCTTCAAAAATGGTTCGGTTTCATTACGTCGTAATAAAGAATCACAAATGAGTACACGGTTCATTAGGTTTCTTTTAGTGAGCTCGTGGGGTACCCAAATATCGAGGTTTTTTGTGTACCCAGTTTTTTTCAAATGCGCCAAAACTGTTTTATGGTCAATTCTCAGTTCTTCAGCTACGTTTTAACTACTGATATGCTGATCTTGCTCCACTTTTTCAAAAATGGCATCAATTTTATCTGTAATAGGGCGACCAGAGCGACATGCATCCTTGACATCAAAATTTCCGGATTGAAAACGCTCATACCAAACTTGTGCTACTCTCACAGACACTGCACTAGGTCCATAAACATCGCAAATTCTTTTCGCGGCTTGCGTTGCATTTTTACCTTTTTTGTAGTAAAATTTTAAAATGTATCGAATTTCTTCATTAGATTCACTCATCTTTACAGTACGAAAAACAAACACATTCTCCTCATTGGAATCACACATTTTCCTAATTTGAATTTAGAATTATCTTCTTTAATATTTAAACTTTGAATAATACGAAAACCAGCCAGATACAAATAGTATAGCCAAAGAGATTTTAAACTACTCAAAACAAAATAGCCGAAATTGCCCACTTGAAATATTTCGATATTTTGCCCGACACATTTTTTTGGGAATTGTTGGCATACTATGTATGGAAATGTTAAGTAGGCATATTTATTGATCATAAATTAACACTTAAACGCCAAGTTTAGGGTAGTTCTTAAGTGGGTAGACAAGAAACAAAATCTTACGATATACCGCAGAATCTGTGAGTGCCATTACATTGTTGCTCAGTGGGGTTTGTTGTGTCTAACGAAGAAGTTATCGTAACCTTACCTTTAATTATCGATTACATTACTGTTTGCGAAAACAATGCATGGTTCTCGACATCACATGGACACGGAATCCGCGACTAGAGCCATTGTTTTGCTTCAGCAGGGAAATTCGCAAAGATCGGTCGCTTCAAGCTTAGGTGTGTCAAGACGAGCTATTCGAAATGTCCACACATTTCGAATAGCATTCCCACGAACGCTTTCAAGAGACAGATAGTGTGAGTAGGAGGCGCAGGTCAGGTAGAACCCGAGCGACAACCTCCCAAGAAGACCGATACATCCGACTCTCTGCACGTCGCGAGCGAACTGTAACTGCACGCATATTGAGAAACCGCTTACGTGACGCCACTGGAACGCGAGTGAGTGACCAAACTGTTCGCAACAGACTTCATGAAGACCAACAACGCTCCAGAATGCCAGTTGTTCGGCTCAAATTGACCAGTGCCCACCGTGTAGCGCGATTAAGGTTTGCACGTGATCACCTCGAATGGACCATGAATAGTTGGAGGACAGTGCTTTTTACAGATGAATCTAAAGTAAAGTTTTTTAATGATGACAGACGCGTACGAGTTTGGCGACAACCTGGAGAACGTTTTACAGAACCATGTATTCGTGAAACTGACCGCTTTGGTGGACCCAGTAGTATGGTATGGGGTGGGATTAGCATAATGATCAAAACCGAGCTAGTGATTTTGGATGAGGGCAATGTAACGGCCGCCAGCTTTGTTCAGCATGTCATCCGACCTCATGTGATCCCATATTCATAGCGAGTAGGCCCTAACTTTATTCTGATGCAAGACAACGCTCGCCCTCATACTGTCAGAGTGACCCAAAGTGCAATCTCCGAAGCTGGTATCGCAGTTCTACCCTGGCCTGCCATGAGTCCGAACCTGAATCCGATCGAGCATATCTGGGACCAGTTGAAAATAAGCCTTAAAGACAACCACACTGAAATTCATAGCCGACAGGAGTTGATAACTGCTTTAAAAGTGTGTTGTGAGCAAATTCCAGATGATAACGTCATCCACCTTATAGAGAGTGTTCCGAACCGACTCAGAGAGTGTGTGCGCAATAGGGGAGGACCTACGCGTTATTAAACATAAGGCATTGAAGCAACCCTAAGAACATGTTTAAAAAAAATGTGCTCGTGTCTTCAACGTGTTGTTTTGGAAATCGTGTAATTTTAAGTTAATGTGTAAAACGTGCATTTCTTGACGATTTTTTTGGCAAAAATAAGGCATTGTAATGTTTTTTTAATGATTCTGAATGTGTTGACCTATTTTTAAAATTAAACTTGAAATAAATTGCAGGCATTTTTTTTATTTTAATTTAACTCATATTTTATTGGGTGGGCCCCATTTTGTTTTGAGTAGTTTATAACAAGTCCATACATACTATAATGCGAAAAGACTTTTTCGCCAACCTATTATGTATTTTTCTATTTTCTCTTACTTTATTAAGTGCTATTCTTTAATGTCATACGTTTTTAAAGTGCTGTGTGTATTTGTGTGTACAGTACAAGAATAGATGTTCTTATCCGAAAGAAAGCCGGTTTGACAGTCAACTAATAAATAATCGGATTTAATAAACTGAAAACTTATTGAATACCATTACTGTGTCATTAAACCATATCGGGCCGTATGGTAATGACGGTTGGCTTGTAATTGGCAACATGTTTACATTTCGACATCAACCCAATTAATGAACGATTTATTGCTTTGACTGTTTCTATTTGGAAAGAATTGTATTCGATATGTTTTAAACTATATAAACACCAATATATGGGGGAGTTGGAAGAGTATGTGATTATCCAAATCCCTAGAAAACCCACTACAAAAATTGTGTGTGTAGTTATACTTCTTTGGCATGAAAATAAATATAAGTAGGTCATTATGAATGTCTTTATAAGTATCTGAAATAAATTAATTTATTTTTATGTCATTGAGAAGAGATGTGTGTCAAAGGCATGCTATTTATTTTAAGGTAAATTAAATAATATTTTATTGTAAATATTGATTAGTTAATTAGTATTTTCTGTTATTTTTTTGTGTATAAGTTTAAAATGTTACTCACTCATCACCTATTTGCATGCTCTATACACCTATAGTTGTAATGCCTCTTGGCGTTTACTCTATTATGTATAATGTATATTCAATTTGATTTTAATTATTTTGGTGCTTAGTAAATAAAATATAATTAAAAAAAGTGTAAAAACATCGACTAGAATAACGTAAAAATCGTATTATGTCATGGCGTTACTAAGGTTGATTTCACTCATCGCCTTTCGCTTCTCTTTCGTGTAAACCGGCCTTTAGGGTCCGTTTCCACCAGAGCTGAAGGTGGAAGCTGAAAGATGCGAGGATGCGTAGCGTAGCTGTGAAACGGTATGAGTGTTTCTTCCAGATATGTGTGAGTAAGCTGAGAGGTGCGAGGGTAATAATAATAATGCTGGACATTTTAAATAGCACTATCTAGCCCGAAACTAAGCAAAGCTTGAAATAGTACACTTTTTTTGTAAATACACACCTACTTATAATATTTCTTCTTCTCAATCGTAACGCTCTTGGCCGAGCAGTCGTGGTCAATATGTTGTATCATTGTTTTTGGGGCAGATGTTACACGCCTCACGATATCTCGCCATTTGTCTCTGTTGACAGACATTCTCGTGCATTCATGCAGTTGGCCGCCCACTGCAGCTTTTATTTGATCGGTCCATCGCATGGGCGACCTTCCGCGCGGTCTGATGCCCTCCACTCGTCCTTGTACGACAAGACGCTCAATAGAGTCCGTGTCCCGCCTCGAGATGTGGCCGAAGAACTTCAGAATGCGAGTTTGTACTAAAGCTGACAGACGCTGTTTTATGCCGAGCTCCTGGAGTAAAGAGACATTAGTACGAAACTCGGTCCATGATATTCCAAGAAGCCTTCTCCAGCACCACATTTCCAGAGTGTCTATCTTTTTCTTTTCAACTTCTCGCAGCGTCCACGTCTCCGCAGCGTACAGAAATATGGGGAAAATAAGGGTTCGAACGAGCCGGGTCTTAGTAGATTTGGTGATATGTCGATTTCTCCATATTTTCCTCATCTTGTCCATTGCAGTTCTGGTTATTGCCATACGACGTTTGACTTCTTCATAATATTCATCATCATCATCATCAGCCAGAAGACGTCCACTGCTGAACATAGGCCTCCCCCTTAGATCGCCACAACGAGCGGTTGGTAGCCGTTTGCGCCCAACGGCTCCCCGCGATTCTTACTAGATCGTCGATCCACCTTGTGGGGGGCCGGCCTACGCTGCGTCTTCCAGTCCGTGGTCTCCACTCGAGAACCTTTCTTCCCCAACGGTTATCGGTTCTACGAGCGATGTGGCCTGCCCATTGCCACTTCAACTTGCTAATTTTGAGAGCTATGTCGGCAACTTTAGTTCTTCTGCGGTGAGTTCACCAACTTTAGTTCATAATATTATATTCATAATATTTAGGAAAACATAAAATCTATTTTAGAAAAATACTCAAACCCGGAACAAATATACCTGTAGACCATGCAAACATTTGTCTCGCAGCGGGAATCGAAATTGCAACCTTCTGCGTCTCAACCGGCTATTCGCCTACTGAGCGACAGAGGTTGTCGTAGGTTTTGCAGCGGAGTTTGCAGCTGTTACTGTGTATTGACAACAGTCAATCGCTTTACCGCCTCGCACAATTCCTTGCTCGCGTCCCTCGCACACATCTCACGCTTTTTTCTATTTACAAGTACTTCGCCCCGCTAGTCCTTTTCTGCTAAAGCTGCGCTGAGTGCGGCTAGGAAATGAAGCAATCCCATCGGTGGTTTTTTTCCTCGCTCACCGCTTAGCTACCTCACACATCTCTAGTGGAAACGCACCCTTAAGGTAGACGATGACGTCACATTTGAATCACTCAACCGGAATCGCTCACAATTCATTCGAAACATCAATCCAATGAATTTGAATTACGAAGATTAAATAATAAAGTCGTTGCTGAGTGTTCGGTGCGATTCTGTCGCGGGGCGGGTAGAATGAGATTTATTTCACGCGAGCCTCGCCACATGGCCGCATGTGGAGCGCTAGTGACGCGAATATTATGAAATTAGCACACTATTCGATATTTTTCGATGTTAAAATTAATAATCAGGAAACGTTTATTTATGTTGAATAATTAATTGATCGAACGAAGCGAGATCTCCAAATCAATTTGGGCGAATCGGCTTTATATGTATTTATGTTGGTTTGTCCGAGGATAACTTTCGAAGCATTGATCCGATCATCGTGAAATTTGATACATAGGTAGGTAGTGATGGCACAATTCTGGTGTGACTTTTTTGTATTTAAAAGGTCTTTATTAAACATAAATGTTAACAACGTATTACAGCTAAACACAGTTTAGTATATAAATATCTTAATTTATATTAAAATAACTTGTAACAGTTTAGTTTAGATAATAGATATAAATAAAACTAGATATGTTTTCAGTGCATATAATAATATAACAAGAGAAGTCGGTAGAGAGAGTAGGTTCGTTAGATTCTATTTCTTATACATGTGGCAAGATAAACAGAGATTAATCACAAATGACTTGGTTTAACGATGAATATATACTTAGAATAAAGATTACAGGTTACAGATTTATAGATTATAGATTTTACAGTGAAGGTAGTACAGACAAACGCTGGCTTGAAGAGCTTAGAATATTAGGGCTTATCGCCTATAGTGCAGCAATTACAGAATGTTGAGCACCTGGTACAACAGACTTATCTTAGTTTAAAGAAGTGGGCGCCATCTGACATTAGCGTCAAAAAAGAGAGAGGAAGGTTACTAGAGTTTAACCCGGGTAAAATAATGGAATAGATACACCTCGTGTTAATTTCGCTGAACGTCCCTGGCGTCTGCTCGGAGAGATGGAGTGGGTTTGAGCTGGGTGGTAGACCTCGTGGGCAGGCGTGGTCCCTGGTGTCTGTCAAGGTAGCTAGCAGGACGCTTGGCGAACGAGCTCGTGGCGGTAGGCTTTGTGTGGAGGCGTGGTCCAGCCAGCAGGGTGACCGTAGAATCACCACGCTTCTCGTCGGCTCCGGTGATAGGTTTTGACGGGCTTCAGGTGTAGATATCGAGAAGTAATCGGAGAAACCAGCAGCGAAGAACGTGAAAGACTTCCCGACTTGGAAGTAATTGAACGAATTTACAATAAAAAGTCACGGGAATTACTGTCCAGAGAATAAATTTGTAGCACGTTGATAAAAAGTTTTATTGTTGAGTCCAGGCGTGGTAAAGAGAATGAGCACAGACGACACTCTCCTTTTATACCCGATAAAAATCTACCGGCCTTTATAATTATTAAAATCGAATTTGTTCCAAAAGCTTCTAGAATTTGATGATGCAATCTTTTGGTGATACCATATAGCAAAATCTGACATATCCGGTGTCACTCAAGATAAAGATTGATGTTCCCATCAGTTTTGCTTCAGTCAAAGACACTAATTGAATTCGGCCTTTTATTATTTAAGATTTTATTTTTATTTTGTTTCTAATAAGCAAAGAATTATTTAATTCAGTATATAAAGATGTTTCTAATAATTAAAATTGATTATAGATCAATAAAAATAGGTAGTGCATTTCTACAAGATACATGCAACGCCATCTGCGGTAAACTTGGCGAACTGTATTGAGAAGACGCTTGGATTTCGGTATTTAAATCGAGTGTTTGGGCAGTGAGTACGCCGCCATACCGCTAGATGTCGTGGTCTGTTGTTTGTTTATCAGTGTAATGGTATATTGTTTTTTTGTTTATTAGTGTAAATGTTAAGTTAAATGAAGGATGTAACGTGTCATAAAATTGTCACGTTACAAACTCAGCAGGCTATATCACCTTTATAAGTTTTTTGATAAAATTACGATTTATAATTGAGTTACACTTTGTAAATCTGTTTTATAAAGGTAATGTAGCAAACCATCATACCATAAAACGGAGGATTTGCTAATAATACAAAAATAATAATTAAAATACCTAGCTTTATAAATACATTTAAATTTATGCCATAACTTAACATTATTCTAAGATAAATACTATTAGATCACTCTCGTTTGTCCAATGGAAGACGTCAAAAACTGGGATACAGAAAATCTAGTCCAGTTTTTGACGCACCATTATACTGATAATTACTTAGGTTATTATATACTTTAGGTAATTATTTCCTGATTTGTTATAGATTTGTATATAATTATTCGTACCCCAGTGTCTAGTTACAAATTGGCTACCTGTATATATATGTTGCCTTTGTATTTACTCTTATGTGAACCAATAAATCATTTTTCTTTTTTCATTTTTCAACCCTAATACAATTGAGGTTCAAGAGGGGTAATAAAAAAATGAGACTATAGGTCAAATGGGACGTCAAACGAAAGATATTCATTAGTAACATTTCGATCCCGTTTTTATTTTTAGTTTAGTCCTGAGTTAATAACTCAAAAATTGCAACGACTAAACTTAAAATAAAAACGGGGTCGAAATGTTACTAATGAATACATTTCGTTTGATGTCACATTTGACCGGATAGTCTCTTTTTTTATTACGCTTCCTGAAACCCAATATCTCAACAATCCCCCGACAGATTTTAAGTTATTAGCCATAATAAACATAAAACTTTGAAGTTTACAGGGTACACCAGCGACCCCACAGTGCTGTAATTTGGTATGGCTTTAGTGATACAAATAATCTAGAATAACTGCAATTTGTACCCCAAAAAAGATCAACCAAATTACATGAACTCTAGTTACCTGTAATTTGAATGAAACTGTAGGTCCAGTAATTTGGTTATACATTTTGTGGCACTATTTTGATAGTCAAAGATTACGCGAGTTCTCAGTTCAGGGCGAACCACTAGTATGTTATTATTTTAAATGTGTAATTTTGGAATGTTATAAAAAAGGTTTTTAATACCAACCTGTTGACATTACATCATATCAGCCGTAGGACGTCAACTGCTGGACAAAGGCCTCCCTCATTGATCTCCAGGAACTGCGGTTGGAAGCGGCCTGCATCCAACGCCGACCTGCGGTTCTTACCAAGTCGTCTGCCCATCTTGTAAGTGGACGTCCTACGCTGCACTTGCCGGTCCGTGGCCTCCACTCGAGAACCTTCCGGCCCCATCGACCATCTGTTCTGCGCGCTATATGGCCTGCCCATTGCCACTTCAACGTGTTAATCCGTCGGGCTATGTCGGTGACTTGAGTTCTCCTACGTATCTCCTCATTTCTGATTCGATCCCGTAGAGAAACCCCGAGCATAGCCCTCTCCATAGCTCGTTGAGCGACACTGATCTTATTCATAAGGCCAATAGTGAAGGACCACGTCTTGGTTCCATATGTCATCACTGGTAACACACACTGATTGAAGACTTTCGTCTTAAGGCACTGAGGTTGACATTACCTTCATTATCCTATCATTTACCTCGGTGACATTACATATGTATGTTAAATAGGTTTATTTATTTCAAATGGTAAAAGGACAATGTAAAGCTAATAATTTAACAAGTCCAGTCAAGTGCGAGTGAAACTGGCTTACTGAGGGTTCCCTACCTACCTAGATTTATGTTATCTTATATTGTAAATTTTATTGCTTGATTTTATTTTATTTCACGCAGTGGGTGAAGACGGGCGACGGCGCCGAGGAAGTAGACGCTGGCGTGACGATCTCGATGCCTTCGAGACAGATTGGTGGAATTTGGCATGCAAGCGAAAGTCCTGGAAGACAGTTGGGGAGACCTTTGCCCAGCAGTGGGATGAAATAGGTTAAAAAAAATTAATTAAGTAGTTACCAGATAGATTATTAAGTAATGTTACTTAGCGTCATCTAGTTATGAAAGTGGTAAAGTGGTCAACAACAAAGTAATGAAGCAGACTTTGTTTTATTACTGTAATAATAAAATATTTGTTTAAAATTAAGTTATTTTAGATTTTTCGCTTTGCTTTAAGAGATGTTTTAACGCTACTTAACAATTTTGGTCTCATTTGCATTCAATTGAAAATAGTTTTGTTGTTATTTTTACTCGCAATATATGTGGGCAAGTATCATTTATTACAACTTCTACACTTTAAGTCGATAGTTTAAGTAGTTGTCTAAATTATCAGCTGTGAAAGTCTGGATGTTTGTTTGTTACTCAATCACGTCGTACTGGCTGAACCGATTTCGATGAAATTTGGTGTATACGTAGATTATAACCTGGATTACCACATAGGCCTCTTATCCCATAAATCAGTTCCCATGGGATAAAAATGGTGTGTCAAGTCAAGTTGCAACAGCGAGTTTAGCTTGATTTATATATTACCTACACATTTAGGAGTGTAACGCGTACGAAGTCGCGGACAACAGCTAGTACTTTATATAGAGTCGCACTATAAGGGTTCCGGTTTTACCATTTTGTTACGGAACTCATAAAATCTATATAAATTTAATATTTTTAAAATCATCTCAAAAACTTACAAGCCGGACGGGACTTGAACCCGCAACCTTCCTCTTGATACGAGGATGCACTGCCAATTGTACTACAGGCTCTTGTCACGTCAGGGTTCAAATTAGTAAGATGATTAAATTAGCTCCATCTACAGGAAAACATTTTACAGCTTTTGACCTGTTCTATACCAAACGTTGCAGTTCAATACATTGACAAGAGATGTCGCATTGCTTATTTCTAATAGTATTTTTTTTTAATTTTTGAGATGGTTTTAAAAAATCTTATATTTTTCTGTTAGAGTCGGTTATCACCATATAAATATAATACTAAATAATTTTAATATTGCTCACAATTTTTGCGGCCGTAGCCGTGGCCAACGTGATATTTTATTGTATTGTATTGTATTAATTTATTGCAGATTATCATAATCCATAACCACAATCACCATAAATTATATCAAATAAGATCAAATCAAATTAAATTAAACTAAAACAAATTAAATTAAATTATGTACAATCAAACAAATTAAATCAATATTATATAATTATTTAAAAAAATCATAAATTCAAATTCAAATTATGTATCGGTGTACGCACATGCTGGAGCAACACACCGGATGAAGTGTGTCCATATAGAGGACACACAACGCCCTGCCCCAGTTTGTATGATGGTATTGAGGCTGGCTCGCGTCATGCTCATCAGAGATGTGGTTTTTCTTCCTAATGATGGCATGAAAGCCATCAGTTTGATACTGAGCAAACATCTCTGAGGCACTACAAAAACGGGGGAGCCTCAACATCATTCTAAAGGTATTATTATACTGTACTCGTAGAGCATCCAGCGATTTGTAGTTTATCCATAGATTACCCGTGTACAGGCGCTGACAATATGGCTTAAAAAGTAATTTTATGATTAAGCTTAAAAATTAACGAAAGGTCAATAATATTACCTCCAGAACCATCTCCGATTTCTGATCAAATAATTTGTCACGGAAATACTTAAACTATTTGTAGAAATAGTTATTTGGTTAAGAAGTAAGCCATCACTAGTAGCGTCGCTGGACACAGTTGATAAGTGGTTGTGTTTGAACCTTTCTCGTGAACGTTTGTTATTCACCTACACGTTTTAACTCTACTGCACGGTAATGATAATTTATAATGCCCGTCTCGTGCATTTTGATGCACTTTTTGAGGGATATATTACAAAGCGAAAAACAAATATATTATTTTATTCATCTTTAGTTATCGAATAGTTTTTCAATGCTTTTTTTATTGATCGTAGTCAAGTGCTTGCCATCACCTGGTGGTAAGTGAAGTTGTGATCGAAAATGAAGCACGCTTGCCTAGAAATAACTTATTAACTTTGGACTCCGAGATTATACTGGTTTGGAAAAAACATATGCCGGAAGTGAGTTTCACCCCTTACTAGTGCTAACAAGAAAAGTTGAAGCAAATCGTTTGGTCACAAGGTATACCGACCAAGTATGGGTGGTACTTTTCGGTACGTCTGCTTGTCCGGTGGTGGAAGGGGGAAGGAGGGATAAGGTCATGAAGATCTTGCGCACTTTCACCAAAATTAATCTTGTATAAAACTGAAAGTCTGGCTACTCAGCGTCTGTGCTTTGACTTTGGAAACTATTGACTTTGTGACTTTGTAAAATATACTTTGTATATAATGTTACGTTCTAGTGGCTAGTAAGTTCTATTTTTTTATTTATGAATCTGTTTACGTCATATTAAAGTAGGCAGTTTTTAATGGTGATGGTTCTGGCTGATGTTAGTTGTTACAATTGTGAGAACTCATATATGGTGGGTTCCTATATCCGTCGGTAACCAGCTACGACTCGTTTCTCCTTGAAAACGTGTCAAAACTTTGACACTAATTTGACACTTTTTCAAGGAGATACGAGGCGTAGTCGGTTAGCGACGGATATAGGAACCCGCCAATAGTCGTATGATACCACACATTTTTATGAATACTTGTGTATTTTGTTAAATATGAGATGATAGGTTCATGCATCTATAGAACATCTGTACATCTGCATCTGTAGATACGAATGAATAAGAACGCCGTTGTGGATAGGCACATATTTTGCCAAAAGAAGGTCGAGAAGGCTTCAGTGAAAGCCCAATTCCAAACAGTTTCTTTCACATTTATCATTGAAAACGACGTCCAATCAGGAACAAGCCGTCTTTGTGAACGCAAAATACTAGATTTACGAGGGTAGAGCCAAACTTTTTATGTTTTTCCCCTGAACTAAATTCTTAGAAACGCTATAGTGTTGTTGAAACTGGTACAAACGCGAAAAGTACCCGAGTTCTGGATTATTTTTCCGATTTTAGCTCTCACCAAAGAACTTAAACCAGGTTTTGCATATTATTAACAACCGCCACAAAAAGAGGAGTGTTATAAGTTAGACGCCTATGTCTGTCTGTCTGTGGCATCATAGTTTCCAAAAGGATGAACCGATTTGGATTCGGTTTTTTATTTGCTAGTTTAGGGCTCGTACACAAAACTGCGATGCGACGTGATGCGAATTCGCAACGCAAAAAATTGTGACAGGAATTGCTGCGATGCGATTTCGTGCGGCAAGGCGTTTCCCATGGTGACCATTCCTTTGACAACCGTCAACCGAACGTATTTTTTAAAACTAGGTCGTGACATGGATCGTAAAAAGAAGTGTGCACTTTTGTTACTGCTAATGAGATAGAGGAAAAAGAAACAAAGAAGATTTTGGGTTCATCCATTTATTACTATTATGCGTCCCGGTGGGAACTATTTTCATCTAAAATATCAAGCTTTGAAAACCGACAAAAAAATAGTTTTTCTATCCCTGAGCGAACTAAAATGGCGTCAATGAGTGTGACGAAATATCGTAGGAATGCGCGATGCGAATCAATTCGCAAGTTCTTGCGATGCGTCGAGGGAGCTCGCAGATTTTTACGATGCGACGTCGCATCGCAGTCTTGTGTACGAGCCCTTAACTCGGGTGATTCTTAGATATGTGTGGGGTCGTATGCGGCGATAATAAATCTTCAATTGATTGATGTAAAGCCTCAGTTTTTGAGTCATTGACACTAAAACGGCACATCTAAACAATATATTTTTATGTTTTTTACTATTTCGACATAAATCACGTCTGAACTTATTTCCTATCGTGAAAAAGAAAACTAGGAACATCAACTTTTATTCCCACCTCTAATTTATACATTTTCCGCAACCATATAAAAATATGTTAAATGGACAAAGTTGCTACAAAATAATGCAATCACTTTTAAAATGATAACTGATGAATGAACAACGACCATGTTCAATTAACTAGTGAAAAATAAAAGTGTCGGTTGAAACACTGATAAAACGGTACGTGATAAATATAATTAAATGAATATTTATATTAATGAGTAAAAATAAGGTCACGACTTTAATAATCCCCATGGTATACTCAAATGTACATCCAAAGATTGTCTGGAAGATATTGCTTTCCTTTACTATCAGACCGCCAATTATATATTTACTTAAATTCAGTTTTATCTAGCTTGTAATGTCTAATAAAGAATTTTCATTCGTTGATTCATTATACTAGTAGACTTAGGGGTTTTATGATAACATAATAATGATGCAACCCCTAATGCACTAATTAATTATTTTCTTGATGAGGAGGTGAGAATGAGTAAATGCATCTTCCAATTACCAATTTATTTTCCACAACTGTACATGTATGAACTGATTGAGCGGAGAGAGACGACTGGCTCGGTCACACTACAATACATCAGCGTTCATCTACTTAGGTACGATTCACGCGAGTCAGCTATTCTGTATGTAGTGTGTCCCTACATAGAGGTATTCAGAGACATGTCCAAACATAATGTTTGATACATGCCCAGTTTTTGCATAGCATTCACATGCTTTTCAAAATTTGGTTCTAGTGCAAGCTGGTTTCATCATGTTATTTAAAATTATTCAAAACATTGACAGTTTCACGCAGTGCATATTTGTTTTCCTGTCAAAAATGTCAACCAGAAAAAAACTGAATCAGGAGTAAAAATACGTTACCGCCGTTTTTTATAAAAAATTAGGAATTTATTGCAAACGAACAGTAAATTACGGTATTTACGTATTTTATTCATAGTGTTCACTTTTTCCCATCTTTTTCGCAGCAATCGGATATCACGTTGGAGAACTCTTCATTTGAGGCTAAAAACGAAACGATCCAATTTTTTGTATCTTCATAAAATGATGTATTGCTCGACAGACCATGTGCCATCGACGGGAACAAGTAATAATCGAAAGGGCCAATGTCTGGTGAATACAGTGGGTGGGGTGGGACATCCCAATTAAGTGTTTCCAAATAGGTTTTGAATGCTCGGCTCAATCTCATTAATTGTGTTTTGTAAAAAGCTCCAGTTATGGTTTTGCTGTGTTTGAGCAACTCATAATACACGACACCGAATTGATCACACCAAATACACTACATTCTATTTTAAACATTTGAACCCACTCACGTTAACTTCTCTCACTTAAGGCAGCCACACCATGTGCTACAAGCAATCGATGCGCCTCAGCTGCAGATTTCTTCAAACTACAGAAGTTAATCAAAAGTTCTCGCAATTCAGCACAAAACATGGCATTTTAGCACGAAAAATAATTATGTGATTTAGATATGAAACTTTCTCAAGAACTTGGGCGTGCTTATAGATAAGAACTTGTCATGGGGACCCCATCTCGCCGAAGTAAGCCGGAAGGTATTCGCTTTAGACGACAAGGCTACGAAATCTTCCGCCGACATCCACCAAGGTTACGCTGGCTCAATGCCTCCTACTTCCTATTCCGGATTATGCTGACGCCTGCTATCCGGATCTTACCGAGAAACACCTCGATAAACTTGAGCACCTTCGGAATGGCTGTAATCGATTTATTTTTGGCCTGCAAAATTATGACCACGTCTCTGAATTTCGCAGTAAGCTCAAGTGGTTACCCATTCGCTGCCGCAGGAATACTCATGTTCTCTTTCTCTTGTACAGTATCATATCTTTTGTATAGTATATATTTATTTATTTTGCTTATCCTAAAGACACTGTTTATTCAATTATATATATTAAGGCGCTAACCGTTGCCCATGACCTTGAGCGAATGGGCGTAGCTACTGTTTCGGCCCCGCACCTTCCGCCACACGCATCTAACCGACCAGTAAAAAGGTGAGCGCGAGGCAGACGAGCACAACCCTACCGTACGACAGTCAGCGGTACACTGCCGCCCGTGGCCCGCGCAACCACCTTCTAAGAGTACGCCCGCTAATTATTCGGAAAAATTTAAAATATTTAATTGCCACGTGAAAGACCGTCGCAGCACAGCATCATTGTTCAATCTTTGCCCACATTTAGGTGACAGAAAAATTACAAAATTTTGCATCGTTTAGAGGTTGAATAAAATTGAAAGTCGAAAACAGCTACATTTTGTTTTATTTTTTTCTCGTAGTGAATAAACAGGTAGAATTTTTTTTGTATATTCACTTTGCAGATAAAAAGTTAATGAATGACATATATTTTTTTGAGCACATAAAACTGATTCCTCCTTGAGGAGAAAGCCTCCAAATAAGACCAATCAGCTACTATATTCGCCTTAAAAGCTACCGTCCTATAACGTAATCGTGAAATCCAGTCCATCCAACGGTTATCTGGAAGAGATCGCTTATAGCGATAAAACCGCTACTTGTATTTCTGCGCGTATTGTTATTTGTTTTTATTGATTTTATTTTAAGTGTGATTTACAATAAAGCGTTTTCTATCTATCTATCTATGGAGTCACTAATAGTTGAAGGTTAAGTTGTAACTGGATGTCCAAACTTACGATGCTATATTTACATCTGACAATTTCAACATAACCTTCGAATGGAGCTATCTTTTTTCAAACGGCGGAAACTTATTTGTATTCCTATGTTATCATTTTTATTGCTTTCTATTTTCTATTCATTTGCAATGAATTCCTTGCTGGTTCCTTCAAAAATATCTAAGCTCTTTGGTAGCAACTGCTACGGATTCGTAGCCTTTTGCGTAGCTACTGCTACGGTTTCGTAGCAAGCTACGAGTATATATTGCTACACGAATAGCTACGATCGAGAAGCGAATACAAATTGTCGATTGTAAATTTTATTTGATAAACTCCGAACAAGCATAACCGGAACATCAAATCTAACTTGCAGAGAGGTTGCATCATATCGGACATGCGACGTCCACTGCTGAACATATGTCTCTTTAACAAATTTCCAGAGCAACCGATCTCGTGCGGTCTACACCCAACGCCTCCCTTTAAGTTGCTGGGAGCTAGTTATCAATTTTTAAACTATTCCAATTCAAAGATATACGAGAATATAGGGCTGAGTTGGACGGTCCATTAGGTTTTCAAATAATCTGTTTCATTTTATCCTGGACCAATAAATCAGCCGAAAATCCTCATATCACTGATGCTTTTATATGAAATTTAATTTATTTTATTTTATTTATTAATACTTAGATTCAGTGTTACATTGCCGTATATCATACACTAATTAACATAGTACTGAACTTAAACCAAATTTAATCTTCATTGTAATACTAAACTTTTATAAATTTGACGCGGCAAAGAAGCCCGCCAGGTAACTTTTACATACCTTTTATAACTAAATTTTAACAACAAATAAAAAATTACAAGAAATAGTTTACAAAAAAAAAGTATGTATTACAAATTTTCAGAATATTTAAATTAATGAAGAAATACCCATCCAAAGGTTGTCTGGAAGAGATCGCTTCTAAGCGACAAGACCGCCCATGGTACTATTTGCTTTCTATTTTCTATTTTGTTTGAATTTTTTTTTTGTTTTTATTGTGTATAATAAAGTGTTTTCATTCATTCATTCATACCCTTGAGCTGCAATGTTTGCTTGATCGCATCGATTGTTGGAGTGTGTGTGTGTGTTTTTGTGTGTATAGTGTACCTAGTGTGTGTGGTGTGGGATGTATTATGTTATGTTTTAAAATGTTATTTATCAGATCATTTGGGAATGGCAACAAAAAAGAAGTTAGTTAACTATAGTGCAGATGAACCCGCTCCAAAAATAATATCAACTACAAACTGTTTCTAAAGTGAGTTTACACGAAAGGGTTACATGGCGGCAGTTTTGAAGAAGAATTTTAAAAGACTGGTGTCACTAGATTAATCCGTCTTCTAGTTCATAAATGAAAGAACAGTGGCTTCCCCATCTATAAAATAAGGGAATTGTATGAGTACAGTAAACACGTTCCTAAATCACAATTTTCAACTAGTTCAGGAGCCTATGGATATAAAATACACATTAATCCCACTATATCACTAATCTCACTATATATATATATATATAAAGTATAATTTATGATCACACTAATATTATAAATGCAAAAGTTAGGTTGTTTGTTTATTTATTTGTCTGCTTCTTTGTTACTCAATCACGTCGTAACGGCTTAACCAATTTCGATGAAATTTCGTAGGTACGTAGATTATAACTTGGATTAACAAATATACCTATTACACCATATATACCTATTACATATTACCTATTTACACTTAGCTTAGAAAACGTATGCTCACCGGTTTCTTAACAAATTTTATTAAGTTAGCATTAAGTTGTCTTGTAAGTGAAATTTATTATTTCTTAAGGCAATAAACATTCTCTAAACCGAATAACCAAATAGGCTACTTTTACAGGTTCCACGAGATAAAAATGGGGTGTCAAGTCAAGTTGCAACATCGAGTTTTGCTTTATTTCTAGTTTACACATTTAGTAGTGTATGTCGCGGGTAACAGCTAGTATAATATAATCGAAAGTATCTCTGACTCTCAGTTTGTTACGATTTCATAACTTATTCTTCTTTCGTGTCGATGTCTCAATACTACAGCCATTTTGACAAGTACGCCGCCACGTTAATGGCAGCGTCGGAGTAGGTCATCAGTTGCCCTATCGTGCAGGTGGGCAGGATGGGCATGCAAGGACGTGTGACATTGTTTGGAGCTGGGCACCACATTGGTATTGCGTCGCCGATTCATCTATAATACCCCATTTACTAAGAATACACCTGCAGCGGCAGAATTTCACAACTAAATTGATGGACTGATTTCGATGAAATTTGTTATATATATAGATTGGTTATGACCTAGATCGAGATAGGTTACTTTTTATTGATAAGTTGTGCGAAGCTGCACGTAGAAGCTAGTATGAATGTCTGTCGACAACTTCCGTGGTGCAGTAGACGAAAAGTTGGCTGAGACGCAGGAGGTTGCCGGTACGATTCCCGCCGTGGAAAAAAATTTTGCGTGATCTAAAGATATTTGTTCCGGGTCTGAGTTAGGGAATGCAATCTCGATCCCGCGGGATCCCGATCTCGCGAGATCTCGTGTAATTTTTCGGGATCAATCCCGACGCATCATATGACGAGATCCCGTTCGAGATTGACGGGATTGGGCGGCAGTGGTAGCAACGCTACACACGTCCACTCGAGGCGCAAGCGGCGCGCTGACTGACGGCCGCGAGCGGCAGGAACGCCAAACAGCGTTAGAAAACTATTCCGACTATTTCCGAATATTAGCGACAGGTAACGATAATTATTTAGTTGGTAAGATTAAAGAATAAAGATTTTTATTTTCTTTCGAGTAATATGTTATTTTAGTTAACCTCACTATCACAAACAAGCAGTTATTAGCTTTTTCAGTCATCCGAATTTAATATTTATTTTAAACTAGACGGGATCCCGAAAATTCCGGGATCCCGCGGGATTGATATTTCTAATCCCGCGGGATCTCGAATTTGCAATCTCGAGTCGGGATTGCATTTAGGGAATGCAATCCCGACTCGAGATTGCAAATTCGAGTCTGAGTGTTTCTCCAAACAATTTATGTTGTTTGGACGAACTTATTTACGAAAAAATTGTATGTAAGAATTTTATTAGTTCCTGAAGTAGCATTGATTAACTTGAGGCTAGATAGCGGTGTGTGCCACATTAAGCTTATTTATTTACTAGCTTCCGCCAGTGGCTTCGCAAGTACTGTTTGTCAACAAAAAGTAGCCTACTTGTTAATCCAGGTTATAATCTACGTACATACTATATATCATCAAAATTGGTTAAGCCGCTACGATGTGGTTGAGTCACTAACAAACGTCCAAACTTTCGCATTTATTATACTAGCTGTTGCCCGCGGCTTCGTACGCGTTAAGTTACTAAATGTATAGGTAACTTAAAAATAAAGCTAAACTCGCTGTTGAAATTTGTCTTGACACCCCATTTTTGTCCTATAGGAACTGATGTATGAGCTGTATGATGTAACCTATGTGGTAATTCAGGTTATAATCTACGTACATATTAAATTTAATTGAAATCGATTAAGACGTGATTGAGTAACAAATAAACAAACATCCAAACTTTCGCATTTATAATATTAGTGTGAGTGTGATATGACTATTCTTCATTTACCAGCTTGAGGCTAAAAATGCCTACAAGCGCTAACAGGGACATGTAAATGGTAACACGCAACAGAACCAGTGACAGACATTTTACAAACCGTAATCTACCAAATAACAATTAGTACAAAAACAAAAAGAAGGAAATGCTGATAAATGTACCAACAAAGAGGAATACTGCGATTAAACACCCCCACATTTACCTTTTTTATAGCAGGCCGTAGGAATCACAGAACAACACAACTTAAAGGTTTTTATTTATATAGAATTACTACTACTGAAATTGAAAAACAAAGAAGACAGTTTAATTTCTATATATTAATTTGACATGTTGTTGACACTCAAAAAACTTGACTTTGGTGTTTACCCATTAGAAAATAAAATATATGAATATAATTGATCGAGCGTATCGAGATCTCCAAATCAACTTGGGCAAATGGACGTTGTATGTATGTATGTTTGTTTGTTTGTCAGAGGATAACTTTTGAAGCGTTGATCCGATCATCGTGAAATTTAGTATGTATGTAGGTAGTGATGCCACAATTTTGGTGTGATCTAAAAATGTGTGGGGTTTGTTGAGATATTAGGGTTCAAGAGGGGTAAAAAAAGGTCTTTGTCATTCATTGTCACATTTCGACCCCGTTTTTATTTTTAATTCAAACCTTGTAGTTTTTAAGTTATTAGTCATAATAAGAACTGAACTTTGACAAAATTCACAGGGTACACCAGTGACCCCACAGTGCTGAAATTTCGTATGCATGTAGCTTTAGTGACACAAATAGAGTAAAAAGTCTGATACCCAGAATAACAGCAATTTCTACCCCAAACCAGAATAACCAATTTATTTGAACTGTCGTTACCTATAATTTGAATGAAACTGTAGGTCAAGTTTCTGGGTATTATGTCGTGGCACTATTTTGATAGTCAAAGATTACTAATAATATTTTTTGTTTTTATCAAAGACCCGCGAGATCTCAGTTCGGGGCGAACCACTAGTATTATTACAAACAGACATGACACTAACTTCGGAGAGATTTAGGTAAGCCGCGACCGGGTTGTGGAAAAATCCAGTTATAATATATCAATGAGCTCACTCATTCATTTTGTCTGGTACAGCACTTGGGACTGGTGCGGCGGCAATTCAGCCGAAGATCTCAAGCGGCGCAAATATGGAAATCTTGAAAGAGCTAACGTGTTTGATCCATTTGGGGTTGAGACCCTGGATCCATGGTGTACCATGGCCCATCGCGTTTTCAAAACTCTTTCTGGGCGTCTGGTCGAAGCGATGTGTGATCCGGTAGCTGGCACTTATCTGGGTTAACGCATAAGCATTGCAATTCAGCGGGGCAATGCAGCCAGTGTCTTGGGGACACTTCCGCCTGGAAGTGATCTGGAGCAGTTGAGCTGTATATAGAACGTTTGCAACGATCTTTAGATGATTTATCTGTTTCTTCTGTATTGTAGTCATGTAAATTTCTTTTGCTATTAAAGGAATTTTGCCTCTTTCATACGTACATATTGCATACTTTTAAATTATTTCTACGCTTATATTCTGTAAGTCATTGTATTAGCAAGTTTGTAGTAGCAATTAGCAAGTTGAAGTGGCAATGGGCAGGCCACGTCGCTCGTAGAACCGATAACCGTTGGGGAAGAAAGGTTCTCGAGTGGAGACCACGGACTGGAAGACGCAGCGTAGGCCGGCCCCCCACAAGGTGGACCGACGATCTAGTAAAAATCGCGGGGAGCCGTTGGGCGCGAACGGCTACCAACCGCTCGTTGTGGCGATATAAGGGGGAGGCCTATGTTCAGCAGTGGACGTCTTCCGGCTGATGATGATGATGGATGATGATTCTGTAAGTATATACGTGTACTTGTTGTCAGACCAACCTTATCAAAAAATCAAAAGCAGTGGCTCCCTTTCCATGCGTAACCCTGTAACTCTTTTTAGTACAAACAGTAATGATACCTTCACAATAAAAACGGTTGCCATCGTTATTTTTTATCGTTCTGTGCTCAAACGAAAATTTTGGCAATTATCATTAGCTCAAACTTACAGAACCTCTTTTAATCCTTTCAATTCTTAATCTCGCATATTTTTGCATTTAGATACTGTTTTATATATAACGGCAGCCGTGACGGACGTTTAAAAATAAATAAATAATCTTTATTTCAGGCGCATAATGTCCATAATCCCTACACATTTACAATAAAATACAATACACATGAATGTTAAAGGCTGTATTACATTTCAAACTTTTGCGATCACTGTACATAAATAATAAAAAAATTAAAAAAAATCTTTACATATTGCATAGTACACACGGCTACACATCAAACTATATTTTCCAGTATAAGCTGACCTCGCATTGTGTAGGCTTTTCATAGAATGAGAGGTCAGCTTATACTGGAAAGTATAGCTTGATGTGTAGCCGTGTATTCATAACAAATTACAATTTAGCCCTGCTTACCAAACTAAATACATAAAAACACTTGTGTTTGGTAATTAGTGCTATCCCTTAGATATCATTATAAATGTTTATTTTTCATGGAAGTGGCATATTCACAATACATAGTTACAATACATTAAGATATTAAAATTCCAAAGATCCACAGATTATTTAGAATTTAAAGCTAAAATCTACAAATACAAATAAACAACATGCAAACAACCGAAAAATACAATACACAAAGCTGAGACTCTTAAACCCGGCTTGCACAAACGATCCCAAAACACATCTAGTGACCAAAACATGTTTAAATTTGACGTATTTGTAAGATTTAACAACTCCCCAATTCACGTTCAGCCACTAGATACGCACAGGCACCGCTGCGAAAGTCGCCCCCAGTTAAAATTACTCCGTGGTCCGCCCGTGACCGATGCTGTTGCAACACAGGTACATACGCGGTAAAAACCCGTTTTAATCAATAATTATGTTAAAGGTAGTAATCGCAATTATTATTGACGATTAGTATCGCAGGCAGTTGCGGACGATTCCCGCTGCGGGATAAATGTTTGCATGATTTTGGTGAATCCATCGAATTTAATTTAAAATCAACAGTATTAGAGCTCATTACATTTATTGACATAATGAAAACTAGCCTAAACAGGGAGTTATGCATGAAAAAAAAATAATCTTCATCATTACGGGTTAGTTTACATATTTTGGTGCACCTTGTAGAGCCAAGAAGCTCATAGGCAACAATGAGCTAGTTGATGCAAGGCTCCTCAGCCTGGAGCATGGACGAAAAGTTGCTGGTCTCTCGGTTTTTTATCGAGTACATTTCGGGGAGTGTGTGGCGGAACTTTTCAACCTGATCCCACCATCTCCTTTCTATCAACGGACAACCAGACGCTCCGCGGTGCGCCACCGCTATATGGTAGAAATACCTCCCATTCGCACAAAGCGGTTCTCTTCGACCTTTATTATGCGCACCGCCAAAGAGTGGAACGACTTGCCAGAGTCTGCGTTTCCTGATAGCTACAACCTGGGTATCTTTAAGTCGCGAGTGAATAGGTTTCTTCTAGGCAAGCGTGTACCATCGTAGATTGCATCATCGCTTACCATCAGGCGAGATCGTGCTGAAACGCAAGCCTATAATATATAAAAAGAGCACTACAGGATTTGACACAGAATAAATTCAATGATTCTTCATTAACCCTGTATTGTAAACTGAGCTCTAACAACGTTTACTTTAGATTAAATTTCGCCAAAGCACTTGTCGTTTAATATCGCGTCACGCGGAAGTGCACCTTTGAGTGAACTCTAATTGAAAAGTTTTTAAGTAAAAGACTGAAACAAGATGAGTTTTTGATATCCTGCAAAATTGAAAGTAAAGTCAACGTTATTAAAAAGAAGATGTAACAAAAAATGGATAAGAACTGGTGCACGCTTAATCTTATTGTAAGATCTCTGTGGCAACTTAGGCGATGATTACGTTATATTACGTATAACGTGATCTCCCATTTGTCAGAGTTTCCATGACTTCGTAGTTCAGGTAAGATTGGATACCTAAATGTAAGCTAGATCGCGCTATCGTTGCGATAAAAAATACTACTTTCGATACCTATCACATTCATCCTTTATTAGGGTTCCGTACCCAAAGGGTACGGACCCTATTACTAAGACTCCGCTGTCTGTCTGTCTGTTTGTTACCAGGCTGTATGTCATGAACCGCGATAGTTAGACAGTTGAAATTTTCACAGATGATGTGTTTATGTTGCCGCTATAACAACAAATAAATAACTAATTAAATAACTAAAAACAGAATAAAATAAAAATTTTAGGGGCTCCCATACAACAAACGTAATTTTGTTGCTCGTTTTTACTCGATATTGTAAACGGCCACAGGTAGTCGCTTTAAATATTCACGGAATATTTATATATATATATATACAGTGGTGATCATATAATTACAGACACTGGAAGCATATTATAATAACTTAGCTATTCCTCTGTACATTTTTTATCACACTGCCATTGGAACTTGCTACACATTAGAGAAATATTTGTGATGATACTGTGTAATGTTAAAACGAAATACTTACAACAAAACATGCCTGTTCCTATCTTGTATTCGGTTTATCTTATTTGTAAGCAGTGTAAACTTAAGAAAGATCTGGCTTTATAATTTAAGACACTCCATTTGCTTAGAATAAATAAAAAAATAGAGCTATTATTGAAATTATCTTTATTAAATAAGATTCCTAACATTTAAAACATAATTAAATTCACAATCATTATAAAACATTCCGGTACAAATCAATATTTGGTCGCATGTCCTTTTACAGCAATAACAGTACGACACCTCTTGGGCATGGAAGCGATCAATTTCGTACAAGCGTGTATTGGAATTTGCTCCCATGCTTCTGTAAAAGCTGTGTAAAGTTGATTGGCGTTTGATGTACGCTTTCTCGCCACTATGTTCTTCACCTGGTACCACAAATTTTCGATTGAATTTATATCAAGACTGTACGGGGGCCAATACAAAACTGTCACAGACTGATTCCTTAAGAAGAATTTTACTACTTTTGCAGTGTGTTTCAGACCATTATCCTGTTGGAAAGTCCAAATGACCGGTAAATTTAGCTCGGCATAGAGCAGCATGGTTTCTTCTAAAATATTCTTGTACTGGTATTTATTCATATTACCTTCTATCTTCCTGACAGGTCCGACACCAAGTCCTGAAAAACAGCCACACACTTTAATATTTCCGCCTCCATGTTTGACTACTTCTTGGTGTACTTTGGATTCATTTCTTTGTTTGGGGGGCGTGTAACATATTGTTTTCTTTCAGAATTAATCATATTAACTCTTGTTTCATCCGAAAAAAACACATTTTTCCACTCTCGTTCAGTCCAGTGTTCATATTTTTTAGTAAACGCTAACCTTGCCTTAACATTTTGCTTTTTCAAAAGTGGCACCTTCCGAGACACTCTTCCGTTCAAGTCTGCCTAACATAGTCTCCATCTGATTGTTCTTGCAGACACACCCATCGACCCTCCTGCACCAAATAATTCGGAACGTATCAGTTCTGACCCTTTGAACGGTTCTTTTTTTGCCAATCTAGTTTTCCCGCGGAGTAGTTTTCCTAGGTCTCGCTTTTCTAAATACGTTTTCGGTCGTATTGAACTTCTTGAAATGTTTTACAGCATTCATAACCATGTCCTTAGAACAGTTCAAGTGGTTTGTAATATTTATGAAAGTTCAAAAAAATCGTTCTAGTGGACGAATCGCAACTCTTGTTTTTTCCCATATTTATTGGTTTAAAACTTTAAAACGTATTAATTTTAATACAAAAAGTGAAATTTTATAAGTAATATCGACGTTTTATGAAAATACGCGACAATACAAAGAAAAAACAGAATGTAGTGTTTTTGCTTTTGTTAAGTTCAGAACACAGCTTTTATTGTCTTTAGTTAGCTGGTCAGATACAAGCACTTTAAAAATGTTTGTGTTACGTTCCCATAGTAAGCAGTGTATAAACTACTAAGGAACAAAGTAAGGAACACAACTTTTTTGTCCCTCTATACAACGTCATGTATGATTTAGTAACAATTACATTATATTTAATGCCTATTTTAGCTAATAGTAGTACCTTAATCAAGATTTTTGTGACCAATTAGGTGGTGTCTCTAATTATGTGACCACCACTATATATATATATGTCGGAGAACATCCATCATTACGTTAAGAACACTGTTTTTAAACCTAGTCGTCAAAGTGACAGTTTGATTTTGTTTCTTTTTAATTTTAATTCCTACTCGATTGTGAAGATGGCGTGATTGTCGATACTTTTATTAACATGGCAACACTGGCTTGTCTCTGGCCGGATGTTTTTGGTTTGACAGCCGTTAAAAAAAATAAACAGAGTTGCGGCCATTTTGGGGAGGGATTCGGTTACCGATCGCCGACGAGTAAAGACATCAAAAGACATCACGCTCATCTGGTTATATTTCCATGTGATTTGTTATATACAACGGAATAAATCCACATTGGTCTACACGCCTGCGATATTATTTCGAAGAAACTCCTCGTAATGGACGAGCAATCGAGCTTCGCTAACGCCCCTTCCAACCACCCGCCGTCATATATATATATATATATATATATATATATATATATATATATATATATATAAATAAATATTTAAATTCAAATAAAACAAATATTTAAGGAAGGCTCTCCAATACAACAAACGTGATTTTTTTTGGTCGTATTTATTCGATATTGATAACGACAACAGGTAGACGCTTGAAATAGTCACAGAACATTGAGTTATTATATTCACTTTAAAATTAAATAATAAAATTAATATTTACGGAGGGGTTTCCAAATAAACGTCATTTATTAAAAAAAAATTATGATAATGGTACGGAACCTTTCATGCGCGAGTCCGACTCACACTTGGCTGGTTATTTTAATTACGCATGATCTCAGTTCGGGGCTAACTAAGAAAAGTTATAATTTTCTGGTTCTCTGACCAGTGTCTCGGGAAACACTCCCGCCTGGCGTATGTGATCCTGTTTCCCATAGGAAACAGTTACCGAGGCAAATCTATAGATAACTCAACTGCTCCAGATGCTCAACCAGATCACACACGCCAGGTTGAGTGTCTCCCGAGACACTGGTTGCATTGTCCCGCAGAATTGTACGCTATCGGTCCTAAGGAGCGTGCCCTAAGGGGCAATGCTTTGTTATAGGTTACAAACATAGTCGTTAGATGGTAGGTATCAAGCAAATGCAACATATATATATATATCTCAATATAATATATATATATATATATAATATAGCTCCAAGTTTAATAAAAACCAGTTAGGCGTGGTGTAAATACTAGTTTATTCTTTATGTTATTATCTCATTGCACATAGTCACATTCAACGATGTTTATAGACGTAAGATACTGCAGTGTTTGAGTGAATTTATTGGAACAATAGCTGTTGCCCGCGACTTCGTACACGTTACATTACTAAATGTGTAGGTAACCTAGATTTAAAACTAAACTCGCTGCTGCAACTTGACTTGACATCCCATTTTTATCCCATGGGACCTAATTTATGGAATAAAAAGTAATCTATGTGGTAGTCCAGGTTATGATCTACGTCCATACTAAATTTCATCGAAATCGGATCAGCCTTTACGACGGGATTGAGTAACAAACAAACATCCAAACTTTTGCATTTATAATATTAGTGTGATTAATTTGTGATTATAACAATCCAGTAATACATCCGTAATTAAATTTTTCAACTGTTTACAAAATAACCTTGTGTGTCTCTGTTCATTTCTTTCTTATTTTAGCAATACTTTGCTTATTTGGCCAGACGTTAAGAAATCTCAAATCAAACAGAATACTCGCCAGGACATCTTCAAACCGAGATATGCGCTGGTATTTATTCTGTCCGTCTGAGTGCAGCGATTGGTCGCGTGATCCGACTGCTAATGTTGGGATTGAGTTACCGTCCTTTATGCTTCCCAGCCACTGAGAAGAAATACGCGGTACTACTTTTCACTCAAAATTCACACCAACGAGACGCTAGTGAAGTTTTAACCAATGAATTTATGTTGTAACGTCACTTACAATTTTTTTTTATAATACATAATTTTTAAATAATTTAAGTAATAAAACGCAGTATTGCCGGGGAATCAACGAGTGACTAAACCGATATCAAACAATTTTGCCTTGATCGTGTCAGCCGTTATCTGTATGCCTCAGTGTTCGATTGCCATAATCATCGGCGAAAAACGTTCTGGTAATCCGGCTAGCAATAGCGAACCAATCCACTCGTCGTTTATTTTGAATCCGGTTCCACTCAACCGCTGTGATGTCTCCACGATTTGTGTAACATAACTGGTCATTGTCTCACAGTTCTCCAATCTGATAGAAATCAAGTGACGTAGCAACGTGATTCTTCTCGAAAATTCTGAGTCATCGAACAAAGTTTTTAGTTTCGCCCATAACTCATTCGTAGAACTTGTTTCCTTGATGTGTATATGCAACAATGCGTATATAGTTAGAATGAGTTTTGCTTTGGCTTTTGCGTCCATTAATTATGATGCGTCGTCGGAAGATTCCTGTTTAACGAACGCGTCCATCTTTTCCAACACGAGTAAATTTTCGGCTGCAAATGCCCAATCATCGTAGGTTTCCTTTCCCTTAGGAGCTTAGGAACCTTTACCACGAAGTTCGAACTCATATTTTGCACTTTTACATCAGATTTAACGTGAAAAAACTCAATTTACGCTGGGCTACCATAATCTAACAAAACGTAGTATTGCCGGGGAATCAACGAGTGACGTTTTTATTATAATTTTTAAGTTACCTAAAACAATGACACATGTCATCAGCATAGAGGACAAATTTTGATATTAAACTAACATTAAGAATGTGAAAAATCTTATTTACAACACTAACGTAAACAGTGTATAGTTTCGCAACCGATTGCTGTCGTGTTGCTGTCGCCAATTTTACATAGTTACATGGCCGGTAGTTACTAAATTGTGGATAAATTCGGCCTCATTTATTTTATACTAGTGGATGGACACTGCACTATGAAATATCTTGTACACTGAAATCTGATCGGCACGTAATAATAAGTGTTCACTCGCTGAGATATTGGACAAATGGACATATGCTCTTGTTCAGGCGAATTTGTGGGATGTAAGTAATAGGCGAGCAATACCTACATAATGTTAACCTTTGCATTTAAAAAAATATTGGGAAAATATATAAAAACAAAAATCTTTTGAAATGGATTGTAAATACTGCATACATCAAACTAAATACTTAAATGTAACTAAATTTAGCTCGTAAACATGCAAATAGTCCAGTAAATTCTCTGCATATAAAATTTGTCTGTAAGAAATTGCTTCTAAATGGCAAGACCGTCTGTTGTACGTTATCTCTACGTTTTCTGTTGTCTTTGGTTAATATTTTGTGTTCATTAAGATTTATTATATATTATATATTTTTTTTATTGAAAATACAGTTCAGATCTTATTGACTAGACAATATTAGAAATTAATAAATAAACTGTATAGCAATGTAGTTAATAATTTATTCTCGTCCATAAGGCATTAAAACTTTTTTATATAACTAGGTTGTGTTCACGTTTAAAAAAGCATTCGAATGATCGATTAAAGTAATCGGCATTTTAAACAAAAGTTCATGTAGATTGTACCAAAACCTTTCAACCGAAAACTGACGCGTTTCCGTATTCGGAATTAAGAGGGTATGACGCATCGAGGCACAATCAGCCGGCTTTTGTCCTGTTGCGTAATGAGTCCCAAACAGCTATTGTTACAAAATTTTGGAATCCTATAACACAATATTTCCGCTGAGTAAATGTTAGTATCTGCCTTAGGATTATAAAATTGATTTTATATTATGATAAGTATATATTTATATTTGGTATATATGTAATATTATTCCATTATTTATTATAATTATACTATTATATCATACTTTAGGTATAGTACATATTAGTTTTGGGTATATATATATTTATTTATGTTTTAGTACACTCACCTACCATTAAAATCATCTCTCTCTCTCTAGCCTCAAAGGTTAGCTGAAAGAAAACTCTTCTTAGGGTTAAGCTCGCCTTTTTACATGACCTCTATTTCTGTATTTTGAAATGTATTTTTTTATTTTATTTTATTTATTTAATAAAATCCACAGCCCTTATTATATAAGATACAAACTTATACTAAGCGTAGCATACGGCCTAAAACGGTAATAAAGAATAAAGGGTGATAATATCATCATCATCTAGAACGATGAGCTCTTGAGAGCTCTTAAGGTAGCCCTGGAGGAAATTGTGCATAAAGGATGTGCGCACTGACCGCTTGAATCCTGGAACAGCCTTGATGATGGTCCATTTTGTGCACATTTCGCGAAATCACCAGGGTTGCGGTATTTTATAGAACGTCACCACATAAAGTTTGAGGCTATATCAATGCCTTTGTTAAATATTATTAGTAGAAAAACAGCGAAATTCAGCGGTTTGCGGTAAAACGGCGGTTCTTCAGCGGGTTTCAGTGAACGCGAACGAAAGTCAATAATTCTGTCCAGATCGCTCGGTGATGCGTAATTATATACAGCACAGACCAAATGATGCAAATATTTGCAGAGCATGCGAACGTTTGTGCAGGGGTCCAGGTCCAGGGGGTCCAGGTCCAGGGAGTCCAGGTCCAGGGGGGATCCAGGGGCTCCAGGTCCAGAGGGTCCAAGTCCAGGTACAGAGGATCTAGGTCCAGGGGGTCCTGATCCAGGGGGTCCAAGTCCAGGTACAGGAGATCCAGGTCCAGGGGGTCCTAATCCAGGGGGTCCAAGTCCAGGAAGTCTAGGTCCAGGGGCAATCCAGGAGGTCTAGGTCTAGGTGTCCTGATCCAGGGGTCTGGACCCCCTGGATCCCCCCTGGACTTGGACCCCCTGGTACTGGATCCCCTGGATCAGATTCCCTAGATCCCCCTGGAGCTGGATCCCCTGGAACTGGACGCCATGGACCTGGCCCACTGGATCCCCCTGGACCTGGACTATCTGGACTTGGACCCCCTGGATCTCCCTTGGGGATCCAGGGGGTCTAGGTCCAGGGGGTCCAGGTCCAGAGGGTCCAGGTCCAGGGGGTCTTGTTCCAGGGAGTCTAGGTCCAAGGGGGATCCAGGGGTTTAGGTCCAAGGGGCCCTGATCAAGGGGATCTAGACCTAGGGAGTCCAGGTCCTGGGAAGTTCCAGGGGTCCAGGTCAAGGGAGTCCAGGTCCAGGGGGTTCTGATCCAGGGGGTCCAGGTCCAGGAAGTCGAGGGCCAGAGGGGTATCCACCGGGTCCTGATACAGGGAATCCAGGTCCAGGGGGTCCAGGTCCAGAGAGTTTATTTGTTTGTTTGTTTAATATCAGATTCAAAAAGCTAGTTACACATTGATTCTATTATGTCTTAAAACCTACATGTCTTAAAACCTACCTAGGTTTATCCAGATACCAGGTTCTCGATAACGTGGATTCTGGTCAAAAGTACGTAAATCTTAAAAATATTTATTCTAATGACCTGGGTCATTTAGGTCCTGGGGGCCAGGTCCAGTTCCAATGGGTCCCGGTACAAGGAATCCAGTTCTAGAGGATCCAGGTCTAGGTGGTTCAGGTCCATGGAGTCCAGGTCTAGGGGGTCCAGGTTCAGGGGGTTCAGGCCAAGGGAGTACAGGTCCAGGGAGTCCAGGTCCAGAGAGGATTCAGGGGATCCGGTGCAGGCAATCCAGGTCCAGTGGATCCTAATCCAGGACTCCAGGGTATCCAGGGGATTCATGTCCAAAGGGTCCTGATCCAAGGGGTCCCGGTCCATGGAGCCCATATCCAAGGAAAATCCAGAGGGTCCAGAAGGTCGGTCCAGGGTGTCCAGGTCCAGGGGGTCTTGGTCCAGAGGGCTGATCCAGAAGATCTAGTTCCAGGTCCAAGTCCAGGTGGCCAGGTCCAGGCGATCCAGGTCCAGTCGATCCTGATCCAGGAGATCCAGGTCCAGGGAGTCCAGGTCCAGGGGAATTCAGGGGTCCAGGTCCAGGGGGTCCTGATCTTGGGGGTTATGGTCAAGGGGATATCCAGGGGGTCCGGGTCCAGGAAGTATTGGTCCAGGAGATCTTTATCCAAGGGATCCATGACCAGGGGTCATCCAGATGGTCCAGATCCGGGGGTCCGGGTCTAGAGGGACCAGGTCCAGAGGGTCAAGTTCCAGGGGGTCCAGCTCCAAGGGATCTAGGACTAGAAGGTCCAGATCCAAAGGATCCAGGTCTATGAAGTCCAGGACCAGAAGGGATTCAAGGGGTCTAGGTCCAAGTGGTCCAGGTTCAGTTTTAGGGAGTCCAGATACGGGGGATCCAGAGAATCTGATCCAGGGGATCCAGGTCCGGGGGGTTCAGGTCCGAGTTGTCCAGTTCTAGAAGGTCCTGATTCAAGGGTTCAAGTTTCTAGAAGTCCAAGGCCAGGAAGATATCCAGGAGGTCTAGGTCCGTGGGGTCTTGATCCAGGGGGTCCAGGTCCAGGAGGGTCCTGATCCAGGTGGTCCAGATCTAGGGAATCAATGTCCTGAGAGGATCTAGGGGTCCAGGTCCAGGGGTTTCTAATTGAGGAGGTCCAGGTTCAGGAAGTCCAAAGCCGGAGGAGTAACCAGGGGTCCTGATTTAGGGGATCTAGGTCCAAGGGTGTAACGTGACAATTCTATGTCGCGTTACATCCTTCACTTAACTAAGCATTACACTTTTGAACAATAATACAATACACCATTACACTCATATAAAAACAATATGCCACGACATCTAGCGGTATGGCGGCGTACTCACTGCCCAAACACTCGATCCGTAGACATCGAATTCCAAGCGTCCTCCCAACGCAGTTCGCCAAGTTTACCGCAGATGGCGTTGCATACACCTAGTAAAAATTCAATACTTACTTTTATGGATGTATAATCTATTTTAATTATTTAAATCATCTTTATTTACTAAATTAAATAATCCTTTTCTTAGTAGAAACAAAATATAAATAAAATATTAAATAACATAAGACAAAATTCAATCAGTGTCTATGACTGAAGCAAAACTGATGTGAAAGTTGTCTTTGCCTTGAGTGACGCAAGATATGTGTCAAAATTTTACTTTATGGTATCACCAAGATTTATTGCATCATCCATTCTAGAACTTTTTGGAAACAAATTCGTTTTTAATAATTAATAACGCCGGTAGTTTTATATCGGGTATAAAAGGACAGTTTCGTGTGTAGTCAGTCTCTTTCCACGCCTGGACTCAACTGTGTAACTTCTGATCTACGTGCTAATAACTTATTTCTTTGGACAGTATTTCCCTTGTCTTTTTTATTGTGAATTCGGGTTACTTTCAAGTCGGGAAGTCTTTGATGGTCTACGCTGCTGGTTTCTCCGATTACTGCTGTAAATATACACCTGACGCCCGTCAAAACTTATCACCGGAGTCGTCAAGAAGCGTGGTGTTTTCTTCAGTCGCCCTGCTGGCTGAGACCACTCCTTCACAAGCCTACCGCCACGAAGGCGTTCTCCAGACGACCTGCTTTCTGCCTCGACAGACGCCAAGGACTACGCCTGCACAGCTCAAAACTCACTGCAACTCTCCGAGCAGACTCCAGGGACGTTCGGCGAAAATAACACGAGGTGTTTCTATTCCATTATTTTATCCGGGTTGAGCCTTAGTAACTTTCCTCTCTTTTTTTCTGACGCTCTAACGTCAGATGGCGCCCACTTCTTCAAACTAACTATAAATCTGCTGTACCAGATGCTCAAACATTCTGTTATTGCTGCACTGTAGGCCCTAAGCCGTGGAATTCTGAGCTCTTCAGGCCAGCGTCGGTCTGTACTGTAAAATATTTAATCTATATCTGTAAATCTGTAATTCTATAATTCTGTAATCTCTAGCCTATAATCTTTAATCTAAGTAATAGATTCACCGTGAACCAAGTCATTTCTGATATAACCTCTGTTTATCTTGCCACATGTATAGGAAATAGAATCTACGAACCTACTCGCTCTACCGACTTCTCTTGTTCCTTTTATTATATGTACTAAAAGCATAACCTAGTTTTATTTATATTCTATTACTCTAAAACCCTTGTTACAAGGGGTCCTGATCCAGGGAGTCCAGGTCCAGAGAGTCCAGGTCCGGGGAGTCCAGGTCCAAGAGGTCTAGGTCCAGATAGTCCTGATCCAGGAAGTATAATTCCAAGGTTGATTCTGGGAGTCAGGACCAGTGGGTTCAGGTCCACGGGTTCTGATCAAGGGAGTCCAGGTCCAGAGGGGATCCAGAGAGTTTATGTCCAATGGGTCTAGGTCCTGGAGGTCCTAATTTGGGGGGTCTAGGTCCAGGGGTTCTGATCCAGGAGGTCTAAGTCACAAAGGTGTTGATCCAGGGGGTCCAAGGAGTCCATGTCCAGAGTGTCAACGTCCAGGATGGATCCAAGGGGTCCAGGTCCAGGAGGTCCAGGTCCAGGGGGTTCTGATCCAGGGGGTCCAAGTCGAGAAAGCCAGGTACAGGTCCAAGTTCAGGGAGTCCAGGTCCAGGGGGTTCAGGTCCAATGGGTCTAGGTCCAGGGAGTCCTGATGCAGAAAGTCCAGGTCAAAGGGATTCTGATCCAGGAAGTACAGGTCCAGAGAGACCTGATCCAAGGGATCCAAGTCCAGGGAGAATTCAAGGGTTCCAGGTCCAAGGGGTCCTGATCTAGGTGGTCAATATCAAGGGGAGATCCAGGGGCTCCAGGTCCAGGGTGTCTAGGTCCAGGGGGTCTTGGTCAAGGGGGTTCTGATCCAGGGGATCCAGTTCCATGGGGTCCTGATTCAGGGCTCTAGGTCCAAGGAGTCCAGCTAAAGTAAGTCCAGGTCCAAAGGGTCCAGGTCCAGGGAGGGTCAAGGGGGTCCAGGTCCGGGGGGTACAGGTCTAGAGGGTCTAGGAGCTCCAGCTCCAGAGGATCAAGGACAAGTGGGTCCAGATTCAGGGATGTAAGTCTAGGGAGTCCAGGTACAAGAGGGAAATATCTCTATCTTCAAAGGTTTGCTGGAAGAAAACTCTTATTAGGGTTAAGCTCGCCTTTGTACATGTCCATTTTGTAAGCTATTTTTATCTGTAAATCTATTTGTGTACAATAAAGAATAAAGAATGAAACCAAGGGTTTAGGTCCAGGTGGTCTAGGTTCAGTTATAGGACACCATGTCCTGGGGGATCCAAAAATCTGATCCAAAGGCCCCGGTCCAGGAAGTCCAGGTCTGGAGGGTGTAGGTCCAAGGGGTTCTAATCCAGGAGTCTAGGTCCAGGGAGTCCAGGTCCAAGAGGGATCTAGGGAAACTAGGTCCAGGGGTTCTGATCTGAGGAGTCCAGGTACAGAGGGGATCCAGGGGGTCCAAGTCCAATGGGTCTAGGTCCAGGTCTAGGGAATCCAAATCCAAGGCGACCAGGTCTAGAGGTTTCAATACCAGGGGTCCAGGTCCAGGTGAGATCCAGAGGGTCCAGGTCCAACAGGTCCAGGACCAAGGAGTCCAGGTTTAGGGAGTCCTGGTCAAGGGGATCAAGCTCCAGGGGGTCCAGGTTCAGTGGGTCCAGGTCCAGGAGTCCATGTCTAGAGGGTCTAGGTCCGGGGGGTCAAGGTCCAGGGCTACAGATCAAGAGGGGCCAGGTCCAGGCGATCCAGGTCCAGTGGATCATGATTGCGACCTGATCCAGTGGCGTCCAGGTCAAGGAGTTTTATTCCAGAGGGTCTAAGTCCAGGAGAAATCCAGGGGGTCCTGGTCTAGGGGTTCCAGGTCCAGGGGGATCCAGGAAGTCCATGTTCAAAGGGTCCTGATCCAGGTGGTCCAGGCCCAGGAAGTCCATGTCCAGGGGGAATCCCGGAGGTCCAGGTCCAGAAGAACCTGATCCAGAGGATCCAAGTTCAGGGGGGATCCAGGGGGTCCAGGTCGAGGGGGTCCAGATCTAGGGGTTCCAGGTTCAGGGGGGATCCAGGGGGTCCAGGTCCAGGGTGTACAGGTCCAGGGGTGTCCAGAGGGTCCGGGTCCAGTCCACATCCAGTGGTTCAAGGTCCAGGAGGTCTAGCTCCAGGGGATCTAGGGCTAGAGGGTCAAGGTCCAGGGAGTCGAGGTCTAGGGAGTCCAGGTCCAAAAGACATCCAGGAGGTCCAGGTCCAGGTGGTCCAGGTTCAGTTCTAGGGGGTCCAGGTCCTGGAGGATCCAGAAAATATGATCCAGGGTATCCAGGTCCAAGGGGGTCCAGGTACAGGTGGTCCAGGTCTAGGAGGTACTGATCTAGGGGTTCCAGGTCCAGGAAGTCCAAGGCCACGAAGGTATCCAGAAGGTCCAGTTTCAGGGAGTCTTGATCCAGGGGGTTCAATTCCAGGAGGGCCTTGATCTAGAGAGTCAAGATCTAGGGATTTTTTTAAATCATCTCAAAAATTTCAAGCCTAGACGGGACTTGAACCCGCGACCTTCCTCTTGATACGAGGATGCACTACCATCTGTGCTACAAGGCAATTCACGTCTAGGTCGAAATCAGTAAGATCATTCAGAATTACGACTAAAGCGCCGTTAAATTTTTGAGATGATTTTAAAAAATCTTGGAATTTTCCGCATGTGTTTGGATAACACTATAAATAAAAATACTATTTGAAAGATCTAGGGAGTCCAAGTCCTAAGGGGATCCAGGGGTCCAGGTACAGTGAGTCCAGGTCCAAGGGTTCCTGATGCCAGAGGTCCAGGTCCAGTAAGTCCAGGGCCAGAGGGGTATTTAGGGGTCCTAATTTAGGGGATCCAGGTCCAAGGGTTCCTGATCCAGGGGTCCAGGTCCATAAAATCTAAGTCCAGGGGTTGCAGGTCCAAAAGGCCTGATCCAGAAGGTTGAGATCTTGAAAGTCCAGGTTATAAGGGGATCCAAAGGTCCAGGTCCAGTGAGTCCAGGTCCAAGGGTTCCTGATGCCAGAGGTCCAGTTCCAGTGAGTTCAGGACCAAAGAGTTATCCAGGGATCCTGATTTAGGGGAGCCAGGTCCAAGGGTTGCTGATCCAGGGGGGCCAAGTCCAGGAAGTCCAGGTCCAGGGAGTGCAGGTTCAACGGGTTTTGATCCAAGGGTCTAGGTCCAGGGAGTCCTGATCCAGGTGGTCCAGGTCCAGAGAGTCCATGTCCAAGAGGGATCCAGGGGGACCAGGTCCAAGGGGTTTTATTCCATGGGTTTTAATCCAGGGAGTCCAGGTCCAGGGAGAATCCAGGGGGTCCAGGTTCAATTGGTCTAGGTCCAGGTCTAGAGGGTCCAGTTCCAGATGGTCCAGGTCTAGAGGGTCCAGGTCCAGGGGGTCTAGATCCAGGGGGTCCAGCTCCAGGAAGTCCAGGTCTAGAGGGTCTAGGTCCAGAGGGTTTAGGTCCCAGGGGGTCTTGATCCAGGGGAGCCAGGTCCAGGGGGTCCGGATACATCAGAGATATAGGGGGTCCAGGTCCAGGGGTCCTGATCCAAGGTGTCTAGGTCCAGGGAGTCCAGGTCAAAGGGTGATCCAGGGGGTCCAGGTTCAGGGTGTCCAGATCCAGGGGTCTTGATCCAGAGAGTACAGGGAGTCCAGAAGGGTTCCAGAGGGTAAAGATCCATGGTATCAAGGTCCAAATAGTCCTGATCCAGGGGGTCCAGGGAGTCAAGGTCCAGGGGGTCTTGGTCCAGGGGGTTCAAAGCCAAAGGAATCCAAGTCCAGGAAATCCTGATCCAGGGTGTCCAGGTCCAGGGGGTCCTAATCCAGGAAGCCAAGTCGAAAAGGTTCAGATCCAGAGGGGTCCAGGTCCAGGGATTCCTGATCCAGGAAGTCCAGGTCCAGGGGGTTCAAGTCCAATGGATCTAGGTCAAGGAGGTCCTGATACAGGAAGTCCAGGTCTAGAGAATCCTGATCCAGGAGGTCCAGGTCTAAGCAGTCCTGATCCAGGGGATCCATGTCCAAAAAGTTCAGGTCCAGGAGGTATCCAGGGGGTCCAGGTCCAGTGGGTCCTGATCTAGGGGGTCCAGGTCCAGAAGGTCTTGGTCCAGGGGGTCCTGATCCAGGGGATTCAGGTCCAGTTGATCCTGATCCAGGGCGTCCAGGGCCAGGGAGTCCAGGTCCAGCAGGGATCCAGAAGGTCTAGATTCAGGGAGTTCTGATCCAGGGGGTCCAGATCCAGAGGGGATCCAGGGGGTCTAGGTACAGGAGGTCCAGGTCCAGAAATTCCCGGTCCGGGGGGAATACAGGGGGTCTATGTTTAAAGGGTCCTGATCCAGGGTGTCCAGGTCCAGGGAGGATCCAGGGGTCCAGGTCCGGGGGGTTCAAGTCCAAAGGGGTCCAGGTCTAGGGGGTCCTGATATACAGGGTACAGGTCCAGATAGTCTAGGTCCAAGGGGGGATCAAGGGGGTCCAGTTTTAGGGATTCCAGGTTTAGGGATCCAGGTTCAATGGGTCTAGGTCCAGGGCCCGTGATCTAGGGGGTCCAGTTCCAGGGGGTCCTGATCTAGGAGGTCCAGGTCCAGTTTCAATGGGTCCAGGTCCAGGGGGTCCTGGTCCAGTGGATCCAGGTCCAGGGGGTCCAGATTCAGGGAGGATCCAGGGGGTCCAGGTCCAGGAGGTCCAGGTCTAAGGGGCCCAGTCCATGAGGGATACCGGGGGTCTATTTCTAAATGGTCCTGATTCAGGGGGTCCAGGTCCAGGAAGTCCATGTCCAGGAGGAATCCAGGCGCTCTACGTCCAGGGAAGATCCAAGGGGTCCAGGTCCAGGAGGGATCCAAGAGGTCCAGGTCCAGAAGGGATTAAGGGCGTCCAGGTCCAGAGTGTCCAGGTCCAGGAGAGATCCAGGAGATCCAGGTCCGGGAGGTTCAGATCCAGAGGGGTTCAGGTCCAGGAGGTCCTGATCTAGGAGGTCCAGGTCGAGAAGGTCTTGGTCCAGGGGATTCTGATTCAGGGGATCCAGGTCCAGGGGGTCCTGATACAGGGGGTCTAGGTCCAGTGAGTCCAGGTCCAGTGGGTCCAGGTCCAGGGGTTCCAGGTTTAGGGGGGACCAGGGGGTACAGGTCTAGGGATTCCAGGTCCAGGGGGGGGTCCAGGAGGTCCAGATCCAGATATCCAGGAGGTCCAAGTCCAGGTATTAACTTAGTTTGTTTACTTATAGCTCTGTTCTTTTATTGATCCGATATTTTTATTCCTAACATACTACGACAAACACTAATAGTAACTACATAGTTAACCTTGTAACCTAGTTTCAAAGTACTAAAAACAAATTTGTTCCGCAAAGCAGATCTCACTATCAGAAGTTGTTTGTCGGAATAGCTATTAACGTATTTATCGGAAGGTGAGCCGTGTTCCCTCTGCATTACATCACACCCAGTTCTCACAATGAGATTGCATTAAATATTTATAAGCCCTCAACATTTTAATATCAAAGGCTTGTGAATAAAACCATACATCTTTTCAGGCGTTTCAGAGTTCTGTAGCGAGGCGAGCGGCTAGCGTAAATTGGCTTACAGTTTAAGTACCTTTTCATACATGTGCAAATTCAAAAAACCCGTCTAGACTAATGAAAGAGTCTATTTCTGGGTAGCCAGTTGTGTAAATACTGAAAATATATTCAAATCCTTCTGTCGAGTATAAAATTACGTTATAGAGCTTGTTTTACTGTTTTTATTTCTTAGGATTGTATTATTTTACATAATTCAAGATTTTATTGGGCGTGCCGCAAATAATAAGAAAATCTGGTCATGCAAAGCGTAGTATTCCTTTGCAGTTGCGGAGGTTGTGGGTTCGATTCCCGATGCGGAACAAATTAACTCAAATGCCACGATACGAAGCGGACGTGTTACTCGTTTTGCCGTCAACTTAAATTCATAAAGTGTGCAAAAAGTTAATAAACCGTTTTGAAACTAGTGCCAGTTTAAAGAGCTCAATTTCTTGAGTACAGTTTACAAGGTGCAAAGAAATTGTTAAGCGTAAAAGGAAGTTATCTCCAAATAACTAAACTAAATTGAAGAACAGTTCGTGTCAACGACAATGTATAAATTTTGTTATCTAATTATTCCTTGCAGCGTTTGGGAAACTTCGCAACGTCTTTTCGTCCAACATACCTCAGTGCCTTAAGACGAAAGTCTACAATCAGTGTGTGTTACCAGTGATGACATATGGAACCGAGACGTGGTCCTTCACTATTGGCCTTATGAATAAGCTCAGAGTCGCTCAACGAGCTATGGAGAGGGCTATGCTCGGGGTTTCTCTACGGGATCGAATCAGAAATGAGGAGATACGTAGGAGAACTCAAGTCACCGACATAGCCCGACGGATTAGCACGTTGAAGTGGCAATGGGCAGGCCATATAGCGCGCAGAACAGATGGCCGATGGGGCCGAAAGGTTCTCGAGTGGAGGCCACGGACCGGCAAGCGCAGCGTAGGACGTCCACCCATAAGATGGGCAGACGACTTGGTAAGAACCGCAGGTCGGCGTTGGATGCAGGCCGCTTCCAACCGCAGTTCCTGGAGATCAATGAGGGAGGCCTTTGTCCAGCAGTGGACGTCCTACGGCTGATATGATGATGATGATGATGATTATTCCTTCAATATTTGTACTGTATTTATGTATTGTACTGTTTTGCACATGCTCATTTTGCTCCAGAAAAATCTTTATCGTTATTAAAAATGGTTAACAAACTATTAAAAATAGCGTTGTTTAACCCAGGTTCCCTCGGCACTAACCATGATAATTTTAAGGCTTCTGTTGATCGTTATGATATTGATGTGTTAGCTATCAATGAAACATGGCTTCAGATTGGTCAAGACGAAAAAGCACCAACTCTACCAGCCTACAGACTGCGTCATACTCCCAGGCCACGCGGGGAAAGGAAACGAAAAGTCGGGTTTTACATTAAACGAGGTGTAAACGCGCGTACTTGGGCCCACCCAGTAGAACCAATGCATACGTTCGTTGGTAGAGCAAATGTGGATCACTTTGACAATCAGCGGGAAGAAACTGGTAATAGGAACGGCATACCGCCCTGGTTGGATGAACGTTGATCTATTTTTCGATGCCCTTACTGATTCAATAAACGCGCTTCCAAATCATGACCATCTAATATTGCGGGGTGATTTTAACGAAATTTTATTAAAATGTAAGTTCGATACTTGACTTGCTTGCCTTGGTTTAACCCAGCTGGTTACTACACCAACACATTTTACGGAAACTTCAGAATCTCTTATTGATGTAGTTTGTTCCGATTTGCGAGCAAGAAATGTCACACTTGACCACGTTGGTAGGTTGTATGGCCACTGTCTTGTAGTTTGTGAATTTAATATAAAACGTGAGAAGCCTATTTCGTCAACTGTAACTTATAGACCAATTAAAAACATATCACTAAAGAACTTTGAGGAGGATTTGCAAACTATCGGATGGAGTGCAATTCAGTCACTTGGAGACGTTAACGACATGGTTGGTGTCTTTACCCAATCAATTGTTACTCTATTCGATCTACATGCACCTGTAAAGTCCGTAACCTTTAAAGTACACTCTTACCCCTAGATTACAGATACAGTGAAACTGATGATGAAGCTACGCGACGAAGCTTCTGCGGATTATCATAAAACCAAATCTGAAACTAAAAAAACGTACTATAAAAGTCTAAAGTCGATTGTAAACCAAGCACTATTCCAAGAGAAATCAGCATATTTTAAATTTAATATAAATAATAAGATGCATTGTCCTAAACAGCTATGGAAGAATATTAAAAATACTTTATTGCCTAAAAAAGATAATGAACTGCCTCCACATTTCCAAGATCCAAATGTAATTAACGATCAGTTTCTGAATATTCCCGGTTCATTTGCGACAAAAATTTCACTGCTTACGTTCTTTGAATTCCATAACTATAATGATGCAGTATTTTGTTTGGAACCAATAAGTCTAGATGGTATTACAAAAATAATTAGAAGTTTAAAATCAAATGCCATAGGTAATGACTCTATTAGTTTAGAAATGCTCATTTTGACGCTTCCAGACTCGTTGGAAACAATTCAAAATATAGTAAACACATCTATTAGTACATCGACATTTCCTGAGGCATGAAAGATGGCAATAGTCTGTCCTCTGCCAAAAATACCTAACCCTGTAGAGCTCAAAGACCTTCGTCCTATTAGTATTTTACCTTGCATGTCGAAAATCTTGGAAAAAGCAGTTTGCTTTCAGTTAACAGATTTTTTGGAAAGGAACCAAGTCCTACCAGACGTACAGTCAGGTTTCAGGAAGGGACGTAGCACGGTCACCGCTTTACTGGATGTAACCGATAACATTCTTTTCGCGTAAGATAGGGGCATGTGTACTCTGTTGGTGCTGCTAGATTTTACTAGAGCATTCGACTCTATAAACGTTAACCTGCTTATTAAGCTGGCATATTATGGCTTCGATCATAATGCTCGAAAATGGTTCACCAGCTATCTTTGCAATCGTTAAACTATCAAGCAGTAACGGAACGTCACGCTTTTCGCGCACAGTGCCCGTAAACAGAGGAGTGCCCCAGGGTTCTATTTTGGGCCCAATCCTCTTTATTTTATATTCAGCTGACATAAGTTCCCAGAGATTAACAATGCAATTGATAAACTTAATACCAATCTCGCAAATATTGCGCTATGGTCTCAAAATAACAGTCTTATACTAAACCCTGATTATACTAAATATATGATTTTTGGTAGCACACATCAACTGGCAAGTATCGGCCCGAACGCAAGTGTTATATTCATGAATAGTCCAATTGATCGAGTTTACAAAGCCCGCAACTTAGGCCTGCAAATGGACTGTGACCTTCGATTTGAAGACCATATAGCTCACGTAGTTAAATCTTGTTTTTATAAGCTTAAAATGTTGTATAAAATGAGGCCGTACATATCAGAAGAGTTGCGTATTCAATTAGTAGAGTCACTTGTCCTTTCAAAGTTGAACTACACAGACGTGGTTTTTGGTTCACGACTTTTGGAGAGGACGGCTCGACTGATACAACGAATACAAAATTCTTGTACTCGTTTCTGCTTCGACGTTCCAAGAAGGGGACATGTTACTCCTTTCCTTAATGCACATTCATTATTGAAGATGAGACACAGACGTAAGCTTCATTTAGCATGTCTACTCTTTGGTGTAATAAAGCACCATGCCCCTGGTTATCTCTACAGTAAGATAAGTGAACCGTCAAACTGGAGATCCTGCGATCGCCGACAATGTTCGATGCAGCTTTCAACACAGCGACATAGAACAGTAGGCTTTCGAGGCAGTTTTCGCTACGCTGCATCGAAATGTTGGAACAACATTCCACCGCCGATAAGGAACCTGCATACTATTCACAGTTTTAGATTAAAACTAAAAAAATATTTATTACACTGGCAAAAGGAGCAGGAACTTAACAGATTTGATACAAGTGCAATATAACTCTATATACATTATCCTTTAACATTTACATTATGACTTTATGAATTGTTTTGATCATATTTAATGCTTTTAATTTCTTACTTTTAAATATTTAACTAGTTTATATATTTAATATGACTTTGTTTATTTTTTCTTGTTATTGTAAAACTTTTTCTGTTTGAAACTTCTTTTTGTTTGTGAGTTTTTTTTTAAGTACTTTAAAATCGCGTCCGCTATGTATTTATTTTTAATTATTTGTCTCTCTTGGTCCTAAAGGTCTCAACGGAAGACCAGCGCAGGTTCTAACGTCCTGCACACGCTGAGTTGAGATCTTTTTTTGCAACCAATTTGTGTACCTAGTTTTATGTTTTTATGTTGTTTTTATTGATATACTGTTTTATTTTTTGTTGTTATCTTTGTATAATGTGTGTTGCAAAATAAAATATTTGATTTGATTTTGATTTGAAATTTTTGAATGATTTTCAGATATTTGTTCCGGGTCTGGTTGTTTCTCTATATATTAAACACTTGAACGTCCGGGCGACTAGAGCCGCCTAAAAAAATGTTGCGTTGAACGTTACGGCGACTAGAGCAGCCCAGCAGATTAATTTTGTGTGATATTCTGTGGTTCAACTGTATCCAAGTTGCCCAATAACGTTACTAGATGGCTCTTAGATAAAATTTGCGGCTATTTTTATTCAAGAAAACCATACCTGGCAACAAAATCATTGAGAATAAAATTAAGAAACAAAAAGTGTATTGTGATGATGCGGAGTGGGTGATTTGAAATGGTTTATTTTGATAGACAGGGTTTTCTAGCTATTTTGATATTCATATAAAAAATCCTGTAAAGTCTAGTTTAATAATAGGTAGGTTATTGCTACTTACTACAAGATTTTGTGTTAAAACTTTGTAGAATCAAAAGTTTACTGAAGTTTAATCTATATTGTAGTTTACTTTTTTATTTTCAGTATTCGCATTAATATTTGAAATTTATTTTCCCCATAGATTTAATCTATATATTTTTACCTATTTTTTGGTATTTTTTATTTATGTCTAGCTCTAATAGGGAGCTAGTAATCACGGTTTACGTGAAAAAGGAATTACGCGCTCGCGCCACAGATTTCCGACTGCGCGAGCGAGACGTTTCAGAGGGGAGCAGCTGTCAAACTCGGACGTTGAAGTGGTTAAGAGTATGTATTTGCAACAAAAATAAGTATGTAAGTATTCTATCAGTTATCTGATTCCTATAGCTTTGCTTAGTTTGGGGCTAGATGGCACTGAGTGAAATGTCCAGCTTTATTTATTATCTATTTATTTATTACTTCTAATTTGATAAGTTAGCCGAGCCGATGTTTCCAAAGTTAATCGGTTTTGCATTTATATTAAATTAGATTATTTATTTATTGCACACCATTAAAAATAAAACAAACAAAACACTTTAGATATCTAGCTTCAAAGGTTTGCTGGAAGAAAACTCTTATTAGGGTTAAGCTCGCCTTTGTACATGTCCATTTTGTAAGCTATTTTGTCTGTAATCGATTTGTGTACAATCTGTATATATAAAACAAAGTCGGGTTAGTTACACCATTTATAACTCAAGAACGGCTTGACCGAAATTGATGAGTTTTAATTTGCTGTATTTGTCTCCGGCCCGAATAGCATAAAAACTATTAAACAATTTGAAAATTAAAAATTCACGCTATAAAGAAGATAGATGTAGCTAACGACGGCCGATTGACAATTCTATACATTAACAGACCGCGTCATATGCATGTCAAGGCGGTACAAAGTTCGGCAGGTCAGCTAGTAAATAATAAATAAACGAGAATACACAATTAAATCAAAGGTACAATGGGCGGCAAAACAAATATTTAACATCTTCATATTAATAGTCTTCATCATCATCACGCTACTTTATAGTTGTTTATAGTTAACCTGTTGTAGTTATCGTGACACATTTGGGGAAAGTATTTTAGGTCACTTGAAACCATAAAAAATAATACTTTATATAGGATGTCTCAATAAGAGTGCACTTTATAAATTATGTGTAATTTTTTTTTCGTATAAGTGGCAACTCTGAAATTTGACAGCCAATGATTATTCCGATTAATAAAAATGGAGCATTACACTAAAGAAGAACCTGCTAACATTGTGAAAGCTCATTACAAAAAACAGACAGAGCGATATGATGAATCTATAAGGGGTCCGTTTTTTGCCATTTGTCTATGGAACCATAAAAAATTAGCCATAAAAAAGTTTAAAAAATAAATGTGCACCCGTTCGAAGCCGGGACGGGCCGCTAGTATGTAACAAATGCCTACTGTATTTAATGGCTTAAGCACGTGTTGGTTAACGCTGTACATAATTAATGTCTAACCTTCAACTAATATGTACGTTGTGTTTCCCTATTATTATGTGAATAGGGCGATGTGGTCGCTCAGCGACTAAGCCCTATTTATAAGTACTGAATAAAAAAAAAATAACTCTGTACACTCTACAAACAACTGAATAAAATAAAATAAAATATATGACATCATATAGCGTCTACTACTGAATATAGATAAGATAAGATAAGATAACTCTTTATTGTACACCAAAGTAAAATATAGAAAATAATTCTAACAAATAGATTTATGGGCGGTCTTATCGCTGAAAACGATCTCTTCCAGACAATCTTTGTATGGACCAGATTATAATGTATCACATGACGGCGGTGCATCTGTATAATATTAAAAACATACCTACATACTATAAACCTAAAATACTATTTAATTGTATTACAAGAAGGAACTATAAAAATGGTATATAGGTATATATAGAATAAAGATAGATAGATATACACTATATATTTTTTAATGGCAGAAAGAATAGGTAGGTATACAATAATTTACAAAAAAATACAGAAGAAATAGTTGAATCATTTAAAGACCGTTGCAAACGATAGCTCAACTGCTCCAGCTCACTTCCAGGCGGAAGTGGCCCTAAGACACTGGCTGCAATGTGTAATATCACTCCTCTTTTAATTAGTATTTGATCGTGATTTTCACGTTATCTTATGTAAATACTTACATGTCGAGATAGATTCTGTGTTTCCTTTTACCAAACTTTAACATTTTCATCATTATTTTGGTCTGAAAACTCCAAATTCATTCTAAAACCAAAAATATTGAAGATAAAATAGGTTCATGTTCTGTATGCAACACGCTCCGCCGTAACCCACCTAAAGTGCCGCTAGCACCGTGGCCATACCCGGAGCGCGTTTGGGAACGCGTACATATAGATATGTTTATGTTGTCAGGTAAGCAGTTTTTAATCGCAGTTGACGCTCATTCTAAATGGGTCGAATATTTTTCAATGCAAAAGACAGATAGTGAAGCCGTAATTAGTAAACTATGTGAAATCTTTAGCAGATTTGGTTTAGTGCGTACCTTGGTTACTGACAAGGCTACCAATTTTTGTTCCAATGAATTTGAAACGTTTTGTCAATTAAACGGAATCCAGCATTTGACCGGTGCGCCGTATCATGCAATGTCAAACGGACAAGCAGAAAATAGTGTCAAAACTGTAAAAAACGGTTTAAAAGCGATTTTTAATAACAACATGAACAATAAAAATGTATTAAGAATATTGAATAAGTTTTTGTTTGACTACAGGAACACAATCCATTCGTCTACGGGATTTTCTCCAGCCCAATTAATGATCGGACGTCCTTTACGTTGTCGACTCGATTTGTTAAGGCCGTTGCAAGTAGACTCTTTACCGTCCTCGTCATCCGCTGCTAAAGATAATGTAATCAAAGCGCAATTGAACCAATGTAAACAGTTTGGAGGTAATAGGAATGTAAATTTTTCAGTAGGCGACAGAGTTTTGATCAAACATTACTTTAATAATGGTACTAAACATATTTGGAAACAGGGTATTGTTAAGAAATGCCTAGACTCTCGAATGTTTATAGTTAACATTTCCGGCGAAAATGTAAATGTAAAAAAACACATAGATCAGTTATTGGCGTACAAAGGTATCAACTCATCGTTAGATCAGGATGACGATGTAAGTGTTTTCGCAGATAATTTGCCTAAATCCACGGGTCAACCTAGTGAGCTGAATGCTGACTTGGTATCTGACTATGCTTCATCTACGTCTCCTGCGCGTGATGAGATGGATGAAGGGGAGGAAATACGAGCTGACTCGGATGATGAGTTTTTAGATGCAGTTTCTCCTGATGCTGCCCCTAACGTACGAAATGACGATCATTCGCATCATTCTAATGAAAGTGATAATGCAAATCAAAATCCTCAGCTTGTCCGCCGATATCCGATTCGAAAAACTCGGAATCAATTAAATTATAAGTTTTAGTTTGTAAGTATTTTGTTAATAGTGGTGGAGGGATGTAGTGTATCGATATACATACTTATTTCTATGATCTGGTATATCGATATACATACTTATTTCTATTTGTGGGTAGACTTGTTTGGCAGTTGGTTGTCAGCCATTAAAACGAGTACAAGTGATTTGCAGTGTTTCCTTGCGTTATTCCCTAAAATACTGAACAATTTCTTTATTATATGTTAAAGCAGCGATTCCCAAAAGGTGGTCCGCGGAACCCTGGGGTTCCGTGGAAGCGTCACAGGGGTTCCGTGGTCTGTCACAGAGTTAAAGTTGGATTGTACATAAAGATGAATACAATGCAATTGTTGAGAAAACCTTGGTTCTGCTTCTGTTTGTGACGAATTACCGATGCGACACTGGTTTGCGTTTTAATTTAATTTTTTAATTCTTCACAATAAATTATTATCTATATTGTATGTTTTTGTTACAATAATTGCTTTACAATACATATAATAATTATTTTTCATTTACAATTTGTTCATTCTTCGAGTATATTCAAACTACAAGGTTACACTTTAGTTATCAAAATAGCCAGCTAGGGTTCCGCCAAAAAAATTAGATCAATTAAGGTTCCATGGCCAAATAAAATTGGGAACCTCTGTGTTAAAGGACCTCTCAATTTGATGTAAGGCTGCACTGGGCGCTAACTATTATTTTGAAATTATTTAATTTTGGAACATGTCCGAATAACTTTGGGACCATCCTTCAAAAACGGGAGTCTGCCCTTGTAAGCCGAAGAAAAATCTCGGAGACTTTTAAATTATATTAATTTTTTTTTAAATTGTCAGCGCAGCCCGGTAACGATTTGTTCTTGACGGCGAAGCCCTACCGGCTTGAGTCTGGGAGTTGACCTTAGCTCAATACGGACCAGGAGGTCCCACCTGTTACATCGACTGAGATCTAGTGGCCTAACCCTAGAATCCCTAGAATCGCCCACCACGTTTACATACTAACATATTAATCCTACTCAGAACACGGTGGTGCTACTTTGTTCTCTCGGCCTCTCACCGACGTAGGCTGGGACTACACTAGCCCTCATCACCAAGGGAATCCAACTGGACCTGCAGACTCCCGGAATTCATCGAGTGTGACCCTAGTGGGACATTAAGTGATTTTGATACGTAAAGTATTTATAATCATTAATTATATTAAATCACAAGTCACTGTACAATCCCTATTTCTTTTCAAACCGTTAGGTAGGATTAGTATTATTTAACTTAGCTTACAGCGCTCTCTCCATAAAAGGGAGAGAGATGTAATGCTACAATTGCCCCGCTGCAATGCTTCAGCGTTGACCCAGATAAGCGCCAGCTCTCGGGTCTAAAATCGCTTCGACCAAACGCCTAGAAAGAATTTAGAAAACGCGATGGGCCCCGGTACCCCATGCCTCCCCCTACCCTCCCCCTCCCTCCCCCCTCTTTATTGCACACGAAATAAAATCACACTAATATTATAAATGTGAAAGTTAGGATGTTTAATTGTTTGTTACTCAACCACATCGTAACGGCTGGATAGATTTCGATGAAATTTGGTATGTAAATACATTATAACCTGGATAAACATATAAGCTACTTATTGTTGACAAACCATGAGTGCGAAGCCGCCGGCAGAAGCTTGTATTATAAATGTGAAAGTTTGAAAGAAATAAAGAAAACATTTTATTCAACAACCACACAGTAATAAAGGATAATAAAACACAACAACAATAAAATCTAACCTAAGCACTAACAAACTGTTTGGATGTTTGTTACTCAATCACATCGTAACGGCTGAACCGATTTCGATGAAATTTGGTATGTACATACGTTATAATCTGGATTAACACATAGGCTAATTTTTGTAGACGAACAACGCATGCGAAGCCGCTGGCGGAAGCTAGTTAAACATACAAAGAAATACAAAAAAAAAATAGTACAAGGGCGGTCTTATCGCTAAAAGCGATCTCTTCCAGACAACCTTTGGGTGGACAGGACAAAACTAAATCAAAAAGTCCCACATAGATTTCCAGCGCAACCGATCGTGTGCGGCCATCACCCAACGGCAGCCAGCGATCTTTAATATGTCGTCCACGGTGCAGTAACTTAAAATGTGGAAGTATGGAATAAAACTGCCGATTCAATAAACGAACAAAGCATTCAACACTCATTAATTAGAATAAAGCTCCACTGATTATGCAAACTCCGACGAGTAATCTTTTTGTCTCTTTTTATCTGAATTATGAACAAGGAAAATGACCATTTTTTTTGTTTTCCGATTCAAAAAGGAACATCTGTAATTATTCAACAAGATGAATGCCGTTTAAGATAATGCTCCTCCTCACGTAAAGGTTTATCTTTTTGACAAATTGCCAGTAAGTACCTACCTTTATAGACCGGGTTAAGTAATGTTGTCTACCCTACTTTATTGGGTACCAGCTATACACTAAATAAGTAGGCCGCTCCCAAGGATAGGTTTAATAAAACATTTTGTTTTTAATGTAAATTGTATCAAAATGTATTTAAAGTTCGCACAGTGCTTATTTAGACCCAAACTAAGCAAAGCTACGGAAGCCAGTTTTATGAAAAAATACTTATATACGTTTTTTTGTTATTAAAATATTAAAAAATATATTAAATAAAAGATCACCCAGAACCGAAACCGATTAAAGTTAACATGCAAAAAAAATTTCCGAGGTGGGAACCGAACTCGCAACCTCCTGCATTTCATTCGGCTATTCATTTCTAAAAACATTCATTAAGAGTCTTATTTTTGAAAATTTAACAAATTCACTAAATATTTGAACGACGAGCGAAGTGAGCTCTCTAAACCAACTTGGGCAAATCGGGCGTTGTATGTATGTATGTTTGTTTCTCCGAGGATAACGTTCGAAGCGTTTTCTGATCATCATGAAATTTGGTATATAGGTAGGGAGTGATGGCACAATTTTGGTGTGACTAAATCAGCTAAAAATGTGGGGGGGGGGGGTGTTGAGATATTGGTGTTCAATAGGGGTAAAAAAAACAAAATGAAACTATCCGTAATTATTGATTAAAACGGGTATTTATCGCGTATGTACCTTTTTTATTTGTTATCCCGACGTTTCGGCTGTGTTGCAACAGTCATGGTCTCGGGCTGACTGGAGTACTTGGAGCGCTACCGTCGGGAAGTGCGGGTAGCTGCAGCATCTACCCTCACTTGGTCTTCAGAATTAGAAATGTCCTCGTTCATATTACGTCACACTACACTAACCGTATCTACGCACTGAGTCGACCGATTACGACGCGCACACATAAAAAGGTACATACGCGATAAATACCCGTTTTAATCAATAATTATGTACAGTGATCGCGAAAGTTTGAAAAATACTGAAACTATCCGGTCAAGTGGTATGTCTAATAAAAGGTCTTTTTAAGTACATTTCAACCCCGATTTTATTTTTAGTTTAAACCTTGTAGTTTTTAAGTTATTAGCCAATATAAAAACTGAACTTTGGCAATATTCACAGGGTACACCAATGACTCTACAGTGCTGAAATTTGGTATGCGTGTAGTGACACAAATAAAATCTGAAATTTAGAATAACTGCAATTTCTACCACAAAAAATAATAACCAATTTACATGAACTTCCGTTACCTGTAATTTGAATGAAACTTTAGGTCAAGTAAAGTGAATATGCATTTCGTTGCACTATTTTGATAGAATTTATAGTCGAAGATTAAGAATAATATTTTTTGGTTTTTATTGGAGACTCGAGATCTCAGTTCACTCACAGAACCACTAGTTAAATCGGAAAGTGTCACTATTTCAGCGGTGTATTGCAGCCAGTGTCTTGGGCATACTTCCGCCTGGTAGTTGAGAATCTACAACAGATGAGGTATGTAAAGATCGTTTGCAACGGTATTTAGATGATTAAATTGTTTCTTATATATTATTAAAGACATACAAAATATATTATACTCGCCTTCTGTTAATAAATGAATAAGAAACCACGTAATTAGACACTTACCTAATTAATAAATAACAGTCTTATATATTTCAAAAACAGTTCATAAATTATAATATTAGGTACTATTATTAGATAGGGTCCGTCCCATTAGCTCCTGGTCCTGGTATAACAAGTCAGGTATCGTGATGATGTATACCCTAATTCAGGTCCGGTTATGTTTCCTCTTTGGCTCTTTTGTAGTCAAAAAAATCTTTATTCGTTTTTCACGAAGAACCTTTTAGGGCAAGTATTTTTCTGGTAAAATATTTTGAAGGTTAAGTAACTCAAGTTTGTTAACCTTTTGTTTTTTTCCTCAACTTTCCATCTGACCTCCTGTGTCATGTGAATGCTTACATTAAGGAGGTTTATTATTTTTCAGTTAGGCTGAAATGTTTTTAAGGAATTATTTGATAATCGTTCGTTTAGGAATACATAAAATATTTATTTTTTATGAAAGCATTATGTTTTCAATATTAGGTATTGTATTGTACATAATATATAAGCTATGTATTTATGTACTATGATATATATATACGAATCGATAAAGACTATGACTCAAATAGTAAAATGGTCACAGCAATTTATAACTTTAAAGGCAACTTATGCAACGATGCTTAAACAAATATTATATATATTTAGTGGCTAAACATGAATGAATGAAAACCCTATATTGTACACGCACATTAAAAATAAAAATTACAGACGAAATAGAAGACAAAGCAAATAGTACAATGAACGGTCTTACCGCTTTGAAGCGATTTCTTCCAGACAACCTTTGGATGGAGAGGATTTAGTAATGTCAAAAGTATGGTCGAGGGTGCACTTAATATATGGATGAAGGGAGTGCAACTAATATCTAAATAAAATAGAAATAGACATAAAACAATTATTAAATTACATATATGTACATATACCTATAGTTGAAGTGGCAATGGGCAGGCCATATAGCGCGCAGAACAGATGGCCGATGGGGCCGGAAAGTTCTCGAATGGAGGCCACGGACAGGCAAGCGCAGCTTAGGACGTCCACCTACAAGATGGGCAGACGACTTGGTAAGAACCGCAGGTCGACCTTTGTCCAGCAGTGGACGTCCTCGATTTATATATAATATAAAATTATGATATATATAACATTTATAACACATACATGAGTAAAATACGATAAATATACATTAATTTATGTGAGATACTATAACGTTTCTGATAGGTATGTGGGTATACGCTTTATTTAAGGAGTTGTCAAATCATACAAATACATCAAATTTAAACATGTTTAGTCGCTAAATACGTTTAGAGATCATTGTGCAAGCCGGCCTAAGTCAAATAAGTAACCAGATTCTGCCACAATATTATGACTTAACGTTAAAGGGAAGGTATTTTAGTTATATATCTCTCAGCATCGAACATTACTCCACTAACAGAGAAAATATGAATCACTTATGAACTATGGACTAAGGCCTAAGGTTCAGGTGAATCAGTCTAGGTGGAATCAGTTCTTGAGGAAGATACAGATTTGCAACAGTAACATTAAGGCCCACCACCAGAGATCTTAAACTCAAAGCAGGGATATCAATATTTTAAGAGATGAATCCAAGTATTGGGAAGGATATATGAGCTCATGGGGACTTGGCTGTTACACATATCAAGGCACTTTGATTGAATTACTAACTTACATAGCGAGCAATTTAATTAAAAGAAACAAGGATATTTTTGAAAAAAAAAACATTTACTTGTTAAGCAGGCCAAAACATTGTGTGTTGATGTAAATGAGTTACTGAATCTATATATATATATATATATATATATACAAAAATAATATTAAATAGTAGATTATTAGAGCAATGTCTTGCGTCACGGGCGCTATATTGAATCCAGAACGTAACGAAGGATTCTAGAGTTAACTCACGAGCGTAGCGAGGGAGTTACGAGAATCCTGTTGTCTGAGTGCTGAGAGGGATATAAGCACGCCCAAGATGCAGACAGCTTTACTTAGAGTCTTAGAGAATACTCTACTTTTCACACTTTCTGCGAGACAATAAAAACGAAATCCAGGTTGGTGCATTCACTGCAGAGGTTAGTTCGATTTACGAATAAGTTCTTATTGTGTTGGTATCTTTGGTTCAAATTTTAATACAGATGAGGTTCTAAATTCAAATCACATTTTGCCCGCGCGGGCATATTGAAATTCAATACTACTTTACTCCCGGCTCAGCCGTAGGGATTCAATCACCTGCTTTCGGTGAGGTTTACATGACATGTAATTTGATATTGTCGAGCAGGTGGTGTGAATATTAAGCTTTGTAAACTTTGTAAAATGCGTTCGTTCTTATATCGTTACGATCATACAAAACTCTGCAGCCGCGGCAACGGTGCCGCTGCCCTGGCACCATTCGAAGTTAGTTCATTTTAGTACTTACTAACTATTAGTGATTTAGTCTAGTTTTAGTGAAATTAAAATGCTCATAGCCTCAGCCTCAGGCATGTTCGCCGAAGCCCGCGCAGACAACTTTGATGCTATCGGGCGTAAAAAAACAGCCTCACTACTGCGCACGGTATGCGAGAGCAGCAACACCATCCTGAACGTTATCGCCAACAAACTCGACTGTCCTCTGATGTGGAAGCTCACGCAGAGGACTAAATCGCTATTAGTTATTAAGTACTAACTCCCTTAGATTGAAGCTTTTTACTAACAAAATAGATCCATTGTTGTATTTTAATTATTATTTTTTATGTATTATGATTATGTGGCTGTCTATTTGATTTAATTTAATTATGTAAGTGGATGTATTGGACCTATGTCGTCTGAATAAATAAATGATGATAGCTCTCCAGAATATTATCCTTTCGCAAGCGTGAAGTATGTCAACTGAAGATTAGTTTTAAAATCAAAACAAAACTCCGATTGTGGATACCACCGTCGTATTTACAAGAGCGAAGAAGCTATGAATAAATTTCCCTGAGTTCGTTACTGGCTGGATTGCCTGTACTGACTAGCTTGTACCCGAAAATAAGATTATTAGAGTGTAGAAGTGAAACTATCAACGTGCTTGTATCATTTTAGACTACACCATCTCTTACCATCAGCTAGTGATCAAGAAATTGTTCATTTATATTAAAAAAAAACCATTATTAATAATAACAGCACCCGTGAACGCCATTGAGAGCTATGCGTCAAGTCCAAGCTATGGAGTTTTCAAGTCCAGAGTGAATAGGTTCTCTCTAGACAAGCGTGCTCCATCGTCGATCACACCATCACTTACCATCAGATGAGGTAGTGGACAAGCGCTTGGCTATCATCAATAAAAAAAACGCGTAACACTGGCAGACCGGTACTAAAGGTCATGTACAAATATTACGTGCACGCAACACCTAAGACGCAATGCCACTAATGGCGGGTTCTTATATCCGTCGGTAATCAGCTATGACTCGTTTCTCCTTAAAAAAGTATCAAAAGTTAGTCACTATCAGAAGAAAATACAAGTTATAGTCGGTTACCGATGGATATAGGATTCTGCCATAGGTTATCTGGCCCGCGTTACAGGAACAAAGCGTGGCTAGAAATCATCTAGAAATCGCAAGCGATTCTTAAAATAATAGCCACAGCGCCTTGTTTCTACCACAGTTTCCACTATGTAGTCACCCGGCTTTTTCAGAAAGAGTGTATCTGATCTGATGCCATAATTTCGGATACATTATTTCTGTATGACTTAAAGTAAAAGTTAAAATCTTGTTCTAGTATGTAATGTAACCTACAGATATTGTTTGTCTTCTTTCATAAGCATGCACCTTATGCCCTTATAATTTGTCAACCCAATCTGTGGACACCGGGGCTGATTATACATAAATAACCTTATTTAGTATTAGCATTAGGTAACCTAATTGTATAATTGTTTGTTGTTCATAATAAAGAAAAATAAAAATATTTAAAAATAAAAAAAAAACCTACAAAGTTATTTAAAAAAAAATAAGAACGAATAAGATTGTCTCAAAGCACAATCTTATTCGTTCTTATTTTTTTTTTTAAATAACTTTGTAGTTTTTTTTTATTTTGTTTTGTAATTACTCTTAAGTAAAAATTGTTGTAGTTTGCAAGTCTATCTTACTTATTCCGAAGGCTCAGCGATTATTATCGCTAAGTAAACTGGTTTGAAGCTTTAAGATATCAATCGGTACCGTGAGCTGGATATGTTTATCTATCCAAGTAAAGATTATCTAGTCAGCAAATATGAATGTTGTGTGCTGCAGCAGCTAATGGGACTTAGCTGCTGCAGCACACGTCATTCATAGTATCCCCATACCAGATATAGTATCCCCACTGTGTTAAAAGTAGACGTTTTTATTGTGTAATCATTTCACTTCTACTCGCCAGTATTAAGTTTTGCATTCTTGTACTGCTTTGGACGGAATGAGCTCGACTACCGACGATATTATTTTGTAGGAGCTGCCTATAGTTGGAAATAGATTGGATTTGCTTAAATGTTACATTTTAATTTTATCACTTGGCAGTTCTTTCAACGCCTCAGTTCGATAGTTTGCTGAGTCAGGGTTTTTTTTTTGTATTGAATCGTTATTTTGTGATCTATCTTTAATAGATTTGTCCTTCCAACTAGACATTATTTTTGGACACTATCTAAAACATGAAGTTAAGCCCTATCTTAATTTATTATTATACCACTAAGGTGGAAGACAAGCACACCTATATAGCCCACTTGATGGTAAAGGGTTACCACCTATGGACGTTTATAACACCAAATGTATCACTCGATCCTTTAATTTTATTTCTTGTTTTCTATTAGTGTAATTGTTGCAGTAGTCAGAAACTTTGTAATTTTTTCTTAACTTTCTCAAATTACAGATTCTGTGTAGATTTTCTAAGTGTTGATTTCCAATGAAAAAACTATTCTTGTGTCTCAAATAATGAATGAATGAATTAAAATTATTTATACAAGCTAGACACAACAGATATAAAAATAACAAGAATACAAATACATATAACTATAATAGGCGGTGTTATCGCTTAACAAAGCGATCTCTTCCAGACAACTTTTGGATGGAAAGGATCATTGCTTAATGGAAGATTGGCCGAGGTGTAAAAAGAATAAACTTAATAATAGAAAAAGAAAAATTACTGAACCTTATAAACATACATATTAGGTACATTAATAATATTAAATAAATAAATATCATATAAAAAATATATATATATGTACTTAGATACATATATTATTATTATTATAGATCAGATGAATGAATCACGACTCTTCATGGAGATAAAAGTTTTTGAGTCTAGCTATAAATACGGTATAATAAGGTGAGGGGGATTTTCAAATAATGTTTTAGGTCTTTAGTTCTGGTATTTAATGAAAGGTAAACTATACATTTGAAGAATGCTTTTAAATAACAAAGTAAGAGTTCAAACAAGATTCAAACCCAATATCTATCTACCGAACACCAAAGATTCCATAAACCCATTAAAACATCTGTAAAAGTTAATATTGACAATTTGACGAGTGGTATCAACATCACAAAGGCATTAGGCAACTTTCTTTGATGATCAATCACAGTATCAAATTGTTTTATTTAAGAATCGTCTGGCGTTGCAAACACTTCCGCGACTTTTTCGACTTAAAGTTTGCTTGAGATTGTATTGGCTCACTCCCAAGTTAGGAGTATATATCGAGTTTCAGACCAATCTACTTAATACACGTAGGTGCGAGACTTGCATGCACTTTTTCGCGAAAGGAGGTTTAATGAGCTTTGGGCAAGTCTGGTCTAGGAGTTTACTAAACAAAAGTGACAATGATTAGTTATGTGATCATCACCATATCAGGATATACATAGATAATTCCTTTATTGCACACCATTAAATATAAACACAACATATAACCGAAAAAACAATACTAAATAATAAGTACAATGGGCGGCCTTATCGCTAAAAGTGATCTCTTTCAGGCAACCTTGGATGGACAGAATCTATGTGAACAAATAAGGACGGCGGCGTAAATCAGATAATATTGAACAAGTTTAAATTACAATTAAGAAACCAAAAAAAATATACCTACTTATATAATATAAAATAAAATGCATAATTATAATCATAAAATTCCATAAATATTAATATTAAGACACATAAAATATATATAGTCATACCTACATACATAAATTATAAAAATGTATAAATAAATAAATGATCTAGTGAGCGATGGATGACAGAAAGTGTTGTCTGACCATGTTTTTAAAGATAGGGAGAGATTTAGCATGACGAATTGAGACAGGTAGGGCATTCCAGAGCCTGGTAGCCTGCAGAGTAAAAGAGGTACCATAAAATACTGAGGTATGATGGAGAGTTTTTAATGGATATCCACTGCTAAACATAGGCCTTCCCCATAGAATTCCAGTTCTTCGAGCTATGTGCCCCGCCAACTACCACTTCAGCTCGTGGCTATGTCTGTAACCTTGGTTTGTGAACGGATCTTCTCATTTCTGATTCGGTCTTGTAGAGTTACACCAGGTATAGCCCGCTGATCGACCTTGAGCCTTCTAATGAGGCCAATATTGAGATACAATGTTTCGGAAGAGGTCCAGTACCGATCCCCACGATGGCAAGATGTAAGTTGGTACGATGGTAAGTTACAAGTTACTAAATAATTAATATCCAATCTTGAGGATAATAGCCTTCGAAGTGACATCATTAAAACCTATAGATGAGATAAGATTATTACCCGCAACTACACATATATATAAATATATATTTTTCTCAAAATTTGTACAACTTTTTTGTGAAACAGCTATATCCGCTTGTCAACATAGTTTTAGTGCATGTTGTGTTCACCTGTAATTGGTTGTGCATGTAGCTGTAAGATATAAAGATAAGAACTCTAGCAATATATCATGTAACAACTGTTAGTGGACCTAATAAATAAATCTAAAAAATCTACTCGTACTACCTTTCAGACATACAAAGCATCTACACAATGAAACAGCACTAAAACCCTCATACATAGGCCACCTCCTGCTCCTTGTAACAAACTGATTGGACACAACTTTCTCAATAAAAGAGGTATATTTGGAACATACTTTATATACTACCAGCAACTCTTCAACAATTCTATGGTAAAGCTTCAATTAGATTATCAGATTGAGGTCTGGGGAACGACGGCTAAAACCAATTTACAAACGCTGCAAATAGCTCAAAATAAAATTATTAACTATCAACTAACAAAATTTACATACAATCTTAACTTAAGAACCTAACGCAAATATATACATATAGTATAATTATTTTGAGTAGGAAAATATTAACTACAGACATAAATTCAAAACTAGTTTTCACCAAAAAGATAAATATTCTAAAACGTTCGACTAGACAAGCCAACAATATTTATTTAAATAAACCTAGTACAAATTACGGTAAAAAGAACTGTTCAAAGGAGCACAACTTTAAAACAAACTGCCAAAAGACATAAAATCTGTTAAAACACTAAAATGCTTTAAAAAACTGTTAAAAGAACACATTTCGAGGGATTTCTCGCAGATTGAATAGGTGATAAAATATACTCGTATATATATGTAGCAGGAGCCTTATTCTGTTTTTGAACGAAACGCCGATGACGTAGCAACCGGGTTCGGAGAGCGCAGGATTGCCTCCGCCAACCGAGCGAGAACACAAGACGTGTGAGCGAGAAGGGGATTCGCCCACGCCAACGCGCGAACGACGCGTCGGCTCCGTAAAGTTTTATTGTAATAATCGTGTTTTTACCATCTAAATTGTAGAATTTGTAGTTAATACTGTTATTACTTTTTTGGCGGGTAGGTGTTATAAAAGAAACACCTCATAAAATTGTTCTCCTTTAATTTCGTAAAAACATATTATTATTGTTTAAAAACAGTCATTATTTATGCTTAAAATCAAAGTATAAAGTACAATACCTGCCATCAAGTGTTATCTCCCTTAGCACCTTACAATAACCACACAAAAACACAACATACAGTTATCACCCTCTGTTACACATCACTGCCACATTTCAAAATGGAGGAAATGCAAGCAATCAAAGGATCCATGGCTCAAATGCAGGCTCTCTTTGTTGAGCAGATGGCTGCCTATGAGGGTAAGCTGAAGCAGTCTGAAGCACCAGCATCAGTATCCAGCCTGTCATCAGAGTTCTCCACTTTCAAGTCTTTTGTTATGACTGCATTGCGAGCTCTCCAGGAACAAATCCAGGCCACCGCACAGGCAGTAGACCAGCTGGAGATGGTGAGTCGCCGTAAACATCTGCTCCTCCATGGGGTAACTGAGGAGAAGGACGAAGATACTGCTGTCACCGTGAAGAAAGTCATTGTTGAACGCCTTAAAATGTCTGGCTTTGGAACACAAGACATAAATCGTTGTCATAGGATGGGCCGTCTGACATCTGATCGGCCCAGACCCATTCTTGTGAAGTTGCGGGATGTGTCTGTTCGAGATAAGATTTGGTTTGCAAAGACTAATCTTAAAAACACGGGCATAACTCTTTCTGAATTTTTGACTCGATCGCGCCACGAAGTCTTCATGCAAGCCAGGCAACGCTTTGGACTCAGTAAGAGCTGGACACGCGAGGGCTACGTCTTCGTCATTGGGCCCGATGACACCAGGCGCCGTGTGAGCTGCATGGCTGATCTTGATAAAATATCAAGCGCTCAGATGGCAGGGCCCTCTCCCTCGGCGGCAGCTGCGAAACCAGCGACAGCAGCAACAGCCAAGGATTCTGCTGCGCCGAAATCGAGACGTGTAGTGACGACCAGGAAGTAGTCATGTTATGTGCCAAGCATTCAAGCAAATTCCGCTCAAGAGGTAGTCTATTTCATGCAGGTAATCCAAATACCCAACCACTTTTTTTTTCCATTGTTTCATTACCCTAAAATTTTCACTTATTTTCGTTTTTTGTTGTGTTGGTTGAGCTGACTTTTTCATTTGTAAAACTTCTTGACACTCATTCATTGGCATTATTAGCTGTCACTGTCTAGTCTATGAAACACCACAGATTCATATTTTTTTTTTTTTTTTTTGTTCACCTTTATTCTTTGTGTGGTTACGACTTCAATGGCTATTCTCCAAACTTTACATTAATTTAGTATCGACTCTCGCTAAACTTGTAGTGTTTATGTGGATTTCTATACCAAGACACTTGGCAGGAACGCTTAATACATTTTGGCATAAAAGTAGTTTAGTTAATAAGTTTTAGTTAAGTATAAATTTTGTTGTTTATTAAGTTAAGTTTTTATTTTATGTCATCTTCAAGTGGTGATGAGAATTTTTTATCATTTTTGTCTTGTGCTAATGATGATGATTCAAGCAGCGACGACAGTTTTCGCAGTATTCCAACTCTTTTCCATACTCTTGAAACACAGTTTAGGGATGTCTCAAGAAATTTTAATGTCCTACACATTAACGCGCAGAGCATTCCGGCTCATTACCCAGATATGTTGGCGTCTTTTGATCTAATTAACATTCATGCTGTATTAGTCTCCGAGTCTTGGTTAAAACCCTGTTTGCCGACTACTTCATATTCGTTGCCAGGTTTTATTTTAATAAGAAATGACCGCTCAGATGGACGTGGTGGAGGCGTAGCTATATACTTACGCGCGCACATCCCCTACTCCGTGATTCACATGTCTCCACAACCACCATCTCCCGGCACAGGCGAACACCTCTTTGCTGAAGTTCATCTCTCTCGCACCAAAATTCTACTCGGGGTCTATTATAGCAATCACCTTCGTAACAACTATTTTCTGTCTCTTGAAAGGCTTCTCGAAGACCTTACTCCTTCTTATAACCACACCATTATTATGGGTGACTTTAACACTTGCCTCCTAAAGCAGGACTCTCGCTCTTTCTCACTTCAAAATCTCGCTAAGGCTAGCAACTTGACCATACTTCCTCTAACAGCTACTCACTTCTTTCCGGATTGTTCTCCTTCTCTTCTTGACTTAATTTTCGTATCTTCGCCAAACAATGTGGCTAAGCATGGTCAAACTTCGGCGGCTGCTTTCTCTTATCACGATCTGATCTACTTGTCATACAAAGTTCGTCCGCCGAAAGCAAAGCCTAAAATCCACATGCAGCGTAACTTTGGTGGAATGAACCTTGAGAACGTTCGTGAGGATGCCCGAAATATTGATTGGTCAGAGGTCATGAGTGCTTGTAACGTCGATGACATGGTAGCTTCTTTCAATAGTCAACTCAACAAGCTTTACGACATACATGCACCCATACGTGCTATCAAAATTAAACACCTCCCTGCGCCATGGATTACGGACGAAATCCGCACTGCAATGCACAAAAAGGCTATGGCAAAAGTAAGAATGGCATGCAAGCCTACGGAGGTCAATAAGGACAAATATCACGATCGCCGCAATCACTGCAACAGGTTGTGTAGGGATGCACAACGCCGATTCATTCACGATTCTGTTGATAAAAGTAATGATTCATCCAAAGTATGGAAATTTCTTAAAACACTGGGTGTTGGTAAATCAAAACAAGAATCTATTCCTAAAAACTTAGACATTGATCTACTCAATCAGCACTTTTCATATTCCTCAAATATTGATGGATTAACTAAGCTCAATACACTAAAATATCTTTCTTCTCAGCCAACCCCAGACTTCCCTCAGTTTCAGTTTAGTCAATTCGACGATTGTGATGTTAAAAGGAGCATTGCATCTATTACTTCAAATGCTGTGGGCAATGACAGTATCAGTCGAAATATGATTGTTCCCATTCTTGATGAAATTATCCACGTTATTACGCATATCCTAAATTCCTTTATCAATTCTGGCTCATTTCCCGATGCCTGGAAAGAAGCTCAGATTATTCCCTTACCTAAAAAATCCAATCCTTCCTCTTTTGTTGATTACCGTCCAATATCAATCCTTCCTTACTTATCTAAAATCCTTGAACGCCTTATTCATCAACAGTTAAGTATCTTCCTTTCCAAAAACTCCCTGTTAAATTCTTTTCAATCTGGTTTCCGTCCAGGTCATAGCACCGTAACAGCTTTGGTTAAAATAACAGACGACATTCGGTCTGGGATGGACAGTCAGAAGTTGACAGCAATGATACTCCTTGACTTCAGCAGCGCTTTCAATAATGTGGACTTCGACCTACTTCTGGGTATTTTATGCTCCTTTAACATATCTCCAATGTCAATTGACTGGTTTCATAGTTACTTGTTTGGGCGCCGTCAGCGCATCCGTGTTGAAGAGTCTTACTCTTCGTGGTGCAATCTTTCTGCCGGTGTCCCACAAGGTGGCGTTTTATCCCCTCTCCTATTCGCTATGTTCATTCATTCTATCTCACAAAATTTAACTTCTTCCTACCACCTGTACGCAGATGACTTGCAAATTTATACTCAAGCTACAGTTGAAAATATTGACGGAGCCATTAGCTTACTAAATACTGACCTTGACCGGATATGTGACTGGAGTAAATCCTTTGGCCTTACAGTCAACCCAAACAAAACACAGGCCATTATAATTGGTAGCTCCATACAGATCTCCAAAATCAATTTTGCACAACTACCATCCATAGTTTTTGACGGAACCCCTATAGACATCACCCAGTCAGTGAAAAATCTAGGAATACAGATGGATACCTGTTTAACCTGGGTTCCCTGTATCAATGAAATTAGCCGCAGGGTATTTGCATCATCTGGATCTTTACGGAGACTTCGTAACTTCTTGCCGACTGCTACCAAGGTTACGCTTGCACAGACCCTTTTACTTCCAATCCTGGACTACGCCGACGCCTGCTATCTTGACATCACTGAAGCCCAACTGAGCAAACTTGAGCGCCTTCAAAACCTCTGTATTCGGTTCATATTTGGCTTGCGCAAGTATGACCATATTTCTGATTTTCGCACAAAGCTCAAGTGGCTCTCCATCCGTCTTCGCCGGAATGCACACATACTGTCCCTTTTGTATAACATCCTTTTTAACCCTTCTTCTCCCTTCTATCTTAAGGAGCGTTTTGAGTTTCTCCACCAGGCTAATGATCGCAATTTGCGTTCTTCAGATTCCCTCCAACTTAAAACTCCTGTCCATACGACAGAGTTTTATAGTCGATCCTTCACTGTAACAGCCGTACGATTGTGGAACTCTTTGCCCCTCTTTATAAGAACATCCAAGTCTATTAGTAATTTTAAAACAAAAGTGCACACCCATTATCTGTCCTTGTGTTGAAGTTGTAGCTGCTTGTTAATTCATCATAACCACTTTTAGAGTTGCTTATTTAAATTAAATTTGTGTTATTACTGGTAATTTAGGTTTATAGTATGTAGATATGTTTTTAAATTTATATAGATGCACCGCCGTCATGTGTTACATTTTTATCCTGTCCATACAAAGGTTGTCTGGAAGAGATCGCTTTTAGCGATAAGACCGCCCATTGTACTAAATCTATTTGTAAGACTTATGTACTGTATTTTACTTTGGTGTACAATAAAGAGTTATCTTATCTTATCTTATCTTATCTTACTTAGTTATCGTGTCATAATATATAGTTTTACCAATTGATCGTGTGCCGAACTCATTTATTTCACGCCCTGGGAAGATACCATCCCTCACATATATATAATATGCTTGAGACGCGCTCCGCTCTTACACTGTGACATTGGCCTTAGCACACATTCCCATAATGTTGCATGCAAGGTGCGGTACACTTCTACGCACTGGTCCGATTCTTGTTTGTCAAATACAGAACTGCCCACATATTATTTTTTTAAAACAGTAACATTATTATTTTTTTATAATTTGAATATAGTATAGACTTACAAACAGTTATGTGTATAAAATAGTTTGCTAAGCTAAATGGCACATTCTCTTTATTTTTAAGATAAATTGTAAGTTTCTCTGTAAGTGAATTTGTAATTCTTTTGAGAAATAAATGCTTAAGCCTGACTGTTGTTTCCGCTATTTCAATAAATTCATTTAAAAAAACCGGTCTACTGCGAGTCGTACTCGTGCACCGAGGGTTCCGTAGCTACCCATTATACCGCCATAATAAAATTAGTATATTTTTCATTGGTGGCTAAGTTTTAAGTGTGCGTGTGTGTGCTGTAATGGTTGAGTTATACATGTATGTATAGGAACGCCCTTTAATTTTCAACTATTATTATTATTTGGAATTTTTCCTTTATTTGTGTTTATGACCTTGCCTTTTGCCGTATTTCGTGATTCCCGGTCAATCGGAACTACCATATAGGTTTTCAACCCAAAACCTTTAGGGTACTTTCGGTTGACCTAGAATTGTCAATTTTGATTTTAAGCAAGTTCTTACAGCACAAGTAAAGGAAACGTTCCGATAAATAAATAAGTGTGAAAATTAAGGTACCTTTGGTACTTTCAAGTTTTCGCTAAAATCTAAACTTGCCCATATCTTTTTATCGTGTTGACTCAGGACCTTGATTTTCGTACACCTAATAGGGCCTATAGACCTTAGTATCTGGTATAAATTTCAACTTGCTAGCTTTACCTGTTCCTGAGAAAATCGGTGGTGACACACGGACAGACGGACAAGAGAGTGATCTTATTAGGGTTCCTTTTTTACCTTTTGAGGTACGGATCCCTAAAAAAACTCGTTAACCGGCTACGGACTATTAAAACATTACTACAAAAGTGAACATTATGACTTTCAGCAATGTAGGATATAAACATATCAGCAATAATGATGCTCGTCTATAAACATTTAAATTAATAATAAAGTTGAAGCGTGGAGCGGGAATCTAACCTACAACCGCTTTCATCATAGTCGATTATCCGCCTACACCCACATCACCATAGAGGTCGCCAATAAATCATTGATTGATTGATTGATTGAAAATTCTTTCTTGCACAAAATACATAAATCTGTACATCAGCGAACTTAATGCTAGCAAGCATTCTCTTCCAGTTAACCTTTACGTAGTGTTGAAAAAATATTTTTGTAGGTAGTGCATGACATAATGTAGCAGGAAAAATTTTATAATAATAAAATAATACTAAGATTTATTGAGAATACGAACGAAACATCAAATATATATATATATGGAAAATACTCTATATATATATTATATATAGAGTATTTTCCATAAACGTAATTTCAAATATTACAGAACAATAAACACTAGTTGAAAAATAAAAGCAAAACTAATACATAGGTAGTTACAATAAACCTAAATAAACTCATATGATATAAAGATAACAGAGTGGATAAATGACAGAGCATATACAGGACACCACTCATTTTGTAGGCTTCGTTCATCAGAGTGAGGTAGTGCTTGCACACTTTGGATCTGAAAACCTCAATAGAGGAAACATGCCGAATCATAATTACTTGGCTAAGTATTGCTATTTCTTCTTTTTGTAATTTTTATGTAAATAGTGAACACAATCAGCTCGATGTTTTAAAAAGCAATGGATCAACTTCAACGCTCATTATCTCACAGATATCTCATTCCAAACTTTATTATTAACATCTGATGGAATAAGACGTGAACAATTGAATTATTTACATAGCCTAAAAGCATTTCTTTGTTTTTTTTTCTCCTCTAGTTTAATTACGAGGTAAAATTGATTTGTATTTCGCGTGACTTTGTTTGATTCCAAATATTTCATCATTCATAATTTGTTAAACCCTAATTTGAATAATAGGACAAATCTTGAAGTTAATCTCGGTATAATCTATTTAGTTAAGGTATCTAGACCACCTTCAAAAATCTAAAACAATCGATAATCCTACTACTATTATAAATTCGAAAGTAACTCTATGTCTGTCTGTATGTTACGTTTTCACGGCTAAACGGCTGGAGCGATTTTGATGGAATTTGTTATATAGATAGATTATGATTAGGATTGGAACATAGGCTACTTTTTACCCAACTGCGCAGAAGTTAAGTAATGTTTTGGATTGACAAACTTTGCTTCCGCCGAGACCGGAAGCTTGTTACCAATTTATTGAAAACTTCTTTAGGCGCGTTGAACATTTTTTGAGATGAGAAAAAACTATTGAACTCGCGACACTGTTATCGGCACCTGTCACTGACTACTGACACTTCTGTATATAAGTATCTATAGTGTAGTCTGCTTTTATTCAAGGTTGCACGTCTGTCGGCACTCCCAGAGAAGCCATTTTTTTAACTGGATAGATCGTCGTGTCGACCACAATCTCAACTGATGGTAAGCAATGATGTGGTCTAAGATGAAGCACGAAGATCTAGAAGAAACCTATTCACTCTTACCAAAGAGGTCCGAATTATATTCTTTAGGAAAAACAGACGACGGCAAAGTGTTCCATACCTTAGCTATACGCATCAAGAACGTAGAACCAAAACGGTGTGTGCGAATGGATGGTATATCAACTACTCGTAGGTACGGATGGTACTGAGCTGTGCGTCTTTGATGAAAGGGATATGTCAGGATCAGATCATAAAGTTCCTGGGCACATTCCCCGAAATGTATTCTGTAAAATATCGATAGGCTTGCAACTTTACGGCGGTGTTCGAGACTTTGAGTCTTAGTCTCTGCTAAATATTGGTCTATCGAGTCTAAGGTAGCGAGCTGGTATTTGACCGAACCATCCCAAAGGTGGTGATTATGTGTATGTTAGTGTTGTTAGATATAAAGTTGCAGTGTGTTCTGATATCAATCCGATGTTCTCATGGTAAAAATCACCCATTTGGCGTAGTCTGATTCGCATTTTTTAAAAGCAATAGTTACCACGTCATGCTACAAAATAAATGATTAACCGCTAAGAAAGTTACTTTTTACTGTTTTCTTCCTGAAGCTTAGCCATAAAATGTTTTAATTATTCACGTCGCAGGGAAAATGTTTATAAAAACTTTTTAATTGACAGATAAAAATGCCATTTAATCAGGTGCCTCAATAAAAAGTATTCTAAAGGATCAACTTTACATCTGCGTTTAAAGCTAAGTAAGTACTTTGTCGTAAAAATTGCGGCAAATTACCAAAATTGAGAAACAGCTTGCATTCATGGTCGCGTTTAAAACTTTTAACTCGTTTTCAGTTTCATTAACGGTTATACCTCAGCTTAACTGGTGTAATTATGTACGCAATTTGGCTGGGGTTTAAATACAAGAGTTAACGCGGTCTAATGTGTACATACAACATCGTTTGGAACATTTATATATGCACAATTTTTAGACAACCGGTAAGCGGTGATAGAGGTTAGATAACCGGTATACTGGTGGTAGAGCTTTTGTGAACGGGCTCGAGGAAGTGGGCACCACCGCCTTACCTTTATCTGCCGCCAAATAGCAGTACTTGTGCTGCTGTGTTCCGGTTAGATGGTAATGGTATGTTCCTGTAAGTACTGGCACATAGGCATGACAGCTAAGTCATATAGTATGGCAACGTGTCCACATAGAGATCAAGACAACATAATACCTTGTTTTGAATTCTATGTGGATATCCATGGGCTGCAGCAGCCACTTAACATCTGGTGGACTGCATGCTCGTTTGCCATATAAGTAGTATTAAATAAAAATCGCTTTGGAATCGGTCGATTTGGAAACCTATGAGGGAGACCTGAGTTCAGCAGTGGATGTCCTATGGTAGATTAGATGACTTTGTTTGTTCAAGGTGTGTCCATATCAATTTCTAAAATGTGTCTTATTTATTGACAATAAATATCTAATAAAAGCCATAAAACACACCACAGGGATTTACTAATAACAATTTGTAAGCTCGAGAGAAGATCATAGACCGTATCTTCATTTATAAAACCATGGGTGTTCTGTTTGTACCGTGTATTGCCTGGGGCTTCGGACTGCCCGAAGCACCAGGGGTTAAGAGAGCGGGCTAAGGTGATATTGGTTGAAAAGTATTGCCATATATTTTTGTACCTACAGTGAGTAATAATATGTAGGAGTTTGGTGCAAGCGGCACAAGATCGGAGGAAATCTTTCGACGGCTTGATGATAGTGAAGAATAACAGGGTAACTTTTCAAACCAGAAATGAGGGGATACTGCCAATGATCCTGGACAATAAGCTCTAAAAAGAGCTCGCCTGGGGAAGTACTACAATCATACCTATTTCTGCCACCAAGCAGAATTGCTGTGTTTCTGTTTGAAAGGTATATGATTGCCGGTGAAATTACAGGCACATTAGATATGTCTGTATACCTCAAGTTGATGGACGTAGGGAAGTGCTTATACGTTTCTAAGGTGCGTGACCTACGAGGCAATACTTTGTTATAGGCGATGATGGTTACCACTTAACATCAGGTGTGCCATATGCTTGTTCCATCTACAGGTCATATGAAAAAAAAATAAACTGAAACTCTTCTCTGTTTTGTGATAAAGTATTAAATAAATAAATAAAACAAGGTTCTATTATACACTAGTTGTTGCCCGCGACTTCATACGCGTTACACGACTAAATGTGTAGATAACCTAGAAATAAAGCTAAACTCGCTTTTGCAACTTGACACCTCATTTTTATCCTATGGGATAAAAGGTAGCCTGTGTGGTAATCAAGGTAATAATCTACGTATATACCAAACTAGCTGACCAATCCGCGGCTTCGCACGCGTGGTTTGCCAATAAAAAGTAACCTATGTGTTAATCCAGGTTATGATCTACGTACTTACTAAATTTCATCGCAATCGGTTCAGCCGTTCCGGCATGAAAGAGTAACAAACATCCATACTGTAACGCTTTTAGTACAATAGAGAGATTGAATAAAACGATGTATGTGTTTCAATACATATAATTTGACAGAATAAGAGAAGTCGGTAGAGCGAGTAGGTTCCTTACATTCAATTTACTTAAACATGTGGCAAGATCAAGAGAGGCTGATCATAAATGACTTGGTTTAACGATGGTATACACTTAGATTAAAATTTACAGTTGTATTATTTTACAGTGAGGGTGGTACAAACAGAGTTTAGCTTTAAGAGCACATAATTCTTAATGGTTCTAATGGTGCAACAAACAGAGGATGTGTTGAGCACACCTAGCAGCATAAATTTATCCAGTATAAGAAAGTGGGCGCCATCTGACGAGAGCGTCAGAAAAGAGAGAAATGATTCTAGGGTTCAACCCGGATAAAAATAATGGAAGAGATACACCTCGTGTTATTTTCGTCGACCGTCCCTGGCGTCTGCTCGGACAGATGAAGCGAGCTTGAACTGCGGCGATGGCTTCGTGGGCAGACGTGGTCGCGGCGTGCGCCAAGGCAGCTAGCAGGTTGACCGATGACCTCGTGACGGTAGGCTTCGTGGGAAGGCGTGGTCGCGTTAGGCTTCGAGGTAGCCAGCAGGATGGCTGAAGAACAACCACGCTTCTCGACGGCTCAGATGATAGGTTTGACGGTTATCAGGTGTAGATATGGAGAAGTAAGAAGAAACTAGGAAGATCAGGAGCAAAGACCGTGAACGACTTCCCGACTTGGAAATCTTCCGCACGAATTCACAATAAAAAGTATAGGGATTACACTGTCCAGAGTTTAATACTGTAGCACGTTTATTAGAAGTTCTCACTGATGAGTCCAGACGTGGAAAAGAGACTGAGGACAGACGACTCTGCCTTTTTATACCCGAGAAATTTCTACCGGCCTTTAATAATTATTAAAATCGAATGTTCCTTGATATTCTAGAATGAAAAGATGATGCAATACTTTTGGTGATGCCATAAAGGAAAATTTGACACATCCGGCGTCACTCAAAATGACAATGTTTCTCACATTAGTTTTGCATCAGTCAAAGACACTGATTTAATTCGGTCATTTATTATTTAAGATTTTTATTTTTGTTATGCTTCTAATAAGAAAAGGATTATTTAATTCAGTATATAAGAATGTTTCTAATAATTAAAATTTACTATCGATCAATAAAGTATAGGTAGTGAATTTCTTTGAGATACCTACAACGCCATCTGCAGTAAACATGGCGAACTACGTTGAGAACACGCTTGGATCTCAGTTTATTGGAAGACGAGGTCTCTAGTGTTTGTGCAGCTAGTTCGCCGCCATGTCGCTAGATGTAGTGGTATGTAGCGTTTTATTAGTGTAGTGTTATGTTAAATTATAAATTTAGCGTGTCGTGAAAACGCACACGTTACAATACATCCATACATACAAACATTCGCGTTTATAATATTAGTAGCATTTAATCGCAATCGGTTCAGACGTTACGACGTAATTGTCAACAAACAAACAAATAGATAAACAAACATCCAAACTTTCACATTTATAATATTAGTGTGATGGATTTTATAAAGTGATGTTATAAATATCAATCAACATCGCCTTGGATAGCAAAGATGTTTGTTCTAAGCATTTGAGGATATAAAATAGCATAAAATCCATGAATAAATGTGTGATTGATTTCCAACAAGTAATATCAGTTTCTTCAACGTTATTTTTCTTCTACAAAATACGTACCTATTCATCTCTTAAGATATCCGAGTCAGTATCTTCTCTAATTTTCTAAACTCATTATTATCTATTCCTTGTCTGCTGATGGCACTAAATAGATAATTACCACAATATGGAATGCACATAGTCTGTCCCTTCTTTATAACATTCTTTTCAATCCTTCATCACCATCCTATCTAAAAGAGCGTTTTGTGTTCTTGCACCAGACGCATGATCAAAACCTACGCTTATCTGAAACTCTAAGTCTCCAAGCCCCTATCCACAGTTCTCAATCTTATGGAGACTCCTTTACAGTTGAAGCTGTGCTGCTGTGGAACGCTTTACCTTTCTCTATCTACGCACTGCTAGTTTATCCTTATGTTTATCTCCTTTGTTGTAGTTTATGATATATATATATATACATATATATATATATATATAATTATATTTGTATATATTTATAGTTTATTAGTAAGTATAGGTAGTTTATGTAGGTTTATGCACATAGATACATCGCCGTCGTTTTGATTTTGTTTTGTCCTGTCCATCCAAAGGTTGTCTGGAAGAGATCGCTTTTAGCGATAAGACCGCCCATTGTACTTACTTTTATTTTCTGTATTTCTTTGTATTTTTAATTTTGTTGGTGTCCAAAAAAGAGTATTCTATTCTATTCTAATATGGGTTTTTAAGTACGTCAGATGGTGTCAGGGAACCGCTAGCGGTTCCCTGACCCAGCTGGGTGCGGGCCGCACATGATCGGTCTCTCTTGAAATCTATGGAGGCATATGTATGTACAGCAGTGGACGTCTTATGGCTAAAGTGATGATGATGATGAGCCTCAGTGTCGCATGAAGAATTAGGGTCTCTTTGTTAGCAACCAGATCAACCCTATTTCATCCACTTTTTATTGAAAATAGTGTTCATAACCATGATTGTTTCAAAAGTTTTAGAATACCAACCACCTAATTGCATTTGTTTTTTTCTTTCCGTCGCTTAATCCTAACTTTTTCAAGACTAAAAATTACAAAAATAATGAACTCCACTCGAACTGTATTAAAAAGCAGAGCCATGCTCTTTTTGCAATATTTTATTTTATACTACTGCCATCGCACCATACCTAAAAGATTTGCAAATAAATAAAAATAAATAAATAAATAATGCTGGACATTTCACACAGCGCTATCTAGTTCCAAACTAAGCAGAGCTTGTACTATGGGAACCGGATAACTGATAGAATACATATTTACTTTATTTTTGTAAAAACATACTTATAATGATAGGGTAAGCACCAAAAAAAAACTGTCTTATTATAAAAAAAACACAATGATTGATATGTAATAAAACAATCTCTCAATCTCTGTCAGAAAATGTATCTCCTTTTATGTAGTCGTTCCATGAATTTCTATGTTTTTCTTGACCTCCAAAAATAATAGCTCTAGGTCCACTCTAAAAACTTGTTAGAGCAACCGATCATAGCTCAAGAACCGCCACGTAAACAAAGCAAGAGAAAGTTATCCATATATTTAGGTTGCCGAGTGCTACGTCAGACCCCTGTTAAGATATGGATTGTCTTTACTCTTCACTAAATCAAGACGCTATTCTGAGAAATAATTAAAGACATGGCCACCTATAAATTAAACTCAAAATGGCTCTTCTCTTGCTCTACGTCTACTAGTTTATGATAATCATGTTGTTTATGATATTAGAAGTGATTGCAAGCTAAGTTGTAGAGCTAAGTTGGTCCCTTTTGAGATATCAACTGTCTATGGGACTAGTCTAGGGACTAACTGATAGCCAAGCGCTTGACCACTACCTCACCTGATGGTAAGTGAAGGTGTGATCGAAGATGGAGCACGCTTGCCTATAAAGAACCTATTCACTCTGAACTTGAAAACTCCAAGATTATACTGGTTTGGAAAAACATACGCCGGAAGTGAGTTCCACTCCTCACTTGTGCTAACAAGAAAAGTTGAAGCAAATCGTTTGGTACGGCAAGGTGGTATGCCGACCAGGTATGGGTGGTACTTCCCGGTTCGTCTGCTTGTCCGGTGGTGGAAGGGGGAAGGAGGGATAAGGTCATGAAGATCTTGCGCACATTCACCAAAATGTATCTTGTAAAAAACTGAAAGTCTGGCTACTCGGCGTCTGTGCCTAGACTTTGTAAATTGGCTGTAATTTTAGATTTTTTGTATAACCTGGTCTTGTCTGGTGTGCGATACGGCTTTCAGACTTTATGCAATGGCGTAATATGTGATCCTGGTTTCTATACGCCATAACAATGCATAGATATAGATGACCACCAACTTGTTAGAGCGCGTCCCAATCTTCTTTATGCGTTAGGGAGGGCATAAGCGCTTGTTAACAACATGGGTGTAATTTTAAAATTTTTAGATGCGTTTGTTTCGTACTTTATCGATCAGTTATATGAACTTTCTGTTCATGCATTCTTTTATTCTTAATGCTCAGAACCGTACACCAATAGTAGATTATTAAACGAGGGGATAAATCAGTGTTTTGCACCACGGGGGCTATATTGAATCCCGAACGTAACGAAGGATTCTAGAGTTAACTCACGAGCGAAGCGAGGGCGTTACTAGAATCCTGAGTGCAGAGAGGGATATAAGCACGCCGAAGATGCAGACAGCTTTATCCACGAGGAGAATACTTTACTTTTCACACTTTCTGTGTGACTATAAAAACCAAATCTAGGTCTGTGCAGAGGTTAGTTCGGTTTACGAATAAGTTCTTATTGTGTTCAAATTTTAATACAGATGACGTTCCAAATTCAAATCACATTATGCCCGCGAGGGTATAATGCAATTCAGTACAACTTTACTCCCGGCTCAGTCGTAGGGATTTAATCACCTGCTTTCGGTGAGGTTTACATGACATATAATTTGATATCGTCGAGCGGGTGGTGTAAAGAAGAACTTTTAACAGATTATGGGATTTGTTAAAACGCTAGTAGAGTATCAGACAACTTTACATAATCATCAGCAAGTCGGCTTATAATACTGCTTCAGAACACAACATTTTCAAGAAGGTTGTGTAATTCACTTACTCATCGCTCCTGTACGTGTTCCGGCAGTAATAAAATATGAATAAAGGCTTCGTAATAAAAACCAGCACCTTTTTACCTTGGCATTAGGTATAACACGGACAAAGTAACCTCAATACCGCCGTGTAGTAATAACAACATAACGAACCTTAAGGTATTGTTCTCATAACAACGACAAACGCCATAGCATAACGGTACAGATCCATCAACGATGGGCTTAATGTAGCAGTAAAGTAACGGTAACCTTGAATTTCAACCTTTATCATTCCTGTCACCTTCCGGGCCATAATGCGGTTGTCTAAAACGACAAGGAGGATACGCATCAAGGATACCTAATCATGACAGTTCTTCAAGAGAAGTTTGGTATGCTGCATGCCAAAGTATGTTGTATCGCCAACATGCATAATTCTCCGCCAAACGTTTCTGAGTTCAAAGTCAATGTCAAAGTCAAAATCTTTTATTCGTTAAAATCACAAGAATCACTTTGAAACGTCTGTTTTACTGCCTGTTTCTTCTCGACCAAGCTAGGAAAGAAAGGCAAGAAACAAGGCTGGTTGTTTTAATGATCCTTTTAGAATACATAACAATACAGAAAATAAATAACATCTGAATTGTATCATTTTGAACGAGTTGGAGTAATTTCAATCCCAAGCTTCTCTATAACCTATCATCTAACTAAATAATCCGATATTTTATAATAGGCTTTTTTATAAAGGTTTTGTTTAATAACGTATTTAAATTTGTTAATTGTCAGTTTTTTTACATCACTTGGGAGTTTGTTATAGAAGCGTACACCTTGCTCTTTAAACGATTTAGTAACGTTCAGTACCTTTCTCGTACTTAATCTTTACATGAGTCAGCAGCATTGCTGTGTTTCGGTTTGACGAGTATGGTAGCCGATGAAATTACAAGGCTTTACATCTTTATGCCCCAAGTTGATGCACGCAAGGCAGTGCATCGTAGAGGACGTTACTAAGGTGCATGACCTACTAGGTAAAACTGTGTTATAGGCGATGGTAACCACTCAACATTAGGTGGGCCATAGGGTTGTTCCATGTTGAAATGGAATAACTTCGGTATCCAAGTCTTTTCTTCAATCAAAACGTAAGAAAATACCTCCACACTACCAAAATACGGTCATTGTTTTTAAGCTTACTGTTTCTTAGGAAACCAAGGCTTTGTACCGACCCTTATTGGAAGCGAGGCCACCCTTAGGCAGACCCTACGTTGGATTTCTTGACTCTAATTGATATTTTTTGGAAACTTAATTGTTTACAAGATCAAGGTGTTTTGATTGTATGAGAATTCTGTAAGCTTATGTGTCTAATCTTACCTGAATGATTAAAAAAACATTTCGTAAATTTTCAGGAAAGCTAAAACCTTATCATTGAAGTATTTTCTCGGGCCCTAAAACTGATAAAATGTACGGACAGACAAGACGCTTGATTGATTATATTCGGCAACGTACAAAAGTTGAGAAATGTTAACCGACTGGAAAAAAAGGAGGAGGCTCTAAATTCGTCGGAATCTTTTATTTTTATGTAAAGTACCCTGATTACTGGAAAACTCTTAGACCGATTCGAGAAATACTTTTTTTGTTTAATAAGGTATGCTTCTCAGGTGGTCCCATTGGCACCGAGTCAAGATAGGATGATGGGATCCCAAAAAAAAATTCGTGGTCTGTAAAGTCGGTTTACGGACGATAATTTTACGTGATATCGAGAGAGATAGATGCGTCACAAACCGAACGCTTAGGCCGATTGTGCCTCTCTATCGCTTGTTCCGCACTCTCGCTTGCACGCTCGGCTCTAATGGAGTAAAATGGTACTCTATCGTGTATTTATATTAACACTTCTTATGACACACTCTCACAAAGAAGATTGGAACAATCCAACATTTCTGATGTAAGATTTTAATAACGAAATAGCATTTGCTGAAGCAAGTCAGGCTCGTACACTACTGATATAAACTCGAAATGGCAAGTATCATTCCCAGTAATGACTTTGTACCTTAATTTCAATGTATTAAGGGATGTTTTTGGTTTGCAAAATCAGAGAACAAAAGCGTTCGGTAACCACAGAATGTGTGACGCTTTCCGTGACAGAGTAATTTAAAACTTTGTACTATTATTGGTGTGGTTATGTATTTTTACGATACCTTCGGTACTTCTTTTTCTGGGTGATTATTTTATTATAAGTTTATTGGTGGATTTTATATGCTAATCTTGAAGTAGATTATAGTCAAGTTGGTGAATAAATAAATCAGTCACACAAGCTAAGATCTGTGTGGATTTCAGGAACTATGAATATCAAAGTACCATAACACCTTCACCCGGAACGAATATTTGAAGATTTTGCAAGTATTTGACGACCTCTGTGGCGCAGTAGGCGAATAGCCGACTGAGACGCAGGAGGTAGCGGGTTCGATTCCCGCCGTGAAACAAATGTTTTCATAATCTACAGATATTTGTTACGGGTTTAGTTGTTTTTTTTTATATATACATACTAGCTGACCCGCCCGCGACTTTGCGCGCTTGTGTATTTCCGTTCCCGTGGGAACTAAGGGATAAAAACTATATAAAACAATATTGTCAAAGTGACGGTACATTTCATGTAAACGACTTCACGACAATGAACGTAGGTTAAAAAAATCACATTAAAATCGGTGTACATGTTTCGGAGGAGTGCGACCACTAAAACTGTGTATTTAGTAGAAAGAAGAAGTATGAATTTACTTAAAAGCATAAGCATAAATGCATTTATTAAGGAACAACAAATATAAAGTTATGTGTACAGTTTGAAACGATGATGCCTGTATAAGTATGGAAACTGTGTTACAGACACCAACGCCCACCTTTGACACCAGCAATGAGTTCCAATCAGTTAGATGCCACTAAAATCTAAAAACTAAATTAAATTTACTTAGAAAAGTATATACGTATTCTATCAGTTTTCAAATTCCCATAGATTTTTTTTATATTATCCTAATTGAAGATGTAGTAAGCTTATGGCCCACCTCACTTTAAGTGGTAACCATCGCCTATAACAAAAATATAGTACATGTTTTGCTTAGTTTGGCGTTAGATAGCACTGTGTGAAATGTTCAGCCATATTTATTTATTATTATATATGTATCTGGGTAAAATTTGATTATGCAAAAATTGAAAAAACATTTGCTACTCTACCACAAAAACAAGAAGTATCAGCAGATTATTACATACTAGCTGACCAATCCGCAGCTTCGCACGCGTAGTTTTTCAATAAAAAACATTACCCTCCCTCTGCGCAGTTCGATAAAAAGTAGTCTTTGTTACTCAGGGATAATGTATCAATAGTTAAAGAAGTTTTGAAATCGGATCAGTAGTTTTTGAGTTTAATCATTACAAACATACACACACACACACAAAAAAACAAATCTTTCCTCTTTATAATATTAGTATAGATTAGTATAGATATAGATTTTCATGAGCTTGTTTTTAATTAGGCACAAGCAATCAGTTAATGAACTAAAAAAACATAACCTTACTATCTTTTGACACCTCAGCTGTTTAACTCCACTCAGTCGACTGAATCGATCGTCGTTAAACTAGAAGATCATACACACTTACATATGTACAAAATAGATCCACGAGGTAAAACATACCCTCCTTCGGCAGACGGGAATAAATATATGAGGTTAAAAAAGACTTACGCGCAAAGCCAACCTTGAATAGGCTTCTTATAGCTAAGCCTCATCTGAACCCCAGAGCCAACTTACAGTACACGTTACACAATAGCTGCAATTTACAGTAACTCCTTTAAAACGAGAGCAAACCCATTTTACAGGAGGTGTTGATAATAGCAACAACCCTGGCAGAAATCCCAGAATCCACGAGCGGATTCCAGAGTTTGATCCTCGGTAGCGCGAGCCAAATCCGCCAATATACTAGGCTGGGCGACGAAGATGGACCTTTTCCTGATAGAGTACCTGTATCTCAAATCCTATAATAATAATAAATCTTTATTCATTTTTCATATTGCTAAAACTAACATTAGAGATTAACATCTACTTATAGGTAAGATTTTATACATTGCCTGAACTAGGAAAACCTGTATCTCAGGCGAATAAGGCTGGACTGGGGTAACTTATGAATACTCAAATTAACAAAACTTAGAATTTATTTACTTAATGAAAGAATAAAAATAACTAAATAAACTAAGTGCAAACATGGAAGGTATGAGTTTACGTACTATACAATCTTTAAAATCTTACTTTATTATGTTTAGTAATTCCTCAGTTTCCTCGTAAGATAGATTGGATAGAGCAGTCTGTAAGGCTCTTTTATAGTTTGAAAAGTTAATTGAATGGATGCTCAATTTACGATTTAGCCTGTTGTATAGCAATGGTCCGAGGAACATTAGAAATCTGGATGCAAAAGCATGACTAACTGGGTTGTTGTTAGTGCGGACGATATCTTTTCGCCTTTTGTTAGTACTTTCAGTGCTATAGGGAAGTGCTCTGTGTTGTCTTAAAACTATGTTTAGTATAAATAGCTGCCTAACTGTTAAAACTTTACACGACTTATATAATAAGTTGGTTGGATAGAGAAAGGGACGAAAAGTGGATACCTTAAGGATTTCTCTTAGTGCCCTTTCTGCGATTAATAAAAAGGTTTTACACCCTCCTCCTCAAGACGTTATACAGTAGGTTATACAGACTGAAATAAAACACGGTATACTTGCATAACTAGCTTTCGATCTGCAATACAGCGTTACTTCTTAAAAACAAATATTAATTTTCGTATTCTATTACTTAAAGTTTCTACATGTTTTTTGAACGAGAGATTTCATCTATTATAACGCCAAGGTACTTAAGATTATTAGTAAATGAGATGACAGGGCAGTTACATAAATGATCGTTAATAGGACAATTGCATTGATGTGCAAAAATATGTATATCTGGGTTAGTCGTTGGTGCTGACTTTGATTTCGGCATAGTAAATTTTAAGCATATTACCTATAACATAACATTGCAACCATTTTTGTCGCATGTATCGGGAACGTCCATGCATGAAATTTATACTAAAAATGTGTACCGCATGTGTATAAGAATTTATAGCAAGTTACTCTATGACATTAAGGAGTTACCACTCAATCAATTTAAATATAGATTATTCACATTGCTACTGAATAACTCCTATACTCTGTTTTTTTTTAAACTGAACAGATCTTCGTTTGACCACAATCTCACCTGATGGTAAGCGATGATGTGGAGTATGAAGCACGAATATCTAGAAAAAACCTATTCACTCTTACCTTAAAGAGGCCCGGATTGTATTCTTTAGGAAAAACAGACAACGGCAAAGTGTTCCATACCTGTACGCATCAAGAACGTGGAACCAAAACGGTGTGTGCGAATGGGTGGTATATCAACTAGGTACGGATGGTACTTGGCCGTGTACCTACTTGTCCTTTGATGGAAGGGAGAGAATGAATGAATTTTTGACATTACGATTATTTTATATCAATTGTAAAACTGACAAGAATTTGTATAATTTTGCAAGCTCTACGGCAAATAATTTCTTTAAAAACTTCAACATATTTAATTTAAGACCTTATTTTGTAACATATTATCATCAATGTCTTATGACTTAGATCACGCGGCATCCACCTCATTGGTATTACAAAAACGAGTGTGCTTTTAGACCACACGACTGAAGTTAAACTTCTTTTTCAAAATATTAATTATATTAATAAAATTGTCCAAGAACGAAATAAAATTACGAAAAATAATCAAACGAACTGACTGAGATATATATTTCATGCACTGGCTATGAGAGGAAGCGAGAAAGAAAATGTGCGCGCGCACCTCTCTCTCTTGCTCCTACAGTAATATACGAAACGTAACTCTCTCTCTTTCTACTTTCACTAACTTATATCTCCCTCTCAACTTCCGTTCGGACTTTTCGTAACGCATTCAGCAGCTTACTCCCCAAGTCAAGCGTGCGTAAAGTTTTACTTCAAAAATTATAACACCGAATAACGTAATATAATAACGTCATATAATATAAGGGGGCATTCATTAATTACGTGAGACATTTTTGACGATTTTTTGATTCTTCCTCCCCCCCTGGAGATGTCGCGAGATTTGTTTCGACCCCCACCCATAAGGTAAATGCGTTGGACTTATTTAAACAACACAATTGGCTTCATTATTTCAAGATATCTATTTCGAAATCTAAATTTACAGGGATAAAATTTAAAAAATAAATTCTGTGATATATCCCCCCCCCCCCCCCCCCCCCCCCCCCCCCCCCCCCCCCCCCCCCCCCCCCCCCCCCCCCCCCCCCCCCCCCCCCCCCCCCCCCCCCCCCCCCCCGGAACACCTCACGTTATTGGACGGCCCCTAACCTACTACTAATTTAATCGATACAAAATCAAGAAAAAGTGTTTATACTTCTAAGTTGCAACCAAGCCGCCCATAGATGTATTTCCAACCTTATGAGCCGCACTACTGGGTAAGGTGGTAAAGGTTTTCACACTGTAATGCCAGAGCGTCTTTAGCTCAAATGCATCCAGGTCGTCTCGCCATCTCTGTATGTGCCTCCGGCGGTGACTATATCTGTTAGCGGATAAAGATTTTCAATGCGATTTTTTTCCATTACCCCATGTTAGACTAATTGTGGTATTCATATATGTTTACTTACGATCTTTTACTAATGATGATGATATATTTTTACATGATTTGTGAGCTTTTGAGTATCCCGATGTTTCGACGCAGTTGCATGCGCCATGAGCACAGACAAACTGAAGTATTTGCGAGTGGATGGTTATTGGCAGATAAAAGCTCACAAGTCATGGTAAATATCCCGTTCTTAGTACACACGGCTACACATAAAGCTATATACAGTATAAGCTGACCTCGCATTTTGTAGGCTTTTCGTAGGATGAGAGGTCAGCTTATACTGGAAATGTAGCCTTGATTTGTAGCCATGTGTACAAATAGTGTTCATAACAATTATAGTGTCAAAAGTTTTACCTATAGTTGTCTCCCGTGGTATACGGGATACGCGTAAAATGTCGTTGAAACAATCCCGGTGCAACGATAATAAAACAAAAAAGGTGGAATTAATCCGTATAGATCCCACGGGATTTTATTTAGGGATTAATACAATCCGAGGATTAAATTAAAAGTTTAATACCTGTTAATAGCGAAATAGATTTCGAGATGTCAACCCTTTTCATTTGTAATTTCGTTTTCCAATTTAGGAGAAGTGGTATCTTGATTCAACAATTCGTTTTCGGTGGGCTCTTTGTGTGGGAGATTTGGATTTTTTTTCTGCTTGAAACGAATTCTTCGATTTAATGATCGTCTGGTCATCGGAGAACAGCAGTCAAATATTCGGTGGTTTAGTTGACTTGTGTATCAGACAAGTCAAGTAATTTGGATAAATTAACTGTTCAAAATACTGGACTCTTTGTCCTGGACCGGACTGGCTTCAGCAGAATACCGCATTTGATTTAATGATGTTATGAACTCTTTCGCCGCCACACTTAGCATTCAGTTGTAATTGTACTTTAATAACAGTGTTTTGTTTTTTTTTGTTTCTTGTGGTGGTATAAATATTGTTAGGGTTAGACCTCAAAAGGTAAAAAAGGAACCCTTTTAAGATCACTCTCTTGTCCGTCTGTCTGTCAGTGTGTCACCACCGATTTTCTCAGGAACGGGTGGACCTAGCAATTTGAAGTTTATACCAGATACTGAGGTCTATAGTCCCTATTAGGTGTATAAAATCAAGGTACTGAGTCAACACGATAATGAGCAAATTTAGATTTTCGCAAAAACTTGTAAGCACCAAAATTTACCTTAATTTTCATTTTTTTATTTTTCGGAATTTTCCCTTTATTTGTGCTGTAAGACTTTGCTTTTTGGAAAATTTCGTGATTATAGTTCAACGGGAACTACCATATAGGTTTTCGACCCAAAACCTAAGGGGCACTTCCGGTTGACCTAGAATTGTCAATTTTGGACAGCTAGGTAGGGAATCTTCGGCGCACGAGTTCGACTCGCACTTGACCGATTTTATTTTTATCTTTCCTTTGGCACGTCTTGAGTTTTCAAAGTTCAAACATTCAGCAATTGAAACGAAGTGACAAACTTTGTGTAAGTTAACGACAAATAAGTAGGTAAAGTATGAGTACATTTTTACCATTTGAAGACGCTTTCAGTCTACTGTCAATGTGAAGTCCCACGGGCCAGTATAGCACTCTACATTGACACATTTCGCTTAAAAAGCTTCTTTACGGCAGCACTGAAAGCCTTTTATTCTGAAATTATATTTTGACGAGCCAACACTGTCTCAAAGATTTTATAGGGACATCAAAATTTAAGTACAACTTGAAGAGTTTTATCCGTGTGTTCGTTGAATATACGAGTAGGTACATACTGCGACACGGAATAGAGAAAGCCAAAATATTAATAAATATAAAAAAAATATTGCTGGGCATTTCACACAGCACTATCTATCCCCAAACTAAGCAGAGCTTGTACTATGGGAACCAGATAACTGATAGAATACTTATAAACTTTTTTTTTTTGTAAATACATACTTATAATATATAGAAAAACATTCAGACCCGGAACAAATATCTGCAGATGATGCAAACATTTGTTCCGCGGCGAGAATCGACCCCGCTGCCTCCTGCGTGCCAGCCGGCTATTCGGCCACTGCGCCACAGAGGTCGTAGAATAATGAGAATGTGTTCCCTAATCTTTAAAGTAAAATCATCATCATCTTTATGTCATTTTTCCGCAATACATTATCAGCACAATAAGATTTATTAAAAAACGATAGAGACAGAATGGCCAACAATAAACCATCTGCAGTTCCTTATTTTTGCAGTAAGAATTCAGTATAGGTCCGACTTAATTGAACTGGCTAATTCATCACTAGCTTAGCTTACAACTGCCACTATATTCACTCATACAGCAACTGGTGGATGTATTTAGAGAAGGTTTTTAGATGGAATAGGCTTGCCAAAAGATATGGCAGAGATATTGGGACAAATTCATTCTTGACTGGGTGGGTATAACGAGACGTGTGGAACAAAAGTCGTCCTTTGCCCAACACAAACAACTAGAAATAGAATTTAGCTAGGACCGGAGCGGCGTGATAACAAGGAGACCTACAACCTAGCAATGGATGTGGACTGAGTAGATAGACGGATCTTAGATCCAGCATCATGCTGGACTATCCAGCAATACCGTCAGCCACAAGCACAGTTCTGCTGAACACCGCACAACAGTAGAACACATTGTTACTTCTTTTACTTCTTTCACGCAGTTCTATTCTCACTGCCTAGTGCCTATCCCTTTAAGTGCCGTTCTCCGACGTATGCCATTGAGTATTAGTCAAATAAATATTATATGTTAGCTGTAAAACGTATTAATGATGGGTCTCGTGCGAAATACGATGCGATTCTATGTGTTATTTCCTTTTGTAAACCACACTCGAAGACTGCAAGGGCTGAAAATACTCAGCATTTTGACCAAATTATAAAAAAAAACAGAATCCACTATTCCATTCTTAAAATGTTCAAGGCGATTCTAATTCACGACTTGGGTAGGATATTCTACACCAATACGGATGACTATAAGTTAGGCGCTCAACACACTGCCACGCACCACGGTGCATGCTGCGTGAATGCGTGTTCTAACGTTGCTTGTAAGTATCTCCGTTTGTATAGTAAACACGCACAGTCCAACACACAGAAAATGTACCCACGCGCGTTCATACAGATCACGTGCTCAAGCGCGGAGAAACATGCACCCCCGCGCGTAGGTGCGGGGCGAGACGCAAGGTATGGCACACCGAGTCCCGCAGTGCAGTGCGTGATTTTGGAAGCGCACTATTATGTAACGGCACTAGCGAACAGCTATGAATGAAATGAGTCAGAAATGCAACAACGTGCGTAAAAACGCGTGCGTGAGTGCGTAAAAAACCTGCACGATGATGCAGATCTGCACTCTCGCAAGTACGCGCGTAGGTGCGTCGACCCGCAACATGCAGCGTGGTGCGTGGCAGTGTGTCAACCGCCTTAATCACCCTAGCAACTATGTTTTTCTGTCAAGTATTGTATGGCTCTTTTTGACAGATAGTTGCTATGGTGATTAACTGACGGTCCGCAACTAGACAAATAAAACTAATTCGCAAACACGTCAATTAAGAACTTATTTTAGAAAAGTATGTGTATGTGGACGGAGTGACCACATGATTTTTTGTAGTTTTTTTTACCAAAAGGTTTATTAAAAGTTCTAAAACATTTGTAAAACGAATATTGGAGTTTGTAAAGAATTTAATAAAAAGATATACTACCTAATGTGTGGTCTCTCAGTTCACACACTCGCCCTTCCAAATCTGGGTAAGTATATCATTTACAGGCTTGTTTTGTACCCAAATGTTTAGTAAAACATGTATAAACGCATTTACAAGATAACAAAACATAATGCAGCTAAGATATATGGAATTACAAACTAATTTATATGGTCACTCAGAGACCACATATAAATCACGTATAACTTATTAATTATATCATAAAAACTGTAGTGTTTCTCTGCTAATGTTCAGTAAAAGTTACAATGGTGTTTGTAAAAGTAAAAAAGGGCAAAAGAACGGGCTATTTTCGTAAAATTCATATTTAATTGTGGTCTCTCAGTCCACACAAAGGAAAAACTTTATACGGTAAAATATCATTAATTATAAGAAATACAGATATATTGGGCCTTATAACGTTTAGTAAAAATGTTTTACTATAAAATTGTATGTTTTTATCCCTGATTCATTGCTAATTAAAAAAGTTATTTGCAATTTATTATTTTCTATGCAAAGTATGAAATAGGGTGTCCATGTCAAGCCATTTTCTATGCTGTCAAAAAACTATTAGGGCCTGTTGTCATAGTAACGAGGTTTACAAATAAATGGCAATAAGTGGTAATTTATATACATGTAATACGCACACAAACTAATGTAAAGGTTGATTGAAATGTTTTTTTTAGTAAAACAATGACAATCCAAAAAACCAGAGTAAATTCAAATTCAATTTTTTTTAAGACTTATTTTTTTCTCAATCGTAGTTGTTTTCCTCGTATCAATCAAACTATGACCGATGTAAATAGAATGCGAATCTAATTTGGCTCATAATGTGAGTAAACCCAAACACAGATTTCTTAAAATTTACTTATTTGTCCGCTGCGATTTCAAAGAAAATTTAATTAAATGCAAGTATTTATTAAATATTAAACAAAATTAATACATTTAATCGTAGGATGAGAATCAAAAGAAAGTAATAATAATATATTTAAGTCACACAGTTACGAATTTAATGAAATTTGCGGGTACATGTTTGAAGTCAAAATTTAAGTTTTTTTTAACTTCTCTATTTGTGCTACCTGAAAATAAAGTCTTTGGCTTTTGATTTTTTGAAAGAATAAAGCTTTCCAATAGGGTCATCGATTATCAATACAGGAGATGTTTAACAAGAAAAGTGTCTTCATAATAAATAGTCATTGTTAATTTTAATCATTATGCTTTTTTATTAAGTAAGTTGAGGTTATAAATTTCAAATTAAAACAATTTCTTATTGAATGAAAAATAATATAGTTTCGATAAACCTTTAGATCACCTTGTGGAATTGTCTCAGTCACCCCATGCGAAAATACCCGCAGTGCGAGGACTAATTCGAGGCGCGAGAGCGAATACCAAATGAAATTGCATAAAATAATGATTTAAGTACAATAAAACTATTGGTTAATGTGAAAAATCGAAACACAGGTGCTATGAATCATATTATTATCATATAATCATATTCATTAATATCGATAAGTATGTAAAGTTTCACGAACTCATTTGTAGCATTTATTGCATAGGTACTATGAGTTTATTATAAGTTTTGGACATGATTTTAAATTATTTTTTATAGTAATTCTATATAATTTTAATGAATAGTGTTTTTGTTACAAATAGTCACTAGTATATATTCTCAACTTTTACATATATTGATTACAAAGTAAATGATGCAGTATTACAGGTAAAATATAGGATCATATGCAGCTATCTCAGGTAGGTAAATTCAACTCTTAAGATGATTTATTAATTAGTAACAACAAAGAGCGTAACTTATTATATATAAATACATTTTTATGTACTAATTTTAGTAATTTTAAATGAATTATCGTCGTAACATACGCTTCTCTCATTTGAAGAATGTATGGATGAAAGAAGAGTGCACGCGGCGGAAATGCGAATGATGGATGTGTGGGGTAACGAGAATGGGTAAAATAAGGAATGAGTAAGAATATTAGAAGAAGTTTAAAAGTAGTGCCAGTGATAAAAACATTAAGGAATAAGAAACTAGCGTGGTATGGGTATGTCATGCGTTGGGAAGAAAATCATGTGACTAAATGAGTGATAAATATACTAATTATGTACTTCTCTCTTTCTTTCAAGTTTATTTTATTATTTACGTATATGTATGTATGTCCATGTATCTCTTTACTCATTTACTTTTCTGCGTTCGTGAGGCTACCCATGGGTCCCATCTGAAACCCACGCCGCTTACCTTCCTCGGATGTTTGGCAGCAATACGCTGAGAGGGGGCCTCTTTGGCCCACATAGCACGGAAGACTATATTATCTATACCTACCTATGTTTAAGTACTAAATTTTTATCTTGTGTTTTTCCTGTATTTCTGTAAATAGTTTTTCTTTTTTATCATTATAATCTTGATGTAAGTAGGTATGTTTGATCTGTATTTGTTCTGTTTTGAATGGTCTGCCCCGTGTGTGTCAAATAAATGTATTTTCATTCTTTCTTTTATCTTTATATGAGTTTTGATGGATATAGAAGTAGAGGAAGGTCGAAGAAGAGATGGATGGACTGTGTAAGAAATATATGGGTAGGAAGAAAGTGACCACGGAGATGACGGCTGATAGAGAGATATGGAGGAGGAATACATGTTGTGCCAACCCGCATAATGTGGGAAAAGGGTAGAAAGAAGAATATACACTTCTTTCATTTAATAAAGAGTGACACTTGTAATTCCCAATACCATCATGAATTAGGGAAGGAATAAATTATATTGTCCCTACACATATATTATAATTATAATTAATCGAGGTAAATAACTTATAAAATATTTATCAGTGCCGTTTATTGATCAAAGTAGGTTGTTTACCTTCACTTCTTGTTAGTGGCTAATGTGACTAGGGGAGTAAGATAAAGATAAGATAAGACAACTCTTTATTGTACACCAAAGTAAAATACAGAACATAATTCTTACAAATAGATTTAGTACAATGGGCGGTCTTATCGCTAAAAGCGATCTCTTCCAGACAACCTTTGTATGGACAGGATCATCATGACGGCGGTGCATCTATATAAATTTAAAAACATATCTACATATTATAAACCTAAATTATCAATAATAACGCAAATTTAATTTAAATAAGCAACTCTAAAAATGGTTACGTTGTATTCTACTCTAATCTAAGTTGGTTTGTTCATAAATAAATAATGTTTTTTGTTTTAATCCAAAATCTGTATAATATGAGTGTTTGTGCCTTAAATTAAGCTAGTTGTCTTCTTACATTTGGTCGAGCAGCATTTTCTCAACTATCTCGAGATTTTGATTATAAAACCAGAACAATTTATAGATACATTTATTTTTTATTTTATGTGAAGAAGACGTCTCTTCAATATAAATATTTATATTGCAACACCGTATATAGGACACTGATAATTTAGTGATAATGGTTCAAGTTAACAGTGATGTTTTCATAGTGTGGACACCCTACTTCATACATTGCATAGAAAATATTAAAATGCAAATAACTTTTTTAATTAGCAATGAATCAGGGATAAAAACATACAATTTTATAGTAAAACATTTTTACTAAACGTTATAAGGCCCAATATATCTGTATTTCTTATAATTAATGATATTTTGCCCAATTAAAGTTTTTTCAGTGTGTGGACTGAGAGACCACAATTAAATATGAATTTTACAAAAATAGTCCGTTCTTTTGCCCGTTTTAACTTTTACAAACACCATTGTAACTTTTACTAAACATTAGCAGAGAAACACTACAGTTTTTATGATATAATTAATAAGTTATACGTGATTTATACATAGGCTGCTATTTAAGAATCCGGAACTGGCCACTGCATAAATAATATTTAAAAAGAAATTATCACGTTTGAAAATGGAACTCTTTGGCTGTAGAATGCAGGTTATTTCGTCCGTCTGTCAATTGTTTTCATTGTGTGGCGCGATTTCAAAAATTGCGTGTCATTATCACAATGGATTTATCTCGAGAAGATTTTCGTGCGATGATTTTTTATGATTTTCGACGTGGTCTAACTCAACAGCAGTGTATCGATCAACTCAGTTCGACTTTTGGGGATAAAGCACCATCAAAGACTACTGTGTATCACTGGTTTAGTGAGTTTAATCGTGGACGTCGTATGCTCACGGACGAAATTAAAGATGGTCGGCCTAAATCAGTTGTTGTGCCACGAAACATCGACGCAGTGCGTAAACTAATAATGCAAGATCGTCATGTGACATATCGAGAGATAGAGGCGATCTTGGGCATTAGTATGACGAGTATACATAAGATATTACACGAACACTTGGCTGCAAAAAAAGTTTGTTCGCGTTGGATACCGCACAACTTGAAAATAGATCAAAAACAGGCTCGTGTCGATTGGTGCAAAAAAATGATAAAAAAATACAATCGTGGTGCATCAAAAGCTGTATATAATATCTACACAGGTGATGAATCCTGGATTTATGCATATGACCCCGAAACTAAGCAACAGTCAACAGTTTGGGTCTTCCAACATGAGCCGAACCCAACAAAAGTTGCTCGTGCGAAAAGCACTTTGAAGCAAATGGTCGCCTGTTTTTTTGGTATAGATGGACACGTGGCTACTGTACCCCTAGAAAATTGTAAATCTGTTAATTCAGAGTGGTACACGACCATTTGTTTGCCAGAAGTCTTTGCAGAAATCAGGAAGAATAATCCACAACGCAGAATCATTCTCCATCACGACAATGCAAGCTGTCACACTTCGGGTGAAACGACCCGATATTTGGAGGGTGAAACGGTGGAATTAACGGGTCATCCGCCATATAGCCCTAATTTGGCACCCAACGACTTCTTTTTATTCCCAACCGTGAAGAATAAATTACGTGGTCAACGATTTTCAACCCGAGTAGAAGCCGTTGAGGCATTCAAAAATCATGTTTTGGAGATACCGTCTTCCGATTGGAAAAAGTGCTATGAAAACTGGTTTCACCGAATGCAAAAGTGCATTGATCATCATGGCGAATATTTTGAAAAGCAATAAAACCATATTTAACAGTCAATGATAGTTATTTTATTTTATTCCGGATACATAAATAGCAGCCCTCGTACGTGGTCTCTGAGTGACCATATAAATTAGTTTGTAATTCTATATATCTTAGCCGCATTATGTTTTGTTGTCTTGTAAATACGTTTATTACATGTTTTACTAAACATTTGGGTACAAAACATGCCTGTAAACGATATACTTACCCAGATTTGGAAGGGCAAGTGTGTGAACTGAGAGACAACATATTAGGTAGTATATATTTTTATTAAATTCTTTACAAACTCCAATATTCGTTTTACAAATGTTTTAGAACGTTTAATAAACCTTTTAGTTAAAAAAACTACAAAAAACCATGTGGTCACTCCGTCCACACACACATAGAAAAGTCACTTCAAATGTCATGCTGTGTAAGTGAAATAATAACGTTTGCTCATTATTATAAATACGGGATTTATCACGATTTAACACCGATAAGACGGTACGTGATAAATCCCGTATTTATAATAATGATTAAAATCAATCACTAAAGTTTTTTAAGTAAAATAACGTTTGCTTTTTACGAAAGTTTAGTAAGCCAGTAATCAATAGAATGAACCCCAATAACGTCACTATTAAGTTTGTATGAGACAGTGGTTCACATCTAGTGTCCAAGTTTTTAGGCTTCCAACATGACTTTACACCTTTTTAAGCCGAGACATCGAGTCTTACGAAGAAAGGAAATGATCAGCTGGAAATAGGGTTGCCAACCGTCCTTTTTCCCAGGACATGTCCTGCTTTTACGGGTGTCCTGGACTGACCTGGATAGTTTTTAAGTAGCGTCCTAGGGTTTTAAATGTGTTTTAAAATTCACGCGCCACTATTGTCTCCAATCGTTTAGTCACTGGGTCCGCGTCTCGTGTGTGAAGTTCGTTGACACTTTTTAAAACAAAGAAGCAACGTGGAACGCTTTCTGTACCTTTTGCAATAACAGTTTATACAAGCTCTCATGAGCATTCCAAACACAATAGTGAATGCAGGTTTTAACCGAAATACCCTGGTATTTCTACCTTCAAATCCTGGATTCCAAAATTTGCAGATGGCAACCCTAGCTGGAAATCAAATAGCAGTGAAACGCTCAACTTAGCTGATTTGTGAACGGCTAAGCAAAAACTACAATAACGCTTCACTAGAATGAATGCCACATCAGATTTTTTTATGCTCGCACAGTTCATTCCATAATAATATGTTGTTTTTAAATATACCTACTCACTTTTTTCGAAATAATGGATTTTACTTCCAGATTGAGTGATGGCGTAATAAAGGTGAAATTGGTAGACAAATTAAAATCCTGGGTTCGATACAAAACTGGGCCAGGATAGAGGGCTTCATAAATCAAGGATAAATCATAAATCAAGTAATTTGCTTGGGACAGTGTAATAACTGGATAATTTGTACTTAACTAGGCAAACTCCGACCTACTATAAGCAAAATTAATGCAATTTAAATTTTATTTGGAGTTTCAAGTTTCGGGCGAGGAAATCATTTCAATTTATTAGTCGTGCCGCGATGTGTTTCATTGCAAGGCTTATTTCAGTTTGTGTTCCACTTATTTTCAAGTTGTTAGCAGTTCTGCGAGACTGACCTCGTTTATAGCCCCTTTCGGAGGAAACTTTAAAACGCTATCTACGGCTTTTGTTTTACTACGAGACCCTGATGTCTAGATAAATATTTTTTCATTATTTTCATTAGTATAATCCCACTGCAGGAAAAAGGCATCCCTTCTTTTTTTCTTTGCGGTCCTGTTATTGTCCAGTCCGTTGAGTAAGAATCGAGCCAGTCAGCGCGTTGCGCCCTCGAACGCCCCAGTCTGCCGCGACGCCGGCCTTAGCTAATTAGATAAAACATTAGAAAAACAAACTAAACAAGATTACCATCATCATCATCAGCAGATTTGATTTTACGGTACTTACTCGTACCTCTTTCCTTCTGCCTCTTGCCTTGTACCTATTATTTTAATTATTTTCTCTCGTTGTTATAGGACAAAACGCGTTCCTCTTTCCTCACGCCAAGTCAAGTTTAGAACAACATACATAACTTCCATTTTCCTTCACTGATTCTATCCTAACGAGATTCACATTGTATCCAATATAAACACAACTCATGATCACCATAATACTGTCTCGTGTCTCTTTACGAAGAATGCATGGGGCTTTTGCAACGAGCTATTTGGTAGCTTATTGCATTCGTAATGCTTGTTAGGTATCGGCTCTGGCGGTATCAGAGTGGGTTGGTCCAAGGTCCATGCGTGAGCGGTTCAAAATGCCTGCCAGAACTGCCCCAGAAAAGTTTATCTACGGAAGAATAAAATAAAATGGTATTTATGCATCGTGTTTCTACTCGTTAGATTAAAATGTATTTTTTCTATTTCCTTGCGTAGAGATAAACTTCTCTAGGAGTAAACTTTTAGAGGAAATCTCTAAAAGGATCCAATTGGGATGGGCTGCATTCGGCAAGTTAGACGACATCCTTAGGTCGCCTAAAACTCCACAGTGTCTGAAGACCTGCCCACCATGACCTACGGTGCCGAGACATGGACGCTCACGCAGGAGGCTGTGTACAGGTTAAGAGTTGCACAGAGAGCCATGGAGCGTACCATGCTCGGCATCAGACTGTTAGACAGAGTTCCAAACGTCGATATCCGTAGACGAACGAAGGGTCATGATGTTGGGATTCGAGTTATGGACCTCAAATGGTCTTGGGCAGGACACTTGGCTGGACGTGGTGATGACAGATGGAGCAGGACAGTGACTGAATGGTGGCCGAAGAGCGGGTATAGAAGGGTAGGACGTCCGGCATCGAGATGGGTGGACGACATCGTAAAGGTCGTGGGCCGTCAGAGGGTGAGACTATCGCAAGATCGTGTGTGGATGGCACAAACTTGGGGAGACCTATACCCAACAATGGGTGAAGTCAGGCTGTGAATGATGATTATGATGAGATAAACTTTTCTAGGGCGTTCTACGTGTTAACCGAGAGCTGGCACTTATCTGGGCCAATGCATAAGCATTACAAACAAGCACGAATTTGCAATAAGTGAACATCACAAAGTGGTGGCTTGGTCTTATCACAGTACGCACACATTTGCAACACCAGTGTTGATCGCACAGCCAACCGCGCATGGACGCCTTATTGTCAGTCATACAGTCTTTACAGTCCTTATTGTCATGCCATAAACGATTTTCTTAAATTTGTCTTTATCAGTTATTACTTAGGCCATGCCCCGGTATATCCTGAGGCAGCTATAATACCGAGAGCATCGCTCCGGCATTTGTTGGCTTCGGCAATTGTCGCGGCGCATCGATCCCACTTTAATATGTGGCTAGATTGCATACTGTTTGCTAAACTAATGTACGAGGAGAATTTGTAATTGGGAATTGTTTCCGATTAGAACTACTGCCAAACTAGGTACTCTATTGGAGAAACGTTTTAGGGTGTGTCAAGTCTTCAGAAAGCTAATTCTAAAAGAAAATATGTTTCCAGGCTTCTTAATTACAACGTATTGAAACCCTCAATTTTTTTAGATCCTTCGGTCCTGTGCGTGGATATCCAGTGCTTATGGTATGCACCTAGTTGTAGGTAGGTTATTATTTGCTACTATTGGTTAAAAAAAAAAAAAAATTATTTCTGAAATATAGAACTTTAACAAAGTTGTTGGGATCTTCTTTTAAGTATATACTTGTGTCAGAAGACCCCGCTCTTCAATAGCCATACAATTTATTTATACCTATAGGTTATAGATTTTTACATGGAATAGGTTATCCAACAGTAGCAAGCACATACGGTAGGTGTATATGAGTAGAATGTGTATGTTCGTGTGTGTATGTATGGTAGTGGGTGTGTATGTGTGTGAGTGTTTGTGAGTGTGTGTATGCGATAGGGTGGGTGTGTGTTTGTGTGGCAGGGTGCGTGTACTGTATGAGTATAGGGAGTTGATTGTTTGTTTGATATTGAAATAATACTTACGATCAGTTTTCTACCGATATCAATTAACTTATTTTCATACATATCAGTAACTTTAGCTTGAGTCCAATATAGCAAGCATATAAAAATACTGATAAATCACGACGTCAGAACTTTATAAAGGCCGTCATACTATAGTGAAATCGCAAACGCAGCGTTCGAAACGAGCTGTCAGTCCTTTCGTACATTTTATTAGTGTTCGGTGCTGGGTGGTACAACGAAACTGCAGTTTCAGCTACAAACTTTCAAAAACTGTTCGAAAATTATGAACAGAAAGTGGGTTTTATCAATTTACTCTTCAGAAAGTGGTTCAGAATCCTAAGTGATCATCAATAAACGAAATATTCAACCACATATCTAAATTCTTCTTTTTCGATTTCCTTCCTATCGGAGAGGTCTATTCCTATTAGACATGTTTTCTTTGGATAATACGACTCCAAAAAGACATGCAGCCCTGTAGCTCAATCCAGAAACCAAATCTAATAAAATAAATAAACGACTTATTGATTGATTGATTGAAAATGCTTTATTGCACAAAAATACATAAATCTGTATATAGGCGAACTTAATGCTAGTAAGCAGTTAACCCTTGCATAGTGTGGAAAAAATATTTTTGTAGGACATGACAGAAAATTTTAAGAAAAAATAAAACTAAGATATATTGATAACAAGCTTCCGCCCGCGGCTTTGCACGCGTGGTTTGCCAATAAAAAGTAGCCTATGTGTTATTCCAGGTTATGATCTACGTACATACCAAATTTCATCGCAATCGGTTCAGCCGTTCCGGCGTGAAAGAGTAACAAACATCCATACATACAAACTTTCGCGTTTATAATATTAGTAGGATAATGCCCATATCAATACTTATGTATGACTTATGAAAAAAACCCAAATGTGTCTTAGTGCGGATGAGCCTTCACAAGTGACGTAGATGCTAGCTCATTTTCAATAGCTTTCTCAATAGCTCTCCATAAAATGATGCATATAAACTCCACAATGAAGTCCAGAAGTCGCGAGCGAGCAATTCTCGCGATCAATGTAGCAATGTGAGCCATTTTTAAGAAACGAGCGAGAAGTCGACATTTTTCAAAAGGCTTCCCACGCCAATACCTTTGTACTCGATAGACTTTTAGTGAAACCTTTGCGAGCTTTTGAACTTATTTGTAAGGTATGATGACTATTGGTTTATTTTTATTTGGGTATTGGTATAAATTGGATAGCTATATAATTCTGGATATTTACCGGAATGGTTGTAACAATGTTTGAGATTAAATATAGTACGAGGAATGAACAATGTATAATAGGCGACGTTATCGCTATCCACAACCGTTGGGAAGAGGATCAAGGAGATCAAAAACGAATACAGGGTGTTTGGTAATATACTGACGATATTTATGTGACGGTTTCTCAAAACATAAAAAAAAGACTTTTCGAAAAATTAACAACTAGTTTAGTAAAATACGCAAAAAGCAGAATTAATTGAAGCATACTTCCTTAACCGACGAAGCCCAACTAATGCGCTGAAGTGGTATCAGGAACGCTACCCAGACCGCGATTGAGGAATTATGCTTCAATTAAGTCTATTTTTTGCGTATTTGACAATGCCATGATAGGACAAATAAGATAATGCAATGACTGATATAAAAGTCCGACAGATGCAAGAAATTCAAAATTTGTTCTGAAATACGAAATGTTTTTGAACTCACGAAATGCTCATGAGAGCATGGAGTTCCTAAACTTCTTAATCGCTACAGTATTAATACTTCTTTAATGTGCAATTAGAATCGAATAAAATGTTTGTAGAAGGAATTTTGTTTGTCCTGTTGTATGAGAATACTTTTTATCAAATTTGACTAACTTCTGCTGTTCAGATTTTTTTCATCCGATATGATAAAATGATCCTTACGAAGAATTGCATCGATCAGAATCAAAAAAAAATTTACCAACATGATTCATTTTAAGGCGCTATTCACACTTGACCAAAAAATTTTCAATGCCTAAATGTTTTTCTTTGAAAACAAGCTGATGTTTTAAAAAAAACTGCACCTGTATCTCCTCTGGTTATGGGTGCTGCCGTACTGTTACAGTTATAAAAAACACTCTGTATAGTGATATCAGTATCAGGCTAATACAATATAGTATCAGGTTAAACAAGAGTTCCTTGAGAAAGGGCTCACCCGGGGATAAACTTCCACCATACCTATTTCTGCCACCAAGCAGCTGCAGCAGCAAGCTGTGTTTCGGTTTGAAAAATATGGTTGCCGGTGAAATTAAAAGCGCATGAGGGTTTACACTTGTATGCCTCAAATTGATGGACGTAGGGTGAACTACATTGGCGTAGCTACCGGAGCGCCAGACGGGACAGTGCCCCGGGGCCCCCTAGCTCAGGGGGCCGCTCGGACTCTGACTTACAAACTATAAATTAAACTAGTGAAAATTTCACCCACATTCGCAATATAAACGTATAGTCGGTCAAGAAAAGTTTTTTAAAAATCTCTACTTATTTAGGATTCCGTACCCAAAGGGTGCTCAACGGGACCTTAACGTGCCTCTGCTGTCTGTGTGTCTGTCACAGGACTGTATTTTTTTAACGGTAACAGGTAGATATTTTCTGTTATTTTCATAAAATAGTTTTAATTTGTTCATTAAAATAAGTTACAATTAGTATTTGGTTTTTAATTTTATTATGGAGTCGACTGTATTACGACAAATCTGGAGTACGTTGAATTCGGAACACGACGAATACGGTGCGACGTTTCGGTCACAGATAGGGTAGGTAGGTATGTCCTACAGGATACGAAATAAAAAAAAAACTGTTTAGCGTTCCACAGCTGTAATTTCCGTTAAAATTGCACAGCCGCACAGATTCACACTCAATGTAGGTAGGTAGGGAACACCGAATCACTGGCCTAAGAAGCGACGAGTACCGGTCCAGGGCGCGCTAGGGTAGGTGGCAGGCTCGTTCCAGAAGGTAGCTGTGGGATCCACCCCTCGCCGATTCGGTGAAGGGTCACGGCCGCGCAGTCGTCGCAATCTTGGCAATCCCACCGTCTAGTGTAGGTAGCTAATCGTGTACATTGATCCTGGAAGGAGCGAGCACAGCCTTAGAAGGCATCTAGAAATTAGCTGTGTGCCACGCCCTGCGCCATATAGGTAATTACAGCAACAGCTTCGGTGCAAGGCCCAGCGATTCGAGTGGGTAGTTGAAATGGAGGGTTGATAAATGCAGTTTAGCTAGCAGACAGCTTTTTATACACATAAAAGAAAGACTAGGCAGATAGAGATACAGTGGTGGCATTAGATAAGATAGAAACTCACCCCAGCGGGATCCTAGAATAATCTAGCACAATTTGTAGATATATAAAGGCTCAACCGACGCACGTCCAGTCGCCAGCACAGACCACTTAGATGTACTAGTCACCAGCGTGTCCCAAGGCGTGTGATGGCTCCCAACAAAATGGATGCGCTTGACATTCCAAGGTCGGTTAGCGTTCCGTGGCTGTGCGCGGTCGAAAGTAAAAACCTTTCTAGTATTTTTCTAATTATAAGGTTTCGTATAGCTGTGTTCATTTTTATTCTAGTTTTAGCTAAAGTAACTAGGCGCAACGTTACAACGGAACAAACGATTTTAAATAGTTTAGTTTGGGGGCCTAGTTTATTTTTTGCCCCAGACCTTTGGTTACCTAGCTACGTCACAGGTGAACTACGAGGCAATACGCCATGGTTACCACTTAACATCAGGTGTGACGTAAACAAGTTCCATCACCAGGTCGTATAAAATAAAAATTAAACGAAATAAGTTATATTTTATGTAGAATCCATACATATCTACTACTCATGTACATGACATGTCACTAATTATTTGACCCATTCCAAGACACCAGTAGTATTGTGTTCTTAATCGCTCTATACTTTGACTAACATCAAAACTATGCAAATTAAACATATTAAAGGGCGAAGACCCACCCATCAACTTCAAAAACTCACCACAATAACGTTATCTTTCCCCCCTATAACATTTATCCACCCCATCAGTGTAGAATGGTGTGCAATTTACTTAATTCATATGCACCCTTGCAAACTACACCTGAGTACCTGCTGTCATCAGTATGCAAATATAATTTTGCGAGAACTTAATAAAGGTAAGACTAGCTTTAGAAATATCAACTTTAAAATTGTTAGGTTAACGTATTCAGGACTTTAATATGGGACTTAAAAAATTAAGCTAACTAGTAGTTCGCCCCGAACTGAGATCTCGCGAGTCTCCCATAAAAATACTTAAAATATTATTCGTAATTTTAGACTATCAAAATAGTGCCACGAAATAAATAATCAAATACCTACAGTTTCATTCAAATTACAGGCAACGGGAGTTCTTATTAATTGGTTACTGTTTTTGGGGTAAAAATTGCAGTTATTCTTGACTTCAGACTTTTGCCTGTATTTGTGTCACTAAAGCTACACGCGTACAAAATAACAGCACTGTGGGGTCACGAGTGTATCCTGTAAATTTTAGTTTTTATTGTAGCTAATAACTCAAAAACTGCAAAGACTTAACTAAAAATAAAAAACGGCCAAGTGCGAATCGCACTCGCTCACGAAGGGTTCCGTACCATTATCTATAAAAACGGCAAAAAAATAATTGTCTGTTTTATGGGAGCCCGTCTTAAATATTTATTTTATTCAATAGCACAATTTTATTTCTTTACCTTATTTGAGGTTGGTGCCGATTAAGCTAGTTCTCTAAATTGTACGAGTACGAGCGCCCATACAACTCAGAAGACTATCTTAATTTCCATCAACTATGTATGTATGGGGACACGATTTAATTATAACTTTTTTATTATTTTTTGGAAGTTTTCGTTTATTTGTGCTGATTTCGTGATTCTAGGTCAACGGGAATAGGTTTTCGACCCAAAACTTATAGGGTACTTCCGGTTGACCTAGAAATGTCAATTTTGGTTAAAAGCAAGTTCTTACAGCACAATTAATGCTAGATTCCGAAAATAAAACAAAAAATAGAAAATTAAGGTAAATTTTGGTACATACAAGTTTTTGCGAAAATCTATTTTTGCCCACATCTTTTTATCGTGTTGACTCAGGATCTTGATTTTTATACACTTAATAGGGACTACAAACCTTAGTATCTGGTCTAAATTTCAATTTGCTAGGTCCACCTGTTCCTGAGAAAATCGGTGGTGATACACAGACGGACAAGAGAGTGATCTTATAAGGGTTCCTTTTTTTACCTTTTGAGGTACGGAACCCTAAAAACGGGGTCAACACTGGTGGTAGTAATCTCATTCATATGCACCCTTCAAACTGCATCACGATAACATGAATGACGTCACAAGCAATAATAATTATTTTTCAAGGCATTTACGCTTTAGCCACAGGGCAATTGAATCATGCAAATGTCACTTTATTATGACCTCTGGCAATAAAAAATACAATAAAATGTAGTTGGGATGTGGGATTTTCGCTTATCGGAGGTTAGCGGTTGAATAATTTAGCATAAATAATTGCATGATTTAGAATTGAGTGTTTGTTGTGATTTTACTGAAAACATTTATTTGTCAAGTATAGTGCGATTCGGGAAATAACCGTGAGCTACTTCACGTGTTATCTTATGTGTCAGTGTCACGCACGAGTTACGCGCTGCACTTTTGCATTATAAAGGGTAGATGTATAGACTCTATACTACTATAGATCGTGCAATCCACGAAGACGCGCCCCTCTATTCCTCCTAACCATTTATAGTATATGTGTGCAAGCTTCCGTCAATGTTGAGTGTTATCGGTACACACTAATTACCTATGAGTGCACACGCACACTACAATGAATAGATTAATTAGGAGAGAGCGTCATGGTCAAAGTGAAAGATGCTCTACTTCAATATTATTTTTTTTACCCGACTGCAAGGAAAGGGTTATGTTTTTTTTTATTTTTAAGTGTGGATATTGTATGTGATTATTAGTTTATATACGATAATATTACCATTTTCATAATAGGGGGTAATTATGACATAAATGAAATACGTGAAAAGTTTTATTGAACTTTATTGAGATATGAAAATCGTCAATCACTCGTTTCAGAAATTACTGATTCAGAGTCTGATGTATCACCGAAATTTATAATTAAACTAAAATCAAGATCACAGTGTCTCATGTATTCGTCTTTTATTTTTTCCACGTGCTGACACGTATTGAACCAGACATCTTTATTTACTCGATCAAATGCTTCATTTAAAATGGACATAATCGAAGTGTAATTTTGATTGATATTGCGGCTAGCAACGTCGTTTTTAACAATACCCCAAATGTTTTCGATTGGGTTTAAATCTGGGTGATACGGAGGAAGCCGAAGCGCTGTGAATCCATGTTCTTTCAATAATTCGTCAACTTTGTACTTGCGGAAGTTTTCTTTGTTTTTTAATATAAGGTCATAAAGTTCAGGTTTTTTGTAGCTTGGTTCAAAATGGATATTTTTTCATTCAGCCAAGTCTGCATGTCTAATTTGTTGGAGTTGGATGTTGGTATTTTTTCCGAACTAGTATTGTGATAGGCTGCATTATCCAAGACTACCACGGCATTATTTGGAAGATTTGGTATTAGTTTCTCCTTTAGCCACTTTAAGTAATTGTCTATGTTCATATTATCGTGGTAGTCTCCGGATTTGATCTCTGATCTGTATGTCAACAACGCATTTGGTACGAAACCCTCTGCACTTCCGCCATGTACTATAATTATGCGCACTCCTTTTGTTAAATTTTGTTTTATTGCTGTTTTAGAACTTTTTTCAGCTTAATATTTTTTTTGCACGTGGTTAGTATGAATATATGATTCATCTGTGTAGACTATAGGTCTACCTTCATTACGAAAAGACTTTATCTGTTTTAAATATTTCAATCTTAACATTCGAATATCATGTTTTTCGGTTAGCACTTTCCTGTTATTATCAGTTTTTCTCCATTTATTACCAAGTTTAAGTAACAAAGTTCTTAGGGTTGTTATACATCCATCAACTTGTATACGGTCTTTCAAAACAATATAAAGTCGTGATAATGTTGGAAATTGACGATGTTCTAAATGATAGCTTTGTATAGTTCTTCGGACTACACCAATATCAAATTCGTCTAAATCAATTTTTCGTGGTCTTACCCTTCTCTTCTTCATGGGTGATGTAAAAATAGAAGCACTTCTGCCTACTAAATTTGAATGCGACGTACTCTCTTCATTTTCAGACTCAATATCCGCTTCCGTAGTCGGCTCTGTTGTACGCTTCGCACTTGGGACTATAAGAACTATCGCATCCGTCTCCATAGTTATATTCGATTCCATAGCAGGTACTGTAGTTTGGTTCATTGTATTAGTATATGCCTTTCTTTCGCGTAGAATTTTAGTCACTGTGCTTTCAGATACTCCAACAGCCTGTGCGGTTCTCCATCGCGCATCAGTGAGTTTTTCTGCATAATTTTTACTTGCTTCTTTTTTCATAAAATTATAAACTTTAGAAATAATTTCTCTTGCCTAAAATAAAAAAAAAACATTAAATAGTTTTACTTATTTTTAAAGATGAAATGAAGTCTTCTTTTAGTAAAATTTGCTATTTTCAAAATTAAATTACTTTTCTTTGCTTATTTCATGTGTTTTAGTAACTACAAACTTCTAAACAATCATTTCCATACCTGGCTTTTAAGTACAACACGTTGCTCTACTTTATTTTTTTTAAAATGTCGATAAAATATCGACATTTTAAAAAAAATAACGTAGAGCAACTTTCATGGCGAGTCTGGATTTTCGCAACATAGGATATACTACCTGTGTGCATCGAACCGCTGACGGTTCGCGACTGACGCTCGGAGCAAACTCCCCGCACCCCGCGATCCCCTCAACCAAAAATTGGTGGGGCGCATCGTCCTGGATTGAACTATCTATAGTGGTTCGCCCCGAACTGAGATCTCGCTAGTCTCCCCTAGAAACAACAATATAGGTATTATCCGTAATCTTTGACTAAAATATTAGTGCCCCGAAACATAAACCAAAGTACTTGACCTACAGTTTCATTCAAATTACAGGTAACAGTAGTTCATGTTAATTGGTTATCTTTTTGTGGTACAAATTGTTATTATTCTAGATTTCAGACTTTTGCCTATATTTGTGTTACTTAAGCGACTTGTATACCATATTACAGCACTGTGGGGTCACTGGTGTACCCCGTGAATTTCATCAAAGTTCAGTTTTTATTATGGCCAATAACTCAAAAACTATAAGAACTTGACTAAAAATAAAAACGAAGTCGAAATGAAGACTTGAACTAATGAAGACCTTTTATTTGACGTCTTACTAGACCTAATAGTCTCATTTTAATTTTTTTTACACCGCCCCCCACATTTTTAGCTCATTTAGTCACACCAAAATTGAGCCATCATTACCTACCTATGTACCAAATTTCACGATGATCGGATCAACGCTTCGAAAGTTATCCTCAGACAAACAAACATACATACATACAACGCCGATTTGTCCAAGTTGATTTGGAGATCTCGCTTCGCTCTATCAATTGATCGAACTTTACCCACCTACCCTCCCTCACAAGTTATAATTATGACTTGTGAGGGAGGGTAGGTGGGTAAAGTTATTAGCTGCAATTTCTTGGCACATGTCATCAAATGAAATTCTAAGAATATGTTTAGTTAAGTATCTAACTAACATAGGGGGGGCATTATCGTTGGAAATTAAATTAAATAGATCTAGCGTTTTAAATTAGATAGATCTAGCGAAGTTCTAGTTGAACTACATATATGGAATAGATATATCTGTGGCACCCTAGGCGAGTAGCCGAATGAGATGCACGAGGTTGCCGGTTGAATTCCCGCTACGGGACAATTGTTTGCGTGATTTGCAAATATTTTAATGAAAATTATTTAATGGACAAAATAAAAATAATCTATGCATAGGCGAACTTGATGCTAGATAGTATTCTCTTCCAGTTAACCTTTGTGTGATGCGGACAAACAGTTATTACAGGTAGTGCATATTTGGTAGAGGGAAAGGTTTAATTAAAATTCCAAGACACATAAATTTAAACAAATAAATATAACTAATCATAGACAAATACTTGGTATTTCAATAAACCTACTTTCTAATATTAACAAAACATCAATAAACCCTAGTCATACAATTCATAAAGTAATAAATATCGTTATATTATTATATACTACATAGACTTAAACATTGAAGCCATATAGATAGGTATATAACTAATAAAAGATATAACAGAGTATTACAGGATACCGCTAATTTTGTAGGTTTCGTTCACGAGAGTGAGGTAGTACTTGTATACTCTGGATCTGAAGACCTCAACGGAGGAAACGGTACCGGAACTCTTTCGGAATACTATTCCATAGTCTGATATCAGTGATGGCGAATGAATTGGTGTAGCAAGTTGTATTAGGTTGGAGAAAAAGTTTCATCGTATTTTTTAAGAAAATTCAAAACATTTTTAATATAGTTTACTTACATTTAACTAAAGTATGTAGGTACCATTTTGTGCGATAACTTTTTGCCATCTTGTAGGTAGGGACATGATCCCATTGCTATATAATTTTTTGGGCTTCTGATCAAAATACCGCGACAAGTTGTTTTAACAGTCCTCTCGTGATGTTAAACTGACACTGCCTAAATAATTCTGAAGAGACCGAAACAGGTGAAAATCTGAAGGTGCAAGGTCAGGACTATACGGCGGATGCATTAACACCTCCCAGCCAAACTCTCTTAATTTTTGCTGAGTGGCTAAATATGTGTGAGGTCTAGCGTTATCATGATAAAAACCACACCCCTTCTGTTGATTAATTCCGGCCGCTTTCTCTCAACTTCTTGCTTTAATCTCATCATTTGTTCGCAGTAGAGTTCAGAATCGATGGTCCTGCCTGGTGGTAACAGCTCATAATAAACATTGCCCTTCCAATCCCACCACACACACAGCATCACCTTGTTTCGAGTTAACCCGGGTTTCGCCACAGTCTGTGAAGCCTGACGGGCCTTTGACCACGACCTTTTTCGCACGTTCTTGTCGTACGTGATCCACTTTTCATCACCAGTTATCAGCTTCTTCAAAAATGGTTCGGTTTCATTACGTCGTAATAAAGAATCACAAATGAGTACACGGTTCATTAGGTTTCTTTCAGTGAGCTGGTGGGGTACCCAAATATCGAGCTTTTTTGTGTACCCAGTTTTTTTCAAATGCGCCAAAACTGTTTTGTGGTCAATTCTCAGTTCTTCAGCTACGTCGTTATTACTGATATGCCGATCGTGCTCCACTTTTTCAAAAATGGCATTAATTTTATGCGTAATAGGGCGACCAGAGCGACGTGCATCTTTGACATCAAAATTTCCGGAATTTTTTTCCGGATTGAAAACGCTTAAACTAAATTTGTGCTACTCTCACAGACACTGCACTAGGTACATAAACATCGCAAATTTTTTTCGCGGATTGCGTTGCATTTTTACCTTTTTTGTAGTAAAATTTTAAAATTTTTCGAATATCTTCATTAGATTCACTCATCTATAAAGTACGAAAAACAAATAAAAATCACAGATTTTCCTAATTTTAATTTGGAATTATCTTGTTTAAAATTTAAACTTTGAATGATACCAAAACCAACCAGATACAAAGAGATTTTATTACAAGTTCATATATACTATAATGCGAAAAGACTTTTTCCCCAACCTATTATTAAGTTGGGGAGTCATAAGTTGAAGGTGTTGCGAGGAACGTACAAGACGGTTCTCAGCATTATAGGGTTTTAGATAATATACGCACAAAAATGAAAGGGGTTATTTTGATGAGCATAATAAATAAATTTGTGAAATGTTTACTATTATTAAACTTTTTAATTATTAAAATTATTTATTAAACTTAAGTAGGTAATAGCACACTATTGCATAATGCTTGTCAACTAACCACACATACTGTATTGGTGACATCTCGAGATATCTCTTGTTGTCCCTTTCTAACCCAAAACCATTCCGAAAGCCATTTCCGAAACAGATATCAAATCGGCCTTTATTTTTGGATGTCAATTGTAAGAGTAGGGAGTAAGTTTTATATCGAATTAATCACCTAAACTTAGTCGATTTTCTTTAAAATTTGATATTTTAACTAGTAGTTTTATTTCGAGAAGTCTTTTTTTATGTATTGAAAAACTGCCACATAAATATCGTCGGTATATTATCAAACTCCCTGTATAAGGGAGTGAATCGTTCCTTAAGGTAGTTGGGTGATTAAGGGTCATGATTATAAAGGAGATATGGTAGATGGACATCTCGACGCTTTCTGATCTCTAGCCATTCCAGTTGAGCACGGAAAATTGATACGTGGTTAGTCTTTCGCAGACCATGTATGTACGTATGCAGAGGTTTTGCAACCGCTCTAGCTTATTCAGCTGGTCCTCTATAGCGTCGGGATAGGAGACGTCGGCATAGTCTAGTATGGGAAGAAACAATGCGTTTACTAGGTGTCATCCTTGCAGATTCAGGCAGAAAGTTTTTCATTAATTTCAGAGAATGAATGCTTCTATACATTCTCTTACTGACCTGGGCAATATGATGGTCCCATGATAGATTGTTAGTGATATATTAGACCCAGATATTTAATTTTACTTGTATACTAATGTAACTCAAGAAGATATACCATTTCTTTAACAGTCATGCATGATTTAAGAACCTAAAATCCAAATCTATTTATCCATCCAATTCACTGTAAGAGCATCTAGGAGCTAAGTAGAGATCGCTAACCCAATATACCGTCCGGCTCTTTGCTAACCAGATTACAGGGTTATACCTACATCACACACTCTCAATTATTTTAACACACGTCCTTCATAATTAGTCGAGGGAAAGACTAAATGAATAGGTATATGTTTCACAGAGCACCTATATGAATAGGTCTATGCCACAGCCCTGCAAGGGTGTTGAAAGGTGAAACCTTGATTGATGAGGTCTAGGATTTGAAGTGGAGTGTTAAGTGGTTAACAACTGTTTGAGAACTTATGTAAGTATAGAGATCTTAGAAGTTTGTAGGTTAGGTGGTTTGTGTACCTAAATACAATTATGCGGCGTACCCTAGTAGGTACCTACCTACCAATTTGTTACAAATTTGTTTCATTGTAAAACTCAGCCCAGGCCCCATGCTGTGCCGCCGCTGCGCCTCGGTAAAAATCTGTTTTTTTAACTGACTGTACAATGCAGCTGTTTTTAATGGTGTCCGAATCGACACTAATAAAAATATTAAAATCAAGTGTCAATTGGGACATTGCGTCCCAATATCATCATCATCATATCAGCCGTAGGACGTCCACTGCTGGACAAAGGCCTCCCTCATTGATCTCCAGGAACTGCGGTTGGAAGTCTGCATCCAACGCCGACCTGCGGTTCTTACCAAGTCGTCTGCCCATCTTGTAGGTGGACGTCCTACGCTGCGCTTTCCGGTCCGTGGCCTCCATTCGATAACTTTCCGGCCCCATCGGCCATCTGTTCTGCGCGCTATATGGCCTGCCCATTGCCACTTCAACGTGCTAATCCGTCGGGCTATGTCGGTCCCAATATATTTTGTCCGAATCGACAGCAACCCATTGTAGAATTGTACTTAAGGTGGTTCGATTCCTATACAAACGTTCGGTGTCCATTCACTAAATAATTGATCAGTAGAAAATTAACCAAATTCATATTATAATTTATCATTTAACAATCTCTCTCTCTCTCTCTCTTTCCAGCTATGTATCCCACATGGTGGTGGGGTCAGCTTTCCTGGTCGTTCTTCTCCACTTCACTCTATCCTCGACGTCGTCATCAGAAACTTGGTACTCTCTCATGTTTTTGGACACTATCCACCTTGTCTTGGGTCTACCTCTCGACCGGGGATGGAAAGTTGCAGTGCCAAATTTCCTACGTAGTCAGGTGGTCTCCTCTTCGCGTGACCGTACCATCGCAGCCGACTCTCCTGCATCTTCTCAGCGATGTCGCGCACCCCCAGGCTTCCTCATTAACATTAATACATTATTGTCATTTAACAATGATATAAGAAATTTATTTTAAAAGTTTGATTTACAAATTAGTACATTTTCAACTGCCAAAATATACCGGTATTTATTTATGTACCTATATCAGGCAAACTTATGCAGAGACATATGCAAATGTGATGGTCTAGCAAATGACTCGTGTGCCTGCCTATACCAGTCCTGAGTCCAGTAGCAGAATGTAAAGACAAAAATACCTCCCTAAAGAGCAACATAGGTTTTACAACATAGGTTTCCCTGTACTGTATGAACTACTTCAAATGACCTTCCAGTGAATGGACGTATTAAGGATCTCAGTTTGGGCAGTTAATAATAGGCTACGGTTTAGGCCCAAAATGTTTAAAATGTCTATCCCTTTGAGAAATAAAGCATAATTTGATATGTGTAAGTACCAGATGTGGAAACCCTAGCTTATCATATACCTAACCTAACCATCTCAGTATAACCTTTTGACAAAATGACCTATATTAACCCTATTTTTATCAAGTATATCTACTAATATTACCAATTCTAATGCGTTTATATACATATGAATGAATGTATAATTTATTAATATATTTATTGAGAAAATCCACTATTAATTGGTTATTTAAATTCTAATAACTAATATGTATATCATTTAATTTATTGTTTGTTTGTTTGCAGTAAAACGGTGAAGTTTGTGAAACCAACTAAATCATTTAAGTATATATTATATCCTTATACAACTATACTTCCAGCAGAATAAATTATATAATTTATCATTTCATATAATTCAGTACTTTTATGTTAAATCAACTATGCCCGTGAAAATGATTTTACTTGACACAACAGTAGTTGCATCTTTCGCCCAGTTAATCCAGCTATTTACCTATATTTACAGTGTAAATCATTACAGATGTAATGCCTCATTTTTTTTTGCTCATAGAATTTTATCTATATATATATTTTTCCAGTACATACGTATAGGTAGGTGGTTTATATGTGGAGCCACACAAATCACACTTTGATTAAACAAGGCTGTCTTATTTGGTGGGAAAGAAAATGTATTAAGATGTAATGAGATCCATATTAGTGTTAATAAATGTTGCGATTTCGTGGATATACAGACATGAGAGAGTCAAAATCGTAAGCTCCGTGGAATAGGGCTTACAGCAGTTAGTTTTCTGCAACTTGCATAGTGCTCTGATACACTTCTTTTGAGAGATGAATTATATGTTATTTGCGCGTGGAGTTACCCCGAAAAACAATTCCATACCTTACACATCCATAATAAGCGGTCATCGCAGCAGACACATTAACATTTTTTCAGAATGTACATGCTCCGAAAAAATGTTATTGTTATTGACTTAATCAATACGAAAATTGATTAAGTCTCTTACATAATTATTATTATTCTAAAAACTTAGTGGTCTCAACTTGATTAACATTATGTCCTAACCTAAGTAATTTACATGAATGTCAATTCGCTTACATTTATAGCCCCATTCGCCCCTCCTCACTACGGCCCTGTCCAGTCCCAAAATAATGTAATTATTTTATTAGTAAGAGACCACGTAGGGACCCCTCGTTTATTGTATGGGCAAGGGACAAAATAAGATTATGTGCGCGTACATATGTAATTCTCACGTCTTAGCTGTATACAAAGTTCTCTTTGCTCCCTAGAGGAGAGTAATTTTCTCGGCTGGGTTTAGTACCCATAGGTTGCTTGGGAAAATATAAGTATGTAATATATGTGAACCGAAAAGGGATGTGAAATCTATGAAACTGTAAAATAAAATGGAGCATACTTTATAATGCAAGCGCACGCACACTCGCACAGTACGTAGTAGCTGTGTAATTCACGCTACCGCATTGGCTATTGTAATGCTTCGACTCGTTCACCTGACCTGACGGGTTTGTTGTTAACCGCGTGCATGTCTACGTTCACACGCCTATAGATAACTTACTTACTTACTTACTCCATTGGCGCAGGGACCCAAAGTCAGTCTTGGCCTCCGATAAGATAACTCTCCACTTTCCTCTGTCCATTGCCATATCTTGGATACTTGGGACGACCAACCGGTCAGCGGCTAGTCGGTCCGCCCAAGTATAGACATAGACAATCATTTATTGACTACATTAGCACACAATATATTGTGTGCTAATGTAGTCAACTAATGTAGTAACTGTATTGTACACAATACAGTTACATTTTAAGAGAGAGAAAATACAAAAAAATAAACAATTAAACAATATAAACGTAAAACAAACAAAAATAAGGGGAAACTTGGTAGATACTGTGTGGTACAGCAGTAAATGGGACTCGACTCAGCATTATGCCCGCCGTAATGGTAAGCGCTGATATTCTGTCGAGACCGCTCCATTTAGCCACTGGACCTTGAGAGTATAGTATGCTCTCTTTACGCTTCGATCTTCACTTATTCGCAGTAGATGGCCGAGCCAGCGGAGTCGGTGGGACGTGTATTCTCCTATGATGTTAGACTCGGCCTCAAGATCTTCTATTTCGGCGTTTTTACGGACTAGGACTCAGGCTAACATCTTCTCTTCTTACTGATCCTTTGGATAACAACATTAAATATTGTAATGAATGCCTAATTTTAAGAAAAACTTTTCTTTTACCACCTAGTGTAATCGTACAAGAGGTAGCGAAGGTAATTGATCCAGCGAAGCGAGATCTACAAATCAACTTGAGCAAATCAACTTTGTATTATGTATGTATGTTTGTTTGTCCGAGGATAACTTTCGAAGCGTTGATCTGATCATCGTTAAATTCGATAAAGGATAGGTAGTGATGACACAATTTCGGTGTGACTAAATGAATACAAAATGTTGGGGGGGTTGTTGAGATATTGGGGTTCAAGTGGGGTAAAAAATGAAAATGAGAGTATTAGGTCAGGTGGGACGTTAAATGAATGGTGTTTATTAGTACATTTCGACACGTGTTTTTTTTATTTTAGTAGTTATTGTATTTTTTGAGTTATTTTATTAGCCATAGTAAATATCGAACTTTGACGAAATTCACAGGGTACACCAGTGACCCCACAGTGCTGTAATTTGGTATGCGAGTAGTGTCACAAATATTGGCAAAATCTGAAATCCAGAATAACTGCAATTTGTACCCCAAAAAAAGTAGCCAAATAACATGAAATTCCTTTACCTGTAATTTGAATGAAACCGTAGGTTGGTTATTATTTGCTCATTTTTTACGTGGCACCAGAAAACATAAAAAACAATAGAACTAGCATGATGACTTTTTACTATGAGAACCAGTGTAGCTAAACTCACACATGTAAAAACTAGCAAACTTAGAAACAAAAGTTATAATTGGTTCAAAAAGACAGTGGACTGATAATGCAATGGCTGTTACTTGATTACCCACAAAACAAAGCAACCCAACAAGAGAGGGCGCTGTCGCTAATGATTTTTGTTATAGTCTGTAACAGCAAAGAATAAGATTGATAATGCAATGGCTGTTACTCGCTTGCCCAAAATACATTGCTACTCCCTTAGTGACCTATGAAGATACAAGACGAATGTATCGATATCGCTTATCACCTACTTACTACAGATAACGAAATAGGTACGTCAGGTTATATTTGTGGTGGTCGAAATAAAAAGCTTTTCTTTTCTTTCTTTCTTAACATAATCACAGGTTTCCAACTCGTAAATACATAAAAAAATATTATATTACTGGAATATTAATACTGAATTATTATACGATGGGCACACTAAAAGTTTCAGGAATCAATAATAAAAAAATCTATTAAGGGTCAAAAAGGAATTTATTGTTTCTCAAAATATTCTCTCTTTGCGTCAATGCATTTTTTCATACGATTGAACCAATTTTGAAAACATTTGTGCCTTTCCTCCGGCGGCGACGTCAGATACATGTTTTTCATACTCTTCGACAGCCTCTTCTGGTGATGAAAACCGTTGATCGGGTAATTGGTTCTTGATTTTTGGGAACAGAAAAATTTCACATGGTGCCAGGTCAGGACTCTGTATGCTGGATGACTCATAAGTTGTACGTTTTTTTTTAATTTTTTTTATGTATGGCGCCTTGGGGAAACTGAAAACAGAAGTAATTATATTATTTCACACCATAGGTCTAAAATACATTTAGAAAATCATCAATAAAACAACAAAAGAAATCAACGCCCTAAAACTTACACACCTTTTAATAGGGGGTAACTAATTAAAGCTATCGATAACACATTCATACAGTATATTGTGGCCACATCCCTAATTGAGTAGCTTAAGAGTAGGTTTAAGAGAAACGCTACCTTATACGGACTATTTATTATTTATTATTCACAGACTATTCTGTTTGATGATTTTGCATTTTAAACACAACTAACAAAAAACAATAAAATAATACTTACCGGTAATAGGATATGCCCCCTTTTGTTAAATTTTTGGTTCGGCTATAATATTTACACTCCAAAACGGCACAATATGCCATTTTTATATTTTTTTAAGTTTGTTTACCCCACAGTAATTGAAACACGACTGAAGTGAGTGAAGCTTGTTGTGCGCGGTACTCCGCGTACTTGGTGTTACGCGGGCTCCGCCTACTTGCGACTTCTATTGTTTTTTGTGTTCTGTGCGTGACACTATTTTGATAGTCAAAGATTACGAATAATATATTTTTGTGTTTTGGGAGACTCGCGAGATCTCAGTTCGGGGCGAACCACTAGTTATCTATATTGATCAAATTATTATTACTAGATGCCAGCGCACAGTGGTCGAAATTTGACCATTATTATTTAGCTTAATTTTAGCATTCGCTGCTAGTTCTCCAATACAACTTAACTATGCCAAATACCACACTCCTCTGTGCGTGCAATAAGCTTAAAAGAGGTACAACGTTGCCTCTTCACGTATTTATACCTACACAACAACAACGACAAAACACATAGTAACGTTTTTTTATAAATATATATAGGTTTTTATGAATAGGTTTTTTTTTTATTAATTACCATTGAAAATTGAAAATGTTCAAACAACTTAATGTCAAGTCCTAAAATATCAATGAAAAAGCCTGTGTAGACAAGTAGACCCAGTCTCGAACACCGCCGTAAAGTTGCAAGCCTATCGATCTTTTACAGAATACCTTTTGGGGAATGTGCCCAGGAACTATACCATCTACTTTCATCAGAAGACAAGCAGGCGCACGGCTCAGTACCATCCGGACCTAGTTGATATACCCATTCGCACACACCGTTTTGGTTCTACGTTCTTGATGCGTGCAGCTAAGGTATGGAACACTTTGCCGTCGTCTGTTTTTCCTAAAGAATACAATCTGGACCTCTTTAAGGTAAGAGTAAATAGGTTTCTTCTAGATCATCGTGCTTCATCTTAGACCACATCATCGCTTACCATCAGGTGAGATTGTGGTCAAAGATCTACACAGTTTAAAAAAAATGGTTAACAAATTAGGTATATTCATTCATCATGTAAGTAGGTACCAGTTACACTGACTAAGCGGCATCGTCTTTTTTATTGGAAATGTATATATTACCGGATACATATTCCAGCTACGTATTAAACCCTCCTCTAAAATAAGTTAATACTCTTCTGGATGTGTGTTTTAAATTAATGTCGTACTTAACAACAGGTTGTAGGTATATGTAAATTTGTAGCTTTCTATTTTACTTGGCCAGTCGTAGTTATGACAAATGGCACTAAAAATGGGCAGGAATTTTGTGAGTATGACTTGCACTTGACCGCTTGTTAAACTTTAATACCCACCTTCATCATCATCATCATCATATCAGCCGTAGGACGTCCACTGCTGGATAAAGGCCTCCCTCATTGATCTCCAGGAACTGCGGTTGGAAGCGGCCTGCATCCAACGCCGACCTGCGGCTCTTACCAAGTCGTCTGCCCATCTTGTGGGTGGACGTCCTACGCTGCGCTTGCCGGTCCGTGGCCTCCACTCGAGAACCTTTCGGCCCCATCGGCCATCTGTTCTGCGCGCTATATGGCCTGCCCATTGCCACTTCAATGTGCTAATCCGTCGGGTTATGTCGGTGACTTGAGTTCTCCTACTTATCTCCTCATTTCCGATTCGATCCCGTGGAGAAACCCCGAGCATAGCCCTCTCCATAGCTCGTTGAGCGACTCTGAGCTTATTCATAAGGCCAATAGTGAAGGACCACGTCTCGGTTCCATATGTCATCACTGGTAACACACACTGATTGTAGACTTCATACCTACCTTATTGGTTCGAATTAGGCCAGTAGGACCTATCACCTACCTAGAAATTCAATTTGAAGAGCGGTCTTGAACTTTGAAGTACTTTCCTACTTTTTTGGGGCACAAATTGCAGTTATTCTAGATTTCAGACTTTTCCCTGTATTTGTTACTAAAGCTACACGAATACCAACTTCAGCACCGTGGCGTCACTGGTGTACCCTGTAAATTTCGTCAGTTCTGTTTTTATTATGGCTAATAACTCAAAAACTACAGATTAAACTAAAAATAAAAACGGGGTCGAAATGTACAAATGAAGATCTTTTATTAGAGTTGACCTAATAGTCTCATTTTGATTTTTTTAACACTCTTGAAACCCAATATCTCAACAGCCCCCCAACATTTTTAGCTCGTTTAATCACTCCAAGATTGTGCCAACACTAACTACCTATAAGTATATCAAATTTGACGATGATCGGATCATCGCTTCGAAAATTATCCTCGGTCAAACAAACATACATACATACAACACAGATTTGCTCAATGAATTGGAGATCTCGCTTCGCTCGATCAATAAAGCCAGTTTAACTGGGTGGTTCTTAGCTATGTGTGATGATATCAGGTCAGCCGATCCGAAGATTATCAACACTTTAATTTTATGATGAAGGGATCTCAGCTGTTAAATGGAAATTTATAACAGGTTATCATTATAAATACGGGATTTATCACGTACCGTTTTATCGGCAGTTCTGAGTGGTGAGTGACCCTGATGAATGTTCACGAATTGAACCGAAACATTGTCGGTCGAAATAACGATAAAACGGTACGTGATAAATCCTGTATTTATATTGGTGATTGAAATAAACCACGAGTTTTCTAATTATTAAGGTTTTTTGTGTCGGGGGCTTTTTATTTCCATTATTTAGATTAAGAGTTCTTAAAAGTCAGAAAATAAATACACCATTTAATAACACTTTTTAGGGCTCCGTACATCAAAAGGTAAAAAAGGAACCCTTATAAGATCACTCTCTTAACCGTCTGTCCGTGTGTCACCACCGATTTTCTCAGGAACGGGTGGAACCTAGCAAGTTGAAATTTATACCAGATACTGAGCTCTATAGTCCCTATTAGGTGTATAAAAATCAAGATCCTGAGTCAACACGATAAAAAGATATGGGCTAATTTAGATTTTCGCAAAAACTTGGTAAGTACCAAAATTTACCTTAAGGTAAATTTTTTTTTGGAATTTTCCTTTTAGTTGTGCTGTAAGACCTTGCTTTTAACCAAAATTGACAATTCTATGTCAACCGGAAGTACCCTATAGGTTTTGGGTCGAAATCCTATTTGGTAGTTCCCGTTGACCTAGAATCACGAAATTTTGCAAAAAGCAAGGTACAGCCCAAATACCTAAAGGAAAAATTACAGGGAGTCCCCATACGTACACAGTTGACGCCAATTAAAATAGTCCTCTGAGTTTTATGGGCGCTCATACCATTTAGAGGACTAGCTTAATCGGCACCAACCTCAAATAAGGTAAATGAATAAAATTGTGCTATTGAATAAAATTAATATTTAAATGGGGCTCCCATACAACAGACAGAAAAGAATGGGTCTGGGTCCCACGTTCGTTGAGGTTCGCCAATCTCCTTAATTATTATTCAAGGTTAAAGTCGAGGTTTAAAATAAAAAGGTATTTCTAGGGAAGACGATTATAATTCATAAAAAATACAACTAAATAAAAAATAATACGAATACAATAAATGTTTTGGAAACATTCACAGCCATTCCAATGATGAGGAATGTTTAAATTAAAATATTTCTACTTAATGTAGGGTAGTTTTACCTTTTATTAATAACTTAGTTTAATACTTTCAAATTCATATAAGCTAGGTCATAAGATAGGTTTTCACAAAATCAAATAATTTGAGAATAATAATTATTATCCCAACAAAAATCCAATCTATGAACATTTTTAATAACAATAAAATTTGTCAAATAATAAGTTACAAATATGACTAAACGTTGACCCACCATTCCAATCGCCTCTATCAAATATTAGTTTTTTAATGCTCGGTTTAGTGAAAACTTAGCTTAGCTTTAATATAAAACACTTATCTAAATATCGGATCATAATTGAAGGCACATCCGGTATTTTTTTGCCAAGAACTTACACCTAACTTATGAATAAGAGTAAATTTAAAAAAAAACTATCTTTAAACACTATTACCATATCACCATTAAATATTCGCAATTGTTTAAATTTTTTAATAAAACAAAATTTGGAGATTACCAAGATTAAAAAAAACGCTTCAATACAGATCTTATAAAAAAAAATTAGAAAGACAAGCCAAATTACTTTAATTTTAATAGACAAAACATGGAATAATAGGTAGATAATTTTTACGTACTGTAAATTTTTTTTTGTCATAGACCTACAGATACGACGTAGGCAATAAAATTGGCAAATAAGTAAACCTTACAAAGTTTGATTGTGCATGAAAGGAGCCACTCTAGAGGCACATTGATGCTTTGGCTATATGTAACAAGATTCCTTTATAAGGGCACTATACCTCAACTCGCCACAGCGTCAGTCCCTCGAGCGCTCCTCTCAAGTCTGATTTGAAGGCGTCCTAAGAAACAACGAAGTTGGAGCGACGAATTTACTGTAAGCTCTTGTCTCGTAGATTCTGCGCGGCTTGGAATGTGTTGTGCATTAGCATTGTGACTGTCATAGGGCCTACGCCTCCGGGCACTGGCGTGATCGCGCCGGCGATTTTGCTTACTTCTGTTTGGACAAAAGATAAATCCTTAGAAGAATGATATCGTCTCAATTCAGTGTCTTATTATCTTCCTATTTGTAAATAAATCAATAAAGTTATTGCTTGACGCGGGGTAGCTGGCTGAAGGGTCACGTTGGATGCAAATTCACATCAAAAGATTCATGTGTTTTCTTGAATTTACTTTGAGTGTGTTTGGATCTTAGAGGTTTTGGCATTATCACACAACAAAAATGTCGAATGCGTTAAAAACATTAAGTTTTAATTAGGTATTTCTATTGACGTTATTGGCGTAGTTGTTAATTGTTTTGTTGTATGACGCTTTCGCTTATCTTTTTTGTCAAATATTGTTTGCAAATAAAATGTTCGCGACGAACGAGAAAAACATATTGTTTTTGTTAATTAGCAAATGCGTGTACTGTGACGTCATTGTTGCAATATTCGCGTGTTCATTATCGCTTTTATTTACTTTAAATACCTCTAATTGCAACGACGTATGTGCAATTGATAACACACTCCGTTCAGATATCCCTGACCTAATTTGAACTGGTTATATATAGAATTCCAATAAAGTGATCGCGGAATCGCTTATCAGCCAGTTAAATAATTAAAGAACTGTGTCGCCTTTTAAAATGCATCAACCAAATTAGAAAAGAAATAAGGAGTCTGTTTTAATACAAATATATGTCTTCATCCACACATAGCTTTGGAAAAACACTAGTAATTTATCAAATTATCGATATAGCGATAAAAAAAATTAAGCAGCTTATCACTGAGAGTTTGTTTATAAGAGTTGATTTCAAGTGCTGTTGATTATGTAATGAATGAAAAAAAAACTTAGAATATCTTGCAAATATTATTTATGAAATAGCATGACCAGTTCGAACGAAATAAAACGGATTCACAATCTTTGCTGTGGTTGCTCGATTTTTCCTTAATCGCGTGTTAGAACATGCGTAGAACTAACGATTCAAAATAATTTTAATGCATCAAATACTTTGAACTTTGAGAGAAAAGATAAATATGAACTTACCATCGTAATCAACGTCACCAACAAGCCTCGTCTTTCCATTTTCATCGGTTATTCTTGAGATGCCGACGTCGATGATGGTGGCCCCTGGCTTGACCATGTCTGCTTTGATAAGCCTGGGTAAACCTGAACAAAAATAAACCTTATTGTACCATAGCATAGAGCTTGTTTCATAAACTCAACAGATCTCAATGGATGCCTAATCAAGACTATACGGAAAATTTACAAGATTATTAACTTATTACGAATTACTTATTATTGAATTTATGCAATAAACCAAGCATTTGAAGCATCGCTTAAAATGCCCCCCAGATTCAGAAGTCTTTATAAAAATAAGTGGTCTGGATATTAGTGATCTGGATCGGTTGAGCTATCTGTAGATCGATTGTAACAATTTTTATGTAGGTATATTTTGTACATAAAAAAAAACATAAAAAAATGCACACCTGTAGCAGTGATAATAATGTCGGCATTGCGGCAGTAGTAAGCTAGTTTATCAGCAGGCGTATGGCGATGGCAAATGGTCACAGTCGCGTCCATTCCCAAACCGCTGTCATGGCGTTTATCACTGTGTAGCATCATGGCGATCGGCATTCCCACGTTCTTTGAACGGCCAATGACTACTGCGTTCCGGCCGAATGTGTCGATGTTGAACCTAAAATATTTGGAGTGTCATATTATCTGTTTTTTAGGGTTTTTTAGGTACCCAAAGGGTCAACCGGGACCCTATTATTAAGACTCCGCTGTGTGTCTGTCTGTCCGTCTGTCACCAGGCTGTATCTCATGAACAGTGATAGTTATAGACAGTTGAAATTTTCACTGATGATGTAGGTATTTCTGTTGCCACTATAACAATAGGTAAATACTAATAACAGAATAGAATAAATATTAAAGGTGATATTACACAACAAACGTGATTTTTCTGCTCGTTTTTGCTAGATATTGATAACGGCAACAGGTAGACGCTTGAAATATTGGGTTGCTGTCGATAATACATTGGGACACAATGTCCCAATTGTCACTTTTGATTTTAATATTTTTGCTAGTGTCGATTCGGACAGTATTAGAAATAGCTGCATTGTATAGTCAGTTAAAAAACAGGTTTTTACCGAGACGCAGCGGCGGCACAGCAAGATGACAAAATATATGCATAGCAAGGTTACCCTCTCTCTATCTCTTTATTTTAAATCTCTATTTCGCTCTATTTTGCACCAAGGCCGAAGGAAAACAACAAAACAATTCGTCTTGCAAGTAAGTGAAAGTCAGTGCAAACAAGGACACGCATTGTTAAAGTTAAAGAAATTTTGTGGCAGTATATATTGTTCTTCATGTTTTTTGGGGGTAAGTTAAATAATGCAACTTAGTTTAATACTTATATAATAATAACGTAAATAGATAAATTAGACGTACCACTTAAAGGCGATATGTAAAAAAAATTGAGCCGCTAAGTAACTATAAACAACTAAAAATAGTACTGATTTCATATATAAGCAATATTTACTTCAGGATTTAAACTATATAAATAAAAGTCAGAAACGCAATTGGTGAAACTTTTCTCGATACAAGTATTTGTCAAAATCGGCTCTTCTAAAACACTAATATCGTTCATTCTCAGTCTCTAGATAAGATTTTAACTATTTTATTACATAGTTATGTAGGTAATTATGGTACCTAAATTAATGAAAAAGTATTTTTTTTTATTTGTTGGTTCTCTTGCAATTCGAGATTTTATCTTTTGTCACTTACGTCATTTACTTCTGCGACAATGCGACACGTCTATGCTTGTCTCGTTCTTCACCTAAGTAAGTAAATAGTACTGACACTTTCTTGCACTTCCGGATGCTCCGCCCAATTGTCACCGAAATTAAATACTACCTGAAGAATGTTATTTATGTTTATTTCTGTAAGATTTTTGTATGATACTGGTTTCAATAAAAATTAGTACTTACTTAATGCTAAGAGTAATAAGTATGGCTTTTATCTCGTGACTAAGACATATTGTGTGACTGTTTTTTCATAAACAATAAATATAGCATTCATAAAATCAGTGCTAGGTAAAATACTGTGATTATTGTAGGTTATGTATTTTATTATTTTTTTAAAGAGGATTATCGTTTTTTTTTCAGTACATGTAGGCCTTGCTGATGTTGAAAACTAACAAATAATAAGTAGTAATTTTAGGTATGTTTGAACTAGATTATCTGTGATTTTTAAACATACTCATATACTGTCTTAGAATAATTAAAAAAATAATACCTATTAGATATTTTTAAGTGATCATTATACACGGTGTCCTTTAAATCACTGTTTTCTCAGAACAAACGTTGCTCAGACCATGGTCTAATAACTGTTTATAGCATCAAATAAGTGAATAAAGAAAAAAATCTAGGCCTTCTCAAATGAGTCTAATTTTGTTTAAAAACTAACCGTGACATAAAGTTTATTCAAGTAGCGTATTACCTACTACTTAGTTAGATAGGTACCTAGTAGTTACCGCTCTCAGCACGCTGACTATGTTGTAGGGCGTAACGTTAAAATAGACGTTTTAAGTTCGCAACTTTTTATATTTTTCAAAGACTGATTTCGTTTTGTTTTTTAATTTGATGTTATAAACTGTTAATATACTATGGTCTGAACAACGTTTGTTCTGGGAAAACAGTGATTTAAAGGACACCGTGTATAGATGCCTAAGTATACAAGATGTTGATTTATACCAAATAAACGCTATGAATGAAACTTGTGGTTTTTTAAACATTAATGTAAGTCACCTCACGCTCGCAAAGTTATTTGATTAGCTTTATCACATTACATTATATTTTGCTTAAACATTTTTTACCAGACTGTACTCAACAGCTTCAATAATTTTATGGTGTCAGAATCGACAGTAAAAATATATTAAAATCAAGTGTCAATTGGGACACTGTGTCCTAATAAATTGTGTCCGAATCGTCAGCAACTCGAAATATTCACAGAATATTTAGTTATATTTATTTACTTTAAAAATAAATAGTTAATTTAAAATAAAACAAATACCTATTTAAGTGGGGCTCCCATACAACAAAAGTGATGTTATTGCCGTTTTTATAGTTAACCGGAACCCTTCGTGCGCGAGTCCGACTCGCACTTGGCCGGTTTTTTTTTTCATTTTTTGAACATTTTGGATTTGAAAGCATGTAGTCAAGAATATTTAATCTGTTTTTACTCATCTATGCTGTATAATTGAATTGAAAATTAAAATTGAAAAAGGATATTAGGATTGCCTTAACTGTCATATGCTTATGCTCATCTGTGACAGTTCCTAGGGTATACTAATTACGATAAAAATAATAATAAACCACTCAGGGAATGCCGACAGAAGTAAAATATTGAACAATTACGTGTGTATTTTTTGAATCAACAGGAACGGTGTCGGTAACGGTAACAGTATCGCGAGTTCAATGTTTTTTTCCCCATTTCAAAAATGCCCAAAAATGTAGATGTTGCAAAATGATCATGATGGATGTCGCATAAACATGAAAATTTACTAAGTTGTCTTATGCCCCTCCACAAACTAACAAAAAAACAGAATTTGGATGTTGCAAAATGATCATGATGGATGGGATGTCACATAAACATGAAAGTTTACTAAGAAAGTTGTAGTATGTCCCTCCACAAACTAAAAAAAAATCAAATTATATACAGAGGTGTCGGTAACAGTGTCGCGAGTTCAATGGTTTTTTCCCATCTCAAAAATGCCCAACGCGCCTAAAGTTTTCACTTCAAAAATAACAAGTAAAACTTTTACATATTCAGATAGCACAAACTAGGTTTTATAATACAAATAGGTACATGAGAAGAAATAAAAAGTTGCACAATACTAACCTTTTCAGCATCTCCACAACAGCCAAAGCAGTAGCTGGGACAATAGTAGGCATATCCAAGCATAACTGTCCAACATTGACTATATGGAACCCATCAACATCCTTCTCCGGAGCCACCGTATTGCACACCCTCCTCTCATTCATTGATTCTGGTACCGGAAGCTGAACCAAGATCCCATCCACATTACTATCAGCATTGAGCTCTTGAATCTCAGCTATTAGCTGTTCTTCAGTTATATCACTACTGCGTTTGATAGTCTCAGCATTGATGCCTACAAAGGCTGCTGCTGCTATTTTGTTGTTTACGTAAGTGTGGCTAGCTGGGTCATCTCCGACAATGATACAACGGAGAGAAGGTGGTCTGTTACCAAGACTGACCCAGTTGGCAATCTTGATCTTTAATTCGTTTTTTATTGTGGCTGATAAGGCCTTTCCATCTAGGATTTGGGCCGCCATCCTAAGGCAAATGAAACAAAATAAAATTACTAAATAGAAATAAGAACTTAGGAAAAGATCTAGGTATGCTGAAAAATGCAAACACAACCAAACATATGAAAGTGCAGAAAACAACACAGCAAGTAAAATAGTTACAAATCATAAGTTCTTTAAAAATTGAAGAAGATTCCAACACAATAAAGTTTTTAAAGACAACTTTTTAAGTTATTTTCAAAGAAAACAATAACAAAAACCATTAAATTGTAAGAATACAAGTAAAAAAGCAGAAAGTAATAAATAATTGTGCTTTCTATACAACTAAAGCCACAAAAAGCGCACTTGAAATTTAATGTTACCTGGCTGAGCCAAAGGAATCAATGTATGTGTGACTTCTCATTTTGGATGTTAGAATCGTACTGACTAATCGTAGAGAGAAGATTTGCCTCATCACTTACTGTTGATGTTACACAGTTCGTTAGGTCAAGAAGGCCACCAGATAATACATTTTAAATAAAGAAATAAAATTAGGAATAAAGAAGTCTGTAATAAACTGCTTTTGCACGGTTTTGAAAATAGAACAACCAGCTCTGGTCACATAGTTCAAATCATATCAAAATTACAGGTTGAATCCAGTAAAAACTCATTACGTTTAATTTCTGTAAAAACAGATACTGGCCAAAACTGAAAAATAGCACTTCCATTAATTAATAATATATTTGAAATTAAAATAAATATGTACCAGTGTTCTTTTGTTTAATTATTGGCAGTTTTTTTTGGTTACCAAATACTTATATAGTAACGTGGTAAAGACCGAAGAGCAAAGAGGTTACATTACATACCTTGGTATTGTTGGGAAATGGATAAGAAGCGGTCAGTTTACAGCCAATGTTACGAATTGACCAAATACATTGATTGTCAATTTCCTTAATTAAAAACGTATTGCTTTATGTTGCTGTACAAGTCTCTACAAGATAGACCAGTGATTTAAATAGAGGTCTCAAATAAAATGAAATTGCAGACAATGTGCTTACGTTTTTAGAATTCTTGCAATATTGCTGGAAAACAACCGGAATTTGGTTCACACACGTTCACTGCCACTACTTTGTGTTGCTGATTACCTAGCTATATATCGCGGGTTATAATATATTTGTTTCAATCACAAAACTTAAATAAAGGCTGGCTAGTGGGTCGATTTTGTATGGTTGGTTTAGTCGAAAATCGAAATTCAATTTGTTTTTTCAATAGTAAGTGAGGTTATGTTTTTCCACCCACCAGCCAGCATCGCCCGCACGTCACACGGTTCGGATGTCAAATTTGGCATAAATAACTGTCAAAAACTACGTCACAACGTCAAGTGCCAGTAAATTTATGCAGTTTCTATGTAATTCATCGTTTTGAGATTAAATTGTTGATAGGTGTTATCAACAATACAATCTCAAAACGATAGGACTGGTACTTCTACTTCAAGTTCTTTAATCAGCTTTGTTATTCAGGTAAGTATGCAGTTTTTAAAACACACGTAGGTAACCTACATGCATAGTATCGACACCCAATAGATAGGAACATGGCCTGATAAAGGTTGCTGGGAGCCAATGGGTGCAGGCCGCACATTATCGGTCGCTCTGGAGATCTATTGGCAAGCGCAGCATGTCGCACGCATGTTATGTTGTCTTAATCTGACGACGTTCGCTGGACATCCTACTTTCTTCTTGCAGACTGCCTCAAACACGTTCCTTTTTAGATGCAGTAGGTTAGCAGACGTGTCATCTGAACGTGCCTTACATAAATGGTTAGGATCACCGTGCACCGTTCTAATACTACCTGCAGATTGACGTTTGTTTCGTAGTTAGGTAGGTATCCATATTATATGGTTTACTATATTTTTTTTAAATAAACTATTGTACCTAACTAGACCTTTTCTTTATCACTCCAGACGGCAGTGATATTGTGGGCGCGGTTCTGACGTCACCTAGGTCATTGTGATAACAAAGTCAATGTCCCTCCGATTACTACAGCTGATACGCAATAAAAACATCTTATTTCATCTATCTTCAGTCTAATTTCGACGACGACCGTAAGGAACCCTACCTGACAGAAACAGGAAGAGTTATGTTGGACGTTATAGGATGTAAAAGGGATATTGGGGGTGATTCTCGCCAAATAGATATTTGATCATAATTATTAGATAATTATTATCAATAGAAACGTCAAAATATCTATTGAATCTTTCGGTAGGTATTCTCGCGATATTACTCTATATAAATATCGATGGCAAATCGTTAGATACCTATGCATCGAGTAGTCCTGAGTACTCGCTACCGTCATATCTATTGAAATATCGAACGCATGAAATACCAAATCATAAGTAGGTATGCTCAGCACAGCTCAAGTGGGATTGGGCCGGCTACGTCTGCTGCATGCCCGAAGATCTATGGGCAAAGATAACAACTGATTGGGTCCCTAACGCAACACGCCCACGTGGCAAATCACCACGGAGATGGTGGCGTGATGACTTGGATGTGCATTTACCAGACTGCCCCACTACAGCAGGGTACATAAAAAACTAGAAAGAAGGGAGGAAGGCCTTTACACTGCAGTGGGACAACACCATGGACACACCAGGTTAAAAATAATTATTAAGTACCTATATTAAGTATCTATACCTACCTACTTAACCACGTGAGTATGGGAGTGGAACACACGGCTACATATCAAGCTATTAATTTCCAGTATAAGCAGACCTCTCATGCTACGAAAAGCCTACACAATGCGAGGTCAGCTTATACTGGAAATGTATAGCTTGATGTGTAGCCGTGTGTACGTACATAAATAATTGTAGGCATTAGTAATTTGTAGGAAGCACTAACTTGGTTGCCTACTTAAAAAAAAGAATCGTAACTGGTTTTTAGAAAACCAGGACTTATCTGTTCACTGCGTGTGAATTTTTATTTTAATAACGAAATGAGGGTATTTACACCACAAGGTTGGTCCAATTTAATAGAGTACTTTATGTACTTATACATATTTTAATAAAGCGATGCTCCTATAAGATTGAATAAAGCAAATACTAGTTCTCATCACAGTAATGTTAGTGATAGTGATATCAGAGACGGGGTTAGTTCTGATGACCCCTATTTATCGATTACCCCCAGCTAAGTAGATTAGAATTTTAATGTAGCTAACCTACGTAAGAACCGAGGTATTTACGTAACTAGGTACTTATATATCTACGCATTTATAAGTAAAACTTCTTTACGCACGCTTGACTTGGGGAGTAAGCTGGTGTTATGAATGCGTTACGAAAAGTGCGAACGGAAGTTGAGAGGAGATATAAGTTAGTGAAGATACAAAAGAGAGAGTTACGTTTCATATATTACTTTAGGAGCAAGAGAAAGAGGTGCGCGCGCACATTTTCTCCTCTTCCTCTCATAGCCAGTGCATGAAATATACCTAAATATGTCTCAGTCAGTAGTTCGTTTGATTATTTTTCGTAATTTCATTTCGTTCTTGAACAATTTTGTTAATAAATATTTTAAAAATGAAGTTTTACTTCAGTCGACAGTTCGGCCTAAAGCACACTCGTTTTTTATTTTAATTTGTTTTGGTTAAATTGAATGAAACGTTTGCCTACTATCTCTGCACCTGTGGGCTGTGGTACATAATGATGGTGTGGTTGAATATGAAACAGGCTTGCTTAAAAAATAATCTATTCACCCTAGAACTCCGAGATTTCTGCTCTGGGGAAACTGACGCTGGTTCCTAAAAATCTACCTATCATACATAACAATGTGTTTTTAATATCAAGGTACCTAGATACTACCTACTGGCTGTCTTTTTTTCGGGGATCCTAGTAGAAATAAGTACCTACCCCGGAATGAAAAGTAGCTTAGGGGTGTCGTGATTTTATTTATGTTACTGTAAAACGTTCTTTGTAGTAATGGCAACAAGACAGTTTAAGCCTTGTATTTTTATAAACTGGAAATAAAACGCGCTGGGGTGGGTCGAATGATTCATTTTCGCTTGATTTAAAAAGCCTCAACGAATATGTCACGAAGAGCCGGCAGATCTTCGTTGGCGCTCGACAAGTTAACACGTTCTTAAAATAAGTAGGAACTGTATTAAATAAGTTAAAATTGTACCTGCATATTCTATCTTGCATTTTATACTTAATAAAGGAAAAGTATTCCGAAGTTTATTTGTCTGTCTCCTTCAATCTACATTACATCAGAAGCAGGATGAACCAAGGTACGTAAATATTTTATACGTAAGAAGTACCCACTTATTGAATTTTATTTAATGTTACATATTTACTAGAATTTTTTTAAACGAACATAATGATTGGGAGTGTCTTTACGTTTACGCTATCATTACTTTACTTAAAATATAGGTACCTACATTATTTTACTTTAGTTAAATGTTTGTTCGCATGGACCGGTCGGGATTAAACCGAGACTATCCGGCCTTGCTTACTTATTTCAATTGGTAGAGTGGTTGGTGCCTGTATTACGAAAAAATTTTACGCTTCCATTTTGTGAAATGCTAGACTGATTTTGCTAGCACGAGCCGGTCGGAATCATTCCGAGACTATCCGGTCGTGCTGGCTTAACATTCTTGTATTTCGATTTATAAGAATATTCTGTTAATATGTGGACGTGCTCTGCTTTGTGAATCTAGAAATATAGTAGCTAGCACCGCTATCTATATTTGATCCGCAATATTGGATTGTCAAACCGTTTCGTTAGGGCAACTCCCTGATAGCGGTTTTCTAAACCAATTTGTGGGTAGCATTCATTCATAGAAATATTCGGTCGAGCGACTCTCTAATAATGTGAAAGATGATGGCACATGTCTAAATTCCATATGCATTTCAATTGTCTATATTTAACCAGAATGTTTTTATTTAAAGTAATTACCAACAAAATTATTACTATTCAATTTATTTTCATCATTTATAATTTCTAGTAAATGTGTTTCGAATTAGACCATATCAGTAGACAATCATTTATTTATTCAGTATACTTATGTTTTAATATATCAGTCGGCCCGGTATCCCATTAAAGTAAACCAAGTGCGTTCACTAGGTTAATTATGCTATAACGAATAAAGTGCGTTCAGTTTAGACACAAAATATTATATAGGTACAGAAGTAAAGTTCGAACCAATTTTGATTTTAATTACTCACATTCGCTGGAGTGTAGTGCTAGGGCTAGCAGCTTTAATATTCTACAATTAAATACACAACAAATTTAGTAAGATCGTCTATTTGTCTCGAAGATACTTTTTTCGTAAATGCTCACAAGTAAATTCACCATCAGGTAACAAATTATGTCACACAAAACATGTTTTGCGTCTCGCCAAAGCGTTCGACTTGATTTGATCCGAGATCCCGTAAGCGCGTGTATGTGTGCGTGGGCCTGTTATTGCTCGTTATACTAAGCTTAACTTCTGTAATTTTTAAAGAAAGATTTATTTATTTGCCAAAACATGAGTAAAATTATGCAGATGTTACAAAATTAAATAGTTTCACCATATTCAGTCATAGTGGCGTACATATTACATGTCATATACAATTAAATATATATTTTAAAATATTCTGTAGTTTAGGGGCTAGGTATGCCATCAAAGTGAACTAAGTACGATCACTGGGTTAATTATTCTATAGTGAACCAAGTCTGTTCAGTTTGGTAGCTATGTATGTCACCACATAATACTGAAACAAGTGTGTTCAGATTGGTAGCTATGTATGCCACCACATAATAGTGAAACAAGTGTGTTCAGATTGGTAGCTATGTATAATAGAAAACCAAGTGCGTTTAATGTTAACCAGTTTAAGGGCTAATAATAATTGTATGCCAACGTATCGAAACAAGAGTAGTCAGTGGATTAAGTACCTATGCTATAATGAACATATTAAAACGCTCTAATTACGTTAAGAGCCAAGTATTTTCAATAACTTAAATATGCAACAATGGAAGAATTGTCTTTATTTGCCAGTACGTTGATTGCATCATAATTACGAATTCTATAATTTTTGATTTGAAAATATTTTGTTCTAAATTTGATTTTCAATCATTCAATTAAATTATTTTTTATTACTTGGAAGATTAATAGGCATAAATAACTTACGAAAATGTACGAACATTATTAATACAAGAATCAAAACATAAATAGGTAGGCCACAGGCGGCACGTCACATTAGCAAAAAAAAATTGGAGCTTTATGCTTCATAAATTTAGAATACCTCTTAGTATCATTCATCTATAACTGAATTTGCTCACACTATGTTTCTTTATCTTATTCCGAGGTCGTGAGCTTTAACATTCAAGATGCCCAGACGCTACGTCTCGAGACGGAGACAACTGGCGCGCTCGTAAGAAAATGGGGTGCAGTGGAGCCCTACCTCGTCGTCTCTACATCACGTGGCTGAGGGAGGAGAAAGCTAAATGAGAACGCCTTACTTGCTCACAAAGTACTGCATCTTGTAGCTTCGCTATGTTAGCCAGTTGAACAGGAATCTCACCGATTGACTAACAATGTCGTTTCTGAATTTGGTCCTACCAGCAAGTCTTAAAGTATAGAAAGTTGGATCAGAAAAGTCAACAACTGTGCCGTCCTAATTATTTAAATGGAACGAGAAGCAAACCATATCTTTTGCTCTTCAGAAACTGACTCTGCAGGCCTCGTAAAAAAAATCGAGGCTATTCCATCAGTAGTATTCAGTGGGGTTGACTGACAGTCAAATTAACAGAAAGCATATTTTCCAAGTAAGCAAAACTATGGTCGGCTTCTCAAAGAAATGTTAGGTTATATCTAACATATTTTAGAATTATTATTTTTATTACTTATTTTATTAATATTTTAGGTTAGAAATAGAAAGAATATTTTTAATGAAGAGATAAGACTTATAAATATAATAGATTAGAATCATTTATTATCATAAAAGAAAGCAAATTAGTAAAAATACATTTAATTCATTTAACATTTAACAAACGTTAAGCGCTATAATACTATGACCTGCCAGTAGTAAAATACAATATGTATTTGGATAAAATTATTCTCTATCAAATATAAAGTTTAAATTGTGCTGCATAGGTTTATTTATTTTAATTGCGTTGTCACTTGTGATTCATTATCAGTTAACGTTTAAACAGATTTGAATATCACTGTCGAAATGACTGGAGTCTATATCTAAAAATTCATTGAGAATGGAGTTTTATCCAAAAGAGATATAACCAAAATATTAACCATAAATATTAAGAGATAGAAATATTGTCGTTAAGCGAGAGTTTAGAATAGAATAGAACAATTGTTTATTTTAGTTCGTTATATAACTCTTTGCAATAATTGTCGGACATCGTTTTGATTAATTCAAGTCTGTGCAAATCTATTTCTAACTGTATGTTGATCCTTACACTTTACTCGCTATTGTCGCAGTTCATTTTAGAGTCGCATATTATTTCTTACTTTAATTTCTAATTTCAAAGATGTTCACTGATGAGATTATTATTTTAAAGGTTTTAAAATGTTGTCTACGCGAGTGCCTATAATTTGCGTACATTAGTACACGTTTAGCTCTTTTCTTCATTCGTAGTATTCTTTTGAAATCGTTTGATTGTCGTCACAGCAGTATACTATTATGAGATCATAACGATTATATGCATATTAAACTTCTCTTGTAGAGATTGGTGATGTCATAGGCTCGATTTGATTTACAGCAAACATTCCAAATTTCATTTTTTTTTTTTTCATATTATGCTAATATGCTGATGCCATGTCAAGGCTGGGTCAAAGTATAAACCCAGTAGTTTATCAATGGAAGAGCTAGTTAGCGTCTTTTCACTTGTTCTTCTTTGCAAATAAGTAAAAATACAAATAATTTTTTAACTTTCCCAAAAAGTGTACATGAACTACTTATTACTACTACATATTTAGTTACTTAGTCGTTCAGGCACCACAACCATACAAAAATGTATTGACGTGGTCCTTGACGGGTTTAACCTTACACCTACACCTGCCTACGGTTATGCATAATACTAAGTTCTTGTTAAACATTATTGTGAGTATACCATGCCATACGTATTCAATGGAATTTGTGTAGTTAGTTTGATAACAAGTAGTTGAATGGGATTCATCCTACCCACCGAACTATTTGAGAACTGTATCTTGGCGAGTAGTTTATGTCGTTTTAGCCACACTATTTTAGCTACCGTTGCACTCTCGCGCTCCGCACAGTACTGGCGGGGTAGGCAGACAAATTATTACAATTGTGTATTGGTTCTAGTTGCGAAATTCTAATGTGGAAGCGACCGGAAACTTGGACAATAATGTAGGTAATGTTATTTATTATGAAGCATGCTTCTATATTTGCAGAAAAGGTTAGAGGTATTTAGTAGATATCATAATTATCTATATCATTCCTATCTTGTTCGCTAGTTTCATTAATGAGTCCGATGAAATACATTGAAATTGAAATTCTGGTCTCTGGTGTTTAATGTATCAATACCTAACAAACAATACTTTAAATAGATGTGGAATTGTTAGTAAAAAATCCACGAGATGAAAATAAATTTGTACAAAATAAGAAGCGTATAATATCAAGCCATCTCTAACCAACATAACTATAGCTTCTAGCGATACTATCCATTGTGCTAAATCTATTTCTAAGAAATTATGTTCTGAAATTTATTTTGGTTTCCAATGGAGTAATCTAACCTAATACCTAGTTACATTTGTATAGGGGTTTAAATTTCGGGTAAAACTTTATTGTAGAAGCTTATTTTCGTACGTAACTGGCTTACTAGGACTTGTGGCTAATCATAATCATTTATTTGGTAAGAATATTGCACGTCATAATTTATAATGGTACCTCGTATCGGTAATTCGGTACACACTGTACATACTGAATATATTTCTAACAATATTGAGTATAACCAAAAAAATAATAATAAAAGTTATTTAAAGTAATAAGAACAAACAAAATTGGATATTACTATAGAATTACACAAGTAAATTAATCTTTTAATATTACAATATAAATAGTCGTACAACATAGTCAATATAAATAGTCAATATACAGTAGTCCAATAAAATTATAGTATTAATTCGTCCTGTCAATAAACTCCTCATAACTGTAGATGTTACTCAGGAGCCAGCACCTTAGTTTGGGTAAATGTATTGCAACTGATTGCCTCAGTTACAGTACAGGATAGTCTGTTACAGTATACATGCTACAGCATACAGTAGAGAGGAATCATCGATATCCACTTTCATTTTGAGAAAGTTGTTTACTCTCTCAACCGCAATTGCTCTGTGCTATTTTATTTTAAACTAGCCTCGTTTTGTTTTGATATATTAAAGTTAGTTATCTTAAAAATAAATTGTTTCTGGTTATAAAAAAAATATTAAATAGTATGTAATGTTTCATAAATGCTAGTTGTGTAAATTATAGTCTAAAATGTTATAGAATGATTGTATAGAGATAAAATAATTTTATGGCTCGCTGCAATACCGTAAAATAATTGTCTAAATTCACCATACCGATACATAGATAAAATACCGAATGTACTAGGTTCTAAACCGTTTTTACAGCCGACACAATGAGATATTGGAATAATATAACTTCTCCAATGCTAAGTGCACACTAAGTTCCGATCCTTTTTCTAGTTGGAGTGTTGTCAGACCGTTAAAACGAAGTCCCATTGTGGGTGGTAATAAAAAAACCAACTTGTTATTTAAGTAGAATACACATCATGTTTTCTGGCAGAATGTCGTGATCATATATTTCTATAATGTTATTTTATAACTATTATTTACTTAGTTTTGCAAATGTTATTGTTACCATTTTAAGAAAAACCATTAAAGCCAACAAGCCAATGTATTCGTAAATTAAAATTATGATTTGTTTTATATTTTATTTTTGTCAATAACATTAAAAAGGAAAAATGTTTATTTTGTTACATGAGATGAAAAAAATATGTTTTTGTTAAATTAGGTAGCGTTTAAAATAGAACAAGTTAATTAGATTATTTGTTAAGTAAGAATGCAATATTTTGTAAAGCAGATATTACTATTAGTTGATAAGGTTATTTACATGGATAAATAATGATGTTTGTAAAATAATGTAAAGTCAAGTTTTTGTTATTTTTATTTAATGTAAGTATGTACGATCATTATCTGCTGTCAGCTTTCGTACGCTGGGAGGTCGTACGATGTCGGACGGCCGAATGTCGTGATTTTATTTATGTTACTGTAAAACGTTCTTTGTCGTAAAGGCAACAAGACAGTTTAAGCCTTGTATTTTTATAAACTGGCAATAAAACGCGCTGGGGTGGGACGAATGATTCATTTTCGCTTGACTTAAAAAGCCTCAACGAATATGTCGCGAAGAGCCGGCAGATCTTCGTTGGCGCTCGACAAGTTAACACGTTCTTAAAATAAGTAGGAACTGTATTAAATAAGTTAAAATTGTACCTGAATATTCTATCTTGCATCTTATACTTAATAAAGGAAAAGTATTCCGAAGTTTATTTGTCTGTATCCTTCAATCTACATTAGGGGAGACCGGAGAGGAATCGCCCATACAACACGTACCTACTACCAAGATCATTTCTAATTGGAGCATATCTCTACCTTAATAAGGTATTATTTTAATTTGAATAGTATTTATCTAGGTTCCCAACCATATACATATTAGATCAAAATACTTACCTAAAATGAAATAGAAGCGTATCGCATTCTGCATGTTCTTACGTCATAAAATACCTGTTTTCAACCTAAATGTTTCGTATTAAAAACAACAACATCTTACGTATACTAGTCATGGGAACATAGATTATATCATCTTGTTACAGAATAACAACACAATGAGAAAAATACAACAAGTTTTCAGGTATCATTTTTGGTATTACGAAACACGGTCAAAATCTAATCAAATTTAGAATAGTACATATGCTATCACTGTCGCTCTGCGTGGCTAAACTTCGTCACTAAACAGGGATAGCGATATTCAGGCCGAAGTTTTAGACGCGGCCGAATTGAAGTTGCGCTCGGGGTTCACCGGCTTTTTAACCTCATCATCATCATCATATCAGCCGTATGCCGTCCACTGCTGGACAAAGGCCTCCCTCATTGATCTCCAGGAACTGCGGTTAGAAGCGGCCTGCATCCAACGCCGACCTGCGGTTCTTACCAAGTCGTCTGCCCATCTTGTGGGTGGACGTCCTACGCTGCGCTTGCCGGTCCGTGGCCTCCACTCGAGAACCTTTCGGCCCCATCGGCCATCTGTTCTGCGCGCTATATGGCCTGCCCATTGCCACTTCAACGTGCTAATCTGTCGGGCTATGTCGGTGACTTGAGTTCTCCTACGTATCTCCTCATTTCTGATTCGATCCCGTAGAGAAACCCCGAGCATAGCCCTCTCCATAGCTCGTTCAGCCACTCTGAGCTTATTCATAAGGCCAATAGTGAAGGACCACGTCTCGGTTCTATATGTCATCACTGGTAACATACACTGATTGAAGACTTTCGTCTTAAGGCACTGAGGTATGTTGGACGAAAAGACGTTGCGAAGTTTCCCAAACGCTGCCCATCCGAGTTGGATTCGACGATTGACCTCTTTCTCGAAGTTGGACCTACCTAATTGGACTGTTTGTCCTAGGTATACATACGCGTCGACAACTTCAAGAGCCGAGTTCTCAACCATAACTGGGGCAGGGACGACATGGACATTCGACATGATTTTTGTCTTGCCCATGTTCATTTTAAGTCCTACCCGTTGGGAGACTCGATTGAGGCCTTCGAGCATCGTGCTGAGCTCTTCCATCGACTTTGCCATGACCACAATATCGTCGGCAAACCGAAGGTGAGTGATGTATTCGCCGTTAATATTGATGCCCAGTCCTTTCCATTCCAGAAGCTTGAAGGCATCTGCCAATGCGGTCGTAAACAGTTTCGGAGAGATTACATCTCCCTGTCTTACGCCTCTTTTTAAGGGAATCGCCTTCGAGCTCTGTTCGTGTACTCGGACTGACATAGTGGCGTTTTTATACAAACACTTCAACACTTCGATGTACCGATAGTCTATACGGCATCGTTGGAGAGACTCAAGCACTGCCCATGTTTCGATCGAATCGAAGGCTTTCTCATAGTCCACAAACGCGAGACATAGCGGCAAGTTATACTCTTCGGTCTTCTGTATGACTTGCCGCAGCGTATGTATGTGGTCTATGGTACTGCAGCCTTTACGGAACCCGGCTTGTTCGGGAGGCTGAAAGTCATCAAACCTGCGTTCGAGACGGTTCGCGATGACCCTCGAAAACAGCTTATAAACATGGCTCAAAAGCGAGATGGGTCTGTAATTCTTAAGCAAGGTGTTGTCACCTTTCTTGAAGAACAGAACCACCACGCCCCCGTTCCATGCTTTTGACGTCGTACCTTCAAGCAAGGCGGAATTAAAGAGCTTCTGAAGGACTTTAAGTACCGGTGATCCACCCGCTTTCAGAAGCTTTGAAGTGATTCCGTCCTCGCCCGGCGCCTTGTCGTTCTTAAGCTGCTTGAAGGCCATCCTGATCTCATACAGGCTGATGTCCGGAATATCTTCGGTATAATGTCGGGTCAGTTTGGCTCTTGGGTCGTTGGCTGCACTGCAAACAGGTTTAGTGACCGAATCGTAGAGCCGTCCATAGAACCTTTCGACTTCCCTTAACACTTCCGCTTTACTTGACGTTATGCTGCCATCTTCCCTCAGTCCCTCAGCTTCGTCATGCGGCTCTGCCCAATAGAATTATCTCTCGCCAACACTTTGGAGCCTTTATTTCGCTCTATCGTATCTTTAATACGAGATGTATTAAAGGTACGAATATCGTGCCGCAAGGATTTCCAAATCTTTCTATTGAGCTGCCTATGTGACTGAGCATCATCGGGAGACTGCAGTCGCAAAGAACGTCGTTCAGCCATGAGGTTAAAGGTGTCATCAGAGAGTTTCTGAGGTCTATTGCTACGGGGGGTCTTAAAGAACTGGGACCCCACCGTATGGACGGTTTCTACGAACCTGTTATTGATCTCGTCCACTAATGCATCTACTTCTAGACAGTCAAAGAAATTTGCAAGTTCGAGTTGAAAGCTCTCGAGGTTTTTGATATGAGCGCGAGTGGGTCGGAGCGTAGATTTCATCAAACGGGACCTTTCAAGTTTAACGTTCATATTCAATGTGGCTCTTACAATTCGGTGATCACTGCCGGTTTTCACCCTGTGAATCACAGAGACATCATTGAATATCCGTTTCTTGTTGGTCAAGATGAAATCAATCTCATTTCTCGTGGAACTGTTGGGACTCATCCAGGTCCATTTCCTGTGAGGCGGCTTCTGGAAAAAAGAATTCATCATAAAGAGTCCTTCTATCTCCAGAAAATCGGCCAGCCTTTGTCCCCTGGGGTTCCGTTGCCCATATCCAAATTGCCCCACTCTCAACTCATCATCGCTTCTCATGCCTAGCTTTGCATTGAAGTCCCCCATAACAACAATAAAGTGAGTTTTGTTCGTATGTATGGCTCTACTGATGTCCTCATACATAGACTCTACTTCTTCATCTGGGTGTGAAGAGGTCGGCGCATATACCTGAACGAACTTCAGCGAATATCGCTTAGATATTCTGAGTGTCAGGTACGCGACCCTGCTCGACACACTGTCGATGGTGATAATGTTGTTGATGAGTGACTTGTGAACGAGAAACCCAACACCACCTTGGGACTGTTGGTCGCCCTCCCGGTAGTATAGTAGGTTACCAGACTTAAGGGATATCGTGTCCTCACCCTCTCTACGGACTTCTGATAACCCCAAAATGTCCCAGTGTAATCTACTAATTTCTTCTTCCAGCTCAACAATCTTTTCGTCTGTCCTCAAAGTGCGGATGTTGTGTGTTACCAGGGCCAGTGGTCGTCGTAGGGTTTGGTAGCCGATCGTCGCCCGGGGATTCTAAGCACCCCTGGCCCCGCCGTTACCGTGACTGCTACCATAGCCAGGATTAGCGGGGCCGCCAGGGACTCGGGACCTGGTTTTATGGGGGTTGTTGCCATACTCGCCACGCTTGTCAGGCGGGTTGGCGAGCGCAGTATATACTTCTTAACCTGAATGCAAGTAATTTCATGTACACAAACAGACATTTTTTCACATCAGAATATTCATCAGTATTAAAGTATTCTATTAATTGACAGCGTACTGTAATTTGTAAGTAAGTAGGTAGGTACGCACTTATATGGTTTTCAAACGGCAAACAAAAATATTGAAACCGTTATCGGGGTTCACTACATCATAAAATTACGTCAGTCAAATACTTTATCTGTGGTCTATTATTACGAGGTCAAAAGTCGATGCGTACCTACGGATAGAAAAAATTATTTATGTGTAGGTGTTTGTGATGACGCGAGTCGCGGCCCTGCTGCTGTAGGTACACTGCGGTGCCAAAAGCTTGCAAATATTCGAAACTGTAGTATTCGATAAATTTGGGGTGGTTTTCGAATATATTCGACGACCTCCGTGGCGCAGTGGGCGAATAGCCGGCTGAGACGCAGGAGGTAGTGGGTTCGATTCCCGCCGCGGAACAAATGTTTGCATGATCTGCAGATATTTGTTCTGGGTCTGGGTGTTTTTCTATATATTTTAAGTATGTATTTACAAAAAAATAGTAAATAAGTATTCTATCAGTTATCTGGTTCACATAGTACAAGCTCTGCTTAATTTGGGGCTAGAAAGCGCTGTGTGAAATGTCCAGCAATATTTATTTATTATTTTATTTATATTCGAATATTATTCAAAACTTTTAATGTAAATTTTGACTAGTTTTTACTATAAAAATCATCACGAAACCATTTAGGAATAGGTACTCCAATAAGGCTTTATGGTGAACCCCTGTTATAAATTCCACAAAATGTGTAAATATGTATTACGAATAAAAAAACGAGTGTGCTTTAGAGCACACGGCTGAAGTAAAACTTCATTTACAAAATATTAGTTTACAAAATTGTCCACACGTCTGTAGGTAGAGCAGTCTATGTTCGTTCTGAACAGACGCAACTCGCACTCGCAGATTAAAGTTTAAAATATACGAAACGTAACTCTCTCTTTCTATCTTTACTAACTTATATCTCCCTCTCAACTTCCGTTCGCACTTTACGTAACGCATTCACCAGCTTACTCCCCAAGACAAGCGTGCGTAAAGAAGTTTTACTTCAAAAAAGTGGCACTGCGGGAGTGCCAACAGAAGTGAAAACCTGAACAATTACGAGATACTTATAAACAGAGGTGTCGGTAACGGTAACGGTAACAGTGTCGCGATTTCTATGGTTTTTTTTCATCTCTAAAATTGCCCGCGCGCCTAAAGAAGTTTTCACTGCTTATATGTATACAGAGGTGTCGATAACGGTAACAGTGTCGGGAGTTCAATGGTTTTTTCCCATCTCAAAAAACGCCCAACGAAGAACAAAGAAGTTTTCACTTCAAATATATGGCAAGTAAGTATTTTTTTATGCTATAGAAAGTTTATTTATCGCGCGTAATTGGCATCAGCCAACTGGTTGAGCGTATACTAGAGTATTCTACTTATTCCTGGATATAGCGCTCGCTAGTATACATGGGCATTACTCCTTTCACAACTTTTCTCTAACTCTCGTGGTTTCCGACTTAGCAATCTCAAAAAACCACCCTGTTTGCGCACTTTCGCTAACGTGGAGGTGTTTTAACATTCGATATGCTGACTGACGCGTTGAAAAATTAGACTAATAACATACTAGTGGTTCGCCCCGAACTGAGAACTCGCGAGTCTCCTAAAACACAAAAAAAATATTCTTAGGGCGACTCGCGCAACGATGCCTAAACAATAGTAGCTAAATATGATTTAGGGAGTTGTTAAATCATACATATACGTACAATTTAAACATGTTTAGTCGCTAAATACGTTTATGGATCGTTGTGCAAGCCGGCCTTATCTTTGACCAATAAAATATTGCCACGAAATAAGTAACCACATTACTTGACCTACAGTTTCATTCAAATTACAGGTAACGGGAGTTTATGTTATTTAGTTACTTTTTTTTGGGGTACAAATTGTAGTTGTTCTGGATTTCAGACTTTTACCTATATTTGTGTTACTAAAGCTACACTCATACCAAATTTCAGCACTGTGGGGTCACTCGTGTACCCTGTGAATTTTATCAAAGTTCAGTTTTTATTATGGCTAATAACTCAAACACTATAAAGAATTTATTTAAAATAAAAAACTAGGTCTAAATGTACCAATGATTACCTTTCTTTTGACGTCCTACTTGACCTAATAGTCTAATTTTCATTTTTTTTACCTCTCTGGAACCCCAATATCTCAACAACACCCCAAAATTTTTACCTCATTTAGTCACACAAAATTGTGCTATCACTACCTACCTATGTTTCAAATTTCACGATGATCGGATCAACGCTTCGAAAGTTATCCTCGGACAAACAAACACACATACATACATACATACCATGCCAATTTGCCCAAGTTGATTTAGAGATCTCGCTTCGCTCGATCAAAAATTCATGAAACAACTAAAATACTTACTAACTACTAACCTTACCACTACAATTGACGAATATTTTAATTACAAATTTAGATACTTACCTACTAATGTTTTCTTTTTATGATAAATATAACCTAACAAGAAAAATAACTCTCCAAAATATTGTTGTGCCCAACAGGCTCCTTATAGAGTTATGTACCTATCAGTTACCACCTATTAATACATTGTGGAATACAAATAACGATTGAGTAGGTATTGAGTATTGAGTAGGTATATATAGCAAACACTACATCGATACACCGACCCCGCCGGCGGGGTCGAAGAGTCCCTTCAGTTGCCGCCTACTCAAGGCACAGACAGTATGTACCTGAGCGTTTCTCTCCTATTCTCTACCCGGCAACGGCCCAAGCCGTGGCTCCTTCTAAAATCGGGCTGCAGTCTTTACCTACTTAGCTATGAGTGTGATATACTTTTAAGAATAGACTTTTAGTGGTTTAAGAGTATTTTATTGTGAACGATAGTGTGAATGAGTGTTTCATGCTAAGATTTGTGTTATTTCCTATTATTTATCCCGAACTCCTAGGTCGTAACCACAGAACACAAAAAACAATGTTTTTTATGTTCTGTGGTCGTAACAATACATGAATAAATGGCATATGAACTAATTACGTGAAGTTGGCAATGTTTCCCACACCCTATTAGAGGAATCAGTTGCATTATTAAAAAAAAAATGTTATTTCGCAGCTTCGTTCAAAAAATACCTACTAAACGCCTCCGTTTATTGTTCTGTCAGTTGTAAGTAATCTTTTTCCGTTTTTGGAACATATAATTGCAAACCGAAAGTTCTTCAGCTTCTTAATTTATCAAGAACCGGTTTAAGTAGGTTACAGGAAACTTTGAACCTTCAAATTTAATTACATTTTTTCTCACAGGCTCGGCTGTTTCGTTAGGAACTTCAATCTGGTAAGATTCTGACAAAGTACACAACAACTAGTGCATCAATAAATAAAAAATAAACTAAAATTTTTGAATCTTTACATTGCATACTTACAGTAGGTAATGTTGTAAATCTACAAATGCAAGCTAAATACCATAGCTGGTCGATAATAACAATAAATATAGAGGTGTAGAACTACCATTTAACTTACTGGAAATTATCTTACTTTTGATTTGTTCAGTCTGTTCTTGACATTTGATATGAAGTGAGGATGACACGAATCTGTCATCAAGATTCATGTCAGTACCAGAAACTTGTGATCTTGTAACAGTAGGCATCATTTATTTTATACCGCTTGGAGATGGATCAAGCTTATGGCCCTTGATGATGACCTTTTACAGCGGTATAAGCAAAGCTTGTAAAGGTTAAAATCTATAAGACTATCATAAGACCAGTCTTAATGTATGGAAGCGAAACTTGGGCTGTAACGCAGAAGAACATACATACCATCCAAGATGGATGTGCGGCGTCACCAGGCTCGATAAAATCCGTAACGAGTACGTGCGAGGAAGCCTGGGGGTGCGCGACATCACTGAAAAGATGCAGGAGAGTTGGCTGCGATGGTACGGTCACGTGAAGAGGAGGCCACCTGACTACGTAAGGAATTTGGCACTACAAGAAAAGATGGAGAGATGTAGTGTCAAAAGACATGAGAGAGTGCCAAGTTTCTGATGATGACGTCGAGGATAGAGTGAAGTGGAGAAGAACGACCAGGAAAGCTGACCCCACCACCATGTCGGATACATAGCTGGGAAGAGAGAGAGAGAAAGAGAGCAATGAGCAAAGCTTGTAGGTATTTTTATTTTATACGTAAGTTAGAAAAACCCTAACTCGGAACAAATATCTGAAGATCATGCAAACATTTGGTTCGAGGCAGGAGTCGAAATCGCAACCTCCTGCGTCTCAGCCGGCTATTAGCACACTGCACCACGGAGGTCGCCATTTAACTATGCTATCTTAAAGGCTCTATGTTGTTGTTGCGATACTAGATTTATTTTTACCTTGTTTCTGCGAAGCGAGTTCCGTGCAAAGTAACTTTCGCGCCATAACCGCTCAGCTGACTAATATTCAATTAAAACTTTTTAATTTCTCCAAGACCCTAAGCAATATTTTGCGTTTACACTTCGCTAAAAAAAACAATTTATCTTAGAACACATAGAAACGAAGTTTAAATAAGCCATGGTAAATGACGTCTCCGCGGTGAGTGCTATGAGCCAAATGGTAGGTAGGGGAGTCCAATAGGGATTTTGGGATTTACTCAAGCGCAGCAGATTAACATAAGGGGGGATACCTTGAATCCTGTTGAGTACCTCCACCGTATATAAGCCGTCGCGCATATAGGGCAGCCGATCAGTAAAAAAATCGATAGATGAAATACGCGAGCGCGTCAGATTAAGGTATGGTGGGTTAATTACATGCTGAAAAGTGTGCATTTCAACAATCTGATGATTTGAGCATGACGTAATGGTGGATATAATATACGCTACGAGAAATCGTTACGATCAGACGGTACAGTTCGAACGGTACCGATAAATCGCTACATGTATGCTATAAAACTGTACAGTTTCGTCCGATTTTTTAGACTGTGCAGTCGAACGGAACAGTATGAAAATTTCAATTGATTAATCAGAATCGGACGAACTGTGCCGACTGATCGTAACGTGTATGCGCTCGTCAGTTTTTGTGTTCAGTTTTGTTGTCACTCGCAGTTCGGATGGATGTGCGCACGCGTCATGGAGATGGCGTCTCAAACTAATCGCGAATGGCTAGAACAATTTATTGAACTATATCGCAGTGAACCTTGTCTTTGGAATACTAAAGGCAAAGAGTATCACAATCGCGATTTAAAACGTTCAACGTACAATAAACTAATTGAAAATAGTAGACCCTATTGCTGACAAAGATGCAGTCGTAAAAAAAAATAAACAACATTCGGTCTACTCACAAAAAGAGCGTAAGAAGATCGCTGATTCGAAGAAATCAGGAGCAGGAACCCAAGAAGTGTATAAACCAAAACTATGGTATTACTCTATGTTGCTGTTTTTGGATGACCAAGAAGAACCAAGACATTCACGCTCTAATATGGATGACGAATCAACAGACAACGAGGTAAGTTATTTGGGTGTGATTATACAGATTGTTCCAATAAGGTCGGCTTTCCTTACTATTTTTTATTTTGTCTATGGTTTTTAGTCCTGTGGTGTCAGTAGAGTACTATGCGTTCGCTTCGAGTTCATGGCCGCTCCCTCACTCCCCGCCTCCCCGTTGATAGACCCTATAAGCATAGTAATAAGGTCTTAATATAATATTAATACTTAGTGAATTACCGTGTGGGTATTTAATGAAATTAAATAACTTTTTTATTAAATGTTTTACTCTCAAAGTTTACAGTTTAAGTATAGATTAGTTAACGTATAAAATTATTTTGCCACGGAACGCTGCCTTCACTTGCAAGGTATTCCATGTACTCTTCTCGAACTTTTTTTGCTGCAACTGAGGTATTACCAAGATTTGTTCTTTGTAAATTAACTATGGCTGAATCCGTTGTATCATATCCTTGGGCTATTGACCCTTCATCAACATTTTCTAAGTCGAAGCATTCTTGTTGACAATAAGAACTTTCTGATTTCTTCATTAAATAATTATATAATATATAAAATACTCTTTTCTCTTCGGATCAATACTAATTTTTGTGTGAAAAATTCTAAATCGAAATGCCAAGATTCCAAACGCATTTTCGACAATGCGCCTTGCTCGTGATACACGGTAATTTAGAATTCTGCTTTTATTTGTGGTCAAGTCTGCTTGCCTAAATGGTTTAACTAAATCTGTTCTAAGTTGAAACGCATCATCAGCCACAAACACATAAGGCAACTTTCTAGTGCTATGTGCGACAACTGTGTCAGTTGGAATACACAACTGATTGTTTTCAAGTTTTTCAAAAAACTTATTGTTTTTGAGTACTCCACAATCAGAAATTCTTCCATTTGTTCCAAAATCACATAAAAGAAATCGATAATTTCCATCAACGATTGCTAATAATACCATGCTATGATGGTTTTTATAGTTGAAATACTCCGAGCCACATCCAGCCGGAAGAAAAATTGCTATGTGTTTACCATCCATTGCGCCTAAACAATGCGGGAAATTCCATCTCTTTTCAAACACTTTTGCCACATCCTTCCATTCTTCTTCCGTGCGTGGGAACTGTAAAAAAAAATTGTTTCAGGAAATTGTAAGTAAAGCACAGTCATCTCCGGCCGCCCAGTCAACTTCACAGTCACCTACAGCCACACAGTCAATTCCAGAGACTCGTTCAATTGCAAACACATCGTTTAATAGGAGATGGCCAAAAAGGAATGCAAATGAAAACCTAACTACTGACGTTTTACAGTCTGTTCAAAATCATTTCAAAAGGCCCGCAATTAGTAATGATCGATTTGATATTTTTGGAGCAAACGTTGAAGCTAAGCTGAGGGACCTCACAAAACATCAACGTATTTTGGCCGAAAAAATAATTAACGAAACATTATTTCTCGCAGAAATGGAAAATTTGACTATTTCACACCAAGTGATTGATTCAACTAGTGTGCGTTTTACTAAATAAGGTTACAACGTTCCCAGTCCCGTTTCACATACTCCCTGTCCTGGTTTAAACAATCCTAGCCCAGTACCTTATCAGAATTCAAATTTTGAAATCCAAACACATCTAGGTTCCCAGTTAATTCTGCAAACTTCTCAACAAGGTCAATACCAACCAATACAGAATTCAGCGGCTACTTATTTATCTTCTTTTGATATTAATACGAATTAATAAACCATCATTATTATGATAAGTACAAAAATAATAATTATTATATTCTAAGAAATTAGTAATTTTTTACTTGTTTTTTTTGCGGAGATATTGCTTCACAGGTTTCCGGTATTATGCGACCTAAGGCTTGAGATGAAATAATACTAGAGAATTTCAAATCTTCATAATTTCTTCCTGTTGATAAAAACCTCAAAGTAGCTTCAAGCCTGTCATGGGGTGGAATAGCATTTCTCATAATAGTGTCTTGCTTCTCGATAATTGGTGCTACCGTATTCATAGCATTTCTAATAATAGTGTCTTGCTTCTCGATAATTGGTGCTACCGTATTCATAGCATTTCTCATAATAATGTCTTGCTTCTCGATAATTGGTGCTACCGTATTCAGTACATGTAAGTACGTATCATAATCCATTCATAAAAAATTGTGCCAGTCTTTTGGAAACATCTTTAATTCCACCCCCAAATTGACATGAGAATGAACACTTCTTTTCATTAGCCATTCTTTGCACCAGATGCTACGTTTTTTCCGCTACACTTTTTTTTATTTCAGGGCGAATATTAATCCAACAACTGGGTGAATTTTTAAAATAGCAAGTTATTGGTGTTCTTCAACTTTTCGTCTCGAAATAAAGACAAATACTACTCGCAATGGAATTTATTGCAATATTTATATTGAACCTATAACTTGTAGGCATCAAATAACAGAAATATTATGTTTAAATATTGATATGTACAAAAACAATGTTCTAAAAGTCATTACCCTCGATGTTACTTTACAGATTCATCAACATACTTACGCGATACTTAAAATGTGTTCCTAAATTTTGATTTATAATTTCCGTTATACTATACTTACTCTCTAAAGCAGCGATCCCCAAACTATTTTGGACAAGTGACCCCTTTTCCAAAATGAACTGTTACCTCAGACCCCCGTAGCCAAATTACCTACTTTTAAGATCAACCCCCTTATTCATAATGGTCCGCTAACTTAAAACAGCTGATATAGAGTGTTATTTTTCATTCTGACTTAGGTCAATAGAAGAAGACAGAGTGAGAATTAGCAATGTAAAGTAGTAAAATTTTTAGGTATAAGTATTGACATGTTCTTGAACTGGAAAAATGAATTGACATCTATAGAAAGTTATATAAGCTCGTCATGTTATGCAATGAGAAGCCTTCGGGATGAAGTTACACTATTACAATTAAAACTAGTATATTACGCGTTAGTAGAATCGAAACTTCGTTACATCATAATGTTTTGGGGGAACAGCTATGATTACAACCTTAAATCAGCATTCATTATACAAAAAAGAGCTATAAGGACCATGGTACGCATACCGCAAACAGACTCATGCAAAAATCACTTCATTAGACTTGGCCTTCTCACTGTCCCTTGTTTATACATCATGGTTCTTCTTACAAATCTAGTAAAACACCTAAATAGGCTTGAAACTAAAGAAGAAAGGGCAGTCAAAGAGAACACCAGAAGAAAAGATTTAAAAACTTACTTTGTTCCTAGACTGAGAATTGCAGAACATAGTGTTCATCACCAGGGTGTAAAGCTTTATAATAACTTGCCTGTCGGCTTTAAAACCAACTACAGCACATTTGAATTCAAAACTAACCTTAAGCAGTTTTTGTTGAAAAAGTGTTTTTACTCCATTGATGAACTTTGTAAGGACAAGTCTCTAATTACCTGACGCAAAACTTTTATTTATTAAGTACTATTATTTGTACCTAATGTAGGTATCATTTGACTTGGAATTTTGACATGTTATGATATTTATATTCTATTTTATATATATATATATATATTATATATTATCTTTTTATATATTCATTATTTGATATTATTCATTATCAATTATCTTAAGATCTGTCATTTTATTTAATTATCATGTAAATAATAACGTTCCATTGTTACCATTTTCAGTCATTCATCTTTTAGAATGAATTTCCTACATGTATGTATATTTTTTTATTTTTCTACTGTACCAAATATTCCGACACAATATGTGTATTGTTTGCGAATAAATGAAACTGAAACTGAAATGCTTTAAATTAGTTAGCAGAGTATTATGAATAAGGGGGCCTATCTTTCTTTTTTCCTATTGATACAAAATACCTAGGTACTAAGGTACCAATTGGAAAACTTTGCACTTGGTTAAGTGAGTAAAGTTGACTTCATCAAAATTTAACAAAATAAAAAGACAAACAATTCAGTAAATATCAAGTTTAATTTATAATGATTATTACAAATTAAGTACTTAAATAATCTAAAGTAGGGAGGAAATTATATTTAAAAAATTATTAATTCGCAAAGAGAAAATAAAACATTCAGTGTCATGAATGAACCTGGTGACTATCTACCAATCTAGCTACATCCGGTTCAATTTTGGTGAGTTGTAGCCTTAAATCTCCACGTTCGTTAATTTTCAAACGGTTTCTTTGTTTCGTCAAAATGTTTGTTACCACACTGAAGCTTTTTTTCAACTAGGTATGATGATGGAAAAGCGATAAGGTATTTTTCAGCAATGTTCCACAATGTAGGATACTGTGTTTCAATGTTGCGTTGCAACCAGAACTTCTGATAGCCTTGGTTGAACTTCTGCTTAAGCTCTTCGTCTGTGCTGATGGTAATCAACTCTTCTTGCATTATCACATTGGCTTCTTCTATGGCTGTGGTATTGTACGGATTTATTATCCATTGAGGAATTTGTATACTTAAAAGATCCTCAAACCTCTCCGTAAAATCTTTGTGTAATGCGTCCAAGTGAGTGACATATAATAAAATGTCATCATCTTGAAGCATTTCTGGTAATTTTGACAAGTGCGGAAACTGCGAATATTCTTTTCTGCCTAAATTTTGTTTATAAAGGATTAGTTTACCCACGAAGGCCGATATTATTGATTTTGTTTTAATCAAGTTAAGATCGTCACCCTGCAGCTGCAAATTAACTTTGTTGAATATTCCAAAGATATCATTCAAGTAATAAATATATGTTTTACAATTGTTCAGATTTTCTTTCAAATTCGGATCTTTTTCTTGTAAAAACTCCAACAAAGATTCAAAAATGCCTGAAAATCTTTCTAAGCAAGATCCTCTTGATAGCCAGCGAACTTCAGTGTGTAGAAGTAATCTAGTAAATTTCCACGTCGTTTTCCACACATAGCTGAGAAAATAACCGAGAGTTCAAAGAATTGCTTCGAATCTTGTTGATAGCATTTATTACATATTGTAAAGACTTATGCAATCTAGGACTCAGCTTTTTTGCTACTAAATGCTGCCTGTGAATCACGCAGTGAATGACCAGTACATTAGGCAGTTATCTCTTTAAGTAAGCTATAAAACCACGATGACGACCAACCATAGACGGTGCACCATCAGTCGCAACAGAAACAATGTTTTTCCATGGAATAGCTTTGTCAGTAAAATAATGTTCCACGGCCTGAAAAATTGATTATCCTCTGGTATCAGTCTCTAAATATGTAGCAAAAAGCAGTTCTTGGCACATATTTTCATCTTTGATATGTCGAACATATCCTAACAACAGAGCTTCATTGCCGGTTAATGTAGACTCGTCCAACTGGAGAGAGAATCTGTTGGTCTGTAAGAACTTGCATAAAATGTTTTCCACATCCAGTCCCATCTCGTCTATGCGTCTCTGAACGGTGTAATTGCTCAAAGGTATTCTCTTTAAAATATCATGTGCGGATTTGTGCAATACATTGTTAAGGACCTCCGCAATGGCTGGTAAGATAAGCTGCTCTCCAATTGTTTGGTGTTTCCCCGACTTCGCTATTAGTAAAGATATATTATAGGACGCTCGTAAACCATCATCGTCTTTAATAGATGATGACGCAAACATCGATCTTTTGGATGGTCTTTTGTCTAGTTTTTCTTTAAGTGCTTGAAAAAATGACAAGGGCTCACTTTTTTTGTTAGCATGTACTCTTGATAAGTGGTCATCCATTTTTGAAGGCTTCATGGCATCGTTACTGAATACTTTTTTACATATGAGACACATCGGCAATTATTGATTTAATGGAGATGCAATAAATCCGAACTTCAAGTAGTCCAAACTGTATTGTCTGCATTTTTTTTTCGTGTCCGCCATCATAAAACTCTCAGTAATCCTGCAAATAAAAAAATAAGAAACTACCTAAATAAAAAACAATAATAAACTGTTTACTGGTAATTTTTTACAATTAAAATAACTGAGGCAACTTCAAACTGTTGCAAACAATCTACACATAGCTCAACTGATCACTATCACACAGTGGGGCAATGCAGACAGCAGCCCCAAGACGCTGGCTGCATTGCCCCATTGTATGGCAATGCTGATGCGCTGTGCCGGATAAAAACTGTTTGGTACTTACCCTGTTAATTTTTCCTAAACTGCAGATATTGTATGGTTAAGCTATTAACTCGCGTAGGGAGCTCAGCATTTTGTAAATTCTTTTTCAATCACTTTACTTCACTTAACTTAGCTATGTTATAACTTATAACTTTGTAATCTCTTGAAATAAATGAGTACTTATACGAGTTATTATCGTTCAAGCTCCAACAAATTTCAAAACGCAAAAAAACTTTCAATTTTTTTATTTTTTTTTTCGAATGGACTTATCTCGCTGTTGGCCTCTGAGGCCGTTGCAGCTTAACCAAGCTTTTGGCGAGCGCAGAAGGCGCTCAGCCCTATAATTTTATTTTTGATGAGGCAACTAGCGCAAGGGCACCACTTAGGTACGAACCTCGGCTTGGGCTGTTGCCGGGACGGGGATAGGAGAGAAACGCCCGGGTACGTGCTTGTACCTCGTGTAGGCGGCGACTAATGGGACTCGTCGACCTCGCCGGCGAGGTCGGTGTATTTGTGGAGTGTTTGCTCTGTCTAATGTGGATGACTCACCCGCATTAGCGGAAGTGATTTCGTCATCCGGGTCTCCGAGAACGTGTCTCGGACGACGGAGGGTTTAAATGAACTTTCAACCTAAGTGCAAGCTCGTTAAATAGTAAAATATCGGGAACATGTTTGGACTTGCAACTTGATCATGAATTCGTTCGTATTTAGTCGCGTAAGCGTCACATAGAGAGCAAGTCAAAACGCGCCTGAAAGACGTACGCTCGAACTCATTATCTTGCACAAACTTGTCCACACTGACTTGCCGAGTTTTTCATCTTGTACGAACTTGACACTTTACATTACTACAACAATGATATTTCCTACAAAAATATTAATTATTCTTAGTACACGTAACACAACATAAACAATACAGTACCTACCTACCTATCTTGAAGATTTAAATAAAAACTTGTGTTAATTAAATTGGGGTCGATTTTTAGACCTCGTCGACCCCCAAAATCAGTTTTCGTTTATGTCAACCCCTACTATAACTACCGATATCGACCCCAAGGGGTCGATATCGGTTTCCTAGGGGTTGACCACTTTGGGATTCCCTGCTCTAAAGTAAGTAAAATCAAGTTATTTTTGACCATATTTTCACTTTTACTATATTATTTGACCATTTAAAACTTTGTCACAAGATTTTAGTCATTGACTTCCATGAATCTGTTTGTAAAAATTTTGTTGATAAAAATGCTAGATCAGCGCATTCCTAGTGGCTTCCTTGCAACCCACCCCGTGCCTCTCTCAGTTGACAACAAGATATCAACGAGTCTGCACGTGTTCGTAGTGAAAGTCCGCTTTTAAGTAAAATTGTGTAATTTTGTCATCAAATCACGTCATTATTCGACTAGACATATTTTGGGAAAGTATTTTTTTATTAATTACGCGATATGAAAGCTTCATAGTATTATATGAACAATTAAAATCCATTTTTTTTTCGCTCAATTTGAACAGGTTACGACAGGTTTCAAAATATTTCGACCTTTATCTCAACAGGATTATGCGGGGGCTGACCCCCGCATAATCCTAGATGAGGTGAATGATTTTTTCTGAGGTAAATTATATTTCTGTTGTGATTAATGATGCGTGGTTGAAGCTAATGATTTTGTTGTTAAAAATTGAATATTTTTATTCCATAATAGGTATAATATAAATTATTTATTTGAATATTATCCTTTATGCATATCTGCCCATGGTAATAAGATGTTATTAAGACATAGGTACATCCTGTACCTACTTAAAACTTAAAACGTTGGACTTGTCGTAACCCTATGAGAGACTGGTGCCTGAAGTAGATTTATGCAATTTAGTATGAGTATAAGTTAGTGATATCTGTTTTTTCAAACTAGATTTCAAACGCATAATTTCAGTACCAATTTGATTAGACGACCTCCGTAGCCGATAGTCGAGCGGGCCAGACATTGGTGTCGCGCCATTTCTGTGTTCCTGGGTTCGATTCCCCGTCGAGCCAATGTGGAAAACTAACTTTTCTATATTGTCTCGGGTCTGGGTGTTATGGTACCGTCATTGTTTCTGATTTTAGTAACACAATTGCTTTAGCTACTTACCACATAACCAGAGCAATGTATGTGATGTTGTTCACTATTTATTATATTTCTATGTAATTATTTGTAACTAACCTATTTAAAACCATATTTTTCTGCATTGACAATTTGCCTAATCGCACTCCTAATTCATGTTTTTTTTCCTTAACACCATATTACGAGAGTTCGTATTTTGTTTTGTTACGCAGGTGGTGACATTGCTAAAACAAAAGCAGAGCGTTTAGCCCAACAACGGCTATACAAAAGACGCAAGTATTTGAAATAAAAAACGATCCCCAATTGTATGCGTTAGAAAAAGAAAAGCAACGTGCAAAATATGCAAAACGTAAAAAAGAAAAGAAACAGGCACCTATCTCAGGAAAAAACCCTCGTGAACAGAGAAAAGTGCGTAAACAATAGAAGGAAAATTCAAAGAAATATAGGCAGCGTCAGAAGGAACAGACATCAGTAGTCCCAAATGTAGTAAATGTTCAAGATGAAGACGAATTTCCTCAGGAATCGAACAACTCTACTGAAGATCCAATTGGTCTATTTACAAAAGAAGATTTACAGAAAGTAGAAAGAAGAATACGATGTAGGGAAATAAAGAAAAGAGTATAATTGATAGGCGTTGTAAAAACCAACAAAAGACGATTAACAAACAGAAAATGACTATACTAAGATTAAAATCACTTCTTAACAAAAGTAGTGTACCTAATGAACAAATCAAAAGCCAAAAAGATGCCAAAACCTTAAAAAAACTACCGAAAACAGGGATAAATACCAATCTTAATGCTTTGCGCAATTTGAAATCAAGAAAAGACACAAAGTTCCGCTTGATTCGCCAAAAAGTGATAGAATCTATTGAAAATATTTATAACGATGATGCTGTTAGTACTATTTGTGCTGGCAAAAAAGAGTTTGTAACTAATAACAAGAGAAGAATGCAGAAAAGATATCTTACGGCTCCGCTCAAGACTTTACATAAAAAACTTCTATTAGAAAGAAACAGATGTAAAAGTAAGCTATTCCTTTTTTACGAAACATCGTCCCTTTTGGGTCCTTCATCCGAAACCTACTAACAGGGAAACATGTTTATGTGCTCAACACACCAATATGGAACTATTGATACAAGCACTACATAATGCACAAATTATTAATGAAAAGAACTCCAGTGAAATAGTTTCATATTTATGTTGTGAACTTAAAAACGACAAATGTTTAAAGAGGCAGCGCGTCTCTTGTAAAGATAAAATATTAAACTATAAAGAGTTTTCAGATGATTCAAATTTGACATATTTTAAGAGGGGTAAAACCACAAAAGGGATAGCAACGAATGAAGGACTAAAGAAGAAACAAGTGCTAACAACAAAAGACAAAATAACTACACAACTATTGACAGCAGTAAAAGAGTTGGAAGCAATGTTGAGTCCCTTCTTTCTACACGTATAGGTGCCGTCCTAAAGAAAACTGCCGATAGGATGGTTCATTTTGGTCAAGATGTTGGCGATTTTAATTCATTCTGTGAGGTGTTAAAAGATAATGTTGAGAATGTAATTATCATGATAGTAAGACAAGAACCCATAAAAGAAAATGAAATACTTCTTCCAAAGAATCTTAAACCTTTTCGGGGTACCCTTTCCATTCATCAGGTTCTTTGGGATATGCTATCAAAAAAACTTATACTAAGAACAGTCAGTTGTTTCCTATGCAATATTGATGAGTGTTGAATACACGGAAAACACCTTTGATTCAATGAAATCATATCTAACAATACTGAAAAAGATAACAAAAAAGAGTCAGAAAATGTAATTCCGTTAGCAGCAACCGCACGCAAAGCTAATAACCATAAAAAATACAATATTATCAGACATAACATATATATATCTGTATACCGGAGGTAAACTATCCTATGTCCATTTTTTTCGAAATTCACTTTATAATGTCATTGAAACAAGCATTTTAAGATCTACTTAGTGGTAAACTATTTTAAGTCCAATAAAAAAAACAACAAACTTTCGAATTCGGTATTATGTTATAAGTCCAGATCATTTTAAAGGTATAAGATCTCATCTGGACTTATGCTTTTGTGTCGCTCAATTACAAAAAACGAACGCATCCTAAGTCCAAATAGGATAGTCTGTTTCTGAACGTAATGAACGCACCGTTATTGTAATGACAACATTGACACGTGCCTTCTGTTTTTTTACCTTATTATGTGAAAAAACTTTGTTAAACTAGGTTTATTCAACGATGGCATCTCGCAACCGTTTTTTAAAAATACTGGAATTAGCAGAAAATACATCAACCGGTGGTATAACTCAAAATACGGGTAAGTTGACTTAATTTCGTTATTTTATAGGTTATAATGATTATTATGCTGTGTAAAAATTCTAGTCAAAAAGTAAAATAATGTCCTTTTCGTTAAATACTTGAAATACAATGTAATAATGCACTGGAATTGTATGTTTTTCATAGGCAAAATGATTTTCACAATATTTGCTTTGGACTTAGGATTTTATGCTTTTGAATCAAATTTACAAAATAAACTTATTTTTTTTGCAGTACTTTAAGTATTTATGATTCAGGTAATTATTTGTAAAGGAAATTATATGGTCATACTGATATTTAAAGCATAAAATCAGCAACTAGTCAATATGAAACATGGCTAATAATTTAGTTAGCTTTTTTTCATATTTTAGCTTCTTGCTAGCTGGAATGATAACATAATACATTAGCTTGTGTAATTTATTTATATGGGTTTCAGGTCAATGAATTGTTTTGGCTTATTAAAAATTAGTAATAATCATCACTTAAGTTTCTAGGATTATAGTTCCCTAATTTATAAAATACTTACCTATTTAAACATCTATTGCAGATAAAGAAAACAGAGATACGGCTAAAGAATTACCTACTAGTAAAAACTAATATGTAGAAAAAGAGAATGTAGATTTTGAGAAAGTTGATAATAATGATATAGGTTTGTTAGATAATGATACTAATATTTCAAAAGAATCTGTGTCAATATTAACTGAAGAATTAATAACTCAAAGTTACCAATTAGATTTACATCATGAAGATGAAGCATGTGATTCTTTCATAGCAGTACATAATAACCCAGTCTCTCTCCAAACGTAAGATGATGATCTATATCTAAGCAATAGTGATGATTCGATTAAAGATAAAGATTATCAGCCAGATTTAGATACAAAAACAGATACCGATTCTGATTCAAGATCAGAAAATCGGATTAGTGCTAATTTACTTTTGTCTGCGTTTGAAGAGGGTGTTCCAAGCACATCTCAAGATGTACCAAATTCTACATGCCATTATGATTTACAACAAAGTCATAATAATCTACCAAGAAAAAGAAAAGTTCAGAGAAAAAGTACAATAGAGCAGACAGGAAAAAAGCGAGTAAGAAATGTATCCCAATGGAAAGCTAATGTCAGAAAGAGAAACTATGCAAGCGGGAAAGCTTACATCAGCAAAAGTGGTAAAACAGTACCTTGCAAGATAATGAAACCTGCATGTAGCACGAATTGCCGTATGAAATGCAGTTCTAAAATATCAGAGCAGAATAGGGAAGATATATTTAAATTTTATTGGGATCCAGAAAAAGACTACAATCTTAAGAGGCAATTCATAGTATCATGTGTCCAGTCAAAACCTACAGCGAGACAAAGGCTGAGATCAGGAGATGAATCTAAGTTAAGATCAAATTCTTTTGTGTATTATTTTATTGTTAATGGTATAACAACAGCAATCTGTAAGACAATGTTTTTAAATACGTTGAATATTTCCCAACAAGTGGTTAAGACTGCTTTGGCAAAGCGACAAGAGGGAGGTATTGTTGAAAGTGACAAAAGAGGGAAACATGAACCATCTATCAAAACAGATCCTGAAGTGATTAAATCTGTTATGTCCCATATTTCATCTTTCCCAAAATATGAATGTCACTACAATCGTGAGAGATCAAAGAGATGTTATTTAGGACCGGATTTAAATGTCGAACGAATGTTTGATCTCTACAAAACTTATAACACAGAAAATAATGTTCCTTTTTCCAAAATAGCGAAATCTTGGTTATATCGTGAAATATTCAACACAAAGTTTAATTTAACATTCAAGCCGCCAGAAGTAGATACTTGTGACGACTGCGATATGTTTTCAGCAAAGCTTAAAGGGATGGAGGATGGCCCTGAAAAACAACTTCTGGAAATAGAAAAAGATACACATTTAATTGAAGCTGATAATAGATACAAACATAAATCTCAGGATATGACTGAAGCAAAGTGTAATAGTAAACACAGAGTATTAGCTGCAGACCTACAAAAATGTTTACCAACTCCTTTTTTAACAAATGGAGTTAATTTCTATAAGAGAAAACTTTGGACATTAAATTACACTATTTATGATGGTTCTGACAGTTCTGCATTTTGCTTCATGTGGGATGAATCTAAAGCTCAAAGGGGTGGAAACGAAATAGCTTCCGGCATTTTAAACTGGGCAACTAAAAACATACCAGGATCAGATATTGAACAGATTACTATATGGTCAGACAACTGCTATGGTCAAAATAAGAATATTTGTGTTGTCATGTGCATGTTTTTCCTTCTTAAAAAGTTTCCCCAGTTGAAAGTCATAAAACTAAAGTTTTTACTAAAAGGACACACACATATGGAGGCAGATACTGTACATGCCAATATTGAGAGAAAACGCAAAAAGTTACCTACTCTAACAATATTAACACCTTGGGATTGGCAACAATTTATTCGGCAATGTTCTAACAAATATACTGTCATCAACATGGAACTTGAAGATTTCAAAAATTTTCAAGATTTATTATCTACTAATGGACCTTTAATTAATAGAAAAATTAATATTGATAAAGAACCATTTCAAATTTCAAAATCAGTTACTTTGCAAGTTCGAAAAGAAAACTTTGGGTTTTTATATTACAAAAACTCATTTGATAATGAAAATTTTAAAATGGTAGACTTAAGGCGTCAGAAGAGGAAGGAGTTGACTTTTCCAGAAAGTTTACGAAATATGAACCAAAACTTAATTCCAATTTCAGCCAAAAAATATAAAGATATCCAGGATTTACTGTTATATTTGCCGTCATTTTGTCATGACTATTATAAAAAATTGCCACAATCTTCCTCTGCACCGGACTTTCCCGAGGACGATAATGATTATGAATAAAACTTGTGATTAATGATACATGATTTTTATTGTGTCTTAGAGTAAGGACTTAGGATATTCTCATAGTACATGTAAATTATGAAAATTCATCTAATATGTTTAGAGGTAGCATATCCCAAGTCCATTATTTAATTATATTTTTATCATATTTTTTTGTAATGAAAAACTACCTACTAACCTACTTTAATACTACAAATAAAATTTTACATAGAATTTCACACAATTGTGTAGACAAGTGATATACGTGACTAGTGTTAAAATTGAGACTTAAAACATGTGTACTGAATAATTAGCATAATGTGACTTAAGATAGTTTACCTCCATTATATAGATATAATGAAAATTTGTGGAATTTGGACAAACCAATCTACATCTAAAAGTTAAATCTCAGTTTTAGATCAAGATGGTTTGGAAGATGGAAAATCTAAATGCTGATTAATCTTACCTAATATTTTGCACGACAGATTAATCTTTTTAAGAACTAAATATTTGTTTTGTTCTAGTTCAATATTTCTGAGCATGCTATCGAACTTAATGATAAGGTTATACATAATGATAGGTATATAATTGATGGTTGAGTTAACTGATTAATATTTACTAATATTTTGAACGACAGATTAGTCTATTTAATTTAACTTAATGATTAAGTTTGATAAAATGCTCAGAAATATGGGAGTAGAACAAAATAATTTTATATAGATTAATCATGATCATGATGTAGTACAAAATATTAGTAAACACTCATCATTTCACTCAACCAATTTAGTTTATTATATTATAACTGAACGTATTAAATAATTAATGTTGACTATAAAACGTATTGAAACAATTTAAGAACTATATTATATTATAGATTATAATAATTATAATATATAATTATATATTATAGGTTTACTATATATCATTATATTATATTATTATAGAATATTAAAGAATTGTGTAATGCGATGAATAACATTAAATATTAGGTACTTACACTAGTATACAATGTCCGGAATGTAGGGGTGTATTTAAAATCTCCAGAATGTGAGCGTATGATTGAAATGATTGACTGATTAATATTATGCATAAATAATGTTTTGCAAGACTGATTTATATAATTATTAGAATACAGTAATTAATAGAATATAGTATTTTATATTCCCTATTTTGGTGAATAATTTTTAAAATCATTACCTACATAGACAATGTCAGAAGTGTTGTAGTGTATTAAAAATATCAGGCAGTGGGATATGTTTTAACTGATTGACTGATAAACATTGACCAATGTTTTGTAAAACTGTATTGTTCATTTAAGATATAATAATAATTGTAATCTTTATTGCGATGGATATAACATTCAAAAATTCCAAACCAGAATTGGTTTGGTGTGTTAAAACTCTTAGGAAAGTATTGAATTGATTGTGAACTAATGTTTTGTAAGACTGATTAAAATCTGTTTAGGATGTCATCAAGAATATTTTATTATAAAGCAATGACGTCGCGGCGTCGACCAAATTGATTTAAAATAAAAAGTATTGACTGCCAGAATGTCTTTTTACTCCTACATCATTTTCTGTTACATCTTATCATTTATCTAAACACGTTTTATCATTTACCTCTACATATTATCATTCACTTCAACACAAAAATTTTATATAATGGAATAAATCATTTATTTACCATTTAAATTTTAGTTTCAATATATCACAGTAGTAGTACTTAAACAAACATCGTTATTTAGATGTTTTTACTTGATTTTAATAATAAAATAAAGAACAACACAAAATCAGTTAAAATAATTCATAAAATGAAAATTCACCCAACTGCTAAAACGTCGTCCGTCGAAGCCATCGCTGACACGTGTGCGTCGGCACCGTTTATTGTACCGTCTGATCGTAACGATTTCTCGTAGCGTATATGGCTTGTATGCCATGTACGATAAACTGTACCGTTCGAACTGTACAGTCTGATCGTAACGATTTCTCGTAGCGTATATGTCCACCATAAGAGAGCGGAAGGGTGACAAACAAAAAAAAACGTCACAGACGTCAAACATTTTCGAGCGTGGCGGAAGTTTAAAGCGTGCAGCTGTAGTGAAGCATATATTCCTCACTGCACGTCTCTCTTTCCCTTTCACTCTTTCTCTATCTCTCACTCTCACGCGCCGGATGAAGATTAGTACAATATTTTGAAGATTCACTTTTATAATAGATTAAATTATTGAAGTAAAACTTCTTTACGCACGTTTGACTTGGGGAGTTAGCTGGTGAATGCGTTATGAAAAGTGCGAACGGAAGTTGAGAGGGATATATAAGTTAGTGAAGATAGAAAGAGAAAGAGTTACGTTTCGTATATTTTTAAACGTTAATGTGCGAGTGCGAGTTGCGTCTGTCCAGAATGAACATACGAGTAGACTGATCTATCTATAGACGTGTGGACAATTTTGTAATTGAACATTTTTATAAATTAATATTTTGAGAAAGAAGTTTTACTTCAGTCGTGTGGTCTCGCACACTCGTTTTTTATTTTACTTATATTTCTGAATATGTATTATAATTAAATGTTTAAAATTTATTAATTTATTAATTTTCCGTGTATAATTTATTTTTCACAGTTCATCATTCAGTGAACATTTTTATGTTTTTATGTTATTTTTTTTTATTTTAACATATAATCATTTTTTTTCATACCTTCAGATGCAGAAAATCTCTCCAAATAATCGTCAGATTAATGGTCAGCACGACTAGGGCATCAAGCTCAACCGGTCTATATAATAATACCCAACGGTGAAAGAGTGAACATAACCGTTTTTTTAACCTTTTTTCTTTCTACCATCTAATCTTCAAAATCCAATAGTTCGACGCTCGTGTAAATCCCCATTTAGCATCGTGGGTTCCCATACTATGGGTGCGGCTCTCGGAAAAACTAAAAATATGACTGTTTGTGCGGTGAAAATGTCCACCCTTTTGCTGCATTACTCGGGCACTTGAGTGTGTGTCGGAAGTGTTATTCGAAGTATTATTATTAGATTTTTTTTAGTAAAACTTCTTTACGGCCGCTTGACTTGGGGAGTAACAAGGTGAATGCGTGACGAGAGCGTTACGAAAAGTGTAATCGGGCGAGGCGAACGAAAGTTGAGAGGGAGATATAAGTTACTGAAGATAGAAAGAGAGAGTTACGTTTCGTATACTACTGTAGGGGCAAGAGAGATAGGTGCGAGCACACATTTTCTTTCTCTCTTTCTCTCATAGCCAGTTACGTTTCGTATATCTAAGACACAGTGCAGGCCTATTGTATGTATCACACTGTAGGAAGAAGAGAGAGCAGTGCGCACGCACATTTTTCTCTCTTCCTCTCACAACCAGTGCATGAAATATATATATATCTCAGTCAATAGTTCGTTTGCGAGTTTGCTAGCGTTACGTGAACGATGATTTATTCATTTTTTTTCGTAATTTAATTTCGTTCTTGAACAATTTTATAAATTAATATTTTGAAAAAGAAGTTTTATTTCAGTCGTGTGGTCTAAACCACACTCATTATTTTTATTTATTAGTTGTAAGCTGGTAATTTTTAGGGAGACGTATTTTCCTTATTTGTTAATAGTGAGATGATTCAGTTTACGACTCAAAGCTTGTTTAGCATTAGTATTAAGTACCTAGCCTAATTGTGTAATTGTTTGTTGTCCTTAATAAAGAAAAATAATCTATAAATTGCTGATTTGAGTATAGAATCGATAACACTATAAAATCAAATACCTACTATTCACAAACATTGTCTTTTATTACCTATTAGTAGGAACTCATATTGGAAAAAGGAACGAGTACCTAACTTTTTAACAAAACAATGAATAGCCAACTGAAAATGAATCATCGAAATCGACTTAGTTATGGTAAAGCATTATCGCTGAACTTATTATCTTTATAGTAAAAAGGAACCGGACAAGTGCGAGTCTGGCTGACGCACCAAGGGTTCCGTAAAAATATGTTATTTATATAATATACCTATGTAATATACCAACATATTAGCGATGTGCAAATTACGTGTGCTGTGAGACCTTGCTTCTTGCCAAATTTCAAACTAGGTCAACGGGACGTACCCTATAGGTTTTGATATATTTGCTAGAAAAATATGCGGCAAAAATGACCTTATTTTTATCGCTTTGAGATACTCGCTTTTTACAGCACCTCTATTTAATTTTTTATTAGTTCAACTTGTAACCTCCACGCGTTCCTGAGAAAAAGGGTCTTGACGGTCAAACAGACAGACAGCGGGACAACCAAGTGATCGTATGGAACCTTAAAAACCGAAGAATTGAGAACCTCCTTTTTTGCAATCGGTTAAAAAGAGAAAGAATTGTCATACAAAACATGATATACTTACCTGCACCGGTTTATAGAATAGTTATTGTGGCTGCTACATTACTAGCTTCAATATTACTATTTGTAAGAAGAGTTATGTAGTACTCAGATAATTTCTTACCAGGCAACCCTGAAACCTACCTGTCATCCTATGTCACAAAGGCGTCCATCCGTGGCGACTACAGTTCTTGTTATTCAGCCACAAAGCTCGGCAATGCCCACCTTACAATAGGCCTAACACGTAAACCTCTCTTGAAAGGACGATAGTCAGTCCACGATAAGTCTTCATAAAACAGTAGATTAAATAAAATAGGGGTTTCCAATGGGGGCGTTTACACGGCCATGCTATATATAACTGCAGATGGCATTGCTCTGTCATAAGATGAATGAATGAATGAAAATTCTTTATTATATCTTACAAGCTAGACACAACAGATTTAAAGAAATATTAAGATAAAGATAAAAAAAGATGACTGTCAAAGGAAAGTCAATTGCCGTGCCAACATTATTTTACGAGGCAAATGAAAATAAAATAACATTGCAATTTTGGCATTTATAATAATTATATGTTAAACATGAGTGCAAAGTTGCTTTTTAACCGCATGCTCAATTTTGATGACCGAGCAAGCGAAGGATTCTAAATATAGAATCCTGAGCGTCAGCGAGGGAATCAAAAGAGCACGAGGTGGAAAATCTTTGCACTCGAGTGCAACGCGTAACTTTTCATCCCACCTCAGCGAGGAAATTACTAAATGCAAAAAAAAGTAATACACTAAGAAGGTTCTGAGTCTAAGATTTTAAAAAATTAAAAAAGGTTGTATGATGAATTCGGCACCATGGAGGTAGAAGTAAATAAGTTTAATGATGTTTTGAACTCACAATCTTAGTGCACACGATGTTCTAAATTCAATTTACTTTATCATATAGCGGATAAAAACGGCTTTTGCACTCAGATATCGAAGAGCAAAAATACTCTTTCCGAGATGGGGGGGATCTTATTTTTTGGCGGCTTATCTCCAGACAGTGTCATCTGTTATGCTAGATGGAACCAGTTTTTTTATCAATATTTATAAGCCATCATTTATAAATGCGATAAGCGTCATTGAAAATCTGTTGCAGGACATTGCGTAAGGACAGACGTAACACACGTCTGTCCTGCAACAGTCTAATTTTAATTTATGATTTTTTGACGTTACAAAATAATAATTTCTGTGAATGTATAAATTGGTATTAGTCATCATCACTACCATTTAAGTTCTAGAACGTCCACATAGATTTCCAGAGCGACCAATCCAGCAAACTTAATGGTCGTCTTTCCATGTAGGTAGACCATCAGGGGGCGTACTTCCCAGCGCATGGTCGTGCAATAAATTTTCTGGCCCAACAGTAATCATCAGATCCTGTGATCAGATCTCAGAGGTAAGCATGTGTGCTCACTGCCACTTTATCTTGCTATCACAATAATTATAAATGCGAGGATGTTTGTTTGTCACTTAATCCCATCGCCGCGTCGTCGTAACGGCTGAACTGATTTCAATGAAATTAAATTTATTTTTGTATACTTCGTGAAGATGAAATAATCATAATATGGCCCACCTGATGTTAAGTGACCATCACCTATAGCAAAGTATTGACTCGTAGTTCACGCACCTAAGAAAAGTGCCCTACGATGCACTGCCGTTCATAAACTTGAGGCATATAGGTGTAAAATCTCACTGTGTCTGTAATTGCACCGGCAACCAAACCCTTCAAACCGAAATACAGCAGTGCTGCTTGGCGGCAAATATAGGTATGGTGGTAGCACTTCTCCGGCCGAGCCCTTTCACAAGGAACTCTACTGGCTGTGTTTTATTGACAAATATGCGTGTAATAGATTTTCACTATTTGTGGGCTTTTTAAAATAATATGCAAAACCCTTTAAATAAATATTTATTTATTCATTAAAATCAATCCACAATTGAACAGAAAATTAAAATATAACAATTATACCTAGTCAGGTCATAAGTATTGTCACACAGTAAAAACTTTTCTTTTAGAATGCTGGCCACAAAAAAGTTTATAGAATTCGAATTTCGAATTGTTCATGAAAATAAAAATGTTTACTTTTAGAATTTTACTCATTTTTAAATATGGAGTGGATGCTTAAAGACGACCGTGTTGCAGTTATTGCGATGCATCGATGCGGTTACGCGCCAATTCAAATTTTGACACACTAAAAAATTAGAATATAACCAACAGATTCGTTTATCGCACCATCAAACGATACAATGAAGACTCTAGTGTAGATGACAGGTCAAGAAGTGGTCGCCCTCGGTCTGTTAGGACTCCAGCAGTGATAAAAGCTGTGAAGGTGCGAATTCAAAGAAATCCCAAACGTAAGCAGAAACTGTTGGCCCTTCAGATGGGGTTAAGCAGAACCACGGTGAAAAGAGTGTTAAATGAAGACTTAGGGCTTCGGGCATATCGAAGAAAAACAGGACATCGTTTGAATGCTCGTCTAATGGATCTGAGACTGAAGAGATGCCGCGCTTTGTTGAAGCGGTACGCGGGAATATCGGAAAATTATTTTTTGGATGAAAAAAATTTTACCGTAGAAGAGAGCTACAACAAACAAAATGATAAGGTGTACGCACACAGTAGAAGCGAGCAACCGTATTCCGCGTGTCCAACGAGGTCATTTTCCATCCTCGCTCATGGCATGGTTGGGAGTTTCTTATTGGGGCTTAACACAGGTACATTTTTGTGAGAAAGGTGTAAAAACGAATGCAGTTGTGTATCAAAATACCTTGTGGAACCTGTTTCTCATATCTTGTTCAATAACAGGCACTGGGTATTCCAACAAGATTCGGCGCCAGCTCATAGAGCGAAGAGCACACAAGACTGGCTGGCGGCGCGTGAAATCGACTTCATCCGGCACGAAGACTGGCCCTCCTCCAGTCCAGATTTGAATCCGTTAGATTACAAGATATGGCAACACTTGGAGGAAAAGGCGTGCTCAAAGCCTTATCCCAATTTGGAGTCACTCAAGACATCCTTGATTAAGTCAGCCGCCGATATTGACATGGACCTCGTTCGTGCTGCGATAGACGACTGGCCGCGCAGATTGAAGGCCTGTTTTCAAAATCACGGAGGTAATTTTGAATAAACTTTAGTGTCATAAGAATCTATGTTTTGTTTAGTATATAAATGGTTACATAATGAATAAACTTGTTTCAATTATTTTATATTAAACATGTGACAGAATTTATGACCTGACTAGGTATATTTGACTACCCGCAAAATTATCATTTTAAAAGTATATGGTGACTACCTCATAGATTACAACAATACTAAAAGAAACTAAATCTAAAATAATAATAATTACTTAGCTCATAGCTCAGCACCCAACACGTGGTATTCCTCATTTGGAGTATGTATTTTACTTGTACAAAAGGGCAGAGCTTCGCCTTCTCTGGCGGTTCGATGGCAAAATACGAATACCCCGAGCTGTTTTTTTCGAATGGACTAATCTCGCTGTTGGCCTCTGAGGCCGTTGCAGCTTTTGGCGAGCGCAGAAGGTGCTCAGCCCTGTAAGTTTTGATGAGGCAACTAGCGCAAAGGCACCACTTAGGTACGAACCTCGTCTTGGGATGTTGCCAGGGTAGGGATAAGAGAGAAATGCCCGGGTACATGCTTGTACTTCGTATATGTGGCGACTGAAGGGACTCGTCGACCTCGCCGGCGAGGTCGGTGTATCTGTGAAGTGTTTGCTCTGTCTAATTTAGATGACTCGAAAATCTCTTCCGCATTAGCGGAGGTGATTTCGTCATCCGGGTCTCCGAGAACGTGTCTCGGACGACGTAGCGAGCTTTTATAGCAGCGAGTAAACAAGTCTGAGAAGTCACGTGTTTTTAGTAGGAAACTCACAAACTCTCAATTCTAACGTATGTACTTTAAAAATCATATTATAGTTTAAATTATTATGTTATCTCTATTGAATACATACTAATAAACAAGTAGATAACAATGTACATATGTACCTAATTAGACAAAGAAATATGGCATTTTTAGCGGAAACTGACCAAGAAATCATTTGCTTTTTAACGAATAATAATTATATAATTCTAAAACTAATTTATATAGTAATTTTTAGACCAACATGTGTTAAATTGATCTATTTTACCACATATTTTGAAAATAATCTATCACGTGCGAGGTCCTTCACTGGAAGCTACAAAAATCTTAATATCTACTACCACTGACTGCTACGCAAACTTAGCATCACCGGACTACAAACGTCTAGTCAGTATTTGCAATGCTGAGCTGTTTGTTTTTACTAGGTTGGTATTCTGCTCGGGGTTTAAAGGGTCAAAGGTCTATTGACTTAAATAAGGTACATCTTGTTTGCCATGTATTCTTATATACTCTAATACCTCTTTGGCGTGGTGGACGAGGAAGAGACGCAAGACGGGTTCAAATTTCGCAGACCGACGGAGGAATGATAGGGGGCACTACATTTATTAATATTTTTAATGCCCATATTTCAGTAATGGTTGTTGAGTCAAAGTCAAAGTCAAGATTTCTTTAAAAATGAAATTTGATAGGTCATTTTGGTGCTTTTGTTGGGCACACAATATGACGGGCCTCCTGATGTTTTTACAACATGGATATGGAACAATTAAATGGTTTACACCATCGCCTTTAACAAAGCATTGCCTCGTAGGGAACGTACGCTACGATGCACTGCTTGATATACGGCATATCTCATGTGCCTGTAATTTCACCGGCAACCATACCCTTCAAACAGAAACACAGCAATTCTGGTTGGTGGTAGAAATAGGTATGATAGGAGAACTTCCCCAGGTGAGCTCTTTGTAAAGCTTAATGTTCAGGATCATTGGCAGTATCCCCTCATTTGTGGTTTGAAAAGTTACCCTGTTATTGTTTACTATCATCAAGCCGTCGAAAAATTTCCTCCGATCTTGTGCGGCTTGCACGAAACTTCTACCTACATATTATTACTCACTGTAGGTACTAAAATATAAGGCAATACTTTTCAACCAATATCACCTTAGTCCGCTTTCTTCTTCAGGTCATGTGTAAAGTCTTACGTGCCTGTAATGTAAATTCAAAGTCAGAATAATATTTAAGTCTTTGGCACCAATTAACCCAAATAGCACAACCAAAAGCTTTCCTAACACTGAAACCGAATTAGATTTCACAAAAAGTTGCAAGCTTTTACGAAAATAGTAATGAGCCTTTGTAATTTAAGTACTTCAGTCCAAAGTTACAAAATAGTGCGGCTATTAGCAACCGCACGAAACAAAATAGCGTCCAGCACACATTATTGTCACCGATGTTTTCTTTTTCAGGCGAAATTGCCTGCGATATCTCGTTTGGCTGGTGCTAAGCGGTTTTTAATGTATTTCTGCCGGGAAATAGAGGAGACATGGAACCCTGCTGTTTCCTAAAAGCATGCTGGGGCGGTGTGTGAGCTATAATTATATTATGGATGCGGCTTCTGCTACTAGCTTCTGCATGCGGCTTAGCATGCATGCTTTGCCAATATAAAATAGCCTATGTCTCAATCCAGGTCATAATCTATCTTACTTTATACGAAATTTTATGGAAATTGGCAGTTCTTGTACTTACAAGAACAATGTTTAAGATTAGGTACGACTTTTCAAAATTCGATGTTTCACTGAAGAATAAATAAATAAATATTATACTGGACATTATCCAGTACAATAAGTAATTAGATGTTCTCTGTAAGTGAACCCTGTTCTTTAAGAATATATATCTTTAACCACAATATTGCTGGACATTTCACACAGCGCTATCTAGCCCCAAACTAAGCAGAGCTTGTACTATGGGAACCAGATAACTGATAGAATACTTATATAATTTTTTTTTTCGTAAATACATACCTATAATATATAGAAAACACCCAGACACGGAACAAATATCTTTAGATCATGCAAACATTTGTTCCGCGGCGGAATCGAGAAATATTTAGTCAAATCTGCTATTTTTGGGAAAACTGCAGTAGTTATAACTTACCCTATGTTTAATGTTTGTTGTTTGTTGTTCAGGCCTCAGACCATACAAAAATGTACTGGCACGATCCAAATACCATAAGTTCAAGTGTTTTCTTGAGTGGATTTACCCCATTAGGCAACTCAAAATGTATGCTAACAGAAACGAGGAGCAGGTAAACCAAGTTCTAAAAACTAGCTAAGCTACATGTAAAAATAGAGTTGGCAGAGGATTGTTGCTCTTAGGGTTGCCAGAAAGTCGCTAACAACGCCCACATATACTCTATGAACTTTTGCCATAGTTTGTCATTTACATTTGTCGGGTTATATCTGCCTAAAATAGAAAAAAATGCATAGTGTAAGCGAATATATCGGCCTTTTGGAGCTCCCGTGACGATAGGGGCCCTGGGCACAGGCCCCGTGTGCCCTTATGGTAAAGACGGTACAGTTACTGTGAGCCGTTGGGTACAGGCTGCACAAGGTCGGTCGCTCTGGAAATCTATAAGGAGGCTTATGTTCAGCAAAGGACGTCCTACGGCTGATATGATGATGGGGTAACCTATATATAATTATTATAATCCTTTAGTGACAGCAATTAGCGCTGTAAGCAAAATTGTAAGACCTTGTTTGCCCTATTCACCCCATGGGAACGAGTCAGTCGCATATCGCATCGCGTCGCATACACGGGTCTGCTCGCGCGCCCGCCGTGCAATAATATAACGCAGCCAGTGAAATAAAATCTTTGTTTTAATTCCATCCATCTCCTTACTCAGCAAGAGTAGATGATACAGAACAACAGCACTTACAACCAAAAACATCACCAAAAATAATGGTTACAAAAACCCAATAGCATTTTGATATTTTTTTTGGGCCAAGCGCTTGACCACTACCTTACCTGATGGTTAGTGAAGGTGTGATCGAAGATGGAGCGCGCTTGCCTAGAAAGAACCTATTCTCTCTAGACTTAGACTATAGACTCCAAGATTATATTGGTTTGGAAAACATACGCCGGAAGTGAGTTCCACTCCTTACATGGCTAACAAGAAAAGTTGAAGCAAATCGTTTGGTACGGCAAGGTGGTATGCCGACCAGGTATGGGTGGTACTTCTCGGTACGTCTGCTTGTCCAGTGGTGGAAGGGGGAAGGAGGGATAAGGTCATGAAGATCTTACGCACATTCACCAAAATGTGTGTACAAAACTGAAAACTATATTTTATTTAGTTACATTTTATCTACCAACCTACTATCAGTAATATGGAAAATTACAATACACGTAATAAAACATTAGCCAATTAACATTATTAGGGAGAAATTAATTTGGGTTTCCAGTCGTATAGCAACAAAAGTTTTCAATCCTAAAATAAATTAAAATTGATCAAGTCATACAAAAAGCCTTCTTCCGTTTCAACGAACATTGAAAAATACCTACTTTCGAAGAAAAACAAGGGTGACAGAAGTTCAATTTCTACCAAAATTAATTCATCGACTTTTTTCGCTTTTTAATAACTTTTTTTAATTAGTTACCTCTCAAAGAGTTCTTTATAAAGTACGTTGGGACTTTATAAAGTCCGTTTTAAATTGTTTTCGTATTCATAAACGCTCTTTGAAAATTGTTGATCTTTAATTCGGTCTTTGCGGACTTTTATTAAAAAGACCGCTGTTAGGTATTCTATATTAATTTAGATTGGGTACCTGGACTTGTACTCAGTGGCGTAGCGTAGTAGGGGCGGCCCGCCCCGGGCGGCACTTTTAGGGGGCGGCAAAATTTAACAATAAATAATAATAATATCTTGTAAATGTTTGAACCATTTCATATTAACAGTATCGTATAAAAATATTAACAGTATCGTATAAAAATATTAACAGTATCGTATAAAAATATTAACAGTATCGTCGTAGTTCTAATTGAAAGTAAATTTGCGTTTTATATTGAATTCGCTAATAACTTTATCTAGATAGTTATCAAGGTGTAATCATAGTGTTCTATACCTGTTATATCAATGTAAGTGGCAAACGTGTAAGAGTTTTTCTAATAAATGTGATTACCAAATTGTAAACATTTCAAAAATCAAAATAAAAATAATTTATTTGGAACATAAACAAAGTACAAATGAAAACGATGACAACTGCAAAAGTTAAAAAAACTGAGTAGCAGTGTCAGCACCCTCTTCCAAAACTAAACCGAACAACGTTCCAGCTTAAAACAAGTCGATACAAGTAAATGTTTATTCTAAACATGATTCTGATTTTAAGTTGAATTCTGCGTATGCGTGAGAATGTGTGTGGTGTGTGTTTGTGTGGTAAGTTTGTGTAGTGTGTGTGTATGTGTGTATAGAAGTGAGTGTGTGCGCGAGTTTGTGTGTGAGTGAGTGAGTGCACACGTGTTCGCGTGTTGTTAATTTTGCTAGGTAGGAGAGATCAAAATATTCTCGGTATCATCATACTTTAGTGACTGAAGCCAGGTTTTGCATTTAATTTTACATGTGTGGAATGACAGCGGATACATGTCAATAGCTTTGTTTACTCTGTTGTATAAAGGACAGCTTATATAAAAGTAGTGTCTTCCAGCTAGGGCAGTTCTGTGGGGCTGTATGCTGCAAACCTTATCAGAGCAACGCTTAACAGAGCTCAAAATGATCCGAAGAAAGTTCATCGTGTTTCCGCAAAACTGTCGCTAAGACAAAAAGTTGTCCCACTGTAAGAACTTCACAGATTGAATATAGGGTAGCAGTAGGAAAGAGTCTAGAGTTAGAAGTCATGACCTTCAATACAGCTCTCTGGGCTCTTTCCACTCTCAGCATGAGAGTCTCAGTAGAACCGCCCCATGCAGTTATACAATAGGATAAAACCGATTGAGCTAGAGCATAGTAAACCATTTTAAGGCAAGGAATGTTAGCGCTGTTACGAAGTTGCTTAAAAATGTACATTAATTTTCTGATTCTGGACACTGTACACCTAAATTTCAGGCACCTTAGACATAGTTCTATCCAACCAGACACCTAAATATTTAATACTTAGAGTGCGTTCCAATTTGGGACAGTGGCATGGGTTTGGTCCTGCTGCAGAACAGGCATGGGCACGAAAAATGAAAGAGGAGGGAGGTTGAGTTCTGATGCTAGAGGAGAAAGTTATGAATTTAGTTTTAGGAACATTTAGAGTAAGAAGGTTCTGGGAGAGCCATGTCAGAGCCGATTTAAGATCAGATTCCGCAAGTGAGTTAGCCTCTGCCTAGTTGTGTCCTGCGATTAGAAGAGCTGTATCATCAGCATACGTAAATATACTGCAGTTCGGGAGAGACAAATTGCACAAATTGTTAATGTATATAAGAAAGAGAGTGGGTCCAAGAATACTCCCCTGCGGGACAACAAAACTTATACCCTCTTCCTTGTTAGACAAATTAATAATTATGACTACCTGTCTGCGGTCGGAGAGGTAGCTCTCAAAAAGGCTGTTAGTAATACCTCTAATACCAATCTCCGCGAGTTTATCCAATATGATGGGGACAGAGACAGTGTCAAAAGCCTTAGATAAATCAATGATTGTTTTATGCTTTTTGTCAAGGTTTCTGGAAATCGCAGTAGTGAGTTCAGTAACAGCGTCTTCAGTCGACCTGTTTCTTCTAAAGCCGAATTGGTTATCTGCCAGTATATTTTTATCATTAAGGTATTTTATGAGACGGTTGTTCAAAATTTTTTCAAACACTTTTGACAATACGGTAAGAACTGAAATTGGCCGATAGTTATTGACTTTGTCTCTGAAGAAGAAAGCTTTAGTTCGTCCCATTTACAAGGGTGGTGCCCTTGTAAATGGGACGAACTAAAGCTTTCTTAAATACCGAGGGAAAGGTGCCGGTATACATGCATATATTATAAAGATAGTTGAGAATGGGGGCTACGACGTGTCTGGAAGCCTTAACGACATGTGGAAATGCCGTCCCAGCCGGCTTTTTTGTTTTGTAAACTGTATAATATACAATAATGATAAGATAAGATAAGATAAGATAACTCTTTATTGTACACCAAAGTAAAATACAGAACATAATTCTTACAAATAGATTTAGTACAATGGGCGGTCTTATCGCTAAAAGCGATCTCTTCCAGACAACCTTTGTATGGACCGGATCAAAATGTAACACATGACGGCGGTGCATCTATATAAATTTAAAAACATATCTACATACTATAAACCTAAATTACCAGTAATAACACAAATTTAATTTAAATAAGCAACTCTAAAAGTGGTTATGATGAATTAACAAGCAGCTACAACTTCAACACAAGGACAGATAATGGGTGTGCACTTTTGTTTTAAAATTACTAATAGACTTGGATGTTCTTATAGAGAGGGGCAAAGCGTTCCACAATCGTACGGCTGTTACAGTGAAGGATCGACTATAAAACTCTGTCGTATGAACAGGAGTTTTAAGTTGGAGGGAATCTGAAGAACGCAAATTGCGATCATTAGCCTGGTGGAGAAACTCAAAACGCTCCTTAAGATAGAAGGGAGAAGAAGGGTTAAAAAGGATGTTATACAAAAGGGACAGTATGTGTGCATTCCGGCGAAGACCGATGGAGAGCCACTTGAGCTTTGTGCGAAAATCAGAAATATGGTCATACTTGCGCAAGCCAAATATGAATAATTCTTGCCAAAAAATTATCTAGAATTACTGTATAATAAAGTCTATTAAATTGAAATACCTAATTAAGACGGCGGCAAAATTTTCTTCCGCCCCGGGCGGCTGACACCCACGTTACGCCACAGCTTATACTAGAATTAGAAGGTAATAGGTTCCAGATCACCAATGATCAACTTGGCTTGGATTTTAGCTATAAGCTTCGGTTTTATAGTTGGTTCATTACCGGCTCGAAGGATCACTAAGCCTGTTTAGTAAAAGGCCAAAGAATTGTGAACTCAGGTTAAAAAAAATCGTGTCTTTCCTTGAACAGCAATTTATTGATTGAGCGAAGCGAGATCTCCAAAGCAGCTTGTGCAATTCGGCCTTTGTTTGTCCGAGGATAACATTCAAAGCGTTGGCGTTGATCAGATCATCGTGAAATTTGGTATATAGTTAGGTAGTGATGGCACAATTTTGGTGTGACTAAATGAGCTAAAAATGTGGGGGGTCGTAAAAATATTGGAATTTAAGAAGGGTTAAAAAAACAAAATGAGACTATCTGGCCAAATGGCACGTCCCCATTATTATTATTCGTTTAAACCTTGTAGTTTTTATGTCATTAGTCATAATAAAAACGGAACTTTGACAATATTCACAGAGTACACCAGTGACCCCACAGTGCTGCAATTTGGCATGCGTGTAGCTTTAGTGACAAAAATTTAGGGTAAATTCTGATATCCAGAATAACTGCAATTTCTTACCCCAAAAAAGTAACCAATTTACATGAACTGTCGTTACCTGTAATTTGAATGAAGCTGTAGGTCAAGTAATTGGTTATGAATTTCGTGGCTCTATTTTGTTAGTCAAAGATTACAATATTATATTTTTGTTTATATCGGAGACGCGCGAGATCTTAGTTCGGAGCGAACCACTAGTATAGAAAAAGCAAAACACAATCGACGATAATGACAGCGACAAAAATGTTGCCATTGTCAATACTAAAATTACTTCTAAGTTAAGTTTAATAAGTTTTATTTCTCTTCTATGTTTGTACTGAACAAATAGAGTTTCTCCTTAGAACAAACATACTAAAGTAATTATTTAGGTTATTAGGAACTTACCAGTCGTAGTTAGGCAAACGATTATTTTTTACACAATCCAAAATAAATAAATTTACGTATTACCTACGTTTTCTTAGGGTTCCATACCCAAAGGGTCAAACGGGGCCCTATTACTAAGACTCCGCTGTCTGTCTGTCTGCCACCAGTCTGTATCTCAGCCTGGTGACAGACGGACAGACAGACAGACAGACAGACAGCGGAGTCTTAGTAATAGGGTCCCTGGTCTTAGTACTAAGACTAGACCAGGGACCCTATTACTAAGACTAGACCAGGGACCCTATTACTAAGACTCCGCTGTCTGTCTGTCTGTCTGTCTGTCCGTCTGTCACCAGGCTGAGATACAGACTGGTGACAGACAGACAGACAGACAGCGGAGTCTTAGTAATAGGGTCCCTGGTCTAGTCTTAGTAATAGACAGCGGAGTCCTAGTAATAGGGTCCCTGGTCTAGTCTTAGTAATATTACTAAGACTAGACCAGGGACCCTATTACTAAGACTCCGCTGTCTGTCTGTCTGTCTGTCCGTCTGTCACCAGGCTGAGATACAGGCTGGTGACAGACAGACAGACAGCGGAGTCTATTTTAAGTTTATTTTATTTTTTTATTACTAATAAATTATCTCAAGAAATTTTCATAGGTGATGTATTTCTGTTGCCGCTATAACAACAAATACTAACTACAGAATAAAATAAATATTTAAGGGGGGATTCCATACAACAGACGTGATTTTTTTTGATCGTTTTTGCTCGATATTCATAACGGCAACAGGTAGACGCTTGAAATATTCACAGAATATTGAGTTATATTACTCACTTTAAAAATAAATAACTATATTAGAATAAAATAAATATATCCGGGGGTCTCCCATACAACAAACGTGATTTTTACGCTGCTTTTATAGATAATGGTACGAACACTTCGTGCGCGAGTCCGACTCGCATTTGGCCGGTTTTTCGACATAAGCTTCGTAGCGGTGCTTATTACACTTTTCAGAAAATCAATGTGCAATGTTACATAGATCAAGTTCTAAGTGAAGGTGACTTCTGGCAGTAACTGTAGTTGTAAAAAGTTTCTACACAATTAAGAGTCAATTCAATCACATGACATAATAATTCGGAAATCATTTATAGAAAAAAAAAACTCGAAAGTACACAAATAAAGAAAAAGGAAAGGAGGAAAAGATATATTAGAAAATATTTACAAAAAGATACGTTAATTAATGGAAATACTTTACAATTTTTTACAAGACTTTAAAATACTTATGAAACAGTTGAATCATATAAAGAAACTATATATCAAAATATTATACAATTTTCACAATAAATTGACATGAATCCTAATTTAAATAATAATTACTATTTTTGACATTTTATTATCCTTATTAAATAAAAGTGGCCAAACTCAAGCGGGAATGAGCTGGTCATTTATGCCGTATATCGGGTGATCAGTGGGCTAAGCTCACCACAGAGTGGAACCCCGACACAGCCCGAAGACGTCGTTTCAGACCAAAAAAGAGATGGAGGGACGAGCTCACTAATTTCCGAGCGGACTGGACCATCTTAGCGATTGAAAGAAGTGTCTGGAAAGAATGGGGGGGAGGGGGGAGGCCTTTGCCCAGCAGTGGGATACAGTGGGCTGATAATAATAATAGTTATCCTAATTATTATTTCAAGACATTTTGTTTTCCTGAATTTAAGTAATTGTGTAATTTTAATGTTTTTGTATTTGCATGTTATGTTTATTATTAACTAGTTGACACGCCCGCGGCTTCGCACACGTTTTTTCATAAAACTATACCCTCCTGCGCGGTCAGGTAATCGATCATTTTAAGATATATCTCGTAAGGTTTAGATGCGTTTGCGATTTAAGCGCCCAAAAATATATTTTTCTAATATTGTATATATATTTTACAATAAACCTATCTATTGCTGAAAACTGCATTAAAATCCGTTGAGTAAGTAGTTTACAAGATCTAAGCGAACAGACAGCGGAAGCGACTTAATTTAAAGAAAAGATTTTAAATACTCGTACGCAGCAAGGCAATATCTAGCGCTTATATAAAACTCTTACCACCAACATTGTACCTAGATTTACAAGGAATAAATGAAATATGAATGAAGATAGTTTTATAACAAAATTATTACCACTTTGTCAGATACCACTGAAGTGAAACCATTATAGCTCTCTGTTAAATAAATAAATAAATATTGCTACATAATCATAACACAAGAAACCAAAAAAAAAAATATTGCAACGCCATGTATAATAAGACTGGCTAAAACAAAAAAAAGTTTGGTTTACGTATCTATTAAGCTGTACAATAATATTCCTAATTGACATACGAAATAAGAGTGACATTTAATTTTTAAAGTATATAAAAAACTATTTAAAAGTTATTAAACAATTGACGAAGCTTTGACGGATAAACACATATTCTGTAGTCATAATAATCCTGGGTAAAAACAGGTTATACTTACGTTTATTTTATCCTTAATTGACGTGGATTTAATAAATACTGCTATGTATTAATTAGGCGCTATTGTAATGTATGGTGTTAGTTTTGTAGAAAATGTATTAGGTGTGTACTTAGTGATAGTGTGATTCGTTACGATAAGTTATTCTATAATAATATGTTATTGTTATGACGTATCTAAGTACATGTAAATGGTAAAAGATAACTAAACATTATCATTAACATTTCACACAGCATCTAGCCCCAAACTAAGCAGAGCTTGTACTACCACCAGATAACTGATAGAATACTAATTTACTTTTTTTTGTAAATACATACTTATAATATATAGAAAAGCATCCAGACTCGGAATAAATATCTGTAGATCATGCAAACATTTGTTCCGCGGCGGGAATCGAACCCACTACCTCCTGCGTCTCAGCCGGCTATTCGCCCATTGCGCCACAGAGGTCGTTAATAACCTCAATAATGAGTGAATATTTATCACAATCTTTACAAATGAGTTTTTAATCTCAATACTAGTCTATTACCTCATGATTATCACTATATAACCTAAACGACGACTCAAAAAAAACTCAACCCCACGCAGGAGTCTCAAACGTAGCGTAAACGTATCACAGGAATTACTCAAAGATTAGCTCGCGCTCAATGAACCAGTACTGTACCTTCTTGTATCTTTGAGGATCGTCTCGCTAGCTTCATTTCACTTTGATACAAAATTCGTTTTTTAGATCGATCAGAATATTTGCTTACGATTTCACCCCGATTTTGTTGGGGAATGTGTGCTTTGCTTTGGATCATGTTTTTGGGAAATCACAGTGTAGTTTTGCACGACATGACATAAATTACATGGTATTTATCACAATTTTCGGAATATACCGAATAGGTCGACTATACACTGAATAAATAAAAAAAACGAATGTGCCGTAGATCACACGACTGAAGTAAAACTTCTTTTTCAACACACTTGCTCGTAAAGTGAGCCATAGTACATCGTTATTAGGGCCTTAAACCGAACTATAACACACGCGTGCGTAATAATATAACACACTAGTGGATAATAGAATTATCCCTACAAAGTTAAGTTAGTACCTATCTGCAAATTATATGCGAGTAAACAGAGCATTTTCAATTTAACCGGGTAATACAGTTTTTGTAACAACAAAGAGGTTTTATGCCGCTGAAAATCCTGTTACATTTTTGGAATAAATAAATGTATCCCTAATTAAGACGAAAAACTTTTGTTATTATCAAATTACTTATAATTCACATTAATTTGGTATTAAAAATTTGCATTTTATCACTAAAATTATAATTTTGAAGTAGGCTGTATGGCTGTATGTAATAAATCAAAATACATTTGGCGCGTGCAAAAAAAAAACTTATGCGCCATTTCCCATTTTTTTGTTTGTATCGCATTTGTTGCTGTGTGGTTAATAATTGTAAAAATGTCAAGTGTTAGTACATAAGAATTACAATTGATAGATTTAACCCCGCCAGAAATACTAAATGCAGCACAAAATGCAAATGAAACCTGCAAAATCTAGAGCAAAGTAGGTACTTAGCTGTTTACGATAGTTTCATACAAAGGAAAAGCAACAAAAAAACCCAGTCATTTTATGAAAATGTGTTTTGGCATATTTCTCTGAACTCGCCAATACATACAAACCCAGCTCACTGTGGTGCATCTATTCCATGTTAAGAAGTATCAAAACGTACTGTAACCCACAACCATGTACATCTCGCTCGTAGCATGCGTTATTTGGTGCCTTCTCCTTCCAGTAATTTGTATGATTGACCTTTGTCGCCAACATTTACACAAGAAGTAAATGAAGATACTAATGAGGTGGCAAGTATTACCAATGTAAGACAAACTGTGAAATCGCCATCAAAAACAATCCAATATCGTTTTGAAACTTGTACATTCACTTATTGTTTTGACTCACTAGACACTCGGCTGATTTACGCCCTCGCCTACGGCTCGGGCTGCAAACCACAGCCTCGTGTATAATGAGCAACTTAGCTCACTTATATCATAATATACTATTTCAAAATATTAATTTATAAAATTGTTCAATTATAAAATTGTCCACACCTCTGCAGGTAGATCAGTCTATGTTCATTCTGGATAGACGCAACTCGCACTCGCACTTAACATTTAAAAATATATGAAACGCAACTCTCTCTTTCTATCTTCACTAACTTATATCTATCTCTCAACTTCCGTTCGCGTTTTTCTTAACGCATTCACCAGCTTACTACGTCAAAATCAAGCGTGCGTTAAGAAGTTTTACTTCATAAATGAATTAATAAATATTTGTGGACATTTCACACAGCGCTATCTAGCCCCTAATCTAAGCAGAGCTTGTACCAAATGACTGATAGATTACTTATATAGTTTTTTTTGTAAATACATACTTATAATATATTAAAAAACATCCAAACCCGGAACAAATATTTGTAGATCATGCAAACATTTGTTCCGTGGCGGTTATCGAACCCGCTACCTCATGCGTCTCAGCCGGCTATACGCCCACTGCGCCACGGAGGTTGTAAGTTAGATTTAGCTGTTCCATTTAATTAAACCAATTAGAGACAAACCACTGTTTTCAGTAGTATACTTTTTATAGCCATAATAAAAGTAGGTATCAAAGAAACAAGGACCTTCCTCGAACTGTTAAAGAATTGTTTTGGTTACTCGAAAAGGTTACCATGACCGAAGGAACTTTGAATAATTGATAGGCCAATACCCTATTCATTGGTACTTCTGTCGAGCACGCAAAGGTCTTCGCTTGTTACCGATTGGAAGACTCGTTTGGTACGGTCGAGTAGCTAAATTTACATTTTTTGCCGATTTTAGTCACCAGAGTAAATTCTTCTTGCTTTATTACTTCACTAGCTGACCAATCCGCAGCTTCACACGCGTAGTTTTTAATAAAAAACATTACCCTCCTTCTGCGCAGTTGGGTAAAACGTAGCCTATGTCACCCGGGGATAGTGTAGCTTTCCAACAGTCAAAAAATTTTTTGAATCGGTCCAGTAGTTTCGGAGTCTATTCAATACAAACAAACAAACAAATCTTTTCTCTTTATAATATTAGTATAGATGTTTGCTTGATCTACAGATATTTGTTTCGGGTCTGGATGTATTTCTATATAAATTAGAAGTAAATATTTACAAAAAAATAACAATATAAGTATTCTATCAGTTATCTGGTTCCCATAGTACAAGCTCTGCTTAGTTTGGGGCTAGATAGCGCTGTGTGAAATGTCCAGTAATATTTTTTTATTTATTGATGCAGAAGGTTCTTGTGTGATGAAAAATCACTGAAAATCACACCCTAGGACAACCCCCATAGATGGATTGACGACCTAATAAAAATAAGAGTCCAAAAGATCGGTCGCTCTGGAAATCTATCCTATGTTCAGCAGAGAACGTCCTATATCATGTGACGATGAAAGTTATTCTTCGCATGGATCCTAAATTGCAACTCCTACAAACGAAAAAACAACACTGTTACATATACCCATATACTGCTATTTCTACAGGTTTTTTTATGTGTAACATCTTTACTCTCGATTTGTGGGAGTGATTTTGACAAAAGGGACGGAAATGCGTAACAGGAAACCGGGGAACCGCGCGCTATTTGATTTGACGAATGAGCGCACGCGGTGGTCGGATGTTACACATCATATGCGACTAATGTAAGGCTCATAGTTTTTTAGGGTTCCGTACCGAAAGGGTAAAACGGGAACCTATTACTGAGACTTCGCTGTCTGTCTGTCCGTCTGTCACCAGGCTGTATCTCATGAACCGTGATAGTTAGACAGTTGAAATTTTCACAGATGATGTATTTCTGTTGCTGCTATAACAACAAATAATAAAAACAGAATATAATATATATTAAAGGGGGGCTCCCATACAACTAACGTGATTTTTTTGCTCGTTTTATCTAGATATTGATAACGGCAACAGGTAGACGCTTGAAATATTCACAGAATATTTAGTTATATATTCACTTTAAAAATAAATAATAAAATGAATATAAAATAAATATTTAACGGGGGCTTCCATACAACAAACGTGATTTTTTTGCCGTTTTTATAGATAACTAGCTGACCAATCCGCAGCTTCGCATGCGTAGCGTAAAAACATTACCCTCCTTCTGCGCAGTTGGGTAAAAGTAGCCTATGTCACCCGGGGATAGTGTAGTTTCCCAACAGTTAAAGAATTTTTTAAATCGGTCCAGTAGTTTCGGAGTTATTCATTACAAACATACACACACACAAAAATACAAATCTGTCCTCTATAATATTAGTATAGATTAATATTAGTATAGATGGTACTGAACCCTTCATGCACGAGTCTGACTCGCACTTGGCCGGTTTTCATTTATATACGACATGGTCGTAGAACAAACATATGGCTTACCTCATGTTAAGTCGTAACCATCGCTTATAACAAAGTATTACCTCGTAGAGGATATGGTTGTAGTACTTCCTCGGGCGAGCCCTTTCACAAGGATCTCTACTTTTAAAAAGTTAAAAAAGGCGTTAGACAAGATCTCTGTTACTGCAACCGTAAAAATTTATTCCGCGAAAACAAAGCAACATACGTTGTATTGAAACAACCTTAATACAAATTTGTTCAACGTGTATTCCGAGCGCGCGACGGGAACATGCCACTGATTTGATATCTGACAGAAATCAAGCTCAGCAGCACCGTGCAATCCTTACATTCTGTACAAAATGTTGCACACTGCACTGCAAGCTTAGCTTTAGACAGGGGCTATAATGTACTGGAGGATTTTTTGAACTTTTTATTAAATACCTATCTGCAAGATGAGGTTCCGGAGGCTCGGTAAACAATAATGTAATCAAATCTAACTAAAACAACACAAAATCTCACTTTTTTTAAATAAATATTGCTGGACATTTCACACAACGCTATCTAGCCCCAAATTAAGCAAAGCTTGTATTTTGGGAACCAGATAACTGATAGAATACTTATTTACTTTTTTTTTGTAAATATATACTTCTAATATACAGAAAAACATCCAGACCCGGAAAAAATATCTGTAGATCATGCAAGCATTTGTTCCGCGGCGGAAATCGAACCCGCTACCTCCTGCGCCTCAGCCGGCAATTCGCCCACTGCGCCACCGGGATCGTCAACTAGAGTATTACATAAATACAGTAGATATTACTTATATTAGTTACTATTTGTTGCCAGCGGCTTCGCCCGCGTTGTTCTAGGGTGCACTATACATATATAAACTTTGACATCCCTTTTTTATACCATGGAAACCGATTTATGGGATAAATGTAGTCTTTGTAGGGATCCAGGTTATAATCTACGTATAGACCAAATTTCATAGAAATCGGTGCAGCCGTTACGGCGTGATTGAGTAACAAACAAACATCTGTATTAGTGTAGTGTGATCTGGTACCCATAGTATGTTCAAGGTTTTCTTAGTATGGGTCTAGATAGCACTGTATGAAATGTCCAACATAATTTTATAAATATCATCATCCAATTAGCCACGGGACGTCCACTGCTGAACATTTTATTTAACCTAAGCTAGGTATCCCATTATTTTCCTCCCCCAATTTCCTTAATTTCTTTCGATCTCCAGTCAACTTTAAGGCGATGTGTAAAAAAAATTGAGCCGGCTAAGTAACTGTCGTATTCAATAACTAAAAATAGAACTGTTTTCATATTTAAGCAATATTTACTTAAGGATTTAAACTACATAAATGAAAGTCAGAAACGCAATTGGTGAAACTTTTCTCGATACAATTCTTTGTCAAAATCGGCTCTTCTAAAACACTAATATCGTTCATTCTCTGACTCTAGAAAAGATTTGTAGTATTTTTTTACATAGTTGTGTAGGTAATTATGATACCTAAATTCATGGAGAAGCATTTTTTTTCATTTGTTGGTTCTCATGCAATTCGAGATTTTATCTTTTGTCGCTTACGTCATTTACTCCTGCGACAATGCGGCGCGGCTATGATACATGTTTGTCTCGTTCTTCACCTAAGCAAGTAAATAGCACTGTCAGTTTTTTGAATTTTTATATGCTCCGCCCAATCTTTACCGAAAATAAATTTCTTTATTCTTTATTGTACATAAGAAAATACATTATAAAGTACAGAAATAGAGGACATGTACAAAGGCGAGCTTAACCCTATAAAGAGTTTTCTTCCAGCAAACCTTTGAGGCTAGAGAGAGAGAGAGATGATTTTAAAGGTAGGTGCGTGTACAAGAATCATAAATATGTACATAATATCTTAAACAAATAAAACGAAATATATATAAATTTGTATATCGTCTTAACCTTTCCCTGTCGAAAAGATCCTGAGATGTTATTCAGTTTCCGTTTATAACGGTATGATAACATTTTATAAAATAGCTGGTATATGCGCATCGACACGTGAAAGGGGCATAAGAAATCGAAAAATCAACCACCTATTGTCAAATAATTATTAAGTTACCCAAACACTTTAACCATAAAAACTAAATAAATATTATTCGCAATCTTTTACTATCAAAATAGTATCACGTAATACTTACCAAATACTTGACCTACAGTTTCATTCAAATTACAGGTAACGGGATTTCATGTTAATTGGTTCTTCATTTTTGGGTTGCAAATTACAGTTATTCTGGATTTCAGACTTTTGTCTCTAATTGTGATACTTAAGCGACACGCATACCTAATAACAGCACTGTGGGGTCACTGGTGTATTCTGTGAATTTTGTCAAAGTTTAGTTTTTATTATGGCTAATAACTCAAATACCACAAATTTTTTTCTAAAAATAAAACGGCGATGAAATATACTAATGAAGACCTTTCATTTGACGTCTCATTTGATCTAATAGTCTCATTCTCATTTTTTTACGCCTCTTGAACCAAATTATCTCAACAAGCTTCCAATATTTTTAGCTTGTTTGTCCCAGGATAACTTTCGAAGCGTTGATTCGATCATCGTGAAATTTGATACATAGGTAGGTAGTGATAGCACTAACTTGGTGTGGCTAAATGAGTCAAACCGAGATCGGATCAACACTTCGAAAGTTAACCTCGGATAAACAAACATACATAAAACGCCGATTTGATTTGCCGAAGTTGATTTGGAGATCTCGTTTCGCTCGATCAATAAGTTAGTTACATTATTATAGCACGGATGTCAAGTGATTTGTTTGTTGGACGTCCTAAATAAATAAAATAAGTACCGCGTTTCACGTTACAATAAAAATTACATTTAGAAACACTAGTTAATCCGCGATCATGATATTCCAATTAAATATCATTCGGCTCTTACCGACCTTACCGTAAAAAAATACTTAGGAACGCAAAAAGTCGTAAAAAAAATTTACGTTAAGAGTGCCTACAGCAGATTGATAAGAAGCATACATTTGGAAAGTGGAACTTTGTTCCGAAACATCAGCTCCCAACTCTAATATAACTTATTTCGCCATTTCGCTCAAAGGTGGAAATGATTCGGAATTTAAACCGAGTGTATGCTAATATTGAACCAAAAGACACCACTTCACCATCATGGACCCGTTAGTTTCCCCCATTAGGGTTGTCGGGGTTCCGACTTTAGCGAAATCTGTCCAAACAAAAGCTATTACTAATGCCGGCTCCACATGTTGGCCCGAACGCCGCCGGTACCAACGTCGGCTGGTTAATTTGCACGTTGGGGCTAATGCTATTTTTTTGATACACACGTTGGACGAGTGGTGTTGGTACTGGCGTTGGGGCCAACGTATGGAGCCCGCGTAAGGCTACGCTGGCTGTCTATCCATCTGCTGCTGGGATATTTAGGTACTATTTCCAGCGACGCTGCTGACTGCAACTGCCGACTGCATCTGCCAACTGCACTTGTCGACTGCAAGTGCAGCTGCCGCAGCACTCGGAACATCTGTCATAGAATAGAATTACATATAAATCAGTAGTGCCGGTGCAGCCGCCTCCATACAGCCGCGGCACTTGCAGTTAGTAGATGGAGTAGTCAGCGTCGCTTGGAATAGTACCTTCAGGCAACTATTATGAGTTGGCTAGTTGACTTTCTCGGATTACGTGTTACTAGCTTCCGCCGTCGGCTTCGCACGCATGATATTATGCCAATGAAAAGTATCCTATGTTTCAATCCAGGTCATAATTTTACTAATTATTTATTTATAGAATTAAGTAAACCAAATTTCACCAATCAATCAAAATCAGTTCAGCCTCGTTACGACGTAAAAGCGTAAAAAAACTCACTTGCATATAGATATTGTTTGGATGTGACGTAATGTACTAATGAGGTACGCAGTTTAAATCTCAAACATTATTGGTCGTAACACCGATAAAACGGAACGAGATAACTCCCGTATTAAATACAGGATTTACATCATACAACTTCTTAATATTTTTGTATAATAAACTCGAAAGTTCTAAAGTATACAAAGTGATATTACACTAATATTATATATGCGAAAGTTTGGATGTTTGTTTGTTTGTTACTCAATCACGCCGTAACGGCTGAACCGATTTCGATGAAATTTGGTATATACGTAGATTATAACCTGGATCACCACATAGGCTACCATTCATCTTATAAATCAGTTCCTGTGGGATTAAAATGGGGTGTCAAGTTAAGTTGCAACAGCGAGTTTGGCTTTATTTCCAGGTTATCTACACATTTAGTAGTGTAACGCGTACGAGGTCGCGGGCAACAGTTGGTATAAGATATAATCAGGAGGAGATTGTTTTTGTAGCAGGAAGAGTTCTTTTAAATGCATTAAAGTACTTTCAATCAATCTCTGGTTTTGTGTTTTTCCGACCTTTACAATTCAAAACGATTATTCCCCAACCCTTTCTCCCCTCATCACGACCAAGTTCTCCATATTAACTCCGGAACATTATTTGTGCAGTTCAACTTGCAGATATTCATAGACGGTATACATTTACATGGTAATGAGTGCAGTCTTGCTCGGGCGCGATAGAACCTTCATATAGAGATTTTGGTGGGAATTGATGAAATATCAGCGCTGGTGGATATTATTTTAGCGTTCTGAATATTATTCAGACCCTGAAGTGTTTTAAATTCTCGTATGTTATTTCTTTTTAATAGATACAGCATAAGAGAGTTGTTAACGTAGGGGGCTTTTAAATCTATAAAAAATTATGACAAAATCCTTCAAGACATTCAAAAAGAAAAACACTTATGTACCTACCTACTTGAATTTTAAAATATGTTGAAAAAGTATCTTATAAAAAAAGTTTTTATAACATATAAGAGTTATTTTAAGAAGAAACTTCGTTAACATTTAATTTCACTATTGTACTTGTGTCTTTATTCACTGTATTGTTAACTTCTTAGTACTCGCTATAGTCTAAACATATAAAAGTATAGAATACAATAGAATACTTTGTTATTGTACATCAGGAGTATAAAAAAAAACTAGGAGAGTAAAGAGCGAAGCAGTAAAGACAGCGGTGCACAGAGTATATTTACAAATGAAAGAAATAAAAAAAAATATCTAATAAAAAACTGTAATTAAAATCCTAATATCAATATTAGGTTGCGGAAAAAGTTTCTTCGCATTTTTTAAGAAAATTCAATTTTTTAATATAGTTTATTTATATTTAACTAAAGTATGTAGGTACCATTTTGTTCGATAACTTTTTGCCATCTTGTAGGTAGGGACATGATACCATTTCTATAGAAATTTTGGGGCTTCTGATCAAAATATCGCGACAAGTAGTTTTGGCAGTCCTCTCGTGATGTTACCCTGACACTGCCTAAAGAATTCTGAAGAGACCGAAACAGATAGAAATCTGAAGGTGCAAAGTGAGGACTATACGGAGGATGCATTAACACCTCCCAGCCAAACTCTCTTAATTTTTGCTGAGTGGCTAAAGATGTGTGAGGTCTAGCGTTATCATGATGAAAAACCACACCCCTTCTGTTGATTAATTCCGGCCGCTTTCTCTCAACTTCTTGCTTTAATCTCATCAGTTGTTCGCAGTAGAGTTCAGAATCAATAGTCCTGCCTGGTGGTAACAGCTTATAATGAATAATGCCCTTACAATCCCACCACACACACAACATCACCTTGTTGCGAGTTAGCCCGGGTTTCGCCACAGACTGTGAAGCCTGACCGGCCTTTGACCACGACCTTTTTCGCACGTTCTTGTCGTACGTGATCCACTTTTTATCACCAGTTAGCAGCTTCTTCAAAAATGGTTCGGTTTCATTACGTCGTAATAAAGAATTACAAATGAGTACACGGTTCATTAGGTTTCCTTCAGTGAGCTCGTGAGGTACCCAAATATCGAGCTTTTTTGTGTACCCAGTTTTTTTCAAATGCGCCAAAAATGTTTTGTGGTCAATTCCCAGTTCTTCAGCTACGTCGCAACTACTGATATGCCTATATTGCTCCACTTTTTCAAAAATGGCATCAATTTTATCCGAAATAAGGCGACCAGAGCGACGTGCATCTTTGACATCAAAATTTCCGGATTGAAAACGCTTAAACCAAATTTGTGCTACTCTCACAGACACTGCACTAGGTCCATAAACATCGCAAATTTTTTCGCGGCTTGCGTTGCATTTTTAAATTTTTTTGTAGTAAAATTTTAAAATGTATCGAATTTCTTCATTAGATTTACTCATCTTTACAGTACGAAAAACAAATAAAAATCACACATTTTCCTAATTTGAATTTGAAATTATCTTCTTTAAAATTTAAACTTTGAATGATACCAAAACCAGCCAGATACAAATAGTATAGCAATAGAGATTTAATTACAAGTTCATACATACTATAATGCGATAAGACTTTTCCCCCAACCTATTATAAATAAATACCTAAAGATAGACTAATATAATATACCAAACTAATAACCTAAATCATAGCCACCTGGTTAGATGTAACAATTGCTAAGCCAATGGTGTATGTTTGAAACTCCATTCGACAGAATGTTTTGTGTAACATACTGTAAACAACATATTTTAAGCAATAAATGATTGACTATAAAAAGGCATTAGGTGATAGGCAACGCATCTGCATTGCCATGAGTGCTATGCAGTTATTGGCGATGGTAGGTGACCTACGTAAATCCAGTAGATTGGTTTGTATGTCTACAATATAATATAAAAACGAATTATTAGAAATGTTGAATGCGATTATGCCCTTAAAATGTGTATTATATTACCTAAGAATATAGAAACAAAAGTAGGAACACCACAATCGCAACGGTTCTATGAGTGTAAAAAATTAAGGCTTCTTAAAAACGTGGTTAGTGTATATTACGTAGATAGATAGATATAGACATTTATTTCGACACAAATAACAAACACACAGAGACTACATACACTGGATAATTAAAGAGAGACAATTACACTCAGACAATCAAATACGTAACATAAACAATAAAATATGAATCTCTAAAAAGTGTGTTTAGGTAAATACCTCCTCCTACTTATTAAATTTTGTCATATCTACTTACTTTAATTAGTTACTTTGATTAATTTTATTTTAAGTTAACTATGCAGTTTATCGGTTCTACGAGCGATGTGGCCTGCCCATTGACACTTCAACTTGCTAATTTTGAGAGCTATGTCGGCAACTTTAGTTCTTCTGCGGATTTCCTCATTTCGGATTTTGTCACGCATAGCCCTCTCCATAGCTCGTTGAACGACCTTGAGCTTGGTCATGAGGCCATGAGTAAAGGACCACGTTTCAGTGCCATAGGTCATCACCGTTGGGGAAGAAAGGTTCTCGAGTGGAGATCACGGACTGGAAGACGCAGCGTAGGCCAGCCCCCCACAATGTGGACCGACAGACTAGTAAGAATCGCGGAGAGCCGTTGGGCGCAAACGGCTACCAGCCGCTCGTTGTGGCGATCTAAGGGGGAGGCCTATGTTCAGCAGTAGACGTCTTCCGGCTGATGATGATGATGATACAGTTTATAGTTTGTAGGTTTTTATTCTCATCAGAGCTGCCCAACAGCTTAGCTTACGTGCAGGCCAAATAGAAGACTAACGGCGAAGACGTTGTTCCACTTTCATACATGTTCCTATAGCCCCATCGCGCATGTTTCTCATCTTCTCTGCATATATTACGTTATGACATTTCTATACATATCGTATAAAAGTAGGTAAGTACCTAAATTAAAGGAGGCCACGTCCTTGCCACCTTCTTGCCTAACATCTTTTCTGTTTGGTCTGAGCATGGCTTGCGCATAATCAGTGTAAAAATATCTATGCATATTATTTAGGCACTAGCTGAACAATCCGCAGCTTCGCTCGCGTAGTTTTTCAATAAAAACATGACCCTCCTTCTGCGCAGTTGGGTAAAAAGTAGCCTATGTCACCCGGGGATGGTGTAGCTTCCAAACAGTGAATTTTTTTTTAAATCGGTCCAGTAGTTTCGGAGCCTATTGAATACAAACAAATCTTTCCTCCTTATATTATTAGTATAGATAAGCGAGGCCTAAGCTTTAACTGTAAAATTGATTTCACAATTTCATAGATATTTCATAGTTTTAAAAGTTGATTCATCAAAAAAGTGCAACAAACCAATTTAAAAATAATAACCGGAAGTAAATACCGCACTCAGCTATAAATCCGGCAAACTAAATTACAAACTATACCCAATGAAACGACGGAATAAAAGTTCACATTGAACGCTAATAAATCCAGTGAAGTGAACGTGATTTCCAACGTATCGTTCACGATTGAATGGATATTCATTCATTCATCCGTTCGTTCATTAAATCAGTTTCATATCGCGGCCGTCAGTTTATCTGTAACTAGTGGAAATCGAATTGGTTAATAGGAAGCTTTATAAATGAATGGGTTTCGCTTGATGTCTTTGTAGAGCTGTTTTTTACAGTTTGGTCAGTGACCTGCAATCTCATAACAATTAGTACAACGACATTGGTTGGTTACCGAATCAAAATAAAAGAAAACATATTGACGGAATGAATAAACAAGTTTATAAATGATGAGGTAACCTGATGATAAGCGGTCATCATATAAGCAACTTAGCTGGAAAATTGGCAAACATTATGAAGTTCATTTATCGATCGATATAATGTTCGATAAAGAGTGGAGTTATTTTTTTTCAACTCTTCCTCTCTTCCGCCTAAGCGCCACTGATATTGTCCCAAATCCCAGTTTTTTTCTATTTTAACCTTATAATGCTGGACATTTCGCACAGCGCCATCTAGCCTCAAACCAAGCAAAGCTTGTACCACTTGGAACTAAATGACTGTTAAAATACTTATATACGTTTTTTGAAGTAAAACTTCTTTACGAACGCTTGACTTGGGGAGTAAGCTGGTGAATGCGTTACGAAAAGTTCGAACGGAATTTGAGAGGCAGATATAAGTTAGTGAAGATAGAAAGAGAGTTACGTTTCGTTTATTTTTAAACGTTAATTTGCGAGTGCGAGTTGCGTCTGTCCAGAATGAACATAGACTGATCGACCTACAGACGTGTGAACAATTTGGTAATTGATTTTTTTTTTCAACCTATGTCATCCTACTGCTGGGCAAATGTCTCCCTCACGGCGGGCCACGTAAGACGAATGCACCCGAAAAGATGGGCAACGATCGTCACGCAGTGGGTGCCTGAAGACGGGCGACGGTGCCGAGGAAGGTCGAGTAGACGCTGGCGTGAGGATCTCGATGCCTTCGAGACCGTGGCAGACCTTTGGCGAAAGTCCTGGAAGAAATTTTTTATAAATTAATAATATGAAAAGAAGTTTTACTTCAGTCGTGTGGTCTAAAGCACAGTCTTTTTTTTGTTAAAGTTTACTTATAATTATACAGAGAAACAACCTGACCCAGAACAAATATCTGTAGATCATGCAAACATTCGACATTTCGGCACAGTTGCATACGTACCTACCATAATAATTGCAAAGCTATTCCGTACCTACAGGTAGCTGAACTGCTTCAGATTACTACCAGGTGATCTCCAAGACACTGGCTGCACTGAGCCGCGCACCTTAGAAACGTGCCCTACGATGCACTTGCGTTCATCAACTTGAGGTATACAGGTGTAAAGCTTCATGTGCCTGTAATTTTACCGGAAATCATAACCTTCAAACTGAGACACAGTAATGCTGCTTGGCGGCAGAAATAGGTATGGTGGTAAGCCTTCCCCGGGCTAGCCATTTCATAAGGAAATTGACTACTCTTGTACTGACTTGGACTGCGCATTCGGTATATGCGATTGTTTATATAGGTATAATCGAATTTTGTTACTATTGTTACGAACTGAGAGTTCGGGACAAAATATTGAAGATCAATCTAACCAAAATAACACTTTTATTGAACACTAAAATGATAAATACATGATCTTAATAACAAGGATTCACAACACACTAAATCAAACCACTAAAAGTGAACGAAATGTTTGCACGTATCGCCAAATCAAGACTGACTGCCTCGAGCGTTTCTACGCACTATTTATACCGCGCATTATTTCCAGAACTTTCTCGATGTTTCTACTAGTTACATGAACAGTGTAGGTATTTCTTAATCTGTGTAACTGTAGCTAACAACGTGATATGTAGGTATATTCCATACCAAGTTTTACCTATTCTGTGACACAGTAGGTATAACTTCGAGAAGCTGGCTGTTACTATTACTTATTCTGTAACAGCCTCGGCGTAACACCATCATCAATCGTCTATTCCACCTCGAATCACCCTCGTTATAAAAAGTACCTATTCAATACTCTAATGACCAAATAAGTGGATAACACGCAGTAAGGTTCGTTTTCGTGGCCACTTACAGAGCCTAACTTGAGCCATACAAACAATTTAAAATGATATTAATGAAGACAGAAAATAACTTTGAAAGAAAAATATGGGACTTTTTCACTGAACCCAAATACCAATAGTTGGTAAAATCAGAGTGGGTCAGTTTTTGAAGTAATACTTCTTTACGCACGCTTGACTTGGGGAGTAAGCTGGTGAATGCGTTACGAAAAGTGCGAACGGAAGTTGAGAGGTAGATATAACTTAGTGAAGATAGAAAGAGAGAGAGAGTTACGTTTATTATATTACTGTAGGGGCAATAGAGAGAGGTGCGAGCACACATTTTCTTTCTCTCTTTCTCATATAGCCAGTTGATTTGTCGCATATCGCCTATCCCAAATTAGCCTAAATTATAAAAACTGCAAAAACAAAACACTCCTTCATGCTGTATAATAGAGTTCATTTTGCTATAGATAAAAAAGTATTAACGACGTTTCGTATTTTTAATTTACCAGCTTCGATTTAAGAAAAAGTTCAGCTATTCCACAACAGGTGGCAGGCAACAGCAGAAAATAACTTATTTACTTACTGTATGCGCCTCGAAATAAGGTTGACATATCCTTAAAACATTATTTTATACATAAATACATATAGATGAAGCTAAAGAAGTTTTATTTCAGTCGTGTGGTCTAAAGCACACTCGTTTTTTTTCTGACTAGAACTTCGGAAAATCATTTTGGCGCTTTGAGCCACAGATAAAACCTTTGTAAATGTAAAATCTTAATAAACGAGTGTTGTCGACTCTAGATTGACGAAATTATTTCATGTAGACATTTCACGTTTCCACTTTGTACCTGTAATGCATTTTTTTCAAAGCGTAACGTGAAAATGTTGCAAGAAGAAACCCTACACAAAATGTAATTCTGCAACTCAGACATTTTATCCGGTGGATTTCGCAGTGATTGCATTATAAAGTAAGAATTTTTCGCAGGGTCTAGCGAGAAACCCGTCAGCCAGTTGCAATATAATTGACACTTCATTGCGGTGAACTAGTATTTCTTAGTTCAATGTACAGTTTATAGGAACATAGTGTTTAATCTTTACATTTCCACAATATAGGATGCAATTCTGTTATCACGGACTCTAAATTTATGATTGATTTAGGTACTTAGTTGAAAATTGTCCTCTCTGTCCGCATGAAACATGAAATATATATAAAAAATCACCGACTCCCTTTTTTGGATCAGGAGCTAAAAACTTACATATCTATTTTAACGCTTTTATATTGAATCTAGTTTTACTAGGGAGCTATCCCGCTAATTTTGAACGTGTCTAACGTTGGAACTCAAGTTGGTTTGACTGATGTCAGCACGATACGAAATGTGCATAATCATATCGTATTTTTTATTGAGATCCCTAATTTTTTCTAGTAATAAATATAGCCTATGTTACTAAGGAATAATGTAGCAATCTAATGGTGAAATAATTTTTGAAATCTGACCAGTAGTTTTTGAGTTTATTGGTTACAAATATACAAAAATACATATCTTTCCTTATAATATTACTAGCTCACCAATCCGCAGCTTCGTACGCGTAGTTTTTCAATAAAAACATTACCCTCCTTCTGCGCAATTGGGTCAAAAATAGCCTATGCCACCCGGCGATAGTGTAGCTTCCCAACTGTGAAATATTTATTTAAATCGGTCCAGTAGTTTCGGAGCCTATTCAAACAAATCTTTCCTCTTTATAGTATTAGTATAGATAGTCAAGCGCTTGACAACTACATCATCTGGTGGTAAGTTATGCTGTGATCAAAGATGGAGCACGCTTGCTTATAAAAAACATATTAACTCTGGACTTGAAGACTCCGAGATTATACTGGTTCGGAAAAACATACGCCGGAAGTGAGTTCCACTCTTTACTTGTGCTAACAAGAAAAGTTGAAGCAAATCGTTTGGTACGGCAAGGTGGTACACCGACCAGGTACTGGTGGTACATCTCGGTACGTCGGCTTGTCCGGTGGTGGAAGGGGAAAGGATGGATAAGGCCATGAATATCTTGCATTTTTTTTTTTGTTTTACTTTGGTATTAACGTTGAAAATCAGCGCGATTTCCCTCATTTCTCAGGTAAACTAACTTTCTTATTATAAAAACCTACGTCTGAATCGGTACATCCGTATAATAACTACGATGCCACAGATAGACAGTCACACAAACAGACTGAATGAATGAATGCAACTTTATATCACAGAAGAAACAAACATACATATGGAAACGCAAAGCAACGATTAAAATGGGCTGTCTTATAGCTTAGAAGCAATTTCGACTACGAGACATAGGTGTCAAACTAAGAAGGAAGATACTGTGAATCATGTGATACTTCACTGCACTGCCACAAACGATGCCAGACTGGGAACGGGTCTGCAAGGTATTATAGAATCCTCATCCTCCACCAACACCGCTACTACATGAACACCCACGGGGACCCTGGAAGTCCTACTCCGTTACTTCAAGGAGTTAGAATGGCTGGCGTCAGGTTAGAAGGGGGGTAATGCACAATATATCCGAATGCGGGACGTCAGTGCAGATCTCTAATTTCCGCTGACCCTAAAATTAGGTTTCAAACTAATATCTCTATAAGTGTCAGGGATAACGGATGGCAATAACTAACTTTTAGCTATGTTTGTATCAAACTTAATTGTCTTAGTAAAACTTTATTGTAAATACTACATACATATTTATTTAAATCATAAGTTCTTTCCCATTTTATTCTATAATTCTTTTTTTTAACCTTTACTTGCTCGTAATTTTTAAGGTTCCGTACCTCAAACGGCAAAAAGAATCACATAAAAGATCATTTCGTTGTCAGTCTGTATGTCTGTCTGTTTGTCTATACATCAGTCAAGACCCTATTTTCAGTAATCCGGGTAGAACGACCTAAGTGACTATAATTATGTGTGAAGAAAACAAAACAAAATAAAAAGAGGACACATAATATCCTTACTGTAAACGGGCAGATAGTAAAATGGTTCAAAAGAATATTTAATTTCACAAAGCCATTTTGAATAAGCTTGCAGAGAGATCAGATTTGTCATAGTTTGTGCCGGCGTAAAAGTATTGAATTCCTACTTTCCTGATATGCTGCAGACTTTTTAATTTCCTCTTTTAATACGTCTGAAAATTTTAGAAAAAGCCGACCAAAACTGAGCGTAGAAAAATCTTTGTGAGGTTTTAGTTAGTGGGTACGGGCTTTATCAAACGAAAACATAAATTTGAGTTTAACATTTTTTTTCCTGTTTGGAATTTTTTGCTGTTTTCAAATGGGAGTCAGGACTTTGGCTGCAAGCTCTTCCTTCTCACACTACTGGGACTTTGATGGATCCAGTAACTTTCCAAATTGCATCTTATTTACGATTGGGTACGCGGAGCTGCGCCCCTCACTGGCATTGCAGCGCAGTACGGCAGTCGAACATCTTACTCATCATGGATTATCGTGTACCAGGGCTGCCGGTAGGATTTCCCGTCACGCTAGCCATAATGATATCATGCGCCGGGCTATTCAACATTCCAGCCGTTGACGAACCAAACGGTCTGATATGTAACGATGGCAAACGGCCTGACGGTGTGAACCTTGTATATTGGCAGAAGGCTAAGCCTTTGGTTTTGGACGCCACGTGCGTCGATACCCTACGTTATTTCATCTGTCTGGTACAGCAGTTAGGGCCGGTGCGGCGGCAAGTTTTAGCGAAGGTCTCTAGCGGCGCAAAGATGAAAGTCTCGACAGAACTTACCTATGTGAGCCATTTAGGGTCAAGACCCTGGGTCCAAGGGGAACCGGGCCCATCGTGTATTCAAAAGTCTTTCCGAGCGTTTGGTCGAAGTGACGTATGACCCTTGGCACTTATCTGGGTCAACGTATAAGCATTCAAACAATAATAATTTAGCAGGGCAACGCAGCCAGTATCTTGGGGATATTTCAGCCTGGTAGTGACTTGGAGCAGTTGAGCTATCTATAGATTGTTTGCAACGGTATTTAGATTATTCAACTGTTTCTTATGTAATTAATAGTCATGTAAATAATTGTCTATTATTTCTATTGACAAATGTATAATTAAATAGCAATAAACAAAAAAAATATATTAACCTACATGATAATCAGGCAAATATTTACACATAATATTCCATATTTTGTCGATTAAAACATGTCTACATAACGACTTCAGCAAATATCGCAGCATACTTCACGTGAACTTATGTCATTATATTTTCGAGTTGTGTTCTAAGGCGCGGGACAAATACAAGAGTCGTCGGGTGGAGGCGAGGCGCGGGCGCAGCGCAGTCGTGGCGCCACTTCTTCGATATATCATACAAAATGTACATAAGAGGTGGGCCGCGAGACATACTGAGACGGCGGAGCGCGGGCGTGGCGCGGACACCGCTTCCTCGCCCTTTGCGCACCCGCAGTTAGCAGTGGGATGCTCTGTCCAGCTTGCCACACGGGGTGGACCGCATATCTTTTGTAAGTTCTCCAATTGCACCAGAGCATGCAGATCTTCTTCACCTGACGAAGAATACGTCATGTTGTCTTGATAAAATCTAACACTAGAATGCCCCAAATACATCCACTGTGTTCGCCCGCACCTCGCCTTTCCGACACCGTTAGCGCTGTCCCGCGCTTAAATCAAGGCATACGGACTCTTAATAGCTTGTGTCAATCACAGTCAAGTTATCAATTGTCAATTTGAATGTAACGCACTGAACTTATCCTGATGCAAATCTATAGTGCACAACTCGATTGAGGATTGCTTGGCATTTTTCTATGATCCTATCGCAACACTATTACTATAAAATATTTGGCTAGGTATAATCCTAGATCCCTCAAATCACGATACAAAAATTTACAATAGCGTTATGATAAATTTTAAGGAGAAAAAACCGTGTTTTCTTAGACGTTTGGTATAAAGTTATCTCAAGGCATATTCTATCCCAGCTCCTAAGAGCTGAACTTTAAACCTAAGTTCCTATGCCACGTTAAAGCGTAAAATATAATTCCTTTTATGACGATGTCGCTGTGTGGCGGGTAATTCTAAACTTTTGATGAAAGCGTATTATCACAGAGACAGAGGGTATCGCTATTTTGCTCTATTTTTGAAATAAAACTTCTTTACGCACGCTTGACTTGGGGAGTAAGCTAATGCGTTACGAAAAGTGCAAACGGAAGTTGAGAGGGAGATATTCGTTAGTGAAGATAGAAAGGGAGAGAGTTACGTTTCGTATTTTACCATAGAGGTAAGAGAGAGAGGTGCGAGCACCCATTTTCTTTCGCTCTTTCTCTCATAGACAGTGGATTTGTCGCATATCTCCTATCCCAAATTAGCCTAAATTATAC